>OX421324.1:14448395-16948395 GCA_949125395.1 Diaphora mendica | reverse complement strand
ACATAATACAGTCATTCAGTTGAAGATGATATTATTCATATTTTGATATCATGTATCATATCGAAATATAAATAATGATCATATTACGAGATATGTCTAGGAGATGTATAGGTCAAGAATGTAAAAAGCTTCTGTAGTGTTTTTTTTTGTGACGCAAAAAACGCAGCCTCAAAAGTAGTTTTAAACTCCTTAGCTTTTTAAGCTTGTAGGTATGTATGGTAATGTATGGTATCTTAAGTGCGGTTCTGATAATTACATAATAATATTGCATCGCCTACGATCATCCTAACATATAATTTAAAAGTCTAGACTTTGCGATAGGTTTTGCAAGATCTTGCACAAGTTATTAAGTTATTTAAATCTCTGTAGCATTTTTATAATTTTTTAACTGTTTTATCTGTCGTTTCGCTCGGTGATCTTGGAGTTTGATTGAAGATGCCAGTGGGTTTTGGTTATTTATTCTAATTATATTTGGTTCTTGATTTCATTTAAATTTATTTGTAACCAGCCATCATAATTTGTTTGTTTAACTGATAGTTCCATACATTTTAGTAAGACTGGTATTTTGGAGTTTATGAAAGTAATGGCCTAATATTTTCAAAGATTATAATATCAAGGAATTTGCCACATCTACAATTGCAGTGCAGGGCAATGCATGCAAGAAGAGCCGGTTACATTTCAGTTTACCGGGTTATTGTTTTTATTTTCTGTACAACTCCATTATTTGTATAAAGATTAATAAAAAGAAAATGGAAGTTTATTGTAGATAAAGTATCTGCGTATCGTGCATATCGTGCCCCCGCCAAGACGAGCCAAGCGAAGCGCAAGGGCACTACCTACCTTTTATCGAAGTGTTTCGTCGTTTTTTTGAACCCTCATAACTTTGGTTCCCGATATACTAGATCGTTCAAACTCTCAGGATATGATGTTACCAATAGACTAATGAAACATACAAAGTTTCAATTGCATAGCTCTGATAGTTTAGATTTTATTAATATCTAAAAAACACCGATTTCGTCACTGACACACTGATGATCATCAAAACTGTTAGGGTACTTCCTGAAAAGCTCAAATTTGGTATGTAAACTAAGTTTAGTATACAAACAACAAAAAAAATTCATAAACCTATTTCTTTTGTCCCCCAACTCCCAAATTTGGGGGGTGGAAGTTCGTATGAGACTTTCACAAATGTTTATGCTTGAGGTTTTATTTTTGTAATCGGACTTTTTCGAAAGAAGAAAGAAGATGTACAAGAAATACAGCCCAAAAAAAGAAAAAGCTGCCTTAAGCAACTTACAAAAAGAAATGAAATCCCACCAAAGCCATATTACAGTCGTCTTGGCAACATTTTACATGAAAATGTTTTTGGTGGGATATTTACTCCCATTAAATTTACATTTTGCTTTAGCTAGGTATTTGTTTAGTAGAAAGATACTCAGCTAATCCTGTCAACAACTAGTTGAACATTACACTCAAAACAATGAGTAATTTTAATAATATCTGTGATGTGATAAATGGCTCTAAATTTTCGTTAACATAAAGAAGCGTTTTAATGTATATTTCAGAATTTCATTCACACGGAACAAGATATTCATTCTATGAAGTTATCCCAACAATTTATGAAATGTCTAAGGATTTTATCCGACACTTAATTAACACGTGTTTCATTTGAAGATCTTTATCTCACATAAGTTCAACACCTCTACGAGTAGGTAAAAGTTATAATTACTTTAGTAAACCGCATAGATTCGACTAATCTGGCAGATTCTGGCAAGTTCTACAGTGACAAGCTTTTTGTACACCGTGTAACACAGGTTTACACTGAAGTTGGTTACTATTAGTTCAGAACTATTTGCAGTACAATATATGTATTTATATATTATAATATACATGAGATAATCACAAATTTTAACAAAAAAAAACCGACTTCAATCTGGACCAAATTTAAATGGGGCCACACGGAAAGCACCAGCTTTCAAATAAAAAAGTATCATCTAGATCGGTTAGCGTGATATTGAGTTATTCGTCAATTTGTCGCGCACATACTTAGTGCAAATTGAATAATTATATGGTTTTCTCATGAATGACATGTCAGAACTAGACCAAATTGAAATGGGACCACATGGGAAGCACCAGCTTTCAAATAAAAAAAGAATCATCAAAATCGGTTCACCCAGTCGAAAGTTATGAGGTAACAAACATAAATAAAAAAACAGTCGAATTGAGAACCTCCTCCTTTTTTTTAAGTCGGTTAAAAAGTGTGAGACAGTGGTACTATCCAATGAATTTCTAATGGTTTATTTACGTTGCCTGCTAAGTTTGTCATTCGCTTAGTTAGTTATTAACAAACCGGGCAAGTGTAAATCTGAGTACCACTGGTTATGCAAAGTTATATGTAGATAGTTCATCCGCTGCAGACTAGTAGGAATCTGATGTTAATTTGAACTTGACATCTCCCTGCATTCCTGAGAGAAAGGGTCTTGACTTACCTTATTAAGATTTCTGTGGTCTTGATGGATATACTAATAGAGAGATGGATAAATAAATGATCTTGAAAAGGTTCCGTATTGCCTTTAATAAACAATAAAATCCATTTACAAAATGATATAATATTCTTTGTTATTTATATTTTTTCTTTGTTATTCTTTCTTTAATTTAGATTGCGTGGGATGTGAAATTAAAAAAACAAAAGAATTAATTGTGTTATACCGTAGACTGCCTTGTTATTAGCCTCTAAAGTTAAATAATACATCTGGGTTTATTTCAACCGACATAAGAAGACATAGCTGACCCGGCGAACTTCGTACCGCCATATTTACACATCTGTCTCAGTTTCCCCTCAGGCAGTGTACAGTCGCGGACAAAAAAAAAAGACTTTTCCCGTTATCTTTTAATTTTTTTCTTTCTAGTAAAAAAAGAATGAATGAAATCGGACTATGTGTTATTGAATTACAACTAAGTACATATTTTGACTTTCATCCCCTCTCTCCAGGAAACCGTGCTGAATTTCGGGATAAAAAGTATCCTATCTCCTACCTCGTAGTATGAACTCAAATCATGACAAGTTTCATTTGTATTCATTCAGTAGTTTCGGCGTGATGCGCGGCCAAGATACAGACAGACAGACAGACGGACGTACAGACAGACAGACAAAAATGAAAAAAATTACAGTTTTGGCTTCAGTATCGATTATAGAGCCCTCAAAAAAAAAAAATTAAAATATCTTTAATGTGCAGAATTGGACCTGTTACATTTTTATTATAAGTATAGATGTAACCCAAATAATCAAAGAAGACTGAACCAATTGATAAATTTAGTTTTTTTTGGTGTAAAGATTAGGTTTACTTTTTCATTAGCCATTAGGTCCTGTTCTGGTGATTATTTGTGGTGTCCTGATGAAATCAAAAAAACTAATAACGATGTTGGTTTTCTTTTGTAGTAACTTGTGACTGCAAAACCAAAAGTGAAATTAAGACCATTGTAGCGCATTTACATCAACACTTTTTTGAAATAGACAAGATTAACGCGTGCTGCTATACTCTGTCCATTACTTTATTTTCTTTTTGACAGCTCACGCCTATAAATTATCATATTTTTTTTCGGAATTATGTACTACAGTAATGTCGTACTTTATTGACGGTGACGGTACTTTAGTGAAGTGGTCTGTGCATAACAAACAACCACAGACTATAAAACAGTACTTGAAATACGACAAATCGATCATATGATAAAAATAATTTGACTTCATGTAAGTATTTTTTCTGTAAATTTAACAAAAAAAAGGAAATAAAAATTGTATCTATGACTCCAAGATTGAATTTTTGCAAGGAATTAAGTCGAAATCTTGGAATTTAGGATCAAACCAAGAGTAAAGAACAATAACTCTGTTCATTCATCTAATTTACTGATTTATTATTTATATTTTTGTTTATTTCTTACATAATATAAAAAACTAATGAAGGCATAATTAATATTTCAACAAAAAATATTTAATTAAAACGATTGAAAGTTCTTCATAAATAAAATCGCTATTCGTTTCAAATCGAATCGGTAATGAGTGAGGGCGTCACTAATTTCAAAATTTCTTGAACTGTCAAAAAGAAAATAAAGTAATGGACCACAGAACTACTAGAAAAGCCTTTGACGTAATTTCGTAAGTAATCTTTTGTCACCGGGACGCACACATAAACGATTAATAATATTATACACACATAACTAAGTCTATTCTAATTCGTCCAAGGGATTTAATGAATATAATATTAAACTACAACCTTATGCACTTGGCATTAAGTAGAGTTTTACGTGCAATTTTGTGTTTAGAGGTGGATCTTCGTCTTTATGACCCACCCACCGTAGAGATGTGGTCCTGTCGATTATAATAATTAAATTTGCTTAATTTCTATAAGAAATAGTTCTTACTTTTAAATATCGCTATGCTATTTTTATATGAAATTCACTGTCTTAGATATGGATTGAGTGAAATTGTACTAGTTTCTTGTGTTAATATAAAAATAAGACCTTTGTTTTGTCAAAACATAAGTACATATTATACATCTAATTTTGGAGTTTGACTTTTCATACTTATCAACACGACACAACTTTCTATAGACGTAACACACATAATCTTAATAATTTTTCTGTAGAACCCTGTAATCAACAGTAAGAGGTTATTTTTATATCCTCACAAGATGTACATTTTCATATCTAAATTTAAATGCAAAAAACAATGTATAGACGTCGGACGGCCCGAAAATGTTAATCTTCAAAATATGTTTTAAGTTTTAAAAGAAATATTTCTATCATTCCTATTCCATTTCATCAAAAAGCTTTCCAAAAAAAATTCATATTAAAAATTATTTTGCAGTCGGTTAAAAATCATAATATAAAACAAATCAACTCTTTCTACTTGAGAAAAACACAAACCAATATCATCGACATCCACAATTTTGCGGTATCGATTGCATTATAAATATTTGGGCACACCCCTATGCCTTACACTAAATCTGTTCGGGTGA
Organism: Diaphora mendica; assembly: GCA_949125395.1. Lineage (NCBI taxonomy): Eukaryota > Metazoa > Arthropoda > Insecta > Lepidoptera > Erebidae > Diaphora > Diaphora mendica. The sequence continues at coordinate 16,943,380 of OX421324.1, read as the reverse complement.
AATATATCGAAATATTCACGCAGGAAATGCAGTTCATTGCGTACTCTTGTGGAAACAGTGTAGTTAGTAATCGAATTTAATACGCAATGTATGATTGTTTTATTGTTTTTTCCCGTTGAAAGTAAAATGCGAATGCGACCGTTCAGTTAATGCCAGCAGACAAAATAGAGGTATTTGGACTTATTTCGCGGCGCGCCTGCCCCGCCTACATAACATTTCTACCTATATTTTTTGTTCTGTGTAATGGACAGAGTATAGTTACGATTGATAACGTCATAATGATGTGAAGCCAATTACTTATACTACCTGTTAAAAATGTATTAAGTACAAATCGCTGCCCTCTTGGGTTTATGCAGGTACTTTGTGTAGATGATGATAAATATATGTGATCACAAGTTAATGGGAGATAGTGAGCGACTGGTATTTTTAACCACTTACAAGTAAAAGTTTGCATTCCCGTATGGCGTGTGTTGGCAAAGTTAACTGGTTTCATAATAGTTTCTAGTTTATTTTTTGCCATTCACATGTTTATCGTTGGGTGCGGTTGCAGCCATGGCCGTTGCCGTTTTTAGCGAACTAGTGTAGACCAAGCGTCTTAGATATCTACCTTATTCTCGACTCACTTTTCCGCTTTTACTTTCAGGTTGCGACCATTTTTCTCTTGGCCCTCACCGTGGGAGCCGAAAAGAAAATCGAGTTACAAGACATCGAGGAGGATAATTTAAAAAGTGAAAAGGAAAGCATTCTACATAAATCTGATCAAGGTTCACAAGATAATGGTTCAGGCACTGGACCCGGATTGGTTCCACTTGATTTATTAAAGAATAATATTCTTAGGTATTTCGGCCATCAACCTCCTCCACCTCAGCAGAGGTATGTCCATCAGTACGCTGTTACTGAGACTCCAGAAAGGTCGTCTACAGCAGGAGCTATCCAGTATTCACCGCCGACGGGTCCTCAACAAGCGATGGTGGGATATTTGTCTAATTTCCCGATGCAGGTGTACTTTATCCCGCAATATTATAATGACCATACCTTAAATAATCACCAACAAAACAATCAACAATCGCATTCTCAATATCAGCCTCAAAGTGTAACGCGAGTGGCAGCTTATCAGACTGCCCCTGAGCCGGTTCAAACACAAAGTAAATATATTGAAATACCCGCATATATGACACCAACAAGTAAGACGTACCTTCCCCAATATACTTCTCCCGTATATGTCGGTTATCAAGCACAGCCTACAGCCGCTCCAACTCAAGCTACAGTTACTCCTGTTGTGACATATCAAGTGCCAGTTATAGAATACACACCTACAGCAGTACAGCCTACCAATGCACCTATACAATACTACAACAATCCACATTATAGTGATAATAATTCAGTAGATGATGAGCAAGACCAAGCAAACGGGCAGAAGCAATACAACATCCAAACAGATATCCCGTCCCATAAGCCATTGCCGGAATTTCCTCGCCACTATAATTCTCGGGTTCCAATTAGAGAAGATTATAGACCAGTACACTCTAATACTATTACGGAATTACCACATCCAAACCCAATAATATTAAGAGGGTCTCCGTCACATTTGTCTCATATACCGAAAGTCTTACCTGTATATCGACCGATAACAAAGCCTGTTTATCAAGGTAGTATTGGTCAAGCCTCCAATACGATCTCTTCACGTCCACATGACATTTACGGGCCTCCTCCTTTTAAGAGACGACCTACCTCTCTGATAGATTCTTATATTCCGTCTAAGGTTCAATTTGAATATCTAAAAAGAGGATTAGTCAAGGAACCCTCAGCGGTATACGATGCGTTGTCAAGTGGTCGATTGCCTCATCTTTTTCCTCGTAACTTTGAACGAGGTTTTCTGCCAAACCAGATGTATCATACAGGAGCTGGTGCTGTTACGTATGGGCATTTTAAAAGGACACCGAAAGTTGACAAAGTTCAACAGTAAATTAATCCCTGACTGAAAACAAATTTACTTTAACTAGTTTAGTTCTTATATCATGTATGTATATACATTCGGATTAAGAAAATAGGGAGTGTTAAGAGGATTGACATGTATAAAATTAATATATTCTTGAAATAAACAGTACAGCCATGTATGTTACATGTATAAGACGTCTATATAAAAGTATTCCTGATAATCGATATCGTGTGTTTAAATAGTAAAGTAACATTTTGTAGGACCACTGAGAGGCCTTCAAAGAAATATAATGCATGTCATTATATTAATAATAATAATAGTTTATTGATTCATAAATAATTACAATGTTAACTTAAATGTAACAATCGACTGAACATTGGGATCATGTAGGATGTTAACGAGTCAAACCAGGTATCGCAACACTTGCTAAGTAATAAGATAACTCGTATTAAGGGGCCCGGTCATCATATTGTGTTCAAGAAACCTAGTATTAAGGTTTATCTTAATCACATCGACAAGGTTTTCAATAGTCCATGTCCCAATGCAGGACATATGCAGGTCTCTAGTTAGAGGAATGATAAAAAGATACAATAAAAAAAATGGTAAAATTAAAATACACGCAGTCATTACTGTGATAGCTTATTAATCTACTTTAATTATTTAAAATTTTATTAAGCTAAATCAGTAACCAATTATAATTATCCGATGTATATGTAGATTTTAAACAAAAGTTAAGTCTTTTCATTGTATAAATTACATGTGGTGCTGTAAAATAAATTATTTGAATTATGTTTTATTCACTGCCTCGGTGGCGTAGTGGTAGCGTGTGCGACTGCTGTGATTGAGGTCTCGGGTTCAATTCCCGCGTCGGACTAAATGTTTGTATGATCTGCAAATATTTGTTTCGGAGTTTGGGTGTTTTCTATGTATATTATGTATGTATTTACAAAAAAAAGTAGATATGTATTTATATCAGTTGTCTTGTACCCATAACACAAGCTCTGCTTAGCTTGGGACTAGATGGCGATGTGTGTTAGATGTCCAAATATTTATTATTATTTTTCACGTTTGCATTGCTATTTTCTTAATTCTCTATTTAAAAAAGTGTTAATGATTCGTGCGAATGAAATGATGTAAATGTTATTCTTAAAAATAAAAGTCTAGGCTTAACAAAATACAACATATTTTTCAAGTACTAATTTTAGTGGTCAGTATTGTAAGAGTAGATTATTGTTATTTATAATAAAGTTGTTGTTTACAAGTTTTGTTTCATTTGTTACTAACTTTTGTTCGCAGCTCCGCCCGCTTGTGTAACACACAGGTTATCGCGCTAAAGAGTAGCCTATTTCCTTCCTCAATAATCATAGTATCTCTATGCCAAATTTCATTTAATCGGTGCAGTGGCTTAAGCCTTGAAAACGTAACAGATAGACAGCTGACAGACTTATTTTCAAATTATGTTTTATTGGTATGAATTGGCTTTTCACAACTGATTTAAATTGCCGTGTGATGATAATATGACAATAGTATATTTCATTACGAGTGCGGAAAGCCGGTCATTGCAAAGAGTTCCGACAAATATCTAACAACGTTAGATAAATATCCGACAAGTTGCAATGACGGTTCCGCACGTGTATTGAACAACTATTTTTAATACAGTTGCGAAAAAATGAAGCAGTGTAATATAATTTTTTTTTTGGATAATGACGCCAACCATAAAAGAATATAAGCAGAGATTTTTTTTGTTTTCTTCACCCATTCTGGGTAGGCAAAGGAAACTATGCCCATACAGCCAAGTTTTCAGTAGAATTTTTTTATTGATATGAAATGAAAATGAAATTGATGAGATGAAATGAAACCTAACCTAACTGAAACGAATTAGTAGCTTCTTTTTAGAAATATTTGCATGAATCATAAAAACTTCTATGAATTTTTTTTAGTAAAAACTTCGTGGTTGGTTTTTTCTTTTTAATATACATTATTTTGACAGTTGGGAAAGAGAACGCACGAGTTCGGAACTAAGAGGTTCGGAAAAGGTAAAGAAAAAGCTCGAGTATGTAATAGCCCACATCCCGAACGCTATACGTCCCTGCAATACGCCACTTTTTGAGCAACGGTATTAAAAAAAAAAAAAAATTTAGAGATAGCATGTGTCTTTTTAAGACATATATTTTACTAGCTGACACATGATTGAGGATACCGGAGGCCCATACCCCAACCCCTCTCCCATCCCCCAAAGGCCAGCAACTGTGACGCCTCTGGTGTTGCGGGTGTCCATGGGCGGCGGTAATCACTTACCATCAGGTGATACGTCTGCTCATTTGCAATCTATTACACAAAAAAATTGCAAGTTCGCCTGCTTCTCTTTTCATTCATGCTCGGTTCCTATTGGTCTAAGCATGATTAACTATCCTAACTTGACTATCCTATCTTAGGTAAGCCAGCAAAATACTTTTATTTAAAAGAATGCGTTAAAATCAATTACATAGTTTTGGAGTTCATCATGAGCAACAAACACCGCCGACTCGAAAACCACTCCAATAATTAATTACAGAGTACAGCTTTAAACAATTTGATGATTTTACTACTTTTAATGGATGCATGTGTTAACTGAAGTAAGTGTACACACTAATTTAGTAAAAACCTTTTATGAACTAATATTTCGAAATTATATCTATGAGCCGTTTCGATTACATCAGCTATCCAAAAAACAAAACTTGCATCGAAATGAGTCCATTCGTTTTAGAGCAATGAAGAGCCATATATGAGCACACAGATACAAGCAGAATCATACTTTTCAAACTTATTTATTCCTCCTATATTGATCCGTTTTAAAAAGTTTCAAGTTCGTAACATGATACAGTGGTCAAGGACTCAGTTATATGAAGTCACCATATGAAGACCTCAAATCATTATTATAATAATGTCGTAGGGACAGATCTCTACGAATTATAGTAATTGTATTAGTGTGGAGGAATGGATGTCATGTCCCTCCAACACAAAGGGAGGATCCTCCGACCAGGCGAGGTGATCATGCCTGGCGGGCCAACTGCCCAACGGTTGATGTTGGGATGTTGTATATATGTTAATCGGCGCGAGAACTTCCACTGCGCGATTCAGGATTGGTAGTATCTTAGTTTCCTTCGTTACTCCGTAGTTCGTCGTATCTTCGGTAGATGGCGCTGTAGTATGTTATATTGTTGTTGCGCTGTATGTGGAAGTCGCCTCATTAGTATAAGCTGTTAAGTATTTCTTGTTGAAAGCAACAGGCTTTTGCAACTTCCAGTCGAATTAATAAAAGAACTGGATAAATCTGAAACCTCTCTATGACAACTTTTTGGAGCGACTGCAGGTCAAACGGTCAGTAATGAAAGATGACTGATGAAATTTTACATGTCAAAATATTTATTCTTGTTCATTACTTTGCGCATAATTAAAAGTGTCGGAAGCGTCACGTTTTACTCGATCAAAAAAGCATGACTAAGGTGTTAATATGTTGTAAGTATTTAACTAAGGCTAATTGCCATTTAAAGATGTCACTTTTGACTGATACACACTCATGGGTAGAAAATGGGGCCTACATTTGTGGATACTTCTATGCACTACATTTTGTGACGCTTACTGCACATTGTGTGTAATAAAATTACCTAGGTACGTTTTTTTTTATTACTTGTCTTTGATGGTCGATCGATTTAGAGCGCCCTACTTTTTCTGAGCATATGGATTTCATAAAATGCTGAAATATAAAATGAAAAAAATAATTTTTGACAATCTGTTACTTATGTTAGTTATACTTCTTGTGTTGAATTAAAAGTTTAAGAGGAGAACGCACCTCAGATTCCCACGGGTAGTTCAGTCGTGGAATAAAAATAATACAGTTCCGGTTTTCTTATAATTTTTTTGAATATAAACCTTATCCTGACAACAACAAACACATAAAAAAGAATCATTCAATTTGGTGTAGTCAATCGGAATTTATGCGCGTACATACATTTCAGTGATTCATTTTTATTTACATAGATTTGTCTAGATCATATCTTACATGTATTATATGTAATACAGCCATGCGACTTACCAAGTTTTACCATTCATGAAACAAATTAAAAATTGAGTCTTACCTGCTCATAACAAATTAGCAGATGTAGGTCCAAAATGATTTCTATCAAGGGCTTTGAACAAGAATCTAATAACAAAATAATGCAATCTAATAACTGACTCTTACAGGAGAGAAAGTAAGAAATATAATTCATACTTCAGGCGTAAGTAGGTACTATTAGTTATTCTGTGCTTCAGGTAATGAAGTGCAAGAAAGATAAGTTTATAGTCTGTCCGCAAATCCTCACCTTTCATAATCTTGTCTTTTACGCACATTGAGATCTAGTGATGTGTAAAATACATAAATAAAGTGAAAATTAAATTTTTAATGTATACATCTATGCAAATAATAAAGTTAAATTGGAGTGTATGTTTGTAATATTAAAATAACCGATTTTTACTAAATGTATATGTACCTATGTATACACGGTACGTGTATCATAAAAACAATTTTTGTTTGTCTGTCTGTCTGTTCCGACTAATCGTTGGAACGGCTGGACCGATTTTGACGGCACTTTCACTGGCAGATAGCTGATGGTAGTATAAGTAGTTAGTATAAGGAGTAACTTAGGGTACTTTTTTTAGACTAGCTTAGCGTAGTTCAGCTCGTACGTATTTATTATACGTTTAAAAATATTACTAATATTTATTACATAATATAGAAACCTATGTATATAACCATAATTTATTAAAAAAAAAAAAACAATATTTACATACAAGCGTCAAAAAACTCCACATCTTCGCCTACTGGTAGCGTTCCCAAAAGACTGGCAGCATTACCACGTTGAATGGCAATGCTGATTCTCTGTGCTAGAAAAAAGCCGGCCTTTTGGTCGCGAGATGCGTCAATCAGTTGCTTGGCTAGTTGTTTAAACATAGCGCTAGACGTTAGAGACGTTTTACGTTTTAGATATTGTATAAAATATCAAACTATATAGATTGCTGATAAGAAGTTCCGTAATACCTTCGAATCATTTAGAAAATATAATGTTTTAACAAGTAAGATCCTACTAATCAAACTCACTGTAAAATATAATTTCAAAGTTTTTGTTATAGCTTTAAAAACAGAAACTTTCTGTCCCGCCTTCTATATCAAAGAGAGCAATCCGCAGAAAAACGACGCAGTATAAACTTATAATAAATCAAGTATAATCTTCATTTACCTTTATAATAGTAGGGGAGCCCTAGAAGGAATTTCGGGATTTACTAAAGCGCGGCAGATTAATATACAGGAGGATACCTTATACCCGGTTAAGTACCTCCACCAAATATGATCCCCGTATATGTGGCCGCCCGTCAGGAATAAAGGATCAGTTTTTTTTTTTTTTTCTCTCATACACAAAGGTAAGTACAACATATTTTATAGCCACAATACAGCTTGAGTCACTCTCGTTCCTTTGTGAGAGGCTGGTGTCTGTAGTAGGAAAACCCTGTGTCACAGATCACCAGGCTCCACCTCTTGGACAAATCCTAGTAACAATTTACAATCATATTGTCATGTACTTAATATAAAAAATGAAAAATATGTTTTTAAGTAGTAGTAGTAGTAGTTTTGCTGTAGTTGACGTGTGTACGTGTTAGGGAGAGAGTAATAGGTGTGTGCATCTGACTGTTCGCGTATGCGAAACTGTGTATATACATATATATGTGTGTGTGTGTGTGTGTGTGTGTGTGTGTGTGTGTGTGTGTGTGTGTGTGTGTGTGGGACGTTGTGTGTCGTGAGTATGTACTGTGTGTGGATTCTTGTGAAGATATGCACTTATTAGGTTAAGGGTACAATTAGGTTTTCAATGTCAGTGTAAGGTAAGTTTTGGAGCCATGACGTTAATTTTGCTTTTAACTTAAATTTATTCAAAGAATATATAGAAAGGAGGTGGTTAATCTTATTGTATAAGTATGGACCTAGGAAACAGTAGAATCTATGTGACGAGGCTGTTCTATATATTGTATCCGTTTGGTAGATTCTATGTTTGCGACGCTTAGTAGCGTTAAACAGTGGGTCGTAGCTAGATCGTGTGTGTGACTTAACAACTATATGAAGAATAAATAGCTATCGAACTGTAAGCACATTAAACCTCGCGTATAGATCGGCGGTAGGATGCAAGAATGGCAGGAATAGTGCTACTTTTAAGACTGCTCTTTGGGCTCGTTCCAGTTTAATGAAGGTGGTTTTAGCCGCGCCCCCCAGGACGATATGCAGTACGTTAATATAGATTGGCATAAAGCAAGGTAAGTAATTTTCAGGACTTTATTGTCTGAGACATGTCTTAGGTTTTTAAATATGTAAATCAGTTTCCTAACTCTAAAAATTGATTATCAGACATTCTCGAGCGCGTCAGATTAAGGCAGGGTGAGTTAATTACACGCTAAAAAGTGTATAATCCACTAATCTAACAATTTGAGAGTGACGTAAGGAAAGGGTAGGGCTATAAAGTTGTAAAAAAAACGTCATCTCGACATTATCGAGCGTGGCTAAGTTTCTTTTATTTTGTGGGAAATCATTCAGGGATAACGAAAAATATATAATCTGACGATAGCCACAAGCCGAAGTAACAAAATTTCGTCGATAAAGTTTAATATATTGATGATGGTGATGCCTATATTCACACTGATAAGTCAGTACTAATTCATGTGTTAGAGAAATAAGTCGAAGATATGGAGCAACCGCCATCCCAATTTGACCTTATAATTGTAGATGGCTTCTTTTTTACAAGTTTTTATTTAACTTGGGTGGAATCTTGCAACTCAATATTGAAGCAGATATCTTCAACTGCTCAAAATTTTGCTGAAATTGTACAAGCATATGTATACAGAGTGACAATACAATATTATAATGACATGGAACTAATTTGATGCTGGAGCTGGAAGGTGGTCATATGATCTCTATAAAGAAACGTCGCAACACTATCGAGTTTAGACTCGTTTGATTCGTCTTGACGAGTACTTTATGTTTTTATAGTATCTAGGGTCTGATGATGGCGCCGGAAGGTGGTTATAGGAATTCTGTAGAGAAACGTTGCAATACCATCGAGTTTGAAATCGTTTGATTCATCTTGACAATTACTTTATGTTTTGATAGTATCCAGGGTCTGATGATGGACCCGGAAGGTAGTCTTTATACAATTTATAGAATACAAAGGCTTGTCGCAAGATATACCTGTGTGTAAGGAAGTAATTAAAATAACTTGATTTGACTTTGTATAAAATATTCAAACTAAGTACAAGTTGTAAGTAACTAAGTTGTTGATCGATCATTGGGCTGATTAGCAGATGGCAACGATTATAGGTAGTAAGGTAATTTTATGTAATTACCTCGATTTGTGTCATAAATATTCAGTTACTGATAATTAATTATAAATTGATTATGAATTGCCATGCCCGGATCATGAACAAGCGAAGACGAACATAGCATTTATTGCTTGCCAACAAAATGAAGATTCTACTATTACTATCAGAACTTCTGATACTGATATTGTGGTAATTTTCTAAAAAGCACGTCTGTAGGACATAAAGATGAACCATATATATCTTAATCTGACGCGCTTGAGTATGTCAATATGACGATTTTTTGCACATTTTTATAACGCCCGTGAGTTCGCGTCACATCCAAATCGTCAGATTATGGAATGACAGCTTTATTTTAGGTTCACTTAATATCCCCTTTGAAAATCTGACACCCTCGATAAAAAAAAAATATGTCATTTTTAAACCGTACCTACGTACGACCACCCCCACCATGAAACGATCAGATTAACATACGTACATTATTAAAAATACGTAGGACATGGATGCTATCAATATCTGACGCGCTCGAGTATGTCCATACATCAGTTATTTTTACATTTTTGAACATCCATAGCTGCTCACCCCACCGATAAAAAGGTATACAGTAATAACATTTTTTTCTTTTTATCATCTAAGCTTTGCAACCCAATAGGTCTCTATGACGCTCGAGTAAATCCCCATTTAGCATCGTGGGCTCCTCTACTATAATGTCATTGTAGCGTTTGCTAATTCTTCTACACTCCGGACTGTAACTAATTAATTTTGTACTACTGCTGTTTATGTTACCCTTTAGGGTGATTAATTATAACAAAGTACAAGAAACACTTCAGTTCCTTCTTTCTACGGATTTGCTAGAGTTGTTGTTAGGGGTAACATTTTGCTACGGTGCGGTGGTAGCAAAATGTTACCCCAACTATTTTTTTTAACTTAATACTTAATGTTACACGATTGGTGAATCGTGTAACATTAAGTATTAAGTAAAAAAAAATTAAAGTATTATTTTCTGTACGGTAACATCTACATGTTTTTTTACATTTTGCTAGAAGAAAAGTCTAGACACTAGTTTTGCCACAGTTCATGCATGGCGAGAAATAATCATACTGTACAATACATACGGGAAAATATAAATGCATGATATACGAGTATATAATATATCAGGCAGGTAGAATATATCTCTTCTTCCCTAGGGCAAGTTCCACATGGTCAAGATGAGATATAACTATTATTTTTTGTAGTTTGAGTCGTGTATACTCACAGCTTAATGCTGTAAATTAAATTTAAAAAAAAGTTAAACAGTAAATCTGACTCTACGTATACATCCCTACAAATGATGATGAACAGATATTATTAGCCTACGATAAGTGTATCTTAATAATATAAAATTGCTTGTACATTTCTGTTTTAGATGTTTAATATATTAAAAACAGAAGTTTAGAACAAATATAATACAACGCAACCGCTTATGATACATATTTACTAGAAATTCGACAAAGATTGTGTTATTATACTTATTATATAAAATAGAATTAAATTTCTATTACCTAATATTTTATGTAACTTGAATGAACAAATAATAAACAGTGTTGTATTCGGAAATAACCACGACAATAAACGTCGATTGAAAAATAATTTGATATGCAGAAACATCCTAAGTAATAATCTAGAAGTTCATAATGTTATAATAGAAAGTCGAATACGTAAGTTTAAAACAGAACCTCATGAAATAATAACAATCATACTCATTGAAACGTACCATTTGTTTCTTATAATGGCTTAATCTCGACCAGAGTAATAGTATAATGGATAGTTATAGAGTATAATCTACACCTCTTGATTATGTTTTACACTCTCATTACTAAATTGTGCAATACTTATGCATCCGAATGTTCTGTATTAGGTGTAAATAGACTTCAATCAATCATCTTTAAGGATTTCAAAATCTGAAGGAATAACCTATGAAAAAGTCAGGGTAGTGAACACAAGTATAAGTTTTCCTAATTGCAAAATGTTTTTTTTATCTTTTCGAAAATACATATCTATCTTATTATCTGGTCTGTGATACCTACTTTTTTTTTTTTTTTTTTCAAAATGACTCTACTCTGCCTGATGGAAAGCATAAGCAGAATCCACGAGTAGTGGCCACCATACTTTTGTGAGTTTTACTTGAAAGCAGCTAAGTGAAAACATTTATTATTTAGAAAGCTATTAGCTTTTAGAAATTTAAGGAATTGATACATTTTGAGTTAAAACGTGACAGTTCCTATGCTATAACTAAATATGTAGTAGGTACAAAATAGCTTAATAAATAGAGATTCGTCTAAGTTGTAAGTTTGCTCATAAATAGACAGATTTTTTAACCGTTAATAAAACGGTCAGTTTAATCAGTACAGTGTCATTTTTACTTGTTTGCTACCTTTATGTAGCTGTAAAGACGTTTTGTATTATTTATTAGATCATCTTAAATTAATATCAATCTCAAATATTTTGATAACACCGCCATCTAGCGAATAATTTCAGAAATACTATGGATGTTTGTTCAAAGATTTCACAACCAACAACTATATTCAAAGTGGCTTGTACACGTCTATGTTGATAAGTTGATAACCGGTTTAACGGTAAATCAAAATTAAACAGTTTCATCCAGCATTAAGTAGGTGGCAGTAATGTTAGCTCTGTCAGTGGTTATTTCTTTCGAAGTTTAAACTAGTATAGTATCCACTTGCTCTTATACATTTTAAAGATTGGCAACAAATATTAATCACGATTACATCAGAGGCAAACTATTTTAAATCCCCATATTTTGCCAATGATGATGATCCTCCTAACGTTATAGAGGACAAGTATACTGTCACCACTTTCATTAATATCGCACTTTATGAACAGGAATGGAAATTGGTAGTATTATGGAAAGTGGCAGAAAGAAAGATAAGCAATGGTAGTTTTTTTTAAAGACAACGCCCGCACTATGAATATAACTTCAGTCGTGGGATACTATTACAAACTTTTACCCAACAATATGTGAATCATACACATTATTGTCCTATGTGGGGATCGAACTGGCCTCATTGCAATAAAATGCACAGTGTGAATAAAAATATAATTATCGTCCAAATTGGCTCATTGTAATGGGAACAAATGGACATGGATACACTAGCCTAATTACTGTTACCATGGTAGTAGGTACTATTATGTTTTAACACTGTGTTAGGTAAAAAGTACCTTTTCGTGTTTTTTTTATGGAATAGTGGGCAAACGAGCTGACGTATCGCCTGATGGTAAGCGATTACCGCCGCCCAGGGAAACTCGCAACACCAGAGGCGTCACAAGTGCGTTGCCGGCCTTTGGGGGATGGGGAGGGGGATGGGGGAGGGTTTGGGCCTCCAGTATCCTCGCTCACTCAGTGAAACACAGGGCCAGCGCTGTTTCACACCGGTTTTCTGTGAGGCCGTGGTATCACTCCGGTCGAGCCGGCCCATTCATGCCGAACCGTGGCTCTCCCACGGTATAAAATAGTGTTTAAATAAATATAAATTTACTCCCAGATCTTCTAGTTATTTTGCTTTTTTTAAATAATTCGTTTAGAGTACATACTAGGAACGCATGAGTTATGTTGCATTTTATAAAAAACTTGTCACACACCTCTCCTAATATACCCCAACACGAAACTGCAGACTTGGCTTGTGAGTATCGAGTAAAATATTTGACAACCAGCGATAGTGAGGATGACGTAGGCTTGTGTCTCCCACGTGACCACTGTTTCTGGGAGTGCTATTACTGGCGAAGTATAACGTTACATTTACGGAGTACCATGGCTATTGTAATTCACGTGACTTCGCCAGAGGGGGGGGGGGGGGCTGATTTAGTCCCGCTACTCACCAGCCAGGTCTGCAGTTCCGTGTTGGGGTATAATAGGAGAGGTCTGTGACAAGTCAGCTTGCCTCAAATACCTACTCAAAAAATGGTACCAGCTCTCGGACCACATGTTTTTTACAAAAGACAGGTAGTTAAATTATAGGCTATTAAAAGCTATCTACCGCGCTTCCTGCAACAATGGTTAACATGGCTTAGATTTTAACACATAGATTATCTAAACATGTCTTTGCAATTACTTAATTTCGTAATGTGTTGTAACTAAAAACATCACTTGGCGGATGTTATACAATTGTGGCCATAAAAACAGAGTTAAAAACAGGATGACTACAAATTTGTGATAGTTGATCCGATTATAGCACCATATCTGGGAGCATACAAGACATTTTGTAACACAATGTAATACATTATACCATTTCCTTCTCGATTAGCGGAAAATGTGCTAACAGGACTGGTTCTCTCTTTTTTGTATGCCAATGGTCACGGCAAGCCACTATAGTAACCGCTTAGTTTATAATATGCTGAACTCAACTCAGACCTAGGTTCGGCAGTAGACGGCGCACCGATAGCATGATTCATTGAATCTAAAATACTTAAACTCAGTCAAACTCGAGTGAAATTAATACCTCACTAAAAACCGATAATATTCCGTTCTAAAGTTGCTTTTTACTTAGTAAGGCTACTGGGGCTGTACTCTTTCTCCCTATCATTCTGTCTCCAGATAGCATTAGCTCTATTTGATTATTTAATATTTTCAAAAAAGGCCGAGTTAATTTATTTTCTTTCTTTGGGCGTCGCGTGACACCTAGAGAGGTCAAAAAGAGTTCGAAGCAGTCTTGCCACTGAAGCAATACTTTATACCTATCCGTAGAACGAAACCGCTATTTTTATAGTCGTTTGCTCCCAAATTTTAAATTACTTAATGTGATAGATCCAATCTACGTTAATTGCTAGGTTCTCATTTGACATAAGGATGCAGTTTCAGGCAATGTTTAATGTCTAAACCATTAAATTAACACTTCCTTCAACGCTCGTTTCATTGTAAATACAGAACATTGCGTTATGCGTTGCTGAACTAAATGTCGGATTTTATTTCGTCCATAAACACTGTTTTGCGATAAACATGACAAAACAAGTAAGTAAGCGGTCTTGCTCTTATAAGAAAGTTGAACAAGTTTGTCGGATTAGGTTCAAAATATTAATTAATTATCATCATCATTTGTCCACTGCTGGACATACGAGTAGGTCTCTCCAATTGCACGCCACTTAGTTCGATCCTCGGCTTCTCGCAAGCAGCTCCTGTCAGCCGTCTTGAGCAAATCGCTCCACCTGACCTGTGGAAGTCCTACACTAAATTAAATATATTAATCTAATATTTTATAGATGTTGGACGTGTGGTGTGATGAGGTTGGCCAAAGTGAGGAATGATATTTACATCAGAGGAAGAGACAATATGGAGTCCAACCATATTTTCTTTGGTCGTGTTCTGTTCCCAAATCCGTTAACTTTCATGGACAAAGCGTTCTTCACTACATTTTTCTTATGCATTCAAGTGTCTTGTGTAATCTTCGTAAAAGCATAGGTATAGTTATAAAAGTAGTAAGTAATGAACTGATGAGTTATACCTAGAGGAGAATGGAAAAAGCAACCTCATTACTTCGACACAAAAGAATTTTGAAAAAAGTACGATGACGATGATAAATTAAATCAATAAATAACACGTAAGCAATATATCTAACACACTAGGTTACACGTGACCTTATGAAACACACATTCTCTCATTGATTAAATTACAATTGGTTCAACGAAATGCGGTTTTTGCATTTTTGAGACATAATTACATACATCCTACTAATATTATAAACGCGAAAGTTTGTAAGTATGGATGGATGGATGTTTGTTACTCTTTCACGCAAAAACTACTGAACGGATTTGGATGAAACTTTACAGTAATATAACTTATACATCAAAATAACACATAGGCTACTATTTGCCGCGATAACCGACATACACGCGGGCGGAGCCGCGGGCAACAACTAGTTATTTTATAAATTCTTAATTACGTATTTCATTAAAGATAAAACAAGACAATCTAGAAAAGGGAACTGATTTAAAAATTGAAACTAGACTCGAGAAAACCAATAACAGGATTCAAGGGTTTTGCTAGTATCTGCTGAGGAGTTCCATTATCTCTTGCGAGGCTTCAGCATCGGATCCGCCCATTGAATTAAGTTATAGTTAGTACCTATTGTCATCTGTATTACATATACCTATAGTGTCATCTCGATACGGTTATTAAAAATTGATTATGGTTGGCAACAAGCGAATATAATAAAAGTATGTTAATTCGTACACGCATGTTTCCAACTATAAATGATTACTAACATTATGATAAAACGCATTTATTCATCATTGAAAATGGAACAACATTACATAAGACGTGCGGTGTGACAATCAAGTGAGATCGGACAGACGCACGCTCATAAATATTTCATTTCAAACGCACCTCGGTTATTACACCTGAATTCATGCATGTTAAATAAAATGAGATACCTCATTTGAGAAAAAGTGAAAAGCTGCGCCGATTACCGAGAATCTCCGTTTGGACATCAACATAATGTATTATGTCACTACAATTTGTAATATGTAGTTACGTGCAACAACAACAACAAATTCGAGATCTAAAAGTATTAATTGCACCTTAGCCGTAGCAGAGAACTGAAGCATTCATTGCATTGTACTTTAAGTTACACAAATCTCCATTATTAATGCTTTATTTTCAAAGTATCTTTAGTATTTAAGGTGCAACAAGGTCAGATTCCTCCCCTCTTATACCGTTATTTTATATTCGGTGTTTCCTTCTTTATGTTGTAATGAGACGATCCTTGGGGTTCTTATTGTAAGTATACCGTTATTAATAATGACCTAATATTTTCAATAAACGAGTTTATTCACAAATAGGTGGCCGCCGCCGCACCGCACTAATCGAACCGACTAAAATCACATAATTTGCCAAAAAGGGAGGGATACGTCCGTGAACAATCAATTTCTTATACTAATATTGGTTTAGTTGTAGCTATTTAATACACATACAAATATATATACAATTTGATGTTTATTTAAAAAAAAAATTATGCTTCTATGATTCACAAAGATAGCATCCAGGGAGTGGTGTAGTTAAGTGAGTTTTAAGGAGGTTTGTTCCAATTATTTGTAACTTTAGAGTATAATTGAGTCCTAGCAGTAGTTATTATGGAAAAATGTAGCGTTAGAAACCAACGAGGTATAGGATGCTTTTTCAATAAGACTTAATAGAAATTAGTATCTAAGCAATAATGGCGATAGTCTCTCAAATGTGTAGTATCACGATCTTATCTAATTTCCTTAAGAAGCAGGACATTTCAAAATAATTACAATTTCAAATTGGATTAGTAGAACATGAAATAAGTGCTTTCGAAAAAGTTATAAGCTTAATTATCTTAGTATTGACCAGGCAGAGCGTTAAAAGTTCACAGGTCAACAGTTACAAAAACCGCGTTGAATTGATAGTAGATACGATAGATGATATGTAATTAATGTAAGTTACATCTATGGGTATATAAAATTATAACCATTAATTTTGTAGGTCTACGGATAACGAACATCTTTTGGGGTTATATAATTGCATAGAGAGAATATATATAGAAAGAATGAGGAACTAATTAGGTATTAGGTAACGCACCGTGAACCTCAAGATGTTTGGTACAAATATGCTAATTTTATGTCAAAACATTAGTTGTAATTTGAAACGCGTGACTCTACATGAAATAAAATAAATGTTACATAGACAGACCCTCGACTTATTCGTAGTCGTTATCGGTCAGTCGTCACATTAAAATAAGTACCTAGATGACCGAGCTTTGCTCTGTATTTTTTTTTGGCCCAACCGTTCTGAAATCAGCGTGGCACTATTACCTTTCAGATTAAATCATTAAACTCCTTCAAGAAAATTAAATCCAAAATTACACTTATAATATTTTTATGTGTTAAATGATCCACTGAGGTCGAGGACAATTTGGCTTATCTTTTAAAAATGGTAGAATAGATAGATAAATGAGTTGCAAGGCTCGTTTGCAATTTACTCTTTTAAATTTAATAGTGCTTGAAATGTATACTATTGTGTATTGGTTGTAACAAGAATAAAAATGTAGCCAATTCAGGGGTAATGCTATTGTTAAACGTGTACAGGCGATTAAGCTTAGTTTTTTTTTTAGAAGGAAGTACATTCAACTCATTCCATTTGCTTTTATTGCAAGTGTATCAAAGATAAGAGACCTTAAAAAGGCTATTCAATAATATTCAAAATAATTTGATATTGAATATCTATTTGTTAAAGTAAAGGTGTATAAAGCTCTTCTTCCAGCGGACGTCTAGTCCTAATTTAGTAAGGAAAAACGCAACACCATGCTAGTAGTGTTGTTTAGCCACAGTATTGAGCAATGAAAAGGTAGAAATCTTCCGTTCCTATCAAAATTTCTTGATGCATATTACATAAGAAGCGTATTCGTTTGTTTATAATAATTTTAATGAAATGTATGTCCTACTTCGAACGTGAATGAAATGACATAGACTCGCCCAGTCGTACCTATATTAAAAGGCATAAACCTACACTTTTCTATCATTAATAACATATTAGTTATATTTTTAAGTACGAAAAAATGATAATGTAATACGTATTAGTGATTTATGGAAAAGTAAATGAATAAACCAGCATCTAAATCGAATACCTTGTTTCCTTAATAAGGGTATCATTTTTGACATTCACCTTGAGAATAATTCATGGACAAATCTGTTATCTGTGGTCAAAACAATTGAAGAAAAATGAATATTAGCAAAACTACCACAATCGATAAATCGATATCATGTCGATTTATTTGTATCTTCGTTGGATTATTAGTTAAAAGGCATCTTCTCCAAAATTTACCCGTATCATCATCATCATCAGCCTACTGTAGTCCACTGCTGGACATAGGCATCTCCAATGCACGTGTATGTCCTATATCAAATCTATTTTTTCCTCACTCAATACGGTATCCAATAATAACTTTTTGGTTCTACCGATTTATTGATTTATACGACTACCAGTTTGATTGTATAACATAAAACTATTTCTAACTCATGAATATTTGATAAAAATTAAATTGATTAAATCCATTTAGCCAGTGAGATGCTTCCAGACAATAAACTTATCTAGACAGCACTCTATTACTAAAATTTTATCAAAATTTAATGTCAAGTGCAGCACTTAATGTTATCGCATATTCTACAAATACATACACGCTCAAACAAAGATCTTGTTTTGTATAAATTTGTAAAAAATAATGATACGACATAGACGTTTTAAAATGTCTTAGCACAAAAAGTAGCAGGTATCTACTTAGTTTTCTAATAATAAATCGCATAAAATATAAACACTAACAAAAACCCGTCTACAATTTGTACAAAGCGTGTCACAAAGTACTTTCTCACTTTCATGAGTTTAAGGCATTGATTGCAACCAATTGCAACCGATAAATAAGTAACCTACTTAGCAATTTTAGATATTATGTATGTTTATTAAGATATGTATATTTTGTAGATATCTAAAACAACTGATGCTAACTTCTTAAAGTTCGTTCCTAAAGGAGCGTTTAAGAGGTTAATTGAAGATCTGCCCCCTTAACGACCTTACAAGTGTTTCACGTCGATTCTATTTCTACAATCGTTAACGCTATTCGCTGATATTATTGGCTAATACTTCATTTTGACCGCGTGACTTTGCATTAAGAGATGTTATTGCCATACATATATTTGAAAGTTTTCTATTAAAATGTACGTTTGTAGAATGCAACATGACTAGAGGGGCTGGAATACTTTCCAGGAGACAAAAAGCAAAAAGCATTTCCTTCTAGATAACTTTGATCTTTTGTGGAAATTGTAGATGGTTCTGTAGTTTACCTGGTTCATGGAAAATCATATTTAAGTTACTATGATAAATCTAGTATGTAAAATTAAGTGTAAGAGATAGGATTTGAGTGTCACTCATTTTTTTTCCACTCAAACTTTTATATATTGCCTAGTAGGTCTAGTGGTTAGCGTAAGCGACTGCAGATCAAGAGGTGCCGGGTTCGATTCCCGGGTCGGACTGCTGTTGGGTCTTCTTACAAGAAAATCTTAATAGAAGCCCGGAGTATGGAAGATGGCGGTGTTTCCCGCCCGTGCCTCGGAGAGCACGGTTGTCATGAACATCTATGGCAATCGTTTCTGGGAAGTCAGTGCCCTCAAATATACTGACAACTAGTTCAACCTTCGAATTCAGATCACCCTCAGGGTTGCGGAGGTCCGATGCCAGTCGCTCCATGTAAAAACTGATAATCAGGATAAACCGGTTGAACTAGTAGCCGACCCCAAATCTTGGGAATAATAAAGGCTAGGAAGATGACTAATTTTATATATTCCCATTTTTCTTCAGCTGTTCTTTCTTATGCACGAATGGTAGTTAACACATCTGCGTATCTCTAAATAATTATTTTTATGAATTATTTTACTAAACAGATAGGTCCACTTATTTTTTCTATGAAAATATAAATGGTGATTTTATTTTGTGTAACAAAAATTTTAAAAAATACCAAATATAAGCATAAATATTTATGCTTATATTTAGTAATTTCTCTCTTGAGTTATGTAATAACTCTTAATTGACTAATTAAAGAGCAAAATTTGTAAAACACTTCTGATGATAGCAAATCTTCAATTATTTATGTAAACAAAATTCATTTTATTTTAAATTTTTACTCTTGGTAACTGTGTCGATTCTGTAGGCATTTGTTAAAGATGTATTTAAATGGCACAAAGTAAACTGTATAACTTGTTTTCTGAATATCTAGGTGAAGTTTTTTACCAAAATGTTTTCTTTTTAGAATATAGAGCGCAAACGAGAAGACAAATCACCCCATGGTAAGTGAGTATCGACGTCCATGGACATCTGCAACTCAAAAGGCACAGGTTCGTTGACACTCTTGGAGTGCTCGTCGAAAAAATAAATATAGTTTTAAATAAAGTAGACAATAGAAAACGAAATTAAATGTTGTTATTTTTTTAATAAGTTGTATACGTAACGTAACACAATAACAAATTTTTAATTTGCTGAAGCTTTTAATTATGTCATTTCATCATCATTACCATCATCATTTTATTTATGTCATTTAAAAGTTACAAATTATGCCAAAAACAAGCCGATAGTTTTGACAAATGAAAATTGAGCAATTTAATTTTATGTCCTCCAGACACATGACAAATGAAAGCTTTTATGTTACATTGTCCCGTCAGTAATAAATCAAGTAATTTTTTTGCTACTCCAAATATTTTAATATCTATACTTCTATACTAATATTATAAACGCGAAAGTTTGCAAGTATGGATGGATGGATGGATGTTTGTAACTCTTTCACGCAAAGACTACTGAACGGATTTGGACGAAACTTTACAGTAATATAGCTTATATATCAGAATAACACATGGGCTACTATTTGCCGCGATATCCAATATATACGCGGGCGGAGCCGCGGGCAACTTCTAGTTATATATAATGTTTATCCGTATTCTAGAACTAGTAATACACACAAAAATTTGTAAATAATAATAGTCTAAACGGTTTTTTGTAACTGTGCTTAGATTGAGCCCAGTTAGGGATGTGGAAAATATAGTAAGATATTATTATTATTGATGTCCATTCTTTGTGTCCACTTCGATTTACTGACCTTATGGCGTAACGACCAATGAGCAATTTGGTGGCGTGGCATTGACATTAATTTACGAGGGGAAATTTTAATGTATTTTTGCCCTTTATGTATTTGTGGCGGCCTCCACATACAGCGCAACAACAATATAACATACTACAGCGCCATCTACCGAAGATACGTCGAACTACCGAAACTAAGAAACTACCAATCCTGAATCGCGCAGTGAAAGTTCTCGCGCCAGTTAACATATATACAACATCCCAACATCAACCGTCGGGCAGTTGGCCCGCCAGGCATGATCACCTCGCCTGGTCGGAGGATCCTCCCTTTGTGTTGGAGGGACATTACACCCGTTCCTCCACATATTAATTGCCCTTAATGTTATAATAATCGATTGAATAATAATTTTATTATTTTTCTTATTATTTTCCTTTTAACAATCAAATGAACTGCAATTCACGGCAAAATTATGTAATAGAATTATATATTTCATGTCAGCATTGTTGAAGCCCAAAAATTATTTTCATAATGATGATAAATGACAATAACACTGATGTAACTCCACACACGCAAAAACTCAACAAGTGTGCGTAAAATATGCTCAAGATTATATCTTAGGCTGCTTGACGTAACAAATGAATTGGCTAATCCATTTTAATGCAGTATATATTTAGCTGACTCAAGGAAAGTTTCATTTAAATGTGAACGCATTGAATAAGTGGTTATCGTTATTTTTTATTAAATTAGCGTCTTCGCTTACTTTCCTTTTCTTATCTTGTTCGATGCAGCTTTGGATTAGATCATATGGATCTGGTGCTGATGAAATCCATCTTTCCTATTAATAATCCCACTCATATCACACTAATATTAAAAAGGCGAAAGTTTGTGAGTATGTTTGTTACTTCTTCACGCAAAAACTACCGAACGTATTTGGATGAAACTTTACAGTAATTTAGCTTATATACCAGAATAACATATAGGCTACTATATGCCGCGATAACGGACATACATGAGGGCGGAGCCTACAACAGGCAACTACTACGGGCAACTGCTAGTAAACTTATAAAAGCGAAAGTATTGGAGGATTTATAGATGTTTTTATTCTATGTTACTATTTCATGCAAAACCTAGTGAATGAATTTATATGAAACTTTAAAATAATACAGCTCATACATCGGAATAACACTGACTATATTTTACCGTGATATACGACATATACTCGAACAGAGACGCGGGCAAAAACCAGTCCTGTGTATTATTGGAGCCAATAAAATAGCAAAATATTAATGTGACCCGCGTCTGGTCATTTGCAGTGACCCTATGCTCGTTTGCCCCTGGTATAATAAAAAAGAGCTTGTTCGTTTTATTGATTCCGGGTATGATTTACATGTTATGCATACTATCTGTTATTTAGCCAACTATCCATGTATTTGTAGAAAAGAATAGGTAACAGACCATCATTTTACGGTATACAACCTCGTTTCCAAGCAAATACCTATGTCCAGCAGTGAACTGTTAAAGGCTGTTATACGAAATTTATAATTAAGGGCCCTTTTTTATTGACGGGGTATTAAATCCTTTCGGGATCTCCCGACTCCTTGGGGATACAGCGCCTGCGCTGTGTTTCACCGAGTGAGTGAGGATATGGGAGGCCCATACCCCAACCCCTCCCCCCATCCCCTTCCCCCACCCCCCTCTCCATCCCCCAAAGGCCGGCAACGCACTTGTGACGTCTCTGGTATTGCGGGTGTCCATGGGCGGCGGTAATTGCTTACCATCAGGCAATACATCTGCTCATTTGCCGCATATTCCATTAAAATATATATATATAGGAGCTTGGATAGGATTATATGTTAATTTCACTAAACACTACCCCGACAGCTGGTCTCAGGACTCTCAGGCGCCTTAGTCTGTTAGGACCCGGATCAAATTATTTCAGCTTATAACTTAAGACCAAGGATTATGATCGTAAATTTCAATTTACCACGATTTCACTCGTAATTTTATATAAAAAATGTTAATGGTTTTATATTATTAGTTTGGTTAGAGCTGATAACTGAAGCGACGCATGAGTTGCGGTCTAACACATTTTCAACCGACTTCAAAAAGGAGGAGGTTCTCAATTCGACTGTATTTTTTTTAAATGTTTGTTACCTCATAACTTTGGACTGGGTGAACCGATTTTGATGATTCTTTTTTCATTTGAAAGCTGGTGCTTCCCGAATGGTCCCATTTAAATTTGGTCCAGATTGAAGTCGGTTTTTTTTTGTTAAAACTTGTAATTATTCATTTCATAAATGCAAAAGTTTGTGATGATCGATGGTCATCAAATCTTTAGGACCCAAAGGCTCTAAAGATTTGATAGTAAATTGACACAAAAATAAAATATATGTAGTCAAAATAGAACATTGACTACTTTTATCAAGGGTTAAGGGTACTATTTTTATAACTGATCTTATTTGGGCTGCTCTTTAGAGTCGACAATAGACACAAACTGAGTTCACATTTTATCAAAATAAAATACTCATAAACAGAAACTAAGTCGCGCGTAAACGTACGTGCGTGTGGTTATAAGCACCGTGACATCACTCAAGATGAGATTTCATAAGTGGTTGCTAATAGATATGTATCTTAATGCTTCTTTTTCTAAAAATAAACGTGTAAATAAATTCTACTTAGCAGTGATACTTGATACTGTTCACGGTTTACGCGGGGAGCTGTACAGAGCTTGAACTAAGTGTACTATCTTTTTGAATCTACTCGTAATTTATTTTTTGAACAACTAAACATAGCCTACCTAATGATGAAAGGTGCTATATTTATAGATACTTTCTTAGATATTTTCAAGTATCTACCTGATACTTGAAAGGTTATCGGTTATGAGATTTGCAAGTGCAATGGTGTCACTTGTTTCATCGGCCGATCCCTATTCCGTGATTCCAAACAGCAATAAAGGAATATGTACACCCGGTAACCAGAACTGAATATACACACATCAAAAGTGTCTAGGGATCAAGCATTTTTATGCGGATTTCTTGAGATTGAGATGTGGCTTTGGCCCTGGCCTGCTCAGTCGCCAGACTTGAACCCGATTGAGCATGCATGGGATATGCTACAGAGAAGAGCTCTGCCGAATATGGAGGGTATCCAGTCGCAAGAAGACCTTTTTTTGTTGTTGCAACGAACATGGGCGGCCATTCCACAGCGTGATTTGGATGAACTCATTTTGAGTATGCCAAACCGATGTTCTTGTGTTGTTAGTGTTCGCGGTAGAAACACGGATTATTAATTGTTTAAGTTACCTAATAAAATTTTAAAGAAAACTGTTATTTCAGTCTTTTTTTCGAACTTTAATGTTAGTGGTTCAAATGTCAAAAATCCCTTTATTAGGAAAATGGCAAATTTCTTTATTAATGCAAAGGTGACTTGGTTTATCGTTACTGTGACAAACGAAAACACTTTATTTGATGAATCCTTAAAGAAAATTTTAATTAATATCAATCAGGAGAAAAGTTATTGCAAAAATATATGTTGATCCCTAGACCCATATGTTGATCCCTAGACACTTTTGATGTGTGTATATTGTGACTATCAAAAGTTTTAGTTCGTTTCACTACTTGTGACGATGACTTAGTCGGTCGTTCCTAAATACCATTTCATACGACAAGGTCTGGTCAATGGAACTTATGAATTACGATTTCATTTTTCTTACGAGTTTTTAAGGAAGTAATCTTAAAGCAACATCTCAAATTATTAATCATTATCTGTTGCAACCGATAAATTAATTACATGAACATCTTTGAGATTAGTAAGTACTACTTCATTATAAGGCTGATGACGATACTAGAAAATAAGTTTTGATATCATTTGGAGATAATATTTCGATCGTTTTGGATGTCTTGCTTGAACTCTATACCTTTACGTAGCACTTATTACAATTTTTTCAAGTGTATGATATCTAAAGCTGTTGATTGACTCGGTTTATTCAGGATATAAACTTTTGTGTGCATCTGCTTTCCATTTAAATGTATACAAAGAAATCTCCTCACGTAATGTATAAACATAGATACTGATGCAAGTAGTCCACGTCAACATATCACGATGGCATACTTTACAGACTAAATAAAAAACCATTGATGTGTATATTATGTGTTCAGTGCTAGTCTTCCGACAACTCATCAAATAGTGTAAGGCTTTAGGCTGTCTATTAAGTCTATCACTAAAAAGATTAATCTGTCATAATTATAAATACCTAAATGTCAGCATCATTATCGTTTAGTCAGCAGTACTAAAAATAGTATAGATACCTATGTATTATTTCGAGTACCAAATTTTGATTATGTTATTCAACTTCGCGTATACATAGTATAATCCATATTTATTTACATAGTTTAAAATAAAGTCGTTTCCGCTGTATGTTTGCTTAGGTCTCTTAAACTACTCAACGGAAATTAATGCGATTTTCAGCAATAGATTAGAGTGATTAAAGAGGAAGGTTTAAATGTGTAATACACGCATATTATAGTAGCGGATAGTCGAGAATATCAAAGTCTTCTGTGGAAAGTGGGGCCGGGACGCTAGTATATTTTGAAGTTAAAAAGTTTGTCTGTTTGGTTTAATGCGCTAATCTCTGTAACTACTGGTACGATTACGAAAGTTCTTTTAGTTTAAAAAAAATATCGAAGAAGACTATAGATTATATAATATCATGCTAATACCACAGAATAATTAATAGTACTGTCGTACAGAAGTGTCACTCTCGAACAAAAGTCAAGTTTAGGCATAAAAAGTTTTCAACTTTGACACCTTGCACGCGAATTTGAATCTTGTCGTGTGACTCAAGCGTTCATATTCCGTTAGACACCGCTCGATTTGCTACAAGAACGCGGGGCTGCCGCTTGCTGTACATTTAGGTAAATATTAAAATTAATTATAAAAATATAACAACTTTAGTAATGAAGAAGAAACATTTTTACAAACAATAATCATGTCTACGTAACGTACTACTCGTTCTGGGTACCTTCGTGATAAGTTACAGATTTTTGTAAAGAAAAAAATATGTCTATCTCATAGTTTCCAAACAACTAATTAAATAATTTTATTGCTAACTAAAATTTTGTACGAACAATTAGTTCGTTTTGAAGTCATTTTTCGCGGTAAGTACCTACACGTAATATTCAACTTATTTTCGCGCGACGCGGCTAGCTTGCGGGCCGAGCGCAGAGTGGCAAACATTGCCACATAGTACTTCCCGGGAGGCGCTCGGCGAAATACACCTAAACTGAGAAGTGAAACCCCCCTGCTAATACCAAAAAGAGCTTGATATCAACTAAAACTAATGCAGTCGATGTTGCGTGGGTCAGCTGGACATACATAAGTTTAGCCAAAGTTAGGACTGTTCAAAGATTTAGACAAAAAACTTATCTATATTATAAAAAAAATAAAATTATATAACATTATAAAAACCAAAGAGATATAATGTCACAAATCAAAAGATTAACTCTTGATTTGTGATTAAATTTCTAGTCGAATTGCGTACGAAGATGATTAATTTGTTTTGATAGAAGAATATCAGCGTGTTTTGCAAATAGAACTGGGTTAGTTTTGCAATTAATTGATTGCTTCGAAATTTGTAAGGGTTAAAGGTTAAGTAGAAATAAGTGTAAATACTTTCATCAATCAACTAATAAATCAGATGGAAAAAGCCGCAACTTGTGGTAGTGGTAAATTTTTTAACTTATTTGTTTTTAAACTTAAATAATGATGTGTATACAAAACTTCGTAAAACCATACTTATATTCTTTTTACAAAATTGACATAGTTAATTCAAAACAATACTTATTAAATATTTAAAACGGTAATAGACAATGAAAGGAGTTATTTCTTAAATCTCTTTTACTATTTGCCATTTGCATGGCAGGTTACGATATATATATATATATTATATATATTTTTAGTTCTATATTTTTTCGTTTTTCGTCTTTATTTCGTTTATTTCTTTCTCCGGACAATATATCAATCCAAAGGCTGCCTGGAAGAGATTGCTTTTGGCAATAAGGCCGCCCAATGTACACATCTTCCTGAATTTTAAGTGTAACAATTTGTAATTGGTGTACAATAAAGTATATTCTATTCTATTCCATATTTATATATATATATAAATATAGACTTTTGCGTAAAAACTAAAAATATTGTTTTTCTGTTCATCAAAATGAATAATTTGAACAAAAAAAACGTTATTACATTAAATTACGGGATTTGAGGGAAAAATGCTACTCAATCCACGATAACAATTCGTTAAGTTACTCTACCCTGCCTACCACCACCATACTCATTGCGATTACAGAAAATGCTATAATGCAGCATGGTGATCCATACTATGTCGGCCTATTAGGATGCTTCTGCATCATAATTATATTGCTTAGGTAGTCATTGCAGTGTAAACTATTGCAATACTCTTATTGACACTACATTAGTAGCACAAATTAGTTTGGCCGTTTTCGGTCTAGGAATTTTCTCATACGTATAAAGACGATGGTATTTTTCAAAGACATTTTTCGAGTAACAACATAGTCGAGGTTTTTTGATTTACCTAAAAATATTTTGACCCATTTGAAAAGTCTGGCCATACAAAAGAAGGGTGCAGCACAATTAATAGGTACGCATGAGTGAAGTCTCTGTTCGCTAGCATTACATTTCTTGCGGCTGTTGAAACATCATTAAACAATGATATCGCCAAATATTCTGTTAGTCACGTCCAGAGAACGATATATTACATCCTATCAACTTCTTATTTGCAAGTTTTTTTTCCCTTACTGTTGCAAAAAGAACACTCCGTAACATATTTAAAGTTTAAAATTGAAATTGATATTTTAATCTTTTATGATCTTCTGTTAAAATGTGCTGAGATCATCTTTATAACTTGATTTTTGAATTAGTATATTTTGTCTTTGGCTATTATAATTGCTTCAAGTTTCGTCAGTTAGTTACGTCTACTTTGGGTGATTTGAAAATAAATTATTGTTCTAATAAGGAACAAAATAGAGTTCTACTTTTGTGTAATTTCTTTTATACCGGCCACTCGATCTGCTGTCAATGTTCTATACAGAATGTCAAAAGTAACTTTCAATTTTTTTATGTTATTTAGATAACCTTCGAATATGAAATATTATAAGCTGTCTATGATATTGTTTTGGTTAAGATGAGAATTTTAATACATGATGATGACACGTCATGACAGATGTGCTATTCTGTTGCATACAATGAGACAGTCATTTCCTTAAAAATATCATCCTCAAGTTCATTTTGTTTTATGAGAGTGGTGTTGGAAATAAACAAAAATATTATATTTTATTTCAGAACTGACCAATTTTGGTCAGATAGTTTTTAAAATTTCTCGGCCTCAAACGGTTATATTGAGAATTAATCCAATTTGATGGCTATTTTTATAGTATGAATCCGTTTTGTGGCCGATTTATAAAGTCAAACGACGAGGTATATAATCTTTTATATTCGAAAATATGACTTTACAGATCAAAAATAACATTTCATTTATCGAACATCGATCTTTTTTTTCTTTATATGTTATCGCTGTCTTCAATAAAGGAACATATTGCATTAAAGTAATGTTATACATTATGACCTTTCGCAACTGATTTTATCTTACATTTAAATTTGTCTTCTATTTTTAAACATTTACAACGGCCATCAGCAAAACAACCGACTTACGCAACGCGGAGATGCTGCATCAATTGTGGATTTGGTGTCAGCATTCTTTATTTTACTGTAGTTTCAATCTTATCCATAGACAGCTCTCGTAAGCATTGCATGAAATTGTTTTGCAGTGCACTAGAAAAAACATCATCATGCAATGTTATGTAATTGAAGGAAATGTTACAAAAACGGATAACATTGAGATTAATGCGGATAAGACATCTCTTGACATCTTCAACCTCACATTTGCGATGCATTCCAACTACGGAACTCATTTATTATCTTCTATAACGATAGCAAATTCTCTAGTAAATACTGTATGTTTATCTAAACTGCTATTAATGAGCCTATTTGAAATGATATGCAAATTGGTATTTATTTGAACACTGGTTCAAATGGTGTTACCCGCGGTACAACAACAACCGCGGTTAACGCCACGGGACAAAGTAAAAAACTATGTAAAAAGTATCTATACCTATACGGCTATACCGACATCAAAAAAAGCAATTAAATTGTACAGTCTAGCATATAATATTAAAATTGACACTTGTTTAAGCTAAGGCTTTGTGGTAGGGCAAAAGTCCCTCAAAAATAAAAAAAGAGAAAAAAAAGAAAGTATTCTATGTCCGTCTCCTTGTTCTAAGCTACCTCCCCACCAATTTTCAACCAAATCGGTTCAGCCGTTCTTGAGTTATAAATAGTATAACTAACACGACTTTCTTTTATATATATAGATTTTTATGTTTTATACACTTACGGTTTTATGAGTGAAAGTTAATCCTTGAGCGAAACATATTAAGGAAACTACCACAGCTTCTGGTGTCGATAAATTGTTGCGTATGAAAATATATTAATATGTTTGACATTAGCTGTAGGATTTTATTATAAGACGAGTATTTATGCAAACGTGAATAAACTTGCAGAACTGTATAGCTAGAAATTTAATTATTTCATTTTGTTTGTTTCATTTTTCATTTTCATTTCATACCTTATGTTAGCTAGGGTGATTTTCCGTGCGTTTAGGCCATTCTGTTATACACATTATAGAAATCAAATATAGCTCAGTTAGGATCCATAATACTTTATTTCCATAGCGCTTGTCTGTTTTAGAAAGGTCTATTTTATTTCATTTTGTCTCCCGTTTTGTTAAGGAAGAAAGTGGATTTATTATATTTCTATCTCTTCCAGTTTTCTTTTAATTAAATGCTTTGCAGGTTCCAAGACAGATTATATTTTTATGAGATTTCTCAAGAGTCATAGCTCGTTATGTTCGTGGGACACTGCTGTTGATCCTGGTGTACAGGAGTTACAAAAGTAGGTGTGTTGGCGAGATTAGTCCCAAATACCTTATGTACACAATTGTTTTAAACAGTCAGGCAGAAAACTGTATAGTCCGATTATACCTTACTAAGATGAGAAACGCTAATAAGCAATGTAAACTATACTGCAATCGGTCAAGTAATAAATATGTGGCAACCGTGAGTTTCATCTTGTTCCTCGCAAGATTTGAGTACACTTGGGTGTTTGGTAATAAGCTACCAAATTGCACTAATTTAGTTTTAAGTGTAACATGAAATGTTTATCGTTTTAACTACATTGATATATCTCATATCTATTAATCTAATAAATTAAAGGATTGTCTTGTTTGTATGTTAAACTTTACGGTCGGCCGTGTGAGAGAAGTCTCAGTTGTTACTGTTATTATTATTATATTCTAAATGGCTATTACTATTAAATGTAGTAAAATTATACTATTAAAACAATATAATTTCACACATGTCACACACAAATACAGTGAATACTTTAGCAGTGCGTACTTTTATACATTTGTTCTATTTTCACACATATTTTTTCATTTGTTTAAGAAGCAAAATTAAAAAAAAAGAATTTCACACGTATGGATTACACTCAGAAATACGTTTATAGTATTATTATAACATTTAAACCAACGCTAAATCTTTGTAATCGCGTTGTTACAATATATTGTGTTCAAAAAAGTAATTTTACTCACAATTACATGTAATTACAGTCACTAACGAGCTAATTGTTTCACTATTACATAACTTCACTTAATTTCTAATGCGAAACTGTGACTTTTCCTTTGCATACCATCATTACAACCAGAAAAATTCCCGTCATTGTTTTACGAAGTTATTTGAATTTATTATGTCGGAACTTTTACATGATATAAATGAATCTATTCATTTATCAAAGATTTATTATTGTGTACCTTTCCATTGTGTCATATTAACATACTTGTGTTGTGTATCTACTTTTCATATTATGATATATTGATTAGACTCGAAGTATAACTCTGTATTTCAAGTCTACACTGTGTATCATTGAGTAAATGACAGCAGTTTTATGAAACTAATCCTTTTTTTTTATCGTTTTGCTATAAAAACTAAAGGTTGTTTATACATATAAGATTATACCAATGTCTTTGTAATTAATTCGTTCTTTCGTAACAGTAAGCTATAAATTAAAAAAAAACTCCAATGGAGGGGCCACGTAAATCGTATAGATCCCAAGAGCCTACCTAGATAAGTTGTACCGGTAGAGATAGCATACCTATACGAGAAGAGCTAGAAGGCATTTTATCTTATAATTTCAAGATTGTAACACCTGCGACCTGAATAGTTTTGGAAAAAAATGCTGAATATTTGGATGGTGCCGTCACATTTACGATGAACGATAAGAAAAGACTTCAACGAGCTCCGCCTTTATTTACACATACAGACAATGTTGAATAAAATGTGAGGCTTTTATAGGTATAAACACTAAAAAATAAATAAAATCCTTAAACAAAGCTCAAGAATTATAAGAAATATCTATAAGATACATAACAAATCACTTTTATTCTGAATAAAGTCCTGAATTTACACCTGGCAACCTAAACTCTATTTATTCGTGTTTCATCTGCGATGAAGATAGAATGTTTGATTGCTATTGAATGAAATATACATAAACGTATATCTATTTAGATCTCAATAACGCGAAGTAGACAAACTCCCGCCATTGTTTCCGAATATACATTACGGTTGAATGCGTATAGCGGAACTCTTACGTAACACAGACGAATGTGTTCAACGAAATCTGTGTTAGTATCTTTTTATCACTAACTCAATTATGATTGTACGTTTGATGGACGTAATCAAAATACGTAAGTTACGAACTTATGACGACGTAAAGCGTGCTTAAACAGCGGGCAAACGAATTCATTTCTTTGTTTCTTTTTAATTTTTTCTTTTGTGGTTAATAAAATAATTGAATACAAAGCCTCTCGGTTAGATTTCAACTCTTGTTATATAGATTTCTTTTGTTAAAATTTGAGGGTTGATTATTTCTCGACTCGAAAATTATTAATAACGACAAACAACTTACATTTCTTTACTTATAGCTAGTTTATCTGCCTGATAGTTTGTCTCTATACAATAAAAAAATGACATTTTACAAAAATATCTAGACATGTTTGTACAATTCCTCTATTTATTCCTCACATAGATATGTGTACAAACAGGCGTTATGTTTACTGAGAGTATCAGTATTTTTCTGTAATTTCACAATGCTACATGTTATCCAAAAATAAATATTCAATAATAAAGATTATTTAAATAGACTAATAGATCTGATAATATTATTCGGCACCATAAAAATAGATTAACATAATGATTTCACTTCTGATTTCAGTAAGTAAAACGTAAAAAAAAAGCTTGCCAAATGATGTACTTGTTTGTTTTTGGAATATCTAATGATGTATTAAACGGAATTTGTTACAGTTAACTCCTCGTTATGAAATAAGTCAGACGCCTCATAATAACGCAACAAGACGAATGATGACACTGAACTGAGATCGCACTTATGTGTGTACACAGCATGTATGTACTTGCTTCGGACCTCGCATACGACAGGTATAGTATGCTACTACCGAAGTACACAAAGAAGTTTTTCTTATAAATTGTAAAGTAGTCGCGGTTCTTATTCAGCATGATATGTCATTCACAGCCTATTTTATTAGTTTACGTACACGTGGACATAAGCCTCATCTTAAAGGAGGTTTTGACTTACTGTACCACTGACTACCTATGGCTAGTGAGATGGTTTATTTCTTTTTCAAACTTTCTTTTTTTCAAACACCAGTGGCGCCGTACCAAAATAGATATAAATCTAAGTTAGTTTCCTAAATTTACAATTAAGGTACTGTGGCGAACGAAGCCTCCTTGGTGCAAAACTATACAAGCTCTGCGTTGAATTGTAGTTGAAGATAGACGTCAGGGGTCACGGAGTCAAGACCTCCTGGCAGTGAAATATAAATAATTGTATTCCTATATTGTAAAATACTTATCTCGCAATAAAAGCGTACAATACGTTTAGTCGTGTTGTTATTTCCCAAATTTCAGGTACTATTGTCCACTGACTACACATAACCCCCAGGGCTCGTACTTGAGAAGGTACGAGTACCGCAGTACACACACATAAAAAGTTTAACTAAAAAGCTAACTATCGCCAGCCCTCATAGGTTTCTAGTTGAATAATTATAAAAAGTCTTTAAACTATAACATAAACGTATTTCTAAGAACTAGACCAATGCAGTAAACTGGAATGCTTTATAGATTACGCTCTTGGGAAATGTTAAGATTACTCAGAATTAGAACTATTATTAATCAATACTTAAATCTAATCAAAAGTCATACTACTTGCTATATTTAGTTAATAATAATAATAATATTTATTTATCCAAAAATTACAACAACCATACACCAAAGTAGTTTTACAAGACATAAGAAACAATGGTTTTGCAACACTGATACCCATGGTAAGATCTAACTTGTGTTATGGGTAAAAGTTGAAAAGGTAAACAATTATTAAAGGATTTGTGTATTTTTTTCCTTCTTGTAGCAGTGCTTATTCGGCTCGCTTTGTATCCTTCAACCCACAGTTACGGTTCTTATTCAATATTACAATCACTGTAAATAATATCATTATATTGCTTATTTTTTGTTCATATTACATATCAGATAGTATCAATTTTGTTGGCATCGTGTATCTGGTGAATTCAATATTCTTGTTAGGCGACATTTTATTGAAATTTATTGCGTTAATTTAAGAGCAATTTGTAACTTAGATGGTTCTAAAAGTAAAACATCGATTATGTAAACAATCAAATCCAATAGATTAGACTAAAGTTCAACACATCTTAACTGTAATGATTTACAGGTGGAGAATGTCCTGGGCACTAAATTCATGTACCTTTAGTACACGAGGACTTTAATAATTAATTAACGATTTGTACCAATTAAATTATAATGAACTAAAAGTTAAACTTAATCTGAATTTTTTTTTTTGGTCTAAATTACAATGGGAATAATAATATAATATTATTTAGTTTTTGTACTAAAATAGTTATAATTAAATTTGTGTGTATAGTGAACACTAATAAAATAAACAAATTAAGCCCTATTCATAATTCTTAGGTTGTAGGGCAGACCACAAACCATCGACCTTCTATGAAAGTTTTGATGACAGTTTAGAAATGTAAAAGATTTATGAAGTAGATCGTGGGTTACTGGGTCTATCTGCCCTGAAGTAAGGCGTAAGCATAGGTACCTATATGTTAGAATGAACATATATTTTGTAACAAATATCGAATAAGAATTTGAAAGAATACTGCACAGTTGGCCTAGTGGTTTAGGCGGTTGCCACGCCGCTTGCCAATTCGCCAAGTGTTGTGGGTTCAAATCCTACACGGGACAACACTTTGTGTGATCCACAAATTGTTGTTCTGAGTTTGGATGTTAATTGTGTCCGTTTCATGTATGTCTGTAAAGTCCCCCGGGATACAGGATGTTTATTCCTAATGCGGGAGTTGACTTTAAAAAAAAAAAAAAAGAATAAAAATAAAGTAGTGTGTATTTTTAAGGTTTATTTATTTATACGAATGCTATTGCAGTCCATGCATTCTATCTCGCACTATTGATTTGAATTGTTACAAAATTTGTGTTATGTATACGGAAAATATAAATTACCTGTTATGAATAATTGCAGTAATTAATAGTGTAAGAGATTACGAAAATCGAATAAAAATAATTAGGCGTGCGATTATGTTCGCGGAAATTGTGCGAAGATTGTTGTAATATCAGAACACATAAGCTAAGCTGTTATTCTTGAAATGCATGTCTGTATCATCTAGACAGTCTAAGACGAAATAATTAATTACGTCTTTGCTTTCAGTTAGTTTTTGCAGAAATAACGTCGTATGATTACGGACAAAAAAACCAATACCTTTTTTATTTATTTAATCAACTGCTCACTACACTTACAGTTACCCAACAGCTGTAGCGAACCTTAGTAGATAAGAATAAATTAAAAATCTTTTTTTAAGTGATTAATTGATGTACCTGTGCAATAGTATGACTGAAATTGAGTTTACTGCGTTTTCTTTGAGTTCGAATTACTGTAGTAATCCTGTTCACCATCGAGGTTTTTCATTTACCTTGTTATTATTAAATAACGAATCTTCGTGCCTGGTATAGTTAACGTTCCTTGAGGGAGACCTTTGTTCAGCTTTAGACTGCAATAGGTTGATTTGAATTTTCATTCTTCATCTTAGTTTACCATCTTCCTTCAACCTGCCTAAAAATAATTAAATTTTGATGAAATTTTGCAGTGTGACAGATCACACTAACCTTAATTGTGATTGTAGTATTTTTCTGATTGCAGCTTACACTATAAAGTTTACTAAAGCTTAGAAATATACCATAAACTTGACTAAGTTGCATAATGACACGAGTAAAAATATCCTTATTCATTTATTTAATGCATAATGCAGCGTCGGTGCAATGGCCGACTAAATTCTTACGGTATTCTTTACTAGTCTACCATTGGACTATAAAAAAAACAGGTAGTAGGTGCATTTTGGTCAAAACTTGTATTACTTGACGTCTTTACTGTATTTTTACTCAATCTTACCCGTCACCATCAGTCTTTCGAGGTTATCGCCTTCTCTCCTCACTATGTGGCAAGAGTGTTCAGGGATTCTGCAGATGCATAGGGTCGATAGGCGTTCACGAATGCCAAGTTCAAGTGGTCGCACAGCGGTCAAAATTCAACCATAATCCTTTTCCATAAATATAATTAGCTTGCTGCACTTCTCAACTTTACTGCATAAACTTTAACTATGCTAAAATTCATACTCCAGTGTTCGCATAATTTTCGTAAAAAGCGGTACGGAGGTTTTTTCTTCACGTATTTTTAGATAGATGTGCTTTTGAATTTACTAGTTACTTCTCCTCACTCAATAGGTATATCTACTTTATACGATTTCTTAAAATGTTTTAGTAATTAAATTCAATCTATACAATTAAGGATCAAACCAATTGGCGTGTAATTGGAGAGGCCTATGTCCAGCAGTGGACTGCGATAGGCTGATGATGATACTATTAAAGTAATTGTAAAAGACAGAAACGTTGAATTTTCAGATTGACTAACAGACAACACAATAACACTGTTTTGTTTCATTCTCTTCATATATAGATTTTACGACGACAGATTTAGTAAGAGGTACTATTCAACTTTAATTATATACTTTAAAACCCATTTATCCATTAAAGTTATGAATAGAATATTTATGAAATTCTTAATTGCAATTTGACATTTTAGAAAATTATTACTTTGAAATTAGAAGATTACACAGCTTCAATGCAATTACAATGTTATTGTTTATTTATGTTATTTTTAACCGACTTCAAAAAAAGAAGGACGTTCTCAATTCGACTGTATGTTTTTTTTTTTTTTATGTTTGTTACCTCATAACTTTCGACTGGGAGAACCGATTTTGATGATTCTTTTTTTATTTGAAAGCTGGTGCTTCCCGAAAGGTCTCATTTAAATTTGGACCAGATTGAATTCAGTTTTTTTTTGTTAAACTGTGTAATTATTTGTTTAGAGAATGGAATAGCTTTACTTCTCTATTATAATATAATTTTCTTTATTATAAATATATTTATATCTATTTTGTTTGGTTCTGACTATAGTTTATGTGATATTTTCATTTCTTTTAGCAAATGATTTATAGGTAGAATATTAATATA
Source organism: Diaphora mendica (assembly GCA_949125395.1). Lineage (NCBI taxonomy): Eukaryota > Metazoa > Arthropoda > Insecta > Lepidoptera > Erebidae > Diaphora > Diaphora mendica. The sequence continues at coordinate 16,906,628 of OX421324.1, read as the reverse complement.
TAGGCAAAAAAATATGAGCATGTATTCAGTCAAGCTACAGCCTATATGCAAATATATTGAAAGCGCCACTGTCCGCATCTTACAGTACATTCTCTAAATAAGTGTGCGTCTTTTCTAATAAATACTGCAAAAGTTTTTTTACTATAATATTATGTTAGGATTTCAATAATATGATTATTTTAATAAATTTAACGGTCAGCTACTCACATTACTTTGAACTACTTGTCATCACATAAAAAGAATAAAGAGACATGTACTAAGATTTGCAGGAAAGTGCAGTAAGTACACAGTTGTACAAATTAACATGGATATTTAATTCAGCGACTCAACATTCAACTACTATGGTTACATATATCAATCCACTATACAAATACTAAGTTATCAAAATAATCTACAAATAAGTACAAAAACCAATAATCGTGAAAGTGCAATTTTGCAAAAAAAGACGATAATTGTTGTTTGGTGTCGCACCTATCAGTGAAAGCGTGCAGTCAAATTCGTCGCGGGGACTGCACGCGGTACTCTACGCTGTATCGCCGCCGTGAACTGTGGAGTGAGCGCTTTCGGTCAAGCGAAGCCTCGTGCGCATCTTGTGAGAATGTTTCCGAAGTATAAAAGAAGGTAACACTGTCTCTCGCTAAACCATTGCTTTGAATATACCCGTTCGGATCATACCCTCTCAATAGACAACACACAGGTACTCCTGCTTACTAGTGACGTGATCGTGATAAGTGGTGTGATGTGTAGTGTTGTGATTTGATAAGTTTGTTTTCTTTTGACAGAAAGTGCGGCGACCAGAGACAACACAATCAAGATGCGGTTATACGCACTGGTAATTGTTGGTTTTGATATTAATTTAATTAATCGTGCGTTTAGTTCAAATAAGTTCAAAATAAATTTAAAAAGTAGCATATTTAAATGCTATTTTGAGGCATCACATTAGCAGACTTTATGAGTCCACTGCTGGACATAGGCTTCCTTAGAAAGGAGGTTATTTAAAAATGATATGGCACTCGTTTTGAAAAACAATAACAATAACGGTTGAATAAAATTTCAAACGGTAATAACTATTACAATTCTTCACACGCAACAAAGCTTTAGGTAGCAAATGGGTTTGCCAACGATATCATTTGCGCGTTATGGACCTAGGAAAACTTCTCATGAAACATCTCATCTTCACTTATTTATAATTCCAACTAGTTTATAATTGTTATTTAACTTGACTGGTTATTTGATGAAATTTTTAACCATAGTACGGTAGAAATGGTGTTTGTCACTATAAGGAAGATTATTATTATACTAAAGTACACTCTTTGACCAAAATAGTAAATGCTTAACTGCATGATAAATGATAAGTACTTCTTAGAAAAAAAACTTGACAAGTATTTAGTGAATAGATGTAAACGTATAGAAACAAGTAAAATTTTAACAAAAACAAAAACTGACTTCCAGGTTCGACTCGATTTCTCTTGGATGCCATCTTCAGATCTTAGTGTCCTTATCATGGTACCACCGTGGGGATATCTCCATTCCATTAAAAAAAGAATCATCAAAATCGGTTTATAAATGACGAAGTTATCCGCGAACACACATAAAAAAATATATATATATACGGTCGAAGTGAGAACCTCCTCCTTTTTTGAAGTCGGTTAAAAAAGACTACCAACTTCAGTAATAGGCATCCTATATTGCTCAAAGTTTACGAAAATAAAATATATCAGACAATTTTCAAGACAAAAGATCACATAATTTGTCGTATTACGTCAATTTTACTCAGAGTCGTAATGTTCAGTATTTTGTAACGTTGTTTAATAATGTCCATGTAAGATATGGCCTGTAAAATTTTCTCATGAATGCGGAGGTGTGTCTACACAAGAAAACAAAAGAATAGACTGAAATAATTGCAGCACTAATAGCAACCGCAATTTTGCATAAATATTATGAGATCTGTATTTTTTTTTCTTTTTGGACTTAATAGTAGAATAGTATTTGTAATACGATAAGTGTTTAATATTAATGAATGATGAGTAAACACACGGTTGACCTAGTGGTTTAAGCGGTCGCCACGCCCATTTCTACTGCGTTAAGTGTTATGGGTTCGAATCCTGCATCGGATAACACTTTGTGATTCACAAATAGTTGTTCTGAGTCTGGGTGTTCTTTGTATCCATTTCATGTATGTTTGTAGAGTCCCCCGCGACACAGGACATACTCCTAGCGTTGTTGATGATGATTTTATTGAATCGGAATAACACATTATTCATTAAACTATTAAAGTTTATAGGGGTGGTCACCATACTCATTGTGAATGCAGACAATGCAACAATGCAGCATGGTGAACACCCACCCACCGCCAATTTTACTATACCCACCCCCTAATTTATCATCTGATGAAGTCATCTTGCAACACTATTAATGATGTAATATTTTTTATTTTATTGACAGGATAATGATACAACATCTGTTTATAAATATAAATTCTTAAACGGATGTTGTTTGGATTAGTGACTTTATGTAATTGACTGTCAATATAATTGATTCTATAAAAAATCGATGCACATATGTAAGTTGTTGGCGGTTATTGTTAATTATATTTTATCCTAAAATTGTATAGCTACTGAGAGGAATTGAAGCGAAGGAAAAAAACTAAACAGGATTTCCTTAGTAGCGGCGAATGAAAAGGAATATATTCCAGAATGAAACTTACTAGTTTATCATATGGAATGTTTAAATTATAACAGGAGTGTAATTCAGCACTAAATCCCGTTGATTTTGTTTGAGAGGAAATATGGGGTAGAGCCACGCTGATTTCAGCACGAACGGGCCGGCTCGACCGGGGCGGTACTACCCTCGCACAGAAAATCAACGTAAAATGACAGCGTGCTGTCGTGTTTCGTTGGTGAGTGCGAGACCGGAGGCCCAATTAGTCTAGTCAACAAGTTCCAAACTTGTTGACTAGACTAAAAGATGCAGCAGCATCACTAGGCCGCCATGGTGTGGGTCACCATGCTGCATTGTCTGCATTCGCAGTGAGCATGGTGACCACCACTCTTGGATTCTGCTTATGCTTTCCATCAGGCAGAGTAGAGTCATTTTGGCGGGCCAAACATAAAAAAAAAAAAAAAAAAAAAAATGGTGTTCGGAGGGTTCTGTTTTCGCGGTCAGTCTTGTCCAAGTTCGTTTTGAATGGGCCGTTTTCTCACAGAGGGTGCCAGGCCCGTAGCGACGGAGACTACCTTAGAGTTCGTCTCTTAATTGGATGGTTACCAGTTCATCTATTATATTATTAATATGATTTGGTTAGATTAGTTTTTGAGAATAATATTTCAAAGTTCGTACCGATTTAAATTAACGAATGCACTGCGGCTACACGTACCGCCTGTCATCAACGTAACTTCTTATTTGAGTATTCTCCTAAATAACACATGAGACTCTATATCTTCAATAAAGGTAGTAGAGCCACACTGATTTCAGCACGAACGGGCCGGCTCGACCGGGGCGGTACTACCCTCGCACAGAAAATCAACGTAAAATGACAGCGTTCGTGCTGTCGTGTTTCGTTGGTGAGTGCGAGACCGGAGGCCTAATTAGTCTAGTCAACAAGTTCCATACTTGTTGACTAGACTAAAAGATGCAGAAGTATCACTAAGCCGCCATGGTGTGGGTCGAAAAAAAAAAAAAAAAAAAAAAAAAAAACATTCTTCTTTTAGCGTTCATTCTTCATCTGTAACTTTATGTGTGCTTATGAGGACTATATGTATTTGGTTTAAATGTTTAATATAGTGCAAAAAAAAAACTAGACCAAAACTTCTTTTTAAGGCCTACATCCAGCGGTAGGAATCTAAAAGCTGTTGATGATATGTCTATGATGTGATCTTTAACTGTATTTACTTCCCATCAAGAAAGTTTGAATATAAACGCCTAATCTAGTAACAAATAAGGAAAATACATACTTGTATAAACTCAACTGAAAGACGGTTTTAGATTTCATTCGTACCTAGACATAAAGCATTACGCTCTTTACAGAGAAAGTCGTTTATATTATCAACTGAGCTTTAGAAAACCCTTTCGTATATAGTTATTAGTTACAGGCTGTTTGTGAGAAAGTTTGTAATGTACGAGTATAGTCACGAGACACATTTAATTTCTTACATTTTAACCCTCGCAGTTATTGGATCTAGAACTTTGTTCGTTTCGAACACTGTTTCCGAATGAACCATATAAAATTTATTGACTATTTATAAGGGAAGACACAATTTTAATGAAAGCAAATTAAGAAACAAACCACCATCATAATCATGTTCTAACCCGTTTCTCAAATTTAATTCAGAGTGAACGTGATGAGTTTCTTTTTAGCTTTTACTCTATCGCACATCGATTTGCTGTAAAACAAATGTTCTTCAAATGTATGACTTAATAATTTTATTGCTAACTAGGTGCACCTTGCCATGATTCTTTGTGTCACTTTGTGGTGGTATTGACGAGAAATGAGGAAAACCAGCAATGATGACTAAGCAAAATTCGAACCCAGTTGATGCAGAACATTTTGAGTTCTTTTTTTTTTTTTTTTTTTTTTTTTTTGTGAGGTCTATTTGACCTCTCTGCTTTTCCCCGTCCATTAGACAGGACCTTATCATTCTGTGTTATATTTTTGTGTCGTCGTATTTAGTAGTATTTGGTTCTCGCACCCAGTGCCTCCCACAAGCTACTACTACGGCTATTTTGTTTAGCTGCTATAGGAATATTATTAGCTTATTTATTTTTGTTGTGCTTAGTTTCTTTTTCCCTTGATTTTATATATGTTTCCTATGTCTATTTATTTTCCTAAAATACTATTATTCTTATTGTTTGCAATTTTTTGTTTCCTATTTTATTCAAAATGATTTTAAGCTCAATTTAATAATTTATTCTAATTTTTTATTCTTTCCAAGATGGTTTTTCTTATTATTTACCACTTTGCGAGACTGTGACATTTATGACTTTTTTATTTTGCTTATTCCTGTTGTTTCTTGTCAATAGTAGTTTATATATTCTTTTAGAATACAAACTTATTGAGAATTTCTTATACTGGTTGTTTCTTAAGCTGTTTTTTATTTAATTGTTTTGTGTACGTGTTGTGTTTCTGTGAGTGTTTTACTTTTATTTAATTCCTAAATTTTGTTATTTATTTGATTTAATAATGTTCGTAATTTAACTTTATGATTCTCTACTGTATTTTATATGACTTATTTTAATGCTATTTAATTCTATGGGGTGGTGATATTGAGTTTCATTGTCAACAATGTATATATATTCAAATATATATATTATTGCAATTTTGTTTTGAATTTTTTATGATATTTTACTTACATGTACGTGTCCAATGTTTGTGTGCGTGTTTTTGATATGTTCGTATATAGTTATTATATATTTCCTAAATCAAAAGTGTGTGTGTATGTTTTTGTGTAATGTGTGTGTGTTCAACTGTGTGTGTAAGTCATAAATATGACGTGTTTTGTCTCGCAAGGTAGTCCCATTTTGCGCGGGTCGGGCATTCGGCGCTGAAGGCGTTGTGGCCGAGGCTCCGCAGCCCAGAGTGCGAGCAGTTGCAGCACCGCGGTTCGGCTCCCCTAGTATAGTCGGGGCATTTCTCACGCAAATGCGGGCCTCCGCAGTGGCTGCACTTGTCCACACTCTCGGTGCAGAACTTGCGGCCGTGGCCGAATGACAAGCACTTCGTGCATTGGATGAGCGGAGACTGGTCCTCCACTCTGACCCTTTGCAGGTCCAGGTAGAGGACTCCAGCCTCCGTCATCCGCTGCCACACTCGTGGCTTGACCTGCAAGACCACATGGGAGGTTTCTGGGTTCCTTGTGCGCTTTTTATATTTTACAGACAGGTCTTTTTCTTCTTGTGACAAGCCCATGAAGACGTCGGCGTTCTGGGTGTAAAGGGCCCGAATTATTCCGTCGTCGTCGCCGTCCACGAAAACATCTTTGAGAACGACGAGTGGGTTCTTGTTTTGCATGGGCGCCACAATCAGTCCATCACCACTGCTCTCAATCCTTTTCTTTACCTTGTCTCGTTCCGCTTCTGAGTCGCATCCCAATATGACCGTTCTATCTTTGGCCTTCCGTGCCTTACTAACTTTCAGGCCGGTTTTCCTGGCGTCGACCGCCCTCTTCACCCTGGCGAGAACCTCATCGGCAGTCTCCTGGCTGTCCGTGGAGGTCACCGCCATTGAGTGGAGCGCCGGTCGGCGCCCGGGTTTGGTTGCTGCAACGCTGGCGTATGTTGTAGGGGTTGGATCATGGACGCTCTCGGGCACTCGCCTTTTTGATATTTCGTCGAGATGCGTCTTGGTCTCAATGACGACATCTCTGGCGACGGTGGCAACCAGGTCTTCCAGTTGGGTCTGCGCACGTACCACCATCGCCTCAGTTGACTGGTCTATATCAACCTGGGTCTCCTCTATTTTTTCGAAGACCTTTTCTATGGCGTCTGCGCCCCGATCTTCATTACTTTTTTCGAGGTCCCCGATTTCTTTCTTTAATTTAAAATATGCCTCGTTAATCCAGGTGAAGACTGAGTCTTCCACCTCCCCCAGTCTCGCCAGCAACCTTCCCTCCAGTTCTGAAGATGCGGCTACTGCGGCCGCATCCTCCTGCGCAGGAGTCGCAGCCACGGCAGCCGCACCAGCAACCCTGGACACCTCCGCCTCCAAGCACTTCACTCGCTTACTCAGCTCGAACAGGATGCGAAGACCCTTATCAGATTCCACCTCCAGGTAGGTTTTTATGTCCCGCCGCATTTGGGGATATTGGTGAACTTTTGCGGGGATATCTTCAAAAGTTTTCATCACCTCCTGGAGGAGATGGTCGCTCGACTGGTCAGCGTAGGTGTTTTGCTGCCTCTTATATTGCTCCATATTATCGAGCGACCTTCTTTTTGTTCCGGGCCTTCTGATAAAGGTCTTCGCAGCGTCCAGCACTATTGAAGGCGAGGTAGAGGCGCCGGGAGCCGCGGCAGACGTAGGTGGCGTTTGGAACATCTTGTATAGTAGGTTTTAATTAAGGTAGGATAAATGTGTGTGAGAGAGTGTGTGCAATGTATTTAGTGTGTGACGGGGAAAATTGTCTATGTGTGTTTGTGTGACCCTGTATAGAGGGGTGTCAAGTGATGCGGTTAAATGAATAACAACTAATAAATCAAATATATTTATATATGTACTCTGATATGAGCCGGTCTATTGCTATTTGAGGTGTAAAATGCCTCTGTCACTAAATAAAACAGTGCGAAATTTAAAATAAGTGAATAAAAATTTTTCTTAGAAGTTGGATTGAGGGGTCACTGACCCTATACTCCACATTTTGAGTTCTTGAGGCATACACAAACACCTTAACATTATTATTTATATAGATATTTTTATTTTATGGCTTAAAAAGACAACTTCCGCATTAGGAATAAACAACCTGTGTAGCGGGGGACTTTACAGACATACATGAAACGGACACAATTAACACCCAAACTCAGAACAACAATTTGTGGATCACACAAAGTGTTGTCCCGTGTAGGATTTCAACCCACAACACTTGGCGAATTGGCAAGCGGCGCGGCGTGGCGACCGCCTAAACCACTGGGCCAACCGTGCAGTTGTCTTGGGCCCAATGAATAACGCCATTTTTAAGAGACTTTCCATATGTAAATGTGAAGTATTATGATTATGTCATAACATTATTATTGTCTAAAATATATACACATTACGTCATACGTTCTGTCAAAGATCCTCTAATAAACTGGCAAACAAACATAATTAATGACAAACATGAATAATTTCGTATATAATTAGTAATGTAACTGTCGGTGAATGCATTCTAATATTATCATTTGCGTTTCTACTTTGCGGAATCAAATAGAAATATGCGCATATTTTGTGTATTAAGTTATTTTATTAGTTCGTTGCGTAAGTTCCGCGATATTTCTTCTTTCTTGTTATATAAGACTTATGACATTAGTGATTTACCTGTTAGTGTTGTTATTATATGATAAACTATGCGAGAATAGAAGATTTAATTACTTAATTTTAATCTGTCAAATCAGAGCTTTAATTTAATTAAGAACATTTGAGTATGTATGTGTACGAAGTGAGCATGCACGCTGTTATTTTGAAGTACATAACTCTCTTGGGTACAGTATTTAAGAGACTAAAGTTACCAACTAGTGTTAAGGTTCAAATGAAGATAACTGAATTATTTACGTTGCGAGTTAGTCTGAAGTAGATATATTGGGCTTGATTGGAATTCAACCTTATGGTATATTAGAAATATTTTTACAAAACGGTAAGTTGTATTTCTTATGATTAGTAGTAGTAGTAATTTAATAGCACTTTTTAAATGTTGTACCCTAAGCGCTACTGTAAAACAACTACCGTGGGAGAGCCACGCTTCTGCATGAATGGGCCGGCTCGACCGGAATGATACCACGGCCTCACAGAAAAACCTATGTGAAATAGCGCTTGCGCTGTGTTTCACAAAGTGAGTGAGGATACCGGAGTCCCATACCCCAACCCTTCCCCCACCCCCTCCTCATCCTCCAAAGGCCGGCAACGCACTTGTGACGCCTCTGGTGTTGCGGGTGTCCATAGGCGGCGGTAATCGCTTACCATCAGTTGATACGTCTGCTCGTTGCCCCCTTTTCCATAAAAAAACATAAATTTTAAAATAGAATAGAAGAATAGGACGCTATTGAGATGAAAATTTAATTGAAAATGTATTGAAATTGATGTGTTGTTAGCCAAACCAAAGCTAGCAAAATTTTCTTCTAATTTTCCTGCGAACCTTTTTTTCTATATTATTTTAGGCTGGTAATTGTTCCAGGTTGGTATCGTCTTTAATTCTACTGCGACATTTTTTCCCTTTAAGGGCTCTAAGTAGCTGGCGCAGCAAACCGATTGCCAAAGGTGTCCGAATGGTAACCAGGACCGACGGCTTAATGTGCTCTCCGAGGCACAGAGGGGTTCAATATGTTAAGAATTTTTACCCATCATAGATGGCAAGGATTGCTTAACTTTAAAATTTGTTAAATTACGTGGTTGCTACTGAGCCACGAGCCCCTCTAAATTATTTTCTAAATTACTTAATTATGAGCAATCATACATCTTGAATTAGAATGGAGGCATTTATGTGCGATTGCATGATCACAAATGGCTCAATGATTAACACGAATGTCAATCAGAGAACATTTCGCGTGGGTTTAGTAATCAGGCTATTGGATGTAATCGCATTTGTAATCACACCTGCATTTAATCACTAGTACCTACTATTATATTGTGAGTTTGATTGTAAAGATGATTGGTGATTTGGGTTGAACACATTTAAATATTTCAAAACTTAGTGCGCTATAAACAGAGATTGTTAAGTGTGATATGAGTGATGTGATGATGCAGTCTTCCAAATTACAATATAATTAGTATTAATTAATTCAGTTATTCATCACCAGCCTATCGCAGTCCACTGCTGGACATAGGCCTCTCCAATTGCGCGCCACTTGGTTCGATCCTCGGCTTCTCGCATCCAGCTCGTGCCAGCCGTCTTGCGCAGATCATCACTCCACCTGGCCTGTGGACGTCCTACACTACGTTTGCCGAGACGCGGTCTCCACTCAAGAACCCGTTTACCCCAACGGTAATCAGTTCTGCGGCTAATATGGCCAGCCCACTGCCACTTCAGCTTGCTAATCCTTTGGGCTATGTCGATGACCTTGGTTCTCTGCCGGATTACCTCATTCCTGATGCAATCCCTCAGAGAAACGCCGAGCATAGCCCTCTCCATAGCACGCTGAGCGACTTTGAACTTGTGGACCAGCCGTGCCGTAAGTGTCCACGTTTCGGCTCCGTATGTCATGACGGGTAGGACGCACTGATTGAAGACTTTCGTCTTAAGGCACGTGGGATCGACGATGAAAAGACCCGACGAAGTTTCCCAAACGCTGCCCAACCCAGCTGAATTCTCCTGTTCACCTCATCCTCAAAGTTGTTTCTACCTAACTGCAAAGTCTGCCCGAGGTACACATAATTTTGAACAACTTCGAGAACGGCACCGTGTACTGCGATCGGTTCCGGTAGTACATGTTCATTGAACATGACCTTGGTTTTGTCCAAGTTCATCCGTAGGCCGATGCGCACAGAAGAGTCAGCCAGGTCGTTCAGCATCTGTTGTAGGTCCTGCAGCGTCTCTGCCATAATGACGATGTCGTCCGCAAATTGCAAGTGAGAGATGTATTCGCCATTGATATTTATGCCACGTCCTTTCCAGTGTAGCGTCTTGAACAGATCCTCCATTGCATTTGTGAACAATTTCGGGGAAATAACATCCCCTTGTCTCACTCCTCGATGCAATGGTATGGGCCTTGTTTGCTGATTCTGTACTTGGACGGACATGGTGGCGGCTTCGTAGAGACATCTCAGCACTTGGATGTATCGCCAATCCACTTGGCAACGCTGCAGGGACTCCAGAACAGACCAGATCTCGATCGAGTCAAAGGCCTTCTCATAGTCCACGAATGCTAGACACAGGGGCTGATTATACTCCTCTGTCTTCTGTATAATTTGCCGCACTGTGTGGATGTGGTCTATGGTGCCATATCCGCTCCGAAATCCAGCTTGCTCTGGTGGTTGAAATTCGTCGAGTCTTCGCGCAAGACGGTTCGTGATGACTCTTGAGAACAGCTTGTAGACGTGGCTTAAAAGCGAAATGGGTCGATAGTTCTTCAACCTGGTCTTGTCACCTTTCTTGAAGAACAAGATGACCACACTTCTGCTCCACGCCTCTGGAGTTCTCCCTTCGAACAGGACAGCGTTAAAAAGCTTTTGGAGCTCCCTCAGTACGGGCTTACCTCCAGCCTTTAACAGTTCTGTTGTAATGCCGTCCTCTCCAGGGGCTTTTCCATTTTTAAGCTGTCCAAGAGCCATCTCGATTTCGTCAATGCTGACTTCTGGCAGATCTTCGGTGTAGTGGCGTGTTAATGTGGCTCTAGAGTCCTCATTTTCGGGATCAGGTCGAGATGCATGCGAAGCGTACAAACCGCCATAGAAACGTTCCACTTCCGAAAGGACGACCGGCTTGGAGGTAACGACTTCTCCACTTGCTGTAGTCAGCTTCGTCAGGTGGCTTCTTCCGAGAGATTGTACAAACACCTTTGACCCCCGATTCTGCTCGATCGCTCTTTCGATCGAAAGAGTATTGGAGCATCGGAGGTCGTGTCGTACTAGTTTGCTGATCTCTCGGTTTAGAGTCCGTTTTGCCGACGAAGTGAGAAGTGGGTTTTCACGTCGTTCCTTCATTAGCCCTAGGGTCCTTTCCGAAAGCTTAGATTTCCTGCCCTTACGCTGCATTTCACAAAATCTCGTACCTTCTTCCCTGAGGATTCGAACCACATTTTCAAGGTTCTGGTTCACGCCTGTTGTGGTTTCCATAGCAGCAAATCGGTTTTCCAGATTTGACTGGAACTTTTCAGATCCCATTGCGGCTTGGAGCAGAGTTGGTCGGAGCCTGGATTTCATCAATCGGACACGTTCAGCTTTAAAGTTGATATTCAGAGAGCCTCGTACGAGTCGGTGATCACTACCGGTGTTAAACCTATTGATCACTGAGACGTCTCTGAATATGTGCTTTCTGTCCGTCATGATGAAATCGATCTCATTTTTAGTCATAGCGTCGGGGCTTCGCCACGTCCACTTCCTTTGGGGCCGTTTCTTAAAGAATGAGTTCATCAAGAACAACCCCTCTCGTTCGAGAAAGTTGACGAGCATTTGCCCCCTATGATTTCTGCTTCCAAATCCATGGGATCCTATTACCGATTCGCTGCAATTTTGTACTCCCACTTTGGCGTTGAAGTCACCCATAACAACGTTGTAGTGGGTTTTAGTAGTGAAGTGGATGGCCCTCGATATGTCATCGAACATACACTCCACCTCATCGTCCGAGTGGGCCGAGGTCGGTGCGTACACTTGCACTACCTTGAGGCTATACCTCTCGGTGAGCTTGATAATGAGGTACGCTACCCTGTTCGACACACTAGACATTTCCACAACGTTGCTAGATAGGGACTTGTTAACCAGAAACCCAACGCCACCTTGAGACTGTTGGTCTCCCTCACGGAAGTACATGAGATGGCCGGAGTCAAGGGTTATGGTGTCCTCCCCCTCTCTTCGGACTTCCAATAACCCCAAAATATGCCATCTAATTTTCTCAAGTTCCACCTCGAGTTGTGCCAGATGCGAGTCTAGCCGTGATGTGCGGCCATTAAACGTAGCCAGGGTCAGTCGGTTGTGGTGGCCTGCCGTAACCCGGAGATTCTTAGGACCCCCCGCCTCGCCGTTACCATGGTCGCCACCATGACCAGGAATAGCGAGACTGCCGGGAACTAGGGGCCGTGGCTTATTTTTCAGCTGCATGGAGGTTAATGCCCATAATCACCACGCTGGGCAGGCGGGTTGGTGATCGCAGGGCGCAGTTCCTTGCACCGGTGACGCTGCTGCCCGTCACCGGCCTATTACATTTAACTACGCCTATTGGGATGCGTATACCGCCATCGGTCGGTTGTATACCGCCATCGGTCGGTTGATTCAGAATTCAGTTATTATTTATCGAATTTCCAAAACCAGTAATAAAAAAAAAGCGGCCAAGTGCGAGTTGGACTCGCCCATGAAGGGTTCCGCAGCAGCAAGTAAATTTTTTTTTTTATATTTGTTTTGATTGAATCAAAGGTAAATTGCAGTTTACAATTTATGACGATTTCGTTCAAACCAATTTTAAGTGGAAGTTTGCATGATAATGTACATCATATATTTTTTTAGATTTATCATGCTCTTATTTTAGAAGTTACAGGGGTGGGACACACATTTTACCACTTTGGAAGTGTTTCTGTGTGAATTGTCTCTCGCGCAATCTATTCAGTTTAGAAAAAAATTATATTAGAAACCTCAATATCATTTTTGAAGACCCATCCATAGATACCCCACACGTATGGGTTTGATGAAAAAAACATTTTTGAGTTTCAATTCTATGTATGGGGACCCCCAAAATTTATTGTTTTTTTCTTATTTTTGTGTGAAAATCTTAATGCGGTTCACAAAATACATCTACTTACCAAGTTTCAACATTATAGGTCTTTTAGTTTCGGAAAAAAGTGGCTGTGACATACGGACGGACAGACGGACAGACAGACAGACATGACGAATCTATAAGGGTTCCGTGCCAAAGGAAGGACCCTGTGTGGTTTCCCTTCGTTAACTTCATTTACTTTAATTTATAACATATAATAAATAAATAGCTGTTAATTCATCTAGTGAAGCTTCTGCGTAAGAAAAAAGATTACATAACATCAAAATTTATAGTAATAAATAAAAAAAAAAAAGTAATCATATTTAAAAAGTTCCTATGATATAAAATTCACTTCTAGTTAAATATACATAATGAGGCAATAAAATTTACAAAACCAATAAATATCTCAATCGTTAAAGAAAATTATACCTACACATAAGATATTTTACAAAATTAATCTACAAATTATGTAAAAAGATGTAAAAAAAAACTACAACATACAGCGAATTCAATCATAGTCATAACCGGGCATTACGGCTTTTCAATATAATTTAAGCCGCCAGATGCTGTGTATCAGGCTCAAGGCTCATAAAAGAACGCAGATAATCGTCTGTCAGCTTGGTGCCATAATCATTATTACGTATGAAGTACAAGCTGCTTTATTGATATACTACCTTTTAGAAAACCATTACACCTAATGAAATTAAAGTGGCAGTTCAGAGATGTGGGATCCACTATTTTAATAAAAACAGTTTCTTTTACTGTAGATATTTACATGTTTAGAAAGATTTTTTTTGTACGGAATTAAAATGATCTAAATATGTACGATATCTTACGATATCGACCATTGCTATTGTTTGTTGTGCGGATTGTTTTGACTTGCATTCTACATGAGACGTTACATATTACAGCTGCGTTTAAAACATAACTTTTTTATCCTTTAAAAAAAATTTGTACTTTGAAAAAAAAAACAGAAGTTTGCTATTGCATTTTCACTTATACTGATTTATTTACCGGAATATATTTTAAACGATAGTGATCACGAACGAGAGACTCTGATGACCCTCAATTATAGTGATCTTGTCTGGACAGGACCGAAGTCGCAATAAGGAAATGTATTGTTAATGTTGCAATCCTTAGTGAGCTGGACGTCGGTCTGCAGAACTTTCTCTTAAAGTTTATGTTGGCTGCAACGATAAAACCGATTACTTTCATCTCATTTTGCATCGACAGTCGCACGGGGCACGCACATGTCTGCCGTGATGTTATTAATCTTTTCGCAATTTTCAGATGATCTGCAATTATTTTGCGATTTATAAATACATACCCATTTAAAGTGTTATGAACATAGGTTTAAAGTGACATTAACGTTCACAGTTTCTGCTAGAGCTTGTAGTTTTATTACGTTCGGAACAATCGGAACAAGTTGCGTGTCCATTGGGTTCACTTGCAGGCATCTATGTTTATGGGACACCCTAATTCTTTTTCAAAACTAAAAGTATAATTGCTTAGGAGATTAAGCGAAACAATACAAAAATGTTTTTTTTTTTTTTATAAATATTTGAAATATTTGTTTGAAAATTATTTTACAATATAATTTTGATGCAGCAATTAACAACAAAACTCGTGAAGCAAAACAGTAACTAGTCCAAAATAAGGTGTTGGTTAAACTTTTAATTGCATTACTTACCTAGTCAGTCCTTTATCAGTGAGGTCATAATGCCCTGGGGTCAGGGAAACAGCAGGTCACGTCTGTCGTGTGTATGTCTTATGAAAACTTTGACTATGTAACAACTTAAAATCTAACTGTTTAGTTAAAAAAGAATGGTCAATGAATTTTTATAAGATAAAAAATAAAAATGAATGATTAATGTAGAATGGGTAATGAAGTACTTTAAACAGTTCTTGTGAATTTACATTTAAATGTGAGTGTGTTGTGTACCATCCTGCTTGTAAAATTGCATAAAGTTGCCTAAATAACAGCATACTAAGAAATATAGAGATAATTTTATGTTACGTAACAGCAGTGTTCACTTCGAGAGTGAATACTTCAAGTATATGAGAAGTCTAACTCGCAATCACCTAATGCGATATTGTGCAGTCCATCAATTCCTCTAAAACATGTTATTAAAATTGTCTACGTAGCAGTCCAAATTGCTTACAAGTACAAACATCGTAAACCGATAGTTTTGGAGTCGATTTCATTTTTCAATAATGTTTTTCCACACAGATTTTTAATTAGTTTAATATTAAATTTCATTTTTAGGGACATTTTTTGATTTGATGGATGTCATGAAAGTAATTAATGTGTTAGTCAGCAGTGTTTATTTTAAAACAAAACGTTATTCCAATCTAAGTCATTACGGTGTCGACGTCATGCACTGTATATTTTTATTTATTAATGTTACCGCCACTTCTTTATTTTTATACAGTTATAAATGGTTTTTTTTTTTTAATTTCAGATACTCTTCTGTGGATTCCTGATAACAATATGCGCTGAACCGGATCCAAAAAAGTATAAATCGCACATCAAAGAAAAAACTAAGCATTCTAATAACACCTTAACGGTAGATGAAAAGAAATTCTTAAGGGAAGTAGAAGCAAAATTTGGCATACAAAATGATCCCATTAAAGAAGAAAAGAAAAATGACACTACCAAAAACGGTAAAGCTACACCAAGTCACCCGGGTCATTTTCCTGCAATTATAGCAATTGAGATAGTCAATGATACGGACACTAAAACTAAAGGCAAAAGAACTATTGATGCAAATCTTGGCTATGGATACAAAACTAATGAGGGATACACCTATTCTTACTTCGGTAAACCTTCTCAAGAAAAGGGTAAATTTATGATATATCCGTATTCTCAGGCAGAAACACCTGCTGGACAAGTTCAGTCTTTCCAAACCGTACATCATTATGAAAATTCAAATGGAAAGAATGGTAAAACAAGTGTAGAAATTCATCCTTCTCAAGCTTTTGAACTGGTGAAAGTAAAAGATGAACAATCTGGTTACAATTACGAAAAACCAGCTGTAGAGTTTAGGACTCCTTCTGCACATGCACAATCCAGTAGTTCTTATACATCCCATCCATCGACATTGTACACTACATACAATGGTGATAAATTTTCGACCCTAAGCGGACAATTTCCTTCTGTAATGCAGAACTATTTAGTTGATCCAAACCAACTAATTAAAAATCCTGAATACCAAAATGTTGGATTAACTCAAGATCATTTACGCAGCTCTCATATAGAACAGAAAGTTGTTCCTGTCTTAGTATTAAGAATACCAAGCTCGGTATTAACCAATCCTACAGCTGAATTGTATGCTAACTTACCACATAATTATCCCCTATCTGATTACTTAAATAACTTGAATTTGCAAGAATTAGTTAACCAATACTTTAAAAAAAGCGGTTATAAATTTGCACCTCAAGTAATGACCTACTCTAGTCTTTTATCATCAGCTGAGGGCAGTGCCGGATCTTCCGCGTCCCATTATGAACCTCAACATTATGCTCATCCATATGTTCAGCCCTCATATACTCATTCTCATACTTCTGGAGTTCAGTATTCAGCAGTTCAACCAGTAATGGCTAAATATCCATCTAGTTACACGCGACACCATTATTCAGGTTCCAGAGGACACTCATATTATAAACAACCTTCGCATTCTCAAAAATATCAATATCAGTATCAATACGTTCCTCACTCGGGTGTATCCTCGCAGAAATACTACATGCCTTCATACTACCAACCACAAACAGAACAAGTAGCATATGAACATGTACAAAGTGGACCCTCTTCTTCGGGTCATAGTGCGGAGATTCAAGATACTAATGCCCAGATTCAATATGAAACTCCGGCGCCTGTCACAAGCGGGTATGAATCCTCAGTCAATCATGACGTAGGATACGCGTCTTCTCAGGCAAATACAGCATCTGATTACACAGGAACACAGGCAAAATCAGCCGCTGATTATGCGGCAGCTATTGCACAGTTAGGAAGTGAATACGCAACACCTCAATCACAAATACTAAGTGAATATGCGGCAGCCCAGGCTCAAGCTGGAACTGATTATAGTTCTTCTCAGTCTCATTATCAAGTACAATACGATAATTCGAATGGAGTTGGTTCTGAATATAGTATTCCAAAAGATGAAAATTCTCAATCTTTGCCATCTGGATATGAGTCATCGGTGACAGCATCTCCTTCACCTTATGGGCCAACAGAGAATACACATGATATTTCTCAAGAGTACTACATTGAAAATAGTCAGCAGCCTGAACAAGGGTCCCAATCTGCTTATCCTTCTCAAGCCACCGAATCTCATACATCACAGATTGAAACTAGTGGCGCTCAAAACTATGTATATCAGCACCAACCCCAGGAATCAATTGAACATGGATTAATTCTTACTGAAAATTATCCCAGCAAGGATCACACGATAGCTACTGTATACCCAACACAGCAAAAAGCTCAAAAAGAGAAATCAGCAAAAGTTCAATCTGTTAGTTATGTGACGCCATCTCCACAGTCAAAATATAAGATTCCCTATCAGGTAATGGTACCACAGACTTATCTTCATAGTCCGACATCTGAAAAAGTATCGTATGTTGATTCTCAACCAATGTCTGGATCCTACAGTGAGAGTGGACTTCATCAAGATTATACTACCACTGTGGAGCACACACCGGGTTATCATTATACATCAGCAAGTAAACATAAGACTAGAAATTACCATGCCTATGGTAAACGTATGGCACATAGACATGGGAAGTCAGATTCCTTGAGCAAAAGTGATAAGAATGAAAAGAAATCATCATAATTCATATATAAGTAAGTTTGTAGATTATAAGATGTTAATATGAAAACTAAGGTGATGTAAATATACTCGTAGGCATTGATACCTTTTAAACTAAATGTACAAATTAGATAATACTGTATGGCAAGCAGTGTAAATTTTGCAGTTTGTGAATAATTTAATTTAGATTAGAAAAAAAATCTAAGAATTCAACTGGTATTCCGCTTTTAAGTCATTCATGCTGATTATAAACAAATTTAATTGGGAGTATGTGTGTGTATAGTAGTAGTTGCACGAGTTGAGTGCAGAGGTCAGGAACTCAGAGCTCAAGAACTCAGGAACAGTCAATACTCTGCGGGAGTATCAGGCGAGGTTTAAGGACAGCGGGTGGAATAGCTCGCGCTCTTCAGTTCCTCTGCATTTACCATACTACTACTATTTACATATATGCGAATGATGTTGTAAATAAGAAATTAATGAATATATGAATGTGCTTTCAACGTTTGGTTGTTAAAAAAAATCCTTTTAAAATAATTATTTATTAAAAAAATATCGTGTGTTCTTCCTAATTGATGTGCAATAATTTGGAATAGGTTAGTTAATATAATAAACAATTTACCCTAACAAAAGGCCTTGTTGCCTGTCTTTTAATGCCCCTTGAAACATATTAAGTATAATGTGACATCATAGTTCACACTATTGTGCCTAATTCAACGATATTATGCTCTTAATAGACTTTTTATTTTTACCTTAATCACCCAGTAGTAAGTAGTGATGGCAATTATTGCTACTTTCAAATATTCACGATATGAATAAATTAATGCTACCACAAACAGATTTTAGGAACCCAGCAGACATTATAATACTACTTTATTTTAATTAATAAATAATTAGGTGTAGACAAGAATTGTTACATGGTAATTTACAGCAGCCAAATGAAAGTCAGTTTATATTACGCTTTTTAGCCTTTTCAGGCAGGGAGTTTTCTTTGATATTTTTTTTGGAGTCACTTAAATAAAAAAAATGTTTTATATGTTTAGTGACAATAATCGTTAAGTAAGTAGTTAGTTGAACATTGCATATAAGTCGCGAGAGGCAACGGAAACGACCACCTTCAAATGTTACTCCTGCTGATATGAATAACTAGTGGTTTGAAGCACGTACAAGCAGGTGGCTTGACCACTACGTGGCTAGTCATTCGGCTAGGCAAACAATTACAAATATATTTGTTAAATATGATACGTTTTGGTCAGACCATCTGCCGCTAGTTATTGAGTGCCAGTTGAATAAAATTATTTGTAAAACTAGGTCAAATTTGTGTAGTAATGTTATAAATAAAATCATATGGGGTAATAGAACAAATGATCAAATATACAAATATAATGAACTATGTCACGAAAAATTAAAATTAATAGACTTTCCTGGTGAGTTCAGAAGCTGTTGTTCTAATGTTTGCAATTGTACTGAACACAAACATAGATTAGATAAACTTTACAGTGATATAATAGGCGCTCTAACCGAATCCGCAATACTAAGTCAAAAAATTATATTTGTAATAGTAACCGTCATGTAACGGGCTGGAACATGTATGTGCGTGACGCTCACAGTGAGGCCAGGCTTAAATTTTTACACTGGGTCTCTCAAGATAGGCCACGCACGGGTATTGTTTACGACGAAATGTGTGAAAGTAAAAAAACATTTAAAAGAACATTGAAGTCTTGTCAAGATAATAAAGAACAGGTTAAGATGGACATTATTGCTGAATATCGAGCACCAAATAATTTTTCTGATTTTTGGAAGGCAACAAAGAAGTTGAGTCCTAAGCCTGGCCTCCCTGTAAGTGTTGAATGTGTTAATGATAATAGGGGTATAGCTGAATTATTCAGAGAGTATTTCACTGTAAAATAACCTCTCGGTCGCTCTACTCTGAGTATGAGCGTGAATACGGGGCCTGACATGTCTGGTGATATGTTTACTGTGTCCGCCAACCAGGTACGTCGCATTACATGTGGCATGTGGAGAGGTAAGTCGCCTGGGCACGACGGGCTTAGTATAGAACATCTCAAATTTGCTGGTGTTCATCTAGCACCAGTGCTGGCAATGTTCTTCTCCCTGTGCCTCAATCATATATACCTGCCTGCCGAACTTATGCGAACGATTATTGTACCCACCGTTAAAAACAAAACCGGTGATTTATCTCAAAAAAGCAACTACCGGCCTATATCTCTGGCCACGGTGATAGCCAAGGTGCTGGACAGTGTGCTTGATTTGGAACTTGCTAAACATCTGAAGATACATGATGCACAGTTCGGTTTTCGTCCAGGACTATCGACGGAAAGTGCGAAACTCAGTCTCAAGCACACTGTGCAGTACTATACTGAGAGGAGTACACCTGTGTATGCATGCTTTCTGGACTTATCGAGGGCTTTTGACTTAGTGTCTTATGATGTTCTTTGGCAGAAGCTCAGTGAAACAAGTGTGCATGCACAGGTTCAAAATTTGTTTCAGTTCTGGTATCCTAACCAGACAAACTGTGTTAGGTGGGCTTATAACTACTCTGACACGTACCGCTTGGAGTGCGGAGTGAGACAAGGAGGGTTAAGTTCTCCTATGTTATTTATTCTTTATATGAATGGATTGATAGATGAACTCAGCGGTACCCAAATAGGTTGTTTTGTTGACAATGTCTGCATGAACAATTTTAGTTATGCAGACGACATGGTATTGCTGAGTCCAACTGTCGGTGCACTGCGGAGGCTACTGGTCTTTTGCGAAAGATATGGGAGTGGTGTAATACATGGTCTGATTTATAACAGCCAGAAAAGTGTTTATATGGTCTGCAGGTCACGCGGTAGTTGTCCGTCAAGAGTGCCACCTCTGAAACTAAATGAAGTTGAACTGAAGAGGGTTCATGTATGTATGTTCATGTTCAATTCAAATATCTTGGACACTATCTTATGGGTGATCTTAATGATCAGAAAGACATTGATAGGAAACGCAGGGCAATAGCGATTAAGGGTAATATGTTGGCCCGTAGGTTCGCCCGCTGTAGCGATGAAGTCAAAATAACCCTATTTAAAGCATACTGTCAAACATTCTACACGAGCAGTTTATGGGTCAACTATACCCAGAAGTCTCTGAACACATTACGTGTTCAGTATAATAATGCCTTCAGGATTCTATTAAATTTGCCTCGTTACTGTAGTGCTTCTACAATGTTTATGGAAGCGCGAGTTGATGGCTTCCATGCCATACTACGTAAGCGAACTGCCTCCTTGTTGAGGAGAATGCGGAATAGCAGTAATGGCATCCTGAGGGTCATAGCCGATAAATATGATTCGAAGATTATGAAAAGCTTTCTGAAAACGTTACTAAATTAACCACTTAATTGGTTAATTTAGTAACGTTTTTCATTGTACAGTAACATTGTAATATACTAACATAGGTTAAGAAAATTGTATACTAACACTATGGACTTTGTCTGAAAATATTTTTTTTATTATATTATTATTAAAACTGAGCATAGGCTACAAAAGAATTACCCTCGAACTCCTAACGGTTAATAAGTTGTATCTTCCATCATCGGCTCATCATCATAAGATGACATCTACTAGACGCAAAAATTTGAGTAATTTGGAAGAAATATAAAATACATAACACGTGCCTATAACATTTGAAGGTTGCCCTCTTTTTCTTTGGAGCTCCAGTATAAGATCCAAGACAATGAAAGCACTTGGGAGCTATACCAAATTCAATGCAAGAATATTTTTTTAAATCGGTTCATAAACGACGAAAATATCGAGGAATATACATTAAAAAAAAGATTCCGACGAATTGATAACTCAATCCTTATTTTGAAGTCGGTTAAAATAACAGTTTTTTTAACTGTGTAAATAAAAAATATTTAAGCACAAAAAATAAAGCATGTTGGTCTAGTGGTTAGTAATTCTGACTGCCAAGTAATTGATTCCCACCAATGTCTGACGTACATGACGAACAAGTATTTAACCTTTAATTCTTGATATAAATTATCTTATGTATATAGAAATATAATATAGTATATAATAGTATGTTATTAATCTGTCAGGTTGCTTTAAAACAGTTCAGTCTCTGCATAGTTTGAGGTCTGGTAGCTGTGTAGATAAATATGTATGAGGTTTTTATTATTTCCGTTATTTCTTTTTATTATTTGAAGGTAGTAGAGCCACGCTGATTTCAGCACGAACGGGCCGGCTTGACCAGGGGCGGTACTACCCTCGCACAGAAAATCAACGTAAAATGACAGCGTTCGAGCTGTCGTGTTTCGTTGGTGAGTGCGAGACCGGTGTGGGTCACCATGCTACATTGTTACGTTGTCTGCATTCGCAATGAGTATGGTGACCACCACTCTTGGATTCTGCTTATGCTTTCCATCAGGCAGAGTAGAGTCATTTTGGCAAGGCCATACATAAAAAAAAAACAATTATACATATATTCATGGGCACCGTTAGCATCATTTTCAGGGGAGTCCATCTACATTGACTAATTACCAATCTAAAACATAGAATTATATTAGGTCTTCACCTGTTAACGTATTTTTTACACACCTTTTATTGTATCTATTAATCAAAGTAGTCACCCATACAATCGATGCAGCTTTGCCTACACAATAGCAGTAGTTTATTGATGCACTTCTTGAAGAAATCAGGTGAAACATATTTAAACAATAATTTATATAAAACTAGCCGACCCGACGAACTTTGTACCGCCATGTTTTTCGTTTGTAAATATTTTTAAATTTCTGAAAAACTTGTTTTTAGTAGTTATAGTTTCCCCCGGTGCTGTCGTGAAAAAAAAGGTCCTAACAATAACGAAAATATAGGTAAAACAATTATCCAATTTGATGCAGTCGATAGGAAGTTATGCGCATACATACATTTCAGTAATTCATTTTTATTTATATAGATATAAGACTAATAATTTGGGATACAGAACTCAAGACTTTTGTGGTATGGCTCCAAAAATAGAAACATCCTCACTATATGGGTCCTATCGAGAAGAACCACTTTTTGCATCAGACTTTTGATCCAGCTCTCTAACATGAGAAAACACGTAGATGCTTTTAAGTCTGTATCGGCTTTATCTTGTACTCTCATCAGTACTGAAGACTGACCTCATCAAACCGACCGTGAAGCTCTTTTGTCGACCTTGCGTCTAAGTACGGTTTGCAACAATCCTCTTTAGCCAGAACGAGCGGAAGGAGTTCGATATCCAGTATCCACTGCAACTACTTAGCTGCGATCTACTGTCATATCGTAATGTGCAGAAAATGTTCTCTGAAATGGTAGGTACATCTCGCGATTGCACGGGGTCTTTAATCTATATATATAAAAGAGTAAGGTGACTGACTGACTGACATACCCAGAGATCAACGCACAGCCCAAACCGCTGAAGCTAGAATCCTGAAATTTTGCATGCAGGTTCTTTATATAACGTAAGTGAGCACTAAGAAAGGAATTTTCGATATTCCACCACTAAGGGGGTGAAATAGGGGTTGAAAGTTTGTATGGAAGTTCGTCATTTTTTAAGTAAGAAACATGAAACTTTACATTTGGGCTACTGATTAAAAAAGAGTAGAAACGTATTTAAGCGTTTCTGGATATTCTACCCCTAAGGGGTTGAATAGGGGTTGTTATTTCGTATATAGGTCAGTCTGGAAGTCCGTCATTTTTGAAGCTAGAAACATGAAACTTTATTTTTAGGCTGCTGATTAAAAATGAATTGACACGTGTTTCAGCGTTTCTAAATATTCTACCCCTAAAGGGGTGAAATAGGTGTTGAAAGTTTGTATGGAAGTTCGTCATTTTTTAAGTTAGAATCATGAAACTTTATTTAAAGGCTACTGATTAAAAAAGAGTAGAAACGTATTTAAGCGTTTCTGGATATTCTACCCTTAAGGAGTGATATAGGGGTCGTTATTTCGTATATAGGTCAGTCTGGAAGTCCATCATTTTTGAAGTTAGAAACATAAAACTTTATTTTTTGGCTGCTGATTAAAAATGAATTGTTACGTGTTTCAGCGTTTCTGGATATTCTATCCTTAAAGGGGTGAAATAGGGGTTGAAAGTTTGTATGGAAGTCCGTAATTTTTTAAATTAGAAATATGAAACTTTATTTTTGGGCTACTAAATAAAATGATTAGATACGTATTTAGGAGTTTTTGGATATTATGCCTAAAGGGGTGAAATAGGGGTTGTAAGTTTGTAAGGAGGTCCGTCATTTTTTAAGTGAGAAACATAAAAAAATTGTTTTGGGCTACTGCTTAAAAATGAGTTAATACGTTTTGAAGCGTTTCTGGATATTCTACCCCTAAGGGGTGAAATAGGGGTTGAAAGTTTGTAAGGAAATCCGTCATTTTTTAAGTGAGAAACATGAAAATTTGTGTTTTGGCTGATTCACAATGAGTAGATACATATTTAAACGTTTCTGGATATTCCACCCCTTAGGGGGTCAAATAGGGGTTGAAATTTCGTATATAGGTTATTCTGGAAGTCCGTCATTCTTGAAGTTAGAAACATGCAACTTTATTTATGGCTACTGATTAAAAATGAGTAGATACGTATGTACGAACATGTTCTACCGGAACCGGTTGTGGTTCACGGTGCCGTTCTCGAAGTTGTTCAAAAATATGTGTGGTACCTCGGGCAGACTTTGCAGTTAAGTAGAAACAACTTCGAGAACGAGGTGAACAGGAGAATTCAGCCGGGTTGGGCAGCGTTTGGGAAACTTCGTCGGGTCTTTTCATCGTCAATCCCACAGTGCCTAAATACGAAAGTCTTCAATCAATACCTCCTACCTGTCATGACATACGGTGCCGAAACGTGGACACTTACGACACGGCTGGTCCACAAGTTCAAAGTCGCTCAGCGTGCTATGGAGAGGGCTATAATAATAATAATGATTTATTTTTCTCATCACAAAAGCTCAACGTTTCTCTAAGGGATCGCATCAATAATGAGGTGATCCGGTAGAGAACCAAGGTCATTGACATAGCCCACAAGATAAGCAAGCTGAAGTGACAGGGGGCTGGCCATATTAGCCGCAGAACTGATAACCGTTGGGGTAAACGGGTTCGCGAGTGGTGACCGCGTCTCGGCAAACGTAGCGTAGAACGTCCACAGGCCAGGTGGAATAATGATCTGCCTAAGACGGCTGGCAGGAGCTGGATGAGAGAAGCTGAGGATCGAACCAAGTGGCGTGCAATTGGAGATGCCTATGTCCAGCAGTGGACTGCGATGACGATGATGAGATACGTATTTAAGCGTTTCTGGATATTCTATCCCTAGGCTAGACTGGAAGTCCGTCATTTTTTAATTTAGTAGCCTGACACTTTGTCTTCAGGCTTTTGATTACAAATAAATGAATACTTATATCAGCATTTATGGGAATTCTATTCCTAAAGGGGTTAAAATAAGGGTCGAAAGTGTGTATGAAAGTAAATTTTAATGGACTATTGATTATAAATAAATACGTTTAAAAACATGAACACAGTATTCATAGATACTTACGCAGTTTTAATTAAATACATATAATCAACGTCCACGCGAGCAAAGCCGCGGGCAACAGCTAGTTATTAAATATTTGTTAAAGGTCCGCTATGGAAAAATTAAAAAATCATTCAGTCTATTTTATCACACGATCTTATATAGACACTTTAGTATTAGATTTAGCTGTTCTAGTAAGTTAAAGATTTTACTACTTTAACAAAACAGTTAGTAATAAGAATCTCTTAACAAAGTTGTTTGTAATGGCTTAATTTTTATTTTATTTTAATAAGCGCCATCTCTGGAGTATTACTCTAACTCAGATTAAAATGTAAGCTCTAGAATTTGAAATGGTATTGGCAATAATCACAGATGGCTACTATAATGCCTAACTATATTGATAAATCTACTATAGAGACAGAAATGGGGTTATTTAAATACACAACTGACTTTAAGTGTTTTTTTAATTATTGCATCTATATCTATACTAATATTATAAACGCGAAAGTTTGTAAGTATGGATGCATGGATGGATGTTTGTTACTCTTTCACGCAAAAACTACTGAACGGATTTGGATGAAACTTTACAGTAATATAGCTTATACATCAGAATAACACATAGGCTACTATTTGCCGCGATAACCGACATATACGCGGGCGGAGCCGCGGGCAACCACTATACTCCATAGTTTTTTGGGCCCAGTTGTTAATTTAAGCATACTAGCTTTATTTGTTAACAGCCTTTAATAGTCTACTGTTGGACATAGGCTTCTCATTAGTAATTAGGTTCTTGCCTACTATGACAGCAATGCTTTATTAAAAATAAGGAGTCATTTGGCTATTCAAGTATCAAGTTATGTCTGGTACTGGTAATTTAACCTTGACAGAGGTAAATTAGGTTTTGGTTATTTTATGTTTCTAAATTACTAATTTAAAAGTTTACCATCTTTTTATATGTCCGAAAGACTGAGCAGCCAAAATTAGGTAGGTAGGTATTTAACTTATATTTTTTTGATCTAACTACATAATATGTTATATGATCATAAACCAACCAGTAAGTGGCTTGGACTCTGTGGTGTTAGCTTGGAAGAGGTCTATGTCCAGCAGTGGGCTGCAACGGGCTAATGATGATGATGAGAAAGCAACCAGTCTATTATCATCTACCATGTACCTATATTTCGAAACTTAAGAAACCTCAGGTAAGATTTACCAGACTCTAGGATTAAACATACGTCTTAATAGAAGGGGAAACCTAGAAGGAATTTCGGCTTCCCTACTATTAAGATCGCAATTCAATCTAACCAACAACTTACTCCTAAGTGCCAACCAGTCTTTCAATTGATCTTATCATATCCTTATTTATAACCCTTCAAAATAATAGTCTATGATTTCCATAGTTTATTAAAGCTACACATTTTGTATAACTTTAGAATATTTGCAACTTTATGCAGGTCATTACTACCATTCATACGAAAGCAAAAGTGGTCTGACCGCTTGTCTCGTGAAGAAGCCAGTTCAATATATTTAAGATGACCATGTACCTGTAAAGGCAAGAAGATGTTCTCTCTTTTCACATAGCTGAGAATTGCTGTGAAAGATCTTAAAGGTTACGCAGAATTTAAATTAACAGTTGCCGAAGTGAATTGGCCAAAGATTTGCAAAGATACAGCTTAATTCCTTTATTACAATCTATATTTATTAATACATGGAAAAGACGTGTCATTATTTGAGAAAATTAATAATACTTATTAGTCAATTGGATAGTCGACAAAGTTTAAACTTGTCTTTGTAATCCGAAAATAGATCGTCTCCTAGAGCTCCTTTGAAACACTTCTTTGTTATGGATGGTAGCTGTTAATTGGTTTATTGTTGTGATGTAATGTTGAGATGATAATTGATGTTAGTTTACTTTGAGGTATTTAGACACACTAACATCTGTTACAGCCTAAACGACTATTAGGATTTATAAATTACTTGAATTATAGGCATTTCGAGTAAAATTTAATTTCTGTAATTTAAAACACAAAATTTCTAGAGCAGAAATTATTTGGACATTTGAATACCCCAGCTCTTGCAGCTGCTTCACGACAACGCGCGACCCCATACTGCGCAACAGACAGTCTCCAAGCTGCAAGAGCTGAGGTTGGAAGCTCTCCCTCATCCGCCATACTCACCAGACCTTGCACCTACCGACTATTCTGCCGACCGACTGCCTCGTTGGTCTCGCGGTTGGCGTGTGCGACTGCTGATCATGAGGTCTCGGGTTGGATTCCCGGGTCGGACCAAATGTTTGTATGATCTACAAATATTTGTTTCGGTGTTATTTACAAAAAAAAAAGTATATATGTATTTGTATCAGTTGTCTAGTACCCATAACACAAGCTCTGCTTAGCTTGGGACTTGACGGCGTTGTGTGTTAGATGTCCGAAATATTTATTTATTAATTTATTTATTACTTTTTCCAAAATTTAGACAACTTTTTAGTGGGTAAAAATTTCAATTCCCGAGAGGCTGTACAAAATGCCTTTAAAGTGTTTGTTGCCTCCCGTCCAGCTGATTTTTACAAGAAGGGCATCAATAAGCTGCCAATGCGTTGGCAAAGATGCGTCGATTGCATGGGTGATTACTTCGAATAACAGAAATAAAAAAGTTTGAAAAAATAAGTACTTTCACTTATTGCATACAAAACGGCAATTTCATAGGTAAAGACCTATTATTAATCTGACATCCTGTTTTTACTAAAAATGCTTAGAGCTAACATAATCTACTACTGTGGTTACGGTAAAGCATCATTGACTTAGCAGCTATGGTATAAGGCGGGCATTAAAGTTAATTACACGACAAGTGGACACTTTCTTATCATTCCAAACCAGTCTTCTGTAATTGGATAAAGATGCCTGACCAGGAAAATCTATCTAATCGCTACTCGATACACGTAATGAAAAAGTTGTACATCGATAGTCTTAGCAACAGTGGCTGGGCAACTGGGTGTGCGAGTTTCACTCTCATTTCCCGACTCGGTTCCACTTTTTCCGGTATTGAAGTACTCGTTCGAGGAATCAGGAAAAAGCCTACCTTAGCTAACCTACCATTAGATATTGGGTTAACTAGTTGTATTAGAACTGGCGGAACTTTAGAACCCTCATTATCAGTTGTTTGAATAATCTGAAAAAGACCACGATTTATCTAAGGCTGTAGGCTTTATTTATGTTTCTAGTTGAAAGCTGCGAAGTAATTTGTACGTTGTTGAATGACAACATGTTATCATTGTAAGATCATTGAGAGTCTCAATTATCTTGTTGATTGATGAATTGAGACTAGTGTAGTTGTCATAATACTTCTATTACTTGTTTCAACTATTTCTACGAATACTAATACTTTATTCGCTGTTGTTTCTCTGGACAAATGACAAGAGTTTGCATTGAATAAAAAATAAAATTAGAGTTATTTTTAAGTTATAGTTATTTTTTTAAGATATTTAAATAAAAAGAGTAACAAATTGGAATGCAAAATTTTATTTACATGAACCATGTTATAACACCTTCTGGTATCGTACCTAAAGTCTGCAGTACACATCATTTTACTATTATTTAAATTTAAATTTTATCAATAAAGGTAATTTAAATAAAGGTAAGTTATCTTACCTTTTTTTTTTCAAACTAACTTACTAAACCTTATTTTAAAAACTAGCTGTTACTGGAATGCCTCGAGACGAATCAAACGAGTCCAAACACGATGATGTTGCGACGTTTCTTTACAGAGTTCCTATGGCCACCTTACAGCTCCAGCGTCAGATCAGCTCCATGTCATTTTAATATTGTATTGTCACGCTGTTTACACATGCTTGCAAAATTTCAGCAAAATCGGTTCAAGATATCTACTTTAAAATTGAGTTGCGAGATTCCACCCCAACATGCAAGCATACCTATATTGCAAGTTAATAATAAAAAGCTTGTAAAATATTGAGAAGTTGTATTCAACCATATCTTTTTTTCTAAAGGTTTTTTCTTTATTGTGCTCTATTTTGACGTTATCTCTCTCATTTTGTCACTATATTTATTTTATACACAGTATGTAAAGTTTACTTTTGTTTTGTTTGCATACCGTCGGAGAGTGAGAGCCTGGAGGTCCGACATACAGGTCTTGAACCTAGTGCAGACTCCAGTTCTTATAAAGCTATTAACTTGTACTCTAATTATGTATTGTATTAAGATCTATTGTGTACCTTTTTAAGATAAATAAATACGATTTGATTTTATTTACATTCTCAGCTAAATACCTATATTATAATGTGTACCTTCACCAACACAAACAGAGGTCAAGTCAGTTTAAAGTGTGTAGTTAAAGACAAGTTAGAAACTTATTGGTTTTAAATGCAGATAAACTTCACATTCACACATACTTGTCCAGTATTTATTGTGAATAAAGTTATGTTTACCAATAAATTGTGACTCATTAAAACTCTAGTAAATACTTAGCAATTTGTCACGAAGACGACGCCGACTTCTTTAATTACCCTGAGACCTTTCAATTGAGTAAGTTAAATAATAATTAAAACGACATTTTTTACAATAAATGAATTACGTAACATGTAGATAAATGCAAACTATTATGTGAATAAGGAAATATGTGCCGTGGTCGGAGTTGCCTCACAGAAATTTGTTCGCTTGTTTTGTTTTCTTCGTGGAATATGTTGCTACTATCTTCTTTCTCTTTTCTTTAAATATGAGAATAAAAATCATTTTTTCTTCGTATTGTATGATGATGCAACAAAGAATAGTAAGGTCTTCAAAGTAAGCACTATATGTACTATATACCATATATAATATGCTCTGTGTATGACACAAAATTGTATGATGATGAGATAAATGGAATTAGATTGAACAACATTCTGACTGCCTTTGAATTGTTACTGAAATAGGTTGAATTAAGCAGAATTAATACTGCCATAATCAATTATCATTTTTAATTACAAACACTAGTACCTGGATGGCCAAGCTTTGCTCTGTATTTCTTTAAGAATTTTTTTTAAATGAATCTTGGCTAGATCGATGTATCGCATCCGAAACCCTTTTGCATATCTACTAAATTTCATTTCGAAATTTCAATTTGGAGAAAATGTAGGCTCAATATCCTGGGCATGGATATCTGCCGAGATCTCAACCGCGCGAGTACGTTGAGAGTATCACTAAGGCGGCCTCGCGGGAGCTAGGTGTTCTTGACATGGTAAGGCGGTTCTTCTCGCCCGAGCATCTGTGTCTTCTTTACAAGACCCAGGTTTACTCGTGCGTGGAGTACTGTTCTCATCTTTGCGATGGAGCCGCGAAGTATCTGTTTGACGATCTCGACCGGTTGCAGCGGCGAGCAATGCGCATTATTGACAGTCCTGAAGCCACCGAGTCCCTTGAGTATTTGCAGTTGCTAGAGATATCGCCTCTATGGCAGTCCTCTATCGCCTTTATCTCGGAGAGTGTTCTGAAGAGCACTTCCAACTGGTCTCCCCTCCTCCCTTTCTTTACAGGACAACACATGCCTTGGAAGTCACCGCTTTAGAGTGGTAGACATACGCTCTCGTACTCACCGCTTCGGTTCTTCCTTCCTGTGCCGAGCGGTAAAAACCTGGAACTCACTACCAGCGCACGTGTTTTCCCTCCCACTATGATCCCGGGTCCTTTAAGCGGAGCATAAAGAAGCATTTCACTAGGCCGCCATAGTGCGGGTCACCATGCTGCATTGTCCTTATCCACATTGAGAATGGTGACCACCACTCCTGGATTCTCCTCATGCTTTTTATCAGGCAGAGCAGAGTCATTTTGGCAGCTAAATATAAAAAACCGAGATTAAGATAATATTTATACATACAAGAAATACCTATTCGTAGGGATCAGATACGATTATTCCAAAGTCAACTAGTGTTAATAAGTTAGTCAGGATACCAGGTTATAGGTTTACTCATACACTACAAACACGATCTCAAAACGCATTCAATTATCATGAAATGATTGGACATAGAGATTGCGATAAAAGATTATATTATCAAGCTTTGCACTCGGAAAAGCATCGCAACGTTTAGAATTTTTCTACTCTGCAAAAAAATAAACACGTAGGCGCTTTTACATCTATAATTATATGAAGTATCTATTATATATTAGCTGTAATTGTTGTAGTAAATACCAGAAAATAATGATAAATAAATAATATTTACGTTATTTAACTTTAGTTGAAGTAAATACAGACAGTTCTGGTGTTACCATTAATATTGCTCTCAGAAAGTAGGTAATTAATTGTTATAAAATTAAGATATTTATTTTGTATTGTGGTACTCTTTGTTCATTTTTATTGAGTAGGCGTTTAATTTCTCATTTGTTACATTTTTAAGTTAAAGTCTACCTATACGTATGGCAAAGTTTAGAGGATGGTCAATCTTTTTCTATAACTACTAGTGTTTAAGATGTAATACTATAATACAATTTACGAGTATAGTGCAAGACAATTTTTTGAATTGGCAACGTTCTTTCTAGATGCGCCGATAGCTTTGTTGACTTGTGCATCGGGAAGTACCAGTAAAACGTAGAAAACTTGAGGTGTTTTTACACCACACGACTATAAAATGAATAGTACTTGACTAATGAAAACTATCGGCACATGTGCTAAACAAAATCTTATTTGCCAGTAATATGAAAGACACATAACGAATTTTCAAAACGTATGAATGTATGTTTTAAAAATTTCATAAGCTATATTGAGATCCCCTGTACGATAAATCAAAACTTTTCATGTGCGGAATAAAAATAATCGCCAACCATAGGTTTAAATTTCGATGACACATTTATTAATAATTTATTAGTAGTAACCTTCTACCTATATGTAGTACCTGGCCTGGGTGTATAGAATACTATTAATTGCTTAGATTTTGGATTCACCTATTGGTTAATATACGTACGCCTTTAAAACACATCAGATATGTTGTGTCGATATCGAA
Organism: Diaphora mendica; assembly: GCA_949125395.1. Taxonomy (NCBI): domain Eukaryota; kingdom Metazoa; phylum Arthropoda; class Insecta; order Lepidoptera; family Erebidae; genus Diaphora; species Diaphora mendica. The sequence continues at coordinate 16,874,233 of OX421324.1, read as the reverse complement.
CATAAGAGAGATCTAATAATTTGAATAGGGAGGGTCAGACAGTTGGTCGCCGCTTACGAAACTATTAACGTAACATAATAAAATGAGACGATATAATTAAATGCGCCAGTTAGATTAAGATAGGTATATCTGTAAACGTATCTACATATATATATATAACTGACTGATACCCAGAGATCAACGCACAGCCCAAACCGCTGAAGCTAGAATCCTGTTTTTTTTTAATGTAGGTTCTTTATATAACGTAAGTGAGCACTTAGAAAGAAATTTAGGAAATGACACCCCTAAAGGGGTCAAATAGGGGATGAAATTTCGTATGATTTTTATTATTCCTGTGATGGATTTGCTTAAAATTTTGTAAAAATATAGTGGGGTTAAAGTAATGAAATACGTATTTTAGTATTTTTCTAGATGCCACCCCTAAGGGGATAAATTAGGGGAAGAAAGTCTGCAAAAACGAAGCCGCGGGCAAAAGCTAGTCTCCTATAAAAGCTTAGACTAATTTAGCAATAAGCTAACATTCGTTTTAGCAGCATAGTAACACATTAATTTTATGTTGATAATAGTTAACGAAGACATGGTTTGAATAACTGAAATTACCTACGTGTAAAGAATATGAGAATGATATTGGAAGTCAGACTTCTATAGGTTGACCGGTAGCATTGGTATTTCGCGTTAAGTTGATGTTTCACCGGCAGAGAAAGACAGGTCTATTATCGACTTAGTCACTTATAACTCTTGTTAGACAAATCTAACAAAAAGCCACGTTGTGCGATTCCATAAGCCGAGTTCTACTTTTAATATTAGTTATAACGTCCATTGCCGCCATTTATCCTAAAAAAGGAGATAGCCGGAAAGTTTCAATTACGCCGAACTAAAATCGATTTTAATTTCAACAAAAATCGAACAAACAAACCGATATAAAATCAATATCTATTAACATATAAGTATACGCGTGAAACAGCGCTTGCGTTGTGTTTCACCGAGTGAGTGAGGATACCAAAAGCACATACCCCAAACGTCATCCCCCTCCCCATCCCTATCCCCCTAAGGCCGGCAACGCACTTGTGACGCCTCTAGTGTTGCGGATGCCCATGGGCGGCATTAATCGCTTACCATCAGGCGATACGTCTGCTCGTTTGCCCCTTTTCCATAAAAATAAACCTTTGATAGTTAAGTAATATTTTGATACTTTTAACTATACTAAGAAATATATTTGCAATACCTAATTTTAAGCCATAGTTCTATCACGCATTATTATCGCAAAAAATATAGTAGGTGAAGATTTGCATAGCATAGCAAACTTTATTAACCAAATTTTATTCAAGAATATTCTATGATAAGTGAAGATGACATCGGTTATTGTAAAAGCCTTCATTACGTAACATCCAAGTAAATGTTACTGGTACCCCTTAATGCATTTAGTTTCGCTCTAGGCGAGGAAATGTTAATGCACCATGAAAACACATTGCTGTTCAATGTTTTAAAAGTATTTACTATTAAATATCCGAGTACAAACTTAGTTCGAAATACTTTTGCTTACTGGAAGTTTGTGTCTGTGTGGTGACGTATTTTGACGATGGAGTGACACCAATCCTATGCATTCCGTGACCAATGGAGCAAATTATGAAGGACAACAGCACTGAAAAGAGAAATAAAATTTCTCACATATTCTGTCAACGCAGAATGTTCTAGTAACCCAAAACCTCTTTCTGAGGAGGGGTATATGTCTAGTAGACTAGTAGCTTTACAATAAAAGCTTTAGAACATGAAATACTTTGGTTATGTTTGCATTTAGGCAATGGTCGACTAGTTACACACAAATAAGGTAGGATATCTATATCTTGATGCATAGTTCCCTCAGCATTGAAACTGGTCCGACACTTAATAAATAAGAAGTTAGTAAAACTGTAATTGCTCTAGCGAAGACGTGTATCTAGACAAGTTTCTGTCAAGTTCTTCTAACTAACAACCACTATTCAACAAACTCACGTGACAAATCAGATTAAGTGATCTTAATTCGACTTCATTGAATGTAGACTCATGAATAAATATCAAACCTAGGTTCGTTCACACTTTCTATTCTTTTAAGGTGTCACTTATGAATATTTATATTAAATGAAGGCAAATCTTTTTTCTTTTTACTAAACGGTTTTATTTAGCTTGAGTTGGGACAAATTTGGGTCAAATCTAGTAATTAAAATTTGACCCCCTTCCTGTTGACAGATTGATCTAAAATTTGGTACACGATTTTAGTTCTGGTGACAATAAAAAATAAATAAATAAAAATAAATAAGCACTTTAATTGGCCGGCTTAGATGTTACTTTTTCCAAATTATTCATTTCTGTTGGTTTTGCACCACAAATATTGCATTTTGCACCACAACACAGAACTTGACAAGGTATCTGTAAGAACTTGAGTTACACCTTTTCGTCAATCATTGTTAAAAATAATTTATGCATTATTTGGACGCCTTAATTATTTTTATTCAATAAAGTAGACATTAAAGTTAGTTAGGAAGTAAAAGTTAGTTAAGACATTTTATTTTTAACATCATCAACTATACTTTTATTTTTCTCGGGAGTTTCTTTTGGAAAATTCAAATAAAATAGTTCGACAAAATGTTATCGATGAAGAAACCGAATTTTGTCACAAGGTTTCATTACTGTCTACATCAATAAGCTTCAGAGGCACAAAGGAATATATAAACAAATTGGAGTCAGAAATCTATTCATTTTTTTCCAATAATATTTAATTTTGCTTATATTTACTCTGACAACTATATCCGTCATACTTCCATTTAGTATAATGCATTGAACTGGTTTTATAGACACGATCAATTTTTAAAATCCGGTCTACAGTATGACTAAGATGTCTTGTAATTGTATTTTAGCATTGATATTAAAAATTTCGATGGTTTATTTTGGCCGTATTAGCATCAGATATGTCGTGAAATTTGTATCGAATGTTATCACTAATATCAGAGACATAATTTTCACTGTTGATCAGAACAAGACATAATATGTCATGTCTGGTACAAATGAAGTCTGCCATGATACCACGATTTATACTTGTATTAAAAATGAATACCAAATAATCACTGTGCATACAACCAAATAGTCAATAGTATATTGTCATGTTAACATGACATGAAAACACACTATTCATAGTCAATTGATGATGGTAATAATAAAGTAAAAAAAGGTAATAAAAAGGTGGATAAACTCTCTCTCTCTCTCTCAAGGAACTCTCGTCAGATTTAAGTTATCTACCCCATTCTTATCAAAAACGTATATAGGAAATAATACAGTTTTTTAATCACACCAGCAATTGTGCAGATTAAACAGTTTACTTTTAAGATTTTGCGTCTTGTCGAATTTTGTCAAAAAAAAACTCACTTACGCAACGATTTTTTTTTAAGACTAAAAGAATATAAAATTATCTATTAAATGAAATAAATTGTAGACTGGCGACAAATAGCGCTAACAGTCAAACCTCCAACTGAAAGTAAGATAAACGCAAAATCTATGTTCTCATTCTGTACCTATATAGTTACAAATATATCTTCAACAAGAATTTTAAAAGGAAGTAGATAATATGAGCTTTCTAACGTATATTAGTAGTATTAGTATAACACTTCCATGGCATCGATTGTATTCACAATAAGAATCGTTGCTCAAAATAGTAATACAAGGAACTATTTTGAACACATTTATTTACAGCATGTTTGAATGCTTTTTTGTAACAAAAAATTGTATGCAAACTTATAAATTATACATTAATTATTAAAGATCCATTCATAAGCTACAAAAAGAGGTATCTTAGACTTTCCCTTTTAAACCTTTGGAAAAACTATTTTTGGCATGCTTCTCTTAGGCGCTGCCCCATAGTTGGCCGGCTCGACCGGGGCGGTACTACACTTTCACAGAAGACTAACCTAAAATGACAGCATTCGTGATGTCGTGTTCCGTTGGTGAGTGCGAGACCGAAGGCCCAATGATGCAGAAGCATCTCAATAGACCGCCATAGTGTGGGTCACCAAGCTACTTTGTTGCATTGTCTGCATTGGCAATCAGTATGGTGACTACTGCTCTTGGATTTTGCTTATGCTTTTCATCAGATAGTCACCACTTTGAGTCTGAGATAGGAGGGATCCGAGAACAGCTGTTATTGCGACATCCAGACCCTCTGATTTTAAGGCCGTTTCAAGATTATCTAATCATTTGATCTGTCGTGGCTACTCTACATAAATTTTAACAGAATACGCAAATTACTATAAATTAATATATTATAATATATTAATCTAATCTTGTAAGCTTCTCATTAACCCTTTAACCGCTTTTTTTAAATGATTTATTTATGATTATCTATTATAGATTCTGATTACATCGCAACTTTTTATACAAATATGATGGTAGCTGTTACATATAGAATGTTTATAATAGGCTTTATATGGCTATTCATCATAGCTATACGTCATTTCGTAAGTTATTTAGAACAGTTTCAAAATTCTTATTATAGAACAAATCATGCCATATTTGGTTACAATCTCCTTAATTATAAAAACGAATTGTTGTTCGTTAGTGTTAGCACTGACGAAATATAACTATAGACTTACATCGCATGAACTTAGAGTTGTACGCGGATGTATAATAAGCTTAATGTTCACTAGATGTCACTAAGTGTATCAAATTGTAAATTTCAAAGATATTTTCTGAGCTTCTACTCCGATACGAATCCGAGAGTAAACTGTCAAGTTTATTTGTTTTTGTATTAGTGCAAATGTCCCACTAGATGTCGTTTTCCACAAAATTACATTAGTAATTTATGTGATATTTTATTAAATCGTCCAAGAGCACACAAATAAATAAAATTGAAATGTCTGTTTATAATTTCAAATAAACAGCTTCATAATAAATGCTTCTCAGTAAATACGGTACATGAATATATATTTTTTTATTAATTTTTGTATGAAACTTTTTAAATTTTCACATAAAACTCTATGTATGTAGGTCTAGCTACTTAATTGTGTTATAATAATCAAAATTTGTTGAAAAAATCCATATATTATATATGTTATATTATATATGTTATATTAGGTTATATTATTCAGTAATGAAAGCTCAGTAGGCTGAAGCCTAGGGCGGCTTCTTTTAGGGGGCGGCAAATTAAATGATTTAAAAAAACTACATTACTGTAATAGAAATGGAGAAATTAAGTCTTGGCAGTTTAACAATTGATTTAAAGAAAGCATTCGACACAGTAAGTCATAAATTGTTATTACAGAGGTTGCCGTCCATTGGAATAAGTGGGAATGCCTTTAAAATGTTTAAGTCTTATCTTGAAAATAGATTTAAAGTTGTTAAAATTGGCGATAGCACTAGTACACCAAAAAAAATCAACTATGGCGTGCCTCAAGGATCTATTTGCAGCCCACTTTTGTTCTTAATTTACATTAACAATATCTATGAAATAGGACTGAAAGGACATATAACATTGTATGCCGATGATACTTGCCTTTTTTACTTTGGACACTCTGTGGATTCAATAATAAAAGACGCTCAGGATGACCTAGCTATTTTGGAGAAGTATTTTCTGAATAATCTTCTCACTATTAACACCAATAAAACAAATTACATTATCTTCGAGGCTAAAAATAAAAAACTTCATTCCCACAGTCCCCTTACCATCAGTGGTGACACACTAAGTAAAGTTAACAAAGAAAAGTATCTGGGCCTTATTTTGGATAGTCACTTGACATGGCAGCCTCATGTTCAGAGAATATGTTCGAAGTTTTCGAGTCTTACAGGAGCTTTACGTAGAATAGTGAGATGCCTCCCCATGAAAGTTCGATATACAATTTATAACTCGCTGGTAAAAACCCATCTCGATTACCTTATAGAGATATGGGGTACTACAACAAAAACCAACCTAGACAGGCTTCAAATTGCGCAGAATAAATTGGTTAAAGTTTTATTTCATTTTCATTATTTAACACCGACACGCAAAGTCTATCGCGAAACAAAACTACTTAACGTTGCCCAAACTTTCCAATTCAATACATGTACCTTAATTCACAAAATTTTGTCTGGTGATGTGCATATGCAACTTTCATTTACGAATAAATCACAAATGCAACTTCGTAGTTCAAGACGAGCACATCATCTTGTTTTACCAAAGCCTAGAACAAACTACGGCAAGAAGTCAATAAAATATGAGGGAGCACAACTTTATAATTCATTACCAAATAAAGTTAAGGATGCAAAATCAATCAATCTTTTCAGAAAATATTTAAAAAGTCAAATCTTGGAGGAAAACGTTATAGCAAAATAACTACATATAAAAGTATTGAGTGTGAACTGGCCCTAACTAACTTAACCGAAGTAGATAACATTGACAAAATTTTATGAAAGTACCTACTATTTTACTAAATATCACATAGAAGCAAATCGATTCTCTGGACACACAATTTGTAATATACCGACGATCTTATGTTTATTTCTTTGTAAAGTGATTTGTAATCTTTAAGGAATAAATGAATTCTAACCGTAACAAGAAGAAATAATGTATTAATAGTACTGTTTGAGAAATTCTATATGCTTGTTAAAATACATCTTTGTAAATATCTGTTTATAAGACATCTCAATAGCAGTTAAATTTTACAATTTAAATTAGTAATTTTAATTAAACATTTTCTTAATTACCACTGAAGGTGGCATGAGTTGCTAGAATGCACTGCTGCGTCCGTTTCAGCGGCTGGCGGCAAATTAGGTCCAAGTAGAAATTTTCATGCTTGGTCCTTTCCGCCACCTCTTTCTGTGCAATGTCATCTTCGCAGAAGATAAAACTCTGTTGCTATTCACTATGGAGCTTATAACATGGTTGGCAGCGAGAGATATTCTCCCATAACTGCATTCTACATCCAACGCTGCGATGCTCAAGTAATGGCACAGGGAATCGGCTCAATACACTGGACAGGCAGGATTCAACTCACTTCTAGTAACCGCGTGCAGGTATTTCCGAAGCAACTGTGACCGGAAAGAACCTGCGTTACGCGGAACAAACCTCACATGGATATTCCTGACAACGCGCATTCTGCCTCCGTAGACATTATGTGATAAACGCGTGTGGCTCAAACCAACAACACTCTCTACTGTCTACTCTCTACTCTCCTGGCGCACCCTACTCTAGGCGGTCAGTGCTACCGTCTACACCGGGTACCGTAAAGTGTTATTAGCCGGAGAATTCTGCGTTCCATCTTGTCGCAACACTCAGTTTACCTAAATTCGGCAAAAGCTTTCGAGCAAACTATTGAAAGTGTGTGTGTGAAACTGTCGTCAACCTACTGTTAAGGAACAGGCCTAGATACATTATTTGGGATTAATACAGTACGAGAACTGAATTGAACACGATTGAGGCGCCTTAAAGTGGCCTCAGATATTCATCTTGGAACGACACGTATATTTTATTATGTCACAATAATGATATCTATGTCGATTACTGAAAGAAAAATAATGTAACAGCTCATAATCTTCACTTTTTAAATATTTAAGTAAAACTTAATCTTTATTAAGTTATTTTTTTTTTCGTGGGTAGGTGTTGAAAAGTTCACACGCAAAAGCTCCTTGAATATTTTAATAATTTACTTAGTATTTGCAAGGCCTTCATTGTTTACATGTCTTCACTGAAGTTTCTAAGCCACCTGCCAGCTTTTTTTTGCACAAATATAAACATCTGCAAACCAACTCTTACAAGTTCATCAAGTTCCTCAAGTAATTTTATTGTTCTGAGTATACAAAATGTACCTATTTCTTATTTCACGCAAAATTCAATTCATTATGATTGAAATACTAATATACAATCGAATCGAATCGTCAATTGTCAAGAAGTTTTAATTCGGCTGGAATCTCTGGCGCTGCACGCGCTGTGTGGAGACGTGGCTCCGTTACGCATCTGCTATCGTATTTACAATGGGGAGTACTCCGAGCAATTGATTGAATTGATCCCTGCCTCCTTTTTTTGCCATCATCCTACGCGACTGCAGTTTCATCCTCATCATTTAGGTGTCAACTGTGCGCTTTTCGAGAAAATTTCTGCCCTACACAACAAAACTGTGGAATGAACTGTCGACTGCGGTATTCCCGGACCAATACGACCTTCAATCAATCTTCAAGAAAAGAGCATACTTCTCCTTAAAAGCCTTGTGACACCTCTGGTGTTGCGGGTATTCATGGGCAGCGGTAAATAATAAATAAATAAGTTGCCGTTCATGAGTGCATTGTTTCTCGTTGTTTACTGCGTGTTTTGGTGATAATGATGGTTTTGGAGAAAATTATTTGCTTTCTCCAACGGCTAACTGGATAAAATCACCATCTTCATCCTCACAGTTTTTTGTTATGGGGACTCTTTAAGAAATTAACTAAATTACTCCTAAATATGGTCCTTAGCAACTTTGCTGTTGGATTTTTGTTGCTTTTGCCGAAATTGCGCAAACAAATTTTCTATTACATCCTGATTCAATTTTTAACTGACTTCAAAAAAGGAGGAGGTTTCTCAATTCGACCGTATATATGTTTTTTTTATGTGTGTTCGCGGATAACTTCGTCGTTTATGAACCGATTTTGATGATTCTTTTTTTAATGGAAAGGAGATGTCCCAACGGTGATACCATGATAAGTACATTACGATCTGATAATGACATCCAAGAGAAATCAAGTCGAACATTGAAGTTGGTTTTTGTTTTAGTTAATTGTGTAATAATTCAAATAATTTTTGCCCGTCTTTATCGCATTTAATGCATGTGTTACTTTTTTTAAACAATGCGTGTTTCTATGGCATCTCATATTTTTTTTATTACTGTTCAATGGGCCTATCTGTCAATTTTGTAAGTGATCAATTCAAGTTTTAAGTTTTGTCTATTTCGTATGGTTTGGTAACATCTTGAAACGAAATTTGCTCATTGCCATTAACACAGTTATTGTTTAAAAAATGATTTTGAATACTTTTAATTAAATGTGGTACATCAAAAAACGCAAATAATTTTACAAAACGTTGCAAAAGAAAAAGGGAAAGTTACTAGATATCCCTGATTTATTGCATGTATTTTGGTTTTTCGTAGCCCGACCGCAAAAAACAGCTTTTGGCAGAAGCCCACTTATTATCAAATAGTTTATTTATAGTAGCTTTTAAAAGAGTTGTAACAATTCTGCTTTTACTGCTGATGGAATATTATAAGTTACACATTATTGCGATTTCATCGAAAGTGATCACACAAGCTTTATCTTTAATTAATGCATTTCGAATTTCTGTTATTCTTTTTTTAAATAGATCAGGGCAAAACAATCGGATTTTGCTAGCCACTTTCGGAGTTTCGGATTGTGGTTGGAGCGGCAAGTACTACACCTTGCCGCCTTAGAAAAAAATACACTTTAGATTTGTAAAATAATGACAAGCTGAATTTATTTTCGTCTTCTGTCCAATTCATAACCTTTATTTTCGTAGCTGCATCAATGCCAATTCTCTAGAAACCTCTTCTGAACTCTTTAGATTTTAAAATGCTGTCATCAGATTTTGGATTTTGCCGTAATTTAAATAATAGGATAAAATTTTTTTTAGAAAACTGTTTAAAGTGTATGTAAATGAAATAATATTTATTTGTTAATCTCCTGACTGATTTAATGTGATTTTAATATTACTTGTTGTACAAATTAAAATATGTATAATAAAAACTTGAGAGGTGTCAAGGAACACCCGGATGGAACGAAGTTTATATATATATTATATTTGATATGCTCCTACTAATAAAAATGCGCATAAAATACTCAAATTATTTTAGTAATAATCAAGCTTTACAAAATATACTATAAAACAATATATTTTATGTAAATAAATGCAAAAACCCAACATCACGTGGTGTTCCCAGGCGGTCACCTATCCAAGTACTAACCACGCCCGATGTTGCTTAACGTCGATGATCGGACGAGAACCGGTGTATTCAACATGGTATGGACGTTGGCAATCAGTTTGTTATATTTAACGTTGAGTATCCAGCACTATGACGTCAATTCAATGTTAAAAGTGTCGTTACAACTTTTGGCACGAAAAGTGTCGTTACATTTTTTTCCGTCTAGCCCCCTTTCGCAACGCGCGATAAGGAACTTCGTTCCAAAATAAAGATTATACTTTGCAGTTCAATAATTTATTTGATATTAAAATGACATATAATGACCTAAAATTTATTGATTATGCCATATCAGACAGGAAATAAAATCGCTCAACATTATTATCTACACCATAGATTTACATGATCGAATAGAATATATTTAAATTAGGGGGCTTCCATTAATTACGTAAGGTGTTTTAGGGGGGAGGGGATTGAGCTAAATCTTTTCAAATCTCACTTAGGGGGTCTTGGCAAATATCACGTAATTATTGTGTAAAATTGCGTGAAAAATTATTTCCAAATAAAATATGGCCAAATCTGACACAATAGTGTTTGTCGTATTCGTCCGAACTCCGCAGAGCAGCGAAGTAGCATTCGATTTTGCTTTGCTAGTCTTCAATAGAAGTAATAGAACAAGTTCAATAATCCAACACGTTTACAGCCAAAACATAAATTTGAAGAATCTCGCGTGAGATTTGGGGACGGGGGAGGGAGTTGAGGAAAATCTTACGATATCACCAAGGCGGGAGGGGAGGTTGAAAAATTCTCAAAAATGCCTCACGTAATTAATGGACGCCCCTTTACGATGTTTTGTTGAAATAATTTGTTTGTTTACTTACTCTTCGTAAGACAACTAACCATTTGACATATCAAAGTCCGACGTTATTGTAGCCACTTGGTGGCGCTATCATCGCGCATCCAGCATATATTATTCTATATGTCATATCAATAACGTATAAATGTGACATCTAGCGTAGTAAATAGGTCATTATATTCAAGTTTATTTAAATCGATTGCAACGACATCTCCTAAAAATGGGTGATAACTTATAGTTACGCAATTGAAAAAGATTTTTTTTAAACAAGCATTAGAAAGTAAGATTTATATTCGAAATATAATAAAATAATTACTATAATTGAAGCATATCAATAAAATAGTGATAGAGTTCTTTAAACTATTTCTAGTACCTTATTTTTGCGCGCCATCTAGATTTAGGTGAATTTTTCTAGCTTTTATCGGTGTACAGTTTGGGCCAGGGGAGGGTCGGTCTATTTAGTGTATTGTGTCATTGGTGTTAGTAAAACTCGTGAATGGTTTTGAAATATTCATATTAGGAATGTTTAGATGGTGTGACAATATAAAAGAAAATATGAGAGAATTAAATAAATCAATAATAAATAAATTCAAACGTACGCAATAGCGGGCACAGCTAGTATCAATTAAAATATTAATAAATATTATCTAGTACACTTATTAAAATAAAATGTAGTAACATGCAAAAGTAAATATATTTATCATAAATATAATACAGGGTTTATTTATAGGGTGTATGTTAGGGTTTTATACAATGGCTTGATAATTTAATCTGTTGTTATAACTAATGTTGGACAATGACAGCCATCGGTAACCGTTTAGTTCAATGGAACACTTTGAGAAACAATAAATATTATGTATCGAATAATTTTTTCTTTAATTTAGTTACTTTTTCTATTGAAAAGTACCTTATTCGCCTGGAAAGTACCTACTTCTTTTGTGATGAATGTAAGTAGATACATCGTACGTTTTTTATCGAGAACTGAGAGAAAAGGTGCACTAATTTTAACAGAATTAGGGTTTAATTAATACGGATTATTTTAGAAACATTAAAATGTTTTGGATAACAGTAATCACAGCACAGATCAGTGGAGTAGTATCTTAAGTTTGTCAGATACGGTAATCACTTTCCACCCACAATAGTAAAAATCGTAAGTGAAACCGCAAAGCATATTAATAAAACAACAATTACTAAATAATTAGTCATTACTCAAAGTAGTCTCAGTGCAAATGAAAACGAATGGAAATAATTGTGAATGACGTCACAACAAATTGTTTACGTTTCAAGTGTATACTTTGAGAAGTGACAGTATTTCTTTGTGTGTGTACTTAGCATCCCGCATGGTCATAGCGCCCACTGCAATAATGCAAAACTCACACTTACAAACCTCCACGGTCCGTTACCCCGTATATAAACCTCACACAGACTAGCCTTGAACTTCATTTCACGACTGCCAGAACACCCACACGACCGTATACTTGCCACCCCATCGCAACCCTTAATAAAAAATAGGAGTTTGGACTACGGTGTCAGTGAATGAACTATGTTGTGTTGAACTGTGTTGATTGGTGTCGAAATTCGTGAAAATGTTGTCCATACGAACCGTAAGTGTTGCAATCTTTTTTAAACGTTTCACCCAGTATTAGAAACCCTGGGGAGTACATATAAGTTTATTCAAAAGAGCCATTTGATGTGAATACATTATTAAAATTTATTTCTTCACGTTTAGTATGTCCGATAGAATTTCATTATGATGTGGCCATTGATATGCGTTTTTTTATATCAATGGAAGTGGCCGTGGCCATGACGACTTAGATGTATATATATAATCATTAAATAAAAAACATTATTGAACAAACTATTTCCGATATACCTTTAAAACTCGTCTGACTTTACACATAATTAACTATGATTATTACAAATTAATTTCTTTATCGAAGTAGGCTCGTCATATCATTTTAGGCAGACGTTAATTTATTCAATCTATACTAATATTATAAAGTTGAAGAGTATGATTGTTTGTTTGGTTGAACGCATTAATCTCAGGAAGTTTGAAAAATTATTTCACTGTTAGATAGCCCAATTATCGAGGAAGGCTATAAGATATATATCATAACGCTACGACCAAAAGGAGCAGAGTATCAATGAAATATGTTGCAAAAAGAGGGGAAAATTATTTCTTTTGAGAGCTACCATTGACTGCACTGCGTAAACGGTTAAAGTTTTACAGAAACAAAATATGAAAGAATTGTTCCACTTTAAAAGAATTTTAAAAAAGTCCGCAACAGCTTATGTCTATTTTTTTAGATTGGCTCACTATAATCTCTTTTATGGTAACCAAATTTGTTCACGCTGTTATAAGATCAGGCTACGGGCAATAGGAAACGCAGACGAGGTTGCGGGATCAGCTAGTATGTAATATAAGATGTAATTTAGGTAAAGAATACACTTTTATATAGAAAACAAAAAAGAACATGATTTCTGCATTGGAAATATTTTTTCCATTAAAATAATATTAAATTTTAAATTAATTTAAAAGTTGAGGAAAATGTATGGTATTAAATTGTTATCTATTATTGCCGTGCACCTCAAAAATAATACCTGACACAATGTCACACTGATAAACAACTATTCTACTTATTAATTAGTCTACTTGTTTTAGGACTAATTTCACTACTTACTGATAAAGTCTCTGATAGACTAATATCAACTTATCTATCAAATAACTACAGATTTCGGTTTCACACGTCTTGGATGGAGACATATACATATATATCTATCAACAACCTTTACTGCTAGATAGCGATATGGCAGATAATTCTATGAGACTCTATCACGAACTGTTGAAAGTGGCCCTTAATGTTATGACTTAGACATCTTATTCCTATAACTTATATCCTACTAACAACATTTGAAAATAAACTAGTGGAGCATGATTACCATCACTTAATGTCGATATTATTTTTGTATTAATACTTTAGATTTCCAACTACGACTTTGATTTTATTAGAATTTTAATTAAATATGGAGGTTCATATAACTTTATGAAACCGAGGATCGAATCAAGTGGTGGAAAGTACTAATACTACTTCTTTGGACGGTGATTGGTTTATTCATTGCAAACCAACCGATCGTAATGAATCAATCAATCGCCGTCCAAAGTATATAATAATAAATTCCATGATATTTGTAAAGTCATAATTTAAGCTCCATCTATTAGATTTTTCACTTTAAAACCTGAATTAATACAATGCTTTAAGAATACAATTTTATGTTTATTTCTTTTTCATATAAACTTCAAGTATTACAAAGATTATATATAATAGTTTTACATAAACTTTGGAATACTTGAAGAGGCATAAGCCATTTATACTTACATGTACAAGATACAAAAAGTATGCCATTTTGCTTTTTAAAGGCTTTTTTTAACCCCCGACCAAAAAGAGGGGTGTTATAAGTTTCACGTGGTTGTCTGTCTGTCTGTCTGTGGCACCGTAGCGCCCGAACGGATGAAGCGATTTCAATTTAATTTTTTTTATGTGAAAGGTGAGTTACGTGCGAGTGTTCTTAGACATGTTTCATGAAAATTGGTTGAGCCGTTTAAAAGTTATGGGGGTAAAAGTGGGGAAGAGTAACCGAATGTCTGCAAAAATATCATCGAGTGGGGTCTCAAATGAAAGCGCATAACTTGTTTTTTACTTTTTAAAGGGAACTCAGGTTATTAAGTCGGGGGTTTTTTTTAATTTTGAGAATTTATAGTTATATTTAGATATGGTATTAAGACGAATTGCATGTAGATGACACAGGATGTATACTCCTAATGCGGGAGTAGTCTTTAAAAAAAATATTGATGCATGTAAACATTTTTATTGCGTGTGTAGACTAAGGATTATAGAAGGTACGTTTTTCTTTTCAGAATTAAAACAAAAAAAATGTTTCTTCCTTTCTCACCTGTTCATGAAATAAAGTATTACTAATAAAAAAAAATTAGATAGCTCCTTTTTATACCCGCATTATATTATTATACAGCTGAATTAATATTACTATAAAATAAAAATACAAAGCTCTATAGGTGCACTAATAAAAAAAAGTTATTTCACGTGTAAACAGTTATTACTGAATTAGTACCTACTGAAACTATGCAAAATTCTCATAAAATGTTATGGTCTATCGTTTATATACGATAAGTAATCAAAAAACCTCCTATAGCTTTAAAAACACCGTTTACTTCATTCAAAGTCGTCTATCTCAGTAACAAAGACTATTTAAGTTACTCAATACCACTGTTAAATACGAGTTAATGCAACATCTTTCATATTGTAAAACACATGAGATAACATGAAAAGAAAGTTTATTGCAAAGATAATAAACTATTTACAGATTCTCTGGAAATTATCATAAGAAAAAATTTTTAGACCGTAAATATTTAAGAATAAGGCAGTACAGTGGGCACTCGAATAGTTATCCCGTTTTATTACTAAGGCTGTGGTCTCCTATAAACACCGCCGGTCGCGTACAGCCTCCTATAGCGTCACGTCGTACGCCGCCACACAATGCTTACTATAGAAATGTACTGTTGTGGTCTCTTTAACGCGCTGACGTTGGCGTGTAGACGCGTTCAACGCTTTGCGCCGCGTCTATATGGCGTCAATACAAAATGTTGAAATTTCATAAATAAAAAGATGAATTAATGATTGAATCTGTCCAATGTTTTAGTGCATTATACAAAAAAAATAAGGTGCCGCCAAAAGAGTCGAATTTATATCACATGACTACAAGGGAGCACTGTTTGTCGACTACTAATGTAATTTGTGAACGGGACGTCGTCGTTCGCGTATAAGATTATATTGACCGTTGATGCTGTGCTTGACGTTCAGACGTCGATCGGAACGTTTATGCTGAAGTCGGACGCCGCATATAGCAATTAATAGGAGACCGAGGCCTAAGGGTAGTTTGATAACATATATAGTATTTAAATAAGTAAATAAGTTTTACGAAAAAAAATATTTAAAGCTTAATCATAGTGTCGAGGGATCTTGAAGTCAATCATTATATCAGTCTACTAGGCCTCTCCTAAGAAAGAAATATTATAATATTGATAATCACGAATTTTACCAAAAAAAGAACTGACTTCAAGAACTGGATCAAATTGAAATGGGACCACACGGGAAGCACCAGCTTTCAAATAAAAAATAATCACCAAAATCAGTTCACCCAGTTCAAAGTTATGAGGTAACAAACATAACTGCACGGTTAACCTAGTGGTTTAATCGGTCGCCACGCCGTTTTCTACTGCGCCAAGTGCTATGGGTTCCAATCCTACACGGGACAACACTTTGTGTGATCCCTTTGTGTTGTTCTGAGTCTGGGTGTTCTTTGTGTACGTTTCATGTATGTTTGTAGAGTCCTCCGCGACACAGGATGTATATGTATAATGCGGGAGTCGTCTTTTATAAAACTAGGTTACTAGGACGAAAAAAATAAAAAATAAACAGTCGAATTGTTAACCTCCTTCTTTTTTTGAAGTCGGTTAAAAATCGTTAAACCCATCGATTCAAACAGGTATTTCATTTTCACCCGACAACGGCGGAGTCAAAAGGAAGGGTAATAGTTTTGGCAGTCTATGTATGTTCGTATGTTAGATCACAGCGCCTAAAGAACATAAGTCTGTAGAGTGCTGTTGTGATGAGTTAGTTCTGAAGAGTGTTTCCGAAAAAAATCACTGGGAAACCTTTTAATTTGGTAACACTGGTAACGAACACATCGATGTCAATATTTTTGCATACTTTGTTGTACATACGACTTGCTCTATATTTATTAGTTCTGGCGATAAGTAGGCATGTGGCATTATTTTCTTTGGTATACTTACCAGATTAAAATTTTACACACGTATATATAAATTGGATGATTTATAATTACGTGGTAACTCTATTCTGTACCTTTTTCATACAGGAATTAATAAGCGAACCATATCAAAGAAACGCACTATTAGACAGTATTACCACATTGCTTACATACTACTTATATATACACATAAACTATCAATTACTAAGGTTCAACAACCTTTCAACGGTAATGCAACATAATTACATCTATGGTCACTGAGCTTGAATGTTCCGTCAATCCATCATGTTCAAGTTCTTAACGACTGGTTATGGTTCATGACGAGGCAGAAAAAAATTAACAGTTTGATTGCATTTCATTGAAATTAGGATTTGTATTTTATTTTAATACTTATTGATAATATGTAGATCGTCTTATTGTTTAGTAGGTGCACATTTGCTAAGAAATGTGAATGTTATTTTAATGTTGTAATAATTGTGTATTACAAAGTTATATTTAGTAAGTTATTTAACAGCAACGGGTAGGAAAATGTCTTTTACTTTTAAATCTTCTCACATTTTCAAAATAAAACATTGAGAAAATTTTAAAGTTTTGTAGATTTTTTCAACCATTCAAAACGTACACAAAATTATATTAATTGACAATTTTATTAATAATGTCTTGATTTCCTTATCTTAATGTAACTGACACAATCATTATCTGAATTAATTGAGTAAATTTATATTATAATAATAATCAAACACTTTAAAATCGCCCTCTAGTTTGTGCCTATGTGTATTAATGTAATACTTACAGCTGTTTTCAAGTTAACCATCAATAAATTAATAGCTTAATGCTTCTGTAGTCTTTGCCTTGAACCTTGATCTTTGCCTTAAACAATGACAGCTTTTTGTTAAATGCATCAAAATATTTACATACTAAAAAAAAACAGATGGCATAATGCTATAAGCGGTGAACTCTTCGATTTCCGCAACACTTTTCTAATTCAATCCTCATGTAGGACAACACTTATGTGATCCGAAAATTATTCTTCTGAGTTTAGGTGTTTTTTCTGTCAATACTATGTGTTTGTGAAGCCGACACAGGATAAATTCCTAGAGTGGAGAAGGTGTCTTTAAATTTTAAAATAAAAATTTATAATTATCGGAATTTCTGGCACAAATATATTATAATTTATACCTGCTCTACACTGTCCGTAACCTGACACGCACTTGGACGGTTTTTTATTTGTTTCAAAGGTTGGCTTGATATAGATTTTTCTTAGTGATAATCACAAAAAAAAGATTTAGCAATTCGAATTTCTAATGTTTGATATATTGAGTCAAGGTTTTTTAAATTTACATTTCGAATCTATTTACCTACATTTAGATATATACCTAATCTAATTTATGTCACGTCGTGTCGTGTACATTTACGTCATGAGGCGTAATAAAATGGACTAGATGTTCTTCCAAAAAGACAGGTATTTAGAAATATAGTATAATAAAACGGCTGCAATATAAATAATGCTTTGAAACACAATAACCATAATCTAACTACAGCAACATATAATTACGAAAGTGAGTTTCCATCTGTTTCCATTCAAACAACAATAATTCTTCAAGCACTTTCTCTACGATGTTATCTCAGTTACATAAGCTGGTCCCGTTTAGACTCGTCCTACTTTGCTGCCATAAACCTTAAACATACATAAATATACTATAAATTGTGTAATACAAACGAGGCTAACGAAATCCCTTTTACTGTGCTATGGCAATTGACAAAGTGACCTTTTCGATTTTGTCACAGTTTATTGGTATTTAAATGCATTTTTATGCACATAAATTGCCCATAAAAAGAATTAGGCTTAATCTTGAAAATAAACATTTAAAAATTGTATAGGACAGACTTCGTTCTGTCAAAAGTTGTTGGCATGTTGCAGTACAATAGAAAAAAAAATCTGTTTTTACTATTTTAATTTTCGAACCTTCCTTGTGCCATAACGAAAATATTAAAAATAAATTAACCGAATAGGTCGAGTGGTTCCCGAGTTTTGCGCTTAGCAACATATTTGGCGATTCATTTTTATTTGTTTAGATAGAAGATCAATATGAAGAATAAGAAACATATATGTATATATGTAAAATGTTAAGTGGGTTTGTGCACGATTCAAAAACACAAAAAAAAATGAACGATGTAAAACTCGCTTTAAAGATGTTTTGTTTTTCTGTTTTTACAATGTACCACAGCAGAGCGTGGAAGAGTACAGCCCCCTAGTTCTGCAATCGTTAACACTTCCACGCTCTGCTGTGGTACATTGTAAAAACAGAAAAACAAAACATATTTAAAGCGAGTTTTACATCACTCATTTTTTTTTTGTGTTTTTGAATCGTGCACAAACCCACTTAACATTTTACATATATACATATATGTTTCTATAGACATAATAAAAGCAATACCATTGATTTATTTTATTATATATTTACATAATCATAAAAGCGTAGCAGTTAATTTTTCAATATTCTTGTTTTTAAAACTAACGGAGTTTATACATCTTCATTTGTTGTTTTTCGTTTATTCCTTCTTATCAAAATAATAACAGTAAACTAAATCTTTAGTGTCGTTTCTTGGTACATTGTAATAACGTTCGATTTTAGCTCTGAATACAAGATAATCAAATCTCACTATTTACCACATCATATTTGCAAATATCTTTATGGGGAACTTTAGTGTCGGCTTTCATCTCAAGACGTGTTCTTGAACTATATATGGTTATTAAAAATAACTAAACCAAATCAATTATTGCTATCGTCCGTAATATACGTAAACCATCTTTTGATGGTGTATAGTTAGAAACCGCTGTAATAACGGCATTTTTAACAGTCTTCAAAAAAAGGAGGACAATCTCAATTCGACTGTATTTTGTTTTTATGTTTGTTACCTCAGAACTTTCGACTGGGTTAACCGATTTTGATGCTGCTTTCCGTGTGGTTCCATTTCAATTTGTTCTAGAAGTCGTTTTTTTTGTTCATTTTTTGTTATTTTTCATCTACATTCATCTAATACGTCATGCTCTTAGTGTAAGCGAGATAGACTTAAAATCACAATTTAGTAGGTACCGATGAGGTGATTGATGAAGTAGAGAAGTAACCATTAGTATCAAATACCAGTGTAGAACAATCATCACAACATCAAATCACATACTATCTGTTAGACTTGCGCTTTCATTTAACCAATTAGCCTGTCAATTTCCCTTTCGTTATTCCCACAGAACGTCAAAGACCTCGAAGCTTGTCTATACAGGTAGTTAGTGATAAAAGCGACAAGGCATGTTAAGAAACGCACTTTCCCTCTTCACCTGTGGGTGAAACCGTGACCAAGAAGGGCAGAGAAGCGGAGAACATCCCAACACAACTCGTTGTCGCGGCGCCCTTTGACTCTAGGAGCGTAATTGATAGGCTCTTGGATGTTGTTTGTAGTAAGTTTCTTTTACAAGTAGATATATAAATACTAGAGATAGATAAATACTAGAGAGTTCAAGGGATTTTAGTAGTGGTAAAGTAGAAAAATTAAGATGCGAGACTATATTTGTTGTTGACTGTTGTTGTCTATAGTTGACTTTTATTAAATGTTTTTGGAAGTGAAAACTTCTTTAGCGGCGTTGTTGTTGAATTTTCACTTCTGTCGGCAGTCCTCATGACTGCTTTGTGTTTTTAGGGTTCCGTACTTCAAAAGTAAAAAACGGAACCCTTTTATGATCACTTTGTTGTCCATCTGTCTGTCTCTTAAGACCCTTTTTCTCAGAAACGCGTCTATTGTTCCTTGGAGCTGTGAAAAAATCAAACTTCTAAGCCAACGTAATCAAAAGATACAGCCGTTTATGCTGCAAATTTTTGACACTCGCAAGGAAATCTAAACATACAGGGTACTTCCAGTGAACTTAGAATCTTGAAATTTGGTACGAAGCAAGGTCTTATAGCACAGATAAAGGAAAAATTGCGAAAAGCATAAATTTTTAGTTAAATGATATAATTAAATTTTTTATTTTTATTTTTATTTACCACCTCTTTCCTCATTAATGCGTAGAGCTATTAAATAAAAATTCATATGAAATACTCAGCTTTATAATATTAAGCCATAACAAAATCAAACTTCTATGTTAACGCATAAGCCCCATATTTTAAAACTCGCAACTACTGGCAACGGAATCAAAACCTAAAGGCTACTTCCCGCTGACATAGAAAATTGTAATTTGATAAGAAGCAATAGCTTACAGCACAGGTAACAGAAAATACAGAAAACTTTTACTTATATACCTACAGGTTTGTAATTTTATTTGTACTTTATTTAAAACACTGCTTTACATTAAAACAGTTAATAACTATACATAATATAATGTATCACACACGCCTTTTACCTACGATTATCAAGTCACCTTTGACTGTGATTATCAAAAACACTGATGATGGGCCGTTATAGTAATTGAAATTACTTAGACCTGACCTCGAGGTCTTAATTTGTATAAATTCATCTGTGCGACTGAGATCATCTTACATATTTAAATAATAACTACACTAAAGTAAGTAATTTACTCAACTAATAAAGTAATTGAATCAATTTATACATTTTTCAACAAAATTGTGCTAAATAATTTAAATCACTACTTTCTGTCACAAGTTTTTTAAATTATAAAATTAGTACTTATTAATTGGAGAGGCTAAATATTTATTATGAAAATACTATAATAATGTTAATATTTATTACACATATAATTTTTTTTTATTTACTAGTACTACTGGAGAAGCCTATGATCAGCAGTGGACTTTGATAGGCTGATGATGATGATAAAATTAGTCTAGATTTCAATATACCTACCTACTGATGTATCATGAGAATAAAACGACAACGTTACAATCAGGCTGCTCTATGATTAAGGCCAGTAATAGGTACCTACTATCTATTCTTTAATATATTTTTAAAATGCCAATTTAAGTTTCAAAGAGTTTATGAGCAATAATAAGTGTGAAAACTACTGTCATTAATATAATTAATTACCAAGATTGAAGTAAAATTACCTCGAAAAAAAAACAAAATTAAAAAGTGAAAGATAAAATTAAAGGTTTAAGTACGAAAAAACAAGACACACTTAGCACTAATTAAGTTAGTACGTGTTGAAATAAAGAAATTGCTATCTCTTTCGATGTAAAATATTTCAACAAATAGCACTAATGTATGCAAAAACCAGTGTCACTATTTCATTTCATGTACATTTTCTTTATCCCCTGTTAGAAAAAAATAGTTCTAGACTAATATGTAATCCACCTTTTGAATTAGATATACGTACATATATCCAGTAGTCGACTATTGAGAGCTGTTAATGATATCTTAAAATATGTATTTACGGTGTAAGATAAGTAATCCAGTTAAAGTATGAAATAGGTAAGATAGTTGCAAATGAAATGCAAATGTTTTGATATTTTTTCTACAATTTCTAAAACCTCTATTCTCCTATATTATTGACTAGTATTTTGTTTTGATCACGTGATGTAGCGTTGAAAGACGTCGTTCCCAAACATGTGTATTGGCGTTTACGTTTCTAGAATGCAACTTGGCTAGGGGAGCAGACATTGTATTCTAATCAAGTATTTTACAATGCACATTATCGTTCTTGCATAACAATAATTACGTTTAACGAACATTGTTATCATACACCATAACTTAGGCGACACATCACCTCAACTATTTGTCGTTAAGTTATACACTTGCCCTTTCACACTAGCTGGCATTATCCTGTCTTGCTGTATAATGATCACGAATCGAAAGCCTTCTAGCAGGTATAAGCTTTCTATTGTGTGAACTTCCTCACGACCTCTTTTATCGTAAATCAATAGCTTCACTATTTAAATTTTATAATATTATGCCGCTTTTATACATATTTTGTGACGTATTTGCGTATAAACATTGATTTGATATAATTCCTTTGATTTGAATTGGTAAGGTTTCTTTTCCGCATTTCTCTGTCATCGTTTAGGCTCATTATACAATGTTGAAATAATAATAAAAAACGTGAATGGAATATTTCTAAAATACATTTTATAAAGTAGTTTTGTGTTATGCATTAGTTTGGCTGGGATATTATGTACCATTTGAATCTAATTAAATGCATTATTCTATAATCCAAATCAAATTAGAGACCTTTAAAAATTGTTGCTCGAAATATCACTGAAAAAATAGTGATATATAGTGATAGCATTAGTATAGACTAATCATAGTATACTATATAATTTATCTCTGCTATTTTTCTTATTATTTGACGCGTATGGATATATAAGCGTGTATTTTACGCTTGATTTCTTAGACGTGCATAACCTGGTCTCCTTATCAGAATAAATAGCTTTTCGATATTAATAGGCTGTTGTTCTCAAGGCAAATTCTTTTAGTAATGTAACTCACATACGACCGTTAGAATATAATATTTTTGTATCTTAGTCTAGGTTCCAAACATACTATCATAAGGTGGCTCGTATTACATTTTTCATCGCGTGTATATTATATCTAGCTATATGTAGAGCAAAATCAGTGATAAAATTAAAAGAATTCAAGTCAGAGTGTGGGAAAGCGATTCACGGCTGAGAGGGCGCATCTCACTATCGCGCGCTCGCGAATACCGTACGGTCATCGCCCGTACGGTGATTTACTTGCACACGCATGCGCACTTCTATTTCGACCTACAGCTGTCGCATTAGACATTGAACACTGACTTATTACGTTACTTTATAAGCAGGACTGTATATTTAATGAAGTTTGAGATCGTAGATCTGCGACGCAATGTTGGTGTGAATTTATTTTGTAATTTTTCATTTTAACACGATTTAGTTTCACAATATAATAATGAATATAATAATAAATTAAGTAACTAATTTCACATCCATTTTATTCAAAATTTCATGCATTTTAATCATTGGGGACTTGAATGTTATCACTAATAACCTTTTTAGGAAGATAGATCCCACCAAAAACATTTTCATGTAAAATGTTGCCAAGACGACTGCATATGGTTTACCCTGTGAAAAAGATTTCAGATCTCATGTAGAGCCAAGGTTCTGTATCTACACGCCCTAACTCTACCAACCCTAACGTCACAAACTCTACATCTCAGTAAAAATGTATGGCTTCGCCGTTTCGCTACCATACCGTCACGAAGGAGAAACGAACGCCTTTTGTGTTTGCAAATATCTTGTTTCTGAAGTAATGTGTTATACGAATATTTAGTTTCTGAAGTAACGAAACAGCCAAGCCATACATTTTTACTGAGATGTAGAGTTTATGAAGTTAGGGTTGGTAGAGTTAGGGCGTGTAGATACAGAACCTTGGCTCTACATGAGATCTGATATCTTTTTCACAGGGTAAACCATATGCAGTCGTCTTGGCAACATTTTACATGAAAATGTTTTTGGTGGGATTTCATTTCTTTTTGTAAGTTTCCTTTTTTTTTCTTTTTTTGGGCTGTATTTCTTGTACATCTTCTTTCTTCTTTCGAAAAAGTCTGTGTACTAAAAATAAAACCTCTAGCATGAACATTTGTGAAAGTCTCATACAAACTTTCACCCCCAAAATTTGGGGGTTGGGGGGCAAAAGTAATAGGTTTATGAATTTTTTTGTTCTTTGTGTACTAAACTTAGTTTATATACCAAATTTCAGCTTTCTAGCACTTCAGGAAGTACCCTAACAGTTTTGATGATCATCAGTGTGTCAGTGACGAAATCGGTGTTTTTTTGGTATCAATAAAATCTTTCTACTATCAGAGCCATGCAATTGAAACTTTGTACGTTTCATCAGTCTATTGGTAACATCATATCCTGAAAATTTGAACGATCTGGTATATCGGGAACCAAAGTTATGGGGGTTCAAAAAAACGACGAAACGCTTCGAGAAAAGGTAGGTAGTGCCCTTGCGCTACGCTTTGCTCGTCTTGGCGGGGGCCGTGACGACCGTGCCCCCAGATTATAATTACAAGTTTTAACAAAAAAAAAACGACTTCAATCTGGACCAAATTTAAATGGGACCATTCGGGAAGCACCAGCTTTCAAATAAAAAAAGAATCATTAAAATCGGTTCACCCAGTCCAAAGTTATGAGGTAACAAACATAAAAAAAAACAGTCAAATTGTCTCCTCCTTTTTGAAGTCGGTTGAAAAGGTATTAATTGGTAATTGATCTAAAAGTGCAATCCATAATAATATTTCTTTAATATATAATCTTATAAATTTATTAATTATCTGATATAGGGAAAACATCGTATTTTTCTATATCCCAATACATACCAGCGACTAAGTCTAATTGTACATTTTATTTTGTTCATACTAATTTTATAAATTCTAAAGTAACTCTGTTACACTTTCGCGGCTAAAACAGCTACACCGATTTCAATGAAATTTAGTACGAAGATACTTTGATTCTTGAGAAAGGACTTCTCTTTACCGCGTTAACGGCGGAGTTGCGGGCAAAACTGGAATATTATAAATATTGCAGATTCCAAAGATGCATATTGTTTTTTTTCAGTGAATTGCTTTCACTTTTCTAGTTGCGCTTTAATTAATGTTAACTGCACGAAATGCAATCAATTACGCTACGGTTTGATTGCTTGACATAAAAAATAGTAGAACTATTTAATATCTCGCCTTTTGTACACTACTAAGTTAAAGAAAACTTACTTAAATGATTATTATCTACAAAATGATTACCTATTGGTGCAGCAGCAGTTACATTATAAAATTATCCTACAGATTATGAGTTACCTAATTATGTTATCATCCTATAGTTGAATGTAATAGTGAAAGCTTAACCAACTGAAGTATACACAATTGTAAATAGTTATTTGTTATACAAGAGTGCAAAGTTACTTTTTAACCGCGTGGTCAATTTTGATTACCGAGCCAGCGAAGGATTCTAAAAATTAGAATCCTGAGCGTTAGCAAGAAAATTAAAAGAGCACGAGCTGAAAAATCTTTGCACTCGAGTGCAACTCGTAAATTTTCATCGCACCTCAACGAGGAAATGACTAAATGCAAAAAGAAAACAGCGCGGGCAAAGTAAATTACAAAAAAAGTACACCTACCAAGAAGGTTCCGAGTCTGAGTTTTTAACAAATTAAAAAAGGTTGTATGATAAATTCGGCATCATGGAGGTAGAAGTAAATAGGTTTAATGATGTTTTGAATTCACAAACTTAGTGCACACGACGATGTTCTAAATTCAATTTACTTTATCCTCTAGCGGATAAAAACGGATTTCGCATTCACATATCGAAGGGCAAAAATACTCATTCCGAGGTGGGTGATGAAAATGTAATTTGTCATGTTTAGCAGTAGGTAGGCTAATTATAACCCATAACTGGTAGTTGAAAGGGAAAACTTGAAGATGTTACAGGAAAATAAAACTCGATAGACAAGTTCAACAGGCATTGGTGGGAGTGGATAAGGTCGTGATGCTGGACCTTATCCGATCAACAGGTCCTTTTACGAAAGCTGTCTTTCCAAAACTGAACCTAGTGGCGGTGGATTAATTTTCAAACTTAGAGTTAACGTTAGTAGTAGTAAGTTAACGCAGCTATTATACGGCAATCTACTATGAAATCTGTTCATGAACTTATACTAAAGAATTTGTTAGAATTAATGGTAGATATCCTACTAATATTATAAACGCGAAAGTTTGTAAGTATGGATGGATGGATGGATGTTTGTTACTCTTTCACGCAAAAACTACTGAACGGATTTGGATGAAACTTTACAATAATATAGCTTATACATCAGAATAACACATGGGCTACTATTTGCCACGATAACCGACATACACGCGGGTGGAGCCGCGTGCAACAACTAGTGGTAGATGTTAATAAAAATTCAACGTTTATTTTTATTTTGTTACAGATACGTATATTAGCGGCAATTCAAATAATTACAGCTGTTCGCGGCGAGGGTGGATTCAGTGAACAAACCGTGCAGTCACAACACTTTACTTCAAATGATGAAAATATCAACAGGCATTCGTTCAATACAAATCCATTTGAAAACGATCCAAACACCCAGTCTACAAGTGTAAACAACGTTCAATACCAACAAAATGATCATACCAATGTCGACAATGAATTTAAGCAACGGTCGCCATATACCAGAAGCAGAAAGATTTATAGAATCAAAAACCCTTTTCAAAATCAAGTTGAAGATTCCAAAAGGCAAGAGGAAAACACTGCGTCACAAGATATTGGAACGGGGGCTAGTAATCAGTATGCATCTGTGCAATACTCTTTACCACCAGAGGAATTCCTCCAGCAATTGAGGGCTGAAAATCAGTATTATCAGCAATCACAAGTATCAACACCAGCTCCTAATTCAGGATATACGGCAACTCCTGCACCACAACAACAATATCAATACTCAACAATCCAGTACTCAACAGTTTCTCAACCTGCATACGAAAGTAGTAACCAGCAAGGTAATAATCAAATTGCTTTAGAACCCAAATCGTCCTATGGTTCTACATATGTCCCTAGTCCTAGCCTGTATCAATATAGTACACCAAGTACTTTCTTAGATAATGGTCAAAGCACTCCCAGTCCTGGAATTTCATATTTATCGACCCCTTTAAATAATGGGCAATATAGTCCATCAAATACATATGTCTCCAGTGCTTCACCAGTATATGTTTCTAGTCCTTCAAATCAACAATCATTCGTTTCATCCCCATTGTCGATTATTCAAACTAATTCACCAGATTTTGGCAACAGAGTTACTTCCACAATAAGTAACAATCATGTAAACTATGGGAGTAACGATTATTCTGCTAGCAGATATCCAATAAACGTGCAACAACATTATCAAAATGATTATTCAACTACTACAACCCCAAATCCTTCATCGTATTCAGAACATTTAAGGGAAATGTGGCAAAATAACGTAAACTCAGGTAATAACGGTGCATCTAGGCCCTTACAAAGCAATTTGTACAATCAGTACCAAAACAACCAATACCAAAATAAACAAGAGGAAATGAGGTCAGATGCATATGCAGAGAATAGCGATACCCACCGCATTGGCAGTATGACGTCAGCAAATAATATGTTTATGAATTACGTTCAACCCGATAGTCAAGCATTAAATGATTTAAAACTTCGAGCAAGAAATTCAGATAAAGAAACAAGTCAAACAGACCTTTACTCGAATGGTGATTTTGGCTGGAAATTAACGGGTAAAAAGCCGCTAAGTGATACCTATTCTTCTACAAATTATTACAGATATTCTCCATCGAACACAGAAACTTCAGATAATACAGCTATAAGTCAAATGAATTTTCATATGGGGACTGTTAAGCCCTACAGCCAAATGTCCAAATCAACATCTGATACTATTGATCAAGAATTTGCTCAAGCAGCTGCTAAGGCGCATGACAGATTTAAACAACAACAACAACTGCAACAGCAACAATATCCCAATATCAATGCTTTTGGAATAAGTAATCTTGGTAATGCGGAAACAAGTCATCAAGGAATTTCATATCATAGTAATGTTGACAAACAAAATAATAAATTTACTGATTCAAATTCAAACTATTATTCCCCTGGTTATTCTCAAAATGACCTGGTAACAGCCTCACCATTTTACTTATCAGCCCCTAGAGATAATGTGGATAACAAAGCAAAACAACCATTTGACCATGATAAAGCCTTGAAAAATATAGTTCCCATAGATGTATCAAACGTAGTTAGTAGTTCCGAATCGAAACAAGGGACAACTTCGGAAAACAATAAATTTATTTCAACAAATTATGTCAAGGACCAAACTGATCAAAATATAAGGCAATACATACGACCTGTAACAGATTCTTTTTATAAAGATAAAAATGCTATTTATGGTTTCAATATAAAAACTAAAAATGATGATTATTCACCAGCTGATAATTTTAAGCACGCAGAGCAAGGTAGTTATGGTAAACAATCCCAACCTCAAGAGTCAAGTTATAATCCAGGCTACTCAAGTTCAGCCCAGGGTCTCAGTTACTTAACTCAACCAACAAATAATTATCAGGATAACCTACAGTCATCAAGTATGCAACAGTTTGGATCATATCGCAACCATAACCAAGTACCGACTGATATAGCCAGTATGTTAAAATTTAATGATGTTCCCCACAGACTAACTCAAGGTTTATCTAGTGATGCCTTAAAATTCCATAATATAAATTTTGATCATGGAGGCATACCATCCCATTTACCTATGAGAATCAATCAAAATGTCGGTAGCCACCAACTTGATGTTACTACCAATTTACTTCACAAGTTGTTACTAAATAAACAACCAACTATACATACCAATAAACCAGACATTGATCAAGCCAATGGTTTAATGTCAACTATTAATGGTTATAAGGTCGCAAATCCTTATAACGTGGATTTAAAACTTGTGGCCGAACTATTAAAAGGAAAACCTGCTGCAGATGACACCCAAATGATGTCAATTAGAGACCAATACACAAACCCTTCGCCATTAAGTTTAGATCATAATTCTCAATTGCAGTTCCTTTTGAAAAACGATAATAATGGAAACTTAATAAATGACGGGCTAGATCCACTTGGCAGTTCCTTTATAGATATATACAGTAATAGTCGATATCCTTATCAAAAGTATTCTCGAAGCCAAGAAGAGGAAGAAAGTATAGTACCTATTGCCGCTGCCTCCAATACCCATCCTATAGGAGCTGTTATGGAACAAGAAAACTCTGCAAGTGACAGAGAAGTTAACGCTGACGATGATTTCACTGCGCAAAGTGATGTTCTTCAAGACAATTTCGATGATAATACACCAAAAACGCGTTTCATGCCTGGATCTAGGATAGTAGAAGAAAGGCACAGGCATCCGGCTATACTTAGATCCGGAAGACACTCTCATCAAAAGAAACATGTCAAATTAGGCGTGAATGAGCCTCATCCTTTATTGAAACCACCTCCACCTCATCATTCGTCAAGAGGGAGAGATCAAATGGAAAATAAATATAATCGAAGGAGACGTGTGCATAAGCCTAAAATGCTTCGTGTAATTAAGACTGAGCCGTTATTTGAAGCGGGTGCAGATCCTGAAAACTTATATAATTCTATGCCAGTACTATTGCGCCGACCTATACCTGCTGCTGAACCGAAATCGGATTTTGTAGATTCAGATTTGACGTCATAGAGTTGTACAGTATACAAACCTTGGATTAAAAAAGATTTATTCATGTATCAAATATTTTGTTTTGTGTAGTTTAAGTAAGTACGTGTAAGTTTATTCGTCTGATATAATTAAACGATATGTAAAATTTGCTCGTTATTTACGCATATTTGTGTAGTATTCGGAAAAGATAAATTTGGCATTTATATTGTAATTTAAAAGAATATTGTTAAGTTTTACTGTGTATTTGAACACAATTTTATAAATATGTTTATTGAAGAGTGTTTATTATAAGGTAAATGTATTTATTGTAAATATTGTTTTAGTCTATTTTTAATTGTGATAAGTTAAATTTATTGATTTTGACGTTGTTGATGATTTTTGTTAGTTTTTAAAGGTTAAAAAAATGTTTAAGAAGGAAACCTTGCGTTATTTAGTCCTATAACATCCTCCCTACAATATAAACTTTAAATATACTTACGTACAAAATCACTGAGCTATTCTATATGTAATACAAGCATTTTTTAAACTAAATAACAATCAAACCCACAATTATGTTCACCGAAAGATAGTGCACCGTAATCCTAACAAGCAATGTTAAAGATAAAAAAAATGGTTTATGCGCTAGCCTAATTAAAATATCTTACAAGACCAATAATTATGTAAAAAAAATGTTTAAATTAAAAAAAACCTCTTCTCCCCATCTTCATTAACAGCAAGCATCAGCGTCAGTCTTTAAGCAAATGCACTAACTTCGTAAAACGATTCACCACACCACGACCAGTTTTACTTCACAAGAATAATGCTTTCTAAAGACGATTTTTTTTTTAATGAAATGTTTGGTAAATAATGTTGGAGCATTGTAATAAATGATTTTAAAGAACGCATATAATTGTTGTGGTTCGTTTAATGTAATCGTCGCGTGTGTCTCGCTTTCTGCTCCAGTTCCATACCTGAGTGACATTGACGACGCTTGCTGTTTAGTATCATGAGTGGTCCTATCATATAATACGTACATTTAAACTAGCATGCAACGTATTCATCTTGAGTGAGTAATGAATATCACCTGTGTTTAATATATTATAAAAGTCTGCGTATAATTTAAATAAAACACTTGACGATGGTTAAATTGGATATCAATATTAGCTGCTGCCCTAGATCGGTGAACAGAAACTGTGGTTCAAGATTATACTTCTAATGAATTATTGCAGTTTAAGAAATATACCAACGAATAAGTTTGGATTAAACATTAAATGTCTCGCGGAATTAAAGCTAAATATATTTCATAGCATTTAATGTTATGGATTTCCGCAAAGTAACGCCTGATTCCATAACTTATAATAAGTTTGGAGATTATACAAAGCTTATTATTAACTAGGTATACTTCTTTTACGAAATGAATTCATCGACTACTATAGATAAGCCTCGAATGAAATGATTGAGAGTGATATCACAAAGAATATCTACTATTATGAAATTATATTAATGCAATGGTTGATAATTCCAATAATAATGTTCACCCTATTTATATCGTGGGTGTCATAAGAGCCGATTAATGTAGGACAACAAACTCCGCAGAACAACAGCACTGCAATAATAGAAGGAAAACATGAAATTAACCCTATTTCAACATGTCTGGTCAGGGTGGTACAGCAGGTTAAAATCTCCTTTTTAAGGAGAGACCTATGTCCTGCAGTGGACTACTAGAGGATTCTAATGATGGTAATGATGAATAACTGAATAAGGAGACGTCGATATTAACTATTATTCCGAAGATCTACCTCTACAGTAGCTACGAGCAATGCAATATTCTACTGCTTCGTCACACTACTACGTAAACACGGTGCAATGAGTTTTTCAAAACTCATTGCACCGTCAACTGCTACTATTTCTCCAATACATCTTGATCCATCCTAAGGTTGCCTGGAAGAGATTGCTTTCGGCAATAAGGCCGCCCTTTGTACATATATTTGTCATTTTCTGTACTTTCTTGTAAAACTGTAATACGGTGTACAAATAAAGAGTTTTCTATCTATCTATCTATCTAAACACTAGTAAGACATGTTTTATACAAATGCGTAAATCTAAACAAATAAATAAAATTTAAGTGTCTGTTTGTAATATTAAAATAACCGCTTTTTACTAAATGCATGTGTATTGTACGCACGGTACATTTACCAAAATAATATTTATTTTTATTTTTTTCTGTCTGTTTGTTACGGCTAATCTCTAGAATGGCTAGACCAATTTTGACGGGACTTTCACTGATAGGTAGCTGTTGATATAGGGAGTAACTTAGGCTACTTCTTTTTAGACTAGCTTCACCCAGCGGCGTTGCCCGCGGTAATTGTCGTATTATATTTCAATATAGGCACCTCAGACTATCCAGTGCATGTTCTGACCAACCTAACAGCGATTGTTTCAAGACATTGGTCATCATGAAAACATCGCACTGTGTATTGATATTCAATTGCGAAGTTCTCCATCTGTATTGTTGTTACCGTAACTCTCAATTAAAAATGATAGCTATCTTACGAAGGTGAGTGATCGTGACTGTTATACTATGATGATATGTAATACTATTCAAATCAAACAGTTGGACCATTGTGCTGAGTTGGCCGAGAGTCCTAGTTGGTACAGCCACGCTGATTTCAGCAAAAACGGGCAGAGTCTTGAGGGGTGGTACTACCTTCTTACAGAAGACAACCCTAAAATGATAGGATTCGTGCTGTAGTGTTGGTGAATGCGAGACCGGAGACCCAACGATGCAAAAAGAAACATCTCAATAGGCCGCCTTAGTGTGGGGCACTATGCTGCGTTGTTGGATTGTCTGTAAGGCAGGCAAAGTAGAATGACTTTGGCAGGACCATACTTAAAAAAAAACAATGAAATTGAGAACCTCCTCCTTTTGGAAGTCGGTAAAAAAAGTAATTTCTTGGACAATATTTTTTTTTTTAAAAGACAACAAAGGAATAAACAACCTGTGTCGCGGGGGACTTTACAAACATACATGAAACGGACACAAAGAACACCCAGACTCAGAACTCAGAACAATTTGTGGATCACACAAAGTTTTTGTACCGCGTGGGATTTGAACCCACGACACTAGGCACAGTAGTAAGAAGCGTGGCGACCGCTAAAACCACTAGTCCAACCGTGCAGTCTTGTATGTATCAATAATGTATCTTAAATTTAATTCAAAGAAACTGACTACAATGGTTGATTATGAATATTATGATATTAAATAGTATATCCTACTATGTAAATTCTGTGTTTACGTTATACAACGTAATTATACATCTATCCATTTTATCAAAGATATAGAGTAAACCATTAACGCTTTGCTAATTATACGTAATCAGACACTAAGAAATCTACCAACGAATAAGTTCGGAGATTATACAAAGCTTATTAATAAGTAAGTATACTTCTTTTACGAAATGAATTATTCGACTACTATATAAGCTATTTATCTATATGAGCCTAGTATCAAATGAGTGTTTATTTACAACGGACAACAATAAAAAGATATTTCTTGTACATGTATTTGAACATTTTTAACAGTTTATTGGCATTTTGTTAAGGTAGCGGAAAGTACCTTTTATAATCTACTCTACTAAATTATAATGCTTACTGATTATTAATTCAAAGTCAAGTGTAAATGCTAAGCGATTTTTTTATTATTATTAACATTAAGCTTTCATATAATACTAGTTGTTGCCCGCGGCTCCGCCAGCGTATATGTCGTTCAGTAGTTTTTGCGTGAAAGAGTAACAAATATCCATCCATCCATACTTACAAACTTTCGCGTTTGTAATATTAGTATAGATTTAAGTCTTATCTGTATATTATTTGAAATTAATATTATCGTTGAACACTAAAATAACTGTTAAATAAAGTAAAATACGTTTTATATTACGAATAAGTCTAAAATTAACTGTCAACTTTGGTAAAAAAAATATTCAATGCGTCAGTTAATAGGCGTGTTTAAGATAGTATAGTGGAATAGTGGACTATAATAATATCATTATTACACCTTCTTAGCAATTACATTCATTAATTCAAAAACATTTGTATGACATCTAGTTCTTAAAGATTGTATGTATGTATTATATATATTCTATGTATTTGCTTTTCTCTCTAACTTTTTCCTCTCTCTCGCTCTTTCCTTTCTATAGAATATAATTTAATTTATTCCAAGACATATAAGTTCACAATTTTAAGTTTCTTTATAGTTCATATCATTTTCCTATTATACATATTTCCATATCTACGCCAATGTTTCTGTTGTAAATAAATAATAATAAATATTTCGGACATTTAACACACAACGCCATCTAGTCCCAAGCTAAGCAGAGCTTGTGTTATGGGTACCAGACAACTGATATAAATACACATATCGTTTTTTTTTGTAAATACATACATATTATACATAGAAAACACCCAAACTCCGAAACAAATATTTGCAGATCATACAAACATTTGGTCCGACTCGGGAATCGAACCCAAGACCTCAAGCACAACAGTCGCATACGCTACCAATGTGCCACAGAGGCAGTCGAAATAGCCATAATATTCATATTTATCAATCTGCTAAGGTCTTTCGTCGGTTAAATATGCATTGAGTAATCGATGAGTATAATTAATGCATAGTGTTTCCGTTAGAAAAGGAAAGATGATGTCAAAAACTGGTTTATTTACTCTCGTTCTCGGTAGCGGGTTAATATGAGGCCCACGGGTGACACCGATATAAATAAGATGGAAGTATACTCTTCAACACAAACAAGCGTCGCTTGTTGCCCTAGACACAAGCTCACCTCAGTAGCCAGCGATTAGCTAATCACAATGGCTGCTTTTGTAAGTATCAATTACCTAAAAATATGAAGTAAAGAATTATCAAACACGAATAATAATCTCTACCTTTTTTATCTTTTCAGATAAAATTGATAAGCTTAGCCATCCTAGTGGGCCACAGCTATGCCGGTTACCTTCATGGAAATCATCATCATCTTCCCTCATCGTCTAGTTTTTCACCAAGTAGCTTTCCAAGTGGATCTCTACCATCTGCAACATACTCTGGATCTGGTCTGATTAACGGAGGATCATCTCATGGAGACATTATTTCACATGGACCAGCCATTTCGCAGGGACCAATTGAATCTCATGGATCTTCTATTTCACATGGACCCATCATTTCTCATGGCTCTGACATCTCACACGGTCCCATCCTATCTCACGGTCATGGTGATGTTTTGGATCACGGAATCTCTAGTGGTGGATTTAACAGCCTGAGTGGATTAGGAAGCACTGACCTTGGTAGCTCTCATATTACTGGACATGCTGTAAGTGGTCCAGCATTTGGTGGATCAGCCATTGGTGGACCAGTACTCGGAGGGTCGGCTCTCGGTGGATCTTCTTTCGCTGGACCCACTCTAGGAGGATCTTCGCTTGGTGGACTTTCGCTTGGTGGATCTTCTCTTGGTGGATCTTCCTTTGGTGGATCTTCCTTTGGTGGATCTTCCTTTGGTGGATCTTCCTTGGGAGGACCATCTCTAGGTGGATCTTCCTTTGATGGATCTTCCATTAGTGGACCTTCAGTTGGTGGACCCATTATTGGTGGTACTGGAGTCGGTGGAAATTTCGGTCCAGTTGCTTCTGGTGGTGCAGCTCCTCTTCCAGGCCCTAAAGCTCCTGTGATCGACGAAATTCACACCCTTGCCAACAGTAACGGTGCTCCAACTCAGTACCGCTACCGCGACGTGCCCTATCAGGTTGTTCGTGAAGTAACTCACAGAGTGCCTCAGCCTGTACAGGTGCCAGTTCACCAGACGGTCCAAGTCCCCGTGCCACAGCCCTATCCCGTCCAGGTACCAGTTGTTAAGAACGTGCCCGTGCCAGTCGTCAAGATCCAACAAGTTAAGGTAGACAAGCCAGTCCCGTACCCTGTAGAGAAAATCGTCAAAGTCCCATTTGAAAAAGTTGTCCACGTACACGTCGACCGCCCAGTTCCAGTTGAGAAGATCGTTGAAGTGCCAGTAGTCAAACTGGTCAAGGTGCCCGTTCCAGTTGTAAAAGAATACCCTGTGCACCACATCAAGACTGTCCACCACAAAGCTGTAAGCCATGACCACCACCACGGCCATGGACATGGTTACGGTCATGGACACAGCCACAGCCACGGTTGGTCAAGCTGGTAAATCTACAAACACGAAAGGTGACCAAAGAATTTCATATACTGTACATATAGAATTCATCACCTAGTCCGCTCCTTCGTAAGTAGAATCGCTTCATAGCTCATCGTGAGGCTGCAAAATAGGGTGATAACTAAGTCATTAATTTAAGTGAATATACTGTGTGTATATTTCGATATTGCTTTGTAAATAGTAATATAATGCTTATTAAAACAAGTACTTAAAGAACAATATTTTTATTTTATAAACCCCATAAATTGAGAAATACGTAAAGTGTTCATTTTTCATGTTAAAAAAATATTGTCTATAATGCTTTAAATTTAGGGTCGGCTTTAATAACAACAAAAACATTTTGTGTTTGAGTAGATATGGTGAACGTTGTCAGCCGTACTAATATAAACTATGTGACAGTCTTCAGTGCATTCCTTACATTCTACAGTAATTAAGATTATAATAATAATAATAAATATTTCGGACTTCTAACACACAACGCCATCTAGTCCCAAGCTAAGCAGAGCTTGTGTTATGGGTACTAGACAACTGATACATGTTGTATCATACTACTACACTACAAATACATATATACTTTTTTTTTGTAAATACATACATATTATAGATAGAAAACACCCAAACTCCGAAACAAATATTTGTAGATCATACAAACATTTGGTCCGACCTGAGAATCGAACCCGAGACCTCATGATCAGCAGTCGCACACGCCAAACGCGAGACCAACGAGGCAGTCGATTGTACTATGTTTTAAAAGAAACGCCTTGCACAAGTTACAATAATTACAAATACAGTGATTGTAAGATCCACTACAAGGAAACAATTCAAATTTATTGTTTAAATAATAGTAATCTTCTAAATAAATAACTTCAACCAGTACAGATCTTTTTGAAATTAAATACATTGAAGTATCTTTAATCAAATCATTGTACTCTATTCTTCATCTGATAATATAAAATGATTAACAAGCGGTGATTGCCGAAAGCAACCTCCGCTACAAGATCATCCTTAACTAATATACACACATCAAAAGTGTCTAGGGATCAAGCATTTTTATGCGGATTTCTTGAGATTGAGATGTGGCTTTGGCCCTGGCCTGCTCAGTCGCCAGACTTGAACCCGATTGAGCATGCATGGGATATGCTACAGAGAAGAGCTCTGCCGAATATGGAGGGTATCCAGTCGCAAGAAGACCTTTTTTTGTTGTTGCAACGAACATGGGCGGCCATTCCACAGCGTGATTTGGATGAACTCATTTTGAGTATGCCAAACCGATGTTCTTGTGTTAGTGTTCGCGGTAGAAACACGGATTATTAATTGTTTAAGTTACCTAATAAAATTTTAAAGAAAACTGTTATTTCAGTCTTTTTTTCGAACGTTAATGTTAGTGGTTCAAATGTCAAAAATCCTTTTATTAGGAAAATGGCAAATTTCTTTATTAATGCAAAGGTGACTTGGTTTATCGTTACTGTGACAAACGAAAACACTTTATTTGATGAATCAGTCAATCAGGAGAAAAGTTATTGCAAAAATATATGTTGATCCCTAGACACATATGTTGATCCCTAGACACTTTTGATGTGTGTACTTCAAGATGGGTGCAATCACATAAGTTACTTAAAATACAAAACTTAATAATCGGTAACGTTATTGTTGTACAATTAAAATAGCTTGCCTAAAACTTACGCCAGCATAGTATAGGTTGTTTGGAGTCGACTATTTAATTTCCCAATAACTCTCGACCCTATTTTGACATAGTTTTTATTTTCTTGATATATTTTAACCTATACATGATTTGCGTCATCGATGTATGATGTTTTGCTCCTAAAACAAAGAAACTGATAACTTTGCTCTAATATCTGTGAATGTGATTAAAAACTTTTATTGATTTCTGAAGGATGGATGGATTAAAAAAACGTGATCATTTCTTATTACAAAGGTCTAAATTATACTCTAATTAAATATAGGTTCAATAGGTATTATCTAAACCTACTTACTAAGCAGAGACTTATGTTCAGCAGTGGACTATTAAGAGCTATTGTAATTGTTGAGCTATTGTCTGTAGCACAAGGGACTTTACCTAAATGAAATACATATAATTGATTTCAATTGTCTTGTGGAATAACTATTCTACATCAGAAACAATTAAAAAAATGTCTGTGATTATTATAATACGAAATAAGGCTGCAAAGTTTTGTTAGTAGACTTGGTTAGCAATACAGATTGGTTAAGCAGATCTAAAAGACGTTTGGCACAGACAGATCCAATAATAGCGCATAGGTTTCTATTTATCAAGAAGCAAATGATTGACAAAATCTACATTAATGCGAGTAAAATCGCAAGTTAAAGCCAATATAACTATAAATAGCATATATCACTATTACATTTATCTACTGCCATCTAGAGCGTAGGTTTCCATTGGTTTCCGACGCACCTAAGAAATAAATAAATTGAATATATTACATCAT
Organism: Diaphora mendica; assembly: GCA_949125395.1. NCBI lineage: Eukaryota > Metazoa > Arthropoda > Insecta > Lepidoptera > Erebidae > Diaphora > Diaphora mendica. The sequence goes on along the minus strand of OX421324.1, from coordinate 16,835,784 downwards.
ACCTTCTGTGAATCACTTAAAAGTGAAATCTCGCCTAAATATTAACAGTCAAGGTGTCGTTTATAAATTGAATACATATTAGGAGTGTCTCGTAAGCTACCGGGACTGATTAATGGGAGGAAGATTTTTAAATACAAAATAGAAAACAACTTTTTCAAATTAAACTTCATTTATTTGTTGAGTTTTGTCTTCTGAACATTATCTTTGGAATACAGACAAACGCTTTATAACTTTATGTGATTATAAGCGTTCCTTTTCAAGATGTTTTGGAAATTGGTTTTCACTTGACTTAGCTTCGATAAATAGCATCGTTAATAAACGAACACAGAAAGTCCCTGCCATGTTCTAAAGAGGTTACCGCCTGTGTATAACATACAAAAAGCTACTTTCTTTTCAAGGTGTTCCTATTTTTCTTGCCAAATTTAAGAAACTTCAGAAAGATTATTGTGGTGTATCATCAATAAACTTAACTAGTCCTAAACCCGTCGATATGATGGAAGTCCTGAATCTAAAGACGTGTTTTCCCACAAATTGCACTTAAAGATAATAAAAAAATTGCAAATGCAATCAAGAGACGCAAGCACGCATCTGTAAAGAAATGCTCTAAATTATGTGGGTTTTTGGTGCAAATGTATTTAAATTTGTTTATAAACAAGACTTGTTTGCGATTTTATTCTAACGCACCTTGTTATAAAATTATAAAAAGTGTGCCAGTTGTTTGATGTCACCATTATATAAGGCGTCAAACCGGAACCAGATGTTTAAAATCGATCTCTGCCTTTGGCGACTAGATATGTTCATTATGACACATTAACATCAAAATTTCTAATAAACTGCCGAATAAATTAGAAATGAATGATTACAATATGATAACAAATGTTTATTGAGTAACATGGAGATCACCACCTAGAGTAATCATCGCCATGCTTTAGAATGCCTGAAAAAAAAACATGACCTCATAATTGTTAGCTATTAAGATTACAAGGGAATAAGACTAGGAGTGTTAGTAAGACTAATTCATGTTGTTATAATAGTGGGCAACATTAGGGTGCCAGCCAGTATATGTAATAGCACAATATCAATATCAAAAATAAAGTTGAAAGATTCTTTTAAAATCAATAGTTTACAAGATTCGCAACCACGAAGTTATAAACTGCTGCAAAAATAACGAAGTTTTTATAATTATGAGCCCACCACATATACTCTTCTCTGCCTGATCGAAAGCATAAGCAGAATCCAAGAGTAGGGGTCACCATACTCATTGCGAATGCAGATAATACTACAAAGCAGTAAGGTAAGGTGACCTATTGAGATGCTACTGCATCATTGGACTCCGGTATCGCACTCACCAACGAACCACGACAGCACGAATGTTATCATTTTAGGTTGCTCTTCTGTTAGAATTTAGTATCGCTACGGTGGAGCATTTTAGCTGAATTTGCATGGTTCTACTATCTTGCAATAGCAGTAGGGCGCATATGTTCCTCCGTTCTGCGTTATTCCGATATGAGTTCTAAGAACATCAATTGTATAAAGGCACACTATGCGACCTCACATACTCCTGGAAGATTGTTAGTACTAGCAGTACGTCAAAGTCAAGATTTTGTGGACCTTACCTTGAGGAAATACCTGTCAAAAACATGAAATCGATATAGAATTACCGGACGACAGAAGAGCAGTTGTGTGCAAGTAATCAGGATGCCAATATTTTTGCAACTTTTATGACTTTTCGGCATGTATTTTTTTAAATATATATAAAAACTAGCTGTGCCCGCTACTTCATACACATGACATTTGGATTTTAAAGTTAGTTTTTATTTTTTCACCGTTTAAACCTTCCCTGGACTACCACAAAAATTTCAAAACCAAAATAAGCTAAATCGACCTAGTCGTTCTCGAGTTTTAGCGAAACAAACGAACAGCAATTGATTTTTATATATGTATAAGATAAACCTCTACGCCAAACATAACTTTATGTCCCAAAGAACGTGATTTACACGTGTTTAAAACTTAAAATCGCTCTCCTGTAAAATTTCATATAATATATAGACAAGGATTCTTTGTAGAGACCGTTGATATAAAATATTCCTCTATAGTGGATAAATGATAAAATTGGGTAGGAAAGTAGTACTAAGAACTTTCTCCGTGTGTTAACAACATAATTATACAAAGATTAATTCAAAATTGTACCTTACATTGACATTAGAATATAATACAAGAACATTTGCAAGCTAGCGTCGAATTACACAAAAAATAAGTTAAATGGCTATATCCAAGTTATAACTCTGAAACTATGAAACATACACATTACGAGAGTTCGAATGTCGAAAGCTTTGCATTAATTTTAGTTACTCAACTTTTATAAGAGGACCGGAAATGACCCTTGAGTCATATCCTTTTGGATTAGATAAGTCGTACATCTACTTTTTACCCGACTATAGCCAAAAGTAAGGGTAATAATTTTGGTAGTTATGTTTGTATGTTTTACAGAAACGCCTATATTATTGAGTCGATTTTAATAAGTGAGGTGTCAATAGATTCTTAATAATGGTCTGGGTGACAAAGGCTTTATAAATTTTATCAAAACTTTTTACGTAGTTCGGATACAGTTCTTTAAAATGTTTTTTGAATTGGTTATTATAGTTTTTATGTTTTTTTTTTTTTTTTATTTGGTTTTATGTACATTGCCAGTTCGTATCTTGCTACTAACAGAACAAACTTCTTTTTGGAAGGACATATCCCAAGACCTAGTGAATGTCCTAGCTACCTTGTTCTATTCGTTATCCTCACAGCATTTTTTCACAGATTATTATTCTTATACAATCGTCATAAACTTAATTAATAAATGAACTTTTGTTTCATTTATAACAATATTTATTTATTAATTGCATTAATAGCCTTTCGGGCTTCTTTCTATTTCTAACTTAATAGTATTAATTCTGACAACTATTGCTTTTAATATGGTAACAGATTTCTCATAAGTCTATAGTTACAAATAAAGATTTATTCTTATTAACATATTATTATAATTTTTGATTACTATGGAATGATAGAGTAGAGCCTTGATGTGTAGCAATGAAATTGTGACAGATGATAACCAAAGGCTTCGGTTTCCCTTGCATAACCTAAGAAAACTGAATCGTAACAAGATCATTCATTAACATAAATATGTATATTATTATTACCATTAGTGACGCATAGGATGTCGCGATGTTCGCTCGAAATATACTCTAATGTATTCATAGATTTTGTTGGATAGAACGAGATGTATAAATATGTGGGCCCGACCGATGTCACATCATAACCAACCGACACTCGGAAGGGTCAACAACTACCACATTTTGGCTTGAAAGCGGTTAGCTAAAAGCCATGGCATTTGTTGTAAGTTTATGCTATGATCACAAATACACAATCAATGTACAACTTAACAATCCTATGTTCTAAGCAACCCTTTATTTGTTACAGTTTAAAGTACTCTTCGTGTCAGCGTTGGCGTATAGTACACACGCTGGATACTTATCCGGCCACCATTCCAGTCATGACGGTCATTCCGGTCATCATGACTCATTCTTGTCATCTGCTTTACAATCACCTTCGGCTTCTTTCGGATCACCCTCTCGTACTTATGGACCACCCGCACAAATCCATCACCACAGCTCTGGACCTGTAGTTGAAGAGACAGTAGTCGATGATCATGGGCCAGTATTAGCCGGTGCATCTCTTCCTGGTAGTAACAATGGATTATATGACGGTTCAAGCGGATATGGTAATGGAGGAATTAGCTCTGGGCCTTCTACTTACTATGGTGCCCCTGCACAAAGTGGATCCATCATTTCGGGGCCCGGTGTAATCAATGGACCTGGACTTCCTTCTTCTGATTATTCTGCTCCTAGCGCATCCGGCGGTCCCTACTCAGAAGGTAGCCTTCTCCTTGACTCAACACTCCCTGGAGCCGGCGGACAAGTTGGTAACACCATCGGAGCGCCGAGAGTGATTGGTACTACCGTTTCTGTTGGAAGACCGCAGGCTTCTGCTACAAGATACGAACTACAATCTGTTGTTCAGAATGTCGTTCGTCGGATTCCAGTTGAGGTGGTCCGTCACATTCAGGTAGCTGTACCCCAGCCCGTCCCTGTGCCAGTTCGTCATGAAGTGAAAGTACCCGTACCCCAACCCTACCCCGTGCATGTTGATGTAGTCAAACATGTTCCATACCCCGTGTATAAGACTCAACATGTCGAAGTAGAGAGGCCAGTCCCATATGAGGTGGTGAAACAGGTCCCGGTCGAAGTCATCAGAAAGGTTCATGTGCCCGTAGACAGGACATATGAAGTGATCAAGAAAATCCATGTGCCCGTTGAGAAGCATGTTGAGGTTCCAGTGGCCGTTTGGAAGCCATACCCCGTTCATGTCATCAAACACGTCACCCACTACAAGAAAAAGAGTTGTTGCTGGTAAAGCAACTACCAAACTTCATATTCTGCTGGAACCACGCCAGCGTAAGTCGTGATCATACCAAATAGTCAATAGAGTTGTAAATACTTTGATAGTCATTAGTTTGTACATATCATATATGAAATATAAAATATGTAGTTACACTGTATTTATTATAATTTACTGACTCCTCCATATAACTGTTTTAACCTTAAACGCTGTTAAAGGTAAAAAAGAATGAAAAAGGGACAAAAATGCAATTATAACTAATTGGAAAGAGTAAATTTATGTACAAATAAGCATTATTTAGCTCGTCTTTCTTGTTTTTTGTACAAATTTGGTAATCTAACATGTTTTACAAACAGTAACTTATTCTTTGTATCTTTATTATTTTTATTAAATTTATCCTGAAATACCTATAAAAAAAAATCTTAAAAAACAAAATTGATAAGTTTTGTTAAATGATTGTATCACAATTATGACTGAATTAGTGTTTAAGCGGTAAACTTGCCGCTTTCTAGTGCATTGACTACTGTGGATTCGATTACTACATGGGACAACACTTTGTTTGATAGGACACATGACCCGAAATATCTAGTACGATAGTTGTATTTTTGTAAGAATGAAATATCCTGGTAAATCAAATAGATTCTGCATAAAACACACTTAGGGGAGCCATGCTTTGGCACAAATGGACACGCTTGACATGAGTGGATCCACCATCTCACATTTAAAATCGTCTTAGAACTTTACCGATATTATCGTTTGCTCCATACCCTATAAAATATTTTCAATGGTTGCGTCTGCGTGTGTACGAATTAATTAATGTAAATTAAATCAATCAAACTTTTGTAAATGAAAATTGTTTGTGTGTGGTGGACAAAGTGCTTGGACAAAGTGCGAAATGAGTATGTCAGAGGATCGTTTGGAGTAGCACCGATTGCTGAGAAGTTGATAGAAAGCCGAATGCGCTGGTACGGCCACATCATCAGACGAAATGACGAACACCCGGTCAAAAAGGCCCTAAATATCCCTTACCGCCCACGAGGAAGAGGAAGACCACCCGCCACCTGGTGGTCAAATATGCAGAAAGAGATCCAACAAGAGAATCTGAGCACACAGACAACCCAGAACAGAGTTCTCTGGCGCAGACGTACAAGGAGACCCGACCCCAGCTAAACTGGGAAGAGGGGTGGACAAAGAAGAAGTTTGTGTGTGGTGTGAAAAGAGTGTGAAAACTTTACAAACAAACATGAAACTTTTGCATTTACGATATTAGTATGGATTTATTGTTAAATTGGGTTTTGTACCACGGCTCCATTTGTATAAGTTATGATGTTATTATTAGGAATACTTTTCATTCTTTTTTGAACCCCTCGAACAAACGAAACGGCAAGTCCGTTTTTAAATTTATATTAACAAGTTATAACAATTAATTTGTTCATTAATGAATATTATTAACTTAAATAATTTTGATTACAATATATTCAAATCATAATATAGCTATCACATAATGCTTAATCCAGTTTTTTTAATGCCAATGTCGGACATACCTAATATTTCCGGTCTCTTAACCTGATTTATTTTAAATTTTTGACTACATGTAAATATACTAATATTATAAAGCTGCAGAGTTTGTTTGTTTGAACGCGCTAATCTCAGAAACAACTGGTCTGATTTGAAAAATTCTTTCAGTGTTGGATAGTCCATTTATCGAGGAAGGCTATAGGCCATATTTTATTTAAAAAAAATTAGGGATCCGTAAGAAAATTGCTAATTTGTAACCCAAGGTGTGAAATCGAAAACCTATTTTTGCGTGCGCTGCAAAAAATATTGACAATAGAACAAAATAATGTATTACGGGTTTGTAGGTTCTATTAAGATCTACAAAAACCTCTGCGAGAGCATATATCTAACTATCATGGTTTAGTCACAATAACCGCTTTTGTGTTCAAAAAATTAATTAATCATCTGAAGAAAGAAACTACGTTAAATGTGTATCGTAATATTAATCATTATCCAAATTAAGCATTATGTTATCAAGGGTATTTTTGTAGAAGTAAAATACTTTTTGTTTCATCCCAATCGAACATTTCGTTTAGAAGTTATCACGAGTATAAGACACTAAGAGTTGGTACCTAATAATGAGTTATTTGGCAAAGAGTTTTTATCAACATAATACCTAATACGAGTATCAATCTTTTTCCAATTAAATTTGTTGTTGATTATGAGTATTAGATCTTAGAAGAGTATAATATCTATACTAATATATAAAGCTGAAGAGTTTGTTTGTTTGAACGCGCTAATCTCAGGAACCGCTATTACTATTTGAATAATTATTTCAGTGTTGGATAGTACAGTTATCGAGGAAGGCTATAGGCTATATATCATCACGCTTAGACCAATAGGAGCGGAGCACCAATGAAGGATGTTACAAAAACGGGGGTAAATTTTTACGCTAAGGGCAATAGGAGACGCAAACGACGTTGCGTGGGTCAGCTAGTGTAAAGATAAAAAAATGTTAACACTAGTGAATCTAATAACTGCATATACATCAATATGCAACTGATTTAAGTCAAGATTCCTTCAGTCACATTTTTTTACTTTTTATATATTCGATTATTTACCCTTTGTTGTGACATAACATTGGTCGGACGTTGCAGTTGTGATTCCTATACAGTACCCCTAGTCAAGTTGACATATACAAATGTAAAAGTTATTAGAAAACTAATAAATCTATGGGAAATACGTCATCTCAAAGTCGCTCAGCGTGCTATTAAAAATTCTATGATTGGCGTTTCTATAATGTATTGTATCAGGAATGCGGTGATTTTGCAGAGAAGCAAGGACATCTTCATAGCCCACGGTATTAACAAGCTGAAGTGGCAGTGGGCTGGCCATATTGTAGGCAGGACAAATATCCTTGGGTTGGTATATTTGTCTGTAATATACTAACTATATATAATAACAAGTACACAGTAGTACAAGAATGCATGAGTTTATCCATAGTCTAGTACTGACTTGGAGTCAGAAGAGAGAGAGAGAATACGGAAAAACTTTTGATAAAATTTTGTAAAATCTATGTCACCCGAGCCATTATTACGAATCTATTGACTCCAATCATTAAATTGGTTCAGCAGATTAGCCGCCACCATAGAATGCACGCATACATATACTGCCAAAACTATTACACTTCCTTATGGCTTCGTCGTAGTCGGGTAAAATTAGTACGTAAATATTGTTGCCAGACTTCCTACTCTTAATCTGGAAAACAATATGAAACTCACGATAACACATTGTGGTTCCATGGATGGGAAATGAAGAACAATAGTGATGGTAAAATAGATAACATTAAACTAGGAACGGGGTATACATCGTGTCAAAATATCAGTTGAATTGGTTAAGAAATTGAGTTTTAGAGCGTACCCAAACTAGTTAACATTTATATCCATACCTATATTATGAATTCGAGAGTAACTCTGTCTGTTTGCCCTGCTTTTACGGCTAATCGGTTGTATCGATTTCAATGAAATTTAGCATGGAGATACTTTGATTCTTGAGGAAGGACATAGGCTACTCTTTGCTGCAATAACCGACAAACACACGGGCGGAGCCGCGCGCAAAATCTAGTACGTTTATATATATGAATTGAATTTGCCAAATGATTATATATAATATTCCAAATGACAGCTTCATCATAACTGCCTCGTTGGTCTCGCGGTTGGCGTGTGCGACTGCTGATCATGAGGTCTTGGGTTCGATTCCCGGGTCGGACCAAATGTTTGTATGATCTACAAATATTTGTTTCGGAGTTTGGGTGTTTTCTATGTATAATATGTATGTATTTACAAAAAAAAAAAGTATATATGTATTTGTATCAGTTGTCTAGTACCCATAACACAAGCACTGCTTAGCTTGGGACTAGATGGCGTTGTGTGTTAGATGTCTGAAATATTTATTTATTTATCATCACTGCTGGACATAGGCCTCTTCAATTGCACGCCACTTAGGTAGATCCTCGGCCACTCACATCCAGCTTAGTCTGCTAGAAATTGGAATTCAAAGCATAATCATAAAAGTTTTTTTTCAATCATCAAACTACCATATCACAGAATCCAAGAGTCACCATACTCATTGCGAATGCAGACAATGCATAAATGCAGCAAGGTGACCCACACCATGGAGGCCTAGTGACGAACGCTGTCATTTTACGTTGATTTTAGGTGCGAGTTTATAGACATTAAAGCTATCAAAAATGAGCGAGCATGTATGAGTTACTAGTTTCTTTATTTACATATAAGTGTTATTCTTTGTTAATTGACTTTACACAGTCTCTCTAGACTCGAATAGTTTAAATTTAATTTAATAGTTTAAATTTAATTTAATTTAATTTAATCAGGCTTTAAATAACAGACACTTGTGTTACAGATATCATTTGCAGTTTCGGCCTTTTATATGACAGACCACTTTTTAAGAAATACAGTTCTACCATTACTAGTTTCTATCAAAAACCGTGTTTTAGTGTTTGTACCGGCTTTGAAAAAAAAAACAAATCTTAAATAGGAAAATAATATTTTTGTTTATCTTTAAATATATAAATCTTTTGTGTGTGAGTATGTGACTAAACTCCTCCTAAACGACTGAACCGACTTTAATGATTTTTTTGTGTTTATTCATGATGATTTGAGAGTAGTTTCGATTCACAATTCAGTAAGAAAAACATAAAAAATCTATTTGTGTAGCTAATTGATTCGACCCGCGGCGTTACCTGCGGGTGAAGTTATACCGCGGAAATAAACATCTATCAGTACTAATAAAGCAATGGCAATCAATGAAAGAAATAGGAATAATGATAAAATTTTATACATTTATCTATTCTTTTACTTAAATTTGCATTTTTATCGACCTGTCCCTAAGTTGCAGAAACGTTATAATTTTTACATGTAACTTATTATCAATTTTTAGATAACATGTTTTAATACGAAATAAGCATAAATGAGTTAATGTCTGCCATCATTAAAGAAAATAAAATGTTTTATTCCAGTTCTATTTTGGTGGTGACTGCAGAGATATCGCTGTAGATTCGGTAACCTTCAAGAGGTTGAGGCACGTGTTGAAACCAAAATAATAAAATCAAATTAGACCTTTGTTTAGTACTGTTTTCATAAAAAAAATTCATTAACTTGTAATATGCAAAATTTCAACTACCCAATATATGTCAAAGTAATGTAGGAGGTATACATACAAACAAACATACATGCACACATATACACATAAATACAAACATATATACACACACATACATACATACACTTATACTATCCAATAAACAATTCTATAATATTATATTTCTTATTCTATTTAAATCATGTCTATGTAAATACTTCGTTAATCAATATTATTACTTCTTTCTTATTATTATATATTATTATTAAACAAAAACAATTACTATTTACACTTTCACTACATTTATATAATTTAAGTAAATCAAATAATATTTATTGATATTACATTCACCGTAACGGAACCACACCTTTTCTATTGTATTCGGTCGGCGCAAGCGCATCTAAGATTTAGTGTTGAACTGCCCTCGGTCGCGCGAAACCTAACGTGTTGCATTATCATTGTTATAGATATTATCTCAGTTGAATCTGATAATTATCGTGTGTGTTAATTTGTGTATCTTGCTATTGTGAACTATATTCTCTCTGAACTTTTGTGTAAACTATTGTTAACTATATTTTCCCTTCTATTTGTGAGTGTGAATAAACTTGTGCTTCTACCTTCAACTCATCTTTTATTTCTGGAACTTTCTGTGAGTACTATATTTACTATACCACAACTGGTGACCCCGAGAAGAACACGATGAGTGATAGTAGTGACTCGGCTAAAACTGCCGCTACATCAGAGAGCAAAAGACACGTAACGGTACGCCGCGCTAAGCCCGTTACCGTTTCACGAAGAATGAGCATAAAAATACCCGCATTCGCTCCCGAGGACCCTGAAATCTGGTTTGCATTACTGGAAGGGCAATTCGAGGCAATAGGCATTGAGGATGATGCAACAAAATTCACCCATGTCATCACTCACCTCGATCTTCACCACGCAAAAGCGGTTAAGGACATCATCGTCAACCCTCCAGTCAACAACCGATATGCAAAAATAAAATCAGAATTAATTCGTCGGTTATCTGCATCACAGGAGAACAGGGTAAAGCAGTTACTCACCCACGAAGTTTTAGGTGATCGAAAACCCTCTCAATTTTTGAGACACTTGCTGGACTTAGCTGGACCCTCCGTACCCGAAGAATTTATAAAGACCATTTGGAGTAGCCGTCTGCCTAATAGTATTCAGACAATATTAGCGTCACAGCCTACCCATTCTCTGGAACAGCTATCGGATTTAGCGGATCGAATTCAGGAGGTCACAGCACCCTGTCAAGTCGCAGAGTCTTCTAGACCAGGACCGAGTACCAGCGTCTCTGCTGAAATCGCCGAACTGAGAGGTATGGTCGAAAAGCTTGCACTGAAGCTAGATCAGCGTTCACGTTCCCCTGAACATAGATATCGCCAGTCAAGAGAACATCGAAGACGTTCCCCTTCTCGTCAGAGGTCCAGGTCAAACTTGAGCTACCGCAAGTACCCTATTTGTTTTTACCATAATAAATTTGGCCCAGGTGCCAGACACTGTGTGAAGCCATGCGACTACAACAGACCGGGAAAAGCCAACGGCAGTCGCTAATGGCGACTGACGACTGCCCAGTGACTTCAGGTCGCCTCTTCATGTACGACAAGACCACGGACACCCAATTTCTGGTGGACACTGGGAGTGACCTGTGTGTCTTCCCGCGTTCTGCACTACGGGACCGTCGTACCAAGACAAACTACACCTTATGTGCTGCCAATGGCACTGTCATAGACACTTTTGGTAGCATAGATTTAAGTTTAAATTTAGGTTTGAGACGTAATTTTACCTGGCGGTTTACAGTGGCCGATGTAACCAAAGCCATAATTGGTGTAGATTTTTTAAGCTTCTATAATCTTGTTGTTGATGTACGTAATAAAAAACTAATAGATAATACAACTACATTATATTCCAGTGCTTCTGTAGCTCAAACTAATGTATGTTCAATCAAGGTAGCAACAGGCAACTCCAGGTTTCACGTACTGTTGGGTAAGTACCCTGAAATTACACGCCCTTCAGGCACGCCGTGGATCCCTAAACACAAGACAGTACACCACATTCGCACTACACCTGGCCCTCCTGTATCATGCACTCCTCGCAGACTCGCTCCTGACAAACTGAAAATTGCTAGGCGAGAATTCGAACTTATGCTTAGTAATGGTACAGCGCGTCCTTCAGAAAGCGCTTGGGCTTCACCCTTACACCTAGCTGCTAAAAAGGACAACAGCTGGCGTCCTTGTGGTGACTATCGCATGCTCAATTCCCGAACCATCCCTGATCGGTATCCCATTAGGCACATACACGACTTTTCCCATGCCATAGCGGGCTGTAAGGTCTTCAGCACCATCGATCTGGTCAAGGCCTACAACCAAATTCCAGTCTTCGAAGAGGATATCCAGAAGACGGCCATCACAACACCTTTTGGCTTGTACGAGTTCCCTTGTATGACCTTTGGTCTGAGGAACGCAGGTCAGACCTTTCAGAGATTCGTCGATGAACTGACTAGAGGCCTTGATTTCGTGTATCCCTACTGCGACGATTTTCTCTGCTTCTCTCAGGATCAGGATCAACATGAACAGCACCTGCAACAGCTCTTCGACCGCATGAAGGAATACGGCATCCTTGTCAACACTTCGAAATGCGTCTTTGGAGCCAGTGAGGTAAATTTTTTAGGTTACCACATTTCGGAAACAGGCACCAAGCCCCTGGAAACCAAAGTACAGGCAATTACAGACTTTCCCGTACCTAAGACCGTTAAACAACTAAGACGTTTCTTAGGCATGCTTAATTTTTATAGGCGTTTTTTGCCTAACTCAGCAGTGATACAAGCCCCTCTTAATGCCTTACTGTCAGGCTCGGTCAAAGCTTCACAACCCGTCGACATATCCGGTGATACACTAGTAGCCTTTGAACGATGTAAACATTCACTTGCTAGCGCTGCACTACTCGCTCATCCAGACAGCGATGCTAAACTAGCACTTGTGACTGACGCGTCTGACTTAGCGATGGGTGCAGTACTGCAACAATTTAAGCACGGAAACTGGCAACCACTTGCATTTTTCTCTCGCAAGTTTAGCCCCTGTCAACAAAAATATTCACCGTATGATCGCGAGCTTTTGGCAATTTACGAAAGCATCAAGTACTTTCGGTTTATGCTGGAAGCTAGACACTTTATAGTGTTTACAGATCACAAGCCGATTACTTATGCTTTTCACGAGAGAAAGGCTAATTGTTCACCTCGCCAATATCGACATCTGGACTTCATATCACAATTCACGACCGACATTCGTCACATATCGGGCAAAGACAATGTTGTTGCCGATACATTATCTCGCGTCGACGAAGTTCAGATGTCCATTAATCTCGATCAATTGGCAGAGTCTCAAGCTGATGATGAAGAGCTTGTTAAATACACCGGCGGTGATTTTGCACTTCATCTCGAAAGACTCAGGATTCCTGGTAGTACTAAATATCTTTATTGTGATAGTAGTACACCACAACCTCGCCCTTTCGTAACTAAGCCACTCAGAAGGCTAGTATTTGACACCATTCACAACCTCAGCCATCCAGGCGCTATAGCCACCACAAAATTGGTCGCTGAGCGGTTTGTCTGGCCTGGCATGCGTAAAGACTGTCGAGAATGGTGTCGGAAATGTCTGCCTTGCCAACGCGCTAAGGTGTATCGTCATGTCTCTGCACCTTTAGGTACGTTTGACCTACCACGCGCACGTTTTACGTTTATACACGTAGACATCATTGGCCCTCTACCACCTTCCCAAGGCTACCGCTACTGCTTGACAGCAGTGGACCGTTTCACCCGTTGGCCAGAAGTCACGCCAATGACGGATATTACCGCAGAAACCGTAGGTAAGGCACTGATATCCTGGATATCCAGATTTGGATGTCCCACGGATATTGTCACAGACCGCGGCCGGCAATTTGAATCCACACTTTTCCAATACCTTGGAAAAATGATAGGATTCAAACATCGCCGAACAACTGCGTATCATCCTGCGTGTAACGGTTTGGTGGAACGGTTCCACCGTCAGCTTAAAGCGGCCATAATGTGTCACGCAGACTACGATTGGGTAAATACCCTACCCCTAGTACTACTAGGCATTAGGGCATCCTACAAAGAGGACTTAAAGACTTCGTCGGCTGAATTGGTCTATGGCGAACCTTTAAGTCTTCCTGGAGATTTCTTTCAGGCAAATATTCCTGATTCCACGGATCTAACCGATTTTACATCCCGCTTGCGAAATTTTTCACGAAAGCTTTGTCCATCCCCTGCTTCTCGCCACAATAATAGTAAAATTTTTATTTATAACGATTTAAAATCTTCAAGCCACGTATTTTTAAGGGTCGGTGCATCACGAGGTCCTTTAGAACCTCCTTACTCCGGTCCATACGAAGTGCTCGAGCGCGGGGACAAAACTTTTAAAATACTTAACAAGGGTAAGAGCGTCACAGTATCTGTAGACCGTCTTAAACCAGCCTACATACTCGTCGACCCATCTACTAACACCTTACCCCCACCAACCCCTACTAATTCTGATCCCGTCGTAGATCCTACTCCCAGTCCCAGTCCTAGCCAGAATAACCCTTCCGATCATCTGAGCTCCAGAACTACACGTTCCGGTCGCAGAGTTCGATTTCCGGATTTCTATCGACCGTAGTGACGGTCTCTGGGGGGGAGTGATGTAGGAGGTATACATACAAACAAACATACATGCACACATATACACATAAATACAAACATATATACACACACATACATACATACACTTATACTATCCAATAAACAATTCTATAATATTATATTTCTTATTCTATTTAAATCATGTCTATGTAAATACTTCGTTAATCAATATTATTACTTCTTTCTTATTATTATATATTATTATTAAACAAAAACAATTACTATTTACACTTTCACTACATTTATATAATTTAAGTAAATCAAATAATATTTATTGATATTACATTCACCGTAACGGAACCACACCTTTTCTATTGTATTCGGTCGGCGCAAGCGCATCTAAGATTTAGTGTTGAACTGCCCTCGGTCGCGCGAAACCTAACGTGTTGCATTATCATTGTTATAGATATTATCTCAGTTGAATCTGATAATTATCGTGTGTGTTAATTTGTGTATCTTGCTATTGTGAACTATATTCTCTCTGAACTTTTGTGTAAACTATTGTTAACTATATTTTCCCTTCTATTTGTGAGTGTGAATAAACTTGTGCTTCTACCTTCAACTCATCTTTTATTTCTGGAACTTTCTGTGAGTACTATATTTACTATACCACAGTAATATAAAGTTATCATCTCAACCACTTTTAGAACTGATGATTGTCCAACATTTCTGAAGACTTCGACAAAGAGTGCTACGAAATAATGTACCTTAACAAGCAATTAACTTTTTAAATCTTTCATCACTTATCCATATTTAACTACAAAAAATGTGTTTAGCAATTGAAGTGTCAATAATTTGAAATGAAGGTAAGTATAAAAGGAGAGAAATAATTTGTTCGAGTCATTTGTAAACATCTGTTGGCATTCGCAACGAACTATTTGTGCGTCGTTTTTATCTAATTAAAAAATTATTACATTTTTGTGATGCGGTGATATAAACTGAAGCAAGAATGGTACTTACATAAGCTTTTTACCTTCTTAAAAACCATCACTTTTAGGTACCCTAGAGTTTTAGAAGTAAAGATGCTGCAGTTGCCTGAATGCTGCTATCCAAGGTGGATTTGATTACCAACTTCTTTTGTGTTATCGTGAAAGGTAGTACTTATATATACTTCAGTTTGCTCAACACGCAACAGTAAAGCACGCATGAAAGGGACAATATGGAATTTGGAAATAATCTTTTCCAAGTTAATTTTCAATTTGAAATAATGTGATATTATTGGGAAAGTGAAAGTGATTCATGTAATGATCCAGCCTTTATTATTGATGCCAGGCCTTTTCAATGTATTGGTAATCAGTTACTAAGATATCTTTCTATCTTGAGTCTCTCTTTTAAGGTTTGTACTTAAAACTTGTAATGGAATTCATATAGTGGTCTTGATGTTGGGTTTCTAGAGTCAGACATAATTGGCAAGTTGTACTTTTAATTTCGTGTTTATGTTAAGCCTGTTCGGAGCTCGGTTACCTCTGATGGTGTTTATAATGAATTTTGGAAATAGAAAAGTTTATAAAAATATTTATTTTATAAGCAAAAAAACTTGAATTTATGTGATGTACCAGAAACTTATATATTTAGATAAATATAAGTACAAAACCTATTCATATTATATTTATGTGTCAATGAACCTGATATGAACAACATTATAAATGGGAAAGTTCCTGTGTCTGTCTTTTACAGACCGTTCTTGAACAAATTTATGACGGTACTTTGTTTGTAGATAAAGGACATAGGTTACACCACAGAACTACTAGAAAAGCCTTTGACGTAATTTCGTAAGTAATCTTTTGTCGCCGGGACGCACACATAAACGATTAATAATATTATACACACATAACTAAGTCTATTCTAATTCGTCCAAGGGATTTAATGAATATAATATTAAACTACAACCTTATGCACTTGGCATTAAGTAGAGTTTTACGTGCAATTTTGTGTTTAGAGGTGGATCTTCGTCTTTATGACCCACCCACCGTAGAGATGTGGTCCTGTCGATTATAATAATTAAATTTGCTTAATTTCTATAAGAAATAGTTCTTACTTTTAAATATCGCTATGCTATTTTTTTTTTTGAAATTTACTGTCTTAGATATGGATTGAGTGAAATTGTACTAGTTTCTTGTGTTAATATAAAAATAAGACATTTGTTTTGTCAAAACCTAAGTACATATTATACATCTAATTTTGGAGTTTGACTTTTCATACTTATCAACACGACACAACTTTCTATAGACGTAACACACATAATCTTAATAATTTTTCTGTAGAACCCTGTAATCAACAGTAAGAGGTTATTTTTATATCCTCACAAGATGTACATTTTCATATCTAAATTTAAATGCAAAAAACAATGTATAGACGTCGGACGGCCCGAAAATGTTAATCTTCAAAATATGTTTTAAGTTTTAAAAGAAATATTTCTATCATTCCTATTCCATTTCATCAAAAAGCTTTCCAAAAAAAATTCATATTAAAAATTATTTTGCAGTCGGTTAAAAATCATAATATAAAACAAATCAACTCTTTCTACTTGAGAAAAACACAAACCAATATCATCGACATCCACAATTTTGCGGTATCGATTGCATTATAAATATTTGGGCACACCCCTATGCCTTACACTAAATCTGTTCGGGTGAAATATATCGAAATATTCACGCAGGAAATGCAGTTCATTGCGTACTCTTGTGGAAACAGTGCAGTTAGTAATCGAATTTAATACGCAATG
The DNA here is from genome assembly GCA_949125395.1 of Diaphora mendica. Taxonomy (NCBI): domain Eukaryota; kingdom Metazoa; phylum Arthropoda; class Insecta; order Lepidoptera; family Erebidae; genus Diaphora; species Diaphora mendica. The sequence goes on along the minus strand of OX421324.1, from coordinate 16,818,742 downwards.
TATGATTGTTTTATTGTTTTTTCCCGTTGAAAGTAAAATGCGAATGCGACCGTTCAGTTAATGCCAGCAGACAAAATAGAGGTATTTGGACTTATTTCGCGGCGCGCCTGCCCCGCCTACATAACATTTCTACCTATATTTTTTGTTCTGTGGGTTACACTTTAAGGCGAAAACCGACATACGGAGCTGCGGGCAGAAGCTAATGCTTATTAATTAATATTTTAACAAGAGGTTATGTGTTATACAGGTCGTTATGCACGCATCTTTTAAAATATTTTAATTTATATAGTCTCTTAATCTCTTGTATAAAAATGTTGTTCATTCTAACTTCAGAGCAGACGCGCGAGCGCGCTTGTAGTATTCGGCTGCTTTTAGTAAATCGATAGCCATGGGGATGTTGGTAAGAGCGACATTATAATATTAATTCATTATTCATAGAACGTTATTTAATCATGATTTCTTATATAATATTACTTTCCTTTTCAGGTGTGGCACTTGATAGCAACACTATTTTTAGTTTTAGTAAATGGAGAGATATTCGAGAATATTTCTAAATCATTTTATGACAATTCAGAGACATCATCTCTAAAGCCTGACCAACGATTGTCAACGATGCAAGAATACGTCTTGTATTTGACTCCCGATCAAGCTCAAGCTTTACAAGCCACTGGAGCTATTGTAAGACCTCTTCCGCAATTAGAAAACATTTATCAACAACAACAGCACCAATTAAGTACCAAAGATTACACTGAATCAAATACCTCTTCAAATAAAGGGTTCCAGTTAGAGAAAAATAGAAATGAATTTTATCAAGAATTATTATCACAACAAGCTTTAGCAATACAATCACAGTTGAAAGCGATCCCAACTGTAAAACCCCCTGCAAAGTTCAAATATTCTCCTAAACCACGTCAAGAATATGCCACATGGTACATACCTAAAATCAATAATAAAAAAAATAATCGTTCCACCGAAAATGTGCGTTATCTTCCTAATTACGAAATTGAGACTTCAGAAGTTAAACCATACAGTGCTCAACCATTACCTGACTATAATTTTGAAACACAATCCAAAGTCCAAACATATCCACATAATGGAGAAGTAGAAAATTTAAAACAAGCAGAGGTTCAGAAATCTCAGGAACCAATAAAGTCGATTAAACTCCAAAGTCCTGAAAATAAATCAGAATTTCATCTAAAACAGAGGTATGAAGACATTCAAAAGCCTCCTGAGATTCAGATTACTAGTCCTACTGAGCTTCAAATTGATGAAAATAATCAAAAACCTCTTGAAATTCGAAATGAAGAAATTCAAACACAAGTTGAGGCTCAAAAATTTGAAGAAATTCAAACACAAGTTGAGTCTCAAAAATTTGAAGGAATAGAAAAGCCCCTTGAAACTTTGAAACTTGAAGAGCTTCAATCATCTTTTGGTACACCAGGACATGAAGACATCAAAGAAAATGATGGAATTCAAAAACCAGAAGAAACTGATCCCATTATACAGATTCCAACACGCACTTTCACAATAGAGCGCATGCAAAACCAACAACCTATCAAACTTGATGAATCGTCTATGACCATTACCGGACCAGTGACTTTTGAAGATAAAAACAGGAATCAATCCAATGATCAAGAAACAGTAAAAGTTGAAACTTCTTTGCAGATACCAACACCGGTACTAAACACACGGGAAGAAAAAATATCACCAGCTGTGGTTCAACAAGATAAAATTAATGAAAGCATTGCCGAACAAAATGTTCTTATAAATAATGAAAGAGCCATACAAACCAAACTTCAAAAAATGAAAGAATCAAGCACTCACAATACGGAGAAATTCGCTATTGAACTTGATAAATTGAAGAAAAATTTAGGCAAACAAAATATTTTGGCTGAAAAGATAGCGACTCAGAGGGTTTCAAAAAAACCTCAAGGCTTAGTTAAAGAAGAACTGGCTTCACAGAGGCGTCGTCCTCTAGAATTAGAGCAAAATCTTAAACATTCACCGGTAATTATACCTCGCCCGTATCCCGTATCATGGGGAATTTCGCATCCAATACCAGTGCCAGTACTTCAACTGGAAAACGATGAAAATGAAAAGCTTTTACCTATTGGTGTTAATGACCCTATTTCGATTCATGGATCCCAGAATTTTTACCCAACAGTAAGTACACCATTTTCAGTACAGGACGCAATACCCAGAGACTTAAACCACAATATACCATTTGCATATCGCACTCATGAGCCAGAAAATTTTGCTATTTTACGACATATATGGGAACATTAGGTATAAAACATTTGTATTATATTGTTATCGATAATTAAGGCAAAATAATTGTTCAGATTCACTTATTAACTGGATGTTACTAGCATATAAGTGTTATTTCATGAATATTTGCAATTTGCAATTAATGATCCTGAGTTGAGATCTCGTAGTTATTAGACATAAGCATACAGAGCTGCTAAAAATTATTGTTTTGAAGGTTTAACTTTTAAAATTTTATGTATGTGCAATATTAGTCAAGTAATATTTTCTTATATGCCATGAAGATTCTTTTAAGAAAACTTGGTCAAATGAACTTGGCTACAGCAACGCCTACGCAAGTCTGTTTACATAGCCATATCAATAGATTTTGCCAGTTAATATTTGAAAGGCGTCTATGAATTGTATTCAAAGTCGACAGACTTTTAGGTACAAAGGAAAATCTGTATCTTATTTATTCACCTAATGTTCTACAAAATATTTTTGTGTAATTATGTCAGTTGTGATCTTGTCAACCGTCTTTAGTAAATAATTTGAAATGTACAACCACAAGTGTATGCTAACTACCAAAAGAAATATAGTAGATGTTACAAAAAATGTATGTCTGTTAATTTCGAAATTTCCTGATTTTCATATATATTTATCATTCATATAGAAGATATTAGGTACATTAATTTGCTAAGGTTTACTTAAAAAAAAAATCGTAATTACTGCCTTGTTTTTTTTCCATCTTTTTCCATTTTTTAATCCAATAATGAATTATTTCTTTATGAAATAATTAAAAATGTTAGGACTAACATTCAACATTAATATCGCTCGCTTTGCCTTCCGCAATCATCATGATTACGCTTAGAAAGCTAGCATTCAACAAGAATACAAAATGTTAGCGTCGATAGTTGAGATCTAGGTTTTAAATCACATATTTCCTATTAATAATTTTGTTTAAAGCGATTGATTTCAACATTTTGTTGACAAAAATACATGTCATGTATTTCTTGTGCGTTACTGACAAGATTTCATTTTAGAAATAGTAGCAATCGCTTTTCGGATACAATTTGCTGAATCACGGTATTTATGTTTGAGTAACCTACATAAATATAATATACATAATATGTAGATATGTGTAATATGTGCATGTAAATTGCTCAAAACAGAAAGATCTCTTCGTGAGTTTATTTTCATAAATGTAAGAAATTAGTCTTAATAGCTATTAGCCATACAAGTAGTATATTAAACGGGCTTTGCCTACTATTTGATTATGATACTTATGTATACAACATAGAAAATATGCCAAGTAATATGCTTTTACTGTTACAACGGCAACACTGTTAAACGATAAAAACATATCGCGATTTATTTCCTTCTTTTTGTTCTGATTTCAGTAGTTAACTCAATTTATAAACAATTTTCAACTCAATATTACGCAACATTATAACAATTTAACATTCATATAAAATTTATTTTTCTAGAGGAAGTTGTGTTTACGTACAAAATGAGAAGCAAGTGTGTCATGAGACCGAACTGATTTACGTCCAATATTAGCTTGTAGATATGATGTAACAGTATTAAAACTAGTGAAATGTATCGTTAACCAAATTATAGACTTGAACTGACCCTGTTGGACAATCTGATTATGATAACATTTACCGTGGGAGAGCCACGTTTCGGCATGAATGGGCCGGTTCGACCGGAGTGATACCACGGCCTCACAGAAAACCGGTGTAAAATAGTGCTTGCACTGTGTTTCACCGAGTGAGTGAGGATACCGGAGGCCCATACCCCAACCCCTTCCCCTTTCTCCCCCATCCCCGCCTCCATCCCACCCCCATCCCCCAAAGGCTAGCAACGCACTTGTGACGCCTCTGGTGTTGCAGGTGTCCATGGGCGGTGGTAATCGCTTACCATCAGGCGATACGTCTGCTCGTTTGCGCGCCTATTACATAAAAAAAAACATACTCGTATTTCAGACGGGCATTTTAGGTTAGTGGTTATTGACCCTAACTGACAAACCACAGGTTGTGGGTTTTGTTCAAATCCAGTAAAAGTACAAGTGTGATAAGCACGATCATTTGTTTTGTATCTGAATCTTAGTCATCTATAATTTAAAATGAATGTAATTCAAATAATGGCTCTTGTCTAATCAATTTTTTTCTTCTTAAAAGGACAACTGCCGCATTACAAATATACATCCTGTGTCGCGGAGGGACTTTAAAACATACATGAAACGAACACAAAAAATACCCACACTCAGAACTACAATTTGTGGATCACACAAAGTGTTGTCCCATGTAGGATTTGAACCCACAACACTTGATAATGTTTGGATTTTTACATTCTGTCTCCAACTCGAAAATCACAACAAGTTTTAAAAATACACGAGAATTTTGTTTTGTAGAAAATTGATTGTTTGTCAAATACGTTAGGTGTGAAACTGAACATATTATTATATGAAAAGCAGATCTGTTTCTAGAACGCAGGTAAAACTACAAGGATCTCCTAGTATCATGTATATTTATACCGCGAAAGTGAAATTATTTGTTACGCTTTCACACATTCAACTACTCAACCGTCCATCATAGTATTTTGCATACGCTTTGGTGGTGATCAACACGGTTACTGGTGTCCGAGACGGTGTTAGAGTCACACATAATCAGTCAGCAATCCAGTAGGGATTGATCAAGATATCCATACTTAAAATAAAGTGATAAAGGTAAGAATCTAGCTCTGATAAAATTCATCTAAAGAAAGACGAGAAATATATGAAAGGAAAAGTTGAAACAAGTCAAAAGTTCTAATTTCCAAAAAAATTATACATATATAAACTTACCTGTAATTTGCTAAAGATCATAAAAAAATATAAAACGAAGTCTACTGACATACAGTTATAAAATGAATAATAATTTAAACTTAATGCCTTTATAATAGTTCGTTTCCCGTGTAAAAAAAAACTAAAATTAAAAGAAATTACATCAGTACTATTACCACACACACTTTAAAAGCCCATAAAAAAATTAACACTTGTACACCGCTTAACTGTTAGGCGTAAATACAAATTATGTGTCACTTAAACAGTCATTTGTCGTATAATCATAGTTACGTCATGCAAGTCTAAATATATTGGGCGAAATTGTCATTTTACATGCCTATAAATTATTGCGTACTAAGTTTTGCTAACGACTCTGCCCGCGTGTATGTGAGTCATCGCAGTGAAAATATAGCTCTTCAATGGTGAAAGATTTTTAAAAATCGGTTTGGTGACTTAGGTGTGAAAGCTTAACAAACATACCTACATTTGTATCGATATTATTGGTTAGGATTAGTAAATTGTCTGTAAATTCTCACGTAAATCACAAATCTAGGCAGCATAAGTAAGAGTTATCGTCTGATAATATTTCCTAGAGTTTAAACTACAATATCGTGACTCATAAGTAACAGCCTGAAGCAATATCGTGAAATACGGGCCACCAGAAGTTCCTTTCACAATTTCTTTGCTTTACTATATTCTATAAGTATATGTTTTATTATGCAATATGCTAATTAGATCGATTTATGTTATACTGTTCGTAATTACTCTATATTGTCATTATCTTACATAATGAAACTGAACCAGTTGATTTTAACTGTTACAAAAGTAGTATTTGCAAGCATTCAATGTGGAGTGAACTATTAATTCGAAAATCGTCTGTGATATTTTAATGATAACGAATGTATCGCAGTATAAATCGGTTATATAATAAATTACGCGACATCTCTCTTTCTAAATATACCTCATAATTACCTATTACACAGTAGGTAATTACATGATTCGTCAATGTAATGGTCAACTTGTTTCTTTCAGCGTGGTCTAGTGTAGGACATCAATTTCAACGTAATTTATACACCATTATATTCTTGTTCTATCAAGTTTCCTACTCAAATAAAAAAATTATTGGTTTAATAACAAACATTTATTAATATCACAATTTCTCTGGGACTCAGTCAATAGTCACCAATACGCAAAACAAGCGAGAGCATTATAATGAAACAGTCACACAAACAAGCAGTCGATCAACATGAATATCACTAAGCCAACACTTTCTAACACTTATTGGAAGCTTCTGACATTTCTAATTTATAGCCGCGTAATGTCCAGACTCTAAAACTATAAAACACAAATTTCAAACATTTTTTTTTTAATTAAATCTAAATCAGGTACATTTTTATTCTTTAACGCGATGCAACTGCATAGCTTAGACTGAATACATATTAGTCTCATGATAAAACTTACATGTACTAATGTCAACAGGCAAGAGATATACTTAAAATATCTTTAGGTATTGGAGTGAACTCCACCCACGTATGCCCGTGGTTTATTTTAAACTAAATGCAGTTAATAGCTTTCATATTTGTAGCCTTCTCCGCCGTCGGAGAGCCCTTGTCCAGCCTCACCGTAGTAGTGTCCCTCGGCTTCTGGCTGATGAGATAGTTCAGCATAACCCTTTAATCCCTCACCGCCATTGTAGCCCTCGAAGCCACCGGAAAACTGGTGCTCGCCTCCATGCTCGCCTCCATGCTCGCCTCCATGCTCGTAGCCTCCTTGTTCAAAGCCTCCTTGTTCAAAGCCTCCTTGTTCGAAGCCGCCGTGTTCCAGATGACCAGCAAAATGCTCAGTGTTGTGCCTGTCATCTTCAAGGACCAAACCACCGCCATGTTTGTGCTCAGTCTCGGGGTGGATGAGCTTCAGGTTGGATTCAGACTTTCCCTTTTCCAGAGGATGCTTAAGCAAATGGCTGTGTTCTTTTTTGACGTATACAGGGACAGGGTGGAAGTGCTCGAATTTGATCGACTGATGTGATTTGGCGTGTTCATGCTCTATTTGATGATGGTGACCAGACTCGCCGATGGGAGCGTACTCATGGTGCTCCTCCAACTGTGGTTCATCATGTATGATCCCCGGATAAGCGGCAACTACGGCCAAGAATCCCAAGAAAATCTGTTGGGAGAAGAAAAATATATTTAGAATATAAATCAAGTCATATCTAATAGTAAACAAAACTTGTTATCAAAAAAACAAAAAAAAAACAAAAAAGCGATGAAATTGACCTCCTCCTTTTGGAAGTCGGTTAAAAATTGTATTAGTTTATGTAATCTACAGTAAACCTAGTTTAAGATTGGGTCGTAGCGGATATTGGTCTGTCAATTAACAATAATAAAGTATCAGCCTACTGTCCTCAAACCAGTTAGCGATCTCATAAAGACTTATGTAACACGATCGAGTTCCTACAAACTACTCCACTTATCAATCACATAACAGGAAGAATTAGAGTTACAGCTGCTTCACTAAATATGTTTTTGAGTTGGCGATAAATCTGATACGTATCGTCATCTACTTTAAATATAGGCAAAACCATAAGCTTTATAACACAGTCCAACCGCGGTAATATTAACTATGAAGGAATTTAACTCGCACTGTATATTTTGACACTATGTATCACAGAGGTATAAACACAATTACGCACAGTGTACTTCATTGCTGCAACTGAAGAGTGGTGCACCTTACTCCACGAGAGGGTAGTGGATAATGCTAGCACTTGTAATTTGCATCGCTTTTATACTCGTTTTCACTCAACCGACAGTGTGTTCGAATGCTCAGTTTGCAGTTACGTGTACAGAGACTAACGCATTGTCAGTCGATCGGCGTCTCAATTAGAACAATAGATAGAAATTCGTTGAGAGATTCTTTGTAAAAAAAGTTTGATGCTAACACTATTTACATATTTTACCATCATTATCACATAATATCTATCTAACGTACAGTCAACTGTTCGGTAATCAATAGATATGGCGGTTTAAAATGTATGTGTGTTTTACGATCTGTTGTTATCTAACATTACTTTCTTTGTGAAATTTCCTTTTTTCAAACCCACTCATGAAAACTTTTCAACATATTTGGAATAGTATAAATTAAAAATACCATTAATGCACGCTATATGTTATATAAGACCGTTTAAATTATATTATTATATAAAGTCGATTATAATGAAATGTATTAATATTTAATCATTTTGAAATTAAGTAATTGTGTTAAATCATGTATTTGTTTGCTCTACCCATCACTTGTGTTTTCTTGTCAGATAGTGTCCATTGATACCTATAAAGGTTTAATATCAAGCAATGTTTGAGCCTCCGTTTGATCTACAACAAATTGTTCCAAGTGGCAATGCGCTTTATTTACCACTAGCTATTGCCCGCAGCTTTGCTAGCGTGATTTCTTTGTGGTATTTGAAAATGACGAATTTCCATACTTTTTCGGCTTAATATATAGCCTTTAACACTAACAAAGATTTTTTTTTAAAATAATTTGGTAAAAGAAATCGTACAAACTTTACCTCTTTATAATATTAGTGTAGATAATTCAAAAGTTATTGAAATATATTAATTAGTAGCTGTGCCATAGCGTAAAAATATAGTTATAAAAAATCTATAGACATTGCAACAAATTCTAAATGATTTTCAAATTTTAATTTCATCGTTTAGTATTTTGAAGTATGTCAGTACTATTCGTTTCATTTGGACTTTTCGGCAAAGGGCCCCGGTTTAAAACTTTTAGTATTCAATCTGATGGAGCTATTTCTCAGATTTGTATGAAAAATGTTTTCTTTTATAATTTTACTTCTTCTTCTTAATAATATCTCTTGTTTCGTTCAATGTAAGTACTCCGTTTCTCGCCATTTAATCCTGACAGTACCCGGATGACGCAAGCAATGGGTTTGTCCCATTAACTGATGTCATGTCTGTCAACAGTAAAATGTAGGAGTAGGTATCATGCCTGTAACTGTAGGTATGTCTGTGTGCATGTATGTTTGTATTTTATACATATAAGTTGTAATTCATCAAACATTCTGAGATAGCAGAATCCCACGGCTTTTTCCAAGATACAAATACTATTCCTAAAATTTCTGTTTGCTCATCGTAATAAAGAGATCTTCAGTTCGTAGAAAAATTCAACACCATAGTCAAATGTGTTTTGACCTTCCCTTTCTCAAATAATAACCGATTCCTGATATTGTAACAGTATTTAATATTAATGTAACGTTTTGAGCAAGTACAAGATGTATTTTCATTTTTGCACAATCTTTTTTAAGCATCACATGAAAGCTGATTTCGTAATCGTCTGTTTAGTAAAATTTAAATGATTTTATCATTATTTTTGCATTACAGATGGTTTATAATTAGCGAAGTCTGCATTAAATATTTTTACGCCTGGTTTATAACTAGTATCAATAATACTGCAGACGATTTCACTACGGAAGGGGTTTGTAGACTTAGGTTTCATTTCAGATGTCGGAAATTTTAATAGAACGAGTGTCAAAATTAATCACCTTTCATACAGAAAATGCATTAAGGGATATAAAATTACAAGCTATCATGATACATCTTTCATATAACTAGATGAGTCCCGCGGTGCTACCCGCGATTATTGTTGTACCTTAATAAACCGCGCGTAACACCTCGGGGCAAAGCTTGTCTAAAAAAAGCAGCCTAGATTACTCCTTATTACATCAGCTATCTGCCAGAGAAAGTTACGTCAAAATCGGTCAAGCCTGGAAAGGCTTGACCGATTTATTCTGTCCGTCTGTTTATTCTGGCTAATCTCTGGAAAGAGATTAGCCAGAATAAACAGACAGACAGACAAAAATTGTAAAAAATTATGATATTTTGGTATGTGTACCCTGTATGTACATACCTGTGCATTTAGTAAAAAGCGGTTATTTTAATATTACAAACAGACACTTTTATTTATTTATATAGATGTATAGATAATAATAATTATTTTTTGTAACAAAAGAGGATTACAAAACACTGTATAGCCCTTACTCCCAAAATAGGGACAATGTAAAACCCCTTTCCTTAAAAGGATGTGAAAAAAGCGATAATTATGCTAAGTATGTAATTATGCTTGTGCAGTTTTCTCAAAACGAAAGTACGGTCAGTGATCAAATTATGTATCTACTACATAATAATACATTTTTAAACACTCTTCCTGAAAGATTTATTTCATTTCATGTTCTCTTACATCATATTTCATAATACCAACCAAGTGGTAAGCAAAAGCTAACTAATAGAGTGAACGCAGATGAGAGATTTTATCTCATCCTTCTCCAAAGAGAACTGTTCTCCATTTTTTTTTTTTTTTTTTTTTTATGTATGGCCAGCCATAATGACTCTACTCTGCCTGATGGAAAGCATAAGCAGAATCCAAGAGTGGTGGTCACCATACTTACTGCGAATGCAGACAATGCAGTCTGGCGACCCACACCATGGCGGCCTAGTGATGCTGCTGCATCTTTTAGTCTAGTCAACAAGTATGTAACTTGTTGACTAGACTATTTGGGCCTCCGGTCTCGCACTCACCAACGAAACACGACAGCACGATCGCTGTCATTTTACGTTGATTTTCTGTGCGAGGGTAGTACCGCCCCGGTCGAGCCGGCCCATTCGTGCTGAAATCAGCGTGGCTCTACTACCTACAAATTACAAAATACCATTTTTTCCAAATAGAAAAAAAAACACTATCACTTTGATTGCTCACTATAGAACTTTGCATATTCGCCTTCGCCCACTAGTTTTGACAATGATCTGTCCTGTTTTTAACAGACTTCCAAAAGGAGGAGGTTCACAATCTTATTGGTATTTAGTATATTGCGACTGCCTCGGTGGTCTCGCGGTTGGCGTGTGCGACTGCTGATCATGAAGTCTCGGGTTCTATTCCCAGGTCGGACCAAATGTTTGTATGATCTATAGATATTTGTTTCGGAGTTTGGGTGTTTTCTATGTATAAATTGTACGTATTTACAACAAAAAAAGGTATACATGTGTTTATATCAGTTGTCTAGTACTCATAACACAAGCTCTGCTTAGCTTGGGACTAGATGGCGTTGTGTGTTAGATGTACGAAAAAAAAACCTATTCTTTGATCATAATATATGAAATTATTTTTCTAAATCCTATGCTACCACTAATAAATTCTAGTAGTAAAGTTGAAGCACTATAGCCAACGATCGCCAATACAAAGAATTCTTACGACTGTTTGTACAAAAATGTTGAGTTGATTTGTGTTTAAAAGCTTGAAGCATTCTGTACGTATTGAGCACATACGACATAATGTACAAACCGTTTCGAGGATTGCTTTTATTTATTTTTTATTCAATTTTGTTCCTCTTCACGTAATCACAATATGCCATAGCGAATCGTGCCAGGATGCTAGCTAGTAGGCAATAAAATATTACGACTTTGTGCCATTCAGTATCTTGAATTGAACGTCGGTAACGACTTACAAAGCATCGTGAGAGTTGTTTAGCTCACACGTAAAGCTGAAAGTGAAAACTGAGACAGAAGTTTTTTACATTCTAGAACCAAACTCACTTGTACTTGTTCCACTATTTTAATTTTTTCTTTACACCTGACTGGTTTCGCCTTATGGCATTCTCAATGCCAATGCCAAAATTATATAAGGACAGCAGCTATAAGTACGGCTGAATTGATTGTCATGTTCAAAACATAAAAAATAAAATTTTCTAAAACCAACGAACATCTGTGGTTTAACACAAAATGTAAACGTGAAGGACTAATACCTCAGTATATACTTGGAAGTGTTAAGTTTAAATTATAGAAGTTTTTTTATATCGTAAAGTGAAATATGAATGTATAATTTGTACTGCTCCAAAAATAGAGTACCAATTGGTCAGTTGATTGCATGCACCGTAATCATCTGATCAAACCAAAATTAAACGATGCAAATATTTACTTATGTACACAAATACTTGTCATGTAGTTATTTGCCATGTTGTAAAATTTATCATTTTGCAAAATGTGTGCAAGTGCAACGCAGATGCAACAAATAAATGTGTTATAATTATATTTAAGAATGAGTCATTCTTGTTTTAATCAAGTGTTTTGTTAGATCTTTATTAGCTAGATAACATCTGAAGGATGAATGATGATGATACATATATTCACGCCTCTACCTGAAGTCTAAGTTAGATTTATATCAAATACCCAGGTTTGGAAAATTATAATTTAATTCTACTCTCTTCTGAAATTAAAGATCAAAATAAGAGAAAGATTGAAATGAAAATAACAAAATAATTAAGAGAAGAAGACGAAAGAAGAGGAAAGGTATGTATATATTTTTTTTTTTTTAAATAAATATTTTTGGACATGTAACACACAACGCCATCTAGTCCCAAGCTAAGCAGTTCTTGTGTTATGGGTACTAGACAACTGATACAAATACATATATACTTCTTTTTTTGTAAATACATACATATTACACATAGAAAACACCCAAACTCCGAAACAAATTATTTGTAGATCATATACAAACATTTGGTCCGACCCGGGAATCGAACCCGAGGCCTCATGATCAGCAGTCGCACACGCCAACCGGGAGACCAACGAGGCAGTATGTTATTTATTAAAATACATTGGAGAGTTTAAGGGATTACTTTCCGTGTTCTATTATAATAATTGTGGTAGTACAGTGATAATTTGTAAAATTAAGAATGACAGCAAACTCAAGTTTGCTTGCTCTTGTTTATTACCTAAATTTAAAACTCTCATCGTATTTTATTTAAAAGTAATGTACAGTAATTTCACTAACACTCATGCAGTCTGTTACTTGTAAGCAGTCACCGGTGCCTAGAAATATGCAAAACACGAGCAGAGCGACTGCTAAGAATTCCCCCTCACTTTTAACTCAACAGTAACTTTTAACAGTACAAAATAAATACGTTAATATTAAATATACATACATTATCTTACAACATCATTTTTTGAGCTTAGATTAAAAGCCAAATTTTTATAAATTTAAATAATGTAAGTTTAGATTTTAGATAGATAGGTAATATTTACATACCATAAAAAAGATGAAAAGCAAAAGTATAATGAGCGGGCTTATCGTGGTCTGTGATTTTCTTCTGAATGTATGAAACTGTTTAGAGATGGATAATAATTTATGATGTATATTTTAAAGTATTACTACGTTCTAATATATATATTTATATTAGAACATGGATTTAGTCCAATAGTTTATTAGTACATAATTATGTACTATTTAGGTGATAATGTAGTAAACTTTGAAATATTATTTTAGCTGACTTTTACCCGTGGCATTTAAATTTATAATTTTAGTAAAGAAATTTTATATTTGACTTGTTTTGCAAACAATTATGTTTTTACTTTTTAAGGTATAGTTTAAGTTAGATATGAATACATTGTAAATTTAGGGTACGATGGGGCTGACATGGTCTTATGTGTAACTAAAAGCCCCTAAATAAAATAAGATTTAAAAAGAAAGTATAGATTAAAATATTACTTGTCTAACAAGGGAGGAAACTACTCAGGATAACATTACTATAACGAGAAGGAAAACTTGAGAAAATCCCCACACTAACCTGTCAAGCCAGACTGTTAAAAGCTTTTCATAATGATTACTAGTCTAACACTAGTAATCCCGACATAACAATTCAGACAGAGTTTTTTTAATAACATGTGATTTGAGTTATTCCGTTACATATATGTAGGGCACTTGCGGACACGGTAAATACACTAAAATAAAATAACACACTTTCAATACAGTAGGTACTATTGTTTCTTAATCTAATGGGGACAGTACTCATTAGTTTTCAACATTTACTTTAGTTAAAATACTTCAAATTGGAGTCCGTGACTTCATTCCGCAATACAAAATTACGTGCTCGTACAGAAATGTTTAATATAATTAACTTTCCATTTTATTTATAATTTGAGAATATGAGAATGCAGTTGCAGGTAGCTAAAACGTTTTATACAATGTAAATCTTATTACTAATTCTACTGGTAAAAGTTTTGGCAAGTTGCTGTTTGACAAAATGAATATAATGGAACATAATCACAAATTTTAACAAAAAATAAACGACTTCAATCTAGACCAAATTTAAATGGGAAGCACCAGTTTTCAAATATAAGAAGAATCATTGAAATCGGTTAGCGTGATATTGAGATATTCGATACTTAATGCAAATTGAAGACTTATATGGTTTTCTCATGGATGACATGTCAGCACTAAACCAACACTGTAATGGGACCACATGGGAAGCACCAGCATTCAAATAAAAGAAGAATCGTCAAAATCGGTTCACCCAGTCGAAAGTTATGAGGTAACAAACATAAAAAAAAAAAAATACAGTCATATACGTATAAAAAGGACGAGGTTCTCCCTCGTCCTTTTTTTGAAGTCGGTTACAAATAGTAACGGTCCTGAAGTGCAGAAAAGATTTTTATAGGCAAACTATACGAATGATTAACGATAACATCGACGATATAGCTCACGATGACATTCTGACCTATCCATACAATAGAATAATGGTGATTGATTTTGGATTATATTTGAAATCAGTTGTGTTACTACTTGTATGTTAAATTTATCAAGTTGGTTATGTCTTCTGTGAGTTTGTCTTCTCAACATGTTTTTTTTTTTCTTTTGCCCCATTTATACTAGTTATGTAAACAAATCTTGGAATACTTGTGTATTCCTTGATGTGACTTTGTTTCTAGATATACTTTGAATGACAGTATAACTTTTTATTTTTAGGGTATTTTTTTTATTTATATAACAGGGGGCAAACGAGCAGGCGTATCACCACTATCACCTGATGGTAAGTGATTAGCGCCGCCAATGGAAACCCGCAACACCAGAGGCGTCACAAGTGCGTTGCCGGCCTTTGGGGAATGGAGAGAGGGATAGGGGGAGGGCTTGGGGGTATGGGCCTCCTGATAGACTATTATTTACTTCTATTTTCTTCTATTTACTCCTTGTTTATAGGAGAACGCTTCAGTTACTTCTTGTAAACCTTTCAAGATGGTGGATGGACCTTGTAGTTTATTTTGGCTAGTCAAAAGGTGTGCTTTATCATTATAATAAGATGATGAGGCCTATAGGTAGATTTTGAATCTTTTTTGCCTTTCATCTTACTTTCAGTTACTTTTATGTTTAGTTATACTAAACTATTTTAAACGTAATCTATAGAATAAACTGTGATTAATTTGAGTAAAAAAATATACAAAAACAATAAAATTTTCTAAGTCTACAGAAAAATAAATTTTCTAAACAAATACAAGAACCCACAATGCACAAATACGTAACAGTCACGTTACAATTAACGGGCATATACTAATGTAGGTTAATAAGAATATTAACAGTGTTTAAGATTAATTTGAAATGTAAAATTAGGCAATTTACGCTACGGTTTTGTTTTACACATGCCGGCTTGTCACGCCAGACACTCGTTTTATGACTACTAGAAACAGGCATGATTCTTATTAAGATTTAAAAAAAAACTTGAGAGGTGTCCGAATGGAAGTCCGGATGGAACGAAGTTTATATATATATATATATAGTATTCAGCACTATGACGTCAACTCAATGTTAAGTGTCGTTACAACTTTTGGTCTTAATCCGTCTAGCCCCCTTTCGCAACGCTTCGTTGCAAAAATCTACATCACAACACCCTTTAAAAGCTTACTATTGGACTAAAAATAGGCCTCTCCTTACTTACACATTCAGCTTTAAACTACTATGCCATGCTGACCAGACGGATTGATATAAAGTTTATTTTTTTGAGTTTTTCTTCTCTTTGCAATGCTTTTGTCCTGTGTAATTTACTCTCTGAGTCAGCTTTTAAGACACCTACTGGATAAATATGGGTAATAACAGGAGTACAGGAAGCTGACGGCCAACCTTCTAGATTGAAGAGGCACTTGAAGAAGAAGAAGAAGAATAACTTAAAATACTTAATTTGTCACCACATTAAAAAAATCTATTAACCTTTTTCAATAAATAAATTGAGTATCACACTTACAGTAAATTGGAGTGCGATCTCAAAAGAAACATCTTACGATTAAGATTTTAGATCTTAAAGCTGGCATCACTCTTGTTATTTTAATTTCTTTTTGATATTGTTTATTAAAGCGTATTTGTTTTAGTTTTAAGCTATTAAATTTATTTTTATAATTGCCTTAGAATCAATAGTTTTTTTGGTCATTTAGAATCATTAACATTTCTACTATTAAATATAGTAGGAATTTGTTAATAGTTTGAAATAATTTGTTCTATTTCTTTATTTTTATTTCTTTGGTGTGTAACATAATGCTCACCTTCTTTTTTATATTTTATTTTATTTTCCTGCAGATACCACCCCAGGTGGTATCCCCTCGGATACCACCTCCTCGTGGCATGTCGGACTCGAACCAACTAAACCGTACGCCGTCTCGGGTACTAGAAGCCGGGGAACCAGGTGTACCCTAGCAAGGAAAACCCTGGAACCCCGACGTACCTCGGGCCACCCCGGTGTTCCCGTTATTACCACCAGGTCACGCACGCTCCGCAGCGTCCACGCCTTTGCCTTCTGAAATCTCCGGCGCCCGAGTCACCTGCGGTACCTAGCCCGTTCCCGGGCCTGGCGGGCTGGTAGAGTTCTAAACCTCTCCCGGTCCCGCTCCGCCGTCTCCTTGACAAGCATAACTAACTCGCAGAAAAAAACAGCAGAGTTCCATGCGCTCTCGCTCTGCAAAATAGCCGCAATTATGTTACCGAGCGAGAGAACCACCACCTCGATGGCCACCACGAGATCACGCCTTGGCTCCTCCCACGCCGGACATTGTGCCAACGTGTGGAGCGCGGTGTCTACGGTCTGGCCATCACAGTGGTGGCACGCAGGCGTTGGCTCCTTGCGGATTAGACACAGGTGATCTCCGAAGCATTATTTTCCAGTGATCACCCGCGTCAGCCAGTATGAGAGGGTCCCGTGACGCCTCTCGAGCCAACCCTCCATAACGGGCCTTACCGCCGCAATAACAGCGTGCCTAGTGCTCGGTCGCCTAAGTCGTTCCTTCCATTGCTCCACGAAGACGTGGCGGAGTTGGGATTTCTGATCATCGATTTCTCGAGTCTCGGGACTTCTACCCAACTCCCGCGCCTCCTTGCGCCACTGGTAAAGGGCTGAAAGGGCTCTCGCCTCTAGGTCCCATAGTGGAGTTCCGGTCAGGAGACTTGCCACCGACATGCAGCCGCCGAGAACATAATGTTCACCTGTATAATATTATTATACATTGCGTATAAATGAAACTACAATTCAATAAAACCTATTTGCAGCACTAATAGCTTTCCTTAAATAAAGATTAGCTGTTATCATTATACAAATTTTAACTATCATTGAACATTAATCAAACGTCATTTAAATTAATTAATGATTGCTCTTAGTAATAAACGTGCAATATACTACAGCCTGTTCTAAGCCTTTTTGATTAATGTTCGATGTTCATGAATGTAGAACTAGTTGCACGATGCGCCTTGAGCAGCAGAGCCTTCGCTTGCATCACGTTCATGTTATAGATGTTTTGTACTCATAAATTTAAGTAATTGTATCTTGGTTTTACGAGAAACTGTTTCAACTCCTTCAAATGTAGGCAATTTTAAATTACTTACAAAATACTACTGCCAAACCCGGTAGTTATAAGTTTTATGCTTTTATCTGTATATGCATGTTTGTGTTGTAGATTAACTATAAATAAAACCTTAACTCTATGGTATTTGAAATTAATTTTGTTATCTATATCTATACGTAACGTTTCAACGTAAAATGACAGCGTGC
Organism: Diaphora mendica; assembly: GCA_949125395.1. Classification (NCBI taxonomy): domain Eukaryota; kingdom Metazoa; phylum Arthropoda; class Insecta; order Lepidoptera; family Erebidae; genus Diaphora; species Diaphora mendica. Next base: position 16,800,809 of record OX421324.1, on the reverse strand, counting down.
TGTCGTGTTTCGTTGGTGAGTGCGAGACCGGAGGCCCAATTAGTCTAGTCAATAAGTTCCATACTTGTTGACTAGACTAAAAGATGCAGCAGCATCACTAGGCCGCCATGGTGTGGGTCGCCATGCTGCATTGTCTGCATTTGCAGTGAGCATGGTGACCACCACTCTTGGATTCTACTTATGCTTTCCATCAGGCAGAGTAGAGTCATTTTGGCGGGCCAAACATAAAAAAAAAAAAAAAAAAAAAAAAAAAAATATACATATATAAAAGAGGAAGGTGACTGACTGACTGACTGACATGCCCAGAGATCAACGCACAGCCCAAACCGCTGAAGCTAGAATCCTGAAATTTTGCATGTAGGTTCTTTATATAACGTAAGTGAGCACTAAGAAAGGAATTTTTGAAATTCTACACCTAAGGGGGTAAATCAGGGGATGAAAGTCTGCATGAGCGAAGTTGCGTGTAAAAGCAAGTCCATCATTAGACCTATGTATAATACGTATGTATTTACAAAAAAAAAACTTTATATATATATTTGTATCAGTTGTCTAGGTCTAGTACCCATAACACAAGCTCTGCTTAGCTTGGGACTAGATGGCGTTGTGTGTAAGATGTCCGAAATATTTATTTATTTAGCAGAGACAGAAATAAGATGTGAATGAACTCGTTAAATACCTTTCATACAAAAAAAATGATTATGACTTATTTTATAAATATTTATATATTCTTTACGAATCTTTAAGAACTCACCTACACATACAGAGTTTCATCACCTCAATTCATCCCGTTAAGTTTGTCAGAAATTCCAATCTAATTTGTCTGGCCAGCGTAATATAATCGGTCAAAACATCCTAACGAGAGGCTTATGTCCAACAGTGGACTACTAAAGGATGTCTCTTAATGATGATGATGATTTTTCTAAATTGTGAACAGTATATTCTGCTTTCTCATAAAAAAAAAAATATAAAATTTTGTGAACACTATTACTTTTTTTTGTTAACCTGACAGAGTACGGCAGTATATACCATGTTTTCTTTTTCTTTTTATGTATGGCCTTGTCAAAATGAGTCTACTCTGCCTGTTGGAAAGCATAAGCAGAATCCAAGAGTGGTGGTCACCATACTCATTGCGAATGCAGACAACGCAACAATGTAGCATGGTGACCCACACTATGGCGGCCTAGTCACCAGTGATACTTCTGCATCATTGGGCCTCCGGTCTCGCACTCACCAACGAAACACGACAGCACGAACGCTGTCATTTTACGTTGATTTTCTGTGCGAGGGTAGACCGCCCCGGTCGAGCCGGCCCGTTTGTGCTGAAATCAGCGTGACTCTACTGCCTTGGCGGTACATTCAAGTTAAACCAACTAATAAAAAAAAACAGAAAATTTATAATAAGTTGTAACCCCTGAACTTGTCAGGTGGAAACTCACCGGTTTCGACTCAGGATAGAAGATGATACCTCAGGGCGCCGTAAGAATTTAGATAAAATTTTATGGTGAGGGTGCGGAGGGTCCAAGGAAGACTTCAAAGAGACAACTTACAATTTAAATAAACTTTTATTCAAATTCCTGCTATCTTTACATATAGATTTAAGTAATTTAATTAATTTAATATATTGACAAATAAACTTAAGAGGTAGTCTTAAAAATAAAAAAATAAAATTATACAGTCTTTTCTTTCACTCTTTAAGCCTGTAGACTGGTCTGCACAGGATAGCCACCCTCTGGTCACCTCTCTGACTCACGGTAGTCAGCCGTAGACTCTCTCCAGCTCAAGGTAGCTTAAAGAGACGTCCACCAGTGATCCAACTTGTGGGTGCTAGGTAAAAAAGTAATAATTAATTTCCATATATATAATATGAACTTCCCTCAAGGTAGGGCAGATAGGTCTTGAGGAGTGAGCCGTGAGCTGCCAATCGTCAACCGTACTCAGCACAAATCTTGAACCACAAGACAGGCAAGATGTATGATTCTTTCTGCGGTAATCTAACGACCCACAGACAGTGGGACTTGAACACTCACAAACACTACCAACAAGAATATTAATGTACACTGTAAGCAAAGCTTCCTCAGAGTTAACGAGAGAAGGTTTAAGAAATAAAAAAAAATCTGCAATACACCCTGCTATATAGACATTTGATCGAACATTCTAGATGATTCCCCTACTACATTTCGGGATGTGAGAACAGGACGTACAACTTCCATACTCCTTGCTTATTTGAGATCAAATTTAAGAAGTAATGAGAATCGTATGATACACATATGATAATGTCTCATTATTTCTAAGCGTCATAATGTCAACTAAATATCCTTCATAAAATACGCCCCCTAGTGCCACCTAGGTGTACCAACAGCCCGATACTTCGATCGTGCACATCATCCAATTGTAGTTCTAACTACAATGAACGAGAGGGCGCTGAAACAAAATTTGTTAAACATTGAATACTAAAAAAACGATGTTACACCACCCCCTCACACAGTGTTCCCTGAGTAGAGGACGAAGGGAATAACCAAAACAACAACAAACTAAGAAAAAGCTGTGATGCCCTCAAATGTTAGGACACACAGAGTTTATAAGAAGAAAATTTAAACTAAAATATAGGTAGTATAAGAAAGAAAAACTTAACTCCTAATGAAACTACTCTAATGACATCACACCCTATTTCAAGGAAAAATGCACACATATATGAGCACCCGAGTATAAGGTGAGTGTCGAAGAGGAACCGCTCGACACAAAGGTTATAACTTCACGTAAGAACGAATGACTTAAAGATAGAACCAATACATTGAGGAGAAAGAACAGAAGGTGGTTCCTCCTCACTATGTTTCAAAATATCTTTAATATGGTAGACTCCCAGATTCTTACCATCCAAATCTGACAATTCATAGATCAAAGGCGAACGTTTCGCGGTCACTATGCATTTCAGAAATTTAGGGGCCAACTTGGATGTGAAGTTCTTATCTTTGTTGGATAGATAGTGCGTTCTCTTATAGACAAACTGTCCTACTTTTAACTCCACGTGTCTTTTTCGGAGATTGTAGTACTTCTCGTTACGCCGGTGGGCAACATCTAAGTGTTTGCTCACCTGGTCGTATATACGATGAAGTTCCTTCAACCTTTCTCCGAAGGACACAGGGTTGTCAATAGTGACCGAGTTAGGATGGGCAGAGATATCTTCCTGTCTATAAAGAACTCCATCCCCTATGAACTCCCTGCCGTGAACAAGAAAATAAGGACTGAAACGAGTGGCCTCGCTTACCGCCGTGTTTAAGGCACACTGTAGTTCCACGAGGTTCTCGTCCCATTTCCTGTGATGTGACTTCACGTAACAGGAAATTCCCTGAACCACGTTGCGAATAGCACGCTCTGCCTGGTTGGTCTGCGCGTGATATCTGGGATTATAATAAATGTTTGGCACATTGTATTTAACTAATAAGTCTTTAAAAGGTTTGCTAATGAACTGAGGGCCATTATCCATATAAATGGTTTTACAAACACCATGTACCAAGAAAGCATTCTTCTCAATGAATCTCGCAACAGCAACGCCTGTAGCTATCCTTATAGGATACAACATGACATATTTACTGAAATAGTCCGAGACCACGATTAAATGAACGTTTCCTTTGCTGGAAGTAGGGAATGGACCCAAAAGGTCACAAGAGATGGCTTCAAAAGGTTTAGACACACGTTTTGGATTACCCATTAGGCCAGGACGGGCTGTGTTTACAGGTTTATACTGCTTACAAGTTTCACACTTGCCCACATACTCCTTAACGCTATTATACATTTTAGGCCAGTAATAGTTTAGGGCCAGGCGTTTGTGGGTTTTCCAAACACCTCCATGGGCACTCAAAACGCGGTCATGGTACTTGGTGAGCAGGGATAGCCTGTCCTCCAGAGGCACCACAAGCTTCCAACTAAAATCAGAAGTTAAAGAGTATTTATTTTTAGATAACCTGTATAAGGAGTCATTACGAATATCAAAGTTAGGAAATTTTCGAGGATTCTTCTTCACACTATTAAGGGTGTGGAGATACCACGAATCCTTGGTGGTGCTGGTGCCTATCGCATCAATCCGTATTCGCGACAGAGCATCGGGCACAACATGATCTTTACCCTTTCTATGCTCTATGTCGAAGTCGAACTGACTCAATCTCATGCTCCAGCGCGCTAGGCGACCAGTAGGATTCTTCAGTTTGTGGAACCACAGAAGCGAGGCGTGGTCTGTAACCACGGTGCACTTCTGGCCCTCTACGTATTGTCTGAACTGTTCTAATGCAAAGATCACCGCAAGTAGTTCACGTTCAGTGGTACTGTAGTTGACCTCGCATTTGTTAAGAGAACGACTGCAATACGCGACAGGGTGCTCCACTCCCTCGTGTGTCTGCGTGAGGACTGCAGCCACAGAGAAGGATGATGCATCACTGAGAATCCTAAAGGGTAATGAATAGTCAGGCATTTTCAAAATAGGTGCGGTGACCAAAGCGGCCTTCAAAAGGTTGAAAGACTCTTCAGCTTCACACGACCACTCAAAGGAAACATTTTTAGAAGTTAGCTTACACAAGGGTTTACTAATTTTAGAAAAATTGTTGACAAAACGACGATACCAACCGGCCATGCCCAGGAATCTCTTCACCTCCTTAGCATTGGAAGGTGTCGGATAATTGAGAATAACCTCAACCTTACCCGGGTCGGTCCGTAAGCCATGTTTGTCAACATAGTACCCGAGGTACTTCAGCTCACTACGACAGAAGTGTGACTTCTCCATGTTAATCGTGAGGCCCGCATCCTTAAGGCGCTGATGGACTCTATGTAAGAGATCCACATGCTCCTCAAAGCTGCTAGACACTGCGATGATGTCGTCTTGGAAAGCGAAAACTTTATTGTCGAATTCTGGACCAAATAAGCGGTCCATTAAGCGTTGCATCGAAGCAGAGGCTCCGATGAGACCGAAGCACATCACGTTGAACTGAAATAGACCCCTCCTAGGGACAGTAAAAGCAGTTTTCTCAGCGGATTGCGGCGAGTCAAAAGGTATCTGCCAGTAGGCAGCACTTAAATCGATAGAAGTTAGGTATTTAGCATTATTCAGATGGTCTAAGATTTGATTTATGTATGGTAATGGATACGCATCGCTCTTGGATACAGAATTAAGCTTTCGAGAATCAAGACACAATCGTAAGTCACCATTCGCTTTCTCCACCATCACCACTGGCGAGTTCCACGCAGACTGAGATGGGTTCACTACTCCCATCTCTAACATCCGGTCCAGTTCCTCTTCCAAGGCTTTTTGTTTGAGGGGAGAGAGCGGATAATAACGTTGCTTGATTGGTTTGCTGTTACCTGTATCTATGACATGGTGCACAAGAGAGGTACGGCCTAAGCCTACCCTGTCGGTGTTGATCGTATCGAACTTTTTAATAATGCTATTAATAATCCGCTTCTGATCAACGGTTAAATTGTCGTAATCCTCTAGGCCATGGTTGAGAGCCAATGACTCCACAGGATTACAATCATCAAAGTGGGAGAGATTGATATTTTGAGAGATCAATCTGTTCCCTAATTGAAACTGTTGCCAGAAGTCCACACCGAATATCATGGCAGTAGTGATTTCTGGGACAACATAAAACTTAATAACTCTGACAACAGAGTTATATACTATAGGAAGAAAAATACAGCCTAAACAATGCAGATATGTTCCGTCTGCTGTTGTTAGACTAAAGTTAGGGCTTATTCTTTCCAGATCAAACCCTAATTCAAGAAAAACGCGGTGTGCACCCTTACCTAACACAGAGCAGGCTGCACCCGAATCAAGTAAGCCCAAAACATTTAAGTTCAGGATCCTTACTACTAAATACGGTCTAATATCGTTATCCCGTTTATTATTATTAAACAGGACCTTATCAGAGCAATTCTCAGACAGAGAAGAACGCTCGTTGTCACATGGAAAGCTCTTAACAAGGCCCCGACCTACCCGTTTTTTGGCTTGGCGTTGCACTGGGAACACTCTTGTGTTCGAACACCTTTTTGTCCACACCGGAAACACACCACCCTTCTCGACTGTGGGCAGCTGTAAGTAGTGTGGCCGCCCTCCCCACATCGGAAGCACTTATCTTCACTCGAGGTGGACGGACGGGACACACCAGATACCTGTTGGGAAGTTTTATGTGGTGGTTTACTTTTTACTTGGTGTAAATCCGCAGTGATACTAAGTGTTTCCAATAACGGTTCACGAAATGCCTCAGCTCTAGCACGAGCAAGCTCTAGGCGCCTTCCTAATCGCTTCAGATCCAAGAGAGACTTAACGTCATGAAGAGCCAATTCCTTCATGTAGTCAGGTCTAATGTTGTGCATCAGGATGTCCATTTGTTCTTCACTAGGCATCTTGTATGAGAGTCTAGAGAACATGGCCTGCATTGTAGAAATGAAATTACCCAATGTTTCAGATCGGGTCTGTGTACGCTGTTTGATTTCATTGCGAAGGCGGTAGTCATAGTCAGGAAGATCGAAGTTCTCTCTCAGCTCCTCCAACATGACCTCATAAGAGGTGAAATCCTCCTTGTTGGTGCGAAACCATGACAAAGCAGGACCTTCCAACAGGTCAGAGAAAGCTGTGAGGATTTTCTCCTTGGTGACCTCCCGAGCACACCTAAGCTCCTCAAGTCTTTCGATGAAGACACGTACGCAAGAAGTGCCATCAAATTTTAAGTTAAATGAATTCAAATTAACAGGCTTATCCCTCAATACTACAGTTGGAAGTGAGTCAGAAGTGGCAGCGATAGGTCGCGTCGAACGGTCCCCCCTCGACACAGGTGAGGTGTACTTTATCTGGTCAGTATGTGTAGGAAGCATCTCCTTCTCCGATCCATCAGAGTCAGAGTCGGTAGTAGCCTCTGACACAGACAACAATTTAACTAACCGGGCACGTATACCCACTAGTTCTGGACAGTCAAAACCACACCTTGCTAACCTAGCGAGAAGATAATTAGCCCTCAAGGAAACTCTTAGGCGACTAGTCTTATTAGAAACGAAATCACCTGAAGAAAGGACTCCTTCCAGTTCCATGACCTTCGGCTCGCAGAAAGACAGCTCAGAAGCAGCAGAAGCAGGGACGAAAGTGCTGGCTTTAATGCTGCCACGCCGTATAAGCCGCAACGCAGTGCGCAGCTCACTCCTCAAACTGACCACCGTGTCATCGGGATTCGCTGAAACACCCATGGCAGACCACTCGTTAATAAGTTCATCCTTCTTTAGATAATTAATACATTTAATCAGCTGGGCCATGATGTTAAAATTCAAAAATAAATCTGTTGACAATTTAAAAAAATTTATATATAAAGCACTAAGTTCTTCTTAGTGAGAAAGTAAAAGATTCAGTCCTACAAAACGATTAGGCTGAATGTTATAAAAATAATGTGTTACTTTCTTAACACAATGTTTTAAAATTCAAAATTAAAATTAATGACAAGTTAACAAAGTTAAAACAAAGCACTAAGTTCTTCTTCGTGAAAAAATTAAAAGATTCAGTCTTACAATAAGATCTAGCTGAATTGTATAAAAATAATGTGTTATTATATTAACACAATTACAAAAAATTATTCTCAAATGTTACTTTTAATTTCAAGTTTATAATTATTCCAAGCAGTTTTTCCTAATTTGTGGGGTAACAAAAGAAAACTTTTTTTTTTTCTTTAATCCCCTTTCAAACTCTAAGTTAATTATAAATTTAATTCTAATACATTAATTATGTTTGCTTCATGTTTCCACAACTATAAAGTAGTTACTAACAATCCACATTTATTGAACAAAAAAAATTCAAGTTTTCTTTACTATAGATAAAAGTATACCCTACTTTTATTTATGCAAAGTGTCCTAGATTGAAATTTAAATTACACTATTAAATACACAATTTAAATACACTAAAAGGTTAAATTATTATGTTAAAATTACAAACAAGTTAAAGGGAAGCACAATATCCCTTTAATTATATTATGCAAACCCTCTTATAGAAATAAAATAAAGTTAATCTCACATTTATTTACTTAAGTTGTAAGTAGGTAGGAATATAAAAAGTAAAAATAAAGTTATTCAAGGAAAACCTGAACAAAATACAAGCTATATGTATGTGCTGCTCCCTTAGGGAACACACACATGAACTGTGAAACAACAGGAAAAGAAAAAAAGAAAAAAAATGTTCTTGCCAAAATAAATTCAAAAAGACTTACCAAAATTTGTGCAGTTAAAATTTTGATATAATTTTGAATTTTGTTCAATGCTTTTCCAACACCGCAGAGATGGTATTTATGTGCTGAAAAATGCAATGAAATAATTATTACATGTGAACTGCACTTCACAAAACCAATTAACGTCCTGGGTAGTCTCGGACGGATAGTAAGCGTCTCATCCAAAGTCCTCCCGGGAACTACACTCAGCACACCCTCAAGGTTCGAAAAGTTAGCCGAACGTTGGTCGCCAATTAGTAACCCCTGAACTTGTCAGGTGGAAACTCACCGGTTTCGACTCAGGATAGAAGATGATACCTCAGGGCGCCGTAAGAATTTAGATAAAATTTTATGGTGAGGGTGCGGAGGGTCCAAGGAAGACTTCAAAGAGACAACTTAAAATTTAAATAAACTTTTATTCAAATTCCTGCTATCTTTACATATAGATTTAAGTAATTTAATTAATTTAATATATTGACAAATAAACTTAAGAGGTAGTCTTAAAAATAAAAAAATAAAATTATACAGTCTTTTCTTTCACTCTTTAAGCCTGTAGACTGGTCTGCACAGGATAGCCACCCTCTGGTCACCTCTCTGACTCACGGTAGTCAGCCGTAGACTCTCTCCAGCTCAAGGTAGCTTAAAGAGACGTCCACCAGTGATCCAACTTGTGGGTGCTAGGTAAAAAAGTAATAATTAATTTCCATATATATAATATGAACTTCCCTCAAGGTAGGGCAGATAGGTCTTGAGGAGTGAGCCGTGAGCTGCCAATCGTCAACCGTACTCAGCACAAATCTTGAACCACAAGACAGGCAAGATGTATGATTCTTTCTGCGGTAATCTAACGACCCACAGACAGTGGGACTTGAACACTCACAAACACTACCAACAAGAATATTAATGTACACTGTAAGCAAAGCTTCCTCAGAGTTAACGAGAGAAGGTTTAAGAAATAAAAAAAAATCTGCAATACACCCTGCTATATAGACATTTGATCGAACATTCTAGATGATTCCCCTACTACATTTCAGGATGTGAGAACAGGACGTACAACTTCCATACTCCTTGCTTATTTGAGATCAAATTTAAGAAGTAATGAGAATCGTATGATACACATATGATAATGTCTCATTATTTCTAAGCGTCATAATGTCAACTAAATATCCTTCATAAAATACGCCCCCTAGTGCCACCTAGGTGTACCAACAGCCCGATACTTCGATCGTGCACATCATCCAATTGTAGTTCTAACTACAATGAACGAGAGGGCGCTGAAACAAAATTTGTTAAACATTGAATACTAAAAAAACGATGTTACAAAGTACCTATTTGTCGAAATTTGACTACTAGATGATATCTAGAAGTGATAAAAAGCCCCAATTATTTTTAAAAGTATTTTAAAAATTCTCAAAAATGAAATAAAATGTTAATCGCTCTAGAATCAGTAAAACTTTTAAATTATTATTTAATAAACTAGATATTACATAAGGCAGTATTCATAGACTATGTTGACCAACAAATATTTTGAAGTGGTCGAAAAACAAATATTACAATTAAGGAGTTACGCAAATATGCGCACGCGTTTATGTCTTTTGCTCTGTATTTTTGTATGGCGAAATGATGATATGCGCACTTAAAATGCCATATTTGAAATTATTGCAACAGTTACTACTATAATGAACAAACGTAATAGTTTTGTGTGTTTATAATTCTCTTTTTATTGTTTCGGATTCCGTTATAAATTAAATTCGTTTTACAGATCCAATTCACCAGACTACTAATTGACACACTTATTTATTAATTACAAAATGTTTTAGTATTTTTAACCGACTTCTAAAAGGATGAGGTTCTCAATTTCATCGGTTTTTTTTTTATGTATGTACATGTACATTGATTACTCCGTCAATTGTGGACCGATTATAGTCAGCTGCGAAAAGTAATTAGATTTATTTTTATTTTATGCAAAGAAACTATTTCAATTTACATTATAGGTACCTGGATGCCCGAGCTTTGCTCGGTATTTTTATTTGTTAAATTTTCTAAAAATGAATATCTAGCTAAGATATATATGTATATATCTACTGCGCCAAGTGTTGTGGGTTCAAATCCCACATGGTACATCACTTTGTGGGATTCACAAATTGTTGTTCTGAGTCTGGATGTTCTTTGTGTCCGTTGTATGTATGTTTGTGAAGTCCCCCGCGACACAGGATGATCCTAGTGCAGGAGATGTAAGGAAAAAAACAACGATCCCCAAATAAATGTAAATATTAAATTTATATTATTTGACATAGCACATAAGCGTAGCAAATAAGCATCTACAATATTAATTAGGCTTATTCTTTAAAATGTTTGTTAGGTGAGTTATAATGTTTCTGTGGTTCCAAGCGAATCTATATACAATACAAGTAAAATTTTAACAAAATAAAAAATCAACTTCAAGAACAACCGAATCGATCGATTTCTCTTGGATGCCATCATCAGATCTTAGTGTCCTCGTCATGGTACCATGGTTCATAAACGACTAAGTTACCCGCGAACACGCATAAAAAAATATACGGCCGAATTTGAAGTCGGTTAAAAAATAGCATATATATCCTTTGCCAAGGTCCAATCTATCTTCATACCGATATTTTTCCTTCTAAAAAATTTACTTTCAGATTTGTTGAAACTAATTAAACATACAATAAATGTTAAAACTGGGTTTATTTAACTCGTTTCTACAATGTTACGTTATTTACTATTATCTACACTACACAGAACTTATAGAGTATTTAATTACAAATAGATAATTTAGTTACGTAGTGTAATCTCGTCGCAAAGTTATAAGCCCAGGTGTGATTGAGAGCGAGAAGCGAAGTAGAGTGGTGAGCATATCTTATATATATAAAAGAAAGTCGTGTTAGTTACACTATTTATAACTCAAGAACATCTGAACCAATTTGGCTGAAAATTGGTGGGGAGGTAGCTTAGAACCAGGAGACGGACATAGGATACTTTTTTCTTTTTTTTAAGGGACTTTTACCCTATTAGGGTACGCCAGTCCCATAAGGCCTTACCTTAAACAAGTATCAATTTAAATATTATATGCTAGACTGTACAATTTAATTGCTTTTTTGATGTCGGTATAGCCGTATAGGTATAAGTAGATACTTTTTACATAGTTTTTTTTTTACTTTGGCCCGTGGCGTTAACCGCGGTTGTTGTTGTACCGAGGGTAACACCGCGGGGCTCAGCTAGTTTTTAATAAAAACAAATAACAGTTGTACTATCAAGTACTTTTTAAATCATAATCTTTCTGTTCCCTTTCAATTATTCTTATTAAGTTTACTTAACATATACTATTAATTTAATGAAGTACACTAGTGATAAACTAAAAGATAAAAGTTAAATTTGAGAGATAATAAAAAGGTATCGAAACAGTATTAATTAAAAGAAATTAATATATTATGTGATTGAAGTGGTTCATAGGAAAATAACTTTAAATAATGTACTAAGTAGGTTCAATTTACGATTATTAGAAATAATATCTAGTTTGATCAACTACAAAATATTTTAATATTAGTCTTATAAATCTAACAAAATAAATTTCAATGATTTTAATCGCTTCATTGATAATATGCATAGTGAACATGAAATTATAATAAAATAGTTTTCATCTCGCGTTTTCGTTTATTTGGATCTTTATTAGGATTTGTGAATAAACATTAATATGTTTTTAATTAAATCAGAACACAAAATGTTCCCATGTCATTCATGCTTTGGTTTAAACTGAAAATAATGGTATATTAAATCAAATAAAAACAAGTAATTAATGTCACATCTGCTTCGCTGCCCGCTTTCACTAGCACCTACGCCATATTGAGCAACATGATTCTCTTTGTAACCACGTAACTGGTATGCTATTGGTCTATAATCTGTGCCCCTATTACTGTAACTACTGTCAGTACTGAGCAATCGTTAATTAATAACCGAGACTTTATAACTACATGCTTATTGAATTAATCCATTAGCATAAAAAGCATGATCTGGTTTAAACAGTATAAATTAACTTTCATTAAAGGTTTTATGTGTCTTTAGATTGACGCTACTAATTAAAACTATTGCTAAAGTGTGTGTAGTCTTAGTATTATTGTATTTAAAAAAAAGTGTGATAAAGTATCCTGATCCTGATTGGTTATAGCAAATGTTTCTCGTTCCACAGTGACGTTCTACGGAAACTTTGTTCTAGTTGTCATATCTCTTGATGTTGCCTTGCACAATTATTATTATTTGAAGCATATAGTCTGAAAAAGGTTCAGAAAGGGAAAGGTGAATCCAAACCGAGAGACTGGGAAAAAATTAAAAATGTTAAAAAAACAATATCGTTTTCTGGCGAGGTCTGCACTGTTCTACTTTTTCTTTTTTTCAATAATCAAATTCAGTTTTGCAAACGTATCATGTATTGACTACTAATGATTTGTGTTGACAAACCGAACAATATTTAACTACATACAATAATAATTAGATGATAATATTCCCTTGTATACGCTTCAAAGTATATTGAGGGAATAAAGCTTCATAGTCATATAATGACATAAAAGGCAGTCAATAATAACGTTTAAAATCCGGAAGATTGCGCTTCTACCAGTTAAGCCGGGTCTCCACCGAACAAAAGTTGTCAATTTTTGTGTAGTCTACACGTGTTGGTGACAAAAGTTTCTGTAAAGCCGATTCTCCACCGACCAAAATTTGGCAACTTTTGTGTTGTCAACCTTTTTTGTGTTGTCAAATTTCGGTAGAGACGCGCCTTACTGCACAGTTATGTAAACAGAGTTTTCTTGTCAACTCCCATAAAAGTAGCTTTCATTGTTTCATCCGTATCCGACTCATGCTTCTTGTGTTACGGTTTATTATGTAGCGACTTAGAATAACAAATTGTGTAGGTATGCCACTACGCACACAAAGCGATCACATTACAGATATGGTAAAATCAATGAGTTACGCTGGCGGAGCACTAGTGAGAAGCAGAATAAATATGTTTGTAAATTAGACGTTGTTCTGTCAAATTGCCACCCATAGAGTAGAGAAATACATTTATTGGTAAAAATTTATGGTAAAATGGTTTTTTTTATTACCCTGAATTAGAAACATTTTGCTTACAGATATTGAGAATTGAATTGAATCTTGTACCCCTCCCTCGATTATCCCTGATCCTTTAGCAAGGCGTGAAAAAGCATCTTACCATGTTTCATTCATGTTGCTCCAGCTCTTAAATTCTACTCATGCTTTCCATCAGGCAGAGTAGAGCCATTTTGGCAGCTAATATTTAAAAAAAAAGATAGTTTAAAAAATATAGTGTTTTTAGAACATGACACTATGAGATCTAACGACCTATCGTCGTCATACGCGTCGGAAGCCTAAGCTAAGTTGAAAATATTGATTACGTATATATAATATATACACACATCAAAAGTGTCTAGGGATAAAGCATTTTTATGCGGATTTCTTGAGATTGAGATGTGGCTTTGGCCCTGGCCTGCTCAGTCGCCAGACTTGAACCCGATTGAGCATGCATGGGATATGCTACAGAGAAGAGCTCTGCCGAATATGGAGGGTATCCAGTCGCAAGAAGACCTTTTTTTGTTGTTGCAACGAACATGGGCGGCCATTCCACAGCGTGTTTGGATGAACTCATTTTGAGTATGCCAAACCGATGTTCTTGTGTTGTTAGTGTTCGCGGTAGAAACACGGATTATTAATTGTTTAAATTACCTAATAAAATTTTAAAGAAAACTGTTATTTCAGTCTTTTTTTCGAACTTTAATGTTAGTGGTTCAAATGTCAAAAATCCCTTTATTAGGAAAATGGCAAATTTCTTTATTAATGCAAAGGTGACTTGGTTTATCGTTACTGTGACAAACGAAAACACTTTATTTGATGAATCCTTAAAGAAAATTTTAATTAATATCAATCAGGAGAAAAGTTATTGCAAAAATATATGTTGATCCCTAGACACATATGTTGATCCCTAGACACTTTTGATGTGTGTATGTATCAATAATCCATGGCGCTAATCCTTACTTGACTGTGTTTAAATGCTCTTTGTGGAATTAAAGGTATCTAGCCACACATGTATATACAACCTAACATCTGTTCAAGTCTATCAATACAAATAAATAAATGTAATTGAAGTGATTGTTGGAAAATGTTATCTGTGTGTATCTGTTTGTACCGATTATTCTTCTAAGCGGATGGACCAATTCTAATTGCACTATGTGACTTACGCATATTTTTTATCTATATAATTAGTGTTTCCATTAAATAATATGATGATGACGACGATGAATAGATAGAATATTTTTGGACAAAACCATCCAAATACGTAATTATATGCATTTTCTTTGACTTTTCTTTATTTATAATTTATGCACATTACCAGTGACAAAGGTGGACTTAATACCGTAGGCATTTTCAACAAGTGAACCTTAGGGCAATGCAGAGCTAAAACAAGGTAGATGATGGTAGACTTTATATGAAACTATTCACAATACGCCTGGACAGAATTCACAATACACCTGGACAGAATTCAAAATGAGCATTTCACGGGTCACTGCAGACCTCTAGCTAAATGCCCGTACCTTACTCTAACTGTTTAACACATGTGTGTAAAGTAGACAGCTTTATACCCTTATGCACGTTCCACCCTATTCACTTACCGAAACAGTAACGTACTTAACATTACTGGCTCGCAGAAAAATCTACATCTGGGTCAATACTTTTGTTCATTCTTAATGGGAGGTGTTCATGGTTAAGTGGTAACCTCCTCGGTTAGCACATTGTAAAGTTGAAAAATCCTAGATTTAGTGTATGTATGTGTATGGATAGGTGATTCTCAACACATTGAGAACCCTCCTTGCCTTGTAGAGCAAGTTAAGCTTGGGAACCTGAACTGACGTCGTAACAATCGTTACGCGTAGTTGGAGCCCTAATATTCATAGTTTAATATTATATTTATATAACTCTGTTTGTCTGTCTGTTACGCTTTCACGGTTAAACCACTGCGTTGATTTCAATAAAATTTACCATAAAGATACTTTGATTCTTAAGGAAGGACATAGGCTACTCTTAACCGCGATAACCAACATACACGCGGAGCCGCAATGAAAAGCTAGTTATATACTACGATAAGTCTTTCTACAGAAATTTGATATCGGATAGCAGTCACTCCACATAAAAATTGAAGTTCAGTCGTATCGTAGTAGAAGATTTAGGTCGAACGCGAACTAGTTTGGAGAAATGTTTCAAAAGTGATTAGTAAAAGTCTTTCCAAGTGACAAGTTCAGATTAAGTAAACAAGACTGTTAAATGCTACATCGCTTGTAAAATAATAACGCTCTCAAGAAATTGGTGTGTATTTATAAGTATTAGCAAGTTGTTCAAAGTAGATTACAATGCTTATGTGAGATCCGGCTCCAATGATTTTCATGAAATTTAGTATGCGGAGGGTTTCGGGGGCGAAAAATACCGGTCATCCGGGTTCTGTTCATAAATTAACTAACTGTATACAAATGTGTCATCTAAATTTTAGATATATTTTTCAAATAGTTTTTTTTATAATTATCTTGTTAGAGAATCTACTTTAATCATTTTTACACAAAGGTTTCATTAGCATTATTTACGAAGGCGTCCATTACATATAAGCACAATGCCATACCTTTAAACCACTTTGATTAATTTAATTAATAGTTATTTATTTCAAAATTATTATGACATACATTCAGTATTTGTCAGTTTAAATTTTAACCCAAATGCTACCAAACATTAACTCAAACTATTAGATTACATCATCGTATTAATGTGCAAACGAATTTTTTACAAGCAAGCGTAATGTTATGTATGACAGCAAGTTTTCTGTTTGCTGTTACTAATTACTAAACACAATTGATCTATTAAGATCACCGCTCATGCAAGACATGACAGTTCCGCTACGAACCACTTCGTTTAGTATTTATAAGACTATGAAACTTACTGCGGAAATTATTATCATATAGCCTCTCTTTGGTAATAACTTTTTGGTGTGGTAGGCGGATTGGTAAGGGCTATTGTCCTGCAAAGTTTACTAACTCAGTCAGCTCTTACGTCACCTACGGGCTGAATAGGGTTGATCACAATCCGTATTTTTAATTCATCACTACACATAGATTTTATAGAGACGCTTCTATGTAATTTGGCATTAGGAGTTAAAACGAACTTCAAAATGACTTAGCTACGTCCTTTACAATTGACCTAGACCTTTTCAAGTCTATCTGCTTGCTTAATGCTTTCCACTCGACCATTTGTTGGTAGCTTAGTACAGTTTACTCTTGCGAGAATGGAGTCTTTAATGAGTTTTTATTTGGAGTATTATTATTATTATTTAAAAAAAAAGTCTTCATTAGGCATTAGGCAATGAGGCCGTCAGAATTTCTCAAACCTGCTCCTCAAGCTTAACATAGTGTGTAAATCGTGGCTCAGTTAAAAAGTAAAGTAAAAAGAAAATAAATTCAAAACTAGACATTGATGTCACTCTTTTCTCGGTTACTAAGCACAAATGGAAGATTTTGTAGAAATCACACATTACCCAAGCGACGTAAAACTCGTCGCAGACCGATGAACCTAGTAATACACGGTGCATAAGAATATAAATGTATGTAGAACTCACTATTGCCCGCGGATTCACTCTCGTGATTATTTCGTATTTCTCGTTTCTATCTTTAAAAATGACGAAGTTCCTGTTAATGTTGAAATTTGTAGAAATCTTTTCATAATAGGTGCACACATCGTACAAAGCAGTGACAGACAGGCAGGGGCAGTAATTTTAAAAGTATCTATTAGTTGACAATTAGTAGATTTATGTTTTAATTCCTAAAGATTGCCTTTTATGCATTAATAGGTAGGTCTGTAATTATAAACACTCTTATTAATCAACTTAATAATCAAGCAACATTTCCATCTCGAAATTAGTGCTCTATCGAATACTGTGTACCATCGATATTGTTATCTTACTTAAAAAGTAACGCAAAATGCTAGATCAATTAAATTTCTATCCACGGAAGTCTTTGGGCCTTTGGAATTATAACTAATTAGTGCTGTATACCCGATCGAAATACTTTCAATTTAAATTGTAATGTAATGTTATTGTCGCAAGTAACATAATATCGTGATCGAGTGAATGTTGGTGATCTCTGCCACAATAGCTGTTGCTGTAATGACTGTTGCGTATAAATTAACTATGCACCATTGTTTTTAGTGTTCCGTAGTCAAAATAGCAAAAACCGGGCAAGTGTGGCCACGTAGGTATAAAATAGGTTTCCGTAGTCACCAATAACACCATGTTTATTCAGAAGGCGGAGTTTACATTTATTACTACGAATAAATTCATTGACTAAAACAGTTTAACCATTTATCGTGTCCAAAATTGTTATGATTTTACACAGAAATAAATCAAGATAGAATGGCGAAAGAGGCGTGTGTGGCACGTGTGCCGAACGCATGCACTATAGTGCATACTTGCACTTGACTGCCTCGTTGGCGCAGTGGTACCAGTGGCACCTCATGCACAGCGTACGCTACGCGACTGCTGTGCATTAGGTCTCGGGTTCGATTCCCGGGTCGGCCCAAATGTTTGTATATGATCTGCAAATGTTTGTTTCGGAGTTTGGGTGTTTTCTATGTATAATTATGTATGTACATATTTACAAAATAAAAGTATATATGTATGAATATCAGTTGTCTTAGTACCTACCCATAACACAAGCTCTGCTAAGCTTGGGACTAGATTGCGTTGTGTGTTAGATGTCCGAAATATTTATTATTATTACCTAAAGTATTAATGTCGCCCGCTCATCACACAGCCAGATTCACGGAACGGCGTTCGCAGCGTAACAAAACAACAAAAACTTCATTGCGATGCCGTATTGTGCAATCACTAAAGGCCCGTGGAGGGGCGAAACACGTGTCGAGTATAGGTTTGGTTGCATGGCATGCTAATTATTTCTCACTTGTTTTGTATGTGTGCATATGCATGATACCCATATGTGCATGTGAGTATGCATGACGGTGGGATTTGTGCCCTGCTTTCAGTCCTGGATATTTGTCTCGCGGAATTAAAGCTAAATATATTTCATAGCATTTAATGTCATGGATTTCCGCAAAGTAACGCCTGATTCCATAACTTAACTAAAGGCCCGTATTCACTTTGATTAGTGCGAGTGCAGGTGTGAAGTGAGGTGATCAATGATTGGTAGAAAATACGCGTGGATGGCGAATTCGCTGCCCACACGGACTTTCAACCAATCACCGATCACCCGCACTATGCACCTGCACTCGCACTAATCAAAGTGAATACGGGCCTTAACAGTTAACAAGTGATTAATTTAAGTTTTTTTTTTAAACAGGCTTTTTTTACTTTTTAATAAAAAAATAACTTTAAACCCTTTCATTTGATACCCATATTGGGTGGGTAGTTCAGGAATATGTACCTACACCGCCATTTCCTTACGGCGGCCATTTTGGATTAATATCAATACCGATTATTATAATTGCAGTTTCATCAGAACTAATGGCTTTTTCAAATTTCAGCTCAATCGGAAAACGGGAAGTGGATCAAATTTAACTTTTTTTATGGAAATAGGAGGACGAGAGTACGTATCGCCTGATGAAAAGCGATAACTGCCGCCCATAGACACCCACAACACGAGAGGCGTTAAAAGTGCGTTGCCGGCCTTTGGGGGATAGTGGGGCCGAAGCGTGGCTCTTCCACGGATTACTAACTTGCAAGATTTGATTACAGACAAACATCGGGACAGGTGAAACTAAATAAAAGCTTGTAAAATAAGAGTAGGAGTGAAGTAGTCTGAAGAAATGTGGCATTTCCTTTCATCAGTGAGTACCTACAATGGCTACTATTTTTTTGTAAAAACAAACAAGAATCAAATCAAAATGATCTTTCAACTAGTATTATGTTGTCAACTAGAAGCATATCTATTTACTTTTTCATTAAGGTACTGTTTCCATTACGTTAAATATACAATACTCGTACTTATTCCCGTGAAGTAACCACGCAATAAATATCGAAGTAAACAATCGTTCCGAACGCTCAATTATGACCCACCAAAAACATTTTCATGTAAAATGTTGCCAAGACGACTGCATATGGTTCACCCTGTGAAAAAGATATCAGATCTCATGTAGAGCCAAGGTTCTGTATCTACACGCCCTAACTCTACCAACCCTAACGTCACAAACTCTACATCTCAGTAAAAATGTATGGCATCGCCGTTTCGCTACCATACCGTCACGAAGGGGAAACGAACGCCTTTTGTGTTTGCAAATATTTAGTTTCTGAAGTAATTTGTTATACGAATATTTAGTTTCTGAAGTAACGAAACAGCCAAGCCATACATTTTTACTGAGATGTAGAGTTTATGAAGTTAGGGTTGGTAGAGTTAGGGCGTGTAGATACAGAACCTTGGCTCTACATGAGATCTGATATCTTTTTCACAGGGTAAACCATATGCAGTCGTCTTGGCAACATTTTACATGAAAATGTTTTTGGTGGGATTTCATTTCTTTTTGTAAGTTTCCTTTTTTTTCTTTTTTTGGGCTGTATTTCTTGTACATCTTCTTTCTTCTTTCGAAAAAGTCTGTGTACTAAAAATAAAACCTCTAGCATAAACATTTGTGAAAGTCTCATACAAACTTTCACCCCCCAAATTTGGGGGTTGGGGGGCAAAAGTAATAGGTTTATGAATTTTTTTGTTGTTTGTGTACTAAACTTAGTTTACATACCAAATTTCAGCTTTCTAGCACTTCAGGAAGTACCCTAACAGTTTTGATGATCATCAGTGTGTCAGTGACGAAATCGGTGTTTTAATAAAATCTAAACTATCAGAGCTATGCAATTGAAACTTTGTAGGTTTCATTAGTCTATTGGTAACATCATATCCTGAAAAGTATGTCCGACACACGTCACGAGATGTACTCTGTGGTCACGAGTAAATGTGTTCTGTGCACGTCACTCACGGCGCGGCGGCTATTTGCGCTAGAGCTTGATACACTACGTATGTGAATGTATCGATAAATTGTTGTTATGCAGCCAAGAGACTATTTAATTCTGGTAGTGTTATTTATATAATATTGCATAACTACTAACTGTGAATGAGATTGTGAAACTTATTTTCTATTTGAAATAAAAATAACTTTGGTTGGTATACTCACAATATTTATATTATAAATTTATGTCGGAGAGTGGGAAGGATCAAGCGGTGGTCGATCCCTAATTTTAACACCTGTGTGTGACACCTACCACTGTATTCGGGGTTACCCGCTCTTATTTTAGTAACATTTAATATTGCTTACAGAATCGCATTTATTAAATCAAGCTATGATTAAGTTAACAACAACACAACACAAGTTAACACGTCTTAAAAAATAATCAGCGCGCCGTCATTTACATGCACCGTCCACAGATTCCACCCAAACTGTCATGTTTCTTGATGCACAAATTGACGTTTTGAATAATCGCTTATAAACTAAAAAAACTAATATAAATTAAACTTAAAAACTACTCGTTCTCCGACATATATAAATTTTGAAGTTACCAGGATCCTATTAAATAAAAAAGCTTTTATAATTTGAGAATGCCATACGGCGAAACCGAAACAGGTGTAAAGATAAATTAAAATAGTGGAATAAGTACAAGTGAGTTTGATTCTAGAATGTAAAAAAGCTTTATTAGCACATTTCAAAAACATCCATGATATACTTAAATTTCGTGTAGGTATGTTAGTTCTTAACCGATGAATATCATAAATTTTCATCAAATGCTGTTCTAAAAGTTTATTATACTTTTTAACCGACTTCAAAAAAGGAGGAAGTTCTCAATTGGACTGTACTTTTTTTATTTTATTTTTATGTTTGTTACCTCATAACTGTCGACTGGGAGAACCGATTATGATGATTCTTTTTTAAATTGAAAGCTGGTGCTTTTCGTGTGGTCCCATTTCAATTTGGTCCAGATTGAAGTCGGTTTTTTTTTGGTTAAAATTTGTGATTACTTATAAATATTTTATTTAAGAAGGTGGTTTTTAGTTTTTGAACTTACTTTAAATACTTAATTGTGAAATATTAACTTAAATTTAAAGTTGCATTTCAGTTTTCCAATGATTCCATTCTTCGATAAATAAACAAGAAAGTGTGACACTTCACTAGTCGAAGCTTGCGCATTAGGGGGTTTAGGGAGCGTGGCTTCGTGGTTTGTTGGACGATCTATTTCTGTCTTCGATCCACAAAGCAACTACTAGTAGTAGTTGCTTTGTGGTATAGAATGTCTTTTGAATTTTGGGAAGATTGTTTGGACTTTAAAAGAGACGATGATCCCTGAGTTTGTTTCGTCCTTTCTTCTCAGGGCTTGTCCAGTTTGGAATGGCCGAACTTATTTGCTCAAGAAAGTCTTAACATGAAAAAGTGTACTTGTTGCCTAATTGCAGAATAAATGATTTCATTAGATTTCATTTCATTTACTCCAAAACGAGATTTTACTCGATATGTTTGCTTGATCGAGTAAAACCGTATGTTAGCATAATACGTCAAAAAAGGGGATATTATTATTATTAATTTTCATTTATCCATTGACACCCCGTGATGTAGAGTGTCACTGTATAGATATTTTTAAAATAATAATGGTTTTACAAAGACATTTTTTTAAGACTGCACGTTTGGCCTAGTGGTTTAACGGTCACCACGACGTTTCCTACTTCGCCAAGTGTCGTGGGTTCAAATCCCACGTAGGACAACACTTTGTGTGATCCACAAATTGTTATTCTGAGTCTGGGTGTTCTTTGTGTCCGTTTCATGTATGTTTGTAAAGTCCCCTGCGACACAGGATTTGGTCCGAGTGCGGGAGTTATCTTTTAAAAAAAAAAAAAATGAGAGATATTTAGTTAGACGTGGGAGAGCAACGCTTCGGCATGAATGGGCCGGCTCGACCGGAGTGATACCATGGCCTCACAGAAAAATGGTGTGAAATAGTGCTTGCGCTGTGTTTCACCGAGTGAGTGAGGATACCGGAGGCCCATACCCAAACCCCCTCAATCTCGCTTGCAAGGTGACAGAGTTAAAAACTTTTTATGACTAAACTTGACAATTGTTCGAGAGTGGAACTTCTGTACTAACTACTACTAGTACTAACGGTACTATTAGTGTGGTTATACAGAAGAATCACAGCGATTCCACACTGTAATATGACTTTTCATCAATCAATCGATTCAGCAGAACATTTAGAGCATAGATATCTGGAGGGACCGCCGACTAGACGAGAGAGATTGAGTTTGGGTAGTGTCTGTCTCTCTCACTCACGCAAGCTCCTGGTTGGTGGATGCAAATACCAATTTGCATGACTGATTTGGCGGGAAATACACCAACCAATCAGAAGCCCAATCAAGAGCTCGCGTGAGAGAGACAGACACTACCCAAACTCAGTCTCTCTCTCTCTCTCTACTCCGATCACGCTTTCCGCCCGTTCGGCTGCCCATCTAGATATATATGCTCTAAGGCAGAACATGACATATAAATACAAAAAATATTTTTTATAAATCAACAGACTTACCACAATCAATTCATGAATTCTAAAAATAAATGAAATTTTTAAATTAAAATATCAAATAATTATTAATTAATATTAAAAAAATATAATATTAATCTTAACATAAAATTATTGTGGTCCAACTTAAAAAACTTTCTATTTCTGAACGAGCAGCACTCAGACCAATCACGGCAAAGCGGAAGACATTTTATTCGTAACGTATTGAAATTTGAAAACAAACGTTCAAGCTCGTTAGATTTCATGTACGGATTGGTGGTTGGCGAAGAACTACTAAGTTTTATTAGTGATATTTAGTGAAATTGCTAATTATACAATATATTGTGATCATATGTGACTGAAGTTATTGAAATATAAGTGAAAAATTAACAACATGATTACAACTGAAGATGTCAACAAACTATTGTGAGTTGAATGTATTTCCTATAAATAACTACTGCTATTTTTCAAATAAACTACTTCTCTTCTCCATTTTTACTTTAAAACGAGCTTAGTTTTATTTTAAATATATTCTTGTTATGTACTTCGACATTGTTTGGCATTATATCTTTGAAAGGCACAAGGCGTTACCGTATTTCCCACCGTTATTTGATATTTCGGTTTGAATGTACTATTTCTTACTAAAAGTACGATAACTATTTCACCTTATTTGTTAAGCGAAAACAATAAAATTTTAACTATTATTTTTATTCCTGACTTTTACTTTTATTAAGTACTGAAGAAAAGTAATACTCTTCGTCTTTGTAATCAGTTCGTTTGTACCTTGTTCTGACAAAGTTTCTCACCTTAAAGTTTCATTTACTTTATTAAAGCATCATCTTTAACTCAACCAAAAGACGACCAGTGCTGGTCATAGGCCTTACAACTTCCCCAAGATTCGCCATAATTGTAGTTATCACAGAGGGTCAAAATAAATACATCCTAAAAAGCTAATATACTATGCAACAAACATGTATTATGTGTTACAGTAATGAAGTTCTCTTGGAGATCTCTCAAAATATCCGTTCGATGATGGAGGAACTCTGGTTAAACTGGTCACACCTGGGCGTTGACGACGCCACTAAAGTCAACAACATCACAAAGCTAGTGCAGATTGAGAAGGAACTCCATCGTGATGTCATCTCAGAGACCAGACAGAAGTTGAAGACAATGCAGGGTCAAGTTGACAGTAAGTATTGATAGAGGATTGACAACAAACTTTGAATATTAAATTTAGTCAAGAAAAGAAAACTTAGTTATATTCTATGTATAATATGTATGTACATATATCAATTCTTTACCACCTATAGTACAAGCTCTGCTTAGTTTGGGACTAGACATTGTGTATCAGATGTATGAATAATTTAGTGTATTTAATCTACAAGTTGTATCGAAGCTCAAATAGAGAACTAAATATGAATTCAACTAAATTCAAAGTTACAAGGTCTCTTGTCTTTTGGGTCATGTGTCACTGATTAATATATTTCTTATAGAATTGAAGGAGGAAACTGAAGAATTAAGCAGATGTTTATCTGTAGACATTACTATTCTGGACTTCAAAGAGGAAATGATGTTGGCAGATTACAAGAGAGAGTTGGAAGAGCAGATTGCAGGGTAAGCATTTACAAGTACTGCCTCGGTGGTGCAAGTGGTAGCATAAGCGGCTGCTGGGCTTGAGGTCTCGGGTTCGATTCCCGGATCGGACCAAATATTTGTAAGATCTGCAAATGTATGTTTCGGAGTTTGGGTGTTTTCTATGTTTGTTTACAAAAAAAAGTATAAATGTATTAATATCAGTTGTCAAGTAACCATAACACAAGCTTTGCTTGGGACTGGATGGTGTCGTGTGCTAGATTTAAAAAAAAAAAATGCCTCCCACTTTGTCTGAATACTAAAAATATATTGTAGATCCTTTTTTTTTGTTACATGAATATTTAAACCAAACACTTTGTCCCAAGTTTGCTTCTAGAAAAAATTGGGAATCATAGAAGAAGGAATCTCATGTGAGTACATGACTTTAGCTGATAAATTGGCAAGATTGGAACCTTCCACTGACTACAAAGTTTGTAGTCAGTGAATAAGGAACATCCCTTTATTGTCACAACATTCCCTGTTTGTTAGATAGTGAAGTAAATTTAAGAAGTAAAAAGTTTAATACATACAATATTTCAAAATCAGTTTTCTAAACTGCATAAACGAGTATAATATAGTTGTGTAACATGAGAAACTACTGACATCAGATGCTTGACTTGATTCGATCAAGCATCATAGTTGCTTGAGAAGACAAATTATGTAGACGTAATCAGTTTGTTTTGTGTGCATGAGAAAATATCTGTAAGTACACACATTATCATAAAGTTGAATCTCATTGATACATCTTAACTTTTCTCAGGCCATAATGCACTTGTTCTCTTATTCGTTTACTTCATATTACAACCAACTTAAAAGACACACAGGGGTGTCTCTAGCCCGTGAAGGGCCCGCTTGCAATCATTCCTTTAGCGCCCTTCAGTAAGCGATTCATTTAAATGTGCCGTGGCCGGCGCCCACACCCTACACTATACGTAAAGACGCTCTTGGACACTCAGAACATTGTGGCAGCTTATCACTTTGTGACTCAGTTGTGTTTCCTTAGTAGAATATAGCTACTACATTAAATAATTTTATAATTAAACATTGAGGTTGATAAACTCCATCATCAGCCTATTGCAGTTCAATGCTAGACATGGTCCTGTCCAGTTGCATGCAACTATAAGGGTTCAATAAAACTTTGATGTGAAAGTATCAAGAGCCACTTTTAACTTGTTTTTTTTCTTTTACTTCAATTTTTATAATTTAATACTGATCTAAAGAATAAAGAATTTAAAAATATTTTTAATTCACAAATTTTACATTCTTTGTATTACCAGATATAGGGAGCAAGTGGAACAGCGTAGAATGAAAATGGAAAGACTACTAGAATGGCAACGTGATCTGGCGGATAAGCTCGGTGTCACTATCCAGGAATTGCAGGAAGTACCACTTCCATCAGAAGAAGATTTGGACAGGCTTAAGGCACATTTAGAAATGCTACAAGCTGAAAGGGATAAGCGTGCTGAGATATTCTTGAATATTCAAGTTGAAATAAAGGACATTATGGGTGAGCAAATACTTTCTTATATATATGTTGGTAATAAGATGTCAATAAACATAAATAAATAATGGTAACAATACTCTAAGAGCACTTTATAAATGTATAAGTATAATATTGAATCAAATCAAATCAAAATCATTTATTCATCTAAGACACCAAGTGACACTTATGAACGTCAAATTGAAGCTATAGTTAAAAATCATAGATCGACACAAACAGAGGCCACAGCATGTGCTGTATTGTCGAGGTAAGTTAGGCGAATACACCAAAATCTACTGCCTGCCTGTGTCGATCCATAACTTCCAGTTTCCAAAATGCGTAGAGCTCATGAGAAGAATACTGGCAAAGAAACTCATGGCTACTCTTTTTCAAAATCTGATTTTCAGGTACAATAGTGTTAGTATTACATGTAAGGTAAACAGTATGCAAGCTGTTGCCACCTGAAATTCCTTTTATTAAAAAGCTCCAAAATCTAACACGCAAACAAACAAAAAACACTCAGTGATAACGTTGAAGGTTTGAGTCTATTAAACATACAACAAAATAGAAACAAGGTGCACATCCACTTACATTAAGTTGCAAAATCTACTGTTGAAAATAATTCGTGACTGGATTAAGAGGCTAGGGTTGCAGTTGAACGAACCAGAATAATAGTATTGTCTAAAGAATCGCTGACTAGGCCGACCAGTCACCCCAAGCAGCACCCGTTCACGAGTATGACCAGCCAATGTAACCTTTGTACGTGGGAAACTAGAAATAAAAGAAGGTAATAATTTACGATACTATATTTAAAATAAAGGAAAGAAATGCTCCGGTAGCTTAAAGTCAGGGTCGCGGGTATTTCGTCTCAGGGTTTTGATGAATCGGGGTCGCGCACGGTTTAGGACGTGCCTGTGGTGGCCCCTTCGTCGGTGACGCGGCACAGTGGAGTCACCCGACGCTCTGGCCGCAGACTGGCCGCTGGCTTTAAGGTGGCTTCGTACCCGTGGGGTGAACTGGTAACCCGTGGATGGGTTCGAATCCGTAGGGGACTTGACCCCGTAACGTGGACGTGAACCCGTAGGGTGGACCCTGAAGCGGAGAAGGTAGGCGGCCTCAGTAGGGTACCACACACAACGTCGAAACGCGCAACGAACACCCGTTCAGGCATTCGCTGCACGTTTACAGACGCTTCACAATTACACAATTAAGGAGAAAAATAGTACACATAAACAGCTAATAAACAGCAAAGCAAATACTCGTACAATTATTGAATAACGAATTCACTTAAGGTGATTGCGGGTATTTTCATGGTGACGCATGGACCAGCCATCATCTCCTTCGCCATATCAGAGGGAAGGAAACGACCCGCCCCACGACGACACCGCAAGCAATGACATTTTAGTGAGCATGACAAACCATAGTCTAGATACTGATAAAAATCACTACTAATTAAATTACCATGATAATCGCCACGCATTACTTTCAACTAACAATGGTTTGTTAATATTTAGCTTTATTAGAAGACAAAGAAGTTTGTGTGTATCTATTTAAATTCTTGTGGCGACAGAGCGCCGTCCTGTCGCGCCATGCGTACGTACGTCCATTCGCTGCCCTAGTAAACAAATTATGAACGGAATCTCAGCGCGCGCACGTATTTATATAAACTGTCACTAAGCGATAATCGTTCTCTCTCACTCAATTATATCACTCTCTCACTCACGCGTAAATTCAAGCTCGCTGGTACAGCCACGAGTTGTATGCCAATTTTGTGTATATATTAAAGTGCATTTTAGCAAATAAATAAGAAAAGTCGTAACCTCCTCTGAGTTTCACTACTATCCTATCTACGGAACAAAGGCTAACAGCTGGGCCGGTTAGGATAGTGAACCATCACCTCTCCCTGGTATTTAGGCTACGGATCAAAAGCTAAACAGCTGGGCCGGCCACATACCTATATCCCAGTACCTATACTCTCAGCCAGCTGGCATAGCGTGTATGACCAAGTTATACGCAAACTATACGGGTCAGCAAGCACCACAGCTGTCCCAAAATTGGTGACCCCGAACCCAAACAAACGCTCCTTCGCATTCACGGCGACGACGCATGGTACCTACCTTCTCGCCGCTAACGACAACGCAACGAGCGCAGTATCCACCACTACTGTCCACGTGTACCTACAGCCATGACGAATGAAGCGAACACAGAATTTAGCGACGCCCAGGGAGTTACATTTCAGAGCGACGTAGCCACAATCTCGCTGCCTGCACGTCTACCACCATTTTGGCGCCAAAACCCACGACTATGGTTCGCGCAGTTTGAAGCCGCCGTCGCTGCAAGTAAAATCGGAGAAGAACAGAAATTCAATTTAGTTGTCCCGCTACTCGGCTGCGATGACCTCGAACAAATCGCCGACATTATATTAAATCCACCTGCTACAGGGAAATACATAACGTTGAAGAACAGACTTATATCCACGTATCAAGAATCAGACCATCGTCAGTTACAGAAACTACTTTGTGGTCTAGAACTCGGAGACTCAAAACCTAGCCAATTACTACGTAAAATGCGTGAACTCAGCGGCAAGTTATTAACAGACGAGGCGTTACAAGTAATATGGCTTAATCAATTACCTACACAGGTCCGCGGCATCCTAGCCATCAACAAAGAATCTTCACTTGAAATCCTAGCTGCAATGGCCGACAGAATGTTAGAACACTTCGAACCCGCAATCACTGCTGCCATTACAACC
The DNA here is from genome assembly GCA_949125395.1 of Diaphora mendica. Lineage (NCBI taxonomy): Eukaryota > Metazoa > Arthropoda > Insecta > Lepidoptera > Erebidae > Diaphora > Diaphora mendica. The sequence goes on along the minus strand of OX421324.1, from coordinate 16,772,112 downwards.
ACTACGTCGTGCCAAATTAAAGAAAATAATAATACGGAAACAGGAAACCTCCAAATCAATCTACTTACAAAACAAATCGAAAAATTGTCACTAGAAGTAGCCGAACTAAAATCAAACCAGCAACGCTCAACATACTTCCCGCCTTACCATCCACCACACCGTTCGCGCTTTGAAGGACACTCAAGAGCGCCGAGTAAACATCGTGCGCCGTCGCGTTCCCGCCAACGCGGGCCCGACGACGCCGATTGGCTATGCTACTATCATTACCGCTACGGTGACTACGCTCGTAAATGCGAATCACCATGCTCGAAGAATAAGCGTAATGATATTATTAATACAAGTAATAAACAGGAAAACTAACGAAAGCACCGACTGTGGCGGGCGTCGGTGTGAACCATGGAACCCACCGCCTATGTATTATAGATAGCAATAACAAAGAGAAATTTCTAGTCGACACAGGAGCCGACATATCCGTACTGGCCGCAAAGAAAACTAGATTTTTAAGACCTACAGAAAATAGTTATAAATTATACGCTGCGAACGGAACAGAGATACGTACCTACGGCGAGCGCACACTAGAGCTCAACTTAGGCTTACGTAGAAGTTTCAAATGGACATTTATGGTCGCCGACGTAAAAACTTCAATATTAGGTGCAGACTTCCTCGCAAAATATAAGTTATTAGTCGACTTACACAACAGAAAATTAATAGATAGTATCACCGAGCTCAGCATTAACGCCTTTGAAATATGTAACACTGAAGAATCCGTCTACCTAATTAACCGTAATCACCCTTATCATGAGATACTGAAGCAATATCCTGACTTGTTACGACCAATGTCACTCAAAACTACAGCTAAACATGACGTCACACACCGCATCGAAACCACGGGACCGCCTTTATTCTCAAGGCCGCGTCCGCTCCCGCCCGATAAATACAAAACCGCGAAGATTGAGTTCGAGAAGATGATAGAAATGGGTATATGTAAGCCATCAAACAGCCCTTGGGCCAGCCCACTACACGTCGTAAAGAAAAAAGACGGTTCACTACGAGTGTGTGGTGATTATAGAAGACTCAACGCCGTTACAATACCAGATAGATATCCTATACCGAGGATTCACGACTTTACCTACCAGTTACACGGAAAAACTATATTCTCGAAGCTTGATATGAAAAATGCTTTTTACGCTCTGCCATTAGAAAAAGAAGACGCCGCGAAGACTGCAATCATCACCCCGTTTGGGCTCTTTGAATTCAACCGCATGCCCTTTGGTTTACGTAACGCTGGTCAAACCTTTCAACGATTTATGCATGAAGTGTTAAGGGTGCTTGATGACATCTGTTTTTCTTATATGGATGATTTAATCATATTCTCAAACCTCAGTGACCATGAAAAACACTTACATAAAGTACTCGAACGCCTTAACCAGTATGGAGTCACATACTCTCAGCCAGCTGGCATAGCGTGTATGACCAAGTTATACGCAAACAATACGGGTCAGCAAGCACCACAGCTGTCCCAAAATTCTAATGACACCTTAAGCCCATGACTGTTTGTCGTTTAGATAATCGTTGATCGTATAGTAGGCTTTCCTAATAAGGTGATTTTTTACAGTTAGCTTGAATTTATTTACAGGAAGGTCGATTACATGTATAGGAATTTTATTATAAAAACGTACACCAAGACCTTCGAACGAGTTGTGTACCTTATGTAATCGATGATAGGTACCAATGAGTTTAGATTTGTTTCTAGTATTAATATTGTGTACATCACTGTTTTTCTTATAGTCATTAATGTTGTGTCTAACAAACATAATATTAGCAAATATATACTGTGATGCAACAGTTAAAATACCTATATCTTTAAACAACTCTCGAAGAGAGACTCTAGCACCTAAATTGTACATTGAGCGGATGGCTCGTTTTGAGATATTATTTGAGAGCTTATTGAGATATTATACCATGATAATATCCAATAATAAATCTTATCTAGCAGGTTATAAATGTATAGTTTTAAGGCAATAATCAATCATCAACAGTATCTACATGCCAGATTCTCTTAACAAAATATGTCAGCAAGCTTAAAACAGACCTGTAACAACTTAATAATATTTTCAGATAAGCTAAGAATCAAGCCACAGAACAAGTTTGAGCACATTGTGACCTCATCACTATCTGTGGACTTCAAGGTCACTGATCTCAATATGGACCGGCTTTCCAAACTTCAACAAGATCTTCAAGAAAAGTATGATCAAACTAATAACCGAGTAAGTATTTAATATTGACTGCATTTTTGCCTACATTAAGACACACCTATAAATAAAATCACATTTTAAATATTTTTACTTCAGGTACTGGAGCTTCGAGAACGCCTTACCAAACTGTGGGACTGTTTAGACGAAGACCAAATATATCGCGAGAACTTCTTACATGCACACCCTGGTTGTCATCCACAAACCGAAGCTGCCATCAAGGAGGAGATTAAGCGCTGTGATCTAATTAAGAGACAGAAGATTCAGGTAAATAAGTCAATGCAATAGACACATAAACTATTTTTATTTATTCATTTAAAATTTGCTGTTGATTTTTGTTCATTTTCTCTCTGTGTGTCTTGACTATCAGGTTGACGACATAATCAGGTCAGCTTGAAATATATTTCAATAAAATTTGTAATTATGGTAAAGGAGTTTAAATAAAACGGCTGGCGTGAGGTCTCAAACAAATGAAAAAGGAAAAAAATGTTTGATGTTGCTAGCTCAACTTGAAACTTACTACTACATACATGGTGTTGCCACTTATTTGATTATATTAAATTGTTTAAACACAGGTGTTCGTGGCTAACGTTCGTACTAAAATAAAGCTGATGTGGGACAATGTGCTGTATTCAACATGTGAGCGTGAAGAGTTCGTGCATTATTACCAGGATATATTTTCTGAAGATACATTAACACTTCATGAGTTGTATCTGGAGAAGATCACTAAGTTCTACAATGAAAATAAGTAAGTATTCTTTTAAGAAGGAACATCACTTAGAGAAAATAATCAAATTCATGTAGATCTTACATCTTTATCATCATCAATAGCATTAATGAACAAAAAAAATACTAAACACACTGGCCTGACGGGTTGTTTTGGTTATTATTATGAAATACGAATATATTAGTTTATACAACGGCGTAAACTGACATATCATACTTGCTGGTGGGTGTACGCCACAGGAGGGCCCTTTGATTTTGTGGCGGCTTGCAGCACGTGCGACGTCGGCGCAATAAAGATGACCGAATCTAAGAGAATGGACTATAGTATATACACACATCAAAAGTGTCTAGGGATCAAGCATTTTTATGCGGATTTCTTGAGATTGAGATGTGGCTTTGGCCCTGGCCTGCTCAGTCGCCAGACTTGAACCCGATTGAGCATGCATGGGATATGCTACAGAGAAGAGCTCTGCCGAATATGGAGGGTATCCAGTCGCAAGAAGACCTTTTTTTGTTGTTGCGACGAACATGGGCGGCCATTCCACAGCGTGTTTGGATGAACTCATTTTGAGTATGCCAAACCGATGTTCTTGTGTTGTTAGTGTTCGCGGTAGAAACACGGATTATTAATTGTTTAAGTTACCTAATAAAATTTTAAAGAAAACTGTTATTTCAGTCTTTTTTTCGAACTTTAATGTTAGTGGTTCAAATGTCAAAAATCCCTTTATTAGGAAAATGGCAAATTTCTTTATTAATGCAAAGGTGACTTGGTTTATCGTTACTGTGACAAACGAAAACACTTTATTTGATGAATCCTTAAAGAAAATTTTAATTAATATCAATCAGGAGAAAAGTTATTGCAAAAATATATGTTGATCCCTAGACACATATGTTGATCCCTAGACACTTTTGATGTGTGTATATGGTAACAAACACTGTTTAAGTTCCACGAATTCTTAATAAAAGAGTTATGCTAATAAAATATTTGTTATTTAGACATATATTCGAGTTGGTGATGACACGCAAGAACCTTTGGCTGAAGATGACCGAGCTGGAAGCTCGCGCCACAGAACCGGGCCGTTACCACAACCGCGGGGGACAACTCTTGCGTGAGGAGAAAGAGAGGAAAGCTATTGCCAGTAATGTGAGTATGAGTTACTTGATAATTATTTTATTGCCGATCATACTTGTTATAGTTCACTTTAGTAAATAAAAATAATATTCTGGTTATTAATAAAACCATAAAGTTAGGTTTTGATAAGTAGATTTATGTATAGACTTTGTCATACTTACACAGTGTCTGATTTTGCTATTTGCGATAGGTTATTTAAATTTTTCGATGTATTGTGTGTATCCTACTGAATTTTATAATTCCTAATTTTCACGTCATAATTTATAATTCCTAATTACTGCCTCGGTGGCGCAGAGGTAGACGTGCGCGACTGCTACTCGTGTCTCGAGTTCGATTCCCGGGTCGGATCAAATGTTTGTTACGTCGGCAAATGTTTGTTTTGGAATTTGGGTGTTTTTTATGTATAAAATGTACATATTTACCAAAAAAAAGTATTCTATCAGTCAATCTAGCTATTATAATATAAGCTCTGCTTGGAATGTAGCTAGCCGGAGTTGTGTGTGAAATGTTCGAAATATAAAAAAATAGTTTGTCCGACTTAATTTATTGCAATACTATTTTCATCTTCATTTTATTGATATTTACTCATTACTATTTTTATAGCTACCCAAAATTGAAGCACAAATTCGTGAGTTGGTGACCGAGTACGAAGCTAAGACCGGAAACACCTTCACAGTTGATGGCAAACCTCTACTTCAACTCATGGAAGACGAATGGGAGACTAGAAAAACTGTAAGTGTACAACTCTGTCACTTTCATTTAAATTTCATATATTTATTTTACACGCAATCTATATAGTAGAGGATACAATAAGGAACGACCTTCACCCATCTGTTTATTGGATGAAAATTTTTTATATACATATATTTTTAAGAACACTGTTCATTTTTTGCTTTGTTTTTTTTTTGTTTCAACACTTTGTATCAAGCATGCAATGTATCACGATGTTATTGATATTTGTAGTACCCACTGTTGTTATTGGTATTTCTCACACTCCTGAGAAGTGCCAATTAATATGTCCCTAGTGACAAATTACTACTTACATAAAATGTATTTTATTAGACAACGAAAGTTAAATGTTTATGATTAATTACCAACTTTGCTTATATTATGGAGTGTAGAGATACAATCTAGTTAAAGTTAAAAAGTGTCCGCCAAAATTCACTAATTAGGTGACGCCACTTGCACAGTGGCGTCACCTAATATTCCATTGTTGCAAGTTTCCATTCGCATCAAAATTTCACTTTTCAAAACTCGACAACCGTTATTCCGGCCAGGTTTTTTACAGACAACCCTATAACATCGTATTTGTAATGAAACAGCGCTTATTTTTATATAAAATTTATTTATTAAACAAATGGGTGAAAATAACCAAGATTGACATATCTTCTCATACCTGCCAACCCAGTAGCTATGCCAGGAAACAAATAGACAACCCAAGGTTTATATGTTCTATACTTCTATAGGCTTTATACTGTCGGTTGGTATTAAATATATTCGTTAAACACATGAGTACACTGTGTAATAAAAAGTCATTTTTTAATTTTTTATTAAAAACAGTTTGGCCAGGAATTATTTAGCCAACCCATCCGTGATATGTTATTTAATATATTAAATTTGATATAAAATACTTTTCATCCATTAGATGGGTGAAGGTCGTTTCTCTATGTATCTTAGACCAATATATATAAAAGAGTAATGTGACTGACTGACATACCCAGAGATCAACGCACAGCACAAACCGCTGAAGCTAGAAACCTGAAATTTTGCATGTAGGTTCTTTATATAACTTAAGTGAGCACTAAGAAAGGATTTTTTGAAATTCCTCCCCTAAGGGGGTAAATCAGGGGATGAAAGTCTGCGTGAACGAAGCCGCGTGTAAAAGTTAGTATGTAATATTCACAAATTTTAACGCCGAGCTCGGTTACCATCATCACCGGTACACGGATCGAATAAACTCCAATAGGCTCTCTGATTGGTCAGGGGGCAAGGCTTGATCAATGCGTCACTATTTTCTTAACGCGAATGGAATAGAGTGGTGTTGTTGGTTAGACTCATGAAACTCATGGTTGTCTGTGGTCAGGAGCGGCACCTGAAGCTGTCGGCGCGCAAGCAAGCTCACACGCCCACGACGCCGCTGTTCCGCTCGCTGGCCACGTCGCCGCTCGGCAAGCGGAACCGCACGGCAGCCGGCTTCGCTGCCACCGCTGAAAAGAACAGGTAACTTTCATTTCGTTCGTACTATACTCTAAACTTTACTTTACCTGTAGGAGAACCATGTTTCGACACATGGAACCCAACTAGAGTGATACGATAGCCAAAAAAAACAATTAAGTAATTGCTTTGCTGCTCTTTGTCGCGTAATTTGGCTTACTATGAACCTACATAAATTACCCAACTCTAGTAGAGGGGACTGAAAGGGTTGAAATAATCGCTAACTGTTAAGTAATTACCCTGAAAGAAACTAAAATTTTCTTGGGCGCTTGTACCTACTAAATATTATTTACATCTCTCATGTTCGGTAAGTAGGTTCTTATTACCTCCAAATGGGGCTTGTATGTGACTAATTAGCGCTCTAGGGTAATAATGTAGCTCGAAAAGCCCTAGGGCGGTAAGTAATTAAAAAAAACACTTCTTTCTTTCAAAAAGTTCGCGTACATCTAACTATCATACTGGCAATAGACATCATGCATTCAGCCCAATGACCAAAGAGGTCGCTTTGCTATTCAGCCTTGTCTTCGTGTGAGTATAATAGTCATCAATTTTGAATATCGAACGGCGAAGCTCAATTTTGTTCTTGAAAAAATAATTAAAAAGTTCTATGCTTGGTTATTTTTAATGAAAAAAGGCGGGAATAGAAAACTTTAATGGAATTCTTATAATGCCGGTTTTTTTCTACTTACCTCACAATCGAGATGTAAAGCAGAATAGTTAGCTCGGGTGTAAGCACCAATTGCACCCTCGAACTATAGACGGGCGCCTAAATATCTCGGGCTGCAATTGATGCCTTACAGCCCTTGGCTACTAATCTACTATTACATACATCAGAGTCATTAATCCCGAAAAAATATTCAGGGTTATTATGATATCGCTTTTACTGTTCTTTAAGATTAGCAAAAACAGAAGTGACTCCACAACACTTACATATATACTTAATGACTGCACGGTTAACTTAGTGGTTTAAGCGGTTGCCACGCCGCTTTCTACTGTGCCAAGGGTTCAAATCCCAAGTGGGTCAACACTTTGTGTGATCCACAAATTGTTGTTCGAGTCTGGGTGTTCTTTGTATCCGTTTCCTGCAGGCTTTTAAAGTCCCGCGCAACACAGGTTGTATATTCCTAATGCAAGAGACATATAAAAAAAATTAACCTTATAACTGTCATATTTTCTAAAATTCGCTATCAAAAAAGTAAAATCTAGGCTTAAGACATAGTCTCATTGACATTAAGCAGTTCTTTTGATTGACAGGCCGCCGTCGAAGCGGCAACTTATAACGGGCAGCGCTACTAAAGCTGTGACTACAATCACCAACAACTTGTCGGCATTGAAGCGATCTGCTATCTCGACTGTTAAAAGGTAAGTTCATAATACACATTAGTATAAGTTAATTGTGGTTGCATACTTGGTCCAAAACATTTAAACCACAATCTTCTTCAATTGTTCATGAGATTATAAATTCCACAGAAATAACGTCATGTAGAAGTTTTTCTTAGGTTAATCCATTTTTTTAGTTCACTGTAAATCATTCACAGTTTCGATTATTGTATTGTTTCAGTTTATTTGATGTTCCATATGAATATCATATGAAGCCATATGAGCTTCAAACATGGGAGAATGTTGGAAAAGTAATCCCTATAAACAACTTAGTACAGTAAAATTTACGTAAGAAGTAGCGTAAATATTTAGGAAGGGGAAGTACAGAACCTTTAATATAAATACAAACAAATTCACGGATTTAAAAAGATTCGTATAGACTTCTAGGCCTAGATTACAACAATCAGAATTTCATAAAAATATCTCATTTGCCTTTTTCGTAAATATACAACGAAATTATGCAAATATACCTACATACATTCTGAGTATGGTTACTATTTTAGTCGGACAGCTTAGGCCACTCATTAAGGGTTTTTTTCTAATAATAATTTCTAAATCATACTAGCACAATTCATCACACCTATACAACAGAACAGAACATTATTAACTATAATAGTTTCATAACTTAAAATGAAAGTATCTGCCCGCCTAGCCAAGTTGCAAGCGTTCTTCTTTCTGCAGTCGTTAACGCCTAAATTCTCGTGTGTCATTGGCTAATACTTTGTCTAAGATTAGCCAATGACACACGAGAATTTAGGTGTTAACGATTGCAGAAAGAAGAACGATTGCAACTTGGCTAGGAGGGCTGGTTAGTTAAAGTAAAGATTACTCAAATAAAGTATGTATCTTTCAAGTAAAGTTCTCAATTTAAACTTTTGAGACATTTGTCATTTAGGTAATATTTTTCATTCCTTTACTATTTCAGTGCACGAATGTGAAATAATCGATGTGAAAACACATATACGTCATAATTATAGAGGCAAGTTTCGTTTGGTTGATGATGATATTATGTAGCGAACGATATAAATTATCCGATTTTGATATACGGCTTGTTGTGTAAGTAGAAGGAATGAGAAATATTATAGTCTAGTAGTATCATACAAGTTCCTAAAGTATTTTATTAATACTAGTGCTAATTTAGAAATTATAACTAAACTAGCGGCTCGATCTGGCTTCGCTAAGAAATCTTTGAAATTTTCGGATTTCCTCTAATATAATATGCATTTATTACTCATATAAACCTTCCTCTTGAATCACTCTTAATTTATTGCTGACAATTAAAATTTTATCAAAATAAAAACCGACTTCAAGGTTCGACTCCATTTCTCTTGGATGCCATCAGCAGATCTATGTCGTTATCATGGTACCACCGTTGGGATATTTCCTATCCATTAAAAAATAACCATCAAAATCGGTTCATAAACGACGAATTTATCCGCGAACACACATAAAAAAAAAATAGGGTCGAATTGAGAACCTCCTCATTTTTTGAAGTCGGTAAAAAATTATATTAAAATCAAGTAGAGTAGTTTAAAAAATTTAAGCACACAGCGGAAGTGATTTCATTAGATAATTATATTCTTCTGACTTTCCTTGGTCTTTGTGTGTTCCACAAAACGTAGTTATTGTCTGTAATAAATAATACATCAAGTGGCATATGCAGCCCTTTGACCGCAGCCAATCTACCTGGTCGCAGTCCCTGTATCCTCACTATGATTGTTTTAAAACCCTTCTAAATAGCTCTTATAGCTAGACAATAGCTAGTTTATGAAATATGTAGATGTTAAATAGTGTTTAAAATAACATGTATTAAACATTTAAATGAAGTAGATTGTAGTTTAGAGTTTATATACGAGTAGTATAGTAGTATATTATATTTGCGAATGCAGATGTTTCTTTTAATTTTTTACTACTTTCACTTTTTAAATATAAACTAGTTGTAGCCCGCGGCTCCGCCCGCGTGTATGTCGGTTATCGCGGCAAAACGTAGCCTATGTGTTATTCTGATGTATAAGCTATATTACTGTAAAGTTCCGTTCAGTAGTTTTTGCGTGTAGAAGTAACAAACATACACACTCACAAACTTTCGCCTTTATATATTAGTGTGATTATCACGGATCAAGAACAAATTCATAAAATTAATATAACGAAGTAAATAGAAAAACAATTACTAAAACTAGATGCCTTATTCATATCTAAATAGGAATTATGTAATGACGTGTTGAAATAAATACAATTCACTAAAGATTTATACAGTACAGTACAGAAGGTTAAAACTTACTTTATTTTAATACTTCCTCAAATGTAATTTTTTCAAGATAAATCTATATTCAACTAGCTTTTGTCCGCGACTCTGCCCGCGTTTATGTCAGATATCATGGTAATCATTTTTCAGGTAAAAATATAGCCTTCACAAACAAATAATGTGGCTTTCTATTTGTAAAAGAATTTTCACAATCGGTTCAGTAGATTTAGAAATTACTCACTACATCTTTACAAACTTTACCTGTTCTTAAAATTTGTATAAAATATCGGAGATTATGTAATACTAGATCGACTAGACTAATCACGCAGACTATCATCCCCTGATATACCCCCTTAGGAGTGGAATTTCAAAAATTCCTTTCTTATTGCGCACTTACGTTGTATAAAGAACCTACATGTAAAGTTTCAGGATTCTAGGTTCAGCGGTTTGGGCTGTGCGTTGATCTCTCTCTCTATGTCAGTCACCTTCCTCTTTTATATATATAGATAATCAACCTGAAATATTTTTGCGGTTAAGTAGAAATAATTATATTAATTCTGTCAGGCGTATAAGCGGGCGACTGGCGGCAAGGGTAGTTGCGGAGGGGAGACTTGGTCCTGAAGCTAAGAGGAAACTTGACTACGGAGGTGATCCAAAGAAGACTCCGAAGACTGTTAATGGCAGTATTTTGAAACATAAGCGAACGGTGAGTTATATTTTACACATTTGTTACATACATTTTAGATGGATCAAATGTTTTTATGAACTGCTAATATTTGTTTCGGAGTGCATTAGTTTGCTATGTATAATTTACAACAAAAACAGTTTATAAGTATAATACAAGCTCTGCTTAGCTTTAAACGAAATGGTGTTTAATAATACTATTTTTCCCGTAAATATTGCGCATTCCTGTGTGAATTTATTTTGAAACTTATCTGAGTTTTATATTCAATACAACCTCACACTATATCTAAATTCTAAATTAAATAAGTAATAATCCAAATAACTTTTATTTTATTAATCTCAAACTGTATGTACATATCTCACTTGTATTAAACAAACAAATAATACTCATTCTTGGTACAATATGAATAATAAAATCGTTTGTACTCAGTCCCATGGGAAGCGACGTAGCACAGGGCGTCCTTCAATAAACGCGACTCGCTCCACGGCGTCGCAGGAAGAATCACGCACAACGAAACCTAACCCTTTGATGGAGACTACACTTCTTACCACTTATACAGATTTCAAAGTGAGTACAATCTATGTATTCTCCTATTTACTCTGCCTGATGGAAAGCATAAGCAGAATCCAAGAGTGGTGGTCACCATACTGCGAATGCAGTCTATTTTTTGCCCATCATATACGTATCCACAAATATACAGCGGCAGTAATAAAGCAGCATAATTTTTTAAATGTTTTTAAGAAGGTTGCAAATATCATCGGTAGCGGTACCCACACACGCATTATTTATAAAAGTGCGAAAGTAATAAGGCGCGTATCCACCGAAATTGTTTGCAATTTCAGTGTTTCCAGCTGTTGGCAACTCTACAGAAGTCACCGACTTTTGTTTCCATTGTGTCTACACCGAGTCGCCAACAATTTGAAAAACATTCGAACTAAGCGTCTCCACAGAACCTATAAAAAACTGCAACAAGCGGATTCTTTTGATATTTACCGCCAAAAACAGAAACACGGTTCCCAACATTTGTTGCCAACACAAGGAAATTACTTTAAACTAAACTTTTGTCACCAACACGTGTTGACAACACAAGAGTTGCCAACTTTTTTTCGGTGGAGACTGCTTTATATTATAATAAAACTCTTTTTTATAGGACGGAATCAATGAAAAACAGATCAGTCGCAGCTCGATGGCTAACCCGAAACCACACGAACCCGTCCTCCCCAACATCGTGTACCACCACATCGATGAGAACAATGCTACCCCAAAAAAAACTCCGAGGGTGAAAACACCATTGACGCCTAAAGTCGGGAAAGAGAATATACAGCAAGTTAACATGCATATGACACCTAAAAACAACCTCCTGTACACACCCACGCGGCTTACTCGGTCCGCCCTTAAACTAAATAATGACGGTTTCGCTACACCCCGAGCTCCTCTTAGCGCAAACAAAGTCAACCTTCAAAGACAGAACACAGTTTCCAATTTAACTGTCAAAACTACCCCCAATAATGTTAGCAGGTCTAAGTCTCACTCACATTTAATGCGAGCTAAAAACCTTCCGCCTTTAATTTAAAAACTTAGACTGAGTATTAGCACATACGTCTTTATGTATCTTGCATTGATTGTTTTTATTTACACGAGAATATCAAGATGTGTGTACTATACCTTACAGTAATGTTAGTATTTCTGGTTATATTCAAAGGAACCGATGTGTAATTATAGATATTATTCAGGTTTTTTAAGACAATTTATTTTTATTAAACGTGTATTGATGGCTTGACTCAAGATTTGTGACGTATTAGTTGTTTTCTCTTTGGTTTATATATTTTAACTTCGTGTATATTTGAATCTCTAGAATTATGTGCTTACATACAGCATTGTTTATGATTTATTATTTGTCTATAGATGTGATTGATATAGTATTTTGTTTGGTAAATAGTTTTGTTAGTTGTTTAAGTTCTTAGAAGCATTTTTAATTTTCTTGCATTGGAATATTTAACATCGTTTTAATGTAGTTTAGTTTTTCTTGGATATTTCTTGTATAAACAATTTCAAATAATTCATTTCTAACAAGGAAGATAAACAAAGTATAAGGACTGATTAAACATTCGTACGATTCAATAATGCATTTTCAATATTATGGCAGCTTCTCAATCTAATAAAAGAGTTCGAATATGTCGCAAGAAAGCGTACTTAATATTAATCAGTATTTCTAAAATAACGCGTCTACTCTTAGCGTCTGTATCTTATTAATTAATGACATTTTATTTAATTTAATGTACAATTTTTTAATAAGTATAAAATGTAAATTATGGTTGTAATATATTTGCATAGTTTAAAATGTGTTTTCTTTTATTTCCATGGCCTACTAGTTAGATAAAAACTATAAGCCAAGTAAACAACAAATAACTTTGACAATTATTTTAGAAATTCGTTTCAGTCCATGTATGTGAACGTATTGTGCTTTAAATGTCGATATACTTTAACTATGAAAGTCCTAAATCAGGCTACTGGTTTCGAAGGGCCGTCGAAGATGATAAACACGATATCGAACTAATTATATTTGCGCCTGACACGCGCCCACTTTTCGGCGACGTGAATATCGGGTCACTGATGTAAGAATTCTTATTTAGTGGTATATAATGACTCGTGGAAGTAACATTATATTCTTTAACTTAATTAACCAAAAATGGTGTCACATTTTCTGTTGGTCATAAATAAATGAAAGATATCTATAGAAATAAATGAAATAAAGTGCCCGTTTGTAATTAACCGACTTCCAAAAGGAGGAGGTTCTCAATTTCATCGGTATTTTTTATTTTTTTATTTTTATGTATGTACATCGATTACTCCGTCAATTGTGGACCGATTTTAAAAATTCTTTTTGTATTCGAAAGGGTATGCTCCCCATGTGGTCCCATGGCCACCATATCAGGATCTGATGATGGGATCCCAAGGAAATCGAAAGAAACCCTCAAATTTACGTGAGCGCCTGCAATGAAGTTAAGAGCAATTGTCTGCATTGCTTCATATTCTGTAGACATCAATAAATTTTACATGAAATGATGATGAGAGACTTGAGAAAGACTAAAAAGCGAAAAAAAAAAAAAAACTTCGTTTAAAAAAACCGACTTCAAAAACTAAAAAGTATAAAATAACCTAATTTGTATGGCCTTGAGCGGGATAGCTGCTCTTCGCGTTGAACAAACCAACGGAAGCGTCGGTGACGTCGAAATATAGCGAGTGTGGTACCTACTATTACATTTGGCTTAGCCCCGACTTCAAGCCTATGAATAGGTAGCCCATACAAATTAGGTTATTTTATACTTTTTAGTTTTTGAAGTCGGTTTTTTTGAACGAAGTTTTTTTTTCAAATTAACAGCTTTTGTTCCTGGTGATCTCTGGAACAGCTGGACCGAGTATGACAGATAGCTAATGATATAAGGAGTAACTTAGACTACTATTTTAGACTAGCGTAGCACCGGTGTTACTTGCGGTTACTGGTGTACCACGGGGCTCAGCTAATAGGTGCATAATACATTTTGAAAAAAAAAAAAACTATCACGGGAATACCTTAAATTCTTCAAATAAAGTATAACAGTACATCAAAGATCAAAACCTGTAGGTACTTAATATGACAAGGTGAATAATTACTAAAGCGAATTGCTTCTTATGAATGGATGTTGTTGTACGAAACTTGTTTCACTACAAACACTGGAAAAAAATTCGCCAAAGTTAGTTGGTCACTTGTTCAAAAGTTATAAGAGTTAAAAGTGTCCGATCACCAACTATTTTCCAGTTCTCGGATCGGTATTTTTTCACAGTAAAATTGCACTTAATTTTCACAATAAAATTGCACTTAATATTAATAAAACACTCCCATGATTTTATTTTCTTGGAAAAAGTCTTTTAAAATAATTGAAATCTGTAGCACTGATTGTTTTAAGTTCAATTGCTTGTGCGCTACAGAAAGTAGGTAATTCATTAAGTGAACCTACGTTAGTCCCCATCTATTTTACTATACTCTATGGTTAATCCTCCCTAAAACGATAAAGTGCATGTTTTACCCTTTTTTAGTGAACTATCGGCTCTTTCAATATGCATGATTAATGAGAAGAATAGGGTCGTTGGTTTCATAGCATTCTCAGACTATCCGAATGTGCATGGAGTTGACCCCGCGGATTGGGAATATTGGATAAGAAATTTATATCAGTAAGTAATTTTGCAAATCAATTCTATTTTTGCCGAATCTAATCTGCCGAATATAATCACAATTATCATAGAAAATAAAAATAGGCGAAAATGATGTTGCAAAAGCTTAGCGTTATTTTGTTTTGTGACATTGAGTTAGATGCTCCGCAATGTATGAAAAAAGACAAAAATCACCCATCGCTAAACGCCTTGCAGATGTGAAACATCGAAATTATTTTGTAGAAACAAAATCACTTTCAAACAATCAAACTCACCGTGAGAAAGACGTTAAACCATTTGCGAAGGGCGACGCATCGCCACGCTGCATTACACACTAGATATTATTATGCCTACAATTACATACCAACCGCTAGCTGATCTGAAGCACCGCCTTAGATGTTTCACATCAATTGCAAAATATATTAGGTCTTTACCTATGAAATTGCCGTTTTGTATGCAATAAGTGAAAGTACTTATTTTTTCAAACTTTTTTATTTCTGTTATTCGAAGTAATCACCCATGCAATCGACGCATCTTTGCCAACGCATTGGCAGTTTATTGATGCCCTTCTTGTAAAAATCAGCTGGACGGGAGGCAACAAACTCTTCAAAGGCATTTTGTACTGCCTCTCGGGAATTGAAATTTTTACCCACTAAAAAGTTGTCTAAATTTTGGAAAAAGTAATAGTATAGTCGGTAGGTGCAAGGTCTGGTGAGTATGGCGGATGAGGGAGAGCTTCCAACCCCAGCTCTTGCAGCTTGGAGACTGTCTGTTGCGCAGTATGGGGTCGCGCGTTGTCGTGAAACAGCTGCAAGAGCTGGGGTTGGAAGCTCTCCCTCATCCGCCATACTCACCAGACCTTGCACCTACCGACTATTACTTTTTCCAAAATTTAGACAACTTTTAGTGGGTAAAAAATTCAATTCCCGAGAGGCAGTACAAAATGCCTTTGAAGAGTTTGTTGCCTCCCGTCCAGCTGATTTTTACAAGAAGGGCATCAATAAACTGCCAATGCGTTGGCAAAGATGCGTCGATTGCATGGGTAATTACTTCGAATAACCGATATAAAAAGTTTGAAAAAATAAGTACTTTCACTTATTGCATACAAAACGGCAATTTCATAGGTAAAGACCTATTATATTAAATATATATAACTTATTTGTAGGTTGAGATAGTATGTTGCAAGATTTTTTTATTTGTAGCAATATAATTTTAATCATTTTATTTCCATTTTTACAGTACCTACCTCACCTAAGTGTACCTATCTATCTAAGATTTCCTACTACTAATGTAAAGATTTCTGTGTAAAAGACTCCATTTTTTTACTTTTAAGGAGATATTATGTTTCTCGGAGCACACTGTTTGTTCACTTTTTGTGTTGCGCTGATATAGTGACCGACATTTTTCTGGAAGAAGCTCTCATATCTGTATTTTTAAACGATAGTTACTTAACAGAAATTGTAATTGTCGTTCCTACTTCTTCTCCAGAGGGTAAGACTTCTTATTTTTCTTACTAAAAGAGTAGTAACAAATGAAGCCAACTATCTGTAAAACTAAAATGCCTACAGTGGAACATACAACCTCCTCATTTTTTAAGTCAGTTAAAAATATGTATCTAGTTTTGAACAGTGGAACCTATTTTAGTTTTCATAATTAGTTTTAGTAACTTATAATTTACTTCTTTATGCACTTACGTACATAGTTCCCCTATGACGATTAAGCCCCACTATGTATATCTTAATATATATAAATCTCGTGTCACAATGTTTGTCCTCAATGGATTCCTAAACCACTTAACCGATTATAATAAAATTTGCACACCATGTGCAGTTCGATCCAACTTGAGAGATAGGATAGTTTTTGTCCGCGACTGTACACTGCATGTGGGAAGCTGAGACAGATATGTAATGGCGGTACGAAGTTCGCCGGGTCAGCTAGTAAGTGTATAAAGGTAGAAAGTGCCCAGGACATTAGTCCATTAGTATAGAAATCTTGTAAAGGGTGACAAGTATTCACTTGTAACTAATATAAACTTACATAAAATATACATTTGTACATTTACTCTAAACACGTACACTGTAAATGTAGTCATACTTAATAAAATCACTTCAATGCAAATTAAAAATACCCTAACCTAACCCCAGTTCTACTCTACAATGAGATGATGACTGTATCTTTCACTTGAGTAGGAGCAACGACCGAAATCTTTTACAGACGTGTTGTTCAGACATGGAGCATTTAAAAAGCACAATTGTTACAAATTCCTGCCCAGAGGAAAAGAAGACAAATTTGGAAATTACTTGATAGTGGCCGGTAGAAAAGATTTTTGTCCGAAATTAAAGATGCGTCGAGCAGTGTAAGTTAATAAAACTTTATATTCATTAATTAAGCAGGTAGTTGCTTTCATCAAAATTAATAGCTACATTTACGTATGCTTGCTTTCCAGCAGGTAGTAGAGCCACGCTGATTTCAGCATGCATGGGCCGGCTCGACCGGGGCGGTACTACCCTCGCACAGAAAATCAACGTAAAATGACAGCAGCAGTGCTGTCGTGTTTCGTTGGTGAGTGCGAGACCGGAGGCCCAAATAGTCTAGTCAACAAGTTCCATACTTGTTGACTAGACTAAAAGATGCAGTAGCATCACTAGGCCGCCAGGGTCGCCATACTGCATTGCCTGCATTCGCAGTGAGTATGGTGACCGCCACTCTTGGATTCTGCTTATGCTTTCCATCAGGCAGAGTAGAGTCATTTTGGCGGGCCATACATTAAAAAAAAAAAAAAAAAAAAAGGTAGTTTTTTTTTATTTCCTGCAATCAGTCGTCTGGATTATGAGCAGATGTGGTATACATCAGGTAGAGTAGAGTAATTTTGCCAGCTCTTAAATATATAAAAAATACTATTGGGACAAGCGAAGACATATGAGGTATTCATACTAGTGCCTCAAATTCTTAGTTTTCGATAACTCGAGTTGTGAATTTCATTTTGCTGCTATAGGGAAGAGGATAATGATGATGTTGTCGAAATATTAGACAAATCGTGTCCGCGCCTGAAGGAGTTGTACGGATTGTATTATATTAGCGAGTTAATTGGACGTCATCCAGAAAGTCAGCGGAAAATTCTCGTAGGTGATGTAAGTATTACCATTATTTTTGCACATCAACTATAGTTACTGTATAACCTATAGCTAAGATTAAAACAATGTCGTTTTTAAAGAAGCTCCATACTCTATATTACACCTATACATGAAAAGTGCTTGGTCTGACTGATTGATTTATCAACGCAGAGCCTAAACCACTGGGGCTTCAATCCTGCGAGTTTGTTTACTGATGCTTTTTATGCTGTAAGCACCCACTACAAAAGGGTTTCTGGAAATTTCTAAGGAGCATGATTTACGATATCATGATGCGTTCGAAGTCTCTGGTACTAGTTAACCACTCAACATTATTAGGGGCTTTTCATTAAACTGTTTTTAGGTTCAAGGACGCGCGGTTGCTGTCATGTGTCTGAATACAGATATTAACTATAAACAACTACAAAAGATATACGATTTAAAACCGTTCAATGGACTCAGTTCATCTACGCCTCTCGAGAAGGAGCAAAACAAGCGGGCAAACAAACTGCTTACCATTTTCGGGTATGTCAGTAGGCTTGACGTTGATAGAAATTATAAGAAATGTATATTTTTTTACTCATGGAGGATGCACGATGATCATAATATGCACTCGTCGACTTTCTGATTGTTTCTAAATTGATTTGACAACCAAGAGTTTTCTTTAGCCATTAATTAATCATTTATATACAGCCTATATTTGATACACACAATCCAATATAATATCCAACTGAAAAATTTAAAGTTCACAAAGTAACAGGGGCTCTTTAAAGAAGACAAAGGCAATAAAATAAAGCAAATCGTAAATGTCTACCAAAGTGATGCTATTCTTGACACATTTATTCACATCTTATAACATCGACCAAACTATAGGTATCTCTGTACAAACTAAATTATAATGTATAAAATTTAGTTACCTTCTAAAACATTTCCTCTACAATAAGGCAAAAAGTTCTGAGAACAATGCATGGTTAATTCCTAATCCACTAATGGTTCGAACAAACACAAAAAAACAAATAAGCAAAAAAAAACTATCAGTTTTTTTTATTATAGAGATCCGATACGAAAGGGGAAATGGCTGCCATTTGAACATTTACAAAATACATCTTCTTTCCACTCAATTAGTGTAAGTGTAAGTATTCTACTTAGTGACAATCAATAAATAATTCATACTCGTAGTACCCTATTTAGTAGAAGTTAGTGTACTTGTTAGAAAAATACATCTCACAATGATTGTTTGTATATTACCTACGCCACGCTAACCAATGGTTTGAGAGAGTGGTAATATCGCCAACGGTCTGAAGGTTAACTATGTAATAAAAATTAGTTCAATATTCAGTTCTGCTCTCAATCTCACAAAAGTCTTAAAAGGTATTCTCGCAGTGATGTATCAAACATTGAACGGTGACTGTAATGCATAGAACGACACGGTAGGGAAAAGCTGTAAGCAGGAGTTTTCCTCTGTCGAAGTTTAAGCCCAAACAAGCCTGCCTGATTGAAAGCAAGAGCAGAGGCCACCATACTCATTGCTAATCCATACAATGCATCATGTTGACCCACAATATGGTGGCCACCAGGTTTTGACTGATTGGCACAGGAAAGGAGAGCCGAACCGTTGTATATTAAATCTGCTTCATCCTACTAATATTATAAACGCGAAAGTTTGTAAGTATGAATGTATTGATGGATGTTTGTTACTCTTTCACGCAAAAACTACTGAACGGATTTGGATGAAACCTTACAGTAATATAGCTTATACCTCAGAATAACACATAGGCTACTATTTGCCGCGATAACCGACATACACGTGGGCGAAGCCGCGAGCAAAAACTAGTAATATATATTATATATGTATATTTATTGTATATCAGTCATAGTCAGATAGTAACACTAAGTTATCTGCAAGTAGGTACCATCAGTATCGTGCTGAGTCATATAATACAGTTTTATTGTTTTTAAAGGTATCAGAAGGTGCCACTTCTAAAAGCAGAAGCCACCGTCTGTTACCGACAAAGAAGTCGAGCAAAGTGAACTTCAAGAGAAACGCTAAAAGGAACCACAGTTTAGATCATATTATAATAAAGCAAAACGATTCTGATGATTTGAGCGACAGAATATTCAATTTTTCTCCAAATTTATCACAAAGTGCATTAGTCTCGGTTGCCAATATGCTAGATGATGATCCTTTTGATTATGATATTGTAAACATCGATCGGAAGTGGTTACATGATGTCCCGTCCAATGATGTCAGGTATACAGTAATGTGTAACAAAAACCATTAATTTACTTAAAATAAGAACATCTAATAACAGTATTATCCTTTCTAAGGAGTGGCCTATGTCAGTAGTGATGAAGAACAGCTATTAGTGGCTACCACCACACAGACATTGAGGACTCAACAATGTTTATTTAAAAAAATGGCGTTAAGTCTTTAACGTACCTATAGTGAAATAATAATAACCAACAATCTTAAATACCTGAAATGAGGCTTTGCTAACACGCTATCCAAACTCTTGCAGTGCTGTTATCCAGCATATAGTTTATACTCTCGATTGTCGGCACTTTATGGAACTTGTTGCAATACATTCTAGAATCTAACTCACTTGTACTTATTTCACTATTTTAATTATCTTTACACCTAAGGCGAAACCGGTCATGTGTAAAGATAATTAAAATAATGGAATAAGTACAAGTGAGTTTGATTCTAGAATGTATTAACCAGCATCGTTCGCTTTATTAAATAGTTCTTAAAACACCTGAGTGTTGTCACGTTGTATTTTAAATAATAAAATTAATTTTGATCACCGGCTATAGAATTAAACAAACAAAGTGCTGGTGATACAGAAATTGGCTTTTCAACAAGCTAAATAATAGTACCTGTTTGATATTGTCTTCATGCTGATAAATAGCTTTGTCTTTGTCAAAGCTGCTGACGAAGTCTCAGTAATAAGTGATCGTGAGATGCTCTGAACCCTTGTTGTCAACTAAGTTTTTTCCCCTTTACGATTAAAATGATTGATGATAACTAGTAGCTTTAAACTCATAATTTGGCTTGTATTTATTTTATATTTCCAGTAATAA
Organism: Diaphora mendica; assembly: GCA_949125395.1. Classification (NCBI taxonomy): domain Eukaryota; kingdom Metazoa; phylum Arthropoda; class Insecta; order Lepidoptera; family Erebidae; genus Diaphora; species Diaphora mendica. The sequence goes on along the minus strand of OX421324.1, from coordinate 16,751,096 downwards.
TAATGTGGTGTACGGATTCAAGAACACACTTTCAATTGCATCATTGAGGAAACCTAACTCGTATAAATGGAAGAAAAAAAGTAAATATATTTACTAATAGCACTGAAAGTTTTATCAAATACATAAGCGACTAGACGGCGTAGAGGTTTGTGTAACGGAAATGAACGGAATACTACGTCAAAAGTCGCGGGACTGATTTCAGCTCAAGTCAAACATTTAATTTTTAATTTGGTCTGGCTCACAAATCAGAGTATATGCATTTCTACATGACTAACTATATACCAGAAGACCGTTTAAGGTTGTTGAGGCACACCATGTTGGCGGCACGGTCTAGAAGCCTCTGTTGTCATATAATACATACCCCCTGTGTACCTAAATACTTAGAATTAAAATTTTAAATATATTTCTAGTTTCTATTTTCCAAAGTAGCTCTGCCGTAGTATGTCTCACACGTCAAATCATTATTAGGAGTTTTGTCATTATGACTTTAACGTTTGGACATATTTATGACATATTAAGTATTTTGTACGAGTACGTAATGACTTTGCTACATTATTAATTGAATATTTGTTATAGATATGTACAAGAAGCAACTAAAAACCATCTCAATATTAGATCAGAAAATATCTGGAACATACCACGGCCCTCGGAACGCATTTATGATAGAATTATTTGCGATGCGCGAGGACATTGATGAAAGGTTGGTTGCATGAATAAATTTAAAACATAGAGGGTAGTTAAAAATCTCAAAATCAAGTACATTGTGTTTTTGAAGAACTAACACGAGGAGGTGTGTTCATATTTCAGAAGCGGTATGCCACTCGCACCGACTACAATATAATAGTTGTTGGTCTGAAAATTACTTAAAAATATAATTTCAATGATTTTTTCATAATATAGTTTATCTATATTTATAAGCAGTATAAGACGACCTTAAAATATAAATTAAACAACTAATCTGTATCATTAACTCAATATCTATATTCAATACTAGCTGAGCCCCGCGGTGTTACCCGCGGTACAACAACAATCGCGGGTAGCGCCGCGGGGTAAAGCTAGTTTAAAAAAAAGTAGCCGGAACAAACAGACAGAAAGTTTAAATTTAATGTACGCAATATAACTTATTTAAAAATAAACTAATGAAGGTTCTTTAATTTCAGACATGCTTTTGATATGTTAGAGGCAGCGTTTGACTTGATGAAGGACTATGACTACTGTATCATTCGTATTCCCTCTACTGAGCGACATTTCCCGTTATTACAACATTTTTGTGTGAGTCAAATATACTATTTAATCAGCTTCTTTTTGTTTTGATGTTAAATATTTGTCTGCTACATTTATCTATATGTCGGAATGAGGGTATCCGAATAATAAAAGTGTTACAAACATTTGCCACTATCGAACAGTTCCATGAGTCGGTAGCTCTGTGTTTTATATCGTGTGTACGAGGCTATATTTACCAGTGGGGGAATTACTAGCCTAGGTGGCGAATTCCACAGGGCACCGCGGTGGAGTGAGCGTTGCCCCAACCCCCTCGTGGGGGTTGCTGATGGTGTTAGGTTAATTCGTATCCGTTTAGTAGTGATTAGTGTTTGGCTTTGGTCCAGATTGGCTGTATCTGTCATTCATGTTCTCGTTTATTCTTGTGTCTCCGACATCAGAAGTGGGATCTGAATCTCATTTGCCCAGAATGTTTGAGAGTGTAACGGATCGTCGGTCGCGGCGAGCGGTCGAACTACCCTCCGCTCGAAATTCGTACGAGGTGGCCATTGAAAGGCGAGGTGGCCATTGAAAGGCGAGGTGGCCATTGAAAGGCGAGGTGGCCATTGAAAGGCGAGGTGGCCATTGAAAGGCGAGGTGGCCATTGAAAGGCGAGGTGGCCACTGAAAGGCGAGGTGGCCATTGAATAGTGAAATTGGTAGAATAAGAGGCCATCTAGATATTGTTAATAATCCAAAAATGTGTAACGAGCCTATTATTTTATGAAAATGTCCTAAATGAAGTTGTTTCACAGAAGATAAAATGTAATAATGTACCCAATGTCCTTGGTCAGGAGTGGCCGAACAATACAAAAATATCTCTTTCTTTTCTGCTTATAACGATGATGCACTGCCTTCAACATCACACGAGGACGTGTAATACGTCAGGACGGCCGTGTCGGAATGAGGGTATCCGAATAATAAAAGTGTTACAAACATTTGCTACTATCGAACAGTGCCATGAGTCGGTAGCTCTGTGTTTTATATCGTGTGTACGAGGCTATATTTACCAGTGGGGGAATTACTAGCCTAGGTGGCGAATTCCACAGGGCACCGCGGTGGAGTGAGCGTTGCCCCAACCCCCTCGTGGGGGTTGCTGATGGTGTTAGGTTGATTCGTATCCGTTTAGTAGTTATTAGTGTTTGGCTTTGGTCCAGATTGGCTGTATCTGTCATTCATGTTCTCGTTTATTCTTGTGTCTCCGACATATATAATAAAAACAGTCTTCCAATTTGTCTGCTACTCACTGGTATTTTGTTAAGATGTGGAAATAGTAGCCAAATAATTATCGCAATATAATACTTTTTGATTTTTTCAGTATATTCCAGTAAGAAATCGAGTGTGCTGTGAATACTGCCTATATGTGGCTCACAGAAGTTCAGTATTAGGGTATGTTTTTTTTCTATTAACCTTTTGATATAGAATATGTCGTATTCCATACGTGCTTCAATGATATTCCTAAGCCATTTCTTCAAAAAAGTCTTGTATTAAATTAGCAAAAACAACCTTGTTGTGTGCAGAGAAAAAGTAGTTTGTCTGAGCATAGCAAAATAGTACAAAGTATTCCTCATCATTTCAACGAAAGAAGTCCACTGCTTGACAAAATCGTCCTCTTAGTGTTGCCATAACAACTATTTCTACGGTGCCCGCATCTAAATGCTTTGCGCTGGTTGTCAAACCACCTTGCAAATAAATAAATATTTCGGACATCTATCACACAACGCCATCTAGTCCCAAGCTAAGCAGAGCTTGTGTTATGGGTGCTAGACAACTGATACAAATACATATATACTTTTTTTTTTGTAAATACATAGGTACATATTATACATAGAAAATACCCAAACTCCGAAACAAATATTTGTAGATCATACAAACATTTGGTCCGATCCTGGAATCGAACCCGAGACATCATGATCAGCAGTCGCACACGCCAACGCGCTTACCACTCTATAATTTTTTGCGCTCATCAAAATATAACAAAAAATATTATGTATAACAAAATTATAAAAGGGTTTCTGTGCTTTTGCATACCCCTGCAGGAAGCTACGGGTTCGTGAAGCAGAAATAATCGACATACCTAATATAGCTCATTTACTCTACCCCTTGGACGCAAAAGATACAATGAACTCCATTGAAACTATGATCAACGAGAACCAAGCATATGTCTTCACTAGCGGAATGTCAATTGTCGGAATAGCAATATTAGAGTACGTTAATTAAATGTTTTAACTAAAATACATTTTTTCATTCACAAATAATAATAAAATAATAGAAGACATACGTAGATTTATAAAGGCATGGCTCTCGACATGTATTTATTTGGTCCTCATCTACTTCCAAATATGTTACTGACTCCTGACACTTAAAAGCCACAGAACCACACCTTCAGATTCCTCCAGTATTAGTAAACCAGTAAACCACTCTTGGACTTCAAATTGAACTATCGCCGTCCAGTGTTCAACGAAGGTTTCCCCCAAGGAGCCCCAACTATCCCGATCTTTTTCACCGATATTTATATACCTTAGCTTTCTTCATGAACTTGAAAAATCATCACAGTGTAACACTTAAATAGTTCCTACAACACAACTGCACAAGTGCGATGGTAAGTGTTACATTATTATGTTTTTCTATGCTTTTAGATTGCCTGAAGAAATAGACTTTCTAAGATGCCGCTTTAACTTAGATGCTTTCCAACTGCACAAATACCGCTACGAAGGTCATGGAATAGACGCTGGGTTCATGAATATTAAAACTATCATAGCTTATCCAGTGTTTGAACCACATTTTAGGTTTTTCACAAGAGATCTAATGCGCCTATCAGGGAGTAATACTTTGATGTATGTTACAGCTTATAGGAATAAATGGGTAAATTCTTTACTTAATATACTCGGAACCACTCACGAAGACTTATTTTAACAAGTAAAATTTTAACAAAATAAAAACCGACTTCAAGGTTCGACTCGATTTCTCTTGGATGCCATCATCAGATCTTAGTGTCCTTATCATGGTACCACCGTTGGGAGATATCCTCTCCATTAAAAAAATAATCATAAAAATCCCAATAGAGCGATGGCCTAAACGAGTTTTCACACGTAGGCAAAAAAAAGAAATTTCATTAAGGTCAGGTTTTATTTACAGGCCGTACATAAATTAAACGCGACAGCGTCTTCTATGATTCCTTTAATACCCAGAGAAGTGGAGATTGACAGTGAAACGGTGCCTGAATTGAAAAAAATAGCAACGATGCTTAATGAGATGTTCGTATTTATTATTTATAGCATTAAGTACTAATTAATAACGCTTGTATGTAAATATTGTTTTTTTTTTAAATTATGGTTATGTACATAGGTTTCTATATTATGTAATAAAGAATAACATATTTAGTAAACATACATTGGTGTGTATTTTGCACATTGTAAAAATATTGTTACACTGGTGGACATATTTGGACTTAATATTGAGATACATCACTGTCAATCAATCGTAGCTTATCATTGCATTGATTCTTAGTACTTTTGTTGACAGACGATATCTATAGATTTATAAACGAACAGCAGTTGACAGACTGTCGTGTCTTGTTTTAGTATCCTGGATGGTTTCTATCTTTTGTTGATACTAAATGGTATCTTTCATTTCATTTATTCATAACAATTTTTACATTGTGTCGAATTACATCACTCAAATAAGATTTCACATGCATAACATAAAAAAAATAAAAAAATACAATAAATCAAAATAACTGGACAAAAAAACAATGTCAAAGTATGTAACAATTTAAAGGTAATAATGTCATTTAAATAGAAAATTAATAATGATTAAAATAATTGAAAATGGTCAAAAACAATATAAATAGAAAACAATTATTAAGTTAAGTTACGATATAATGTGCAAATTCAGACGACATACAATTACTAATTACATCTCATCAATAGAATAATAGCAGCCCTCGAGCAGATAACGCCTCAGTTTATTTTTAAAGTCTTTTTTGTACAGTGATAGCTTTATATCGTCAGGCAGTTTATTGAAGATATTCACTGACATGTGGCAGGTACCGTGTTTTACAATATTAAGATTAGGAATAACTATATTTTTAAAATCTTTTCTTCTCGTACTCTCTCTAAGTTTTCTTCCTTCTTCAGTCTCATACTGATGAACCGACTTAGCAAAATGTGTTAAAAGCACCAATACGTATAGGGAAGGCACGGTAAGAATATTCAAATTCAAGAAGTGCTCCCTACAAGATTCCTGCTGACGAATACAAACCATGGTACGAATGGCCCTTTTTTGTAAAACGAATGCTTTTTGCATATTGTATTCGTAGCTGCCACCCCAGCATAAAATGCTATATCGCAACCTAGATTCGATCAACGCGTAATACACTTTCTATAACTGTTCTACGTTAACTACATTACGAAGGCTTCTCAGTACGTAACATGCGGAGCTGATGGAACTTTCCAGACTCTGAAGTTCTGGTTTCCAGTTCAGATAACTATCAATTTTTACCCCTAAAAACTTTACCACCTCCACTAAGTTGACATCGACTCCATTCAAGGCACAATATAGACAACTATTATTTTTAGAAGTAGTTCTAAATAACATTAAATTGGTTTTAGTAGCGTTCACCTTGAGCCCGTTAATCGTAAACCAATTGTAAAATACTTCTAGAGCCTCATTGACACGCAACTGAAGAGATTGAATACTATCCGCGGTAATTATTGCATTGGTATCGTCTGCAAACACCACTAGCTTTGCGTGATCCCCTAAACTCCTTTCTACACAATCTATTACATCATTTATGAATGTAATAAAGAGTATAGGACCCAATATAGACCCCTGAGGCACTCCCGATTCTGCGTTTACCAATTTAGATTTAAACGAGTGGTGATGTAATGCATTATTAGCTATATTCCTCTCATTATTATTGCTTACGCGTGATAATTGCTTTACTTCCACAAACATTCTTCTGTTTTTTAAATAGGATGTAAGCAGTTGCTTAGCTTTGCCTCTCACTCCATAATGCTCGAGCTTATTCAACAGGAGGTCGTGGTTTATTGAGTCAAAGGCGGAACTAAGATCCAAGAACAGACCGGCTACCATTTGCTTTGAATTTAATTTACTTCTGATCTCCGTGACTAGAGTCTCAATAGCGTCTTGTGTTCCTATACGAGATTGATAACCAAACTGTTTATGATTCAAGATACTATTTCTGTTTAAATGTGAGATAAGTCTTGTTTTTATTAACTTTTCGAAAATTTTGGATAAAGTTGGCATGAGAGATATGGGTCTGTACATTTTAGGATCCTGCACAGAACCTTTTTTATGGATTGGGATTACCTTGGCTATTTTCAGTTGATCTGGGAAGATACCATCACTCAAGCAACTATTATAAAACTTTTTTAGGGGCTCTGCCAAAATATCTACATTGTCTTTAAATATCACTACAGGTAGCTCATCAAAGCCACACGATGACTTACTTTCCATTTCGTTTATTATCTTAACTATTTCATGAGTTGTGACGGGATACCAAGCAATGTCCCTTTCTACTCGGTTTGTATTTTTTTGTAACAATTGCATCGCAGAAATGCTTCCTGTACCCTTAACTGTGTTCATATTAGAGCTATCTCTGAACTGTTTCGCAAATATGTTGGCAACTTTAACTGGGTCTGTCACGAGTTTGTCTCCTACTCTCAACACAATTTCTTTTTGATAACTTTTAGTTTTGTTCCTATGTTCATTTATGAGTTTCCATATATCCCTAGAAATGTTTTTAAACGTGATATTTTAGACTGTACTGCTAATCTTTTCGCTTTCCCAATTACTCTCCTGTATATATCTAGATACTTCCTTCTGTAATTCATAAAGCTTATGTCAGTGTTTACGTTTTTGCTTGCAACTAGAAACCGTTTCATCCTACTAGAAACCTTAATGCCCAGTGTAACCCATGCTAAGGATGACCGTTTGGAATTCACCAGACTGGTTCTCTTTTTAAACGCTGTCTTAAATGTTTCGTTAAGTTTTCCAACAAACTTATTGATACCCAAAAGACACCAGTCCTGTTGTAAAAGTAGCTGTCATAAGACAATTTTGTTATTTACGCTATAAAATCTCCTTTTTACATAAATCTTAGTTTCTTTAAGTTTGTTATTTTGATCGCACAGTAGTGTAGTGTTTACATACTAATTGTTGGATAATTATCCTTGCAAAGTTAAGTTAGGGCATTTAGATGCTATTTAAACGAAATTTTGTTAATATTGATATAACTATTTTACAGAGTACCGTTCAGCGCTTGGTTTATCAATAGGAAGTTCACAACCTTGTCTAAAGTCAATATCACTACAAGAATTGTTATTATAGGAGGTTCTAGAACTTGTCTCGGGTTTATGAAGGCTCTTTTATTCGAGTAAGTTATATAACAAGCTTTATAAACAGCTGTTTAGAGTCTACTCCTGGACATAGGCCTTTTCTTAAAAAGGAGAGTTTGGTATACTATTCTGCCGTGGTAATCGAAAGGGCCGTAAGTCAAAGGTGGCCAATTGTTTCATTGCTTATTTAGAATGTACGTGAAATGAGTTTCTTACTATCTAGATTTCATACGTGCACGTCAATTAGGAGTGTAGTTTCTTGTTAGTTAGAGATCAGTAACTACGGTAAGAAAAAAATTGCGCGTTCTTTTCGCGAAAACACCTTTTCTCAGTCAGTTACAATACTTACGGAATGAATAAAGGTGGTAACAAGCCTTAGTCTTAATGCGTCACCAATTTTGCTTTAAATCCGAATTCAATAATTATATTTCAGACAACCCTCAACGTATATAACATTCACGAATGTCACACTGATATCGCCGTTCGGACTACCGTATATACGGCATGCAAAACCGGTAGCAGAGTCAATGTTTCTTCGTTACTATACTAGCAGTAATAAGTACTTGAAGAGTGTACCATATACTTACTACATAAATGTGATACAAGGACAAATGGTTGAAATTAATCTGTTAGTTTTAAATTTAGTTTTAAATTAAATTTTTTGGCATTAATTGTTGATATCTTCAGTTTCTATATCATTAACAAAACTTTTGGCTTTTATAACTTTTTAGCCGGCACAATAATAATGTCGTTTTCACATTTTCATTAAAACGCCATAATAAAGGGGTATACAAAAATTCAGCTCACTAGGAATTTTTCAGATAAAACCAAAAAAGACTGGGCTAATTGCCATCTACATAATTATGTCGCAAGAAAAACTAACACACAATACACATACGCATTACGCATACACGCACTCAGACACATAAACACACAAAGCACACTAGACAAAGAACACTTTTCATTTTTTTCCTCTATTTTTACCTGACCTTTTTTCTCTATTTTTACGTCACCTTTTTTCTCTTATTATACTCGTATAAACAGTATGTATAGTTTAGGTAAGTGTGTATACCCTCGGAGGTTGAGAGGCTTGAGATCCGTCATACAGGTCTAAAATCTAGTGCAGACTCATTTGATTTGATATTTTATTTGACAGTCCTGTTGGTCCAATGGACAGTGATCATGATTGCTAAACTGGACGTTCTATTCCCACCCACGACAAATGTATAATGAACACGATCATTTCTGTGTCTGGGGGTAATTTATTTATGATATGTGTGTATTTAAAAATATTTAAATATGCTTATCAGCAAGTGTGGTTCTCATAGTACACTGCCTTGTTTAGGATTTAACGGCGACGGTGTGTTAAGTTGCTATTATTATTTTTACAGGCAAGAGAAATACGTAATCTTGACGAGTGGCAACAAATGTCACTATGACCTACTATTTTTATTTTTGGGCAAACAATATCAACATCCCAATTATATGGAGCATTTATTGGAAAGGGACCTGGAAAAACAGTAAGCAACTTATATTTTCTACGAGTGGTTTTCATAGCTATTTTTTTTTTTTTTTTTTAATGGAATAGGTGGCAAACGAGCAGACGTATCGCCTGATGGTAAGCGATTACCGCCGCCCATGGACACATGCAACACCAGAAGCGTCACAAGTGCGTTGCCGCCCTTTTGGGGATGGGGGGGGGAGGTAGGGGTAGGGGATTGGGGTATGGGCCTCCGGTATCCTCACTCACTCGGTGAAACACAGCGCAAGCACTATTCCACACCGGTTTTCTGTGAGGCCGTGGTATCACTCCGGGCGAGCCGGCCCATTCATGCCGAAGCTTGGCTCTCCCACGGCACAAATATATTATGTACTACCCTACTTTAGGGGTAGTAGAGCCACGCTGATTTCAGCACAAATGGGCCGGCTCGACCGGGGCGGTACTACCCTCGCACAGAAGATCAACGTAAAATGACCACGTTCGTGCTGTCATGTTTCGTTGGTGAGTGCGAGACCGGAGGCCCAAATAGTCTAGTCAACAAGTTCCATACTTGTTGACTAGACTAAAAGATGCAGCAGCATCACTAGGCCGCCATGGTGTGGGTCGCCATACTGCATTGTCTGCATTCGCAGTGAGTATGGCGACCAATACTCTTGGATTCTGCTTATGCTTTCCATCAGGCAGAGTAGAGTCATTTTGGCGGGCCATACATAAAAAAAAAAAAAAACTCAATGATGTGTAGGGGAGAGTCCGGCAGTACCGTCACCTTAAGGTTTATGTAGGATAAAATAAAAATCCCCCAGGTTATATGTTAAATATCAGCTGAAGTGTGTTAAGGCACTCAAGGTTAATAAATAAAAACAATAAAATACTATTATATTTTAAAATAATCAACTTTATTAGTAAAATTTGAAAAGTATGAAAAATCAACTTAAGAAAAATTGACCTCCAGTACCGGCCAGTATAAAAATAATTTTTGAGACCAGGCATAAATCGCAAACGTATTGATTTGTTAGCTCTGATATATTTGCACAAGCCTCGGGGACCCAAACCTTGCAATTTCCACATTGAATCCCATTTTCTTCATGAGGTTCAAGACAAAAAGGAGAAATTGTTTCTTCCTGGTTCAGTCTTTCGGGAGGCAGGCCTCTGGTTTTCTTTTTCTTCATTTCTTACTGGTATCTTCTCCTGAAACCAATTGCTTGCCTTTCTTGCTGGTAACTTGTCCTAAAGGCGTTTTCCTTCAAGTCAGCTGTCAAGTCAGCTAAGCGAGGCAGGAGTTTTCCTGCCTCGCTTACTGCCTGTCGCCTACTAAGTTGACACTATTATCTACTTTTTTCTATGCCAGCATCTTTTTAAATGAAGAACTTGTCTAAATTTCAGTTTTTTCAGCTTTGTGACGTCGTGCAGTTGTTCGCATGTTGCTCCAGTCTGACGCTCACTCATTTAATTACTCAGCACCTTTTGCACGGCTTTATGCATATTGGCGGGATCCCAAGCACCCTTCTTTTTCGTCTTCTGACCATCACTATTATCGCCTGGCATCTTTGTGTACCTATAACTTAATAAAATCACCCAAAAATAAACTTAAATAGTGGCCGGTACTGGAGGCCAATTTTTTGGCCGGTACTGTAGGACTTTCCCCTACTGGATGTCTAGTGTGAGTCTATTTCACATAGACTCGATTGTCACGTTGACCGCGTACGCCTTTGCAATTGGCCCACACTCAACTCTTCACCAATCGCGTTTCTACGAGGGGTTTCCATAGCTATTGAAGATATTATGTGGCACCATTACTCAATGGTGTGTACTGGGTGCCTAGTGTGAGTTTATTTCACATAGACTCGATAGTCACGGTGACCGCTTGCGCCTTTGCAATTGGCTCACACTCAACTCTTCACCAATTGCAACGCTGAACGCTATCACAATTGAGAGCAAGTTATTAGTTAGTTGCAAAAACCCATTACAATTTTCAATGAAGCATATTACCTTTTTTTGAAGTAATTTATTTTCAAAAGGCTTATAAATATTAAGACCAAAAACTTAGCGGTGTTATAGGGAGGGTGTTAAGATTTACTGGAAGTATTATTTTAGAACAAAACCAGAGGCTGAATATTTTCCCCTCGATGTACCTCGGTACAGTGACACTGAGATCCAAATCACATGCGATGACACTCCTAGTAACGTTTTTATTATCAACCATGTAATAGAAGCCCAGAAAGCTTTGGATTATATCAAACAATTATCTTGGAATAGCGACGGTATGTTTCTTTTGCTGTATATCTCTCTTAAACCAAAAATAATACGTAATTTATAACGTTAGTGATAACTCAACAACAAATTAAAACAAGGAGGTATGGTAACATTGTGTTTTTTTTTTCAATTTCTTCCCAGAACAGTAGGGGAAATGGACTTTGATCCCATTAGGTTATGAAAGATGTAAGTTGTGTCTATTCTTGCACTTCGATAATATAATTAAATCAAAACAGGTTGAAAGTTTAGTTACAGGGTTAAGCAAATTATTTACTTTATTTTCTAATTCAACGAAAATGTAATTTTAGTGTGCCAGGAGACCAAAAATATGTATAATAAGTCTCTGATTACAGCAAAAGTTATAGTTTACGGCGCTACAGTCAACTCATACCTATGTATAAACGCACTTTTGACAATCAATGTCCCTCCGGAAAACATAATATTCATCGAGCCATTCCCTTCTGAGAATCCTGTGAAAACAAGAGTACCTGAGTTCAGCAATGAGAATGTTAGTTGATTATTAACTTTTCATTTTAAAATTATTAGTGGTATATCCATACCTGATACGATACCTTTCAGCTTACAAGACTTTTCCTCCAAACCGTTTTTCCTCAAATTAGGTTGAGATCAGGTTTAAGTTACTGCCATACGGCTGAGCCTTCCATCCCAAGTAGTTGTCGATATCGAAGTGCTGTTTTTGGACTTTTTAAGGCTTCAACTACTTGTACCGATTGCCACAGATGTTTTGGAGGCAACCGGGGCCTACGGGATAACGTGCTCTCCGAGGCACGGAAGGGTTTGTTAGAATGGTCATCCATCACTGACTTGACATTTGACAGCCTCGTTGGTCTCGCGGTTCGCGTGTACGACTGCTGATCATGAGGTCTCGGGTTCGATTCCCGGGTCGGATCAAGTGTTTGTATAATCTACAAATATTTGTTTCGGAGTTTGGGTGTTTTCTATGTATAATACGTATGTATTTACGAAAAAAAGTATTTATGTATTTGTATCAGTTGTCTAGTACCCATAATACAAGCTCTGCTTAGCTTGGGACTAGATGGCGTTGTGTGTTAGATGTCCAAAATATTTATTTATTATTATTATCATGACTGAAATGGCTAGAATGACATAACTTTGTCAATGTGTCAACATACTTGCGAGCGAACTTATCTATTTAAATTATCAAAATATTTGTTTCGGAGTTTTGGTGTTTTCTATGTATGTATTTACAAAAAAAGTATAAGTACTCGTATAATAATATGTATAATACCCATAATACAAGCTTTGTTTAGTTTGGGGCTAGATGGCGTTGTGTGTTAGATGTCCGAAAGATTTATTATTCATTTTTGTTATTATTAAAGTAGAAAGCAATATTTTCTTTCTAAATAGTCAATACTTCGCTTTCTATAATTGCTATATGTGTTACAGGTGGATCTAACAATCAAAGAGGTTTTACATAATTTGAAAATAACTGTCTACCGTGCTTATTATTACGTTACTTGGATTTGGGACGATACGATTAACTATATCACTCATGCTGAATTCATATCGCACTCAAAATATTTGAGGCTAAAATGTTGTGCGTTATTTTATTACGGGAAAATAGGAATTGATATGAGAGCCTTTGTTGGTAGGTGTAGTTTGTATTTACTTGCAATTTTTTTTATAATTCTCTTAACTTCCTGAATTCATGTCATTTATATCTTTGTACTAAAGAAACACGACAAATAACGCAGCAAATGTTGTAATAGGAACCAAAGGAAGATGTTCTTCACATACAGCATACATTATAATTCTTCCTCTGACTAAGCCAAATTTTGCACGTCTTAATAAGTGTTTCAAGGTTTTTTGCAACTTAGTTCGCATCAGCAAAATAATTTGCTAAAGATGTTTTAATCGAGGTTCGAAGGCGATTAGATCTCGCCTTAGTTCTATCCCTATTTTATGCAATAAATTGTTCTTATATTATCTTATCTAAATATAGGTATCACCTAATAGTAATCTCCTGACGCTAGTAGGTCCAACATTAATCGAAAGGCAGCTTTCCGAGCCTGCGGCTTTATTTGACTTAACACAGGAATAGCACGACAGTACCGCTGATACTGAGCGTTGTCGAAAGTGGAGTAAATTGTCATTACCAGCTTGTTAATAAAATGTTGCATTTTAAAATTTAGCTATACATAAAAGCGGCTTGTCCTATGATGGTGGAATCGTAGTAAACGACGAGTGTTGTACGCGCGATCCCTCAGTATATGCTGCAGGACCACATACGCGTTACCTCAGGCGTTATTATGCGGACGCTCAAGCTCACAAATATTTTGACTCCTATGAAATTGGATTTAAGGTGAAACTTACGTAAAGTAATGATAGGTACTGAAAATACACAAAAAAATCTATATATAGGAAATAATGAGAATTTTGTATCTTTATATATTTTTTATTTAAAAAGAAACAGTACAATAAATCTACTGTACATGATTTTTTTAAAGTCTATCAATAGGATTTTTTTATTGAACACCTATCTATGCTTAACTAGGGACTAAACCTTACTAAATGTAAATTGGTCAAACAATCACGAGTTTTTGTAATTTGAATATCATCGTGAATATAAATAGCAGAAAATTATGTATTTATCTTGAAAAATTTTAAATTAAAAATTTTAATTTATAATAATATCGTAAGAATTATCTTTTGTATAAAGATAGTTATTTATTTGGTTCCAAAGATTAAACCCAATGCCTTTTTGGCTACTTAGTTTCATAATCAAGCAAATATTGCATGAGATTGGTTTTACGTATATCATACCATTGTTATAGTATAATATTTATGGATATTGATACTAAGAGAGTATCCTGCTTTGATTTTCTATCTGTGGTCCTCGTACCACACAGGGATTTTATCGTCTAAATTATTTATAATATTATGCTATTGCAGTAGATATTAATCATATTTTCAGTTAGGTACAAGAATAAGGCAACAATTAGATCCATTGTTTAAAGAGGCGACACCTGATGGCAAAAACAGTCCAAGAAAATCTTCTCAAAAATCCAGCGATGTTTCATTTTATGATCATCAAGAGATGTATGTTAAACTGTTTATTTTTCTTCTATGTAGCTTCTCTCAATAGTTTTTCTCAGATCATTTTGTTATTTATACTGTATGTATACTTACCTTCGTAACATTTAAAATAAAGGCATCTTCTATGCAAGGCTTCATCTATCCCATAAATACATTTATGTATGGATGAAATTCTAACTTGGCTCACACTTATTGAAGTTTTTTTACACGTTATAATTTATTAATTTTATATGTATGCATTTTACAGCGAATTCATAAAGCCTAATTTGATGGATCTAAACAAACCTAAAGTTAAGTATTGTGTTTTGCTTGGAGGCCTCAAATATTTGGAAGTTCGACCTCCTGGTTTGAAATTGCCGCATTATTATTTACAATCTGCAAAATATAACGTATGCTATTCACATTATTTATAAGCTTAATATTGTTGACCACCCCTCTTTTATGAAATATATTAGCTTCTGCCTGCGGCTCCACCCACGTGTATATCGGTGATATGTGTGTATACTACAGCCGAGAACTAGTTTAAGTTAGTTTCGTTAACATAATTATAACAAGTACACTATATTTTATCAAGATATAGAGATATACCGAGCCAGGTAGGAACGCTGTACGACCTTAGCATGCCCAAATAATTTATAGCATACTGATTATCTATATATATAAAAGAGGAAGGTGACTGACTGACATACCCAGAGATCAACGCACAGCGCAAACCGCTGAAGCTAGAATCCTGAAATGTTGCATGTAGGTTCTTTATATAACATAAGTGAGCACTAAGAAAGGAATTTTTGAAATTCCACCCCTAAGGGGGTAAATCAGAGGATGAAACTCTGCGTGAGCGTAGCCGCGTGCAAAAGCTAGTGTGTTCATATACCATGACTACCACACCTAGTAATTGTCACTATGATGACAATGAGTATTCGTTTCTGTCCTTAACACGGTACATCTGATGAGTGTCATTGCGTAATTATTGTTAGGTATGTAATATGGAGCAGGTTTGGATATGACATATAACAGTAATTAGAAATATATAAGTATGTTTATCAGCAGCCTGGTTAACATAGAACATGCTCTGCCTATTTTTGAATCAGACGACCGTGTATTAGCTGTGTGTAGCTATTATTATTATTACCTATACATAAAAAATTGAATGTACATACACCCAAATAATTCTTTCATCAGGGCTATGTGATGGAAACTTTCAAAAAAGGATACTTCCAGTTACATCTTTCAAAAGAGCTGTACGTTGACAGTATTACCTGTCTCAGTCCCTGCACATTTTCTTTAGAGAAGTTCAAGTATTTATATGGACAGTCTGCGACAGTACTGAAGAATGTACATATAAGATTTAGTGTAAGTGATGCATATGATGCCTACTTACATGGTATATTAATAGTGATAGATTTAATTAATCTAAAGTGCTTAGGTCAATCAAAGTTGAAAAATTTCTAGCACTCTTTTCTTTATCATCATCATCTCAGCCGTCTATTGCCAGACATAATGCTCCCCTAAAGCTCTTCATAATGTTACGTTCATAACGTGCTACCCGCATTAAACGGCATCCTGCGCCCTACACAAGGTTGTCGTACTACCTTGTAGGGTCTTACTATAGGACTCTTACAGCGGTGTTTTTTTTTTGGAATAGGCGGCAAACGGGTCACCAGGTGGTAAGTGACAACCGTCATTCATGAACACCTATGACTCGATAATCACAAATACGTTGCCGTACTTTGAGCCTTTCGCCCCCAAGAGGTGGCGAAAGAGGTTTGGGCTCTGGTAACCTCTCTCACGACGAAAGAATAACTTAACAATGATTTTCTGCGAGGTCATGGTATCTACTCCGGTTGAGGACTTTCATGCCATATCATGAGTTTCCCACGCCACTGAATCATTTGTAATCAAATCAAAATCATTATATAAAGCGAAGTAAATTTTGCAATTGACATGCTGTCATTACTCAGGCTATTATTGCTAGATATATGATTGTGTTAATGTATTTTTTAAAGATTCGAATAAAAACCAAATTAGATAGCATGCAAAATATAGACCGTTACTTAACACAGAACTACTTTTTATATGAAAACGGTAAACTGTGAGTTACTATTTGTGCGTTTAATGATATTACAGCGTACAGTCAGGAGCAGCAAATTGTACATACATTAAGTTTAACATGTTGTATATTACAGTCCGGGATCCCCGTAACAAATTTCACAAGTTATTACTATCAAGCAAATTTTTCGTGAGTGGCTTCATTTGGATTAGGGCCCACCTTTCACCTTAAAAAAAATCGATTGTGGGAACTAACAGGACTAGCAGGGAAAAAAAACTTTTGAGCATAGGACCGGGATAACGTACCACGCAATTTGTAGGACAATGTGTCTGTTAAATTATAACAATATTAACCACTCACTATAAGCCACTCACGAAAAATTAGCTTGATAGTAATAACTTATAAAATTTGTTCCGGGGATCCCGGACTATTTACGATTTGAAGGCAGACTTACATAAAAAAATGCTCGAGAACACAGTATATTTAAAAGGGACAATAAACCATGAGTTTGTTTTATCCTTTCTCCTTAGAGCTAGTGCAGTTAGGAAAGGCCTAACTCAACTACTTAAAAAATTGTTACATGCACAAGTTTTCTTATAACTTATTTGCAGAAAATTCTATCTCATTTAATAGTCCATGTGTATCTAAAGATGATGACGACGAACCGATTCCTACACAACATACAATTTAGTAAGAATTATATAAAATTAAACAGTCAAAAAACGACTTTTCAATTTGAATAACCTGTTATCCTGACCACGTAAATTTACTCGTTATTGCTCTACCACTGTACGCGTACAATTTTTTTGTAAATAGCATTTGTCATGATACGCTATTGTATATATATTTTTCAATAGACCAACAAATTGGATGACTTCTACGAATTCTTCGAAGCGCCATGGGCGTTCTTTTTATATCACGATCAAATCGATGATTTATTTGCAATGTCTAAGGAACTATTTCCAAAGGTACCGTTATTTTTTCATCTGTGTACACACTATTTTATTTCAATAGAAAGCAACATTAATAGGTCATGTACGAAAATTAGTAGTTTAGTCATTTTCACATACATATGATTTACCTAGTAAATTTTAGTTAGTAAGGTATAATTTATTTTTGAAATTTTCAAACGACTATTTGTTTGGTTTTGATTTGAAATAATTTCAATAGAATAGTACCTACAATAATTATAGGGAACTAACGCTAATAATACTTCAAAATGCACGGTTGGCCTAGTGGTTTAAGCGGTTGCCACGCCATTTCCTACTTCGCTAAGTGGGTTCAAATCCTACATGGGACAACACTTTGTGTGATCCGCAAATTGTTGTTCTAAGTCTGGGTGCTCTGTGTCCGTTCCATGTATGTTTGGAAAGTCCCCCGCGATACAGGAAAAAAAACTACTTAAAATCAACTTTCCCAATGTTCTCATAAAAATGTACGTACAGATGTATGTGTAGCATGTTATTTCTTTATTGTATTATCATTAGTAGTAAATGTATATTAAGCAATCAGAAAAATAGAAGTAGAGAAGGAACATAACACTGGTGTTACAAATACTTATTATGTACCTATGTTTCTTGAAGTCAAACACTTAAACAGTGTACAAAGCGTTCAACCAAAAACGCCTGTTTTTTTATATATGAGTCTACCAAAGTGACTCGACTTTGCCTGATGGAAAGCATAAGGAGGATCCAAAAATAATGGTCACCATACTCGTTGCAAATGCAGACAATGCAGCATTGCGTCCCACACCATGGTGGCCTAGTGATGCTTCTGCATCTTTTAGTCTAGTCAACAAGTATGGAACTTGTTGACAAGACTATTTGGGCCTCCGGTCTCGCACTCACCAACGAAACACGAAAGCACGAACGCTGTCATTTTACGTTGATTTTCTGTGCGAGGGTAGTACCGCCCCGGTCGAGCCGGCCCGTTCGTGTTGAAATCATTGTGGCTCTACTACCTTTTATTTAGGTTTAAGAGAGATATACAGTACAGTACAGAAACATACCGTCGCTATTCCAAGATAATTGTTTGATATAATCCAAAGCTTTCTGGGCTTCTATTATATGGTTGATAATAAAAACGTTACTAGTAGTGTCATCGCATGTGATTTGGATCTCAGTGTCACTGTACCGAGGTACATCGAGGGGAATATATTCAGCCTCTGGTTTTGTTCTAAACTAATACTTCCAGTAAATCTTAACAACATCCCTATAACACCGTTAGGTTTTTGGTCTTAATATTTATAAGCCTTTTGAAACTAAATTACTCCCAAAAAAGGTGACACACACTATGTCGTCCTATTGAGATGCTTCATCAGTTTGTATCATTTGGTGTGAGTAGAAGTGACAGCAACATTGATATAAAAATTAAAGAAAAGGAACTAACGAATTTCCTACATTACTGTTATACGAGTAGGAACTACCTCTAACAAATGTATACTTTTTACTATTTTTAGAACCAATCTACAGGATGTACAATCAAAGAGGCTTTGCAAGAGGTTAGTAATTATGTTTGTACTAGCTTTTGCCCGTGGCTCCGCCCGCGTTTATGTTGGTATTTAAATTTTAAAAATCTCTATTAATGTTAAATTATTATGTTATTCCGATGTATAAGCTATATTACTGCATAGTCTCATGGAAATCCGTTCAGTATTTTTTATCTGAAAGAGCAACAAACACCTCAATCCACACCCTTACAAACTTTCGCATTTATAATATTACTAGCTGACCCGGCGAACTTCGTACCGCCATATTTACATGTCTGTCTCAGCTTCCCACAGGCAGTGCAGGCAGGCAGACAAAAAAAGACCTTTCCCGCATTGATATACAAAATAACCCAAGATACACAGTCAGGATATCAAAACCGTCCGCATAAAATGAGCGCTATACTCCAAATTGAGCGCTCATTTCAAATAGTCTCGCATCGCCCGTGTTTATGCACGCACGACAAAAATGCCAAAGTGTTCTATGAAAAATTGCAAAAATAATACGTCAAGAACTTTAAAAAAGGATGGAATATCTTATTTTCGGTAAGTAAAATAGTTTATTGATTTGCTTTTCTGGTTTTCATGACTAAATATAGGAAGTATTTAAATGTGATTTTGATTTATTTTATCTAAAATCTTCACTTAACGGTCCAATATAGTACAGCACATTTCAATAGGTTCGTATCAGTGTAAGAACAACGCATTACAACGTCCTTTAAATTAGTCGCTTAATACAAATGACCCTGTTCGTTTCCAATGGAGTCGATTTTTTTATATTGAACTATTTTTTTTTATTGTATTTAATTTTATTGACACATAAAAATTGTAATTTTGATAATGTACTTATCGTTAAATATATAATGTAAAAATATTCATATTATGTAATCATATTATACGACTTAGTAGCAACAATGTTATTTTTACTGTATGGTCCTGCACTTTCGGTGATTACTTGGAATAAACACTATACATATGCATTTAAAAAAATTGTAATTTTGATAATGTATCGTTAAATAAATATTGTAAAAATATTCATATATGTAATCATAAAAACTGTAATTCTGATATTAAGAACAGACACTTTAATTTTATTTCTTATAAAAATATGTATTTATGTCATTTTAAATATAAGAAGCATCACTCATCACCACCAACTTAAATTTGATGCATGATACCAAAATTCAAAAAGCTTTCACCACCAATACGCAATCATCATAAACTAAATATCTAGGTACTTAGTTTCTACAATATTACCTTTTCAACTAAATATACAAATAAATATTTTTTAATGGTTAACATTTGTTTTATTGATAAATACATGTTCCACTCAAAAATATATATACACTGAGATAAAAGTATAATTATAAGTTGAGAACATATTTTTATAAATTATTAAAATATTAAGTGAACGTAGTATAAAAATAAAAAGTATAAACATAATGTAGTCTCCATTCCATGCCTTGTCCTACCAGCAGACTTCGGCCGTAAAATTTTATTGCTTTTTGTACACTGCTTTGTAAAAAGAGCTTTATATCATGTGCGTAAGGTTGAATTTGCAAAAAAATATGTTTATAACATAACTATAACTACTCAAGTGTGATTGGAGACAGATTCAAGTGTTACTTTAGTTCGAGACTGTGTATCTTGGGTTTTTTGTATATCAATGGTTTCCCGTTATCTTTTATTTTTTTTCTTTCTAGCAAAAAAGAATGAATGAAATCGGACTATGTGTTATTGAATTACAGCTAAGTACATATTTTGACTTTCATCCCCTCTCTCCAGGAAACCGTGCAGAATTTCAGGATAAAAAGTATCCTATGTCCTACCTCGTAGTATGAACTCAAATGATGCCAAGTTTTATTTGAATCCATTCAGTAGTTTCGGCGTGATGCGCGGCCAAGATACAGACAGACAGACAGACATGAAAAAAAATACAGTTTTGGCTTCAGTATCGATTATATATAACCCACCAAAAATTTTTTTCAAAATATCTTTAATGTTCTGAATTGCACCTGTTACAATTTTATTATAAGTATAGATATAGTAGGAAGTAGGATTGCAATAAACCTTAAATATCAAATTACGATTGTGCATCGTATCTGACTAGCATTATATCAGTTATTTTTAAAGGAGGTACATTTTCAAAACTGTTGCAATTATTTTTCGAACAGGCCAAAACTAGTCAGTTTGTGATAAAAGATCTACTATTTTGGTTGGCTGTAGACGAATTCAGTTTAAGTCCATTAAAATCCGTTGTGAGCCATTGTAAACCACTTTTAATATTCTAATATATATTTTCATAATAATATTATTGTATCTTTCCCACAGTCGTTAAAGGACTCCGAGTCGTTGACATACAACTTAAAGAAGTCTCCTTACGTTGAAGTTATAACCGATTACGTCATAGACTGGCTCTCGAATCACGATATACTTCTACCGATGTACTTGCAGCCAAGCAATTGTACCCAGTTTACTCATGACCTGGGGACTCGTGAATTATTTAAGGCCAAGAAGGGTAAAGACGGTGAAGGGAAATCTTAATGTCATAGAGTTGAATATTGCGCAATAAATGTTTTCATTCTTTATTCGAATTTTCAATTAGAAATTTGGAATTACTAACATATCTTTTTTTAAATAAATTTTACACAAAGTATTTATTTTCTTCCTAATTGATCAGAATTTAATCATTTAAAAGGCAAATAGTATCTAGAAAACAAAATAGGCACGACAAGAAGGACGATTGTGGAGGAACAGGTGCCATGCCACAGAAACAGGTGCGTTGTCACGCTATAATATCCCTCCTTATTTTTTTTTTTTAACGTGTGGAAATCCCCTCGGACCGTCACCCCACCGGGGTTTGCGGCGGGGCGGTGTGTCGGACTCGAAGCGACTAAAACCACACGGTGTGCCACTCTGCGCCTGTGAATGGAGGAATCCGGGAACTGCTGGTATTAACACGTCCGGATCCCTCCCAGCGCCTGCCCGCACAGAAGCGGGCACCCTCTTCTAGGAAAGTCTCAATTTAGGCGACGTACGGCACACGCGTACGTCGCCCCCTCGCGGGTGGCCACTATAGCGGATGGAGGGGAAAACCCGTCCCGACCATCCGCGGCCACACTCAGGGCGGCATGAGGCGCTGATAGGCGCGCCTCCGCCGCCCAGTTCGCCGGCGGCGGATTGGGTCCGAGTGGATATCATCCTCCCGGGCCTTCTCCGCCACCTCCTTCTGCGAGATGACTTCTTCGCAGAAGGTTGCGACCGCGGTAAAACTGCTATCGCTACCGGCCATGGAGCGTATGACGGCCGGTAGCGAGAGATCTCCTCCGATGACTGCAGTGAGGGCCCGACGCTGCGGCGCCCAAGCGGGGCAAACCGCCAGCGTGTGCTGGGCCGAGTCCTCACTGCAGTCGCAGTGGTGGCAGGCGGGACTCAATTCCCTCCTGGCGACCGAGTGCAGGTACTTCCCGAAGCAACCGTGCCCGGAAAGGACCTGCGTCAGTCGGAAGGAAAGGGTCCCGTGCTGCCGCCCTGCCCACTCGAGGATGACCGGCTGGAGAGCCTCTACGGCGGCAAAGCCAGCGCGTGGAGTCTCCAGCCGTAACGACCATCTGTCCATAGTGGCTCGACGAGCGGCTTCACGCCATTCGCGTACCTCTTCGGGCGGAGGGCGATAGCCATACTCCGCCCGATATCCAGCCACCCGTCGATAAACTTCGGCGAGCACTTCCGCCTCCAAATCCCACGGGGGGGTTCCGGCCAAGGCGCACGCCGCCTCGGTCGACACCGTGCGGTATCCGCGTATGGCTCTGACTGCCAATACCCTCTGAGGCCGCCAGAGGCGGGCCTTATTTAGGGCAGTCAGAGCCGCCACCCACACCGGTGCACCATACAGCGCCATGGACCGGACCACCCCCGTGTAGAGGTGTCGTGTTGCGACGCTGGCTCCACCCAAATTGGGCAAAAGTCGCCCAAGGGCGGAGGCAGCGTCAACCAGCTTTGGACCAAGCTGTCGGAAGTGCTCGTCGAAGAGCCACCTACCGTCGAGGATCAGGCCCAGATACCTCATCTGGGCCCGAACAGGTACGAGGACCGAGTTGACCTCTATGGAGGCGCCGGCGGGTGGACCACGACGGGTCCCATGGAACAATAGGGCCTCCGTCTTGTCCAGGGCCACCCGTAAGCCCAGCGCCTCGATGCGCCGGACCACCAGAGAAACACCCCTGGTGGCCAGGCACGCCGCCTCTTGGAAGTTCGCCCCCCGAGCTGTGACCAACGTGTCATCGGCGTAACAAATTACGCCCAGCCCGGGGGGGAGACGACCTCGTAGGACCCAGTCGTATCCCACGTTCCACAGGAGTGGTCCAAGGACAGACCCCTGCGGAACGCCGCACGACATGGGTCGCCGTCTCAAGACGCCCTCTCGGTCCTCGTACACGACGGTACGCTCCTCTAAATAGTCTGCCACTAGCTGCCTCAGGTACTCTGGCACCCCGTGGTAGTGGAGTGCTTCCCTGATGCAGCTGAATGGCAGACTATTGAAGGCGTTGGCGATGTCCAAGGACACCGCCAACACCACGCCGCCACAGCTCACTGCCTCCTCGGTCACGGCCCTAAGGCGCATCACGGCATCGACCGTCGAACGCCCCTCTCGGAATCCGAATTGGGCGTCCGACAGGTCAGGCCCCACCTCGCAGAGGTGCCGGACGTTGCGGGCAGAGAGTATCCTCTCAAAAAGTTTACCCGCCTCGTCCAGCAACACGATGGGCCTATAGGCCGCGACCGAATCGGCAGGCCGTCCCGGTTTCCTCAACAGGACCAGCTTCCCGCATTTCCAGCACTCAGGGAAGCGTCCGGACGCCAGGCTAGCGTCCAACACTTCCCTGAGGCGGTCCGACATATGGTCGAGGGCTCGGGCCATCACTCGGGCTGGAACCCCGTCCGGCCCGGGGGCGGTGTTCTTGGAACGGATCCGAAGAACAGCCGCCCCAACCTCCGATTCCCTAACGGGCGGCACATCGTCCTCTCTACCCCCGCCGTCTATGACCGCATAGGCCAACGACGGGGGTGTGTGCTCCGCCCGCTCAGGGAAAAGGCCCTCGACCACTTCCTGCAGGAAGCTGGGCTGGAGAGTCTCGGTAAGGGGGGGGCCCGACGTGCGGAGCTTCTGACGCACCGCACGGTATGGGCGACCCCAGGGGTCACGGTCGAGACCCTCCAGCATCTCCTTTCTCTTTTCCTCTTTGGCGCGGCGAATGGCCAGCTTCAGAGTTTTCCGCGCTTCGCGGTACTCCTCATGAAGCTGGTCCCCGCCACCGTCTCCACGGTGACGTCGCCTGCTGCGGGTGTAGGACCTCCGGGCACGAGTACAAGCCGCGCGGAGGTCCGCCAACTCCTGGGACCACCAGTAGACCTCCTTCCGCGGAGGCCGACGACCTTGGACGCGGGGCATGGCCGTATCGCAAATCTGCGTAATCGCATCGCGAAAACGGCCAGCCCCCACGTCCACGCCGACCTCCTCGGTTGGGGCCTGCGGAGACAGCCAAGATTGAACAATGGCCGCCTCCTCTAGTAGGTCCCTATCCAGCTTGGCAACAGCCCACCGCGGAAAGCGGGAAGGATGCCGCGCCATATGACCCCTACTGGGGCCCTGGGACCGGGAGAGCTCGAATCGGATGTACAAGTGATCCGAGAGCGTCTCAACCTCTTCCAGGACACACCAGTTCCTTACTCGTGCGGCAACAGCAGGGGTAGCGAACGAAAGGTCCACTATCGACCCCCCTTGCTGTCGCACGCACGTGTTGGTGGAGCCTCTGTTCAGCAAACAGAGGCCCACCGAAGCCGCCCACTCCTCAACGGCTTCGCCCTTGGCGTCCGTCCCGGGGGACCCCCACGCAATGGATTTTGCGTTGAAGTCCCCCAGCACGACAACGTGCCCAGACGCTAATCGCCGCATCGAGGTCTCCAAGCTGTTAAGGAAGACCTCGAAATCGCTCAGACTCCGGTTGGGGGAGAAATATACACCGTAAACGGTGATCCCCCCCCACTCGGCGGCAACATATCCAGAGCCCTTGTCTCTAAGCGACAAGGGCGGGGAATGAGCCGCCGCGGAACCGACGACTGCCACGGAGCCGTCCCAGTCACCCATCCAATTTGGACGGGGAGGAACGTAGTAGGGCTCCGCGACTACGGCAACACCGACCGACCACTGTGCCATGGTTTGCAGGAAGAGATCCTGCGCCGCGGCACAGTGGTTCAGGTTCATCTGGACAAGGAGGTTGGAGACGTGGTCCATTAATGGATCGTCTCTACAACCTCCTCCATGGGCGTCGACGTGGACGCAATAGCTACATCGGAGGCAGCCTGGGTCGATTGGCTAGCCCCCGATGATTGCTGAAAACTGCGGGAAGGCTTGCAGCCCCCCTGCCCCATCTGGTGATTGGCGGGCTTTTTGGCCGCCGCACATATCGGGCAGTGAGGGGCGGCAGAGCATTCTGCCGCTTTGTGCCCCGGTCGACCGCAGCGGAAACATAATCCGCTGCAGTCAAAACAGCTGTCGCACTTGGTGCGAGTGTGTCCCGCGGCAAGGCATTTGTAACACCTCATCGGTCTCGCGGCCAGCACTGTGACTCTGGCACTCACGAAACCGATGAGGATCCTACCAGCGTCGCCCAAAATTTTGGCCGACGCTATGGGACAGCTTACCCACACCGCACCAAGGCCCCCTGGACCGGGACGGATGGTGCCGACCTTGACGTTGTCCGCGCTGCAACCGGTTTTCACCTGAATCGCAACGCGAACATCCTCGGCCGTCACGGAATCGTCCAGGCCCGAGATGCGCAGTTCCGCGCACTTTGTAGGCCTGGCGATCCTGACACCATCCGTGGCTGCAAATACAGCCCGCAGTTTTTCGGCAACGGTGTCCGCCGTTTTTGCGCCTTCAGCCCCAGGGAATTCTAGGACCCTAGCTCCCGTCTGGGAGAGGCGCAATCGGACACCTGCCGATCCAAACTCACCGGCGAGACTGTCCCGGGCCGTCTTAAAGACGGCCGCGTAGGACAGCCCGCCGCTCGCCGCCTCCGGCGACACCGTGACTACTACAGCCGCGGTCTTAGGCGGCTGCAGCTTCCGCGGCTTCTTAGCTGTGGTCCGCGCTGCCGTCGACGACTGCGGGCCAGAGGCTGCCTTTTGGGCAGCCTTCTTGGCCCGCTTCTTAGCCTTCTTCGATTTCTTTTCCCCTCCGACTACCTGCCGACCCTCATTGGAGGGGGCAGATGTGGAGGGGCCAGGCAGAGTTGTTGGAGTGGGGAGCGGAGAAAGCTCCGCCCCAGACGTTGCCACCGGCTGCGGCGGTGGCGGCGCAGAAGTTTTGGCCGGAGCCTTCGCCCTCTGCTGCGACTTGCGCGCGGTGGCAGTGCCCGGCACCGACGTCGCCGCCGCGTACGTCACGCGACCCCCTACCACGGGAAGAGGGGTCGACGCTGAGGCGACCTTCGACTTCGGTGTCGCAAGCGGCGGCCGAACAATTGGGGCCGGAGGCAGCCTGGCCTCCAGGCCAGCCGTTCGTCCCTCCACCATACGCCAGCATGCGTCTAGTATCTGACTCAGCTGGGCGTCAGATATCCCAGTGCTAGCAGGTGCTTGCTGCGACGCAGACGGAGCTGGCCGCGACGTAGACTCAGACGGGGCCGGGGCCTCCTGCCCAGGGCGCTCTGCCCGGAATTGGGCGAATTGAGCGCTCAGCTCCGCCACCTGCCCCGTCAGGCGGTCGTTGGCCGACTGGAGGCGAGCCACGTCCCCAATTAGGGTCTCGACCACCCCAGCCACTACGGAAGAGGAGTCCTTAAGGGCCCTCACAAAAGGGCCCTTTAGGTTTACGGACTTGGTGGCCACCTTGTTTATGATGGCCACTGCCGCCTGCGCCCTCTCTTGCAAAGAAGCAGATGATTGGGGCACTAAGTCCCCCGTCACCGGCTCCCCGATCGCAAGCAGGAGACCCGCGATCTCCTCTTCCGCCTGGAGTTCCCCATCCGCCCTGGCTCGCTTGTAAGACTCCGCCTTAGAGAAGGCGGAGCCCGACGGAGCCGACACCGGAGTTCTCGATCTCGATCGCCCCCTATGGCCACTTGGGATTTTAGGAGGCAACATCTCCTGAGAGATGTCACTCTCGCAACCAGGGGGGCGTTCGCGTTTCCGGTTGTCTGCCTCCGTATCCATCGGTTCCGGTGCGTCCGTCCTCGCACCGGAACTGCCACCCGCGACAACCACGGCGGACCTGGAACGCACGCGTTCCGATGTTCTTCGGCTCCCAGCAGTCAGATCGACTTCTGGGAGCCCCACCGATGCAGGCGTTCCAGGTACAACCTCCTCCTCGGTAGACGACTGGTCGTCCGCCTTAAGGAACTGCCCCTTGGCGTTCCTCCTTTTCTTCCTCTTCCTCTCCCTCTCCCTTCTCGCTGTGTTTCCGTGTCCGTTTTCCTTGCCATTAGTCGTTGTAATTGTATCGATCGTATTCTTTTTCATAAATTTATCAATTTCCATATTATACCCACGAGTCGGGGAGAACTAAAAGTCCACCCGGGCAGAGATCCCCAATACCCGGGCAAGCGAGAATTTGTGCCCAACCGAGGGGTCCGCAGGTCCCTGGCTGGGGGTGTGCTTGCGACTGAACTACCCATCAGCCATGCATCCCCTGGTCACACACCAGAACACGGGATTCGGGGTAATTTTTTATAGAGGTTTTCTTCCTCGCGGTCCGGGCGGTTAAGCCAAGACCCACGGTCCCAGTCGAGTTAGAGACGTGACCTAACTCGACGTACCTACTGGGATTACGTTGTAGCGGCGAGGGCAACAAAAGACTAACTCTTAAGTTGCCCGCTTGGAGGCAGGTGAGTGCTCACCGAGCTCGCCATAGTTCCTCCTCGTCGAGGACCTACTCGCACTCCAAAACGCCTTCTGCTAAAGCAGAGGGACGTTTGGAGTGCCCTTCGCGGCAGCCTTTCCAGACTCCGTCTGGTATCCCATTTAGTCTGGGGTCTCCTTCTGGGCCTATCCGGCATGAGTGGCTCTACCGGCATAGCCCCAGAAATCATCGACCCACGCAAGCCCCACCACGACGACAACGTAGGGATACATTGGGGGGTATAATATCCCTCCTCCCCGAACCACGGTTCTCTTACGGTAAACATGTTCCCAAATATGGTTGGCTGGTATGTAAATTTCAACGAATTTAAAGTTTTAAATGTGTTCTGGTCAGACCACACCACAGAATGGGAACTAATACTAGTTCTTAGAAGGTAAGTAGGTATATTTACATACACCGTTATATAATATGTTCTTGATAAATAACTGAAATCAGTCTGAAAAATTATTAAATGATCAAACTATTAATAAAGACGAAATAACTTATACTTTATGCAGTTAAGAACAAATAATAAAAAGAAAATATATTATCTACAATAAAAAATAATCCTATGTTTTTTCTGCATGGTCTACGAAAACAAGATCTCGCATTCCGAGAGAGGCTCGATTTGACGTCACTATCCAGTTACCACCTTTAAGTAACATAACACGAAATGAACCAACCACAATGATATTATATACCTAATATCATTGACCAACCACAACCAGCGATAGTGATGATGACGTCATCTCGATCTTTCTGTCTTCTCGTCACTGTATCTCGGAAAGCCACAGAGACAGACAGATTCGTTGATTCGTCGTTCGGAGCAGCTCGTCTCGATCCGTGGGAGCTACGGGTGTCAGGTTTTATTTGTGTTACGTTACGTTATGGATTTCTTGATTCCGTCGCCGCGCTCAAAGGCCTCAAAGCCCGCGATAAAAGCTATGCAATAGCTTAAAAATATTGAAATCGATCAATTTTAAACGCTGAAATATACTCAACATATGCATCCTCCTTAGTGTGTAATACGTACTGTTAATCTCTATGTAAATCAAGTTTCTATAATGTAAAGAAAACATCACTATACTGTCAACTTTGTGTCGATATTATTTCTACAGATATTAACTTTTAATTTTAATATTTTTGTTTGGTATATTTAATATAATTCATAATTAATAAATCATGACGGAAGCACCACCGGCTATAAAACCATGCAAACCTTTGAAATTGGACGAGTTGTTAATACAAAATATGAACACGTGGGGTAATGTGCAGTATAATATTCCTCTGAGGCTGTCCAATAATGAGACGAGAACTGCTTCAAGTATTGGCTTGCGACAAATCCCCGACATATCGCAAAGCTTGGACTGTGTAAGTTTGCTTACGTTACATAAAAATCGACTGGCATATCTGACTTCCGCAACCCTTAAGAGCGAAGTGAATTCGAGGGTTGAACTAGCTGTCTGTATATTTGAAGGCTTGGAATGTTCATGATAACCGGTACCAACCGCTTCACGAGCTTTCCGAGGCACGTTTATCGTGAAATTACTTAGTTTTAAAGTCATTTTATGTCGTTAATGCGAGCTTTTAGTAATCCACACTTTCGTATTCATAAATCGGTTGAAGCTTTGATCTGTTTACGAACACAAATCACTGACTATCTATAAACGTTAAGGATGACTATATAATACTAGAACTTTGTTCTCCTACGAATATAAGGTAAAGTTCTTCTGAAATCTTCTGAGAAATATGACAACTTATAAACTTACGAAATATCAGATATCCCTAAAAGATCAAAAAGAAAAAAAAAACATGTTGCTCTGAATAAATTCAACGTGCTTTACTTCTTAACATAAATGTTGAATTTTGATACATTGCTACTTTCTTAATGTGCTTTACGTTGCGTTTAAGAAAATTGATGATCCTCTACCAGAAAGACTCACAGGCCGAGATATGGTAGTTGAAAAAGAATCGTACAGAACTACCACGGGAGAGTATTGTGTTAAGCCAAATCCTAACAAAGCTATGGAAAGAGCCGACTGTGGGATCAACTGCCGAAGAGTTATATTCATGACTGGAGTTGATAAAGCAGTAAGTATATTTAGTACTAGCGACCCGCCCCGGCTTCGCACGGGTGGATTTCAGATGCCCCCGCCGACGACACGATTCGTGCATTTTAAACCTGTAATATCTTCGAATATATTCATGTAAATTAGATAATGTTAGGTGTTGTTGTTAGCGCAGCGGGTCGGTAAGGTGTTTTAATGTTATATCGTTGTAAGCCTATTGCGTTATCGTTCTAATGTCCATCTGTATGTATTTCTTGAATTGCTTATAATCATGAATTATAAGATTCGTTTGTTGTGAACTGTTTAGTGTTTTAATTATAAATGAGAACTGAGGTTAGGCTACCTCCTATTTGGTTCTTTTATTTAATTCTCACTTCTAGTTTATAATAATACTGTAAAGGGCCATTTTGATCTATATTAAATGCACAATATATTTAATTTACTTAATTGTATAAGGATTCATTCTGTATTGTTTAAAATCGCTTCGTAAATAAGCCATTAATTCTCGTAAAAAGAAAGGATTAAAAAATGGTTATTGTGGGTTATCCCTAAGAGATAGACATATACCGTCGCGGACTTTTTTGTAGACCTTTAAAGGTGTACAATACTGTAGTACATTATTTTGATCTATCTCGTAGGGTGCAACCAGCGTTTGCAATGTAAGCGCAAAAAAATGTGTTTATTTGCTACATCACATTAGAAACCTTGAAAATTAAGTGTTTCTATACTATATTACCTATGCATTTATTATACATAAAAACGTTCCTCTTGAATCACTCTTATCTATCAAAGACCCGCATCAAAATCCGTTGCGTAGTTTTAAAGATTTAAGCATATATAGGTACATAGGGACAGAGAAAGCGACTTTGTTTTATACTATGTAGTGATAAGATCATTTATATATTTTTGGAAATTCATGTCCATAAAAAAGTCGCATCCATTATGGTATGTTTCAACACATAATCGAATATGTGCAAGAAGGTAATTAAACAGTTAAGGATTAAATATCCTAAACACACAACTAGGTTTAGGATATTATCGTGTAGTTTGCTCATCAGATGTATTTATGTCCGATATTTTATGCTTAACCGTTTAAAAAATTACTAACAATCAACGCTGTCATAACAAAACTTAGAATGGATAAGCTTTCGTAATAATAAGACAGGACACTCCGCAACGTTTTTGCCAGCATAAATTACATCCCATGGGTTTGATTTGAATAATAAGTTGTACTTAGGTACTTAAATTTAAAACCATGTATTTTTCAGTTACAAAATAAAAGTTTCACTCAACCCACAATCATGTCAGAAATGAAGGACAAATTTAGGGGTCTGGCAAAATCTCCTTTAGCTCCTCCTGATATCATAGTGAGACCTCCGGATCCTGAATATATATTTGATGTAAGTTCGTTTAAGTATGTACATACCGATAACTTTCGACGGGTCGACGAGTGTCTAAATTAGAAAAAATATATTCATTGGAATTCTCGCGTAATGTTAAATTAGTAAAACGTTGTTTTTTTTTTCATTTATTTGGTTACTAGTAGGGATATTGTTTTGTAAATGTTATACCACTTACTAATTAAGAAAACTTTAGCGATTGAATCCATTTAACTAATTAAAACATCCGTTTGATCGGACATTCTGCAGTGGATGTAATGTATTTCGGCCAATTATTACTTTAAATAGAATTTGTGAACCTTACACTTGTCGATAGAATTTGCATTTTCGTATTAGCTACACCAACTTTTTAGAAATTTCTCTTAACGTTTTACATTTAATCAATATCGTGTTAGGTTATAGCTTCAGGAAGAAACGAAGCGACGGCTATTTACGACAATTCTACAGGATTCAGAAAACTACTCGATCCGTATTTGTCGACGTATAGAAGTTATCACAAGCCTTTTACAGCTGAAGAACAGTACGGCATTGGTGCTAAAGACCACATCACATTGTATTCTGATAACAATACACCAAAGGTATAATTTATTTTAATTAAGATAGAAAAACTACGAAATCATCATAATAATCGTTGCATTTGGAGACAGCAAGTTACAAATAGGTTTTTTTATGTATGAGCCTGCCAGATTGACTCTACTCTGTCGGATGGAAAGCATGAGCGGAATCCAAGATTAGCGGTCACCATACTCATTGCGAATGCAGACAATGCCACATGGCAGTAGCATGGTGACTCACACTATGACGGCCTATTGAGATGGATGGTTCTGCATCATTAGGCCTCCGGTCCCACACTCACCAACGAAGCATGGCAGCAATGTCATTTTTGTTAGTCTTCTGTGAAAAGATAACTGTACCGCCCCGGTCGAGCTGGCCCGTTCGTGCTGAAATCAGCGTGGCCCTACTACCTTTAGAAGGTTATGGTCTGGTAGCGATCGAATTATCTTAAATATTTGTTTATGTACAAGTGTTACCTGCACTTTTTCAGTTGGTTAACACTCTTAAACACTATTCAGTAAAATGATTCCATTATAGACTACACACATCAAAAGTGTCTAGGGATCAACATATGTGTCTAGGGATCAACATATATTTTTGCAATAACTTTTCTCCTGATTGATATTAATTAAAATTTTCTTTAAGAATTCATCAAATAAAGTGTTTTCGTTTGTCACAGTAACGATAAACCAAGTCACCTTTGCATTAATAAAGAAATTTGCCATTTTCCTAATAAAAGGATTTTTGACATTTGAACCACTAACATTAAAGTTCGAAAAAAAGACTGAAATAACAGTTTTCTTAAAAATTTTATTAGGTAACTTAAACAATTAATAATTCGTGTTTCTACCGCGAACACTAACACAAGAACATCGGTTTGGCATACTCAAAATGAGTTCATCCAAATCACGCTGTGGAATGGCCGCCCATGTTCGTTGCAACAACAAAAAAAGGTCTTCTTGCGACTGGATACCCTCCATATTCGGCAGAGCTCTTCTCTGTAGCATATCCCATGCATGCTCAATCGGGTTCAAGTCTGGCGACTGAGCAGGCCAGGGCCAAAGCCACATCTCAATCTCAAGAAATCCGCATAAAAATGCTTGATCCCTAGACACTTTTGATGTGTGTATTTAGACAGATTTCCCTGAGGTGTCGGATTAAGAATATGGAGTGTCAGCATTCTTATCTTTTGGGTGTCGTAACAACCGGCTAAGGGAGCAAAATTACTTAGAATAACAATACTTAGCAAAGAGCAGGCAAACTTGACACAAACCCTATACCAGCCCATGTGGCCAATTTCTTGCTAAAATAGACACACATGACGTACACATGTACGTACAATATGTATTTCAATAAAGGTCAAAGGGTTCGGGCCGAGGCACAAAGAAATATGGATGCCTATGACAAGCAAGGTTCATCGAGGGGTATATGACCGCATTCATGTAAAGAAGGAATTTAAAGAAGTCGCTGCTTGTCATAATCCTGTCAATAATATCAAAGGGTAAGTGATCACAGTGTCATCTGCAGCCCATCCATTTCTTTTTTAAACTTGTTCAATTGTCCGGATTTTATTGCGGTTCTTGCCTTCACAGCAGATGAAATAAACTTTTAGTGCTGTAATGACTTTGCCATCAGTGCAATCACAATCAGTGCAGTGCAGTTACAATCAGGACGAATTTAAGGAATAATCTTAAATACTAATTTTACTAGAAATAAAACACTATTTGTTGTTTATACAGCAGTTTTTTAATAAGCCAAAATAAATCACTCACAGGGTCTTTGAATCTGAAACGCACAAGAAGTATAAGATACCGTTCGCCAGCTCAGAGCTGGCCTCTTGGAGTCATGGAGAAGATTTCCATTTGGCGCCTATCCCGCCGAATCCCTTCCAGACCAATATTGCGCCTTTCATGTATTGTAGTGACTACTGCCATATTGGCAGTGGAACATCACCATCTATTGTTATTGACCAAATAGCGGCGGAAAAGAAACCGCATCCGCATTGTAAAGAAAGATTTATAGTTTCTCGAGACTTTTAAAATAAAATTACTTGATGATGGTACTTCATTTATTCGATTTTAAGAACCTATTGATTTGCCATTGTTATAAAATTTTAATTAGAACCATTTTAAGCTGAAAATGAAATATTTTACTTAAAATTATTTGTCACAATTGCAGCTTATTGAGCTCTTGAAACTGTGCAGCTTATTGAGCTCTTGAAACTGAATCGTTTAACCTGTTCAGAATGACGCTGCAACTGTTTTTTTACATAGAGCTTCACTCGAAACTCTTACTATTAATTTCGATCAATTCTCAATAATTTCGCTCCAATTCTCAGTGCTGACCAAATGCGTAATTCATTCTCACGTTTGGTAATAGGATGTTCCACAGGAATATCGATTTAAGGCCATAAATCTATAAACTAAAAAATTAAGTCAAGATAATCATTGAGATATTTAAAAGAATCGTAAACACATGAAAAATGAATTGACAATACCTTGAGTACATTTCGAACAACTGGGTTCTAATATTGAATTAACTTCCGGATTGCAGAGTAAGTTTAAAAGTGGTAATCCTTTTGGTCTCGGCTAAAAAATGATAAAAACTTACGTTTACAATACTTGGCAATTGATTTCCTCTTTATATGTTTACTAGCTGTTGCCCGCGGCTCCGCCCGCGTGTATGTCGGTTATCGCGGCAAATAGTAGCCTATGTGTTATTCTGATGTATAAGCTATATTACTGTAAAGTTTCATCCAAATCCGTTCAGTAGTTTTTGCGTGAAGAAGAACAAACATACACACAAACTTTCGCCTTTATATATTAGTGTAATGTAATGTGGTGATGTCTCTGAGTTACTAACTCATGCAGCGCTGTTACGTGTTTAAGGTACGAGGCATTATAGGAACTTTAATTAAAACACACTCGTTATCAAGTCAACCTCTAAAAATCTCAATTTTGTTATGATTGGCTGCAACTTTTACAATTAACTGGAAGACAGCCACGACTGGATTCATAAACTTGCAGAAAGTCGGTGTTATAAATTCTTCGTTGCTTTTCAAAGAGTGGAATAAGTAATATAAAAAGGAATGTTGTATAATTAGAGTACTAATTCAAAATATTTGCAATACAAGCGTTATTGTTAGTTCGGTCACCTTTCAATAATATTACGAAGTTATTATTACCAAGGGTCTTGTGACGAAGCAGCTGGCACACGTAGGTCTGAAGCATTCACACTTATGTCGGCGTCTCTTAAGTAAAGTTTTAATTTCAGAATTCTGGACTTTACTTTGTGAGTCAGCTTATTTATTTTTTACTCTCTACAACTGCTCTACTACGATACAGGCATGGACCTTTTTTTGATGAGGTGAAAAATCCCTTCGGACCTCCGGCTCCTCGCGAATTGAGGAGCCAGGTATGCGATGATCCCAATAAAATCCACCCCAGCGGCCGTTCTCAGGCGCCCTGCTCTGAGGAGGACCCGGATCATGTTATTTCAGGTCCCCACCAGGAACGACGCCGCGTCTATAAACTCTATCCTGGGGGAAGCCTGGGCTTCCCTCTGCCTGTCGGCCCAACCGTTACATATGGTGGCCTGACCGCAGTTTTGCGACCAGGCTGTCCCCCTATCGCTGACCGCATCAACTAATCAGCTACCAGAGGTCCCCATTCTCAGTTTGGGAATCAGTACTAGTAGTATCTACACTATCTTAGTTGTGTAAACGATGTTCCTACTATTAAAACATTATCTTGTAATTTTTAGAATTAAATAAACATTTTTTTTTCTACTACACCCGTTATTCACCTACGATTTTAAGGCAGAATTATAGTTTACTTTGGGGTTCAAATTATGAACATAACATACAATTTGATAAAATTTAGAGCCTGCCGACCAACTTCCAGCAAATAAAATAGTAGGTACATGATACGTAAGATAAGAAAAATAATACATCCTTTTCCACGTTGTAATCTGTGGTGTAACTATAAGGAACGCACGGAATGCATAAACAATCTACATAATTTGAATTTATTTTTCAGTCAATCCATTTTATTAGGATTTGGCTTTAATTAATGTTATTATAAATTCGAGAAGTAAATCTGTCTTTCTTTTACGGTTTCAGGACTAAACCGCTGTACCTATTTTGAATATTTGGCATGTCAAAATTTGATTCTTCTCACAGTCCACGAATACTAGACAGAGAGGCTGATATACCTTTCTGTATAAACTGCTGCACTTTGTTGATGTGGTCTATGGTGCCGTAAACATTCGAGTACGTTTAATAATAATAATAGACACTTACTTTTTTCTTTTTGGATTTAGGAATTGTGCAGCAAATTAAATGCTCTTGCTGGAAAAGGAGATTAAGCATTGGTAAAGAAGTTTGAAAATTCGGTTAAAAAAATGTGCCGAATTCTGTTGTTGCGTCACTAAACTAAAATGTATCTAAAATTATCTATTATTCTCTTATTTTATTCCAAAACGGTATTTTGGAAATCGCTTCACTAAAATAAAATTTTAACAAAAACAAAAACTGACTTCAAGGTTAACTCGATTTCTCTTGGATGCCATCATCAAATCTTAATGTCTTTATCCTGGTACCACCGTTGGGGTATCTCCTGCCCATTAAAAAAGAATCATCAAAATCGGTTCATAAACGACAAAGTTATACACAAAGAAAATGTATATACGGTCGAATAGAAAACCTCCTCCTTTTTTTAAGTCAGTTAAAAAGGATACCTTATGCGTATTTTTAGTGTGACATATCTAATTTCAGTCAAGAGTTTTCAAACAACAGAATTAGCACCAATGTCTTACGTAAAAAGGAACTTACATCGTGACAGCAATAGCAATTAGTATTACGAGGTGAATACATTATTCCGCTGTTTTGCCAAACCTAGATTCAATTTCTTGCTTCATAGCGGGAATGTTCTATAAGAAATGAACACAAATTAGTATATTTATTTTAGAGCTAAGATATACTCCACTTAGCGGCAAACACAGATCTTTATAGAAAAAAAAATATGAATACGTTTTTAATGAAGTTTTCTTAAACTTTATGTAATCATATCATATTGTCATTAAAAATTACGATTGATAGCAATATAATTGGAACTTTTCTATGTCAAACGCATTTGTAGAATACAGGATTTTGTTCTTTGATAAACGTACGAGTATTGCTTAGTTTCATCTAATTCTTATATCCACACATTTCGCATATGTATTAATTGAATTTATCCTTTGATTTTGAAGGTACCTACTAAACCAATACTTAGTTCTGATACTTACCCCAGGACACACTTCATTTTCACACTTAGTTTTTTTCTCTTTATCTTCACATTTCTGAAGTGAATTTTAAATATATTAATATGAAATTAATTTTAGAAATATATTTAAAAAAAAGGTTGTATTTTATTATTTGTAATGATATCTAAATCTACACGAAATGGCTCCGTGGCTATTTTTCCTTCCATCGGGACTTCATTTTAAAAGATTATCTTTTTCTTGATAAACGTTAACCTAAAACCTATTCCCTTTCATATTTCCACCCCTGGAAATGTATTACATTATACATATAGAGATACTACTACATATTTTTACGAAGTTAAGTTTGGTACGATTACATAATTAATATTGTGATTGCACTCGTCACGACCAGCTAGTGACCACGGTAACTGACCGGTCACTCGGTCTAGACTATGCAACTGGTCAGAACATCAGTTATTACATTATTGCTTTAAAAAACAGCCGTACTATCAATGGTCCCTATCGCAGCAAGTTCTTAATATAACTTGTCATTATTTGTTCTACGTAATTCATTATTCCAAAAAAATTACTCACCTTTGGACATTTAAACACAGATGGGTAAGGCACTCTCTGTTTCACCCTTGGTGGACGACACGGTGGGTTGTGGAAACATCGAGATGGGTGGGTGCACGGAGCTGATGGACGAGCGGGCCAGTAGCATGGCATCAGATAGGGGAAACAGGACGATGGTGGTTGGCAGTGGGGTGTATGACTGCAGGCTCTCGCTATTGCTGGCTGTTAGTTTTGTTATTATTATTATAGGATATAAAATTTGCATTCAAGTAACGTGGGAGAGCCACGCTTCAGCATGAATGGGCCGGCTCGACCGGAGTGATACCACACAGAGAACCAGTGTGAAACAGCGCTTGCGTTGTTTTTCACCGAGTGAGTACGGATACCGAAGGCCCATAGTTTTTGTGTTGTCAACACGTGCTGGTGACAAAAGTTGTTGTAATTTCCTAGTGTCTGCAATAAAAATTGTCAACAAATGATGGGAATCGTGTTTCTGTTTTTGGCGGTAAACATCAAAAGAATACGTTTTTTGCAGATATTTATTGGCTCTGTGGAGACGCTTACCTGGAATGTTTTTCAAATTGTTGGCGACTCGGGGTAAACTTTTTTTTTTTTTGATTTGAGATTTTTTTAAGAATTGCCAATAGTTGGAAACACTGAAATTGCCAACAATTTCGGTGGAGACGCGCCTTTACTCATAATAATAATAAGCTTCTTATATACAGTGGTATGTAAAACTATCGTAAAATTTTACAAGAACAACCTATAATGAGTGGGGACTGGGCTTATGGTATCATGCTACCAGCGGTCACCCATCCAAATACTGACCGCGCCGTCGTTGCTAACCCTCGGTGATTGTGTCTAACTACCGAGGGAAACTGGGCTATGAGGGCCTATAATCATCACACTAATATATAAAGGCGAAAGTTTGTATGTATGTTTGTTACTTCTTCACGCAAAAACTACTCAACGGATTTGGATGAAACTTTACAGTAATATAGCTTATACATCAGTATAACACAGAGGCTACTATTTGCCGCGATAACCGACATACACGCAGGCGGAGCCGCGGACAACAGCTAGTTTTACAATAAAGTGTATTAGAGGTAAGTAGGTACTAACTTTGACTAGAATACAGCTTGAACGTGGAGTCAACTCAGAGGGAGCAGGTTCGTAACGTGGTTTTCGGTTCAACGTTACCTGTAATATTATTTTTATACACGTAACATAAACACACTCAGGTTTTTACTCATCAAAAGAGTAAAAAAGGCGTATTAAACACCCACATTTTGCATCTGCCTGATGGAAAGCATGAGTGTAATTTAAGAGTGGTG
This sequence comes from Diaphora mendica, assembly GCA_949125395.1. NCBI lineage: Eukaryota > Metazoa > Arthropoda > Insecta > Lepidoptera > Erebidae > Diaphora > Diaphora mendica. The sequence continues at coordinate 16,712,031 of OX421324.1, read as the reverse complement.
ATTACCATCCTCATTGCAAATGCGGACAATGCAGCTTGGTGGCCCATACTTGTCGGTCTGTTGAAACGTTTTTATGCAATATTTTTATCATATTTTTTTATGGAATAGGCGGGCAAACGAGCAGACGTATCGCCTGATGGTAAGCGATTACCGCCACTCATGGCCACCTGCAACACCACAAGCGTCACAAGTGCGTTGCCGGCCTTGTGGGGATGGGGGGAGGGTAGGGGATTGGGGTAAGGGCCTCCGGTAAGTCCCACTTTCCTTTTCCCACACAGAGGGAAAGTCTATTTTTTTGTATAGGTATGTGGAGGAACGGGTGTCGTGTCCCTCCAACACAAAGGGAGGGTCCTCCGACCAGGCGAGGTGATAATGCCTGGCGGGCCAACTGCCCAACGGTTGATGTTGGGATGTTGTATATATGATAATAGGTGCGAGAACTTCCACTGCGCGATTCGGGATTGGTGGTTTCTTAGTTTCCTTCGTTACTCCGTAGTTCAGTGTAACTTCGGTAGATGGCGCTGTAGTATATTTCTGTTGCGCTGTATGTGGAAGTCGCCACAGGTACACATACTCTTATTGTAGACTAATAAACACTCGTTTTATAGAAAAAAAAATTTTCTTCATCATTAAATAATTTGCTCTGGGTTTGAATTGAACTCACACTCTCATTACCTTCAACTTGACAGTCAAGATCGCTAACAACTAATCAATATACCAGGCAATTGTATTCTTAACAATTTCTTACAATTAATAATGAAATTCATATAACAATAAAGGTTACCTTTAAACCGAAGTAATTGGTGCAATCTACCCTACAGCCGCCTGCAGGTGGTAAAGGAAGACTCTGTAAAATTATAATAGGATGATAACATGAGGCTAATGATTAAGCATTAGTATGTTGCTGATGAAATTAAGTAACATTAATTATGTGTGTTTTGTGTCTACTGTACACAGCCTATAACATTAAGCACATACCACACATACTAATTTACTTGACATAGTTAGTCAAATTTGTGTATGTAATCACAGTTAAAGTTAAACTTAATGTTCGAGTTCTGAGAGTAGTGTAACAACTTTGTCAAATTACAATGACGTTTCAGAGGACGGTGAGAACATTCTGGATCCATGAGGCCATGACACCACCGGTTTGCACCACTGGTAGTGTAAAGAGTACCTACTTTATTTTTGTTTGGTTTTTGTATTAGAATTGAATGGAAAGGTTTAAGTTAAATGGTGGTTATCATGTATAAAAACACTTACCCCACATACACACGCGCCTAGTGGTGCAGGACAAGTGGAGCACTGAAAACCAACATTAGGTTTATAAGGTTTTAGAATAATGCGATTGATTTTTTTTTATATAAAAGATATTTTTTAAATTTGTGCACCATAAACAAACTTAAAAACTAAATAAACTTAAAATTATTTTTACATAAATACGCTCACGGCATTCTTCTAATGCGTACCTCTTTTTTATTTCTTGGAACAATGAAGATGAAACAAATAATAACACACATCTCTGACACGGCTATCTGTTCCCAAACTACGAGAGCCTGTACTATGTTAACCACATATTATTGAAACATATTGTTCTGTGTATAAGTGTAATTCATTACAGATGACTTGTTCCTAGCCACCTTAGATCAAATAAAAAAAAGGTAGATATAACGCACCGCCTTGTTCTTGTTGAAGCAGAAAAAAGGCTCGCAAACACACGCGATACGCACTAACTATGCTATAAACTGGGGTACCGTCAGTATCGTATAAGTTGTTGATACTTGTACGATACTGACGAAAAGTATCCCAGTTTATAGCATAGTTAGTGCGTATCGCGTGTGTTTACTTGGAACTACGAGCTTTTTTTCTGCTTCAACAAGAACAAGGCGGTGCGTTATCTACCTTTTTTTATTTGATCTGAGCTAGACACAGAACCGATGCTCATCACACAATATTTGGCGTAGCTCCGACCTCCGGCTCAACATTCAGCCATTAGACCAACAGATCAGTCAACATATATTCTAATATTATAAAAGAAAGTTTGTAAGTATGGATGCATGGATGGATGGATGTTTGTTACTCTTTCACGAAAAAACTACTTAACGGATTTGGATGAAACTATAAAGTAATATAGCTTATACATCAGAATAACACATAGGCTACTATTTGCCGCGATAACCGACATATAGGCGGCGGAGCCGCGGGCAACAACTAGTATAAAATAAAGTTGTGACAGTTTCATTTTAAATTGCATTAAAGTATTTACGGTTGAAGGGCACGGTAGGGGTTCCGGTTCCTGAAAATAAACGATCTTTATTAATCATCCGTAAAATATTTCTCAGCAAATTTAGATATTATGCAACAAACATGTACCTATGTAAAATTTAAAAACATTTTATTAGAATACGAAAATCATTGACTTACGATAAATAATATGAATTAGAGATTATGAAAAAGATTTTTATTGCTATGCACCTGGCAGTAATACAAATCTTTTTCATAATCTCGGATAGCAATAAAAATATTTTTTATAATCTCTAATTCATATTTTTTGTCGTATTTATTTTATTTCACTAAACAAAAATTCCATTTTCATTTTTTAGTTCTTCAACAAGTAATTTGCAGGATTCCCATGGATTAATTACAAGATTTTATATTCTAGCCCAAGAAAACCACATAGTTTTCTAAATAGAATCTAGTCGCTCACAGCAGCATAAACGAGTGGGAATGGCAGTACTTTCGGGAATGTCAAGGTGTTTTTGTCAGTAACTTAGTAAGGGTTTTTATTTCGGCATAAGTTATGTGATAGCAAATTGCTTTGGTCTGTCAAACCTTAGACACAATTGGCAACATATAAAGAGTGGATCTTTAACGATCAAATTAGTACAGAGGTGTAGCGAACCAGCGCAGGAATTCTTAGCAAAGGCATCGAATCATGGGCGCCGCTAGGTTCATTTTCAGAGGGGTTTAAGTGTAACTCTGTACCCCCCTCCCAGCGCCCATGCATCGGATGACCATGAATTCTACATGAAGAAACAACATGAAGCAAATAAAAATCATTTTAGTTAAAAATAGTAATAAAATGTTACTCACGCAAACAGTGAGCGCACACATAGCTGAACGTGCACAATATGCACAGTTGATATCAAAGCAACAGCTCCTACAAGAGCCGCACTGAAATTAAATATAAAGATTAGGAAACATTCCAAAACCCAACCCAGCAATCACTTCAACTCTTAATATTACCTTCAAAGACGGCGGTAAATCAGTATTGCTCTGTAACAAAAAAAGCAATCATAATTCGTAATATGTTAAAAGATTGATTTACTTTGAACTAACTTCATTCTGTGATCATGACACATCAACGACAGTAGCAGCACGGGTAACACTGCAGGGCGAAGCTAGTATAAAATAAAATTAGTCTTAGGTTCTCCTTATATCATTAGCTATCTGCCAGTGAAAGTCCCGTTAAATCGGTCGAGCCTTTCCAAAGATTAACCGAAACAGACAGATAGACAAAAAGACAGATAGCCAAATATTTTTTTAAACTATTTTTTTAAGGTATATTGTATACACTTTCATATGCACTTCGGTTTTATTGATTAATATAGAAAGTTAGATTATTATAGATATCTCACCATGTTATTGCAACATCGCTTGTCGCAACATTTTTGGACTATAGCAGTTTGATGGAATACAGCTTTTTCGTCTTCTTGATTGGTACGCTTTTGTTTAGACGGTCGAGATCCAATAATGGCAATACTAGAGAGACCAAACATATTATGTTCTTTGTCCAAACGTAGAATAGTAGATAGATATTTGTCATCATAATTATCACGTTTATTGACAGCGCAGTCGGAATTCTTACTACATGAACTTGTACTCGAAGTAGCAGGTGATAAAGATGGTGAACTGTAAATATAAAAATCCTTTTGACAATATAATAATATTGATTGGCAGGTTGTATTGCAACAGTTTTAAACATATTTCCAATTTTAATGAAATCACCTAGTTCATTATCGCCCCGTTTTTTAGTTTCCTCTTCTCTTGTCTGTTATTCTTGCACCTGTCAGTGCATTCCTTCTTCTGGAACGAAATCACATTTGTGTATTTCGTGTTTGAATCAAAACATGTATATTCTAAAATACGAACCTGGAATCAGGCTCACTCTCGTGATCTTCGGTTAACCACTTCATTTTAGTTAACTTCAGTACATTTGGGTTATCGCAGCTGATAAAATTACAATCCTCATTGTCAGAATCGGTGACGTCTTGGATAGTAGTTGTTGGCTAATACAAAATTGATATTGTTAACACAGGTATTTAGGTGCATCTGCGTTATATTTAAATACATAATGAAAAAAAACGCTAACGTTATTTGAGCACGTATCCGTTTCATGATTTTCAGGTTCATTTGGCGAGTTAGTTTTCAATGTTTCAACAAGTTCATGTACCGCCCTGGTTCTTTCTACTTGAATGGTTGGTTCGTCTTGTTGAAGAACCTAAAATATTTTTCGTGTTTATTTATTTTGTCTACTTAAGTATGTTCACAAAAAACAATAGTAAATACCTCATTACTCTGCTTGCTCGATAATGTATAGTCTTGTATGTCTCGAGATAAAGCTTCTGTTGGCCGGAGATCATCGACAAGACACACGTAAGTAAAAAAAACATTTTGTTCAGAAGCACTGCTTGTTAGTTTCATTTTCTCTGTTGAATATACTTTGGTCTGACGAGGATGGTGGCAGTCACGTGTGTCTGTCATTTTGCTTTAAAGCAACTAAGCGAGATTATTAATCTGACAAACCATTTGAAAAATATTCTACTTAATCGAACGCTTAAACACTAGATCAAATTAGAATTTAGGTATAAGACATTATGAATTGATATAAAAACGAGAAAGTATTACAGAAAATTGTTCACGCCATGTTCGTAAAAGTTGACACTGACACTGGTTTAAAAAGACAGTGTTCTTTGTATTTTTTCTTTACAGTTTTTGCATGGTCTAAGAAGTATATTGTAATATACCATGAGTTTTTGGTTTTATTACCAATCTATCCCTTCATCATCATATAAAATTCGAAGCATAAAATATGAATGCTGGCCTATGTGAATAAATATAGACTTTGATTATAAATTAAATGAGTTCTCATATTAAAGAGTCAGCCGTAGACAGAGAATAGGCAGAGTCAGCCGTCAAACTTTATTTAGTGCCCCGCCTCGGCTTATCAGTTTGCCTGAGTTCTTTAGCATTCTATGAGAATTCAACTTTTTATAGCGAGTTGCTCGGAACGTACATGTAGTGGACATGCGTATAAAAACACTATAAAGTGGTAACTCATAAATATCGTTCAACTTATAAAACAATGGACGAGCACACCGAATAATATGTTAAATAGGCTCACGTTACTAATTTAAGGCCAGCTAACAATGGTGATTATATTTCTAAAAATTCGTGCGCGGTAAATGTATGAAATTGTTTCATTATCTGATTGGGAAGTCATTTTTTTCGTGTTGTCTAAACAATGTATGTGTGTAGTGATGGTGTGAACCAGCGGGCTTCGACCTCTGTAGTAGCTGCAAGTTAGGGCGGTCCTAAATGTTGATACAAGTACTAAATAACTTTCTTGAGTTGCATATGTTTAAAATTGCAATCGATAGATTTGACAAATGTTTATTATGTTAAATAAAAAGCGATTTTCAGACAAGAAAAACTACTTCTTAGTTTATTAGATCATAGTATGAGATTTTAACAAAATAATATATTTTAACGAGTTAACTAATAGGCGTTCGATACTACAACGTTTCGTAGCGATTTAACTGTGCAGTTCGTTTGTGCAGTTTTATCGTACGTGTGGACGGAAATTGGCTCAGATTTTTTGAGAAATATAGTTAAATCGCTACGATATATCGTTGTAGTGTGGACCGCCTATAAGTGAATTCCAAACGTTTTAGGTAATAATAATAAATATTTCGGACATCTAACACACAACGCCATCAAGTCCCAAGCTAAGCAGAGCTTGTGTTATGGGTACTAGACAACTGATACAAATACATATATACTTTTTTTTTGTAAATACATACATATTATACATAGAAAACACCCAAACTCCGAAACAAATATTTGTAGATCATACAAACATTTGGTCCGACCCGGGAATCGAACCCGAAACCTCATGATCAGCAGTCGCACACGTCAACCGCGAGACCAACGAGGTACCATTTTAGTGTGAAAAACTTGAATTTAAAAGAAAGTAACATCAGACTTTCTATTTCATACTTCACATGACTACAAAAGTATAATTTTGCGTATACAACATTAATTTTTATTTCCTATTATATGTTAAACTAGGCGTCCGCAATATAATTTGTAAAAAACCAGGCATTGTTAAAGTCCAGTGTCCGCGGTAACCCAGTGATGTGAATGACATCAGGCTACACAAAAACTTACAATACCTGAAGGAATAAAAACTGATTTGGTCAAGATACCGTGGCATATTCTAATTGAAAATAGCAACTGTTAATACTGTTAAATCGATAGCTACAGATATAATCAAAATTAGTTAAGTACCTATATTATATACCTACCTAAGTAAGTACCTATATAAGACATATATTAAGATGATGTTATCCTATGTATATGTATTCTAAATGAACTTTTAAACATTGACGATTTCCTTGTATTAAATTCACAGATCAAAAGCGTTCAATAGGTATAACAATAGGTAGTTCTTATAAAATAAATTCATACCTACGTTATTATTAACAAAATACCTACTTCTTTAGAAGATTAGTGTTTTGTTTTGTTAAAACGCTCATCTTCTTTTTAGAATTGAGAAAACGGACCCTATTGTGGAAGATTAGGCTAAAATTTACCGTCACACCAAAGTCAGTAAAGGCGGATCTATAACACAAATTATTTAAAATGTGCGTGACGATTGGATAACATTCAATTGTAAATGAAATTAAGTTCCTATTAATAAATACATAAATGTATGAGTATTTTTTCCACGGTAGCACTCTATAGACAAGTAAGCGTGTGTAGCTGTGAATCCTCAGGGTGAATCACAGTACGCATTGATCAACAACAGTTTGATAATATTGTGAAATGAGAATTATATGTGTTCAATCAAAAGTAATTGACTTTTTAAATTATTTAGCACGTATATATTCCGGAAATACGTATGAACACAAAAACTTTGAAATTTTTAAATAGAAAATGTTACCATCAGTCTATATGTATATGATCGTGGTCACGTAGATTGAAGTCATGAATATCAGGAACTCACTTGTCTTTCCTTGGAAACACTCGTCTTCGTCTTTATGGAAAAACTCAATTACCTTTTATATACACGACTATATTTATGCGAATACTAGTTGTTGCCCGCGGCTCTGCCCGAGTGTATGTCGGTTATCGCGGCAAATAGTAGCCTATGTGTTAGTCCGATATATAAGCTATATTACTGTAAAGTTTCATCCAAATCCGTTCAGTAGTTTTTGCGTGAAAGAGTAACAAACATCCATCCATACTTACAAAGTTTCGCGTTTAAAATATTAGTATGGATATTTATATATGGCAGATAATTCGGCGGTGAAAAAATATGATGTTTTCAAAATTTACATGTGAATAATTTTTAAAGAATTTCTTCGATGCTTATAATAACAAAAAGGGACATTCACTTGTTGAGAGTAAAAGCCAAACTGGAGCAGTTAACTGATATAATTAATTATGTCGAACAAAATAAGACCGCAGTTTGAGTACCCCTGAAACTTACTGATGGAAATGAAGGCTTTGTAGCGTATCATTTTTGTTGTGAATCCACCAACGATACTATCTGTCCCCTCTTTTAGTTACGTTGACATCATAATATATTGATCATAACTAAACTAATACTGCTATTTTGGAACATTTTCAATAGGTTCAGTGTAAAATTCAGGTTTAAAAATGAAAACGAGTAGTAAACTGTATATAAGTGTGTGGTTTCTGTGTATTTTTGAATGGAGTGATGCTGATTTTGGTAGTAAGTAAATATAAATATCCTTTGTACTGTGTTTAACCTCGGATGTGACCATGCAAATTATTGCATTATTCAACTTTTTTAAGGTTTTTATTTGATCATTATGTACTCTAACAATTTCACTTGCTTATCAAATTGAGTTGGGAATAGGCTGAGGAACCTATACTGTGAAATATTCTTAACGCCATCTTCTTCTGTACTCACCTAAACCATAAGACCCCAAAATATTAAGGTAGTCTCTGTGTTGTATCTGACTTATTATATACGAGTATTACTAGCTGACCCGGTGAAATTCGTACCGCCATATTTACCAATCTGTTTTTCCCACAGGCAGTGTACAGTCGCGGACAAAAAAAAACTTTTCCCGTAATCTTTTAATTTTTCTTTTACACAAACCTTGTCCTAATAATAACAAACACATAAATGAAAGGATTAGAAATATCGGAAGTTATGCGCGTACATACATTTCGGAGATTAATTTTATATATTTTATTAATAATTATTGATGGCCCAAATGACCCAAAGAAGTTGCAACTATTCCCAAAACCCTATCTTCTTGGTCAGGAGCAAGAAAATGTCTATAAGAAATATAAACTGTCACATTCAGTGATATGCTATCTCTGGATTTAATTGAAAGCAGTAGCTACAGCTTTAAACCTTCAATTAACAAAATTACAAACCTGCTCGCAAATGGACAAGACATCTTTTAGTGGATTAGAGAAGAAATTCGATTTTTTTTTAAGAAGAAAGGAATTTGTTCCTTATATTTCAAACAATCAACATCTGACATTCGGTAAAATTCACGGTAATATCAAATTAGTTATGGCAACACACAATAGTTTATAGTAATAGGTACACTATTATGGACTGCCCTAATACTATAGTTATTTATAGATCGTACACAATTGCAATAGCATCGAAGGATTTTTTGAAGCAAAGGAGCACCTATACTTTGGGTAGGCGGCTGTTGTTTACATAGTGACACAAAGTATTGTACTTATTGATTCAGCCCTTAACCACGACAAACAAAAATTAGACTATAGAGATGATATTTCAAGGAATCTATACAGTTATAACGAAATTGTATTTAGATTTGTAAAAGAAATCTGTTAATGTGTCATTAATATTAATTTCTTATTTAGTTACTACTCTCGATTTTCGACACTTCGTGGGAATTATTAAAATATATTCTTTAAATTAAACTCACTTGTGCTCTAATTCCATTATTTATTTAACTTAAACTAAACCTGACCGGCTTCGCCCTATGGCATTACCAAAGGATACTAAGATCCTATATATTATAAGAAGAAACAGAGATCTGCCAATGTTCAAAAGAAATCGATATATATAAAACAATTAGGTACAAAAATACTTTTAAAGTCCTTCCAATAATTTTGCCTTTATGGCAGTCCTCTATCGCCTGTATCATGGGGAGTGTTCTGAAGAGCTCTTCCATCTGGTCTCCCCTTCTCGCTTCCTCTACAGGACAACACGTGCTGGCCTTCTTTTAGAGTGGTAGATATACGCTCTCGAACGCAACGTTTCGGTTCTACCTTCCTGTGCCGAGCGATCAAAACATGGAACTCATTACCACCGCACGTGTTTCCCTCCCATTATGATCCCGGGTCCTTTAAGCAGGGCGTGAAAAAGCATCTCTCTAGGCCACCATAGTGTGGGTATCCATGCTGCTCTGTCCACGTTCCTATTGAGAATGGTGACCACCACTCTTGGATTCTACTCATGCCTTCCATCAGGCAGAGTAGAGTCATTTTGGTAGCTTTAACATAAAAACAAGTTTTTCTACTGCATTTTGTGACTTCTAAAATATCGCTTTATACCTGAGGAGCACAGGATAAGTTTTAAACAGTATGATTTTATTCGTATACTTTTAAATATGTACGTTTCACGTCAAAGTTCCGTTGTGTAGATGCAACAAACAAAGGCAAATGAACTATGGAAGCTCGTGAGAATTTACAACAAATGTTATTTGAGTTAATACATCAATGTATGTCTGCATTGTGCAGACAACCTTACATTAATGTCACTGACCACTCTCGACAATTGGAAAACTACAATTTTAAGAGTAAAATAATATTTTTTAGGTGTAGCATAGCGTATTTAACACTCTCTTTTACTATATAGTTATTCACAAAACTAATGTTGCTATTGGACTAATTGCATTTCAGTTAAGTATGTGTAGGTTGTATGCAGATTTAGCTCTAGTGCGGTTCTGGCGAGATCGTTCATCAATAATGCTAAAAGTCACTTATCTCCCTCTATTGTTTATTATCACACATGTTACATTTCAGAAAGAAGCTTTGAAATAAACTAAATTTAACGCATACTTTATGCATGCATCCACGTCTACTTTAGTAGATTACTCTCATGTAATTGTAATTTGTTTATCGATCACTGATCAAGCTGGTGAACTACAATCTTACGATTAAAATGGTTCTATGAACGTACTCTATGAAAGTACAAGTAATAATCAGATAATATATGTTACACGAAAACAATAAATAAGCCCTTAGCAAAGACAAACTAAAATTGGAACTATCTTAAATTATTTCGAATCACAAATGCCCCTCCGACTCGCAAATAAAGTTCGCATGTCATGATTTTTAATATAATATATTGTGATATTTATTATAGCCATGATCAGGGTAGATTGACTGCACCTGCTTTTATTTATTGAAGCTAAAATAAAAATATATAGCGAACAATTAAATATATATATTAAGTAAATAAACTTAATTATGAATTAATAAGACATGTGTAGTTCTCAACATGGCGGATTTGTAATAATATGTGTTCTTTGATGATTTTTTGTGATTCTATGGTTTTCCATATGAAAATGTGAAGCGTTGACATACAATTTGTTCAAATAATGCCTGCAATAATTACATACGATAGTTATAGCTTCAATGAGAGTTGAATTATAGGTGATAACATCAGGTCTCAAGGCCATGTATTACTGCGAACAATTTACTGCAGCATTGGCCGATGGCTGTCATTACTACAATTCTATAACTATTACGATTCACATGACAATGGACCTAGGGACATGAGTAAGATTATACCTTTAGAATATATGTAATTAAAAATATAAATTATTGTAATATTGCCATGTCCTTCCTCAGGAATCAAAGGATCTCCACTGTAAATTTGATCCAAATCGATTCAGCGGCTTAACCGTGAAAGCATTAGGTACAGACAGACAGAGTTACTTTCGGATTTATAACATTAGCGTGGATTAGATTTGTCTGAAATATTTAAAGTTTGCAAACAAAAAACTTCTATCAGTCCGTCTTATTGCTAGTATTCTTATAAGAACGTAGTTTTTAAGACCTAATTTTTTCTAACAATTTATAGGATTAAACAAGGTTTTCTATAAACAGAATAAAATGGAAGTCAATGCCTACCACAAAACGCAATACCCGATCTCAAAAACTAATATGGTTGTTATCAAATAACTAACGTACAACGAACGTTGATGAATAAATAGAAACATGGAACTTTTTTATCTCAGTTGATAATAATTAAACACTTGCCTCGTAGATTTAAAGAGGTTAACAATTATACGTTTCTAGTAGAACAGAGTATTTGGTAACAATAATTCCCTAGCAAACAAAATTTCAAATTCATCAAGGAGAGCCGTATGAAGTAATCTATATAACGATGATTTCATCTATTACCTACTCTTATTGTTTAACTAGCTGACCCGGCGAACTTCGTACCGCCATATTTACATACCTGTCTCAGCTTCCCACTGGCAGTGTACAGTCGCGGACAGAAAAAGTCTTTTCCCGTTATTTTTTTTTTTTTTCTTTCTAGCAAAAAAAGAATGAATGAAATCGGACTATGTGTTATTGAATTACAACCAAGTACATATTTTGACTTTCATCCCCTCTCTCCAGGAAACCGTGCTGAATTTCGGGATAAAAAGTATCCTATGTCCTACCTCGTAGTATGAACTAAAATCATGCCAAGTTTCATTTGAATCCGTTCAGTAGTTTCGGCGTGATGCGCGGCCAAGATACAGACAGACAGACAGACAGACAGACAGACAGACAGACAGACAGACAGACGGACAGACAGACAGACAGACAAAAATGAAAAAAATTACAATTCTGGCTTCAGTATCGATAATAGAGAGCCCTCCAAAAAAATATTTCAAAATATCTTTAATGTACAGAATTGGACCTGTTACATTCTTATTATAAGTACTAGCTGTTGCCCGCGGCTCCGCCCGCGTGAATGTCGATTTTCGCGGCAAATAGTAACCTGTATAAGCTATATTACTGTAAAGTTTCATCCAAATCCGTTTAGAAGTTTTAGCGTGAAAGAGTAACAAACACACACACTCACACACATTTTGTGTTTTGTTTCTGGTAAATTATCATAACTATTAAGTTATATGTTTGTTTATATTAAAAATTATAACTCCTAATTCAAGTATTTTAAACTTAAAATTGATCTTTTACATTTTTATTATACGATAAAAAAGTAATTATATAACGTACCTATTGTAAAGTATCTTTTAGAAACTGTTTAAGAACTACCAGATGTGGATGTTGTGTTAGTTACATTGAGATGATAATTTTAGGAACTGGTCACACACACTGTTTTGGAAATATAAATACAATGTAGATTATTTATATATTATTTATTAACTTTATGCACTAAGAATGTACATCGGCGGACTTAATGCCCAAAGCATTCTCTTCCAGTCGACCTTCGGGTGGTGGAGAAATCTTATAAGGCAGGTGTGTGAAATCTTATATACATAAGAAGTCCGTTCAAATTTACAATAATCACATCATATGCAACGTTATACATACAAACATACATATATAAGTAGATATACATATACAGATTACGTATACATAAATACAACATTTATACACTAAATAATGAAAAAAAACTTCGTTTAAAAAAACCGACTTAAAAACTAAAAAGTATCAAATAACTTGTATATGCTACCTATTCATAGGTTTGAAGTCGGTGCCAAGCCAAATGTAATAGTAGGTACCACACTCGCTATATTTCGAGACGAACGTCAACGACGTCACCGACGCTTCGGTTGTTTTGTTCTACGCGAAGAGCAGCTATCCCGCTCAAGGTCACGCCATATCAGGAGATATGGTGGTCATGGGACCACATGAGGAGCATACCCTTTCGAATACAAAAATAATTTTCAAAATCGGTCCACAAATTGACGGAGGAGTAATCCGTGTACATTCATACATTAAGAAAAAAAATCGATTAAATTGAGAACCTCCTCCTTTTGGAAGTCGTTTAAAAAGGACGGTAAGCTATAGATTAGAAAATTCTGCCAGTTCATAGAGAAAGAGCTCATGTACTTTATTTTTGAATGTATATCGGTTAGTGGACATCCTGATTTCGAGCGGGAGCGGATTCCAGAGTATTACTGCTCGAAAAAAGAAGGAACAGTTCACGAAGTCGGAGTAATGAGACGGACATGAGAGAAGCAGATTATTAACTGAGCTAGGATTTCTATCGTGATTAGAGCACAGGTATCGGAAATACGGAGCAAGGTAGGTAGGTAAGGATGGCGAGTTGAGAAATGAAAATAGGAAGGTAAGTGCTCGATGATTGCACTGTAGGCGAATAGGTAACCATTTTAACTGGGAACGCAAAGCAGACACACTGTCATACTTTCGAATATTGAAAATAAATCGAATGCAGTTATTAAGAAGACGGTCAAGCTTGTTAAGGAGGTCTGCATTCAGGTCGAAGTAACACACATCACCATAGTACATTCAGTGTTCCGCAAACTTTTTGGGTTCAAGGTACATCTAGGAAGATTAAAAATTTTGGAGGTACACCATAATTAGGGTTCCGTGCCAAAGGCAAAAAACGGAACCCTTATAGATTCGTCATGTCTGTCTGTCTGTCTGTCCATCCGTATGTCACAGCCACTTTTTTCCGATACTATAAGACCTATAATGTTGAAACTTGGTAAGTAGATGTATTCTGTGAACCGCATTAAGATTTTCACAGAAAAATAAGAAAAAAACAATAAATTTTGGGGGTCCCCATACATAGAACTGAAACTCAAAAAAATTTTTCATCAAACCCATGCGTGTGGGGTATCTATGGATAGGTCTTCAGAAATGATATTGAGGTTTCTAAAATATTTTTTTTCTAAACTGAATAGATTGCGCGAGAGACACTTCCAAAGTAGTAAAATGTGTGTGTCCCCCCCCCTGTAACTTCTACAATAAGAGCATGATAAATCTAAAAAAAATATATGATATACATTACCATGCAAACTTCCACCGAAAATTGGTTTGAACGAAATCTAGTTTTGGTTTTTTTTAATACGTCATAAATCGTAAACTGCAATTTACCTTTCATTCAATCAACACAAATATAAAAAATATATATGTTACTTGCTGCTGCGGAACCCTTCATGGGCGAGTCCGACTCGCACTTGGCCGCTTTTTTAAAAATATTTTTAAGTAATAAAAAACAATGTTTCTTATTAGTCACAAAACTATATTTTTATTTTACACTTTAATTGAGCATAGGCGGTCTCATCTCTCGTCGATCGTCTTGAGGCGTTCCCTTTTTTGTTTTTTACTGTGGTAATAGTTAAAAATCCTAATCCACATAACTTTAAAATTTTCTTATCTAGTTTTATGGTTAGGTAGATTTAGACAAAATAAAAAGATCTCAGAAATTACAGAATAAAAAATAAAAAGTCCTCAGAAATCAGAACAGACTTGTCTATAAGTAAATTCTGAAAGCTGCAGCACTTTGAATAGGAAGGGAAGAATAGAAATAGGGCGAAAATTTTCAGGAAAGGAAGAATAAGAATAGGGCGAAAATGTTCAGGAAGGAAAGAATAGAAATAAAGCGAAAATATTCAGGAAAGGGTAGAATAGAATTAGGGCGAAAATGTTCAGGAAGGGAATAATAGGAATACGGTGAAAATGTTCAGGAAGAGAAGAATAGAAATGGAGCGAAAATATTCAGGAAGGGTAGAATAAAAATAAACTTCGTACCGCCATATTTACATATCTGTCTCAGCTGGTCTCAGCTTCCTACAGGCAGTGTACAGTCGCGGACAAAGAAAAAGACTTTTCCCGTTATAAAAAAAAAATTAAATTAAAAAAAATTAAAAAATAATCTATGTCCTACCTCGTAGTATGAACTCAAATCGTGCCAAGTTTCATTTTAATCCATTCAGTAGTTTCAGCGTGATGCGCGGCCAAGATACAGACAGACGTCGCGGACAAAAAAAAAAGACTTTGCCCGCTATCTTTTAATTTTTCTTATACACAAACCTTGTCCTAACAATAAGGTCCTACACATAAAAAAAGAATCATTTAATTTGGTGCAGCCGATCGGAAGTTATGCGCGTACATACATTTTGGCGATACATTTTTATATAAATAGATATGTTAATACTGAATTTTAAAAATATTATCTAATATCTTTACCATTTTTATTTGCATTCTAAACAGTGACAACCTTAGATTATTAATAGTGACAACTAACAAAATATGTCAATACAATGACAATTTCTGAATGAACCAACAATAACAACCATCAAAATAATAATATTAAAATACGCGATAATAATATATAAATAATATGTGGTGTCTATTTAAAACCCTTAATTTCATTCGTGTAATAATATATGATGCCTATTTAAAACCCTTAATTTAATAAGTGCTTCAATTTGACAGTCAAAAGTTTGACAGGAAAGTTGGTAGAACAGTTTTTAAGGGCAAAAGGAAATTGTTGTTTTTATTATCTTCCCCGCAATTTTTCCATATTTTCTCACCGTTTAAACCCTCCCTGAACCACGGCAAACATTTCAAAACCTAAATCAGCTAAATCGGCCTGGCGGTTCTCGAGTTTTAGCGAGACAAACGAACAGCAATTCATTTTTAGGGTTCCGTGCGAAAGGCAAAAAACGGAACCCTTATAGATTCGTCATGTCTGTCTGTCTGTCCGTCCGTATGTCATAGCCACTTTTTTCCGAAACTATAAAACCTATAATGTTGAAACTTGGTAAGTAGATGTATTCTGTGAACCGCATTAAGATTTTCACACAAAAATAGAAAAAAACAATAAATTATGGGGGTCCCCATACTTAGAACTGAAACTCAAAAATTTTTTTTTCATCAAACCCATACGTGTGGGTGTGGGTAGGTCTTCGAAAATGATATTGAGGTTTCTAACATCATACTTTTCTAAACTGATTAGTTTGCGCGAGAGACACTTCCAAAGTGGTAAAATGTGTCCCCCCCCCCCCCTGTAACTTCTAAAATAAGAGAATGATAAATCTAAAAAAAATATATGATGTACATTACCATGCAAACTTCCAACGAAAATTGGTTTGAACGAAATCTAGTAATTAGTTTTTTTTAATACGTCATAAATCGTAAACTGCAATTTACCTTTCATTCAATCAACACAAATATAAAAATATAATAAAAATTGTATTATGCTACTTGCTGCTGCGGAACCCTTCATGGGCGAGTCCGACTCGCACTTGGCCGCTTTTTATAGGATATAAGAGAAGAAGAAGATATACAAATTGTTTTGTCAACTTTGCAAGTTTTTTCTAGTAATCTATTACTGTAAAACCAGCAAATTAAATACAGTCTACTGAAAAGTCGTCTTCCTTCATACATTTGGACCTTGCTCCTTTACAATGACCATTTAACGTTATTATGGTATTTTAGTTTTTGGTTCAGAATCGATTAGAGCGTCCTCCCAAAAAAATCTAAATTTCTCTAATGTACCGAATTAATGTTTTTTTTTTATTATACCTACTTTAAAAAATAATCATATATAGATTACTCGTATATAGGATAGGTACATCCTACTGTGAAGTTAGTGTTACTTAATTCCAATAGATGTCGCTGTTAAGTTTAGAAACTATTTTCAAAATTCATTGCTTCAGTAACGATTAGAGAGCCCTCCCGATAAAACATCTAAATTTCTTTAATGTACAGAATTGATCTGTTACATCACATTTTTATTATACGTTCAAAAGAAAATCATATTACGTACCTATTGTAAAGTTAGTTACTTGATTCCAAGAGATGTCGCTGTTTTAAGCAAAGAAACCGACAAACTCAACGTCTACAGATTTATTATACGTGATATATGTATAAATAGATCACGGAACAATATTTAAAGTACTTGCTGTCTAGCAAAAAAAGAATGAATGAAATCACGTGTTATTGAATTACAACCAAGTACATATTTTGACTTTCATCCCTTCTCTCCAGGAAACCGTGCTGAATTTATGGATAGAGAGATTTCGATTAATCAAATACTTAATGCTACACCGAATTATACGTAATACGTTTTACGATTATTCCACGATATATTAATCAAAGTGTTATTAATTACGCATGGCTGGCAACAGATGTCACTACATGTCGTTTTACGTAATGATAAATTCTTTATAATTTTTTTTGCAATAGATAGAGAGATTGTGATAAATTAAATACTTTATGCTACAATCTTCAGAGTATCTCCTTTCTAACAAAAAAAGAATTATTGCAATCGGACTACTCGTTAATGAATTACAATTAATTACACATTTTGACTTTCATCTCCCCTCCCAAGGAAACCGTCCGGAATTTCGGAATAAAAAGTATCCTATGTCCTACCTCGGAGTATGAACTCAAATCATGCCAAGTTTCATTTGAATCCATTCAGTAGTTTCGGCGTGATGCGCGGCCAAGATACAGACAGACAGACAGACAGACAGACAGACAAAAATGAAAAAAAAAATAGTTTTCGTTTCAGTATCGATAACAGAGTGCCCTCCAAAAAAATTTTCAAAATATCTTCAATGTACAGAATTTGACCTGTTACATTTTTATTATAAGTATAGATAGATGTATTACATTTGAGTTTGTTTGTTCTATTTCAATAACGTATCAAAAAGTTACATAATATATTGTTATACAGATTTAGATACGACTTCGTTCCAATTTTTCAATTTTAAAATAAACTTCCAGCAAGATTGAATCAATACCCAGTACCTTAGTTTACTATCTCGGTGGCGCAGTAGGTAGCGTATACGACTGCTGTGCTTGAGGTCTCGGGTACGATCCCTGGGTCGGACCAAATGCTTGTATGATCTGCACCTATTTGCTTCGGAGTTTGGGTGTTTTCTATGTATAGTAATATATGAATTTATAAAAAAAATGTCTAAATGTATTTATATTAGTTGTCTAGTAGATACCTATAGTACTAGCTCTGCTTAGTTTGGGACCTGATTACGTTATTTTATTTATTTATTTATCTTTATTGTACACACGTAACAGAAAGAGAAAGAAAAAGAGTTACAATAAACAAAACGTTATGTGTCAGATGTATTTAATATCTATTTATTTACCTACTTCTGTAATAGTCGGCAATTTCATTCCGAATGTCACTTTCAGAAGCGCCCTTGCAAAGCGCCATTTTCGTGTTATAGCAGGACATCTTTACAACACCCTTAACAAGCACTGTGGTATTTACAATCTCTCGAAATTTCAAATTAAAATTAGGGTGACTGACTGGCTACTCGAGCAGAACTATGAAACGGAAATAGTGCTTAAACTTACAATTCTATAAAATTCACATACACACACACGCACACACACACATTTACACACATACCTTACACAAATTCACACATGCATGCACGCTCACACGTTAAAATGACATTAAATTGGTTGAAATATATAAGCACGTAATATATCAAATGTGTTTTATATATTGTGTAAATAAGTATTATTATTATTACAATATTATTATTAATTAGAAGACTGAAGTTTGTCAAGTCACCTATTTAAAACGGAAAATTTCAGGTGTGCTAACTTGGTGTAGATGTATGAGTTATTTTCTAAGAACTCCTACAAAATACATTTTGTTGATATGTGACTTAATAAGATTACTGTGAAGTCTCTTAAGAAAAGCCTCTTTTTTGCCGATCCAAAGAATAGGTAGAGTAATAATCAAGTTTAAAATTCGTATTAGCTTTTGGTTTTCCTGAACATTGATCTCAAGCAATAGCTATAAAGGATGCATATTTTTATTTGTATGAGCCTGCCAAAGTGACTGCCTGATGGAAAGCATGAGCAGAATCCAAGAGTGGTGGTCACGCTACTCATTGTGAATGTAACAATGCACCACGGTGACCCACACTATGGCGGCTTATTAAGATGCTTCTCCATCATCATTGGGCATGCATAATATAAATAAAATAATATTTTAAAATTTAAAAAAATGTAGGTGGCTTAAGCTCGAACTCTGATTCTTCTAAACTCTTAAAAACTTACCGTTTAACATTAAAATCCTCCGGTACAATTTAATAAACTCTACCTCTTAAAACGTGATTCTATTGGGTATAATTAAGTAGTGTAGAAAAAACAAATAGTAAAGCTGAATCTGGTTTTTATCATAAAAATAGCTAAGCAATAAGTTTTTCTTTTTTTTTTAACTTTATATTGCTCATTTCACCTTTTATTTTTTTAATTTACTGCGAATTGTTTTACAGGGATATCGCTAAGCATTGGCATGAAAGGAGACCTCGATGACGAACAAAATTTAAGTGTCAGGGTAAGTACTGCGTCCATAACTATTATGAACGTGATTTGTAGTATATATAATTTTGATTGTTTGTTAGCGAAGTTTCAATAGCAATGCCTTTTTAACCGACTTCAAAAAGGAGGAGGTTCTCAATTCGACCGTATATATGTTTTTTTTATGTGTGTTCGCGGATAACTTCGTCGTTTATGAACCGATTTTATTGATTATTTTTTTAAATGGAAAGGAAATATCCCAACGGTGGTACCATGATAAAGACACTAAGATCTGATGATGGCATCCAAGAGAAATCGAGTCGATCCTTGAAGTCCGTTTTTATTTTGTTAAAATTTTACTTGTTCTATGTTTCTAGTACTGTACTTGATACTGATAATATAAATGTAGCTTCGTTCTGTATTCGTTATTGTGGTCGGCTGATATCGCTTTTAGTTCTAACATTTTCAAGCCTGACTGCACGTTTTTTTCCAAAATTTAAATATCTCCTGTTTTCTAATTTAAAAGTTCCCATATTTATTTATTTTTTATGTCAACAAAGGAACCTACTCTATCAAATATGAAGTCGGTTAAAAATATTGTGTTGGTAGTAGTGATTTACTCTTTTTGAAGTCATATCTATTCCAGCTACATCTGTTACACAGTATACCACTACTAGTACTTTTACAATTGAACTATGAATCAGGTGAAAACAAGACTAGCTTTTACGTTTGCTTTAACCTTATGTGACATTTAATTTAAAATAAAAATGTGAGTACTTCAATGTTTGACTGTTGTTTTTAATGTTACAGGCGCCTTGTCCACCATACACAACATGTGCTCCTATCAGCTCATGCCCGCTCTTAGAAGACCTAATGGACTTTGCTTGTTTTTCTTCTGATAAGTATGTGTTATTATTGATTGTTGTTGTGATGTATTGTTCTATAGTTATACTACCTATTAAATTTTACTAACCGAGGACACCGGTGCGCGGGCCCTATCGCACTACCAGCGCTGCAGTCCCTCAGGCTGCAGCAATGTGCTAAGATAGGGGCTTTTTCTGGCATTGCATAGGGTATTATAATTGCTCGTGGCTCACTCTCTTATACTATGACCTCACTTTAATAACCACGTGTTGTCCTGTTCATGTCATTATACATGTTTTTCTTTCTTTCAAATATTCACCACCAAAATAATATTGGTAAAAAGTTAGTACCAATAAAACAAGGAGCTTGATAGCGGTTTTCTGTTAAGCCAAGCCAGATATCTATCTATATATCTAGAAATATAGACAGATATCTGACTTGGCTTGACAGAATACCAACGTTAAGTAATTCTTTCCATGCTTTTCAACAAGTTGATGAAGTTACCAGAGCCTAAACCCCACCTCTTTTGATTCTAGAGGAGGGGAGGAGGTCTAAAGGCGGAAACGCATGATGCTTATTTAGAATCCAAAATCCATATTCATTAGTCAATAGTCTTTCTAACTATTTTACATCTACATCTTAATTATCAGATACTTTCACCGGCTGAATCAATTGATTTGCAACAACGTAAATGGAGAAGACTACGTGTGTTGCCCATCGTGTGACTGTGGGCGGGTGTATCAGGCAGGCACCGAGCACTGCGGTCAGAGTATGGTACGAGGCACCGACTATAACGGTCTAGGAAAACATCCCTGGGTCGCAAGAATTGGATTTACACGTAAGTCCGTTTTTTTAATATCATTAAGATGGTAAATAACGTTCCCACCTAGTTATCATTGTTAGATGTTTCGAACATAAGTGCAAAAAAAAAGTAAAATCTAAAACCTAACTACAACTAAAAACGACGCTGAAAAAGTATGAAACAAGTTTCAAAACCGCGTGACGCGTTGTTAATGTGTTATGGTACATTTCTACATAACGTTGTCGTAGTTGGGTTTTAGTTTTTACTTTTTTTTTTCGATCCATTCTTCTACAAAAACATAATCAACATTTTATTTGCTTCTATCTATGTTTATCAATCATGGGCATGGCATGGCATCTATGATTCTTTAGAGTACTTTTTTTCTCATTTAATATATTTTTGTGTGCGTCAAGTGTTTGTGTAAAAGTATGGTTTTTCTTTCTTCATCATTTTCTCTTACAATTTCTATGTAGTAAAATTGTCTCATGTTTATATTTTTTATTTAAAATTTTATTAAATGACCATATTTTATCGTTTCTACATGAATAATTATTCCTATTATAGATAAAGATACTGGCAACATAAGGTACGCGTGTAGCGGCTCTATCATAGCCAAACGCGTCGTGTTGTCTGCCGCTCATTGCGCTCTAGCGAAACCGGAAGGATACAAGTTGTAAGTTTCTTCCCACAATGCAAGCATTGTCTAAAGCAACAACTTCGAATAGGAAAAAGTGTGTTTTCTTTGTGAAGTTGTCGTTTTACAAGTAGTTTTTTTTGGTCTTTTGTACATAACGTTTAATAGTACGTGTACTCTAGAATTTTAAGCTGGTTTAACCAGCAGGTTAAAAAGTATAGTACATGTAATACTAGTACATGTAATACATGTACTATACTTTTTGGGTGTTAATAAAAAAACGTTGTATTTAAGGTTATCAAGATATCTGGCATAATAAGTATTTTAAATACCTATGGTTTTAAAACCAAAATCGGTCTGAGTGGCATGCAATAAGAGAGGACTTTGCCCAGGTGTGGACTTCAATAGGCTGTTGATGATGATGTTTTAGAACCTCACTTCTGAAGTTTGTTCATTCATTCTATTTGGTTACGACTAGCCTTGGTCTTATGGTTGGTGACCCTGACTGTAAAGCCGGATATCGTGGGTTCGATTCCCAACAATTAATTGTATGATGAGTACGTTCATTTATTTTGTGTTTGGCATAATTAATCTACAAAATGTGCGAGACCGGAGGCCCCAGGGTGCAGATGCATCTCAATAGGCAGCCATAGTGCTAAATTGTTGCACTGTCTGCAATCCCAATAAGTATGGTGACCACTCATCTTGGATTCTGCTCATGCTTTCCATCAGACACAGAAGAGTCACTTTGGCAGGCATATATATACAAATACTAGCTGTCCCGGCGAACTTCTTACCGCCATATTTACATGTCTGTCTCAGCTTCCCACAGGCAGTGTGCAGTAGTAGACAAAAAAAAAACTTTTCCCGTTATCTTTTAATTTTTCTTGTATACAAACGATGTCCTAACAATAACGAACACATAAAAAATAATTCTTTAATTTGGTGCAGCCGATCGTAAGTTATGCTCGTACATACATTTCGGCGATTCATTTTTATATATATTTAGAAATTCAGAAATATTTAACCGCTTACATAGGATCAGAACGCCGTGTGTGAGATGGGTGAAGTTATTAACCGACTTCCAAAAAGGAGGAGGTTCTATGTTTCACTGTATGTATTTTTTTTTAATGAATGTTCACCGATTACTCCGTCAGTTGTGGACCGATTTTGAAATTTTTTTTGTATTCGAAAGGGTATGCTTCCGAGGTGGTCCCATTGCCAGTATATCAGGATCTGATGATGGGATCCCAGGGAAATCGAGGGAAACCCTCATTTTTTATAGGCACATACTATGTTTTTCGTATATTTTCTGAAGTTACACCGGTATTTGCGTCTGGTAGTCATCATTTTATGATGATGAGCTGACGATGTAAGTTACAACTCCTTAACGGTTAGGAGTTGGAGGATAATTCTTTCAATTTCATACGTATCTAAAGACCTTCAGTCGTATACTTTCAAGTTATTTAGGTGAGCTGATGATAGAAGGTTAAACTCTTCAACAGTTAGGGATTAGAGGATGATTTTAATATTACACATACGTATAAATCTTAATTTGTATTCTTGATGATGAAATTTGATCAAATAGTTCAACTTACTACTTACCTACGATTGTTTGTACAAAAAACTAAAAAATAAAAACTTTTTATAAAAAAAAAACGGATTTCCAAAAAACATCCAACGAAAACTCTCTGCCAAAAAAACACTTAAAAGCGTAAAATAAACTGGTTTTTCATAAATTGCCTATACCTAATTCTTTATTCATTTGAATAGTAGTATTATAATGTGTGCTAGGTACCTAAAATCTGTTTGAAATCGGTGCTAAGCCAAAAAGAATACAAACGAAAAATTACAAAAGTCTAAGCGATAGTCACTTGGCACCGACTTCAAACAGATTGTAGGTTCCTAGCACACATTATAATACTACTATTTAAATGAATAAAGAATTAGGTATAGGCAATTTATGAAGAACCAGTTTATTTTACGCTTTTAAGTGTTTTTTTGGCAGAGAGTTTTCGTTGGATGTTTTTTGGAAGTCGGTTTTTAGTTATTATTTTCTCCTGATAATTTTGTACGGATTAAAAATCATATTTACCAGGATAGTAATCGTAACATTTTTATGTAAATAGATGTTGAAGCAAGATTTAAGAAAGGTTTTTGTCTTTATTTTTGCAGGTCCACAGTAGAAGTGGGTGAATTCGACATCGGGCACAAGTCTGACTGTAACGACTTCTTCTGCGCACCCCCTACACAATCTATTAAGGTGGAAAACGTTATTGTACATCCAGGGTATGAACAGAAGATATTCAGACACGATATAGCACTTATCGTGCTTAAGGATGAAATTAAGTTCTCGGGTATATATTTTTTATATTTTTAATCTTTAGTACAAAAGTGTTCACCTGTAGTATCTTCGCGATTGTAAAATCCCTATTTTTATATCAAGGAGCCTTAAGGTATATTTTTATACTGTCTCGAATCTGCTCTTATTTGATCATTTAACTGTTAAATAATATTTCTTAAAAGCATTACCAGCAAAAACTAGAGTGATTGTCCCTAGTCTAAGTGAATTTAACTTTCTCATTTTCCCTCTTGACTAAATAGTCAAAGAAATTCAATATTCTACACGTTCAGTATTTACTGAACGTGGAGAATATTGAATTTATTTTAAAACTCTTTTGCGTATAGAGATAACACTTATGCATTAACCTCTAGCATATATTTCATAATCTGGTAAGTCTTGAATTAGAAACCTCCAATCAGATATGTAAGCAGAACGTTGAACGTTATTTTAAGTACTTAATATGCTACCCAGAATTTTGAAAAGATGAAGAATGGCAATACAGGAGAAATATATGCAAGCATTGGTAACCAAATAGGTGGGCCCGGTGGGCCTTATGAGTGTTTTAGTTATGTTCTATAAAAATAAAATATTCCAGGTATTTTACAAATAAAGCTGAATTAAATGATATTTCACAGACACAGAAAAGTTATGGTTGCTGCGTAAATAACTGACGATTACAACGTCGCACAAAATTGATTGTAAATATTGGAACTTAGTCAATTACATATTTCAAATCATAGCTCTAGGATTGTCCCATAGTTAAAGTATGCATATCATTTACATTACACTGCACGGTTGGGTTAGTGGTTTACGCGGTCGCCACGCCGTTTTCTACTGCACGAAGTGTTTTGGGTTCAAATCCCACATGGGACAGCGCTTTTTGTGATCTACAAATTGTTATTTTGAGTCTAGATGTTCTTTGTGTCCGTTTCATATATGTTTGTAAAGTCCCCCGCGACATAGGGTGTATATTCCTAATGCTGGAGTTGTCTTTAAAAAATACTACTTGCTTCTATTTATACGTACCTATGTGGAATTACCCCAAGTCGGTTGTACCCTTTGTCAACGTTTTTTATTATCATTCATCTTTATATAAAGCACTTACATTCCCATATGCCACCATTATCACATCAACTAATTAACCTGACATTGAACTGTCCTTGACAGTTCACGTAATTTCGGTGCGGTGCTGTCATTCTAATAACATTTCAAATTCTTTTTTTTATAATTTCCAGTGACAGCAGGACCGATTTGCCTGAATGATAAGCCGGAAATCGTGATCAACGAACGTGCCACGCTTGTCGGATGGGGGAAGTTATCCGGACAAAGCAATCTGGTCAGTTGATGGCATCGATATGATGGTTGATGCGTATCAGGTGGTTGTCATGTTATATCATAGGGATAATCGCTCCAGCCTCGTGACTGACCGGCAATGTTAAATCGTTTAACATTATAAGTGACGTTTAGATTTTTCAAAAACACTAGATAAATTAACCTTGATTGGGTCAAATACAATTTTGTGTTAGATGTACTGCGTGTAATTTATTTTGTTCTCAGTAAGCTGATTTTTATCTACCGGTCATTACATCAGTCATGAGCTATGTTATGTGCATAAAAATAACAATTTCAAACCTTTGAATCATTCGTAAACATAGTCAAAGCCACTCTCAATGAGAGTGGCTTTAACTATTGTATGTTTTTATTACTTAATATAATTTCAGAAGAAGGTTTCATCTGGTTAACAGATTCGTGTTAGTCAATCTTCACCGGCTCTTGTAGTGTGATTTAAAAGAAACTAATTTTATTTAGGAACTCGTTTTTATACTTCTGAACAAATTAAAAGTTTGTGTAGGGTAAACTGTAAGTGTAGTAAGCGTGAGCAGTTGGTTAAAATAAATAAATCCGGAATTGTCAATGTTGTGTACAGAATTATAGATTTTCAAATTACTATCCACCTAAAGTTATGATAAATATGATAATTTATGCTAATAACTGTCACTTCAGAACGGTAATTATTTAGTCAATACCAATTGAAACTTTATTAATCGATGACACATCATGGAACACGAAAATTTAAAATGTAACTTTTACTCGTATACTATTATTTCTGGTCCTATTAATTCTTTCCACTTTTCTTTTTAAACTCTAAATTTAATAGCTACTTTACATTATAGGTAAGCCGCCAACAACATTTGGATGTACCACTAGTACCGCTTGAGAACTGTGAACGGATATTTGGAGAATCAGTGCCTGTTAACGAAGGCCAGCTGTGCGCCGGAGGCGAGGAAGGTAAAGATGCCTGCTCAGGATTCGGAGGAGCTCCACTTCTATTGGTCAGAGATGGTCGTCACGTGCAGGTGAGATTAATCTCATGTTTATAACCTTCAAGCTGACAATGTAAAGTTTCCTATAAAGTTCAACTAGAGTCCACAGTCCTAGTGGAGCTTTTGACATTGGGTGTTTTAGGACACTGCACATTATGGGACTGGATGTAATAGGAAACTGGTCTGTTGAATGGCTGACTGGGCTAGATTATATATAGGATACATAACATGCTGAAGCATTACTATGAATTTTAACAAATACCTAGCTGTACCAAATAATATGGCCCAGTAAGTAACCTAATTAAACTTAAATTTTCAGCTGGGTATTGTATCATTTGGAGCTGAAAACTGCGGCAGTGAAGGTGTCCCGAGCGTCTACACTAACGTTGCAAATTACTACCGATGGATAGTTGACAATTCTCCTTCATAAAATACAGTTTTTATCGTCAAAAACAAACTACAGCTGCCTAGTCAGGAAGACAAGTGCTTCTTCTGTGTCTCTTTTGCAATAACCTTGTATTTTTGATGTATCGTGTCAATACATTTTAAAATAAACAATTGTAACACTAAGTTGAGTTCCATTCAATCCTCTTTAATACTTTTATCGCGTAATAGTACCTACCTGACATAAGTAGTCCGTGTCTAGGCTATTTATAAAACTGCGGTAATTTGCTACCATGTTTCATACACAGTGGATTTAAACTCCACATTTATAAATGTGACGAATATTAATAGTAAAATCATAAAATAGTAACAATTCAAAAAATTCAAAAATTTTAAAAATAATGTAAATAGTAAATTTGTTAAAAAGACCAATTTATTGTTTACATTATTCGGTTCCTATTAAGTTGTACACAAGGCGGCATATCTTCACGGTATGAACACAATGTTCCTATCAGATCTTGCATTGCTGAGTCTTGAATCTCCTGGTTGAAAATCTGCAAGTAAGCATACGAGTATCTTACTAATCTATACATTAATACGTGAAGCTAAAAATTTTTACTCCTTTTTACAAAAATTATGGTACAGTTAAAGTTTATAGAGAGGATCACTGTAGACAATTAAAAGAAAAAAAAGCGGCCAAGTGCGAGTTGGACTCGCCCATGAAGGGTTCCGCAGTAGCAAGTAACATAATATAATTTTTATTTTACTTTTATATTTGTGTTGATTGAATGAAAGGTAAATTTCAGTTTACGATTTATGACGTATTAAAAAAAAACTACTAACTAGATTTCGTTCAAACCAATTTTCGTTGGAAGTTTGCATGGTAATGTACATAATATTTTTTTTTTAGATTTATCATTCTCTTATTTTAGAAATTACAGGGGGGGGGGACACACATTTTACCACTTTGGAAGTGTCTCTCGCGCAAACTATTCAGTTTAGAAAAAAATGATATTAGAAACCTCAATATAATTTTCGAAGACCTATCCATAGATACCCCACACGTATGGGTTTGATGAATTTTTTTTTTTTTTAATTTCAGTTCTAAGTATGGGGACCCCCAAAATTTATTGTTTTATTTCTATTTTTGTGTGAAAATCTTAATGCGGTTTACAGAATACATCTACTTACCAAGTTTCAACATTATAGGTCTTATAGTTTCGGAAAAAAGTGGCTGTGACATACGGACGGACAGACAGACGGACAGACAGACAGACAGACAGACATGACGAATCTATAAGGGTTCCGTTTTTTGCCTTTGGCACGGAACCCTAAAAATGATGAATTTCGACCACTGCACATCACAAGTGATTTTTATAAAGCGAAAGTTTGTATAAATGTATGAACGCTTGTTACTATTTCACGAAACAGCTGAACGGATCTAAATGAAATTTGGCACAGAGATAGATTAAAATATGCACATAGGCTTTTTGTTCCGAACAAACGTAGTGTTCCCGTAGGATGACGATGAGCAAGGTACAACATGAACTGCGAGTAACTGTTTCGGGGTGCATCTAGATGTATACGAGGTTTTTACATATGTGTATATATTTAAAAAGTATGTATATGTATTACTTGAACCCGCCGAAAAGTTATGCTCAATTTGAGTCTAGATAGTGCTGTATGATATGACCCTGAATAGGTATTGTATTAATATTTAATATCACAATAAAGTTTTATTACTGTAATAGAACCGTTAGATATGCTAGAGTTGTTGTTTGATATGCAAATTTATATGATCGTCTTATATAGAGATATTATTATATATAATAGGTTCTAGACGTGACTTTCAATAATATTGAATAATAAGACTTCTAATGAAACGAAACCTTCAGTAGGTAACTTTTTAAATATCTAGTATGTTTAATTAGTTAGGCGAATGATATTAATCTGTTAAAATAAATAACTAATTTAGCGTTAACACATAGCACTACGCTTCATCACTTCTGTGTATTCAAATTGGACTGTCTTTCCTCATACGATCGTATTTTTTTCCATAATTTTAAATTAATCAATAAAAGTGTGAATTTTCTATTAAGTTATTATTAATGGTACTAATGGTTATAATGGGTTCCATTTTCTGATGTGCAGAAATAAAAGATTCGATTGTTGTTTTTTATCGTTCCATTTCAACTTCTTTAGTAGATTGTTTATTACGATTAACTTTTTTACGCAATATCTTAATTTAAATCATTACTTACCCCATCAATCGTAATTGTCGGTATGAATTTAGGAGCAACTAAATTCGTTAAGTATTCATTCTGCAGGAGTAGTTCAGTTCCCATGTGACTTGACAGACACGAGGTCACCAGGTCTTCATCAATTTGTGCTTTTATTACACACTGAAAAATGGGAACGTTATGTTAGTCTAACATAGTGCAAGTTTAAATATCATTGTAATTAGCCCTAAATCTTTTTACGGTTTTGCCGTACAACCATTCCTACTTCTTTATAGTGCCAATGTATCAGTCTGTGCTTTGCTTTTAACCCCCGACGCAAAGTGAAGGGTGTTATAAGTTTGATGTCGATGTCTGTCTGTCTCTCTGTGTGTGTGTGTGTCCGTCTGTGACATCGTAGCTCTCAAACGGATGGACCGATTTCGATGCGGTTTTTTTCATTTGAAAGTCAGTTTCCTTGCGGTGGTTCTTAGCTTTGTTTGGTTAATATCGGTCTAGCAGTGTAAAAGTATCAGCTCAGTTCCAAAATGATGTAAGGCATTTTTGACGTATGATTACTCGATTAAGTGCTTGCGTAGGCAGTTTTTTATTTTATTTTATTTTATCTTGTACCGAAGTAGCAGTACATCATCAACAAGCTTTAACAATCCACTGCTGGACATAGCCCCTCCTTAGTAAGGACGTTTTGCCCATCTACAGCACGCTGGGCATAACATAACTTTGAATGTTGTCACGCAACATATCACTTCTCAAATTTTGGATAGGTATGTAAGTTTATGTCGGGCACTCTTGGAGTCTTTAGGAATGGTTTCATGAAATGGGACGAAAGTGTGTAACAGGAAGTTGGGAAAACGCAAGCGCTCTATTTTACGTTTTGAACAAAGAGCATGTAAGTACCTGGAGTTGATCGTCGATGCCATTAGGAACTACGATAAGACCTGCTTGTGTTTTTTTAATCTAAATCTTCTTAATGTATTACTGGTACTATACTATTATTAAGACTGGTTAGTTACATCATTTTTAACTCAAAAACGGCTGCAGTGATTTTAATTATGTTTTATTTTTTGAATCCGTATCCACCCTGACTACATATTAACAAATAAGATATGTAACTACAATATCGCATTGGATTTATATTTGGATATTGAAAGAAATTAATATTTGGAAAACTCATGAAATAAATACCATGAAGAAAATTAGTCTCCCCATTTAATGTATATGAAACAGGATTAAGGGTAGCAACAGCAATGTAGCTGTAGTAGAGTAGCATAACTGTGAAACTGTGACTAAACAAAGGTGAAATTGCGGGAACATTTTGGCAGGCCAAACATAAAAAAAAAAAAAAAATCTACTTAGTTTTTTTTTTTTTTTTTTTTTTTTCCCTCCCATTTGGCAGGGAACTTGGCTCGCACTTCTGTGCATTTGCCAGCGTCAAGTTTTAATCTACTTAGTTCTAAATAAACAATCGAAATGCCTCTATCTGAAAACCGATTAATATATAATCGATTTCCCCACAATTTTTCTACCTACTTACCCATAAGTTTTCATTAGTGCCGGCTTCTGTTTTCATCTCGCAAACGACATAGTCTAACATATTTTTATCATTTGCCCCGCTCTCGTTCATGACATGTAACGCACAACTTTGCACCATATTGCCTGTACATTCTGTAGGACCGTGCTGACATTGGAAGCATGTATTATCTATACTCTGAAATCAGGTGAACAAAATTGGATTAAGTAAATACTCTCCTTAAACAAGACTTAGGTAAGTACATGACATACATACCTCCTTCCCTTTATTTTAGTATGGCTTATGTCGAATGTTGTGTTTATATAAAGAACCTAATGATAGACCTTTAAATCTATTCAGACGGTTACGAATAAAAAAAAACATATCCGTATATAAACCAAAGATTATCTTTTTTTACAGACTTCAAAAAAGGAGGAGGTTCTCAAATCGACCGTATTTATATTATTTTTTTATTATGTGCGTTCGCGGATATCGCGTCGTTTATGGCCGGATTTTGAAGGAAAGGAGGTACATGATAAGGACACTAAGATCTGATGATGGCATCCAAGAGAAATCGAGTCGAAACTTGAAGTCGGTTTTTGTTTTTGTTAAAAATTTACTTGTTACATAACAAAAGTTGTAAGAAGTTAATTATTCTAACTGTCATTTTAATATAAATAAGAGTGCAAACACGAATTGCGTTTTGTCGTTCCTTTTTACATTAAAGATAATCTACTATAAAAGAAAAAACGTATTCACAACTTACATGGGCTTTTCCAAATGGTACCAATGTCAGTTTAACGTAATTATGCAGTAATCTTAAAGCTGGCTGCAGTTCATTTACAATGAAATCTTTGCTATCTGGACACTTACTCTCGTAGTACACAGTTAGTTGTATCTGAAACATAAGAACAATAATTAATTTTACTATTTCAACCATTCAATTATTGTTTGTCTTTGTACAAGTATGTACAAAAAAAATCAACGTCATATGTACAATCAGCATCAGATCGTTTAATGCTTCCAAAGTAGTCAAAAGCATGTGAAGAACATAAATTCAATTTAATGTTGGCAGACATGGCTCGCAAATTGGTATAATATAATAATAATATCTCTTTATAGTACACCAGATGCATTCCAAGGTAAACTTAAAATTAGAGAAGTTGTAGAGAATTGGCGGCCTTATCACCCGGTGCCAACCATTGGATGGAGAGAAAATCATGATTATGAGATAGTGTAGAGTAGTGTCTCGTAAAACTAGGTAAGACGAAAAAATAAATAAAGTAACAAGGATATATACCGTTATACGAGTAGTAATACATAGTGTGGGTTATGAAATAGATACAAAACAAGGAATAAGATAAATATACAGTTAATTACTTAAATAAATGTAGTAGTGTGACTGTGTGACCCAATTGACAAAAAAATAAATAAAAAAATATCAGGTTAAGGGGCATTGATGTCTCCCAGGTAATGCTCCTTTACAAGTCTCTTGAATGCAGTTAGTGTTTGTGCACGTCTAATTGCGACTGGTAAGGCATTCCACAACCGAACTGCTTGGACACAAAAGGAGTGGTTGAGAAATTTAGTAGAATGATCAGGCATTTTTAGTTTTAGGTTCTCTGACGACCTAAGTACACACATCAAAAGTGTCTAGGGATCAACATATGTGTCTAGGGATCAACATATGTGTCTAGGGATCAACATATATTTTTGCAATAACTTTTCTCCTGATTGATATTAATTAAACTTTTCTTTAAGGATTCATCAAATAAAGTGTTTTCGTTTGTCACAGTAACGATAAACCAAGTCACCTTTGCATTAATAAAGAAATTTGCCATTTTCCTAATAAAAGGATTTTTGACATTTGAACCACTAACATTAAAGTTCGAAAAAAAGACTGAAATAACAGTTTTCTTTAAAATTTTATTAGGTAACTTAAACAATCAATAATCCGTGTTTCTACCGCGAACACTAACACAAGAACATCGGTTTGGCATACTCAAAATGAGTTCATCCAAATCACGCTGTGGAATGGCCGCCCATGTTCGTTGCAACAACAAAAAAAGGTCTTCTTGCGACTGGATACCCTCCATATTCGGCAGAGCTCTTCTCTGTAGCATATCCCATGCATGCTCAGTCGGGTTCAAGTCTGGCGACTGAGCAGGCCAGGGCCAAAGCCACATCTCAATCTCAAGAAATCCGCATAAAAATGCTTGATCCCTAGACACTTTTGATGTGTGTAGTTTGGGATGTGAGTCGTGTAAGAAAGTGAACCGTGATTTGAGGTAGCGTGGGGTAAGAGGATTAAAGAGAATGTTATACAGAAGAGAAAGGACGTGTGCATTCCGGCGAAGGTGGATGGGTAACCACTTAAAGCTTTTTACGATAATAGGAGACATGATCATATTTTCGTAAACCGAATACGAATCTTATACAGAGGTTTTGGAGTCTCTCAAGCTTATTTAATTGGTCTTCATTAGTTATCGATATTGTGGTAGCTGACAGAGTGTTCATATTAATGTTTTCAAATAGATTGTTCAAAGGTATCATGGAGGTTACAAACAAACATTAAGAGAGGGCATGCGTTGCAGGACAACTTTCACTGCCCCAAATATTGAGAGAAGTTGGCCTCAGCCGCCGACCGGTATATGTTCGATACACACATTCGAGCTATACAAATCAATAGATACATACCGATATTGTCATACATAACAATCCTTTATAATTTGATTAGTTCCTTTTAAAAGATCCTGAACGAATTTAAATTACTAATTTCAGGCTTTATTTGTTTGTATCCATTCATCGTGTTAACTTTAAATCGATTACTACCTACTGTTCCCGGAGGACAGGAAATAATATTTGATGATATGTGAGAGATGAAACAGCTATAAATAAATTTATTTATAATTCTACTTTAACCCGATCATAAAACATATCTTAATAATACCTGTACAAGAATTTGAAAATTAACCAAGCAAATGCCGTTTCTGTAACAATCGATAACTACGAGACACGAACTACGAACAGACAAAATGGGATAATCAATATTGTCAAAACCTTTAAAAACGCCTCAATTAGTTAAATAGTAGGTACTATTTAATCGTTAATACATAATGGATACAATGTATTGACGTCATCGCTCTAGCAAACATGGCAGGTCGTAAACTTTATTTTTAAGCGCAACGATTTCACACGGTAGTCACAATTGGACATGTATGATTATTATTTACAACCAACTTGTTGCCTTATATGTTTAACAGCTAATTTTAGATAAGGACGATGTTGGTTTTACCTCATAAGTTACAATGTGTGTGAAAAGAACGTGACCGGTATATTTTTAAATTTTGGAATGCAATTTATAAAAATAAATATTAGGCTGAATAGAACAATCCTTTGTCTAATTCAATTATCACTTGGCAATTCTTTATTATCACTTCGTTCTGGGCAAGAAAAGTTTAAGAAAAAGGGTAAAAACCGTGAAACACCCTTTAAAGGTGCATCTTTGGGGATGCTTCTCAAAAAAGGGTTTCGGAAATTTGCACTTGTTTACCGGTACTTTGGATGCTGAGAAGATGACGAAAATTTACGGATAAGGATTATTGACGTCGGCTAAGAAGATGTTTCCACACCAAATTGATTTCTTGATTCTGCAAGAGGATAATGATCCTAAACACCGAAGTCGGCTCTGCACCACTTGGAACGCGGAACATGGTATTAAAGTTTTGGATTGGCCCTCACAGTCCCCTGATGCCAATCTAATTGAAAATGTTTGGGCGTGGATGAAGCTTAAACTAAGGGCAAAAAATGTAGTGACCGTCGCTAACCTCACTCGTGAACTAAAGTCCGCGTGGAGGTCTTTACCTCGCAGCTATGCTGAAAAATTGGCGGAAAGTAAGCCACGAAGATGCCAAGCAATTATGGATAATAATGGAGATTGGACACCGTATTAATATAAAGCATCAAACAGCAATAAATTACTTATTTGATTACAATTTATCGTTTAATATTTCTAAGATTTTCATAAAATTTTGCTTGTCACGCTCTTTTCGCACATAGTGTAAATCGACTTTTTATATTTTAATTCTGTATCCGAGGATGGCGTAGATACTATACATAATTAATAACTATACATTTTCATTAATGACTGTCGATGTTAATGGAAGATGGCGATGTTCCCCCCCCCCCCCCCGATCTCGGAAAGCACGGTAAGCCGTCGGTCGCGGATGTCATGAAAACCTATGACAATTGTTATTGGGAAGTCAGTCCCCTTAAATATACTGACAACTAGTTGAACCTTAGAATTCAGTTCACTCTTAGAGTTGCGGAGGTCCGATGCCCGTCGCTCCTTGGATAAACTGATTTTCAGGTAAAATCTGTTGAAATAGTAGCCGACCCCAAATAATCTTGGGAATAATAAAGCCTCGAAGATGAGATGAATGTAAATGATGAATTGTGTGCGCTTAAATTTTTATAAACGTCGTTCCGTTCGTATTCCAACAGCAAAATATCTCTTAGTTTCTCTATTACAGTCATTAAAAACAGGGCAATTTTACGTGTATCTTTATTGTTATGGTGACAAACTGTAAAATTGAGTTGTCGTTGTACAGTTCAGGAAAAAATAACATTTTATAGGTCAGATTCCCTATTCGACTTTGAATTTGCTTATTATTTATCTTAACTGCAAAGAAATCAGCTGCCTGCATACTAACCACAGCATCAGATACAGTCGACTAACAGACATGCGAATGTTAATTAATAGAATTTCAGTTGGGACCTTCCGCTATGGAGCCTTATAAAGCAGCCCGTAAACCATTAATTTCAAAATTACAAACTGTATATAACTACAATTAGCAGTATTTTACTCTCCTCTCTCTCAACAACTGCTACTCAGTACGAAAAAACGTGAACAAACATTGTCACTCACGTATGCTCACGTTTTTGCTACCTACAATCATTTACATCATTTTCCATTCTATTGTTAGAAAAGTGACAACAGAAATTTACAACAATAAAAACTCACGAACTGCTGTATTAATTTACTCTTTAATAAATGCTTAGAGCGTTTGTACATTACAACTTGTGTCATTTTACTCATGTCGTACCTTATCACATTTAGTAATCAACAAGCTGATACGGTTAACGTTGTTTTGCCATATCCTTGCCTAAATTATGAAAAAAAGTAATGCCAGTACAAATATAGCTTTTTCCCACAGCACCGCCGGCGTGTATTTCGTGTATAGCGGTAAAAAGTATCCTAAGTCCTAATCAAAATATCGCCAATATGTCAAATTTTATTGAAATCGGTGCAGCAGTTTAGCCGTAATAGCTAGACAGACAGAGTTATTGTCAAATTTATAATATTTGTATGGGTTAGACTTCAAACAGCTCCTAAAGTCGTTTTAAGTTATTAATACCGACACGTGGTTAGTGTAAATAAAATTCAAAGACACGTAAATATACGAATGCACTAAAAGAACGTGTTTATTTTACTAACTTCAAGTGATTGTTAAACATGTCAGTACTTCGTAGGAAAAACAATGTTAATGTTCCAATTGCCGGTTTTATCGCAAACTTCATATACCCTTGGAATGATAATATCTACTAAACAGGACTGTATAATACATCTCCCATTATCTTTCTGATGCAGAATACGGTCTTAACACAGTACACACGCAGGAGATCAGCACTGCGAAGAAGGAAACAATCCCTATGACAACCCGTTTGACCAGCATGGTGAAGTAGGCTATACCCTCATTTCTACGAAGAGGCATACCTCTCCGTAGAAACGAGGGTCTAGCTGGACATACCAGCAGCGGTCTGTTAACGGTTGTTGACGAAGTTTGTTTATTCGGCTTAACTTTTCAATCAAACTACAAGAGATTTTACATATTCTGAGTTAAGGATATAGGAAAGAACAGATTACGATCGCTCATCATACCTATATTGTTTCAAATATAATATTTATCAACAAAATGCTGGGGAGCAACTACTGGCCCTCTCGTAGTTTGAAAAGATTTGAAACTATATTTATACTACTAACTACTACTACTAACTATACTATATTACTGCCTTCATTTCAACAGCAATATACATATCGAACTCGTTTATCATTTTATCAGCTATCTTAACATCAAGATTGTATGATTGATCTTGCAGTCTGGCTGTTCCCTGTTGTAAATTCCCTGAGCGTGATTTTCTGTAATGTAATATTTGTATGAGTTTATTGATTCACATTGGTATATTCATTTCAATATTATTTTTGTAATTGGATGAAGTACTTACTGTGCAAGTTTACAGGCTAAATAATATCACACTACAATTCTTGGAATCAGAATAACGCAGTTGGAACTACGAGAAACGGTAGCTAAAATTATAAATGCGAATGAGAGAATATGATGAGAAAAATAGCAAAACAAAGCTAAAGGATTTACGAGTAGAAGACACATAGATATATTTATTTCATACCCAATATTTAAGACAGAAATGATATTATTTTAGTTCCAAAGGTTTTTAACAAAGACCAGCTATATTTTCTACAATTAATTAGGTACTTACATTTCTTTTAAAAACATATTTACTTTTGGTGTTTGAATATGTAAATCTGTAGGGTATGGGTTTGTCTAAGAGGTCATTTGAATGTTTTTACTATGTTGGCAACGTGCAACAGACACAACTGGCATTAAAATAAAATATCAGGCTGTCTTAGTTATTTGTTTACGAAAATAAAATAAAAAACGAAACAGTTCAAGACGCTTCAGTCACGTTGTAACCTTGCATATTACTATTAGGTATTTCTTCCTCTTCACGGATGTGTATATTAATAAATTGGCATGAATTACAGACAAAATGACTGATCTTTTTGTCTGTCGAGAATTACTGTGCTCGGTAAAGGGTACATAACTATAGTATGCTTGTTTTATAAATCAACTTTTATGAGTATCTTGTTTCGGCAGAACGAAAAGATTTTTCGACTTTCGTAAACATTATTGGTGACGAAATATCATGTTCATAATGTTAGTAGTTTCAAGTGTTTCAAACTACAAAAGTCAAATAAAAATTCGTTAAAACACGAATCTATGAATGATAAAATTAAGTGAATTTAATATACATAATACGAAATGAAATAAATAATATCGAATACCTTTTCCGGGGCACATGTTTCAATTGTTTTCGTCGCCAATACAAACACAAGTATTAAAGTACTGAATCGAGACATCTTAATCTGAAACTATTATTTTATAACAGCTGTATTTGATTAATACATACAATGTTACTACGATCGATCCACGGGCCCCACGGCCGATCAGCACCCAACCAGACTCGCGTATGATAAACATTATTCGATACGTTTAAAAGCAGACAAACTTAGGCAGTAGCGTTTTCTATTAATGTGTAATGAATTGTTTTAGTGTTATTTTACTTCAGTATGTATTATTGTATATAAGTGGCGTGTTGATTGAATGACTTTTTAGTAGTCAGGTACTATCAATAAATTCAGGTGTACTTGGGTATTTCTCAAGTAACTCATTATTCAGTTGACTTCGGTGGCTGATTTTTTTTTCTAAATTTCAATATATTAGTAAGGAATTCGAATACTATAATTTATTTGGAAAATATCTGCACTGGAGGCACTCTTATTGATTGAACGGTTACGAAGAAAAAGATTTTTTTTAAAATGGCGTCCACCGAAATCAACTTTTTTTTCACCGAAATGTTAATTATGTTTTCAAATTATTTACATGGTAGTTCTATATTTAAAAAATGTATTTAATTATAAATTCAGGTAAGCAAAACTAATACCGTTAAGGGAATTCTGATATTATATATTACAATAAAACAATTATTTGATTAATTACACGTTGTTTATTACGTTACATAAACTTACTACAATCAACTTTGGCATGAAGCTTACAACAGTTAAGTGTATAGTTCCTACTTCTTCATTTCTTAAATCAATAAGGTGTTGCCTTTACATTTCTCTGTAATTCATACAAGATGTATGAATAACATAAATATTCATGCGGTATTTAAGTCTACGTATGCTATCTGGCTTTTTATTAGTCTCTAGAGCCAGTCTAGCAGTCCAATGTCTATAACGACCTCATGCATGAAATGAAATCATTTATTCTGCAATTAGGCAACAAGTACACTTTTGCATGTTAAGATTTTTTTGAGCAGATGAGTTCGGCCTTTCCTAACTGGACTAGCCCTGAGAAGAAAGGACGAAACAAACTCAGGGATCATCGTCTCTTTTAAAGTCCATACAATCTTCTCAAAATTCAAAAGAAATTCATTATCATATGCGAGTGCATATTGCAACAGTGCAATTACATATATAAAAAAAAGAGCGATAATTATAATTTGAGTCAAAGCTGTCATAAATTGGTAAATTATAAATTTAAGAAAATGTTAACAGCTATAAAATAAAAAAATAAATCTGTTTCAAATGATAAATTAACGTCACAACAAAAATAAGAAATTTTATACATAGGAAGAAGTGTGAAGAGTATGTGCAGAATGGGTAGCTCAATCCCAGGCGGTTTTATCATTTAGATATTCTGCTATGGTATAATACCCCTTTGCGGCTAACTTAGATTTAATGGTATTCTTAAATTTCCGCAAGGGCAAATTTTAATGTCAACAGGGGCTTTATTATAAAAGCGTATACATTGTCCCATGAACGAGTTGCCTACTCTGTGGAGACGAGTGACGTGAACACTAAGATTGTGTTTGTTTCTAGTATTTACAGAATGAACATCACTGATTTTGGTAAACTTCGATATGTTCCTTTGCACATACATTAAATTTTCATATATATATTGTGATGATACAGTCAGAATGCCTATCTCTTTAAATTTTGAACGGAGAGAAACTCGCGGACCTAATTTATAAATGGCTCGTACGGCGCGTTTCTGTAAAACAAATATAGTGTTAATTTCTGCACAGTTACCCCAGAGAAGGATACCGTAAGTCATTATGCTATGGAAGTAACTGAAGTAAACAATTCTAGCTGTATCAACATCAGTTAAATGCCGAATCTTTTTTACAGCAAAAGCCGTGGAGCTTAACCTACCGGATAGTTTTTCTATATGGGGACCCCATTGTAACCTGTAGAAATACAGTAGATTCCACAGGATCCAACTCTAGTCTATTCAATCGCACATTGGTTGTTAAAATAATAATCGCACATGCCTAACGTTTGGCAAAGAGAATTTAATAAATTTAGTTTTCTTCTCATTTAGGAGAAGGTTATTTGTATTAAACCAACACACCACTTTCGCGAGTGCACTGTTGACTTCGTTAAAACTATCAAGTTGACGCCTAACTTTAAAAATTAAAGATGTGTCATCTGCGAACAATACAATCTCATGATTGTCACTTACATAATAAGCTAAATCATTTATAAATTTAGGAACAGAAATGGCCCTAGAATGGAACCCTGTGGGACGCCCATTGTTACCGGGGATCCTGGCAATGAAAGGCGGATGAAAGGCAATAACAATGGGACGAATCATATAAGGGGCGCTGGCTTTACCAGTTCTTTCCATCTATTCGCGAACGGTTGTCGAGGGAATGGCTCGAGGGTGGATCACTGTGTCGCTCAATTTCTCACAGGCCAAGGTAACTTTAAGAGCAAACTACACTCTTTTAAATTAGTCGATTCACCTTTGTCACACATTGTGGCAACGCTCAACACCTGATTCTAGCAGTTAACAGTCAGCTCCTCATGTCCTCTGGGAATGTAATTTTTGGTACAATGAACGTAACATAATGCTATTCAAGCATCTGGGGCGGTATGCTATATCGATCTTGTGTTAGCTTCGATGAATTTTCGTGCGTTTAGGCTATTCTACCATACATACTGTAGTAATCGAATAAAGCTCACTTCGGACCCATAATTTTCTTATCCGTGGTACTTCCCGGTTTGAAAAAGGTGTCTGCCTATTTTGACTTCATTTTGTCTACCTCTTTACTAAATAGGGAACTGGACTTATTTTATTTCCAAATCCTCCGGTTTTCTTCTGATTAGTTTCGTTGCGGGTTCCAAGACAGCTTATTTTCATCTACATGAAAAAGGGTTCACCGAAATCAAATTTTTAGTATACCAAGCCAGCGAAAACAGTTACTTACCTCTATAAAAGGTGACCATAAGACGTACAGCCATGGTTTCTTCGTTGCTGTCGCAACACGACTGACGCTTCAGCTATCGCCAAAACTATCCTTACAGACAGTTTAGTTTAAGAAATATGAGCAGATCGGTGCGCGCCACTGATATCAACTCAAAACGTCGGACGTGTATACAATCTGTTGTATCTTCTCTATTGTGGCATATCATTATTTAATAATAATATAAAATGAACAAATAACTATTTGGTCATTTGTGAACACATGCAAAATAGCGTATAGTACTAGCTTTCGCCCGCGGCTTCGCTCTCATGTAATAAAAATATCCTATATTACTTTTAATACCTCCAAGAATATGTGTACAACGTTTCATGATGATCGGTTATATAGTTTTCGCGTGAAAGCAAACGAACGAAACAAACTGACATTCACATTAATAATAATTAGGATTTACTTACCAAATTTCTTCCTCATCCAAATGCCGCACATATTTGAGTGTACACAGTATAAACTAGCGCCACAGTGATTATAATAAACCAATAAGGTTGCATAAGGTACACTCCGTATACTAGCAGGAGGATTGCTATTATAAAATAAACTATTTCCATTTATGTGTGGACATTTTGATATATTCTTTAATTTCTTATAATGGAACTCATAATTTTCGCTTTAAGTTATTTCATCTGATGTTTAGTGTGTCATAGTGATTGATTTATGTCAACTGTCAACGTATATTGGTTAGTTCAAACCAGTACAGACTATGCATTTGTAAGCCTTGTTTAGAAAGGAGAACCAAATATTTAAACCAAATATAACTATGGTGTAGAATGGTATGTTTTTTAGGGTTCCGTATCCAAAGGGTAAACAGAAGACCTTATTGCTAGGGAACTCAAATTCGTCCGTGTGTTTGTCACCAGGCTGTTTTTCATGAACCGTATTTTTGTTGCCGCTATAACAATAAATATTTTTTTCCATTTTTTACTCGATGTTAATAACGGCATCACGTAGAGTACGTAGACACTTGAAATGAATAGATAATAGTACTAAACCTGTCGTGCGTGGATCCGACTAGCACTTGGCCGATTTTTTATACAACAGCTGCTAAAATGACTCTACTCTGCCTGATAGAAAGCATGAATAGAATCCAAGAAAGATGGTCATCATAGTCATTGCGAATGTGGATAATGCATTATGATGTCCCACACTATAGCGGCTTAGTGAGATGCTTTTTCACGGACCTATCTGGGATAATAGTGGGAGAGAAACACATGTACTGGTAGTGAGTTCTAGGTTTTGACTGTTCGGCACAAGCTAGGGGACTCGATATTTTGGGGAGAACTACAATGTTAGTACAATACAAGACGCTATGCCTACACCTATTTAAATAACAATTTGAATATCTTTGTGATTGGAGCTTGGTGGCAAATCTCAGAATAGTACCTACCTCATAAATTATATTTCAAAATATTCTTTATCTGAATTTTGTTAAAGTAATTTCAGTTTAATAACAAAACACATGCGAAAAATAAACGCAGTTTTTTTATTTTGTTATTGATACAGTCTGTTGTCATTTATATCAGAACTAAAAATGTAGGTTGCGTATACTTCGACTTAATTGTATATGCTCCGCAAGTGGCCAACGACTGAGTGCCATCACTGCGATGGCCAGACCGAGGACACGGCGCTCCACACGCTGGTAGAATGTCCGGCGTGGGGGGTACCGAGGCGTGGCAGCCATCGGGGTGGGGGTTCTCTCGCTCGGTAACATCTCCCAGTTTGCCAGTCCCAGAAACAGGCCAGGTACCGCATACGACTCGGGCCATACGCGAGGCTATGAAGCGCGCGCGCCCCCTTTTGGGGACAGCAACGGGAACATCGGGCTTCCCACACAGTAGGGGGCCATCTACAAACCGTAGGGCCACCTACGGTTTGTAACCCTGGAACCCAGACGTATCTCGATACGTCTGGGTTCCAGGGTTTTCCTTTCTAGGGTGCACCTGGTTCCCCGGCTTCTAGTACCCGAGACGGCGTGCGGTTTTAGTCGGTTCAAGTCCGACATGCCATCATCAAGGTGATTGGTATCTGGGGGGATAAAACAGGAAAGGGCAGCACAGGAAAAAAAAGGTACTTGGTTGTAAGAGAAAATTAACAATCCAAAATCTGCATGGGTTTGAAAGTAAAATTAATTTCAGTTAGAACAATGTTAAATGATGAAATAAAATTTGATTTCTATCTTTGATCTTTAAAAATGTACTTGAAACAGACACAGAGAACACCCAGACTCAAAACAACAATTTGCGGATCACGCAGTGTTGTAGCACTTGGGGTTTCAACCTACAATATTCAGCGCAGTAGAAAACAGCATGGTGGCCCCTTCAACCACTACGCCATCGTGTAGTTCCATCAGTCTGTCATCAACGGTCCTACACGTTCATGATTTTGAATATCATCGTCTGTCTTGTCCTAATTATTATAAGAATATGTTGTGTGCGTGAGCAAACGACGGAAGCAAGTGACGGAAATATCGATGTCTACACTTACATAGAAAAACCAATTCCACCAAAAACATTTTCATGTAAAATGTTGCCAAGACGACTGCAAATGGCGTACCCTGTGAAAAAGATATCAGATCTCATGTAGAGCCAAGGTTCTGTATCTGCACGCTCTAACTCTACCAACCCTAACTTCACAAAGTCTACATCTCAGTAAAAATGTATGGCTTCTTGTACCCTAACAGTTTTGATGATCATCAGTGTGTCAGTGACGAAATCGTTGTTTTTTAGGTATCAATAAAATCTAAAGTATCAAAGCTATGCAATTGAAACTTTGTACGCTTCATTAGTCTATTAGTAGCGTCATATTCTAAAAATTTGAACGATCTGGTATATCGGGAACCAAAGTTATGAGGGTTCAAAAAAACGATGAAACACTTCGAGAAAAGGTAGGTAGTGCCCTTGCGCTACGCTTGGCTCGTCTTGGCGGGGGCACGTCCGTGCCCCCAGATACAGTGAAAGTGAACATATCAACTTCAACGTTTTTAAACTAAGTGAAGAAAAATAACTAAATCCAAATGTAAAATTTTTATTTTAG
Source organism: Diaphora mendica (assembly GCA_949125395.1). Classification (NCBI taxonomy): domain Eukaryota; kingdom Metazoa; phylum Arthropoda; class Insecta; order Lepidoptera; family Erebidae; genus Diaphora; species Diaphora mendica. The sequence continues at coordinate 16,668,130 of OX421324.1, read as the reverse complement.
TTCTTAATTCTTAAATAAATACTTAAATCTATTCTTTAAAAATACTTTTTCTTGCTAGTCTCTTATTCTTCTCCGTAAATTGGTCAAACACAGCACAAATAGGTTTTCTGGATCCTACCACAGAGTTCTCTGTTGTATATTGTTGTCGGAAGGCAGTGTACTCCTCTGGAACGTTAGTTTCCATATTGACTAAGCATTTTTCGTAATAACCTTTGACTTCTTCTTCTAGGTTATGTATTTGTGAAGCTGGTTGTAAGTTTGGTGGTATATAATTGTCACGTGCCTCTGTTCGGAAAGTCCTGAAGATGAAAAATATTTTATTTCGTTATTTTAATTTGATAATAGCTTACCCCAGGAATACATTTTCTTGGTTTTTGCATCATTTTTTCAGTGATTTTATTAGTCTTAGCCTGAAACCTTTCTCGATAAATGGGCTATAGGTAATATAAGAATTAGCGAAATTTGTATGTGGTCAAGGGAAATATGGATTAATTTTTGCTATTTGATATTTCAGTTCTTTTTGTTTTTGAATCTAAATAAGAGGAAACCAGGTGCAGGCCCTATGCATGTAAATGTGTGATTTGTGTAGTGACTTCAAATGACTATACCCAGGTACAAATTGCAGTTTATTATGCGTCCTTATTTCGCGAAAGTCCTCTTTAAACTTTTCTCTATCAAAAACAGACTTTGGTCTGCTCACTGGTAATCGCCATTCTGTTTTTGGTTTAGGGGTGCGAGTCTGAAAAGAGAATTAAAACAAATAGACAAATCATATTTAATTATATTTTAGAACTATAAAAACAAACCAGTTTGCTGTGTTGTTATGATATTACTAGATTACTCATCGTATGGTAACTAACATTGTGACACGAGAATTTTATATATAAGATAATGACGTTCTCCTAACCGATTCCGGTCACGGCAGCCAGTCTCCACGGAGACCAGTCTACTACTCAAGAGATATTATAGTGCACAGGTAAGTGCACAAACAAAATTACACTCTCCGTTCCCTCACTTTCCTAATCCAATGCTATCCGACACGGCAGGAGAGAGATCAGGCGTAGGACTGACAGCTTTACGAGCTCTCACAGGTACGGGTTAAGGCCCCAAATACTGTTTTATACTATAATCATACCATGAATACTGATACATCGATACATCCCATAATGCTATTTCGTGTTTGTACCATACTTAAGATTTTTAGCTACTACTTCGAGAACAACATGTCATTTTTCTTCGTTGTCATTAAATATTACTTTAAATACAATACAAGGTTTACAAGGTAGTAGAGCCACGCTGAATTCCGCACTAACGGGCCGGCTCGAAATGGGCGGTACTACCCTCGCACAGAAAATCAACGTAAAATGACAGCGTTCGTGCTGTCGTGTTTCGTTGGTGAGTGCGAGGCCGGAGGCCCAATGATGCAGAAGCATCACTAGCCCGCCATGGTGTGGGTCATCATGCTGCATTGTCTGCATTCGCAGTGAGTATGGTGACCACCACTCTAGGATTCTGCTTATGCTTTCCATCAGGCAGAGTAGAGTCATTTTGGCGGGGCCAAACATAAAAAATAATATAAAAAATACAAACTTTTAGTTATTATATAGTCTTTACACTTACGTATACTGTATCCTTAAAAGTATAATACGTGACAATATCTTTGTTACACGAAGGTCTCTGCAACTGGTCCGCTGTGTAAGGTCGGTGATGGAGCCGGCTGGTCGTCAAGTACGGATCTAATAGCTTTTCGAAACCTTCGCAGGTTGTGTCCAGTGGTTCTAGGTCCTTTCGCCAACTTGGTTCCGGAAGTGGCTGAGTGTAAGAAGTTTGTTTTAAGAATATCCTGGTATAGTGAAATTACACTAAAAAATAAGCCTTTCTATTTTTTTTTTAATATCGGGCTTTTTATTCAATTTTTTTGAACAATTCTAGATAATATATGACATGTACTCGTATTGCAAATTATTGTAAGTTTAAACAAAATTTAAATATTTATTATAACTATAGTTATTACATCTAAATTTTTTTTGTCTGTTTGTTCTGATTCGTCTCTGGAACGGCAGAACTAATTATGACGGAACTTACACTGGCAGATACCTCATGTTAGTAGGAGCAACTAAGGCTACTTTAGTTTAGACTAACTACGCCCCGGGTTTTACCCTTTGGTATTGCTGTAATGGTACAAAAACAACGGCGGGGCACAGCCAGAAATAAATATACTCGTAATAAGGCCAATGAAAATTTTATTATACTCGAAGGAATCACCGGTGATGAAAGTTTGTACTTTTTTTTAAATCAGTAGGAACAACTATTCATGCTTGTTCACTTCAGAATATAACCTAAATTAGACTTGAACAATTCAAATGTTTATCCAATAACGATATTCCAATTTCTACTAATATTTTGGTAAGACTTACAGGGGCTTGAGGCAATGAAGCTGGATGTTTGTATTGGTCTTTGTTAGTTATCAGCCGAGATGGTGTGACTGGTGGAGTAAATTGACTTTTCATCTCACTTGCTCCATGTACATTCAATAAGGGTACTCTGTCAGCTAACTGTGAAAAAGGTGTCATTATTTGTTACTTTTCTTTGCAGGAAATCGATTAATTTATTTATTAAAGAGAACCAAATTTAGAGATAAATTTGGAAATCTTTAACTTCAATTTATAACTGGGGTATTTCGATCTAAATTCTGTAAGTTATTAAGTAGATTGTCGCCATGACACGTTAAAAAAATTGTGTATAAAACTCGTATACCTAAATTGATGTAGTTACATATTTTTTATTTGTGAATTTGCCTTAATCTTAGCTTTCTTCCCATAACATATCACTTTTTCCACTATTAAGATGTCTCTTAATGTTCTTAATATTTAAAAGTAAAATAATAATAATTTATTGTTTCTCACACACTGTGTGTCACAGTTTAAATTTAAGAAAAAAGAAGCCCACCAAAAACATTTTCATGTAAAATGTTGCGAAGACGACTGCATATGGCTTACCCTGTGAAAAAGATATCAGATCTCATGTAGAGCCAAGCTTCTGAATCTACACGCCCTAACTCTATATCTCAGTAAAAATGTAGGTATGGCTTGGCTGTTTCGTTACTTCAAAAACTAAATATTCGCATAACACATTACTTCAGAAACTAGATATTTACCAAAAACCTCTAGCATATAAATTTGTGAAAGTCTCATACAAACTTCCACTCCACAATTTTGGGGGTTGGGAGGCAAAAGTAATAGGTTTATGAATTTTTTTGTTGTTCGTATACTAAACTTAGTTTACATAGCAAATTTCAGCTTTCTAGCCCTTCAGGAAGTACCCTAACAGTTTTGATGATCATCAGTGTGTCAGTGACGAAATCGGTGTATTTTAGATATCAATAAAATAAATTAGTTTAAGAGCTATGTAATTGAAACTTTGTATGTTTAATTAGTATATTATTGACATCATATCCTTAGAATTTGAACTAACCAAACGGTAACCAAAGTAATGACGGTTACACAGAATAGTCTAATGTGACTATTTAAATTAAAGATGTGTTGATGTTAATATTGCCAATGTCTTTCTGTGTATTTGTAAGGTATTGGCGCAAGCGTGCTCTAAATGTGTATAGAGACTTTAATTTGCGTATGGGGGGTGGTATATTGTTCCATATTTTGGATGCTGCATAGCGAAAGGCGTGTACGCAGAGGTACTGTGCTTTTGAATGGATAACGGTTGCGCACACTGTCTGCTACACGATGCAAATGTTAATTTTTGGTACAAGTAAGGAGGTTAGGTAGCGCCCTTACGCTTCGCTTGGCCTGTCTTGGCAGGGGCACTCCCGTGCCCCCAGATAGAAATTCCGGTCAGCGGCAAATAGTAGGTACCTAGGCCAAAACTTCCTTGCGAAGAAGAAATTACTCCAAAAGTGGACTAATAAAAACTGTTAGTCATGATGATGTTGAATACAATGATACATACTCTTTTACTCTGATGAATAACATATTCGTTTTCTGTGCAAGCTGTATGTTTGTTGAACCGGTTGGTATCTGGTTGTTTGATACCGAAATCTTCCGTCGTCTGTGATCGGGTCAGTTGATTCGTGACATTATAGTCATGGAAATAGTTCCTTATTTCTTCGATCGGCTTTTTCTGTAAAACAGTTTCTTTGTTGCATAAAGATGTTAAAATAAATGTAGAATGAAACCAAGTCGTTTAATGTCAGCAATTCTACTAATATATCTTTTTTAGATTCAATGTTTTTGTATAACTATGACTATTGTCCCTTCATTGGCGTCCGCCTAGTCAGCATATTCTATTTAGAAGTTAGTAAGGTAAAGACTAGTAATAAAGGTATATAAGTGAATATATTTTTAAAGAATAACAATTGACATTCCGAGTTAATTGATATGAGACATCCTTCATCGTCTTATAACAAGCTTAGATATATTTTCAGACACTTACAGAACCCACAAACGAATATCCTGCATACCGGTAACAAGTCGGTCTTTTAAGAAAAATTGTAAAAATTCCTCATAATGCTAGCATTCTTACATAGGTATGTATCCCTGGAAAGCACATAGCTTAGCAAGGTCTAGTCGGAATATAACAAACAGAGGGCTAAGGAACTAGAAGGAACTAAAGAATAAGAAATAAAACTGACATCTATTTAATATCGGTGAAGTAATTTTAACTTAGTACTGACGAGTTACCTGCTGTTTTAGAACCTCACCAGGCGGTCTCCACTGCCGAGCAATAGTTTCACTCGATATTCCAGTTCCGATGTATCTTTTCACGGGGTGTTCCAAGTGTACTCTGTCCCAATTTGGCGTAGGCAACTTTTTAGGGTAAATAGCCTGCATATTGTGATTATCTTCTAAGGAACACAAAGTTGAATGTAGGTTGTAATGGGGAATACGTTTCATTGTCACACGAGGATTGGGCCGGTTCCTTATAAAATCTATATATGTCTTAAAAAGATAAACAAAAACGTTGTACCCCTTTTTAAGAAAATTATGCGAACAGAGGAAGTATGAAATTTGGGACAGTTAAAGTTTATATGGAGGAGTATAAAAAGCTAAAAAAATTAAAGCCGCGACCTCTAGTAATATCTTATACGGCATACTGTAATGGAATATGATATAGTCGATTTGTGATCTTCACTATTGCTTATAAGACAATCTACACAACACGTTCCTTAATTTACACGAAAAAAGAGTCCCATGTTTTGTCGATTCAGTTGTAGCCACGTAACCAAAAGTTACAGACTACGAAATAGTTGATATGGTTGCTTGGATACGTTGAACAAATTGAAATTGAAACTTACGTAACCTGGTCTTGTTTTCACCAAAAAAAAAACGTGGAAACAAAGAGATTAGTAAAGCCTGTTCCTATCACTGGTATTGATGAAGATTTTTAATACAACGCCATAATGTGGGCGCGCATCCTGTGTAATTTTACAAACATGCAGGAAATGGACACAATGAAGGACAAGACTTAGAATGACAAGTTGGGATCACACAATGATGAGTCGACCCATGTAGAGCTTGAACCCACAGCACTCCGTGCAGCAATAAGCGACGGTGTAGCAACAGCTTCATTCACTATTTCATTCGTGTAGTCAAATGCTTATGCATGTCAGATCGTTTTCCCTTCTAGATTTGTACATTGAAATAATAAGGAGGTTTTCAATTAGTACTATTAGTTAGAAGTTTTTAATATAGGTACTTATTATTATTAACATTCTGCGATAGAATCTAAAGCATGTGATAGACTGACTTCGTCTCATCATTTATCTTCTTTACAACATAAAAACTGATTTTGAAAAAATATGTTCTTTTTCTCGCCCATTCTTTTAGTATCAGTCAGAATACTAACAAAATACTACATTGGCCGTTTTTATTACTAAATCGGCCACCAAGTATACGGACAGAATGACGGTAAGCTGTTTCTAGTACTTACAACATACTATTAGTAGTACTTCACTTATTTTCAACCGTCATCACCAGACAATCTAAAGGAGATCTTATACGCTAAAGATTACTTTCTTTCTCAAGCAGAAAATTGCTGAATCTATTTCACAAATGTCATAAACTAGTTAGTAATATTTAGCGAGGCGAGGCAATCCTTTGGAACAGAATACAGCTGTTCTTAAGGAATGGAACTGAATGGAATATGATATTAAAGGTGATTTATAATAAAAGACTTCATATAAATTTGGTAAAAATTCATTTACTCCTTCTCAATATGACTGAAAACTTTATCAAAACACAATATACGTGTTTTTACAACTAATGTTAATAAGAGTGACGTAATAAATACAAAATGGCGCGCTTTACACTGCGCTTTTGACAGTTACGCATTCAGAATAATGGTAGTTATACACTGTATTACACATTATGACATTATTCGTAAAATTATTGATAGGTACTTATGAAAGTGTTTTTACATTCTCAATTTTTATTACATTTCTAAACAAATTATATCAGTAACCTTGCGTTTCATTATTTAGTGCACTCACACTAAGATAAATATACATTGAATTAGCGCCCTTTAAAAAGTTAACGACCAAAAAAAAAAAATTCCACTTTTGAATTTTGACAAGGATTTTATTTCATAAAAATAAAAGTTGTTCATTAAATAAGAATCGATTGAAGTTAAATGTTAGAAGATAAGATCCATATTTTTGTTGTTCAAGCAATAAAAATATGGACTACTAAAGTGAATATCTAAACGGTACCTTATTCTGAGACCCAGAAATTCTGACTCTGAATTTAGATAAATACTTCTCTCAATAATAGTGCAACTTGAACTGTATCTACTAGGTATTGCTATCAATAATCTTGAACAAATTAATTGTATGCCTGTTCGAAAGAACGAAGTGTTCTCAACAAGGCATTATGAAAACTTCCAATGTTAGGTTAGAAAACTAGAAAAATATTAGCCGAAAGGTTCCTAAGACATTCTTCTGAATACGTTTACATAACGGGTAAACTTTAGTGAATATCAGTTTAGTTATAATAAATAGTTATAAAGTATGAGACACGTCATCGAAAAAGTTATTAATTTTGCCTTCTGTTCTTTCAAAATACACACATCTCCACTACAATTTACCCATTATTCTATTAACATTGTATTGGTTACCTTACAACTACATATAAATAAATTATATTAAGAAACAGCTCTACGAATATACAAAAATTAATACAAACCTTACAGTATTACTAATTAATACGATTAACATCACAGTTCATAAACAATTTAGTAAGAGTTAAAATATATGTATAGATACTTCAAAAGTAAATTTTAGAACTAGAAATGTTCAAAGAAACTCTTAAATTTAACTTAAACAACAATTTGGTGAGTTATTTAATGTATCTACGCATTGAAATTTAGGAACATGCACAAACGCACACTTGAACAAATAAACAATACCTTTTCAAGGTCATTTTTAGACTACCCGCGTGCAACGAGTTAGATGTATTCAACGATTTGTTATTAAAAATGGTAAAACATTTATCCATACAATTACACTTCACTCAGACTTGAAAAGATAACTTCGACACGAGATACAAAATGTACAAAACAGGGATAATAACTCCCGAGAGTTCAGTCAGACATAATAATGTTACTTATACATTACTGAGTAAAAAAGCTACAATATATGACATTAGTTTGCTCGTTGAGTAGCGACGCTTTAAAAATACTGCGTTTAAGCGATGTACTTAAATGTAAGTTAAGCTTAGACAACGTTAGCACTTACAATCATTGAATAAAATATCACTTTATTATGGTTTATGTGATAAAAATATAGTTAATTTGCGATTTCAAAATTTTTTTTTGAGGTTTTCGTCTTAATGAGCATGATTTTACGTTGTTCTTAAATTTGAATGTTTCATGCAAGTTTTCTAATCCTAAGAGATTACTTTTGCTTCTAATGACTATTTATTATGAGTTAGAAGCGTCCTCTAAGGGTAAGAAAGCAAGGCCTGCTGGGGCCATGCGATCTTCGCGTCTATCCGTCGGTAGGCCAGCGTGAAGTTCTGACCGCTCTTCTCTGACATCACCTCTTGTGGGCAATCGTTCTCATTCAACATTGTTTCTAGAAAGAAAAATAAAATTGTTAAATTAGTAAAATTTGTAAAGAAATAAAAAGGGCATTTTTTGATAAAAATATTATCTTAAACTAAGTCATACCTGAGTTATTCAAGAATTTAAATGAAACAAATTTCAAATAAGAATTATGGTAAATTATAAGGAATTTTATTTTTTACGTGACAACGTCTAATAAATTGAAGAACGCTGGCTGCATGCCCGAAAAAGGATGACTCGTTGCCCGGTTACGCTGACTGTCCCGTTACGCTTACATTTCTTTAATGTTTTGTTATGACGTTGTCACGTTAAATTATCGTCCGTAACCGATTTTATAGTAGGGGAGCCCTAGAAGGAATTACGGGATTTACTCAAGCGCGGCAGATTAATATATAGGGGGATACCTTATATCCGGTTAAGTACCTCCACCAAATATAAGCCCCGTATATATGGCCGCTCGTCAGGAATAAAGGATCAGATTAGTAAGAAAAAATTGATCATCAGACATGCTCGAGCGTGTCAGATTAAGGCAGGGTGAGTTAATTACACGCTAAAAAGTATATATTCCACTAATCTGACAATTTGAGAGTGACGTAAGGACAGGGGAGGGATATAAAGTTGTAAAAAAAACGTCATCTCGACATTCTCGAGCGTGGCTAATTTTTTTTATTTTGTGGGAAATCATTCAGGGATAACGAAAAATATATAATCTGATGATAGCCACAAGCCGAAGTAACAAAATTTCGTCGATAAAGTTTAATATATTGATGATGGTGATGCCTATATTTACACTGATAAGTCAGTACTAATTCATATGTTAGAGAAATAAGTCGAAGATATGGAGCAACCGCCATCCCAATTTGAACTTATAATTGTAGATGGGTTCTTTTTACAAGCTTTTATTTAACTTCCAATGTATGTATGTTTGGGTGGAATCTTGCAACTCAATTTTGAAGCAGATATCTTCAACCGATTTTGCTGGAATTTTGCAAGCATATGTATAAAGCGTGACAATACAATATTATAATGACATGGAACTAATTTGATGCTGGAGCTGGAAGGTGGTCATAGGAACTCTGTAAAGAAAAGTCGCAACACTATCGAGTTTGGCGTCGTTTGATTCATTGACGAGTACTTTATGTTTTCATAGTATCCAGGGTCTGATGATGGAGCCGGAAGGTGGTTATAGGAATTCTGTAGAGAAACGTCGCAATACCAACGAGTTTGAAATCGTTTGATTCATCTTGACAAGTACTTTATGTTTTGATAGTATTCAGGGTCTGATGATGGACCCGGAAGGTGGTCTTTATACAATTTATAGAATACAAAGGCTTGTCGCAAGATTTACCTGTTTGTAAGGAAGTAATTAAAATACCTTGATTTGACTTTCAAATTTTTTCAAACAAAAATTTTCAAACTAATTACAAGTTGTAAGTAACTAAGCTGTTGGTCGATCATTGGGCTGATTTGTGTCATAAATATTCAGTAACTGATAATTAATTATAAATTGATTATGATTTGTCATGCCCTCATCATGAAGAAGCGAAGACGAACATAGCATTTATTGCTTGCCAGCAAAATGAAGATTCTACTATTACTATCAGAACTTCTGATACTGATATTGTGGTAATTTTAAATAAAAATAAATAAACGAAAATAATAATAATAAAATAATAAACGCTCGAATAAATCCCCATTTAGCATCGTGGGCTCCCCTACTATTACAGACAACCAATTTTTTTAATATTGCAATTTTTGGTAAGCAAATGACCAGAAAGTTGCAAAAACTTAAAAGCCAATTATAGTTTGTAACTCCCAACACTAATACTGGTTTGCGGGTATTTGCGAATTTTTAAAATCTTTCATTTAAGTTGACCTGAACGAATAATTGTATTGAAAACAAAAGTGCGCCAAGTGTCGTGTGTTCAAATCCCACACGGGACAACCCTTTGTGTGATTCACATATTTCTGTTCTGAGTGTAGGTGTTCGTTTCATGCATGTTTGTGAAGTCCCCCGCGATAAAGGATGTATATTCCTACTAGCTGACCCAAGCAACCTCGTTTGCGTTCAAACTACCATTCCCCGTTTTAACCCCAAGAGGGGTTGATTTCTAAAGATACATTATTAGTACACCTCCACACCGTATATAGAGCATACATTTTAAATTTTAAGTCACTTACTTCAAAAATATAGAACTTTCATACAAACGTCAAACCCCCGTTTTACCCTCTTAGGGGTGGAGTTTCGTAAAATTCGTTTTTAGCGGATGTCTACACCCTATAAGGAATCTACCTGCTGAATTTCAAGTTTGTAGGTGTTATAGTTTCTGAGATTTCGTGATTAATAAGTGAGTGGTATTTCGCTTTTATATAATAGATTATGGGAGTTGTCTTTTAAAACAAGAGAGGAACGGTTACCGTGTCCGTCGTGCAAGGCGAAGAGCGCGTAGTCCTGCGGGTTGGTGATGGCGGCGGCGTGTGCGAGCGCGCGGCACAGGTCGCGGGCGCGCGCGCCGGGCCGGCACGGCACCGGCACGCGCCGGATGGAGCCGCGGCACTCGTCCGGCAGCACCACGCGCACCACCGCCACCGCGCACCGCTCCCTGCCCGCGCGCCCCGCGCCGCCGCCGTCCAGCGAACCGCGCCGCCACTGCACACGAACACACAGATTAACAGTGGAACGTCTAAATACTTACTATTTTTCATCAACTTCAAAATAATCACAAATTTTAACAAAAAGAAAACTTCAAGAACTGGACCAAATTGAAATGGGACCACACGGGATGCATAAGCTTTCAAATAAAAAAAGAATCATCAAAATCAGTTCACCAATTTCTAGGGTAACAAACATAAAAATAAAATACAGTTTACAGTACACAAATTTTAAGAGAAAAAAATTCGACTTCAATCTGGACCATATTGAAATGTGACGACACGGGAAGCACTAGCTCTCAAATAAAAAAAGAATTATAAAAATCGGTTCACCTGGTCGAAAGTTATGAGGTAAAAAAAATTAAAAAAAAACCAGCTGAATTGATAACCACCTCCTTTTTTGAACTCGGTTAAAAAAAGGAGGAGGTTATCAATTCGACTGTTTTTTTTAAATGTTTATTACCTCATAACTACTATAGGGTCTATTTCAAGTTTCCCTTCTGTTTGTAATGATGTTGTCCTGTGTAGTTGTTCTTATTCACCTATTACGACATCAATGTGATGATTAGGAGTGGTAACGGTAATTTAATATATGATACTAACGGAAGTAGTACTGTCGGGCTGTGGTTCAGGCGCCAATCTCTTGAGCACAGCTACGGCAGAGAAGAGAGCTGTGAGGTAGTAGCCGCCTTCGCCAGCCAGCAGCGCGGCGGGCAGTAGTCCCGCCATGAGTTCGGCTTCCAGCTCCGCACATACGAGCCGGCAGCGTGCCACGCTGTACGCCAGCACTGGCAGCAGGTCATCTGCACCCACTGACCTCTCCCCGCGGATCTGTTTACACAATTTATTTTCGTCAAAACGGTTATTTAAAAAAATCGGCCGAGTGCGAGTCGGGCTCGCTCAGGATGGGTTCCGTACCATTATCTATACATATTAAAAGTATAGATAATTGTGTGTAATATCGAGCAAAAAACGGAAAAAAAAATTGTAAGTTGTATGTGAGCAACCCTTAAATATTTATTTTGTTCAGTTTTAAGTATTTTTTGTTACAACGGCAACTTAAATACACCATCTGTGACAGTTTCAACTGGCTACCTATCACGGTTCATGAAATACATAGATAGACAGACAGACGGACGGATAGACAGATTGACAGCGGAATTTTAGAAATAGGGTTCTATTTTTACTCTTTGGGTACGGAACCCTAAAAAAACAAAATAATTTACAGAAGTTCCAGAATATTAACTTCTTGCTGCTGTTACAATAATTTCCTTTAATATATAAATCTCTTAAGGTGCAACTTGTATAGCATATAAAAAATCTAAATTATTATGTACTATTACTGAAAATGAACTCACAGCATTGAACATTACAGAAATGGCTGCTAGAAGATTCTCCAGCTTATCCAATGGTGAGTCAGCCTCTTGCATCCTAAGGAAGTTCTTCGATATGATGGCTAATACTGTTGGTGATGGTGTTCTTGTAGACTCCTGAAAATTATGTTTAATATTAAGATCAGTCAGTTTAAGGGAAAGAAAATAATAGTTCTATATAAGGATTTGTCATTTATTTTTATTTTCTTAAGCAGATATGAGTTAAAATGGTTCTGGCTGCATTATATAATTCTACATAGTTGATCTTCAGATCAAAGGTGAAGTTAAGCTGTTCTGACGGTATATATACATTCGACACTTAGATGAGAGAATTGCTTTTTGCATAGTAAACACAAGTGTGAACCGTCACTCTCAAACCATTTTCTAATGATACATCATGTCATCACGCCCATCGATCTTTTAAATGCTAGTATATTGTAGTAAATTACAAGAACTTAAAGTGAAATTAGTATAAGGTAGTAGAGCCAGGCTGATTTCAGCACAACGGGCACAATCATGGTGGTGTTACCCTTTCACAGAAGACCAGGCTCATGCTTTCCATCAGGCAGATAGAGTCACATATAAATAAATTGAAAAGATATAAATAATATAATCCAAACTCGATGATGTTGCGACGTTTCCTTTCAGAGTTCCTATGGACACCTTACAGCTCCAGCATCATATCAGCTCCATGTCATTATAATATTGTATTGTCACGCTGTATACACATGCTTTCAAAATTTCAGTAAAATCGGTTGAAGATATCTGCTTCGAAATTGAGTTGCAAGATTCCACCCGAACATACAAGCATACATTGCAAGTTAATGAAAAGCTTGTAAGAAAGTAAAAACTGCAAAAATTATACCTTGACCCCAAGTTGTAATGGAGTGGAATGTTGAGCGCGTTCTATCGCGGCATGAAGCCTGCGTACATCGGCGGAATGCCACGAGGCCAGCAACGTGTACAACCGTGAACGGAGAGGCCGGACCACTAGTCGGTGCATCACGCCTTCTAGTATCGCGTCCAAGTTCAGGAATTCCGTTGGTTTCAGCTGTAGGTTATACCAAAAGCGATTACAAATTTGATTATCTCTCATAAAAAAACATACACGCAATTATTAAAACGGTACTTTTCAGATAGGCATTATTTTAACTTAACTCAAAATTATTGTAGTTATTTATCAATTGAATTTCATATCAGTGAATTAGGATTCTAATTTTTTATTGCTTACGGGGCTACGTCTAAAAGAATGATAGGTCGTAACGTTATTCACATTACGATATATAATTCTACTAGCTTTTACACGCGACTTCGCTCACGCAGACTTTCATCCCCTTAGGGGTGGAATTTCAAAAGTTCCTTTCTTAGTGCTCACTTACGTTATATAAAGAACCTACATGCAAAATTTTAGGATTCTAGCTTCAGCGGTTTGGGCTGTGCGTTGATCTCTGGGTATGTCAGTCAGTCAGTCAGTCACCTTACTCTTTTATATATATAGATAGATTAATAATCAGCTATTCTTGAGATATTAGACCGGTAAATACTTTGATGGTAGGAATAATTCACAAAAGAATTATTTTCACTAGCATTTGGCATTCTTACCTTAAGTCTTTCCTTTTCAACTTCTTTCTCAAATTCTCTTTCTCCGTGTTTGACGAGGTAGTTCTTCATTCCAGACATGAATTGCCTCATATTACGCATCATAACCTATAAATAAGGAAGCCACATTTGAGATAGGTACATTGAATTTGAAACGAGTAAATATATATGTACAGTAATTTAACCTATTTGATAGTTCCCTTTGTTTGATTACCAAGGTATTCTATGTTCTTGTTTATTTTAATAATGCTTAACTTCAAATAGAATTTTCGCATTCCTGCCAGGAACTGTTCTTAGGCCAGAATCCATACCTATGATACAACGACAGCAAGCTATGAAAACAGAAGTACTTTCATGTGATTGAGTTTAACTTGAACAGGAACTTTCGCTTAAAAGAAATAAGCACATATAGAAACAAGTCCAATGGCCGAATGACCATAAATAAGGTGAATATATATTTTAAATTAAGTAACTACAAAAGAATTCATGTATTAAAACACTTTGTTTACCTGTGGGCAAGTCTCCTTCGAATCAAGAGTACAAGCAATAAAGTTGTCTATATTTTGGGCGAAAGTGGTGCTTTTATCTTGAGCTAGGTGTAACGCGTACGCACGGAGCGCTGCTCCAGCACCGCGGACCTGGCGTCCTCCCCGTAATGCCCGCACGCGGCCTGCAGCTGTAATGGACGAAAATAAGGGTTTATTGAAAATATATTAGACTACTCATAGACTACTACATATCAATCTGATATAATCAATCATAAATTAGGAGAAGTTGTCTTCTGGTGTGACTAATAATAGACAAATTAAACCCAGATACATAGATAGGTAATGATAGTGGATTGAAGTCTTTCTGCACTATTTAGGTAAAGAAAGAACGTAACGTATTCAAATTTAGTACGTTTTGTGATTTCACGAACTGCACGTATTAATCACATGTTTGGAATCGATGACCTCTTACAATCTAGAATTGCAGATGTTTTACTGAGAGTACTAGCATTATGTTACAATGACGTAAAAATTCTGGATTATTATATCTGTTTGGCATGGGAAATAACATTTCGTTGAAAGATTACGAACATCATCTACATATAATATATTAATTAAAAAACAATATATTACTGTCATGGTAAAAATGCAATTCGAAGGAGTTAGGGACATTAGCAAACCACCGTCATTGTTTAGTATTTTAGGTAGTATGAAAAAAATATATAAACCAACTAAGATCTATAACACGTATCTATACGTAAGTACTATTATTTATTCTGAGTCTATACTAGCACTTTGAATTAAAAAAAGAAGCTTCCTGTATAAGAATTATTTTACAAAAGCATTGCTGAACACAAACAACCAATGATGAAAGTCATTTAGTAGAAGAGCTTCCAAGGGAGACTTGCATTGTGTTGTATTGTAATTGCAACAAAAAAAAGTTATTTGCTTCACTTCACTTAATGGCTTCAACTAGTTAAGTTAATGTTATGCCATTTCCTAAGTAGGTGCGGGCAGATTACTGGTAGTTAAGTAGGTACAATATAGTATTATTGTTTATTAACAATTACTTTTAAAATATTTGTATTACCATTAGTCTTAATTATCACAAAGTAAATTTATTTAGTGTCGCAACCTCATTTCGACGATAATATTGTGTACCACATAATTAGGAATAAATTATTTTGTAGCTGTAGCGAAATAGCGATTTAGAAAAAAGTTTATGAATGGGAATACGAGTGCATGGATGGCGTAGTGGTTTGAGTGATCGCCACGCCGTTTTCTTCTATGCTGAGTGTTGTGGGTTCAAACCCCACATGGGACAACACTTTGTGCGATCCACAAATAGTTTTTCTGAGTCTAAATGTTCTTTGTGTCCATTTCATGTATCGTTTTAAAATCCGTCACGATAAATTATGTAATCCTAATGCAGGAGTTGTCTTTAAAATTAAAAAACAAAAGAGAACCGACACGATGCCGAAAAACAAACCCATAGATAAGCTGTGGGAATAGTTTGGTGGTAATTTTAGCAATGCCATTATTAACTTGAAGTTCAGTGCTAAGCATGAAGATGAAAATTTTTCAGCTTAAGAAATTAAAAACAGGAAATTTTAAAGATAACCCGTGATTTTGTTCGCCTACTATACCTGCATTTAGAAATCAAATACCATACAAGTTCTGACTAGCCTTACTTATTTCTGAGAATTTAAGAATCTTCTCATGGAAAAACCATTTAATACGTGAATTGTATATGACTAGCTTATATCCGCGGCTTCGCCCACGTATTACCTATACAAATAAATAAAATTGGAGTGTCTGTTTGTAATATTAAAATAACCGCTTTTTACTAAATGCATATATGTATGTTTACACGGTACATATACCAATCTGTCTGTCGTCCGGTCCGTCTGTCTGTTTGTTCCGGGTAATCTCTGGAACAGCTGAACCGATTTTGACGGGACTTTCTCTGATAGGTAGCTGATGATACAAGGAGTAACTAAACTAAGTAAAAAGCGGTTATTTTAATATTACAAAGAGGCATTCCAATTTTATTTATTTGTATAGATGTATAGATATTATATAAAAGAGGAAGGTTACTGACATACCCAGAGAGCAACGCACAGCCCAAACCAATGAACCTAGAATCCTGAAATTTGCATGTAGGTTCTTTATATAACGTGAGTACTAAAAAAGAAATTTCTGAAATTCCACCCCTAAGGGGGTAAATCAGGGGATGAAAGTCTGCGTGAGCGAAGCCGCGTGCAAAAGCACTCTCGTATTTAATAAAATAAATTGATTGAACAATCTCTTTTTTTAAATATTTGATTTTCTAAATACTTAAAATTTTCATAGCAAAAATTTAAATCTCAAAACTCTTTACCTACATAGATAAGCGTTAGTCGAAGAGTTGGGATCCATCGGTATGTTGCCTGCCTTAAATTTTTTGCGACATTTTAGTTTAGAGTATATGAAACGCCATAACCTTCTAAAACTGTTAATAATCGTGGTGAGAAAATTGGAACGTGACGGTTTTACACTTTCGCAGCTGTCAGAACTAAGCTCATCACAGTGGCAGTTTGGTGGTCTCGCCACCACTTGTGCCTTCCTCTTATTAATGCTCGTCTCGGCCAGAGATCGACACATATCTGTAAAAGTATCCGTATTCCTCAAGCATTGCTGAAACTTGGGCTCGTAGAATTGCTCGCAGGACACGATCACCCACTCACTATCACATGAAAATGTATCAAGAGTGTCGGTCCTAAAATTCTTTATTGTAGTCAACGCAAACACTTCACTCGATACAGCCACATACACTTCTAAAGCCTGTAAAGCATCATGTCCTACTGGACAATCTTCGTCTGCTGGTACAGCAGAATTAGATGGCTTAAACTTGTCAAACCAAGCCTTCTTATTGATGTTACACTCTTCAGTCAGCTTCTCGCGCTTTCCTTGGAACAACTTTTTGAACCACTTCATGACTGATCGCTTCGCGGTTTTTCCCCGCGTGAACGAATGATTTGAATCGATAGTTTCTCATTCACACAAACGGAGCGATTTTCGGATAATGATTGCGCGCCGGGAAACGACTATCACTGCACAGCTGCAAGAATGTAACTAAGAAATTCACGGCACGCGCAAACCTTTGCCCTTTATACATTATGAATTTATTTACTGAGTTAATGTAACCGATAACAAATGTGCACTGCGTTTCTATTGTATTTGCCGCACTAAATTAATTATTATGATAATGATGAGCATAATTTATTTACATTATTTTATCTGTTTGAGTATGACATATTTAACTGAACTGAATTACGAACGAACAGACAATTAATTGAATTATCATGGCAGTACCTCATTTTATTTGGCATCTCCATTATATTAAAGTGACAAATAATATAATTCATAACTTTTACGAGTAATCTAATCAAAATTAGTGACTTATTACAGTATGTTCCGTGTTAAATATATTTACCTAATTACATGTAGGTGGTTGTGTAACGTGTGTAAACATATGTCAACACGTGCACTGCCGTTTGTGTTTCATTTTCAATAGTAAATAGAAACAGTCTCATTTCTTATCTACATTAATTTTACTTTCGATAACGCATTCCATGTCATCGACTTGTTAGATTCAAGGGTGCGTTGAATGTATATTATAAATATATTTTATACACCTATGTAGGTATTTATCTATACAAGTAAATTAAATTGGAGTGTCTCTTTGTAATATTAAAATAATTGCTTTTTACTAAATGCATTTGCATTTTTTTTTTACTATTTTTGTCTGTCTATCTGTCGGTCTGTCTCTCTGGAACGGCTGGACCGATTTTGACGGGACTTTCACTGGCAGATAGCTGATAATCTAAGGAATAACTTAGGCTTTTTTTAGACTAGATTCGCCAATAACCGCGGGTAACACCGTGGGGTTCATCTATTACATATAAATAAAACCACGTAGTACAAAATATACTTTATATGTTTACATGTTCCGGAAACGGCTAAAACTATTTCTATAAAATTTTTAAGTAAACTTTAAATTGACGATAAACTATCTATCCAGACTAACGTCTTCATCTTAACCTATGGCAGTTCGCTACTAGACATAGGTCTCTCTTCAGCAAAAAGGTTCTGGCTCACTATGCCACGCTGGCCAGATAGGGTGGTATAGAATTTGTTTCAAATTTTCTTTCTCCTTGCATGCAGTGAAATTATCCTGCTTACCCTTTACTACTTTGCTCCCTTAATTACCTTTTACGATACCCACGGGATGAATAGAGGTGATGACCAGCGTTGCCAGACGTCCCGATATTCGCGGGACGTCCCGCTTTTTGAATCAAAATTGTAATGTCCCGCGCGGGACATATTTTGTCCCGCTTTTTGGGGATAACTGGCCGGATGCCCAAAGTGAACTTAGCTAGTTAGCCATTAAAAAATAAAATAAAAAATTCCACCATTACATTACAAATAGGAAATGGCACTAGTTCTTTCACGAATTAGGAATGATGTAGCAGAAAAACAAAAATATTGCGAATGACCTTTTTTTTGGTCACTCTACCTCGTGTGTCGTATACGTTTTTTTGCTTTGTCCCGTTCGACGAAAGAATCCCGCTATTTTTCTCAAAAAAAGTCTCAAAATACCCATTTGACTAAAAAAAAAAAATTAAAAAAAAATTCTGGCAACGCTGGTGATGACACTCCCACGGGATGAATAGAGGTGATGACACTCCACATCCTTCATCCGTCTCCACAGGAGAAAGCATTTACATTTATGTTAGCATTGATATTACATTTTAGCTTACCCAGCAGAGGATCTAGTCGGTCTCTGAAACTTTTAGCTCTTGTCGATACAGCAGTTCCTCGCCTTGGAAGTGGAGACTCCCATTCACATGGCTCCTCCTGGTCAAATAAAAAAAAATGTTTTTTAATTTAACCACTAACCTAATTTCAAATAATAGGATAGATGACTGTATCGTAAATAAATACCGATGTCTCCTTCATTAAAATGAATATAACAAAACATCTCCGAAAATAGAATTATTACGGTTTTTCATTTCTAATACAAATTATAATCAAATAAACATTGAAATATGTTGCTTAATTAAGTACTTAGTCTAAAACAGTGACGTCACAAGTTTGTATTTAATACATTTTCATACAAAGTTATCGTTTTGACAGATTGTAAAAAGTAACTAATTTGACTAAGATGCCATCTACCCTATCTACCTATCTGTATATAGGTAGATGCGTATTGAATTCAAGAATTTATGTCTTTAAGTGCTACTACTATAAAATAAGTCAAGTTTGTTAGTCTACTTATTATTGATGAAGACTGATTCGTCGTGGGTCGAGTTCTACCCAAGACAAAAAATGTCTACAATGCACAGATTCAGTAAGACTTAAGTACTAGCTAAGTGATCATATAGTTTGGGATCACAACATGAAGCCAGAAACCACATACCAGAAACCAACTGCATACAAACACATTTTTCTTATCGCATGTACACTGATATACCCACAATAAGCCAAGATATGTTTGGATAACTTAGACATTTGCTTAATAAACAATTAACATCATGGGATTCCTAATACAACATTATATATTAATTTTGAGTCTTTCATTATGGTCTAAATTAACCTCATTAGAAAATTGCAAGGAATTGGGTTTTAATGAACAACTTAAACAAACAGTCCGGCTATATTTTAAACACCTACTCCATTACACTTATTGTTTTTAAATCAAGAGTTTGGTATTTTTTCCGCAATTTTTGTTTTCAAAACAAATATTTACTGTCTTTCCTATAGACCACATGTGTGACGATTAAATAACACAGTGGTAAAAAAATTAAGATTTTCTTTCTTATAATTGCTATTTTCCCACCGAACTTCTATAAACTTCAATCTTATTTAAATGTGAAGGTGTTATAGTAAAAGACGTACAAAAAAATTCTTAAATTACTTCTTGTGTAAACCTTTGAAAATTTTAAGCCCGTACGGTCAAAATGTGCTATATTGTAAATACATAGATTTAGTAAAAACATCTTATCATTTAAGTTTGATTTTGAAGTACAGAATAAAATAAGATATCAAAATAAAGATGAAAATAAAATGTAGTAAGTACTTACATTATCATAAAATTGGCCATTTGCGGGAGGTATCAAACCGTCCCATTGTGAACTATCCCACGGCTCAGAAAAAACAGTTCCATCGTCGCTAGCCTGCAAAATAAAAGAATTATAGCTGTATAAATTGGAATCAACTAAAATTACGCTTTTTATTATATTAGTAGCAAAAATTGTACCTATTGTAGACCCTCAACAATTGAGTCTTACTTCACCGTTACCTCCTAACACACACCAGCTACCCTTACCCTTTAGGAAGGAAGCTCATAAATAGAACACGATTATTAAATTCGATAGTAATAGTGAAGTAAGACAGAAATTGGAAGTGTCATTGTCCAACGCAAACTTGGCCACGAACAGTGGTATATGAGGTGATGAACATCGCCAAAATGTGGAACGAAATTAAGCAAGAAGCTCAGAACTGAAAGGGATGTGAACGCCCTCTGCCCTATTTAGGGAATACCAGCTCCTCCCTCTGCACCGCATTCAACGGAGCGCGACTCGAATCGTCGACTGCCAAGAAATTTTAATTCGGCTGGTTTCTTTGGCGCTGCGTAGAGATGTGGCTTCGCTGTGCATCTTCTTCCGCATTTACTATGGGGAGTGCTCCGAGTAATTGTTCGGACTAATTTCTGCGGCCTCTTTCCGCCATCGTCCTACGCGACAGAACTTTCATCCCCATCATCTAGATGGTTGGCAGTCCACAACTGTGCGCTTCTCAAGAAACTTTCTGCCTCGCACAGCAAAACTGTGGAACGAACTGTCACGAGCGGTATTCCCGGACCAATACGACCTTCAAACCTTCAAGAAAAGAGCGTACTCCTTCTTAAAAGGCCGGCAACGCACTTGTGACGCCTCTGGTGTTGCGGGTATCCATGGGCGGCGGTAATCGCTTACCGGCGTTGATACGTCTGTTCGTTTGCCCTCTATTCAATAAAAAAAAATGTCGGACATTAAAGATAAAGGAAAAAGTAAAGCCAGACAAAATCATGAAATCCTTCAATCTGCTGTATTCAGTACTATACTAGTATTGTATTCCGTGAGTTTCAATTCTATTACCTGTTCAGATAAAGGTCGCAGGTCATGGACATTGTCGTAACATGAAGCTCGCGGTGGTGATCTCACTTCTTCGGGTAGCGTCGCTGGTTCTAAGTTTAAGCGTAAATCAGGAAATCTGTTGACAAGTTATACATTGGTCAAGAATATGTAGATGGAGTTAAGGGTTAATGCAGAAGAAACCTGCAGAAAGTATGTGTATTGTACCTTAGAGCAACGATTTGGTGTACAGTCAAATGCTGCGATACGTCATCAACCCCACTTAGCCTGCATTCCTGTTCAGCCAATGATGGGAAAGTGCCACTTTCGTTTAAACCTTCATCATTTTTGTCTGCAAACCAAGTAAAATTTCGATTGTGATAATAGGAAATCAAATTAAAACAAAAACTTTCGTTTCAACAAAAGCTTCTACAGAAATTAATAAATGCATTTCCATTCCATTCCATTTTACCGTGGGAGAGCCACGCTTCGGCATGAATGGGCCGGCTCGACCGGAGTGATACCACGGCCTCACAGAAAACCGGTGTGAAATAGTGCTTGCGCTGTGTTTCACCGAGTGAGTGAGGATACCGGAGGCCCATACCCCAATCCCCTACCCCTACCTCCCCCCCCCCATCCCCAAAAGGCCGGCAACGCACTTGTGACGCTTCTGGTGTTGCATGTGTCCATGGGCGGCGGTAATCGCTTACCATCAGGCGATACGTCTGCTCGTTTGCCCGCCTATTCCATAAAAAAAAAAAAACTATTTTATAATTAAAGTTTAGTCTAAATCCATATTAAAGAAACTTTAAAATATGGGAAAAAGGAAAAGTACTGACCAGTATCGTTATAATCTACAAAAAAAATACCAGAACTCTAAAACTATAAATAATTTCAAAAGATAAGCTATAAGTTGGGAGTTGCAGGAAATCTAAGAGTATAATAGCAATGGATTAAGCAGCTACTGGTCAAGCCGTTGTAACACTGACTTATAAACTCCCAACTGGAATCAACGGTCCAAGTCTGGTCGTTCTTGCCTGAGGGTGGCTTGGTTGCGACACGTGGTGGCTGCACTGGTTTCATCTTTGGCTTGCTTCGCAAAGACATCAGGTTGTCCACAGATGAAGAAGTGTTGGGTGATGAAGCTAAAAATTAATAGTCGAATTCAAAACACAGAAAATGTAAAGCTTCCGTACTAGTGTTATAAGTTCAAAAGAAACTGTGTCTGTCTATCTGTTACATTTTCACAGCCAAACCGATTTAGATGAGATTGACAATGGAGATCCTTGGATTCTTGAGTAAGGACATGGACTACTATTTACCGAGATAACGGACATACACGCGGGCGGAGCCGCGGGCAAAAACTAATATCAAATAACGTCTACAAAAGGTTTTAAATCTTGTAACTTAAAATCTGTAAGTACATTCCGTCGTATTCAGAAAAGCTGCAGAACGCATAAATGTACTAAAAGGGTAAAACACCTTCTATGTGTAACTTTTATTATTATTGCGTTTAGATTATAATCTTGTGAAAAGAAGTACGAGTACATGAAGAAATATATGAACAAAAAATACATCTGAATTGAGAACTGAAAATGAGAAATAATATTTGGACTTCTATTTGATAATAAAAAATATTTGATAAATTAAAACAAAATACTTACGGGATAGTTCTTCAATGCTGTGCATATCACGAAGTGGATAGTAGGGATGGTTTTGTGGTGGTTCAGAATAACGTTGAGAAAGATTTGCTCCAATTTTTAATAACTTACGTCGCTGCACTGGTGCTAACAAGGCCGCCTGCAAAAACACATACTTTGAAAAACTGTAACTTTACACATTCCTCAGATTTGGCGATGTTAAATAAAATACATACTTCTTTCAAAGTATCTACAGGATCCGCATAAAAAGGGCTGCCAGCATTATCCTTCTCAGATTCCTCTTCCATAGAAACTTTAACACAGTCATCTTCTAATTTGATAGTTTCCATACTTTCAGTGTTATAATTCTCTTTGCTTTTAATCACAGCTTCGATTTCTTCAGTCAGTTTCTTATTCATGTTCATTTGTATATTAAGTTTGTCCGGCCTCTTTGGTATAGTGTCTCCCTTACTATTAGTGGTAGCAATGATTTCATTTGATCGTCTAAAGCTCTTCTTGAGAGAATTATCGGAAAGATTTTTCTTATCATTTAAGCTTTCTGTTGAATTAATTAGATGCATATTCTCGTTTTCCAGTATTGATTGGGTACTTTTTGCTGCATTTAATTTCGCTGTAACATTGTTTTTGTTATAAAAAAAAACTATTTCATAAAAATAACCCACACGTTTTTTACGTTTGTTCTTTTAAATAAATATGTAATTTTACATACGTAAAGTATCCGGTAGAAGATCAGGTCTCTTACTCTTCATCAGTCCATTGTGTATGTTGTTTTCATTCTCAGGTTTCAGTGGTTTAAAAGTAGTGCAACTATTGCTTTCTGGTCCCCAAATATCTTCGTAATCTGAAACTTTGTCTGTCAACGAACTTCTGCAATACACCCCTGGAGATTCAAGTATATCTGATTCCTAAAATAATAACATAAGCGTAAAGTTATTACTGAACTTTTACAACAAAGAATAAAATTTGGAAGTAAACCCCTGTTTTTTTTTAAACCTATTTAGTAGGTACATGAAACAATTGAACAACCGATACAAAAGAAATAAAATCAACCATTAACGTGCGATTAGTAATACTGATTTAAAACACAACAGACTTATGCACTCTGAAAACATTCACTCTACCTGGTAATGTCTGGACTCCTTTCGGTGGGAGTGCTTACTCCTTCTCGATCTACCAGACGGTGTAGTACTTGCTGTATTTGTATTTGGAGACAGAACTTTATCTCTGTCTTTTCCCGTCAAAGGCGACATAATGGATTGATTGGAAGATGGTGAAAAAACATTTTTTCCAGATATAGGAGAACTTCTAGACACCGGCGAAAAGATCTCACTTTTGTTAGTTTGACTTAAAGGAGAAAAAACACCGCTTTTAGAAGAAATTGTGTCGTTAGATACAGGAGAATTTATTTGACTTGTAGGAGAAAAAATCCCGCTAGTGACCGAGTTCGTTCCATTTGGTGATACCAAATGATTTGGGATAAAAGTGCTTGACTTAGTTAAACTGTTTACTATAGGATCCACTGAATCGGATGTATTCGTTTGAGATTGTTCTACTGGTGATCCAGGCTCTACATTATTCTGCTCAGTCATTTGACGTTTGAAGCTCCCGTGCAAACTAGCCGTCATGGCATTGATGCACTCCCCTTCTGGTGACATACGGTGCATCATGTTCTATATAGGAACAGGAAGAGTAAGGTAAGTACCAAAATATTTAAATAGAATAGAAACATATTTAAGGTTAGAAACAAACAGTCTTCTAGTATTGCCTTAAATTAACGTGCAGATAAGCGATTAATGCACAAACCAAACAAAATACCAGAAACCCTTACCTGTGATTCAGTATTGCAATCAGACATGTTTTTCGTCGTATCCATGGCCCCAAAAATGGAGTCTGCGCTATTGTTGTTATTCATGGCGTTAGAGGCGAGTGTTAGTTGCAACCTGTCGCTTTGGATGCTCTCATTGATTTGATGATTGTGAATTTGTGTGTTATTGACACAGAATGTAACGGTTGTTGTAACAGTTATGTTTCCATTCTGTGAAGCTTTGTTAATAGGACTGAAAGC
Organism: Diaphora mendica; assembly: GCA_949125395.1. NCBI lineage: Eukaryota > Metazoa > Arthropoda > Insecta > Lepidoptera > Erebidae > Diaphora > Diaphora mendica. Next base: position 16,643,059 of record OX421324.1, on the reverse strand, counting down.
TACAGCATCGGATTTGGGAGATAGAGAAGGCTTAGAGAAAGGTGGTTTGGCCCATCGTGGAGGTGGTGGAGGTGGGGTAGTTTTAATATTATTAATGGGAGAATGGTGCGAGATGGTTGTTGGAAATGAATGAGGTTGTGTTATATGCGCCTGAAAACAGGTGAAGCTTCTTTTAATACAGTTTTAGATGGCAATACTATAACGAAGGCTAATTCAAATTATACTTACAGTACTAGACATGAGGTTTAAAGTATTTGGTGGGGTAGGTCTTGGCGCCCTGATAAATGCACTATTGGGTTTTGCTGGTGGTGACGGAGCCGTTTTCCCTTTGAAGGTGCTAAGGTTCTGGTTTTGAATCGGTGGGGAACCTGAGGTATCTATCGGTGACATTTTGAGCACCACGTTTTGATCTTTATCAGGGCTCAGAATGTGTTCACGGGAGTCTGTCCGGGAATCTATAAATTTCGTTACTTTTACTCTTACATATTATACGAGGGTAGTGATATAATTTAAGTTTATTTTAAAAAAAAGATGACTTACTCGTATTAAAACTACTAAGACTAGATCCTGTGTCAGAAGGAGTAACAGCCATTGGCATTACGCCATTGGCCAACTGACATGGAGAAACAAGATTGTTCGGGTTGTTCTTCGGGTTTGCCATGGGGTATCCCCAGAACTCCTGGCCTAACATGGCTAGCGAGCTGAGTTGGTGTCGACTCTTGGCTTCACGAAGTGGACGGGGCAATTGCAGTTGCACTGGGAGCTCATCACTGTAAATACAATAATTTAGACTTTCAATTTTAAAGTTAGCTTTACACATGGTTTTTTACCATCGACTTCATTCTAGTGTAAAGAGTCAAAAACTGTACAAACGATTTTACATTGAAAAACTCTACAAAGTGAATAGTTATCGACAAATTTCTTAAACTTACCAGCATTGTGAGTAATGAGCGATTAGTTCTGGTATATTATCGAAGCGATTGTGAGATGTTTCAAGCCCAATGCGTCCTCCAGACGCCTGTATGAGGTAATGTTCAATGTAGGGGCCCTTGTCGGCAGGTAGACGTACACTTATAGCCATTGTATCCGTCTGGCTTGATTGACGTACTACAAAATTCTGAAAATAATACGAGAATCAAAATGAAACAATGTATTACTAAGTCAAGTTATTGGTTTTATAATATCAAGTTACAATTCTTAAGACCTTTCTTCCGAGTGACAATAAATACCTGCGAGAGAAACAGCGAAGAACAATAATAGAACAATAATTCAATAAGCTTTGCCAGTTTTTGAATATTTTAAATACACGTATGTCCTATAAGTTGACACCCTAAAGAAGAAGAAATAGAAAACGCGTCATGTATAAATTTGAGAATGCTCACCCCTTCTTCCTTTCCCTGGAGAAGATGGAAGGCACCGGCTCTTTGAATACCAGGCAAGAACCACACAGGATGCGTCCTGATAAGTCTTTCCAGGAGTCCTATGTCGCATGGTGGTTGCTCTTCCGATGCTGATCCTGACGAATCCACGGAAGAACAGTCGCCGCGCGCCCCTTCACCGTCAGAAGATAAACTTTCTCGACTCTGAAAATAAATAAATAAACGTGGTTTGTTAATGGGTTTGCTATTTCATCATAATCTTCACAATACATACGAATTATCGATACATCTTTACTTTACCTACATATCCTATTAAAGAAAATGCAATGATCTATCACTCTAGATGTATAAGACAAAGGTATGTTTTAAAAAGAAAATAGTAGGAATTAAAGGTACAAATTTTAAGGGAAGGATACTCTATAATTTAGTTCATTTGATATTGTATACGACGGCTAGTAATTTACAGATATGAGTCATTGAGAAAAATCTACTATGAACAGGTATTTAGTACCTTTGTGTAATATAACACAGCATATAAATAAATCGCGACTCGTAATAATTCAGTTTGAAGTTGAAAATTTTGACGAAAATTTCCTTCAAAGTTAATTGAACCTACACGTGTTTATCATTTTCAAATATACGTTGAAAATTTAATAACAGCTTAAATTGCAGATACGTTTCCCTGCACGACTGCTAATTTTAATTCGTTGCATTAATGAGTACTAAAACAGTCGGAGAAAACGCTTCGCTAATTGAGGTTTGCCCGGTACGTGAAAATAATCATGATAGGCAAATATTACTTAGTCTCTTTATGTTCGTGTGTACCGAATGCAGGGGAGCTTAGGGGCTCAGTGTAGGCTTAATGGCAATGCTTTTATGGCTTTAGAGCCATACCAGACTATTAAATTTGGTGTGAATTGTATGATGATGTCTAATGAAAGTCTCAAACGAATAATTTTATTTGCTCATCTCGTATAATTATTTTTTATGTAGCCATAACTGTTAATGTTTAATGGTGCTACTACTGTTTCTTATAATTTTCAATGATTTCTAGTACGGTTTTTAACCGACTTCTAAAAGTAGGTACTCAATTTCATCGGTTTTACACATCACTAAACTCTGCTAGACTTTGTCATTACATTTAAATTCTTATCTTTTTCAACTCGCATCTAAATTGTCTATATTTAACACAAAAATTTAATAAGAAGATATTTACGAGAGAGAAACGTTTTATAAAAATATCCTGACATTCGCAATCGTCGAGGAAGCCAGGGCTAAACCAAAACAATATGAGAAGCTTCATATAAATGTCACTTTTGTAAAAAGTGAGTACAATATCTAGAGGTAAATACCCAGGACGTCGCTTCAAACGAAAAGGAGGCTCTTTGTTCACCAAGTTGGAAATATTATTACTCAATTTTCTCAAAGGTTTCATTCGTCGTTTCCCACAAAGGAGGACTAGCAATTTCATAGATGTTCATCCATTCTCGTTTTAGTTTCGTATGTACTGTTGTTTTTATGTTAAATCTCTACTACCCTTTTCGTCCGGCTGTTGAATTCGGATAAGATTTTGACATGATATCTTTGTGTAAAATCCGTCCTGCAGAATGGAATTTATCGTCAGATGTTTTTATGAATTTCAAGTAGCTCGCGGCCACCATCCCTCTTTGCAAAACAAATTAAAAATATTTCCGGGAACGGTCTTGCTTGTATTCACTATCTAGTTATTCTTTTAAAAAGCTCTTTTTTTACATGTACGGTTCTAATGAATTCTAATAAGTTTAATCTCTAAAAAATATCGAAACATAAAATAAATATTTTGGACATCTGACACACAACGCCATCTAGTCTAGAAAATACTAGATATTAAACTAGTATGTAGTTTAATTTTCTTATAGGTGTTAAAGAAAGTTGAAAAAGTAGTTAAACTTTTTTGTTACATAATTACATACATATATATACTTAAACCAATGTATACATAGACAAAAACTTGCCAACCTAACCTGAGCTTTATGGTTTCATTTATTTTCAGCTGAATAAATAACACACAGTTCGAAAAAATAAATGCGAAAGTCCGAAATGATAAACAAAATATACATTGACAACAATTTTAATGCCTGACTGCATTCTATATTAAATAAAATAGCAGTATAGCTTAACGCTATGGCATAAAATATTCATTCATTATTCATATGGGATGTTTGTTAATTGAGACATAATCCCCTGCAGCGGGTTTATTTGTTTTCGCTCGTAGTTTGATATTAAAATTGTTGAGTTTGCTAACGCTTTCACAAATATGAAGTCCGTAGGGCTTACTAGCTTTAGGCCGCGGGATCACCCGGCTTAATATAAGGTTTTATTACTAAGTCCTTGAAAAAAGTAAAATTCACTTTTCTATAAATCTAAAAAACTATGAAAACCGTTGACATTCTACAAATGCAAATTCATAATCATTTATTCAATTAAGACACTAAGTGACACTTATGAACGTTAAATTGAAGCTACAGTTAAAAACCATAGATCGACATGACCAGACGCCATAGCATGTCCTGGATTATCAGGGTAAATTAGGTGAAAACACCAAAATCTTCTACCCGCTTGTGTCGATCTATAAGTTCCAGTTTCCAAAGTGCGTAGAGCCTTATGAGAAGAATACTGGCAAAGAAACTACAGTTTACAAACGTAAACGTTATTAGAAAACTCACAAATATATGTCAATGACGTCATCTCAACGCTAAGTCACGTGGTCAAAATAAAATATTAGTCAATAACTTCTTGCATTTAAAAATCCCCCTACTCAAGCACTTAATCGAGTAATCATACGCCAATGATATTTTTGCAGACATTCTGTTATTCTTCCCCACTTTCACCCCCATAACTTTTAAACGGCTCAACCGATTGTCATGAAACATGTCTAACAACACTCGCACGAAACTCACTTTTCAAAGAAAACAAACTAAATTAAAATCGCTTCATCCGTTCGCGAGCTACGGTGCCACAGACAGACAGACAGACACGTCAAACTTATAACACCCCTATTTTTGCGTCGTGGGTTACAAATACAAGAGAATCGATTGTGTTACCTAGCGACTGTAGAGAAAGAATCGACGCGAATCACTTTCATCTTGGCTTAGTTGGCTGGTTACCTATATTTTATACTAGAGTCGAGTTAATATCGAATTTTTCAATCAAATCTAATACCTGAATCCTATCGCATCCACTCAATAATTTGGTTATGGTTAAAACATATTATCTTATGTCTTCCTTCTCTTATGTCTTATCGTATTTTTTATGAAGTTTCATGATAGTTCACTCGTTGATGCACAATAAACAAATTAAGCTGTCATTTACTATAGGTTTATTGTACTGTTCATTTATTGTATTTTTTTTTCGGACATCTAACACACAACGCCAATAGTCCCAAGCTAAGCAGAGCTTGTGTTATGGGTACTAAGTAGGGTTGCCAGATTTGTTTTTAGCCTAGAAGGGACAAATGCTGAAATGGGCAAAAAAATACGGGATCTCAGGTTTTTACCCGGGACAAATTTAAAACAACATTATTTAGGAAAACTCATCGTTTTTAGGGTTCCGTACTCAAAGGGTAAAACGGGCCCCTATTACTAAGACTCCTCTGTCCGTCTGTCATCAGGCTGTATCTCATGAACCGTAATAGTTAGACAAGTGAATTTTTCAGATATGATGTATTTCTGTTGCCGCTATATCAAGAAATATGTACTAAAAAACAGTATAAAAAATATTTAAGTGGGGTCCCATACAATAAACGTGATTTGTATGCTCGTTTTTCTCGATATGGATAACAGCAGACGATAGACGCTTGAAATATTTATAGAATGTTTAGATATTCACTAAAAATAAAGAATTAAATTAAAATAAAACAAATATTTAAGGGGGCATACAAAAAACGTGTTTTTTTTGCTCGTTTTTGTTATTTAAGTTAGATATAATGGTACCTTTCGTGTGCGCGTCTGACTCGCACTTCGTCGGTTTTTTGATATTTTTTCGAGGATCGAGTTGCTTTTACCATTTTTTGTTTAAGATATTTCGATACAACTGTAATCATAATCGGTCATCAATTTGCTTTTCATTAAATTAAATTACATACATTTATTTAGGCATCCACTTAATTACCATCAGTAAAAAAAACTCTATCCACAAAACATTGATTTATTTGATAACTTTCTTCCATTTTTCAATCGCACCCATACTTTTGCAATCAGAAGATGTTCTAACATTTTGTAATTATTCTTCATACAAGCAATCCATATTTACTTCATCTAGTATATAAGTAGATACATGTCAAACATAGATCGACCGATTTTAGCGATACGACAAAAATACGGGACTGAGGCTGTCCCGCCGGGACATTTTAAACTATGTCTAAAATACGGGACGTCCCGGGAAATACGGGACGTCTGGCAACGCTAGTACTAAGACAACTGATACAAAACATTTATTATATTTTTTTTTTGTAAATACATACATATTATAAATAGACAACGCCCAAACTCCGAAACAAATATTTGTAGATCATAGAAACATTTAGTCCGACCCACGAATCGAACTCGAGACCTCATGATCAGCAGTCATACACGCCAACCGCGAGACCAACGAGGCAGTCGAGTAATGTGAATGTATTGCTGTAAATAAATGGAACGGGTAATTTGCAAGAAAAACCATTTCATTACGACTCGGAGTTGGTAATTGCTAGAAAGTTAGGTGTCACTTGCATTTGTTTAATGGATTTTCTCTTCAGTACAAACTTCAAGTGATTGCGCAGAAAAAGATAAATGGACACATATACAAGTTAAACTAGATGTCTACTTAAATTTATTAAAAGGTGTATTGTTTTACAATGAAATATAATGATTCATTTCCAATTTAATGCTATGAAATTAAATTTTTAACCGACTTCAAAAAAAGGAGAAGGTTTCTCAATTCGACCGTTAAAAAAGGAGAAGGTTTCTCAATTCGACCGTTTTTTTTTTTTCGGGGATAACTTCGTCGTTTATGAACCGATTTTGATGATTTTTTTTTTAATAGAAAGAAGATGTCCCGACGGTGGTACCATGATAAGGAAACTAGGATCTGATGATGGCATCCCAGAGAAATCGAGGGTAACCCTCATTTTTTTCAGGCACGTACTATGTTTTTTGTATATTTTCTGAAGCTACGCCGGTATTTGCGTCTGGTAGTCATCATTTAATGATGATGAACTGATGATGAAAGGTAAAACTCCCTAACGGTTAGGAGTTGGAGGATAAATCTTTAAATGTCATATGTATGTATGTTACCTTTAGTCGTATTCTTTCAAGTTATTTAGGTAAGCTGATGATGGAAGGTACAACTCCTCAACGGTTAGGAGTTGGAGGACAATTCTTTCAATTTCATACGTATCTATAGACCTTTAGTTGTATACTTTTAAGTTATTTAGGTGAGCTGATGTCACAGGCGCTATGATGACTAACCCCTTAATGTATTTTGCTTTAAGTAACTCGCCTGCTTCTATTTCATCACGACATTTAAGCTTGGACACGATTCCTATTACCCCGTAGACCACGTTCTCGGTAACAGAAATCTTGCATCTCAGCATCATTTTGGAAACTGATCATACTCAGTTTTAATACGTGTTCAAACCACTAAAGTTATTCGCATCAGCAGAAATTATATGAAATAGTTCAACTTACTGATAACCTATGTTTGTTTGCACTAAAAATGGAAAAATAAAAACTTTTTATATAAAAAAAAAAACCGACTTCCAAAAAACCATCCGACGAAAACTCCCTGCCAAAAAACACTAAAAAGCGTAAAATAAACTGGCTTTTCATAAATTGCTATGTGCCAATTCTTGTCTATACCTAATTCTTTATTCATTTAAATAGTAGTATTATTGTGTATGCTAGGTACCTAAAATCTGTTTGAAGTCGGCGCCAAGCCAAAATGTAATAGGAGGTACCGCACTCGCCGCTGCCGGATAGCTAGCATAAAACAACCCAAGCGAGCAGACACGCGCGGGCTGACGCGACGTCGTTGATGGTCGTCTCGAAATAAAGCGAGTGTGGTAACTACTATTATATTTGGCTTGGCGCCGACTTCAAACAGATTTTAGGTACCTAGCATAAACAATAATACTACTATTTAAATGAATAAAGAATTAGGTATAGACAAGAATTGGCACATAGCAATTTATGAAGAGCCAGTTTATTTTACGCTTTTTAGTGTTTTTTGGCAGGGAGTTTTCGTCGGATGGTTTTTTGGAAGTCGGTTTTTTTTTTATAAAAAGCTTTTATTCATAAAATTTTTGCACTAAGTTATATAGGTATTAAATAAAACTTCTTATTACAATCTAAGAAAGATGACTCATAATTGAAGTCGGTAACTCATCATAACTACCTCAAATATTTATCCTACTAATATTATAAATGCGAAAGTTTGTAAGGATGTGTTTGTTGCTCTTTCACGCAAAAACTACTGAACGGATTTTCATGAGACTTTGCAGCTTAGACATCGGAATAACATAATAAGTAAAAATTTATAGAGATTTTTAAAATTAAAATACTGACATAAACGCGGGCGGAGCCGCGGGCAAGTTTAGTTTCACTATAAAATGCAAACTATTTTTGTTCAATCACTACTCCGAATTCGAATTATTGCAAAGGTATAATTAAGCACGAAATCGCGTTCACAGCTAGGCAAGATAATAATGTTCTTTCTTCTACTTAAAAATATGGAATCTATATACTTATAATAAAAATGTAACAGGTCAAATTCTGTACATTGAAGATATTTAGAAAATTTTTTTTGGAGGGCACTCTGTTATCGATACTGAAACGAAAACTATTTTTTTTTTCATTTTTGTCTGTCTGTCTGTATGTCTGTCTGTCTGTATGTCTGTCTGTCTGTATCTTGGCCGCGCATCACGCCGAAACTACTAAATGGATTCGAATGAAACTTGGCATGATTTAAGTTCATACTCCGAGGTAGGACATAGGATACTTTTTATTCCGAAATTCCGGACGGTTTCCCTGTGAGAGGGGGTGAAAGTCAAAATGTGTAATTAATTGTAATTCAATAACACATAGTCCGATTTCATTCATTCTTTTTTTGCTAGAAAGAAAAGATAACGGGAAAAGTGTTTTTTCCTGTCCGCGACTGTACACTGCCTGTGGGAAGCTGAGACAGATATGTAAATATGGCGGTACGAAGTTCGCCGGGTCAGCTAGTATAAAATAAGCTCCCAAGAGATGATGTTATTATTCAGCTTGTAATCATTCTAAGGTTTTCAACCAATTAGTTTTCTGTTTAAAGCATTCAGCGCTTGTAACCTAAGCTCTAAAATTTAACTATGTAGTAAGTAGTATAACAAATATTAATTCTATATAGCAGGCAATATTCTTCAAAGTATTCACTTTCAAGAATTTAATAACAGGATAAAACAAATATCACCATTAAATTAATGCCCCAACCATCCGTGGCATTTAAACGGGCGATATAATAAGCCGAAAACGCGACAATCTACACGGGAAATTAATTCTACGATCGGCGACAATAATAGCGTCAATGAATCATTTTCCACAATGCCTTCCCAACACGAGGCGTAAGGTGTTAAATTTTGCCCCACAATAGATGTTACCGTAACAAATATCACACCGAATGCGGTTGCGATTTATGTCCAAAGTTGCTTTGCAATTAGATTTCTTCGGTGTGACATGCGGTCGGTGTTATACAAGCTCATATTGTGAATGCGGAAGGGTAACATTTAATGTATTACATACTTAGATTTGCTGAAGATTTGGATAGTTTAAAAAAAAAAATGAGGTCAGTAATTATATAAATATTAACAAGATAACAGAAAATATTAGAATAAAAAAATTGAGATAAATGTTTGTGTTTAAAAACAACAAGTAGGTTAAGTGGGTAATTAATAAATATACGTACATATTACGCAAGATGAGTAAGAGTTTTAAATAAAAAAAGTATTAAAGCCACTAAAATATAATTTTTATATGTTAAATAATTTAGACAAAAAAATGTAGTCAGATAAAATATGAAAAAATAATATAAATTAACTCTTATATTAATTTAAATATCTTAAATTAATATAAGAGTATAATGAATTTCTTCATTGAAATTCGTTCAAACAAAAAAAACAGCGGTAACTGTGAAGTGGCAAATTCATCCCTAGAATTAAATTCAACCCAAAACTTTGAGGCAATTTGGTTGCTTACGCAAAGCTAATCTTAGAGGGCGCCACCGAACTATAACGTAAATAGATAAGCGCTGTAAGCTTTTAACATTTCATTAATTGTATATTTTATTTCCATATTATTATTAAAAATGGATAATAATTATGGACGTCTAACTATTCCGGAATTAAAAAAGCTGCTCCGGGAAGGCGGCGCATCCTTCAAAGGAAAAAAAAATGTGAAGAAATAGGGTATTTGTTTTATTGGTTATGATAAATTTTTCCAATGCCTTCAATACTGTCAGTCATGAACTCCTCCTTGCTGTCCTATCCCATTTCTCAGTCTCTCATGAAGCGCTGGACTGGTTCTCCTCCTACCTTCGGGATCGTCAACAGTCAGTCATGATGGAAGATTGTTCCTCTAGCTGGTCTTGTCTCCATGCTGGCGTCCCCCAAGGCGGTATTCTTTCACCTCTTCTCTTTTCAATCTTCATTAATCTCATCACGTTAAGACTTCGGTGTTCCTATCATCTTTATGCTGATGACTTGCAATTATATTATCAAACTGATTTGTGCGATGTATCGTCCGCGATCTCGATCGTAAATAGTGACCTGGCGGCCATTAAACACTGGTCCGAAATGTTTGGCGTATGGGTAAACCCAATTAAATGTCAGGGTATCATCATCGGAAGTAACCGTCGTATGAGCCAGTTAGACCTAGCTTCACTTCCACCACTTATTAACGATGGTATGGTTATCCCATACTGTGAAAGTGTGAAGGACCTCGGATTGTACATCGACACAACTCTCAGCTGGCAAAAACAAGTTGCGTCTGTGTGCCAGAAAGTCACGGGCTCGTTACGGACTCTCTATAGGTTTAAGAACTTTCTGCCAGTGAAAACCAAGGTAATGCTTGTCCAGACCCTAACATTCCCAATAATCGACTATGGTGACGTGTGCTACTTTGACCTGAATGCAGATCTGCTCAATAAGCTTGACCGTCTTCTCAACAATTGCATTCGATTTGTTTTCAACTTACGGAAATATGATCACGTGTCCGAGTACCGGTCTTATTTGAAGTGGCTTCCAATTCGCCAACGTAGTCAGACACGGGCATTAACTACCCTGTATTCTTTACTCTTCTCTTCAAGCTCTCCTTCCTACTTAACTACTCAATTTCAGTATCTAGGTTCAAACCACACTAGGAACCTTAGGTCTTCCAACAACCTACTTCTACAATGTCCCACTCACCGCTCTCATTTTCTACACTCAACCTTCTTCGTACAAGCTGTCCTACTATGGAATGAGCTCCCTCTCGAGGTCAGGATGGCTAAAACTAGGCAAAGTTTCAAACACTTGTTGCGAAAACATATCCTACACACCGTATTCGATCCACCTTGATATCATCATGCTCTCCATTTAGAAATTATATTGTATATATATATTATATATATATATATGTATTGGTATGTATGTATATGTATTAGTATGTAAGAATAGGTATTTAATATGTATTTGTTATGTGTATCTACATAAATTTTAAGGTTTGATTGTTTCTTAATAAGAAATATATTTACTTTTTTAGTTTTGTGTTTCTACCGTGTTTTGGCTCTGCATCACCCTAAGGTCGACTGGTAGAAAATGCATACGGCATTAAGTCCACCTTTGTCACTGTTAATGTGCATAAAGTATAAATAAATAAAAAAAAATAAAAAAAAATGAACAAATTACACACAATTTTAGGAATAAATAGTAATAAAATAAACATTGAATTTTACACTTACCCGTCGCAAATCCTTCAATAACATATTCTTCTGCTTTAAAATGACAGTCTGTAGTGCATAATAGCCTTGAAGTTTTTACGACGCATAGCTATCTCCCATTGCTTATGCAGCTTTTGATCTTTAGAAAACAAAATGTACTGCGATATTTTTTCACCTAAATGCACAATACTGATGCATTTTTATTATTTTCTCAATAAACAAAAGTAGTTTTGATGCAAAAAGTACTACATATTATGTGAAATGTCAACATGAACGTTCTAATTTGTTTACGTTGAAGTTCGGTGGCGCCTGTATTGGGATAATTTGGCAGTAATATTGCCTATTGAAAGTTATTTAGTGTTATATGAGTAGAACAGTTTATTTAGGCTAACAGTTTTTTTATAGTATTTGCCTAATCGTAATAGTATTTAATGTTTTTTTTTTTAGGCAACTCCCGCACTAGGAATAAATCCTGTGTCGCGGGAGACTTTACAAACATACATGAAACGGACACAAAGAACACCCAGACTCAGAACAATAATTTGTGGATCACACAAAGTGTTGTCCTCCGTGGGATTTGAACCCACGACACTTGAGGAAGTAGGAAACGGCGTGGTGTTAAAACCGTTAAACCACTAGGCCAAACGTGCGTTCTAAGTAGCGTTGCCAGACGTCCCGTATTTCCCGGGACGTCCCGTATTTTAGACATAGTTTTAAATGTCCCGGCGGGACTGCCTTGGTCCCGTATTTTTGTCGTATCGCTAAAATCGATCGATCTATGTTTGACCTTGTTGCCTCTATGTCGCTCGTCAGGGCCAGAGTGTGTTATATTGATCTATGGTCAGAGTCAGAGTGTCACTGGTGACTTGTCGGTTGCCGCGACCCGCTCCCTATACTATTTGTCTCTTTTTGTTTCATATATAATAAGTAGTATAACATATAATCTTTTTTTCGTTTTCTTCCTAAATAATGTTGTTTTTTAATTCGTCCCGGGTAAAAATCTGAAATCCCGTATTTTTTTGCCCATTTCAGCAGTTGTCCCTTATAGGCGAAAAAAAAATCTGGCAACCCTAGTTCTAAGTGTCCCATAACAGTTCACTTTTACATGAGTTTCGTAATATTAATTCAGGTTCATTTATTATTAGAACATTTTTGGGGACTTATATCATATCTCCTTCATAAAATATTTTAACACCTCGTCTAAAATGACTGCCTATCGTTAAACAGCCACAACACCTATTACGTAGACACTTCGCAATAGCAATCTCTTAAAGGCATCTGCGACTCATGAAAATATAGCAACAGCGTTCTTAGTGTCCCATAACAGTTCACTTTTACACGAGTTTCGTAAGTGGCGAGTGGGCGCACGTGCTGTGGCGTTGTAAATGTTCCAAACGTTTTAGGATCAAACGTTGTACACCTGCTACCGATGTACTCCACACTCCTTAAGGCAACTTCTAATTAGGTAAAAAGTTATCCAGAATACGTAATAGGGTAACAATGTGGTAAATCGTGCCCGTGGCGTAAATATAAACAGTCAGGGGATACGTCCATAGTTCGGCTAAATATTGAATTCGATTGGCAGATATTTAAATAAATTGAAGTTTTCAAAACCATTGCTTAGGTTATGTTAAACTTTTGCTTTTATAACCAATTTTTTTATACAAAAATAAGTATTGACCAAATTATATGCTACTCATTTTGTCAATACTTTGTTTAGAAATTGTAATACATAGGTATAGTGTGCATGAAATTATGTTTTCAATACCGCATAATTATATTAAGTTTGTAAAAATGTAATGAATGAATGAACGAAGGTAAAAAAATACAATGTTCTCGATAAAATACAGTATTCTTATTGAACTTTTACTTTGAAAAGATAGGATTTACTTTAAAAATACAAAAGTAAAAAACGTATTTCATTATAGATGCAGAAGGACGACGTTGCGACTTACTTTTAACGAGCACCAATCGAATGCAGGCTTGAAGAAATCGTGCAAACACAGCTTCAAATGAAAAAAGATCGCATGGTCCGAATAAAACAGTTATTACTCCACAAACAAAGTTGGTCGCCGTTAGTTTTCTTCAAGTTCAATCAAAGAGAGCAAACAGCGTTTGTGGTCCAGTGTAGGGTGGTACAAGAGGGTGGGGTGCGTTGCAACGGCAGATGACTCACGCGGGGTTAAAATCAATAAGTCGGGCCTCGCTCGTGTGTACCCATCAGATTGCCGTAATAACCATTTTTCTGTGAAACTTATTTAATTTGCTTTGTTCCTCATTAAGTTCAATCCCGTAATTAATTAGGAGAGTTCGTGAAAATACTTATGAAAAATAATGAAGTGTTCGTGGAATTAATATTTAAGAGTACTTTGGCAATCTTTTGTATTAATTAATTAAAAGTGTATATTTATATTGTATTGATTATGATTACGTATGAATTAATGTTAATCCAACCCAGTTTTGCTGCTGATATAAAAACTATGTCAGACACTTTAACTATATCGCTACCTTGTGTATTGCGTTTCTAATATTATTGGTTTTGTGTTGATGTAAATAAAACATTCATTAATTATTACCTCAACGTTTCGCTAAACTTTTTTTTTTGTACTACTTGTGTCCCCAATTGTAAATCTTATATTTTAATATCCTATAATCTTACCTATATATAAAAAATTATTGCTGTTTGTTTGTCTCACTAAAACTCGAGAACGGGTAGGCCGATTTAGCTGATTTTGGTTTTGAAATATTTGTCGTAGTCCAGGGAAGACTTAAACGGTTAAAAAATTAAAAATAACTTAAGAATCCAAATTTCACGTGTACGAAGTTGCGGGCACATTACTATGAAGTGTAAATAATACATTTTTAAAGCTTAATCGTTAATCGGTTACTTAGATTTATCACACATAAAATTCTGTATAAAGTGATAAATAAATAAATAGGTAGTTGATATGTTTACAACTACAGGCTTACCCCTCTATGAAACCACTCTCCGAATAATGAGGAAATATAGAGTAACAAAGTATTATGTATTGACAAATCCCGGAAACTAACCAATCCTGGTCAAGGATTTAACAAAACAAATTGGGGGTGACTGCAGTGTTCGAATCCATTGAGTTGAAGACGGCTGACTCATGTTTTGTTACAACCAGCGACCCCTGAATTTGAATATTATTGCCGGACGCTTGTAACGACAAATTAAGATTTGAAAACCAGTCTTATTATTCCGAAGATTATATAAATTCCGAAGTTATGTCAGACTGTGCCGCACATTCTTACAAAACTTCGGAATTAAAACTAATAGTGAGGTGAATAAATTTAACGATTTTGTATACAGTCTTTACGGCTCACTGTCTAGACACGTAACGACGACATGTAACGAGAGATCTTCTTATAAAATCAGAATTAGTCATCAATACGTTATACATTTCAAATAGTTTTTTTCATAAAGATTCTCTAGCACTTCTTAAGCTTTCCGTACATTTTTTTTTTTAATTCTACACTATATTACAATCACAAAAAAAAAACGGAAAAAGTCAGCGTTAAATTCGCTATATAAATCTGAAATAAATCGGAATCGCGTTCGAACAATGCAATAAATGAGAAAACGAGCAACGCATCTATCAGCCCTATTGTTGCCCTAAATCGATGGATTCGCTGCACCGCATGCAAATTAAACTAGGGATGGCTTTATATATTTTTTTCATCGTCAACCATTAAAGTCTGCTCCGGACGAGGGGCGCAAGGGCGCAGACAGAGTTCCGGACCAACCGATAATCGTTCCGTGTTGACAATGGCAGTAATTATCGCGTGTAAAACGCCAACTTCCACAACAGAGAAAGGGAGACACAAAGTTTCCCTTTAAAAGAAGACGAATTTTACCTCGGTAGTCGATTACAATTTAAAGTTTATTAAAAGTAGCTAAGTGTAACGATCGAACTCTAGTCATTAATTTTGATTTAAAAGCCTATAACAGTTTTTTTTTATGGAGTAGGCGGGCAAACGAGCAGACTTATCGCCTGATGGTAAGCGATTACCGCCGCCCATGGACACCTGCAACACTAGAGGCGTCACAAGTGCGTTGCCGACCTTTGGGAGAGGTATTCTCACTCACTCGGTGAAATACAGCGCAAGCACTATTTTACACCGGTTTTCTGTGAGGCCGTGGTATCACTCCGGCCGAGCCGGCCCATTCATGCGAAGTGTGGCTCTCCCACGGAAATTGGAATACCTGCATCTAAGACAGTATCAATAACCAGCTAGCGGATATTTAATTACCAGTAAAAATATGTAAATAAAACTATTGGAAACTGAAATACTACGAACCATCAAAAACTATCAAAATAGATATAATAAATTAATAAGATTACCTACCTTTTAATTACTGTTTTTTGTACTGATTGTTATAATTATAAAATATTCAAACGGTTTAAAATGAGTTTTAACTAATAGCGCCACTTATACTGCGCTATTACAAACCATTACAACCTAATCGTCGTGTTCCTATTTAATACTTGGAATCACCTACAAAGTGCGGGAAGTTAATTGCACTTAATTTTCTAATAATATTCAAGTGCGTGATACTATTCACCGTCAACTCACTTCAAATAATGAGTATGCACATTTTAGAACACCCTTGAAAATCACGGAGTCAGCGCTTTATGCCTGTCACTAGAATGCTGATAAATTAGGGCGAGTTTCATTAAGTTATCTATTCATTTCCATAGCAAACGAGCCTGCCCGAAAGTTAGGAGTATTATTCGGACCCAAATAATTTTTGATGCGTCTACCCAAATGTTTCCTTTCCAATGTACTTTTTTCTGATACACTTAAATTAAATCGGACCGATAATATTACTCAAGTATTTAACCCTCAACTGGGCAGTAATTACCCGCAAAATAATTAAAAACACCATTACAGCCCATAAACGGTACAGGGCAAGTTCCTGTCCACAATTTCTAAGTCGCACATGTCATTTATGTGCCGCAGAGGCAGTTAGCTTGAGACCCTCCCTCTAATTTGAGGGTTAATCGTCAGCCCAATGGACCAGTAAGTGTAGTATAATGAATATTATGCTTTCAGGAGATCCCTTTACTTTTCGGCACGTCACTTGTGGGTGCAAAATGGGATTCATCCTGTGACTTTTGTTGGTACTTAAGTAATTAGTTTCAATTTCATCTTGTTAATGTTTTGGTACTCTAGGTAGCATAGGACTACTATTTTAATCTGAATAATTTCGATATTTTGTTCTATTCTGTATTATAGGACACTATGTCACAGTAGGTACTGATTTTTAGACAGATTTTCGAATTGGCTCCAATAATATTGATTTAGATTTATAGTCTGGTGGTACAAAATGTAATTCACCTTAATATCAGTAACCGATACAAACGCATGCGACACCTTGTTTTTATATGCTATATAAAAGTTTCAATAAAAATGTACAGTATAAAATATCACAATCTTCTTTATATACTGCAAGTGTAGTATTGTGGGGCTTGAAGTAAGAAGTAAGCACAAAGCAACGCACACAATTCACTGTGAAACTCTACACCTTAAGAGGGCTTCTGTCACTGGATGGTTTTAGTGTGACTGAGTGTCGCTGCACTCGCAGTCGCAGGGTTAGTAAACATTGTGGGGAACATCTGTCTAATTTTCACCTGAGAAAGCTTTAGCGTTAAGTGCCTAGAGTAATATGTTAGAGTACTATGTACGTTGGTACAATAATGGTTGTAGTAAATGCTTTTACAGGTTTAGCTATTAAGTGATTACACTGGTGAGTTACTTAAGAATTATGATTAATAGCATAACAATTCATACTTAATATTATAAATTCGAAAGTAACTCTGACTGTCTGTTACGCTTTCACAACTAAACTGCTGATACGGTTTGCATGATGTGATGATGGAGATATGGATGAATTTCCGTATAGAGATAGACTGAATCTTGGAGAAGGACATAGTCTACTTTTTGTCGCGGTTACCGACATGTACGCGGTCGGAGCTGCGGGCAAAAGCTAGTGTAAAATAAAATAAGCTTTAAATTGTACGGTTGTAAAAAACAGTAAAATTGCTTTTAGCCTACCACCAATGTATTCTAATATAAAGATCAAACGAAAAGCTCCCTCTCATATCAAATTCTTTTCTATACCATCGCAAATTTAATTCTGTATCGACCATTGAAAAGTATTGCTTTTATGTGACTACTGTGAACTCATTCACATGGTAATGGCAGCAAAATAGGAGGAAGCGACACATTCCCAGACTGCTTGCACAAACGGTTAAATATAATTTTAAGATGTAAAATATTTTACGAAAGGAATTTCTCTAGTTCAATTTAAATACAACATTCCATCTAGTATATAAATATACAAAATTGTACAGGTTTATTAGAAGACTAGAAAAATAGTTAACTGCACGGATGGATCTCGTTGCTTTCTACAGCGCTGAGTATTGGGGATTCGATTCCCACATGGAACAACGCTTTATATAATCCACACATTGTTGTTCTGAGTCTGTATGTTCTTTATATCCGTTTCATGTATGTGTAAAGTCTCCCGTGACACACGATACATTCCTAGTGCTTTCAAAAATAAAAAAAGATAGAAAACTTTATTACCTGACTCAGACTGTCTTCACAACTGCCGTCAGCGTCGACAGGTCTGAATATTGAGTCTTTAATTGTTAATTCTCTTGTTCTTTTTTTCTCTTGGGCTTCCCTCATAGCTTGTGATTGCAGTCTTTCAAAGAACTCTCTCGGTTTCAATGGAGGTGGGTCGTCATCAGGTGGTGGCGGCGGTGGCACTCTCGTACGTGGTGAACTTCGCAGCAAGCAGCGCTCATCGTCTTCTGTAGAACGTTCATCGTGATCGGAGTCTGAGCTCCTGCTGTCACGCCGTCTTACTCCCTGGAGATGGGGCTCTAGGAATGTTGCATTTCTGTAACAATAAAAGATATATAGATAAATAGATTGAATATTTGGAAGCAGTAGGCAATATGATAGGTGTTTAGAGTAGTTTGGATGTGACGCATACTTATTTTATTTTTCTATTGGTTTGTTGAACATTCATATTTATTTACTAGCTTTTACACGCGGCTTCGCTCCCGCAGACTTTCATCCCCTGATTTACCCCCTTAGGGGTGGAATTTCAAAAATTCCTTTCTTAGTGCTCACTTACGTTATATAAAGAACCTACATGCAAAATTTCAGGATTCTAGCTTCAGCGGTTTGGGCTGTGCGTTGATCTCTGGGTATGCCAGTCAGTCAGTCTGTCAGTCAGTCTGTCACCTTACTCTTTTATATATATAGATTCTTGGTTGTATGTATATGTCACCGAAGATTGTAAAAACCGTTAGATTATAATCTACCTTGCGAGATTGCAAACTATCGATACATTATCAACTATGATATTTATCCTGCTTACGCGCGTCAAATTGTCAACTGTCCCTGATTGGTCGGTTTTACAGTAAGCCGTTCAATGGCTACAGAGTTAGGTTAGGTTAGAACTTCTTTGATTAATCACAAATAAATTTTACTGTCACAACAATTTTATATAACTAATTCTAAAGCTGTGAAGTATTTTCAACATGAAATCAATTTACAATCACAAAAATACTTTATATTCGGCATCAAAGACGAATTAATAAACAAATATGGCGACGCGGGACATTTGCTGGTCAACCAATCAGCGCGCGACTTGCGATTCGTCGATACCATTTCACAATCTTTCGACTGTTTGCAATCTTGTGAGATAGATTACAATCTAACGGTTTTGACAATCTGACTGTAACATATACAAATGTTTAGTGACAAGGAAATTACATGTAAAATTAGTAAAAAGGTGACCTTGGTAACCCATACTTGAATTTTCTTCCAGCGAACCTTTGGAATGAATATAGGATAGTGAAAAGTTTTTCCAGTTGTATATATATGAAAATTATTATAAAGTTATTGAGTATAATTTGAATTAGTGCACGGTTTGCATGCAACAAATAGGTATCTTCTATATCAACTTGGTACAAAATCGATTCCGATATTACCCAGTAGTAACTTACTAACACATGGGGCCGTAGTGACCAGACTAAAGGGACATTAACTAAGATTTATTCTCGAGCACGGGCCCCGGCGCGTAGGTATTAATTAAAAAACTGTGCACGTGGTATGGCGCAGCGTGCGCTGGACATTCTTTAGAATTACATTCCTGTTTTCGCCAATTGGAGGTATTGTAACAATTAAGAAAGTTGTTTTAGGAGACCTTTGCGAATCAAGAAATGTATAGAGGCACAAAATGTTTGTAGTTTACTTACACTCCAGTAATCTTCTAGTTTATTCTTTCTTTCAGAAGAAGTTTATTTTAGTAACCCCCGACGCAAAAACAGGGGTGTTATAAGTTTGACGTTTATGTCTCTCTGTCTGTCTGTGTGTGTGTCAGCACGTCGTGGCAGCAGGCAGCATTGTGGCAGAGCTACGATGCCACAGATGGCATTGTAGCTCTCAAACGGATGGACCGATTTCGATGCGGTTTTTTCATTTGAAAGCCAGTTTACTTGCGGTGGTTCTTAGCTATGTTTAATATCGGTCCAGCAGTGTAAGAGTAACAGCTCTTTTCCAAAATGATGTAATCCATTTTTGGCGTATGATTACTCGATTAAGTGCTTTACGCGTGCCCCTATAATCGTTAAATGACAATTAATTGATAATTTCGTAGGGATTTTATAATTTTTTAATTTATGATTTTAATTTTATTCAAATACAAGATACAATAGACTATACCTAGTTAATATGTAAATGGCGGAGGTCAAGATCATAGCAAATTTCAGAATTAGTACTGAATTTAAATTTACTCTGTTATGTAAATATCAATTCGCTATCGAATTGTGTATCTATGATTACATCTAGTTTTGCTGATATTATCATGGTTATCTTGTCCTTAAAAAAACAGTTTTATTTTAATTAGCAAAGTTACTCAACATTGGATCATCTAATCTTCTGGATAATTACTTTGGGCCCTTTGTAAATTAATAATGAAGAGATTTTTGTCGAAAATCTCGAGAAAATTTTATATATAACTTTATTTTGACTAAGCACTGGCCCGTGCGATTAAACCTGACATCTTAATACGTTTGAAATAAAGTAGTTGTTGAAGGTACTTTTTCTATTATAAGTTGCTTTTGTTTAGGGTCAGTTTCACTACTTGCGCATAAAGTCTCACAACTAATCTGTCAAATAACTACAGATTTTGGTTTCGCAAATCTTGGATAGAGACATACATGTCAGATATGCATATATTTATCAACTTTTATCTGTTTAATAGTGTTATATGACAAATAACTATCTAAAACTAACTTTACCAGGAACTGAAACTGGCCTTTATACTTCAAAAAGCCGCATATAATTTCAATGTACTCGCATATTTACTCAAAAATATAGGTGGGCATAAATATTTAACACATCATACACTATGCACCCTTTCCTGGCCGACAATTTAACCCGTCTCCGCCAGTTGATACTGAAACATTGAGTTTGTAATAACAACCCGTCCGCCGTCGCCGCGTGTCGGTCCGATACGAGGTGACACCCAATTTGATGTCGGTAGATGACGTGTCAGAACCTCACAATAACCCTAGTTGTGTAGCAACTAAAAGTCGTTCTTAAAAGCAGAGACAGTAATTTATGACTTTTTCAGTTACTTTAATGACTACTGCCACTAATAAATCAGTATCTAGTTTAGGTATATTTGAGAAGAAATGACAAAAGTTCTTCTTTTAAGAAAATGTTATAAATCCGGTATTTTCCTTTTTTGGCATGAAATTTGTTAACTTTTTTTGGGGGTTCAGTGGATTGTAATTGTTCCTTATCTCATATTCTGGCTAGGCTATCGAGAAGATATATAGTATGCTTAAGAATATCTTAAGCTACTGTACGAAACTTAGAAAGACAGTCATCATGTATGGATGTCGCCTAATCACCTTACGTCGAGTCTTTGTAGTTTAGTTGAGAGAATTTCTCCTGAGATTAGTCAATTAAAATACTAAATAGTTACGTGAAGCACATACATTATAAATTGACTCTCTAGTGAGACAAGATGCTGATTTCGTTGTTCATTACCTCAATATCCTACACAATATGCCTTGTGTCAATGATAAAACTTGTATGATAATACTTAATAGTGAGACAAATTTCAGACATAATTTATTTATTTAATTAACTTTATACCTTTTTTGTGTCTGAATAGTGTCTGTAAATATGTACAAGTATATACATAGGTATGATAAATATATTACACTTAACTTCGAGCTCGTCGCAGTAATGGGTTAGATAGTGCTTTAATAAGTGTCGAACGGGCGGTAATAAAAAGTCGTAAACGAAAAATATATTATTCAAACTAGTTGTTGCCCGCGGCTCCGCCCGCGTCTATGTCGGTTATCGCTGCAAATAGTAGCCTATGTGTTATTCTGATGATAAGCTATATTACTGTAAAGATACATCCACATCCGTTAGTAGTTTTTGCGTAAAAGAGTAACAAACATCCATCCATCCATCCATACTTACAAACTTTCGCGTTTATAATATTAGTATAGATGAGAATAGACGAATGAGATCCTAATCTTGTTTTGATTTTGTAATTTTTTTATACATCATCCACCTTTAGTGCATTGACGGACTTAATGCCTAAGGCTATTATATATTTATGTAAACAAGTCAACCATTGGGTGATGTAGAGAAGACAGGAAGTATGAGCATTTTGTTTGTAATATGTGTGGGGATAGAAATGTTATAATAATTACTCATGTCGATATTTTAACAACTTGTCTAAGACAAATCAACCAAGTACGACATTTTTACACAACGTATTCCAATTGTTGTAACCTTTGATGGTGAGATAAATTAATAAAAGATAGAATGATTTTACACTAATATATTTAAATCACAGAAAGAAGAGTGCTCCGACAGCTTACAGTATCACGGTCGCGGGTATTTCGTCTCAGGGTTTAATTAATAGTGGTCGCACACGGGATAGGACGTGCCTGTGGTGGCCCTTCGTCGGTGACGCGGTACAGTGGCATCACCCGACGCTCTGGCCGCAGACGCAATGTGAAGTCGGATAGGCCTTGTGCCGGAGAAGCTCCGTACTCTTCCCACGAGTACCGCGGAAGCTGTAGAATACGAACCCGAAGGGTGGACTTTTACCCGCAGGGTGGACTTGTACCCGTAGGGTGGACTTGTACCCGTAGGGTGGACTTGTACCCGTAGGGTGGTCTTGTACCCGTAGGGTGGACTTGTACCCGTAGTATGGACTTGTATCCGTAGGATGGACTTGAAATATATTCGGGTCACGTATACTTAAACAATTAAACTATTATCACAAAATCAGCACGATGACGGCAGTTCGATAGTGGCTGGTGCTGGTAGTAAGTTCGTCGCAAGAATGAAAAGATTTGAAAATACCAACAGCAATTAAATAGGTACACATAAATAGTGATGTACCCAGCAACTCGACTAAATAACTTGCGTACGCCTAAATGAAAAAATAACTTGCATTGCCTGTTGCAATTATGAACACTGGGGCTATAAAGCGTATATGTAATACGCTTTCAATGCCTACAAACACTAGTATGTACAGTGTTTTTAACTTACAGTCGGAACATAACTCTTGGAGATTATTACTTACCGACAAAATTGCAATGATACCGTAAAGATTCCTCAATACCTATTCCTTAATTTAAGTTAACTTAGTACTGAAATCAAAACTGACTTTCTTATTTATTTATTTATTAGGTTTACCAACATTTGTTTACACTATTACATGAATAATACATAACTTACAATTAATTCAAGTGTAACAAACAATTACAGGTAAACACCACATATCTGATGTTAATTGTACAGGAAAAAAAAAACAAAAAATAACATTTTGCACTTACAAACTTACAGTATACTCTTTTGCACTTTGTCAAAAAATGTAGTGGAGACGCGTAGTATTTAGTAATTTTTAATATATATGAGCCTTTCAAAGTGACTCTACTTTGCCTGATCGCAAGCATAAGCATAATTTTATTTCAGGCAAAAACATCTACTGCTCTGTACTTTCTCTGCCCCCAAAAGCTCGCAACTTTGTTACTCTGACCCCCAACACACATGATCCCCTCCGTCACGGCAACAAATCAGCATCGCGTCATATGTCACCCCAGTGGTCATTACACCCCACTGACGTAACCACGATTAATTAAAACGTCATATTTGACGCCAACTTTATCACAGGTGCAGTGATGAAAACCTTAATTAATTTTAATGTGGTTTCATTTATATGCGAAAACGCCATTAATATAAAAAGCTTTCGCTGTGACAGCGGCGGCAAACCTACTACATATATAATATTATGACTACATACTAAAATCTATATATAAAAGAGTAAGGTGACTGACTGACTGATTGACATACCCAGAGATCAACGCACAGCCCAATCCGCTGAAGCTAGAATCCTGAAATTTTGCATATAGGTTCTTTATGTAACGTAAGTGAGCACTAAGAAAGGATTTTTTTAAAAAGGGGGTGAAATAGGGGTTGATAGTTTGTATGGGGTTATTCTGGAAGTCCGTTATTCTGGAAGTCCGTCATTCTTGAAGTTAGAAACATGCAATTTTATTTATGGCTACTGATTAAAAATGAGTAGATACGTATGTACGAACATGTTCTACCGGAACCGGTTGCGGTTCACGGTGCCGTTTTCGAAGTTGTTCAAAAATATGTGTGGTACCTCGGGCAGACTTTGCAGTTAAGTAGAAACAACTTCGAGGACGAGGTGAACAGGAGAATTCAGCCGGGTGGGGCAGCGTTTGGGAAACTTCGTCGGGTCTTTTCATCGTCAATCCCACAGTGCCTAAATATGAAAGTCTTCAATAAATACGTCCTACCTGTCATGACATACGGTGCCGAAACGTGGACACTTACGACACGGCTGGTCCACAAGTTCAAAGTCGCTCAGCGTGCTATGGAGAGGGCTATAATAATACTAATGATTTAGTTTCTCATCACAACAACAACACGCTCAACGTTTCTCTAAGGGATCGCATCAAGAATGAGGTGATCCGGTAGAAAACCAAGGTCATTGACATAGCCCACAGGATAAGCAAGCTGAAGTGACAGTGGGCTGGCCATATTAGCCGCAGAACTGATAACCGTTGGGGTAAACGGGTTCTTGAGTGGTGACCGCGTCTCGGCAAACGTAGCGTAGAACGTCCACAGGCCAGGTAGAATAATGATCTGCCCAAGACGGCTAGATGCCTATGTCCAGCAGTGGACTGCGATGACGATGATGAGATACGTATTTAAGCGTTTCTGGATATTCTATCCCTAGGCTGTCATTTTTTACTTTAGTAGCCTGAAACTTTGTCTTCAGGTTTTTGATTACAAATAAATGAATACTTATATCAGAATTTATGGGCATTCTATTCCTAAAGGGGTTAAAATAAGTGTGAATGAAAGTCAATTTTAATGAAGTATTGATTATAAATAAATAACACCGTTTAAAAACATGAACACAGTATCCATAGATACTTACACAGTTTTAATTAAATACATATAATCAACTTCCACGCGAGCAAAATATGTACTTAGTTGTAATTCAATAACGCATAGTCCGATTTCATTCTTCTTTTTTTGCTAGAAAGATAAAAAAAAAAGATAACGGGAAAAGTGTTTTTTTTTTGTCCGCGTATGTACACTGCCTGTGGGAAGCTGAGACAGATATGTAAATATGGCGGTACGAAGTTCGCCGGGGCAGCTAGTTACTAAATAAATAAACATTGCAGATAAATTATGTACAGACACAGAACAAAAACAATCGAATCGAGCTAATCACATAATTTGTCCTGCTTATCTAGCTACTACACAAACAGGCCTATTAAATCAATGTCAACTGTGCTAATTAAAAACATATATGTATATGTTCAAAAACATTATACACGTATGTATATATACAGGCAAAAGTTTTACAGATTTTTTTTTATGTACAGACCTGCCAAAATGACTCTACTCTGTCTGATGGAAAGCACAAGCAGAATCCAAGATTGGCGTTCAACATACTCATTGCGAATGCAGACAATGCAGCATGGTGACCCACACCATGGCGGCCTAGTGATGCTTCTGCATCATTGGGCCTCCGGTCTCGCACTCACCAACGAAACACGACAGCACGAACGCTGTCATTTTACGTTGATTTTCTGTTCGAGGGTAGTACCGCCCCGGTCGAGCCGGCCCGTTCGCGCTGAAATCAGCGTGGCTCTACTTACTACCTGTAGAATGTTTGTTGTGCTTTGAATAAAATTCGGCACAAAGACAGTTTATAGTCTGGAATAACACATAGGCTAAATGAACAAAAATGTAGTGTTCTAGGAGGATTAGCAAAGTATAAAAACCGCGGGGCGCAGCTACCGTATTACATATTAATGTTAATTTTTTAAAATCCAGTGAAAAGCTCATCATATCCTCTGGGAATGTAGTCTTTGGTACAATGAACGTAACATAATGCTAAACAAATACAAATACAATAAACAAATGACATCTGAGGCAGTATACTATGGGGATCTTGTGTCAACTGCGTTGAATTTCCGTGCGTTTAAGCGATGTTGCCATACATACTATAGTCATCAAATATAGCTCACTTAGGACCCATAATATTGTATCCGGTTTGAAAAAGTTTTCTGCCTATTTGACATCATTTTATCTCCTGCTTTGCTAAGGAGGGAAGTGGACTTATTATATATCCAACCCCTCCAGTTTTCTTCTGATTAATTTCGTTGTGGGTTCTAAGACAGTTTAAATTTTCCTGGGACTTTCCGAGTGACAAAACTCGGAGTGTTCTTGGGTCACTGCTGTTGATCCTGGTGTACAGCCTATAGGAGTTATAGTGGTGGGCGTGTGGGCGGCAGTCCTAAATTTACGCACTTTTATTTCAGCACGTAGCTAAGAATAATCCCGACGAATTTACCTTTCGGATAAAGAGAAAACGAAATCAAAATCGGTTCATTCGTTCGGGACAGAGACACACATACAGACAGTCACGTTAAATTTATAAAATCCCGTCGTTTTGTGTCAATGGTTAAAAAAATTTCAATCAAGATAATACATATAACAAAAAACACCCTCATGAATGAAAAGGTTTGTTTAACGCAACTTTGGTCGATGAGGAAATCTGTGTTCACAATATTCTGCGGTCACCTGATTCTTTTACCTTTAACATTTTTCACAAAAAATTACACTCAATTGCTTATAGCAAGGTTATTTAGACACGGGTCGGAAGCGGTGGAACTGGGAGATTAATGTGAATTCCGCACACGTGATGTTTGCAAAATATAATTCCTTTAGGGTTGACACAAAACCACATGTACCAAAAATGTGTGTGAAAAAATGTGGGTTATAAAAGACGTAACTGAAAAATCTTACAACGGCTTTTCTATTACACAGACAGGTGAAAAATGTTTTGATCAGTTGATTTACGATAGTCATAATCATTATGAGGTCAAAACTGTACTGGTTAAATGTGTAATATCAATTTGATCTTTATATACAGAAACATCAAGCATCTCACTAGGCCGCCATAGTGTGGATCACCATGCTGCATTGTCCACGTTCGCAATGATTATGGTCACCACTAATCATAGTATTCACCATCATCATTGCTTTCCATCAGACAAAGAAGAGTCATTTTGGTAACTATTACATAAAAAATGGCATCATAGTTATTTCTAAAGAATAATTACACCACCACTTGCTGATAAAGACCCTGGTAGACTTATCTGTAAACTAAAAACAGATTTCGGTTTCCCATTTCCCAAGTTTTGGCTAGAGACATATATGTCAGATACATATGTGTATGTCTTTTTATCTGTTAAATAGTGTTATATGGCAGTCAACTACTTAAACTTTATCAGGAACTGGTGATACTGGCCCATATAGGTAAAAACTTGTTTCACGGTTTACGAGCGATGTCACACACGCTATTGCCATTACATTCATTTTTCTATGTTTTTGCATTTCCCTGAAAGTTTTTAGTAGTGGCAGCTGCATTAAAATCGGTATAAAAAGAAATTAGATTTTTTTCTGTTCAAAGAGATATAACCACGACTAAAAGTAGAATTTGTAGTGACTTAGTAAGGTGACAGTGCGACAGTACTATTTTGAACTCAGATTTGGTATCCCCCAAAGAGCGCCCACCATCCCGGTCTTGGGCAGTCCACATTCATCCGCTGCCAGCCAGCCAATAAAAAAATAATAAAAATAAAAATCAATAAAATAATTATTTTGACACCCCTGTAAATGTTTACCAAGCGATGTTTGTCATAGCTGAGGCAGCCCTAATGATTCGCTTTTGTTTTTCTTAATTTAGTGACCGTCTCTAGGGTACAAGCTATTCGGATACAAAAGCACACAATGTTTGTGTTGAAAACACTTGGGTTAATTTAATATAATAAAGAAATAGCTTTCGTTAATTTTGTTAGCTTTGCTTAAGTCCTTATTTTATTTTGTTATTTGACTATAAATATAAATGTCGTAATGTTAATCTCTGGAGTCTAATAACTTCTCGTTTAAAAATAATGATAATGTTTGTTTTAGTGTACACAAATAAATTAAGTATATGGAAGTACTTATATTAAAACTTATTTGTTTTTAATTCTTGTCTATCCCGTCTGTTTCATGCAACTAATCTCTGGTAAGGCTGGCCCGGCTTTGATGAGACTTTAACTGGCATATAGTTGATGATTTAAGGAGTAACCTAGGCCACTTTTTTATACAAACTTCGCCCCGCGGCGTTACCTTACGTTGTTATTATAAAAGTACAACAACAACTGCGGATAACACCGCAGGGCTCAGCTAATTGAAAATATAATCGTAAGTGACTGATGTCATCTTCATGAACTCAAGAGAACTTCTATAAGTGAAACCCAGAAAACTAAGTTTCTTTGGTCATTTTAGGGTGGTTCTATCGAAGTACGACTTAACTTAATTTTTTTTACTCTACAGTATGTTGTAATTTAATGCCATCTTGTTAAATTCAATTAAGAATAAGCAGCACAATAGGACTAGTATAGGGGACTTTAAGCTTCTCCGTGCTTCTAAGTCAGCTTCGGGAGCTAGTCAATGGGTGACACGATGCGGCGACGCGACGCGGCGACGTCGTAAATTCCTGCACGGAGGACTTTTGTCTGTATTAGGAGACTTCGCAGCAATAAGGGGGAAGAGGAACGTCTCACTGACGGACAGAAAGGAGTGGCTGACCAAATAACAGGTTTAAAAAAAAAATCGCGGGTCAAATGGGATATTTACTCGAGTATTGGCTCTAGCCCTCGACCTATCGACCGGCTTTAGGTTTAAATAAGTACATAATAGTTAGTTTAGTTCCTTTGAAACTATGAGAGGTTTTCTTTCTGAAAAGGTAGGTAAATTGATAACGAGTTTCAAATTACAAATAAAGAGATAAGTATCCGTAATAGATACCGATCAGTTAACATATAGGTAACATCGGGTGTGGAAATATGTAGTTAAAGTAAAAAGGCTGCGTTACTTACAATCCAGTTACTTTATCTAAAGTGTGTGGATAAACCGAGACTAAATTTAACCCGGAGCTAACGAGAGTTTATTAGACACGGACTACTATTCTCTGTAATCTGTCTGACTTCGTA
Organism: Diaphora mendica; assembly: GCA_949125395.1. Lineage (NCBI taxonomy): Eukaryota > Metazoa > Arthropoda > Insecta > Lepidoptera > Erebidae > Diaphora > Diaphora mendica. The sequence goes on along the minus strand of OX421324.1, from coordinate 16,614,036 downwards.
CGTGGAGAAGCACTTAGCCTTAATACCGGAGTTAGTTTATTTTGCCCAGTTTTATTTTTGCTAGTATTAGGAACTTAATGACATTTGAAAACTACGATTAAATAATCAATCGGCAGCGTAGGATATTAATTTTCTTCGACTTAGTAATATTCATAACACCCATGCCTCGGTGGCGCTGTAGTAGCGTATGCGACTGCTATGCTTGAGGTCTCGGGTTCGATTCCCGGGTCGGACCAAATGTATGAATGATCTGCAAATATTTGTTTCGGAGTTTGGGTGTTTTCTCTGTATAATATGTATTTATTTATAAAACAAAAGTATGTATTTATATCAGTTGTCTAGTACTCATAACACAAGCTCTGCTTAGCTTGGGACTAGATGGCGATGTGTATCAGATGTCCCAAATATTTATTCCAATTAATATTGTTAAGACTGTAGTCCTTGAGCGTGGGAATTTGTGATTGAACACCCACATTCATATTTTACATGCACACAAACGCATCGGGCAATGTTGCATACTAACCCTGGCAACTAATAAATTTACTTTCGGTTTTTTCTTCTAGTTACATATTCATTAACTGTTCGCCTTTGAAGAATGTTTAGAATGTCCTACAAAGCACGCAATGTATCTTAGTCATATCGGAAAGCCCGCGGGCTTTAAGTAACTCGTCAACGGCCGAGAATGGGGTTCAAGTGTACCTATTCATTTTTAATTCATTTCATGGACAAATAATATATTTTTACACAGTATAAAATTAATCTGTCAGCTTAGATCTTTTACAGTAATCAACGGATTTTAATGCTATGTTATGAAATAAAATTTGTATGATATATGTTATATAAATGGAACATAATGTTTCTTAAAAATATAATTTTTGATTGCTTTTATTGTTCATATTGACTAAATTTTACTACATAGATCTTACTTACTTACGCACTTTTATCACTTTTGACAAAAAACGACGCTGAAAAAGTATGAAACAAGTTTTGAAAAGCCATATTCACGTGTTTTTAAGAGTTATGGTACGTTTCTATTTTAATTTAAGTTTTTACTTTTTTTTATTTAAAATGTTTTGGTGTAGTGATAATAATAATTTATATGCAAAGGATATTTTAAGTACCTAACATAGAAATTTAAAAAAAATTGAATAAATACGAACAAAGTCACCAGCAAATGCTAATAATACCTATATATATATATATATATATATATATATATATATATATATATATATATATATATATATATATATATATATATATATTTGAAATGTACAAGTAAAACCCTTTCCGATGATACCAAACACGGCATATTTATGTCAAATTCATTTTTTAATACAGTACTTTATGTCGGCTAGAGGACGCCACATTAAATTGAGTGACGCGTCATATAGCCTATAAGCAGCGGACGATCAAGACACTTCTAACAATACCTCATTTATCCAGTTCTAATTAGTAGTTAAGGAGCTATGAGGGAACAGATGAATATACATACATAGCCTGTCAAAATCATAACCCTCCTTTGGCTTTGCCGTGGTCGGGTAAAAAAATAAAAAAATACAGTTAATTTATAAACTCCTTCTTTTTTTAAGACGGTTAAATAAAAAACTATTTGTCTTAAAATTAATATTAAGAGTGTAAAACTTTGAAATGGAAACTTCCTTAAATATATAATACTAGCTTTTACACGGGGCTTCGCCCACACAGATTTTCACCCCCTGATTTACCCGCTTAGGGGTGGAATTTCAAAAATTCCTTTCTTAGTGCTCACATACGTTATATAAAGAACCTACATGCAAAATTTCAGGATTCTAACTTCAGCGGTTTGGGCTGTGCGTTGATCTCTGGGTATGTCAGTCAGTCAGTCAGTCACCTTCCTCTTTTATTTATATAGATTACAGATATCAGATAATGTAAGGGATAGGGCATCTATTGTTTTACAATTCACCAATTGATTAAATTCGAACTTAAGGGATGAATAATAATGGAAATGACGTAAAGTGTAGATGGGACCCTTTTTTACAATTTTTGTCTGTCTGTCTGTTTGTTTGTGCCGGCTAATCTCTGGAACGGCTGGAGCGATTTTGACGGGATTTTTACTGATAGGTAGCTGATGATATAAGGAGTAACCGCGGTTGGTGTAGTATCGGGGGTAAGACCGTGGGGCTCAGCTAGCTTTTTTTTCAAAAAAGACAACTTCCATACATATCCAATAAATCCTGTGTCGCGGGGGACTTTACAAACATACATGAAACGGTCACAATGGACACCCAGACTCAGAACAACAATTCGTGGATCACACAGTGTTGTCCCATGTGGGATTTGAACCCACAACACCTGATATAGTAGGAAGCGGCGAGGCAACCGCTTAAACCACTAGACCAACCATGCAGTCAAAAATAAAACTGTAATTTTAAGGTCTTTCATTATTTCAGTAGTAGTTATTCAATTCTAACAGAAATCATTAAAAAAAAAATTTTTACTTTTTTAAAAACAATTTCTCAAAGTGTCTCGGTCTGTCAAAGTGTATTCAAAGTACTCGTCAAGACAAATCAAACGACTCCAAACTCGATAGATTCCGTCGTTACAAAGTTCCTATGACCACCTTCCAGCTTCAACATCAGATCAGCTCCATGTCATCATAATATAGCATTGTCACGCTGTATACATATGCCTACAAAAATTCAATATAATCGGTTGAAGATATCTGCAAAATTGAGTTGCAAGATTCCGTCTTAACAAATATAGTTAGATATATACATACATAGCAAGTTAAAAAAAACATAAAAATAAGTTATATATATAACATAACACAGGTTAATAAAAAATACTAATATTTTTCTTTGAAATTATTCTTTAAAAAAAATTAAATTAAATTCAAGAATACAAATTAACAGTTACAATTCGACACTCACTGGCAACCCACCCTAAAACTTGTCATTTATGTATTATGGAGCTCAATGCGAACTACAAACGGACGTGGTGTCACCTTGAATATTCGGCGGGCACTGAATTTTTTGAGCGCGATAAAACTTATTTATTGCAGTTTACGGGAGACGATATCTACGTACTAAAATGTATGGAACTTTTGTCGCTAAAAATGAATGATGTTTAGCCTTAGATTATGGCTTTTTGGTGAGAATTAATAAAAAACTAAAACGGTAAATCTTTTCTCCATACTTTTTTCTCGCGAAATAAGAAAAAAAAAACATTTAAAATAGAGCACGAAATAGGACAGAGTGTGCTAATTAAAGAGGTCGATTTCGATGATTTTGATCTTTGTTCAGGCTTTTTTTCACAAAAATAAAGAATTATTTTATAAATGTCACTCGGTAGATTGGTAGACTGATTTATTAAACTACTGAGATTTTTTTTTTAGTGTCAAATATGAATTGAGTTGTTTGTGTTTTGCAAAACTGCAAGTGCCTTTTCGCGCGTTTTTAGGGACGCGCCCCTTAAGTTTTGTTTGTGATATTATCTTGCCGTTTGTATGGATGTCGGAAGTACTGATCCGATCCTGAAAATTCTTTCACTAACAGTAAGCGACACTATTCAGGAGTGACATAGGCCATATTTTATTATGATTGTACAAAAAATTCAGTCAAAAATAATGTTATTTGTAAATCAAGTCGAAGAAAAGCGAAAGCGAATGAAGTGGGCACGGGTCGCCTAGTTTGAAATATTTTTAAGAGACACCTATGTATTGTACTGTAATAATTCAAATAATAGTCCTTGCAGTACATTACGAACATGTGTTTTGTTGGTGAGTGCGAGACCGGAGGCCCAGTGATGCAGAAGCATCACTAGCCCGCCATGGTGTGGGTCACCATGCTGCATTGTCTGCATTCGCAGTGAGTATGGTGACCACCACTCTTGGATTCTGCTTATGCTTACCATCAGGCAGAGTAGAGTTATTTTGGCAGGGACAAACATTTAAAAAAGTCGGAAACCGAATTACGTGTATCTTTCAAATATAACACAACATGTCATATTATTATTTGATGCTTTCATATAAATTTTACTCGATTCTTTCTACAAAATCTATGAAAGCTTTTATGGTAAATCATTTTTACATTGAATTCAAAGACATGTTTTTCAGCAATAAGTTCCACGTTTTATTACAGCACATTTCCACGTCTATTGAATGTGAGGCGAATTGCACCGCATCTGTCACAAAGGGCAGGGTGTCGCGCGTCGTGTGCTCAATGGATCGCGGTTTGTATAGCTGCGGGTATCACTATTGGTTCACGATTTAAGTGTAGGCATGCATCCAGACTTAAATTGTGAATCGCAGTTCTAAAATATTTTCTTAATAATCTGTACTTAATTCTAGCGTCAAGTTGTTGCTAACGATGAACCGGAAGTAACCGATTTTCATTTTTTTTAAATGTCTGTTAGATACTCCCGCATTAGGAATATACATCTTGCGTCGCGGGTGACTTTTACAAACATACATGAAACGGACATAAATAACACCCAAACTCAGAACAACAATTTGTGGATCACACAAAGTTCTGTCCCATGTGGGATTTGAACCCACAAAATTTGGCGCAGTAGGAAGCGGCGTGGCAACCGCTTAAACCACTAGGCCAACAACTAGGTTAACATTGCGCTTAGACCAATAGGACGCTAGTGTGATCGAAAATCGCAGACAAAATTTAAAGAGATCATTTTTTAATATAGTGCCCCTCTGGTTAGTATTATATCTTTGAGAGACTGGCTCACCTAATTACAGAAACCTTATAAATTCTTTCTTACTCATTCGCTTTAAGGCTCATTTTTCATCACGCCCAATTCTCTAGTCATCCTTATACTACACATCTATTCGTGAGCACTATCATTGCATTCATCAGATTAACTGCAAAAGAGTTGTTATTATTAAAATATAAGATTTATCAAATTTCACACACAGTTCAGCACAATAACAACTCGCTTTAGTTTCCCAGCCCTATTTTACTGACTTTTAGTTGATTGAGGGTGCCGCCATATTAGTGTCAAGGTCTTCAATTTTTATTTATTTATTTATTTTTAAGGACCATCATACAATTATAAAGCTATCAACAACCAGCCTGTTAACTGGTCAATCAAACAATTACATTATATCAACGTTTAAAATAATATTCATATGGGATATTGTCTTATCAGTTAATAAAAGATATTATTAGAAGACCTTATGAAATAAGAATACCTATGAAAGAAATATAGTAGTCATTTACTTCAATTTTATTAACAAAGCGCTTCACTAATGTGCAGCGACAAATTAAAAAGTAAATCAACAAGTTTCAAATAATTATCTTTCGAGATACATTCTAGAATTAAACTAAACTAACTTGTTAAAAACTAAATGTATTTCAAGAAGTTCCATCAAGTGCTGACAATCGAGAGTATAAATTACATCTTTCGAGATGTTGTCGAGATTCCAAAGTAAGTGTTTCAGAAAGTTACGTTCATCGCGGATGACGTTGAAGAGGGTACTTGTACAGATAACGGCCACTCTGTGACCCGATATCCAACGTTGACACTTTAGTATTAATCTGTGTTGTGTTTACGGTGCCGTAATTAATCCAGTACAATGTACTCAATTTGTTAAATACATTTTATTTAACGTGTGTGTGTGTTCTTTGATACACGTAAGTTTGTGTTAATTTTTTTATTTCTTTTTGGTCGATTCATAGCAGATTAAACATGATTTTGACACTATTATATTTGATACTTAATTATGTAAAAGTATTGACAAAATAATTGTTTTGTGCGTAAGTCGGTTAAATTTAGAACAGTGTAATAAATAATTATATTTGAAAGTACAAGTTCTAATCTAAAATTGAGTTATTAATGAAGCGTAGAGCTGATGGTAAGTAGTTTATAATTATTTTAAAAAGATCCTTTATGAATATATGTAGTTATTGATGATATAATAAGGAGTACAAGCACATCTTCATAAAGAAAATTCATCTCTATTTCAGTCGCGTTATGAAATTGTAGTCTACCCAAAAAATCTTTTTGAATACACCAACTGACAAGCTTGCTTAATCGCACGGTGCTAGTTTTTTTTCCTTCAATTGAAATATAAGTATATAATAATACTTAAACATTTTTTATTCTCGTGAAACGATTTTCTTAACGTTAGGTAAATGCTATTTACACGTAAGAAATAATAAAATAAAAATAAATGTTTATTTCGGACACATACGCTACTAGTGCGCAACCGAGTCAGTCAAAATAGTAACTAAAGTTCCTTAACGCCAGGAATATTTTATCTTTCGTGTTTTATTTTCAGTACCTAACTATATAAAATGAGCTAGATGTTTTATTAAAATGACTCCACCATTAACATTATAGTAGTAAAATACTGAATAAATAATTTATTAGTTAAACTCTACACAACACACTAAAGTATGTACGAGATGTTTGAGGAGCGAAATATAAAATAAAAAGGCACTCAGAGTATATTACAGTAGTAGTAATATAAGAAGAGATGTAGGTACTCCCGCCTTCTCTCACTCTAGCTTCAGTAGTAAAATCTAAACGGCAAAATACAGTCACGTCTCACACAAAACTTGAGCACAAACCACAGGATTAACGAAGCAGATTACATTAGTTCCGTAATGCCAAACACTTTATGTAATCGTAGTTTTATTATTATATGATGAGATATTAATTTAATTAAGTATGGTAAAAAGTGTATCAAGTTGTTTTAATTTTGTATACATTTGTATACATTTTTAGTTTGGCAAACAGTGCCTATGAACGCCGTGAAAACCTTTATTAAGAAAGCGCTGTAAAACAAAAGTTTAGCCAGTCACCGTTGAATTAATTGTACCAGTTAGCATCATTGAATTAATCTGTTCTACGCCTTGAAGGTATCTTCCTCGAAATCGTTTGGTAATCATAATCATACTAGTTAGGATTCCCTCATATTGAATGAACTCAAAATCAGTTCCAACAGCTAAAAACATGACATTTATGAATATAAAATAGGTTTTTTGTAATGTTTTTAAATAAACAAATCATTTAAATAAATGATGACCTTAATAATCTGCAGTATCTGCAAAACAGGGTTGTTAAAATCATGTTTTAAAAAAAAAAAAAAACATAAAAATCGGATTAATTTAATTTAAATCGATTTTTTTATTTAAATCAGATTTTTTTGATTTTTTTACTTTCTTGTCTTTTTTACTTTCTTGTCTTTTTTATTACTGTATTGGTCAGTTATTTATTAACTGAAAACAAAGATTTTTTTAAATTGAATTAATAACTCAATTAAAAGGTAATTTAAAAAGTTCTACTAAAATCAACAATTAAAACACTACACAACACAACAAATAAAAAACAGTAAGTGGTGAAAAAATAACGAGGAAATAAAAAACTTAGCAACTCTTTAAAGTACATATTCTAATTCTTTCCAGATGAGTACACTATCTGAAACAGGATACCTACTTGTCGGTAATCGCTCGCTCGCACGGCATTGTGCACGTGTGCGCGCCGTTATCTACGTCGGGGGAAGTCTCTAGACAAATTCGGCCGATTTGGTTGCAGTAAAAATTAAATCATTAAAATCAATGATTTTTGTAAAAAAAATCATTTGATTAAAATCACGATTTAAATCACTGATTTAAATCAAGTGATTTAAATCATATCAACCCTGCTGCAAAATAAATTGTTTTTTTTTTCAGAACACCAAAAGCAGTAAAGAACATCATAAGTATTAAATATACTCACACCTTGATACTCATCAAAAACTATCCATCGTATTATTCGCAAACATTGCCAACATCAAAATATTAATCATAATGTCTTCTCCACCGGTAGGTACCTACCATGAATAATGTTTGGGCAGGTTGCACGTTGTGACGTCACGAGCGACGACGCCTCATCTAATACGATTATAACTGTACCGAACTAAAGCCGGTGCCATGATGGTACGCTGATGGCTTTTAGTCTACATTTTGCTACCCTTTATACGAGATATTTTAGCATCAAATTTCATGAAGGCATTTTAAATTTGTTTGTCAGACATTTTCAACGAAAATGAAAACCGGCAGGAGTAAAAGTTGCTTCTTTAGTTTAAGGAAAATTAGAAAACGACATTGTTTTAGAAGTTTTCTTTTATCTAAATAATGTCACGGGACGTATGAATTACTCAGCTTATAAGTGCTAATTCATTCAGTTTTTCACGTCTAAAAAGTTTAACAGTTAATAAATGATTCGATAATGTCAAGTAAGCTTTAAGAATTTTTTTTCATTGCCGTTGTATAGATTCTGTCCTCTATTAAAATCAAATTAAAACAAAATATTTGTCATCAAGCGTATCTCAATCCTTTTACAAAACATTCAAAGTGCTCCACTTGAATATGCAAGCTTTATATGGCATGGACTCGACGCCCAAATCTGAAACAAAAGACTATCTCAACCCTATAAACGATGAGTGGCTCGGACCGGAATAACCCGGGAACATCCTGCGTGATAGCGAGAATTCCGACTATGTTTACTTTAAAGGCCCAAAATGACTGCACGTATTTCAGGGTTTAGATAGTGGGACGACAACAAACTTCGAATAGTCTTTTGATATTGTAAATTTATTTATGGTTCAGGCAGATAGGTGCAGTAGAGTCAGTTGGCTCTCGATAAACCGTTTATCTGGATTTTTAACCGACTTCAAAAAAGGAGGAGGTTCTCATTTCAACCGTATATATTTTTTTTATGTATATTCAAAAAATACAATTTATTTTGTAACAGATTTGGTGGGGAGTAGATATATATATAGAGCTGGCACCATGCTGCCTTGTTATAAAGGAAAGCCTGTTATCATTTCAAAAGAAAAAGTTTTACTAATTGTAAAGTTCTTTGCTTAGAAGCTTAATACCCGTACCTACTATGAGTTGTAAGGTTATATCGCGTTAAGGTGTAATCTCAAGTCGGTAAACTACCAGTTAACGACCACGACAACTAGTATAACAGGGAGCATTAAACAGTATCATAGCTTATACTTATCCGGTTATACAAATGAAAGTTAGTCCGGGAAGTTTCTACTCATCGCTAAAAGAGGACTTCCACTTTCTTCAGGAAGCGTTAAATAAACAAACAACGAGTGCCGTCATTACAATATGCGAAAGTCTAAGGTATGTATTTAATCAATATTTTTCATATGTATTATGTATTTTATGTAGTTACTTATTTATTTTTCAGTCTTTCATTATTCTACAGAGAATTTTGGAGTAGAAAACCTTTTTTTGTGCGAAAATCCCCTCCCGCTCCGCCATCTCCTTCGCAAGTATAACTTGCTCGCAGAAACAGACGGCAGACTTCAACGCGCTCTCGCTCCGCAAGATGGCCACAATCGTGTTATTATCGAACGAGAGAATGCCCACTCCGAAGGCCTCAACGAGATCACGCATCGGCTCGCCCCACGCCGGACATTCTGCCAGCGTGTTGAGCGTGTGGAATACCGTTTCCACGGTTTACCCATCGCAGTGGTGGCACTCAGGCGTTGGCTCCTTGCGGATCAAACACAGGCGCTCTCCGAAGCATCCTGATGCCAATCCTCCATAACGGGTCTTACCGCCGCAATAACGGCGTCCCCGTAAAAAAACCCTAATAAAAATACACCCGGTCCGCAAAGTGAACCCAATTTTTAATATAATATGATTGTGTTAATTTAAACAATTAACACCCTATTTGGATGACGGAATGTAAATAAAACCAAAAAGTAATACGAACAACATTATTTTATATTGCAAACTGCAAATAATTTTATAAGTGCTAATTTATTGATTTACTTCAACAAGAACAAAGTTTCAATCTCTCGGAATATTAATTATAACTATTATAATATTTAAATATCTATAATTAAACAAATTCGACAAGTACTAACTGCTAAAGAAAGTAAAAAGTAACCATAGAACGTAAATTGCCGCAGCACTTAATGTCTACAGTTAATTTGTTCGCGATGGGTAGTCATCAATCATGACGCTAGTATAATATAATGCGAGCTTTTGAACTTCAGTTTTTATTAGACTGATGTTATTTACGTTGTATATGTCATGTATAAATAAATTTCAAAGCAAAACATAAAACAGTTTCCTCCATTTCGTATATTTTAACTAACATTTCTTGAAACGTTTTACGATTTTCAACATACTTTCATTCCTACTTTGTTACTACAACACACTATACATATAGGTACATACAAAACAAAGTTTTAAAATCGGTAGAAAGTTTTAATACTTAAAATCTTAAGTTTTCTTGTGAGAATAAAAACATGTTTCTTCCATAGTTTAAAATTTGTGATCTTCGTTCCGTGGTTTGTTTTTATCAAATAATCACAAATTTTAACAAAAAAAACCGACTTCAATCTGGACTAAATTTAAATGGGACCACACGGGAAGCACCAGCTTTCAAAGAAGAAAAGAATCATCAAAATCGGTTCACCCAGTCGAAAGTAATGAGGTTACAAACATAAAAACTAAATAAAAAAAAATACAGTCGAATTGAGAACCTTAACTTCTTTTTTTGAAGTCGGTTAAAAAGAGTGTATCACAATAATCCTACTACGTATAAAATTAATACTATTACCCAAAGACAAAATACCATAAATAAATAAAATAAATGAACCTTCCTCTTCGTCGGAGGAAGGAATAAGTAATTTATGTTAGAAGCTCATTTTTCAGGCAATATATTCGGTTGTTGTAAGCTACTACTAATTTAAATAACAGTGTTCCTTTAGCCGGCTAATTGATTTTTTCCAGCTGATAAAGCGAATAATTATGCAAAAGTGAGACATCGTCAGCGTTGCTAAGTTATATAATCCGGGGGATTACCGTCAAGAAGGGATGATCAAAGGGATACAAAATGAAACATCCCTTCTTTGGTTAATATATAATGAGAGAGAGTCTCGTTTAAATCTTCTTGTTTACATTAATTTAGTGAGTATAAATGTTTCTTGGATTCGCTTTTGGTACGACACGCTTTGGACGGTAAGTACTTTGATTTTGTTGAATTTAAATTAGTTTTAAATGTACGGCTTTTACTTTTTTGAATCACTCAAATAAATCATGCAAACTTTCTAATCAATTGATATTTATTCCATTTCATTCATAAAATATGTATTACAAAAAAAAATGAAATTTTCTGGTAAGAGATTAATATTGATGGATACAAAGCAGTTCTTCCGATTTCATCTGTGAAGATTTTTATTCCTTACCAGAGTACGTTTAAATCATATATTGAGGTTCAAACCTTTTTTTCCTAAATTGTGTTTACAATATAATAATATAAAATTTTCACACATCTAACACAGGGCAGGCGGCCTTTTGGAAGATGTGTATAATATCAGAGATCTATCTATATCACTATCTCTGTTTCTCTAGTTTCTGTTAATTATGTAAAATTTAATATTAATATATGATACTGCCAAGCGTACTGTTGTTAAGTGTATTTGGCAATGTGATGCAAGCAGCTGGCATCTCGTTATCGCATGGCAAATGTCATATGCTGCTGACAAAGGCAATTGAGTGGAGACATGTCTCACATTGTGCTTGACGTTGTTGTTCTATTTAGAGTATTGAATTGTTGAATCATTTATCTAATAGGTACTGTAATATATTCCGAGGTTATAATAATAATAAATAATAATGACAGCGTTACTAAGGGTTACGGAAAACTTTAGTAATTCTATCAAAATGGAGTTTGGTGTAGACAAGTGTGCAGTCATGTATGTAAAGAAAGGTGTGATTGCGGAATCTGAAGGTATAGAGCTTTCAGATTCCACAAGACTCAGATCTCTATCTGCAGCCGAAACCTACAAGTATCTAGGTTTTTCACAGTCCTTAGGAATACCAGAATCTGATATGAAACAGTCGTTGCGGGAACGCTTCTTTGGCCGCCTGAAAAAAGTACTTAAAAGTCTTTTATCAGGCGGTAACAAGGTGCGAGCCTACAATGGTTGGGTCATGCCGGTTCTGATGTATTCCTTTGGTATACTTAGATGGACTCAGACTGAATTAGATGCCCTAGACCGGAGAGTCCGTACATTGCTGACTGCATTCCGAATGCATCACCCACGGTCATCGGTTATGAGGTTGTATATCCCGCGAAAGTTTGGGGGTCGTGGACTATTAAATATCAAGACCCTACACAATCGCGAGATATACAATCTTAGAGAATATTTTCTTCACACTGATGTGGGAGTGCATCGTAATGTAGTTGCAGTGGATACCGGACTCACTCCGCTCGCTTTGGCTAAAGAGAATTGGCGCAAACCTGTAGTACTTAGTACTGATGATCGCAGGGAGGTATGGAAGGGCAAAGAACTTCATGGTCGGTTTTATCGGGCTCTTAATGGGCCCGATATAGACTTCAAGGCCTCAACTTCCTGGCTACGGTATGGTGATCTCTTCGGAGAAACCGAAGGTTTTGTTTGTGCGATTATGGACGAAGTTATCATGACGAATAACTATCGGAGGTATATCCTGAAAGATGGGACGGTCGACATCTGTCGGGCATGTCACCGTCCTGGAGAATCTATCAGGCATATTATTTCTGGTTGTTCTCGTCTTGCTAACGGCGAATATTTGCACAGACACAACCAAGTAGCCAGGATCGTACATCAACAGCTTGCCCTTAAATACAAACTTGTGAATTCAGAGGTGCCATACTACAGGTATGTGCCCGACCCAGTTCTCGAGAATGGTCGTGCTACATTATATTGGGATCGATCTATTATCACGGACAGGACTATTGTTGCCAATAAGCCTGATATTGTGGTGATAGATCGATTAGAGCGCCGCGCAATGATTGTCGATATCGCCGTTCCTCATGACGAGAATCTCGTGAAAGTCGAAAAAGAAAAACAAATGAAATATTTGGATTTATCTCACGAGATTGTCGAAATGTGGAATGTTGATTCGGTGATCATTGTTCCGATAGTCATATCTGTTCACGGATTAATTGCCAAGAGCCTCGACCAACACCTTAAGAGGCTCACGTTAGACGGCTGGATTAAGGGTCTGATGCAGAAGGCAGTCCTCCTTGACACGGCTCGTATTGTGAGGAGGTTCCTGTCTCTGGAGCCCTAACCACCGGTTTCTTGGTCCCTGTACCCGAGGTCGGTGGTCTACTATTTTTTATATTTTTAAATGTATTTGTTTTTATATATTTATATTTAAAAATGTATTTAATATGTATATAGAAATGAAATAAAGATAATAAATAATAATAAAAATGTAACAGGTCCAATTCTGTAGGTATATTAAAGATATTTTGAAATTTTTTTTTGGAGGGCTCTCTATAATCGATACTGAAACCAAAACTGTATTTTTTTTCATTTTTGTCTGTCTGTCCGTCTGTCTGTCTGTATCTTGGCCGCGCATCAAGCGTGATGCGCGGCCAAGATACAGACAGACAGACAGACAAACTACTGAATGGATTCAAATGAAACTTGGCATGATTTGAGTTCATACTACGACGTAGGACATGAGATACTTTTTATCCCGAAATTCAGCACGGTTTCTTGGAGAGAGGGCTGAAAGTCAAAATATGTACTTAGTTGTAATTCAATAACACATAGTCCGATTTAATCATTATTTTTGCTAGAAAGAAAAGAAATAAAAGATAATGGGAAAAATCTTTTTTGTTGCGCGACTGTACACTGCCTGTGGGAAGCTGAGACAGATATGTAAATATGGCGGTACGAAGTTCACCGGGTCAGCTAGTAATAAATAATAAGACTGTTAAGTATGAGAGGAAAAATAAAATTAATTAAGATTTTCAGTTAGTTGTATTATATTATAACTGGGTCATATTTGTTTGTTCTTTTTTTTCTAAATAGTCAAAACACAATCGGTCAATATAAGGTACATTAAAAAAAATCCTGGAGTCTTGCAATAAACTCCTGTTTTAACATATTTCCTGTTTGTGTGAACACTTTTTTATGCATTTCTTAATCATTAAATCACAATAATAATTTTATCTACATATATATCACAGTAGGTATGTACTTAGGTAAAATTATTTTAGTGAGATTATTCAACTGTGTCAACGTTTGAGAGAGTGAGGCAACCTTTCACTCAATGAATTATGTTCAAGTTTTAAAATGTGGTCTCCCTTAATGAATTTCTTCGGCAGATTTAGACGATGTTTATTGATTTATACGATAAAAAAAAGAAAAAATTGTATATTAATTAAATCTTAAATCTGCCGAAGAAATTCATGAAGTTCTACATTTATTAAATCCATTCCCCTGTGTGGAAAGTCTTACAAATTAAAGCAAAGTTCAAACTATACTCAAATCCACTCATTATACAAGAACAACACTTAAAGACTGCAACTACAACGGGACAGAGCACAACGAAATAACATTATAAAAGAAGTAACAACAGTTATAAACGTTATAACACTTCAGTATAATAGCATATGTGGTAGCAGTGAGGGCACTAAGACGATGGTGCATAACGCCAGGCTCTCGTCGGCTTGATTACAGCTATTTGTCTGCCGCACCCGCCGACCGCTACGCTGAACCATGTTTACTGGTCCGTATATTATCTCATGTTGGTAAATTGTTTTTAAAATTTAAGGGAGCTTTGGGTTGAAAATGCCTGTGTATTTGTACGCGACAATCTTATTTATATATTGAGGCTTACTTAGTCCAGTGGTAGATTAAACATGTTACCTTCCCTAAATAATACAATGTGATAAATATACTGTTAAATATAATTCCTTGTTGTTTTGTTAAGATTTTACGGATTAACTATTAGATTGATTGTCTTCAACGTTTGGATACCTGCTTCCACGAACACAGAAAAGATATTGGGTACCTTACACATTAGCCTAAGATGGTACCTACTATTCCTGAGGGATAGCAAAAACTTTATAGGATAAGACAGCAACTAGCATTTGTATATCTTTAAAACACGCATAGAAAAGTATACGCTAAGTTAACGATTTTGTATTGATTAGGTGTATGTATGAGTTTATGCATTAACTCCTGAAATCAGGAATCAAGTACCAAATTTTTTACTGTATTTTCTGACTCCTTTACATCGTTAAATAACAAGTACACAACTCACAAACTATTTTCAGAAACATAAAAATTATTTAGGCGATTTCAATAACTTGGTAAGGTATAAGTTAAGCGCATTAGGATCAGTCTGGTACATGAAACAAGCATTTATAGTGCATTTTATTGATGCAATAAGTACTTCACGACTATCCCGTACCACTCTTACTGGATCTGCCCCATCTCAATATTCAACTAAATTATATTCAAGCGATTTGAAGTGTCTTAGTTTATTTAATAAGTTTTGTCGTTGGTGCATACTTTGCGGTCTGCTGACTGCATAGAATAAACCATAAAAGTATATAATAAAACAAACTTTAAAACCTTCTTCGATAATATTAAATAATGTAAACGTCTGCTGTAGCTTGACTATGAAATCTCCTGAGTGTTGGCTTATAAGTATTAAGACTCCACTACAATATACTAAAAGTCTAGGGAAACGCTTGCTTTAATAGAATTTTTACTAAACCCAGTCTAGATAGAACACTTCAGCCGAGAGCAAACGTCTGCATACATGCATTTTGCACTCAAAGATGGCGTCGTTCGCCCACATCAGTTTATCTTGAAAAATATTTAATGGTTTAATAAAATAACCCCCATATTTTAAAATGTTTCTTGTTTTATACAAGATTTTATGTAAAGAAAGAACAACTCCCGCAGTAAAAAATGACTATGTAATTGTAATTAGGATCTACAGATTTGATATGAATTATGCAATAGATATATTTTTATTTATTTTATTATGGTAATATTTCTCCTAATCACTGTCAACTTAACTGTTTAGGATTAAGAATCCAAATCGTTTTTCTACATGTAAAAAAATCAATTTCATATATTATATATACATTCTCGAATCAAAATAATTTGTACTTCTTCCACTATTTAAATTATGTTTACACCTGACCGGTTTCGCCAGGCATTATCAAAGGTTAATGTTTCTTAAGTATCTTTGGGAAATCAGTTATAGCCTTCTTTAAAAAAAACAATATAGCGTTTGGGCCCAATTACAATTCGGCGCACAGTGCGTTTTATCGCTTGCTATTTATAACGGTTATGCATTAAACAGCACGTGATGCCTTCGTCGTTTAATTAAAAAGCTAGGCTGGTCTAATGGAAGAGGGAGTTATATCTTTAAAAATAAGTACTACATATTTTCTTTTCCGCGTTTAAAAGTTGCACATTTGAAATAAACACGCGACTTGGATGTAAAATCAAATATTAAATTTACAAACCGTTAATATAGAACACTGTTATCTAAATGTACAGTACACGAATAAAGTCCAGGAAGATACGCATATTCTGTAACTGATTTAGCTACTTGAGGCCTAGATTAGATAGTTAACACATGTGAGTCTATTACCCACTTCTTGTAAGGAAGCTAAACATTTGGATAGCATGTGTTCCCCTCTTAAAACAAGTTCTAGAAATTATTAACGGACATCCAAAATGTGTTTTGACTTGAAGTAATAAATTTTCATTAAGAGCTTTTGGTTAGTTATTTTAGTTAGCTCGCTGTAGTTGAAGATCCTGATATAATATTAATTTAATTTTGTAGTGTTTATTTATAGTGTTGTGTATTTAGTGATTATACGTTCAGCTTCAAGGAAGCATCTTTTGAGAAGACTAATAAGACGTTTACAGTAATCTGTGATAAATAATGATTCTATTATTGTTCATATTACCTCCCTCACCGGTGGCGGTTACAAGAGTACAACTTGCCCAGTAGATAGACTTTCATGTATGTGCAAATGTCCCCCAGATAGGAGATAGGTAAAGCTTTTACCCCTTCATAAAATCAAAGACGCAGATGAACGATACTAAAATCATAAATACAAGAATAGTTTTATTAACTACCTACTCAAAAATTACTAGTGTACCTTTTAGTTTATAGCATAAATTAAATCAGTAAAGTCTAAAGTACGATACATACATAGAAATACAAGTAACCGAATTAAATTTATCGGCCCGTATCGAGCAGACGTTACCGAAACCTTTGTGGGTCCATTATAAAGAGAATGTTTCCTCTGCGCCGCGGGGGATTCCCTCCAGCACAATTTAGTGATGTCGTATAAATCATATGATACCTAAATTTACCGCAGACATGGTCAAAGGTAAGATAGAAATTTGAACAAGTGCACATAATAGTCGGGTAAGTGTTTTATGTGCTGAAATACTGGGGAAAAGAGCTTCATAGATCATGTAATCACGGCACTTCAGATAGCTTATTGTTACGATTTTATCAAAGAGAAATCCAGCCGTGAGATGGTTTGTTTTAGTTTAGCTAAGTAAATTAATAGCAAATAATGGTATTGAAAGTAAAAAAAAAGTACGTATTGTGATTGGGAGTTTTTATTTTTATCGACTTCTCAATTTCATCGGTTTTTTTTTCATATTAAAGATGCGTAGTGGTTTTGTTACACTACTAATTTATAAATATATTTCAGTTGCTTTACAAAACGATGTATTGCATCAGAAATCTTTTTGAGATCTTTTAACGCAATGAATATTGTATACTAATTTTTACTAATGAAGGCGTAGGGATTAAAATTTAAAAAAATATAAATAAACGTTCCATACTAGTTATTACAAGTTGTTCTGGTAAATGCTCCAATTGATTTGCAATTTTGCCGAGTTTTTATTTCAATTTTCATCTCTCACTTTATACATAATTTATTATTCAATATGTAAAGAAGTGAGTTATTATAAGACGTTACTTAGTGTGATAATTTATTACACACAATATCATATTTCTGTTTTATGTAATTCCTTTGAATTAACAGATTAACAACTTTGGTATAAAGATCAAATAATGTCAGCGTTTCCTGGCCATGAATCATAAAATATCATGTTAAAAAGACATGTGAAACCCATAAATTTATTGTTAATTAAACAAAAATTGGATAAATGAGAACTACTTTCTGATATTTAATTGCTATTGCGACGAAAGAGTTCAAAAATATGTCTACGCACGTTTTTAACTTTTTGTAAATTATTATTTTAAAGTTTGTTTTTTTTGTGGCTGGTTTAAGGCCATATTCATAGTCATGTATGTATGTCACGAACACCTCTGGTTATTTAAGATATTATTAATTTCATCCTTTTAAATCACTTTGTACGGCTGCCATAACGACGTACGGCCAACGGGTCGCTAGAAAAATCTCTAGAGAAATTATAGAACTGTCACATTTTAATCTATGTCAAAAGTACAAGAACGTAGTTAGTGTTTACAATAGGACAATTATATTGTTCTACGGAACAAAGATTGATTCATTAAAAAAATACTTTTATTGAAATACTCGCACGGGTTAGGACAGAACTGATCTAAACTGTTAAATTTTCAGTCCAAATATGTTATTCTATTATCTAGATGTACTGATAATATGACAACAGTTAAATGGAATTATCTGCAACATGAATCCGAGTGCATTTGTCTCGTGTGATAAACACTAGTTGAACAATCAAACATTGCCCAATTGGGTCGTCATGATAACGAATGGATTAATTCGGCCCATTTTGATTGATTAAGTCTCGTGTCATAATCGTATGGAATGTCTGATGGCTACAATTACGATGAGTTGATACAATTATTTTTTTAATTTAACCGGTAATGTTTATATTTCATTTTAGTTTTTGTGAAATTTATCTTCCGGCTCTTGGCAAAAGGTGTTTTCGAGTATTGATAAGCGTCTATACTTATTTGTATCTTTTGTTTACTGCAAACGTATTTATTTTCTAGTCACAGATATAGTCAATACATGCCATCACGTAAAGCATGTGTACGCACACAAACACTAACTAAATAGGTTTCTGTTTCGTACATCACATCTCTTTACACAGTTTACACGGATTAAAGTATGAATGCCAAGAATTTTCTATAAATTGTTTTGAATTCCTTTTTTTATGGAATACTGGGCAAACGAGCAGATGGTATGGACGATATAGCCTGATGGTAAGCGATTACCGCCGCCCATGGATACCCGCCCGCCGCAACATCAGAGGCGTCACAAGTGCGTTGCCGGCCTTTGGGGGATGGGAAGGAGGATGGGGGGAGGGTTTGGGGTATAGGCCTTCGGTATCCTCACTCACTCGGTAAAACACAGCGCAAGCTCTGTTTCACCCCGGTTTTCTGTGAGGCCGTGGTATCACTCCGGTCGAACCGGCCCATTTATGCCGAAGCGTGGCTCTCCAACGGGTAATTATCAACTTCATACGCACAAATGTTGGTAAAAAATGTTGGACGTTTTATGTAAACATCTACAAAATACTCTCAAGTAATTATAGCTCCTTAAGAGTATTGAAACCGATACAAAGTTACAAAAGTCAAGGGTCAAGTTGTCTTACCTACATGGTAAGACAACTTGACCCTTGACTTTTGTAACTTTAAGGTTATAAAACCCTTGTCCATACCCTGGCAAAGATTAATACGTTTCTAAGGCAGATGTCTGAACCCCGAAGGGGCGTTTTTCACTCCCCTGTGTCAATGTTTCACAGTACATAAAGCGTTGTGCGTCATTGCACCGCTGTAATGTCCTCACTTCCTCAATCCTACCTTGCTGGAATGAAGAGATTTGGTGGTAAAGGATTTGGAAAGCTATTTAAATTTGTTGATTCGAAAGTTTTGTTAAATTGTTTATTGAAATTTTCGGAGGCGTTGTTGTGTTTCTTAACAGTCTGTACAATCCTTTATTTATTAATTTACATAGATTATAACTATTTACTAGTGTATAAAATAATAATGTAGACGTTTTGTACGAAATAGAAAATAATAAAACACGATACTATTAGAATTAGAATGTTTTATAGTAATTTCAGCTGTTTTGGAGTCATTTGACATGTTCAAACACGTTTTGAAATACCATGAATTTGGCATAAGTCACTTATCACTTACGATATTTTTTTTAAGAGCAAGACGTTAACAGTTGAGGTGTTGCATACCTGTAACAAACAACATACAACATTTAACAAGATTACAAAAAAAGTTGTCCTTAGTTAATTAAACTATCTGTACCTCTTTAAAGTTACTGATTGAACAAAGAGCTCGCCTTGTTAATATCGTGGCTTAAATTAGGACATATGTATAAGAGATAATTTGGATCCAGTGCAGTACCAGTTATCAGCATAGAGTTTGGTGTGCTTAACACACTTCAATGTATAGAAGAGAAAAAAAAGATGATGCTTTTTCTTTTTGTTTCCAAAAAAAAAATACAAGCTTCGTTCATACATAGGTACACATGTTTAAAATCGTGCATTGAACTAAGAACTCCACCCCACAGTTAGTAGAAGAATAGAAAAACACTTTGCAGTCATTTCCTTTGCGAGATGTACTGCTCGGGGATTCATTATCAACCCTCGACAAATCCCTGGCTTTCTTGAGGGGACACCGCGAGCTACGAAATAATCGTGCAAAGGAAATGTTTCTATTATGATTTTGAGAGTAAAATGTATGACATATTATTGTTTATTTCCTTTTATCAATAAAAATTGTTTATAGTAACACAAGTGGATACGAATTGGCAAATCGTCGAGATGAACATCAGTCGTTAACTTGAGTCGTGAACTTGAGAGTGGAAGCATAGTGAGACAGCATACATATTTTAATTATTTCATAAATAGTGATATTAATATTAATATGTGTTTGATAATAGAAATGCAATAATGCGATGCAGAAGTTATTCTGAATATACCTATACCTACCTAAACCGCGAAACCAATTTGATAAGTTCTTGTTTAGATTTCAATCCTGAATTTGTCATTCTCTACCAAAATTTATTGTTATGTAAAATACCTTTGTAAACCCCTCGGAACGAGTCGGGTACCAATTTATAGGAATCATGCTCAAAATCTCTTTTTTAAATATACGTTGTAAACAATAACAGTACGGTAAATTTATTCCTTTATTATTCTTAAAATTTTCAGCTTTCATTCTCAGTAAGAATCCTTTTCGTGACTCTATTGAGTAAATAGCAGGAAAAGGGTACACATGTTTTAAGGTGAATGGTAATAGGCTTTAGCTGAATAGACCGTGGGGATTGTGGCTTCAAGTGGTTTTACGGACGACGACTTAATGAAATGTTTTACCTTTTCTCTGCTAATGTGCACTGAGACGGACTTTTGAGAGAGTATTAGGAAAAGTCCTTTTGTCGAGCTACTTATTTAGACTAATTAGTTTATGGAAATTCTTTTATATAATCTTTTGAGGTACTTTTTGGAATATGTAAAATGAATACTTTTCTAAATATCTAATTAACTTTCAAAAAAGTATCATCGACTTCGACGAATGATGATAAATTTCATGCAGTTAATTGCAAAATTAAATAAAATGAGTAAAATGACTAACACAAAAAAATCTATTGCTATTGAACCGAAAATGTTTTTTTTTTTTAACTCAAACGTAAAAATTTACCTATTTTCGAAACTTCTTTTTTTAAACTTGGTTGAAAAATAAGACTACATTTCAGAAAAGAAGAATATAATAGATATAAATATAATAAGGTACGCCTGACGTCTTTATTACAGCTATTTGTACGAAAACGCTAAAATGATTTTCATGACGTCGTAAATGGGTACCTATAAAATAAGATTCATTGTATGAGTATATCAGAATTCTTCATAAAGATATACGTAGTCGGTAATATTGATATATTTAGACCTGGTTTCGCGGTACTAGCAACTTTTAGTTCTTACAAATACTTGGAACAGGTATTAGGAATGTGGTGATATTAAGGATTGAGGAAAATGTTCAAACCTCCTTTAGCATGGCATGCTAGTATCTTTATTTCCGACAGGTCCGCGTATTTTTTTAATCATATTCTTGTTGTACTGAAACTATTCCCGGTACTTCTGTAAGAACTATTGTGTCATAGGTAAGAACCTATTGTTCTGCTAGCATGGATAAGTGTTTAAAGTCAAGAATGTTATTCGGGTTTTACTGGGGAAGTAAGGATTGATTTGTATAAGATGAAATAAAAAAAATCTTGTTAGCAAATCAAAAGCGAACATACAAGAATTTGAATATCATTTGTGTTTTTACAATAACTTCATCACCATTCGATACCAATAAAATATTATTTTGTATCGCGCATATTTAACACGTCACAGTTCTAGTTTGTTTCTTTTTAGTCACTATAGCAGATCATACTCGTATAAGTATTGCTTAACGCTTAAACGCTTATAAGGCGCTCTTGTGATAAATGTATTGTAAACTTGAAAAAAGCGGCCAAGTGCGAGTCGGACTCGCCCATGAAGGGTTCCGAAGCAGCAAGTAACATAATATAAAAGTTCTTGTAGTTCCTTGTAACTTTGATCGATATTTTTCGGTTTACCATCTATGACGTATTAAAAAAAACTAGTTACTAGATCTCGTTCAAACCAATTTTCGGTGGAAGTTTGCATGGTAATGTACATCATATATTTTTTTTAGTTTTATCATTCTCTTATTTTAGAAGTTACAGGGGGGGGACACACATTTTACCACTTTGGAAGTGTCTCTCGCACAAACTATTCAGTTTAAAAAAAAATATATTAGAAACCTCAATATCGTTTTTGAAGACCTATCCATAGATACTCCACAGAGTTTTGTGTCAGAGATTTGAGTTTCAGTTCTAAGTATGGGGACCCCCAAAATTTATTGTTTTTTTTTATTTTTGTGTGAAAATCTTAATGCGGTTCACAGAATAATCTACGTACCAAGTTTCAACAGTATAGTTCTTATAGTTTCGGAATAAAGTCGCTTTGACATACGAACGGACAGACAGGCAGACGGACGGACAGACAGACAGACATGACGAATCTATAAGGGTTCCGTTTTTTGCCTTTGGCACGGAACCCTAAAAATGAGAAGAAAGTGTATTTTTTCTTACGAGAAGTGAATATTCATAAAAATATATTAATTTTAAGTTATTTCAAATGCGAAATTAAATTGAAGAAAAACAATGGGTTTTTTAACTACCTTCTCTTATATATTAAAATCAATTGCTGTTCGTTTGTCTCGCTAAAACTCAAGAACGGCTGGGCCGATTTAGCTGATTTTGGTTTTGAAATATTTGTCTTAGTCCAGGGAAGATTTAAACGGTGAAAAATTAAAAATAATTTGAAAATCAAAATGTCTCGTATACGAAGTAGCGGGCACAGCTAGTATCTTATATTATTTGGTCTTCATTGACACTCAATTGTTGTTTAATAATTGCGGTAGTTTCGATAGTTTGTGTTAACATAGCCACGATTACTAATTATAAACAAAAAAAAATGCTGTGAAGGACTGTTTCATTTTCAATTATTTTGTATGACGAATGTATACGATTTCATTGCTGGGTGTGTTTTTTCAATTAATGAAGCAAGTAATCTATACCGTCTTCTATTGAGATTTGGAATTATGAAAATCAGCAAACAAATTATTATTGTTTTTATAATTAATAACCTTTCAACTGATGCTAAACAATTATTTTTACTATGAATTGTTTTTTTTTTTAATTTGACAACCACAAAACTATACTTATCTGTTGAAAATCATTGGTATTTAGGATTTATAGAATGTAAAAATTTAAAACAACAAATTATATTAATGTGAAATGAAGCGATATATTCGTATTTAAAATTAAGTGTATTGAAACTTGAAAACTCTAAATCTCACAAATTTAAGTAAAAACCAGAACACAGGTAAAAATTTAATGCTACCGTTTATTCCGGTACGTGACTTTGCAGTGATGCTCGCAGTTTGCCCACTGTGCGGTACTATGCTCATACAATGCTCGCCGCGTGAAAAATGCACGACTTCGTACATTACTCTTTTCCCGTAAGACCTTTCATGCCACGTGAGTCAGAATATACAACGCATATGTGAACTTTGAATTGCACCCGCTTTTGTTTGGTATGAAAATCTGAATATCTAACTATGTATATTATATAGTCTTCGCTATATTTCGATTAGTTTATGTCTGGTTATTAATACTTAATTTAAATTTTCTGTATATTTATTTTCATAACTGTTTGGTATAATAATCGCCTAAGGTGTCGCACCATAGGCGATTATTATACAATATAACATAATGAAGTTTTGTTATTAAGATCTACTATAGATGTAAAACTTGAAAATATTAGATTTAAGTATCTGAGAAATACTTCCAGATAACGTGAGGTAGATATATATTTTTTAAATATTATACTTGAATGGTAGTACAATAATAAACTTTTAACAGATAAACTTTTCTAAAAATTACGTTCATAATATTTTTAATACGTTTTATAAGGAATTAGATTGACTAAATGAGTAGTAACTTATTGCCGGATAATGAAATCAGAATGTTTCTTTCACACTGAGCTTATCAAAATATCCACTTCCGTGATAAAACTGTTACAATTGGGTCCAAACTATAAAGTCACGTTTATATTTAACTCCATATAAATAGAGGTGGAATTTATGTCCGTGGTGGCATGCGGTTCGGCGCACTGGGCCCAAATGAATTGGCTCCAAAATATTTGTCTGTCGTGAAGTTGGCCCAATGCCAGTCGGATCACTTTCGGCGTACTGGATAGAGATAAAATATAATAGCTTAGTCTGGATACAGAAAATATGCGAAGTGCCTGGTGATTCACTTGTTGTGTGGAATCCTCGTTTATGTAATCGAAAGGTATGCTTTATACACATGTTACTAACAAAACATCTTTGATCGTTTGATTATACTGATATTATAAGAGGACTCGGTGGATACAAGTCATGTAATAAGGAAGTTGAAGTTTATCATATTTATAAACCAAGTCTCTATTACTAAACAGTATGTACTTAAATTACATATTGCGTGTGTCCTAAATGTCGTGTTATGTTGTGTAATATGTCGATTAAATTAAACAACAAGGGATTTATTATTAAATAAAGAAGTCTCGAATATGTGTCTAGAATTCTTTAATTGTCTGTGAAATGAAAAGCCGATTATTGTTTCGTTCCATATTCTTCTTCTTCATCTTCATTTGATGAAATGGCGACCAGCCGGATCTCTCGGATCAGCTATTTCTGCCAATGTCAAGTTTTTATAGTCTTCATATCATAAGTCTTCAAGTCTTTAAGTCTTCGTCGTGATGAAATTAATGATAAAAAATATAAAAAATCTGGATGAGATGAAATGGGGACCGTCTTCCGAAAAAACAAAAAACGATCTCCCTTCGTTCCATATTAAACGTTCTTGATTTTAAAAGGGGGACACGTCAAAAGATGTGACTTTTAAAATTGACAGCAAGTAATTAACGATACATTCTAGACCAAATATTTAGGTAATGTAATTGGGGATTTCATAGTCGTTATAGATATACGGATTTCTTACTTATCTCTAATATTTTCATGACCGGACTAAGAAATGAGTCTGATATTGCGTAAGCCAATTGTAGTAATCGTGAGACAGCGTACTGCCTAATAATTTTGTAATGAAAGAGAAAATCTAGTTCCATTTTCATCAGACTGAATGGGATAAAAACTGAATGAGATATAGCGCTATAAAATGTCTTAACTGTTTATAAACACAATAAACAACTTTATTAAGTACAAGGACAGTAAATGAACTAGCTGAGTACAGTTGACAACACAACGCAACACTATCTAATTTATACTGGCCACATAATTTACTGTAGTACTTGTCCATAGTTACGTTACAAACATAAATATTTGTTTTGGGTACCCACGAACATTGGACATTTAAACCTTATTTTTAACAGTAGTACTGCAGAATATGTCACATATGCGTATATTTATAATCAACACTTATCTGTTATATAGCTATTAACTATCTGAAACTTTATCAGGTATTGGTAAAAAAAAACTTACTAACACACATAGATTCGCAAAAATATTACCCTTCCTTTTGACTTCGTCGTAATCGGGTAAAATACTAAACAACAGATGGTCAAAAATCTTTAGAAACAAAATTGAAGGTTCTGTTTGTTATATTATTTTTTTTAAAAGACAAACTCCCGCATTAGGAATATACATCCCGTGTCGTGGGGGAGTTTACAAACATATATGAAACGGACACAAAGAATACCCAGACTTAGAACAACAATTTGTGGATCACACAAAGTATTGTCCTATGTAGGATTTGAACCCACAACACTTGGCGCAGTAGGAAGCGGCGTGGCAACCACTTAAACCACTAGACCAACCGTTCAGTCATCATCATATCAAAATAACAGCTTTGCACTACCGTGGCCGCGTGGGAGAGCCACGCTTCGGCATGAATGGTGATACCACGGCCTCACAGAAAACAGGTGTGAAATAGTGCTTGCGCTGTGTTTCACCGAGTGAGTGAGGAGGCCCATACCCCAATCCCCCTACTCCGATGGGGGAGCTAGCCCCCATCCCAAAAGGCCGGCAACGCACTTGTGATGCTTATGGTGTTGCAGGTGTCCATGGGCAGCGGTAATCGCTTGCCATCAGGCGATACGTTTGCTCGTTTGACCTACTATTACTTTAAAAAAAATGCAAATAGAACTTACATTAAAAAAGCATTTTTTAATTCTTTTGTCTGTCCGCCTGTCTGTCTGTTTGTTCCGGCTAAACTCTGGAAAGGCTGGACGTATTTAGAGGGGATTGTTCATTGGTAGATAGTAGGTGATATAAGGAGTAACATAGGCAACTTTTTTAGTTTTTTTTTCCCCGCGGCCATAACTGCGGGTAACACTGCGGAGCTTATTAATTAAGGAAAAAATAAATTTTACAGTAGATCAAATCAGTGCGTTTTATTTCATTCCCACTTGTACATCCATTTTTGCTTGAACATTGTCTGCAAAACTCTGTATCTAATATGTATGTATGTCCCACCTTACATTTCAGAGTTTAGGGAGAGTGCGTACGACTGCATTAGGTACAGAGGAGCAAAGCTAAAGGTGAAATGTGATTACAACGTTTTGTTGGAAGACAGCACTATTAGTCCAACTCCTTCGGATCTGGAATCTGAATTCAGCCTTCTAAAGTGTCATAGATAACATTGATATTTATCAAACTACGAAAGGTTTTTTAAGACAAAATTGTGAAAAGATAGGCTGCCGAATTACCTAGCAACTCCCAATGGAATATTACTAGTATATTTCAAACAGTGCCATCATGAAACATCATACATGATACAAAGTAGTAAGCAGAAATCCAATCGATTTTTTCTCAAATACCCGTATTCAAAAGCATCTTGCCAACGTACAATATTTCAAGTATAAACAAACAGTTTGAGCAGTGTCTATAACAAGGGAAATATTTATTATGAGTAGTTGGTAGGAATGCATGAACTGCACGGTAGCAGTACGTAAAACTATTAGCAGTAATTCAAGAGATGATACAAAGCAGAAATCCAATCGATTCTTTCTCAAATACCCATATTTAAAAGCATCTTGCCAACGTACAATATTTCATGTGAAAACAAACAGTTTAAGCAGTGTCTATAACAGGGGAAATATTTATTATGAGTAGTTGGTAAGAATGCATGAACTGCACGGTAGCAGTACGTAAAACTATTAGCAGTAATTCAAGAGATGATACAAAGCAGAAATCCAATCGATTCTTTCTCAAATACCCATATTCAAAAGCATCTTACCAACGTACAATATTTCATACAGGGGGAAAATTTATTATGAATAGTTGGTAAGAATGCATGAACTGCACGGTAGCAGTACGTAAAACTATTAGCAGTAATTCAAGAGCGAAGCCATTCTGCAATCTCTTGGATCAGAGGCATTATGGCTTGGAACGCACGCCACTTCGCGAGTGAACGAACCAGCCGTATTAACTCGCTGTTGCAACTAATATTTCAGTTTCTTTTAAGGTTTCTTTAATTTTCTTTTGACGCATTTTGTTTTTGAATATTCTTAGATTTTCTAAATCTTTACTACAATTACTTTCTAGAATTAGTAACTTAATTTATACATATGTATAAATATTAAGAGTTATAAGTACGTGTCGCTTATTGTAAAAATCAGAGATTATGTTTTATAATTTCTAAATCATTACAATGAAATATTTAGGTAACTAAAGTAGTAAAAGAGTATAAATAAAGAGTAGGAATATATTATACGGTATTATGTATATATATTATAGATAGAATATAGTTAAATGCAACTTTATAGGTAATCAAATCGACAGCATACCATTTATAATTCTATGTTACGCGATATCTCTTTCATTTGTAGAATGATTTAAATACTTTATCCTTTAACTGAATAAGTTGTAATTAAGAACATTAGGTACATACGAAACATTCTAATATAATATCTAAAAGCTAATAATGATATGTGTCATGTCGACCACAACAAATAACTTAATGGTAAGTATAGAATGTCAGGTTGACCGCGCTATGACCTTGTTTTTATATTGTATTAAACATAAAGTAAATCTTCATATTTTTAGCATGTGTCATACAGGTATGTAAATCGTAATCATAACTTTACCCATTCTGTTAGTCCGTTTCTCCTTCTATCTTTCCGGATTTACTGTTCAAGTTTCATCATCATATGGCATTTCCATCTTTTCATATGATTTCGACAGCGCCTCTGTGGCAATTCTTGGTATGGCTGTAGAGCCCAATACGTGAGAGGCAGTAACGTCCACACGATTGACACTTGAGTAGAGGATCGTTTTGTGTTCGACCAAGTGAGACCCTGTCGTTCTTTTTTTTGTCTCCTCTCACGCTCGTTAGCTAGATTCTGGAACCAGCTCCTGTCGTGGGCTCTGCAGCCCTCCTCCAAAGAGTTTCTCCACTCGTTGCGATTGTTGACGAGGTCTTCCCACTTCTTGGGGTTGATTCCGAAAGCGAGCATGTCACGCTTTGCGCAGTCCTTAAAGCGCAACAAAGGAAGTTCTGTCCAGCCAAGTTGCTATCGGATCCCTAACATCCCAGGCGCAGACTGGCACATCGTGTGGTTTCTGTCAGTCCAATTCTAACACACTATTCCGCCGCAAGTTCCGCGGGGGGGTGACGGCCCAAGGTTGTTTCCGCACGTTAAAAAAAGGGTTTGTTACAAGTTTCCCTTCTCCTGGTAGTGATTTTGTCCTGTGTATTGTACTCTCTTAGTCGCCTCAAGCGACACCCATGGGATGAATATGGGTGGTGATATTAAGTAGTCTTTAATCCATCAGTATACGAATGCAACAATATGGCATAAAAACTTTTATCATTTGTTGCTATTCTCTTTCATATTGACCTTAACAGTTAAAGAGGTACCTTTTTCTATACAATGTTCCTATATTCTACACATAAACCTTAAGCGTAGAGTGTTTTGTTAAATAAAGTGTAAAATAACTAAACTGACATCGATTCGACTTCAAACGGACGGACAAGTATTTACACAATCACTTTCAAAGGACAGATAAGTGCCTCGGACATATGACTAGGGCTGCCACCCTAGCACCCTTATGCTCACTTCGAAACACTTTTTTTGCGTGCTCATTACTCAAAATGCTCATTACGAATGCAGACAATGCAACAATGCAGCGTGGTGACCCACACTATCTACACGGCGTATTTTAAACGCGCAGATGACGCGCGTATACGCGCTTCAAACGAGATTTGAACGCAACCTTGTATCCTAAGCACACGGGGCGATCGTGAAACGCTCGTCTACTGCGCGTATACGCGCAGATACAGCGATACAGACGCGCTGTAGTCGCTCGTAGACAATCCTCGTCAGTTGTACAATGACGTCGGTTGTGACAGCACTGCTTACGCTGGCTTTAGTACTGCTTTTAAAAGGAAAAAAGATATATATATTTACGAGTGTAAGAAGATTGTGTGGTCATTATCATACAACATTTACTATATTGGTATCCCTCCCCTACTCCTCCGACCCTTTCTACGCGCTTCAAACGCTTTCGAACGCGCTTCACACGCACTTGCATCGAGTTTTACGAGCGTTTAAATATATAAAAACGCAAAAATCGACATCTACGGCGCAGGAAACGCGAGTTCCTGAAACGCGCGCCATTTGCGCGTTTAAATTACGCCTTACCAACGAAACACGACAACACTAATGCTGTCATTAACCGACTTCCAAAAAGGAGGAGGTTCTATGTTCCACTGTATGTTTTTTTTTTTATGTATGTTCACCAATTACTCCGTCAGTTGTGGACCGATTTTGAATTATTTTTTTGTATTCGAAAGGGTATGCTTCCGAGGTGGTCCCATTGCCAGCATATCAGGATCTGATGATGGGATGCCAGGGAAATCGAGGGAAACCCTCATTTTTTATAGGCACATACTATGTTTTTCGTATATTTTCTGAAAGTACACCGGTATTTGCGTCTGGTAGTCATCATTTTATGATGATGAGCTGATGATGTAAGGTACAACTCCTTAACGGTTAGGAGTTGGAGGATAAATCTTTAAATATCATATGTATATATGTTACCTTAAGTCGTATTCTTTCAAATTATTTAGGTAAGCTGATGAAGGTACAACTCCTCAACGGTTAGGAATTGGAGGATAAATCTTTCAATTTCATACGTATCTAAAGACCTTCAGTCGCATACTTTCAAGTTATTTAGGTGAGCTGATGATAGAAGGTTAAACTGTTCAACAGTTAGGGATTAGAGAATGATTTTAATATTATACGTACGTATAGACCTTAATTTGTCTTCTTGATGATGAAATTTGATGAAATAGTTCAACTTACTACTGACCTACGATTGATTGCACTAAAAATTGAAAAATAAAAACTTTTTATAAAAAAAAAACCGACTTCCAAAAAAACATCCAACGAAAACTCTCTGCCAAAAAAACACTTAAAATCGTAAAATAAACTAGTTCTTCATAAATTGCGTATACCTAATTCTTTACTCATTTAAATAGTAGTATTATAATGTGTGCTAGGTACCTAAAATTTGTTTGAAGTCGGTGCTAAGCCAAAAAGAATACAAACGAACAATTACAAAAGTCTAAGCGATAGTCACTTGGCACCACTTTTTTTTTTTTAAGTTAGTCTTGTGCGGTAGTACCGCCCCGGTCGAGTCGGCGCGTTCGTGCTTAAATCAGCGTGGCTCTACTATCTTATAGACTTTACTACTACCATATTTATAAATATAAGTAGGTATAATTAATACAGCGGGTTCTGTTTTGTACATTAGTGCCTTTTAAGTTAAGGACGCCACGGGGAACATTTTAGGAAGTCAATTAAGAAGTTAAATTATCGTTCCCAGCTCGTCGAAACTGGAGCAACCCTATTAAACTTTATTTGAGTAGCTGCAAATTTGTCACAAGAAAAATTATTTAAGTTATTATTATTACAGGTTTAGTGTTATTTATATTTGTATAGAGATTAACCATAATATATATGACAAATAACTTTTGCTAAAAATATAGTTTAGGGCATCCCTGAAAGCGACCTATGCATTCTTTGACTTCTAGATATCTAAAAGGTCATCGACTTACAAGTTCAATGGAAGAGATAAAGCATTAAGAAACTTAGCACATGTTACATATTGACAATTCACGAGTTTTTACTCATATTTGTACAATAAATATATGTTTTACTATGTTAATATGTAATGTCAATGTGTGAATGTTATATAAACATAAGACTATTATAATGAATCCATCAAATAAAATATCTTGATTTCTCTCTTTAGACTAGGAAAAGACCACTGTGATCCAAAACGGTTCAGCGGTTTGGCCGTGATAGCGTAACAGACAGACAGACAGAGGTACTTTAAAATTTATAATATTAGTGCGGATAAAACGCAGATTGGTGTTATATTTCAATTTCAGAATCTTATCTTTACGAATTCAAAGTTAATAATTCGTACCAATTGGGACAAAGATGAAGAAATGTGATAAAACCAATTCGGTTAAATGTGTCTTCCAACATTCATGTTTTATTTCCTAACGAAATTTGAGCACAGAATTATTACAACAAAAATAAAATGTCTATAAAGACATATTTTCTTTCTCTCCATTCGTTTAGATGTAACTTTGTTTGTTCACTTTAGGTTAGGAAATGCGGAACATAAACACGAAAATCTAATTTATTAAATTCCATGCAACATCCGTATAGAAAGATTCAGAAAATACGGTTATTGTTTCTAAAAGATACTGTACTTTAATTTCAATAAAAGTAAGTTAAGGAAGAAGTTGAAAGTTGTAGACAATGAGCTCTTAATGCAAAGGTTTCAAAGGCAATTTTCCATGAAATTATACGTATGGAAGTTCAGAAGTTGCCAGACGGCAGAAACCTGAGTAGGAATGCATTCTCCGATGTACAGGACTTCGGGCGCCGGAGGCTACGCGTCGACAAGGAAAAAGTGCAAGTGATACGTCGACGGAATTATGCACATTTCGTTTCAATAACTGCAAAATGAATATTATAAGACCTAAAGTGGAGGAGTTTCGACGCATAAATTAAATTAGTTTGTTTTTTTCAAGCGATACTATATATTGAATTTAAAGAATAACCGTGAATTGCGATTTACTTTTAATAAAACTTTTACTTTCTTGTAACGTAAGTTGCAGTAACTCATCGCATTGCTATTTTATAATACAGACTAGCTGTTGCCAGCGGCTCCGCCCGCGCTTATGTCGGTTATCGCAGCAAATAGTAGCCTATGTGTTATTCTGATGTATTACTGTAAAGTTTCATCCAAATCCGTTCAGTAGTTTTTGCGTGAAGAAGTAACAAACATACACACAAACTTTCACCTTTATATATTAGTGTGATGTGATATACAACTTAACAACTAAAGCCTTCCTTTTAGCGACTATCGAAGTAGGCTGGATTCAAAGCCGTGTGAAAATGTGCATGGTGCACAATAGGTTTCACTAAGAACTTCCATTGTGAAGGCTGATTTGTAGGATGTTGCTAGAAAATATCACTCTCTAGAGATATGTTGCGAACGAGCAATACAAGTGTTCCCGGTATCTCAGATTAGTTCCTATTATTGGAACTACTGAAATGTAGTTTATGTTTTACTCGTAACATACGTACTGCTTTTAACAACTTCTGTTCCAAGAAATTCGATTACGATAAAGTCTAAATTTTGGAGCAAATATTTGCTTTTGTTAATGTAGTATAATATTTTACGGCTTTATTTCAATTTAAAATATACTCAGATCTTAGATGAGTTCCAATTTGTCAAATGACGACGTTTCATTTAAAAGATTAAGATTATTTACACCTTATATTGTACTGGTTTTTTACAAGCGTATAATATTGGTTTTCTAATTAAAATAAGATACACTTTCATTTTTCTGAAAACAGAAGTAAAAAGGAATTCCATAGGGACTAAGACATTATTTGTCTACCATTTATGAAATAGATTACTTCAATAAATGTTCCCCTCTTCTGGTCTATGAGAACAGACATTACCTAAAGTTGTGAGAAGGCCTGATGACGTGGAAAATTACAGCGGTCGGCACGAAAACGTTTACATCAAAGTAATGAATATGCATCCCGTGCTTTGCAGTGTGCGAAAATATGCGGAATTCGAAGGGGTTTGCTTAAATGCCGCAAGATGATGACAGGGGCCAAGTGTAACAGTCCTCAGGCCTGCAATAAATAATGCCTAAGTTAAGGGGCTACCTTCATTGTTATTTCCTTAACGGGCCGTCTTATGGCCCTCTTAATTAATTTGAAACTTTCTGAGGTCTCCTGTGGCGTGCAATTTGAATAATAGCACGGATAGGGTGGTGAAGCTTAATTTTAATTGCAAATATTTATGTTAAACGAGCCCCGAGGCGGCAAATGCCGTTCTAGGATATTGCAAAGTATGATATATTGCACAAAAACGTCTTGTGAATTACATAAAATCAAATAAATTATTATTTTAGTCAAATGCTTCCTCATTTTGTTGTATAAATGAAAATAAAAGAAGAATTTACGTATTTTACTAATTAGTAAATAATTAAATAATCTGAGCTGAACCAACTATCTGGGTGATAGCGCCATCAATTGCAATTTCCATATAATATATCCCACGCAAAATCTCTCTTAAAGAAAACGCGTGGGCAAGACTCGTCTGTACTTGCGTAGGATAATAATAAGTTGATACAATGTAAACTTAAATAAACTCTCAAATCACATGGAAATAAATTCAGTGGCGCTTTAGTAATAAGGTTGTAATTTACATAAGCAACGACGAGTTTCGCAATCCTCATCAATCCTGATCGTGAAGTCAGTTAGCAAAGTAATTAAATAATTGCAAAGAAATTATGTATACAGCCAAATTTTGGTTACTGGGTTTTATAGTTTTATGAAAATATATTCCGAGAGCAATTAAACGTAATAAGAGCATATTTATTTACTACTTTAATCATGTTTATTGGTACTAAATAGGAATAATTTCACCTGTCAGAAATAATGTTAACTTCGTTTTTGTAACCTTCAAATGTATTTCAATTTCCGTTTTGATATGTGATTAAAAAAGTAGGAGTTCATATGATATTATTGGAAAGTTTTAGTCAAAAGTGTTACCTGTAGTTATGAAGTGAGTCATTCACCAAATGTGCGTGCTGAAGAAACGGCACAAATGTCGTATTGTTCATCAAATACACAGAATGAATCAACGTATAACTTAATTCAATATTATGCCTAGTATTCCATGACCTTTGTTTATCTATATATATAAAAGCGAAATACCACTCACTTATTAATCACGAATTCTCAGAAACTATATCACCTACAAACTTGAAATTTGGCAGGTAGGTTCCTTATAGGGTGTAGACATCCGCTAAGAACGGATTTTACGAAACCCCTAAGGGGGTAAAACGGGGGTTGGAAGTTTGTATGAAAGTCCTATATTTTCGAAGTAAGAGACTTGAAATTTAAAATGTATGCTCTATAGATTGTGTGGAGGTGTACTAATAATGTATCTTTGGAAATTAACCCCTTTTGGGGTTAAAACGGGGGATGGTAGTTTGGACGCAAACGAGGTTGCTTGGGTCAGCTAGTAATTCATATTATTAATATATTGAAGCTTTTACTTCTTTAAGCATTTATTTTCATTCGCTTGAAAGTGATTTTTAAATCTATCGTGAACACTACTTTCTTTCTAAATAAAAAAATATGATATAATATTTTTCACTTTACTCTGTGTAAATAATATTTCATCATAAGCGGTTTAGCATTACACAAAATACAAATTAAATCATGCATAGATTATACGAATATGTGAAATTAATTCGTTATGTCAAGGAACGAACTAAGTGACGTGCAATTGGAGAGGCCTATCGATGTAAAAAATATTCGTATTTGATGGACACACCACTTACAAGTCAAAGAACGTCCATTGTAAGTTAACCTATTCCGTACACATTACAAAGGACAATTCATCAATTTCATTGGCAGATATCATTAAAACAATATATCTAATATCTATGTATTGTGTGGTCCTTCAAATCAAGCCGTCAGCCGGTGTCGACAGCAACACCAACGTTATGACTAACGAGTTGGTATAATGACACTTGCAATAACGTGATAGATGAACCGCCCTTAATGACCGTCTATAGGTGCAATAATTTGATAACTACAGTATCTACAATAGATTATGCAACAGATAATGGATAAAAGAGTACTTGAAAGACATTTGATGCATTTGTATCCACAAATTGCTCTTTGGCGGATTTCTCCTACTGTTACTTTAACTCTTTTTGTTGAAGAATTAATGTGCCTGTTTCTGGACTAGCCGACAAAGTTTTAATAAACTGTAGACAAATTGCCTTGAAATAGAAGCAAAAAGGAAGACTTAGCTTTAAACATTATATCCTATTATATTATACCTATACCAGTTCCATTTATTTTGTAAATAATTTTATTTGAATAAATTCATAATAATACTGGTATGAATTTATTCGAACCAGTTTTCTTTTAAATTGTTATTTTATCATACTTTGTTATTTTTAGTTTGTACAGTTACATTTTTTAGCACCTTTTTTTCTACTCATTTCGAAACTCTAAATTTATATATTAAGCTAGCTGTGGCTATGAAGCCTTCGTGAATTTTAAATTGTTATTAGGTGTCTAATTCTGAAAGACTATTGATAATAATCCTTAAAATTATAATACCACTTAACTAGAAATAGAGATAAGTAGTTATTCAATTGAAAGAAACCTTAGAATGTCTCACGTTTGTAAGTAATAACCACGTGAGCAATATTTTTCTAAACAATTATATTAGCGAAGTAAACAAAGAATCATACTAATATTATAAACGCGAAAGTTTTTAAGTATGGATGGATGGATGGATGTTTGTAACTCTTTCACGCAAAAATTACTGAACGGATTTGGATGAACTTTACAATAATATAGCATCAGAATAACACATAGGCTACTATTTGTCGCGATAACCGACATACACGCGGGCGGAGCCGCTAGCAAAAACTAGTAATGAACATATGTTGAGAGAATTTTGTTTATTATGGAAGTAAAGACACGCTGATTTCAACAAGAACCGGTTCGACCTTGACAGAACAACCAATCTAAAATTACGGTATTCATGCTACTGCATTATTGCATTATCTGCATTTGCAATGAGTATGGTGACGACTACTATATATAGAAAGAGACCTCAAGAAAGCCCAGTTGCCGGAACCGACAACCCAAGACAGAAGGACTTGGCGCAGACAAGTGAGGAGACCCGACCCCACATAACGGGACCAGGGAAGGGAGAAGAAGAAGAAGATGGTGACGACTACTCTTGAATTCTGTTCGTGCTTACCATAGGACAAGAAGAGAAAGAGAAGGGAAAAACACGTTCAAGACAATTCTCCAACGTAACAATATGGAAGTATATGTAAATACTAGCTTTTGCCTGCGGCTCCGCCCGCGTATATGTCGGATATCGCGGTGATTCTTCCAACTGACATAACAAACACTAAATGGTAAATGAAGTAAACCACAACAGATTGGTGAAAACCGCATTCAAATCGGTTAAGCCGATCCTGAGATTAGCGCGCACAAACGCACTAACAAACCGACAAAAATTAAAAAAATCATTGTTTTGGGTTCTATTGTGTTCATAAAAGTCCCCTACAATAGTTATTCTGATATATCTTCCATGTACAGACAGTGACCAGTTACGATTTTAATAAATGTATTGATTGATGATCAAGATGAAGAGCAGAGAGAGCTGAAAGTAGACTGCGGTCGCATTGAGTTTTTCGCAATTGTTTTAAACTAAATTATTTTAATATAGTTTAAAACAATTTTTCGTGGTGTTGGAGTATTGAAGCCGGTAACAGTTAATTGTTTGGAGTATTTAGACTTATGATCTAACTATTTTCCGTCCAATTTCGGTAACGTACTCGTAATACTGAATGAATAATCGAATTTGAAAACCGAACCTTTTAGGAAGTGAGGGTATTTTAATATGCAGTCTATGTTATTAGTCTTCAGCAGATTCATGATTACTCTCATATTGTCATTACGATGATATAATTTCTTGGGACGCTATTATACGAACAACAGACAGATTTTACGACGTTCTCATCAAAAAGTAATAAGTACTCTTACTAGTATAATGTAATGCTCAAGTTTGCTATCAATCTTTCTCGAAAATCGGCAATTCATATCTCAAATATCATGAGTTCGAACAATTTAGAGTTTACGAAATCAAAAAGTCGTAACATTTTATTAGACTCTCAATAAAAGTCAGTAATGAACAACTTTATGTACCAACTTACTGGGAACAAAATAACTAACCTAAAGGAATAAGAGCTTAAAATTCAATTACGAAACAATTCACTGTGCAAAATCTACCATAAAATTAGTACACACCTGAACAATTCAATATTACTGCCGCTAAAGCAAGTTAAAGCTGTCACACTAGACTATACCCTGAAACAGTGGGTATTGAAGATTTCATAGGAATTTCGCACGGTACGTCGCTTCCATTCGTCACCGTCGAGTAATTAGGCGAGACTAGGAACAAATATAATTTTGCAGTCATAATACACCTTATTATTGACGCACTATGGTTAATTTTAACGTAACGAGTGACGACTTTAATGGAAAATAAGAGCGTGCGACTGGTGAGACGCACTCACGCAATGTCTGCCAATGTACTAACTGGTGAATTTGAAAACACGTTTACTATACAGCTAAATGCCAACGGCCGGGTGGCAATGATCGATCAGCATTAGACTATAAATAATGACAAATATCTAGGTCAAATGAATCCCAGTGTGCACAAGTAATTATATTAGCGTCGTATTTCATTTTTTACATACTGCCACTGGATACATCGCATGTGGCGAATAAATGAATCTAATATGTGTGAATAAACAGTACAGAATTAGATGTCTGTGTTACTTCCTGGATCAAATAGTAACTTATTAATTTAACTAAATAGATTATCTAAAAGATCTGCAATAATAAAAATTTGATTAGAACCCCAAGAAGAATCAAGCATTTTAGCTTATGTTGTTCACTAGTCACAATTTTAATAAAAAAATAACTTTAATACATATTATTATTATTAGACTATGTAAATAATGATCGATCAATATTTTGAAAACATGGTAATAAAGAAAATGTACTGATGTTTATATTTATATTACGAAAAAATATGAAATTCGGCATAGCAAAGATGATATCATCCCCATTAAATTACGAGCGTCCAGGAATTTTTTTTCGGAATTTACATTCTTTTTCAAGTGATAGAAGATAACATTATATCCATACCGATATTATAAATGCGAAAGTAACTTTGTCTGGCTGTCTGTCCTGCTTTCTAGGCCAAACCGCTGCACCGATTTCAATAAAATTTGGCCCAGAGATACTTTGATTATTGAGGAAGGACAAAGGCTACTCTTTGCTGCGATAACCGACAAAGACGCGGGCGGAGCCGCGCGCAAAAGCTAGTAAAATAATATAGGTACACGAAATATATGCCGACACTCAGACATGTCAGTGAATACATACATAAACACACGTCTATGAATACATACATGGACACATGTGTCTGTGTAATGTGTTACATACTTAACGGATACAGAATCTCTGCATGACTGGTCACAACAACGATTTACTAGAACCACATAATTACATAAGCCATAATGTTCCTTCCAACATACTCGTGATTAAAGCTCCAATCGATCACCAACTTCCTCTACTTATGGTAATATACCCCAGCACGCACCGTCGCTGCCAGGTGGCACCCTCCACAGTGGCCGGGGTAGCCATCCGTGACGATTCTACCTTTCGATTATGAGGAAACAGTTGGCATATCAGCTTACGTAGGGGTAGTGAACAAAGACGTGTGTGTTGACTAATAGACTACTATGGATTGAAATTTACAAATATCGTAGCTCTGGCGGCCTATTTGACTGCAAGGTTAAAGATATATGATGGTCTTAGTTCTCACTCTATATACAAATTTGCATCTCTGAATATGTAGGTCTTTTTTTTATGGAGTAGGCGGGCAAACGAGCAGACGTATCGCCTGATGGTAAGCGATTACCGCCGCCCATGGACACCTGCAACACCAGAAGCGTCACAAGTGCGTTGCCGGCCTTTTGGGGATAGGGGTGTGAGGTGGGGCATTGGGGTACGGGCCTCCGGTAGCCTCACTCACTCGGTGAAACACAACGCAAGCACTATTTCACACCGGTTTTCTGTGAGGCCGTGGTATCACTCCGGTCGAGCCGGCCCATTCATGTCGAAGCGTGGCTCTCCCACGTAGTTAAAGGTTCTTCTATTATATATTTTATATGATCGAACCAAGTGGCGTGTAATTAGAGAGGTATACGTCCAGAAGTAGACTGCGATGGTATGGTTATCAAATTAGGTTCAAAAATGACTATGTAACATGATTCAGAATGTTTTTATTACAGTATTTGAAGTACTTTGTTAGGGCTAATCCCGCCCACACGCCCACCGCTGTAACGCCTGTACACCAGGATCAACAGCAGTGACCCACGAACACACCCAGTTATGACACTCGGGAAGTCCCAAGAAAAATTAAAGTGTCTTAAAACCCGCAACGGAATTAATCAGAAGGAGGAGTTAGAAATATAATATGTCCACTTAACTCCCCAGCAAAGCGGGAGACAAAATGATGTCAAAATAGGCAGACACCTTTTCAAACCGGGAAGTGAGCTATATTTGATTAAGGGCCGGTTTTTCAATAGTCAGATAAACAGTCAAATAGCATTTATTCCTCAGTTAGCGTAAGTTTGGGTCTTTCAATAGTCAGACATCAGTTATCAGACGAATAAAGCTGTAATCTGACTCATAACTTTATCTGTGCTTTCAAACCTCAGTTAGTGTTTTATTCTGTAGAATAGTGATTTGACGTTGTGTATTTCTCTTGTACCTATTTGTGGTAAAGTTTAAGTACGTTGTCGTTATTGAATATTTGATAGATTATGGATGTTTTTGACTCGATTGACTTTTTGTTCTGAGGTAAAAAGGGTTATTAGAGAAATATAGGTTATAGATACTATAGAGAAGATGAAGAATTTTTATTTCACACACTGCTATCTAGTTCGAAACAAAACAGAGCTTGTACTATTGGTAACGAGAAGATTTCCCTAGTGGCCGTTTGCGGAACTAACGTATGACAGACACTTCTACCTGGCAGTTTAATGTACAGAGCGAGTGCATTGTTATTGTTTCATTGATAGACGTCTACGGAGAAGTAAAAAATACGTATTTTAAAAGTGGAATGTTACCGTGTATACGTATTTTTATCTGTCATACGTTAGTTCTGCGACTTGCCGCTAGGGAATCTGCTCGTCACCATTTAAATTCTTTCTACAATGATTTCATTGATAGACGTCTACGGAGTAGTAAAAAAAATATTTTAGGACTACTTCGTGAGGGTAAACAGTATTCTAAAAGTGGAATGTTAACGTGTTTACGTATTTTTATCTGTCATACGTTAGTTCTGCGACTTGCCGCTAGGGAATCTGCTCGTCACCTACCTATGTGTACCTATTACAGAGAACTGACATAAATACAAATATACTTTTTACGTTTAAACACATATTTATTAAACGTAGAAACACCTGTTTAGAAAATTACTATGCACCACCCGCAAACCCGGCATTTCATTTTTATAAATTTTGATTACAATAATTGTTATGGACTCAACTACAGGAATATCATAAACGACTTTTTACTAAATTATTATTTACTACATCTATTATAGACAAATAATAATTATAATCGAATGCTTTCATTTCATTTAATTAAATATCCCAAACCGCCAATCATAAAAAAGACAAAAAGAAATAGAAAAAGAACAGTCAACTTGAATGTTGTCTAAAAGTTTCTGGTCCTTATCTAACGTGTGACTACCTGTATAGCTGCATCTCACTTGCGCATGATTACAGTGAACATAGCTGTGAAGGACCATCAAGTAACTATCTGACTGTTTACTCCCGATTGAAAAACACAAAAAGTTTATTCGCTTGTTAAAGAGCTGGATACATTTATTCCCTTGTTAGTTATTAGACCGTTTAACTGGGGATTGAAAAACCGGCCCTAAGTCTTTGAAGTACCAAGAACATTATTTGTAAAGTTGTATTAAAATTAGATAATGTGAAACTAACATTAAATAAAAACATTACGACTAGATAGAGTACCACCCAGTGAATAAATTCTCGGTAAGTCGACGGAATTGCAGATATTTCCACCGGTAGATAAATACCTACGATGCCTCGAATTGATCCAAAGGAAATTCCATTCCTAGAGAACTACTTGCGCTATGTATAGGTAAGGCAGAAATATAAATTGGTGTAATATGTGAATTATTATGGAAATGAAGTTTTATAAATTGATTTGTGTACAAATCAAAAGTCA
Organism: Diaphora mendica; assembly: GCA_949125395.1. NCBI lineage: Eukaryota > Metazoa > Arthropoda > Insecta > Lepidoptera > Erebidae > Diaphora > Diaphora mendica. Next base: position 16,572,230 of record OX421324.1, on the reverse strand, counting down.
AAAATTTCTACATCAATTAAGTTCGCATCTCATTAAAAATAATTATTAATATTGTTTTTTATACGTTGCAAAATGCGGAAGTTTTTTTTTAATTTCGCAATCATCATCATAAAATTTGTGCAACGTAAATGATATTTAAAATTTCTAATAAACTAACTGACCGGGTGAACTTCGTACCGCCATATTTATATCTGTCTCAGCTTCTCACAGGCAGTGTACAGTCGCGGACAAAAAAATGACATTTCTCGTTATCTTTTAATTTTTCTTGTACACAAACCTTGTCCTAACAATAACGAAATAATAAAAAATAATTATTTAATTTGGTGCAGCCGATCGAAAGTAATGGGCGTACATACATTTTGCTGATTCTATATAAATATTTATTTCGCGGATTTTAATTATAGGTACATACATATATATATAGATAAATGATATAATGGTTTTTTATGATTGACATGTTTAAATCATGATTTTATTGTTTGGTTATTTTTATATTTAAAGTCGTTGGTAAAATAAATAAATTTTGATTTCTAAGACGAAATTTCACACTTTGACGAAACGAAACCTTTCAACATTTTAGTATTAGTTAAACAGTTTTCAATCATAAAATAATTCTTATTTTAATAAATAATACATATATTATCCAATACATCATAAAATAAGCACATCCGGAAACGAGTCATTTCAGACTCTTGTTTTTTTTTTGTCGTTATGCATGTAATTTCATTTCCACGGTTGCACGCACCCGTTAGCTAAAATTAATACCTATGTTTTACAACTTCTTTACAAAATCGAAGGATATTTTTAAAATCTTTTTATCTAATTTGTAACATTTGTAAGTTTGTTACTTTGGTAAATCTTAAATTGGAATAACTTACAGTTCGCTTTTATCCCATGGACTTAAAGTTGTATTTATTAGTATAGTTCCAATGACGATGAACCTTGACGTCATCATAAAGGTGTATCGTTATGAGAAATAAACCAACAACTTAAATAATGGTTATCAATGACTTACATCCTAGGTTACCTCCTGACAAGGGAACTCCTCAATGGTCATTCGTACAGGTAGGCACAAACGTTCTAAAGCAGACACATAATCTGGACCTAAGTAGCTGTCACTGGCTTTTAATATGTCAATATTGACCAGACTACTCCAGGAAAAGGTTAAAATCTTTCGAGTAAATAAAAGCACGATTGTGGGAATGATTTTTGAAGTGAAACTTCTTATGCGACTTCCAACAAGGTTGCATTAAGCGTTTAACGCTACCATGGAGGGGGTATGAAAGCACTGTTGCACATTACGAAGTTTCATTTCTTCTACGCGGAGGGAGTTCATGTCTTTTTTTTAAATTTTATTTACTACAGTTGGGAAAAATTGTGAGTTTGATTATGTCATTGGATTGCAGCATGTGGCTTTGATGCTCAATGACACTGATTTGATAGTAATAGGTCTAACATCTGTGAATACAGCCGAACGAGGTTTAATTAAAACCATATTTTAGGGAACTAAAGGCTAAAGGGAAAAAAATATATTATTCGATTCAATGGAAACGATAAGATCGTAAAGAAAGAAAAAAATGTAAACATATATAGGACATCGCTGAGCATTTCATCGTCATTATCGGTATACCGTAGTCCACTGTTGGACATGAGCCTCTTCCGATGCACACCACTCTGATCGATTTTGACCTCATAATTCCTTAGGAGTACTAACTTGACTCTATCTAACGTTTACTTTATGGTACATTTACGATCTTAAATACGTTCAATAATACACAACTATGCAAAGCAAAATGTGTAACTAACTAGCTGACCTATGCAACCTCGTTTGCGTCCAAACTACCATCCCCCGTTTCAACGCCAAAAGGGGGTTGATTTCTAAAGATACATTATTAGTACACCTCCACACCATCTGTAGAGCATACATTTTAAATTTCAAGTCTTTTACTTCAAAAACATTGGACTTTCATACAAACTTCCAACCCCCGTTTTACCCCCTTAGGTGTGGAGTTTCGTAAAATCGGTTCTTAGCGGATGTCTACACCCTAAAAGGAACCTACCTGCTAAATTTCAACTTTGTAGGTGTTATAGTTTCTGAGATTTCGTGATTAATAAGTCAGTGGTATTTCGCTTTTATATATATAGATTCAAATGTAACGCTGGTAAAACCGCGGGAAACAGTAGACATTTAAAACAAAGAACAAGTGGCAGTATTCGCGAATCGTAATGTGTTATTATAATGGATTACGGAATGCGTGGAGAGGTCATTGTACTAAAACGTTTTTATTGTAGCGGAACATGTGAAAAAACTTCTGAATGAAACAATGTGGCAAGATTTCACTTTGTTTGAGTAAATTACTGGTCTTTATAGAATATCGTTTCAAATTATACTGAACTAGTTTTTTTTTATTTATTGTACATATGTACTTACATTTTAAGTTACGTTTCTTTTAAATATAGTAGGTTGACTGCTTCGAGCAAGTCATTTACTGTTGTTTCTACAATCTGCTCACTGCTTCGATGTTATATTTTAACACCTTAATACCTACATTATAATTATATTGTTATCTATTTCTTCATAATAGAAATTAATCGTCATTCATAGTAATTCATCGTCAAAAAAAGAAAGAAAATAATTTTGATAATGAAGAAACAACGAAAGCCTTAAAAAGCAAATATATATTAGTAATACATTTGAAAGCAATTTTAATTTTATCTAACAATAGATGCATTTTAAGGTATTCTTGAACTATTCGACTGCCTCGTTGGTCTCGCGGTTGGCGTGTGCGACTGCTGATCAAGCACAGAATAACTAATAGTACTTACGTATCATAAGGTCTCGGGTTCGATTCCCTGGTCGGACCAAATGTTTGTATGAGCTACAGATATTTGTTTCGGAGTTTGGGTGTTTTCTATGTATAATATGGTATGTATTTACAAAAAAGGTATATATGTATTTATATCAGTTGTCTAGTACCCATAACACAAGCTCTGCTTAGCTTAGGACTAGATGCCGTTGTGTGTTAGATGTCATATATGTGTGATGTATAGATACATATATTCGATCAGATAATAAAGTTGATAAAATAACAATTTAGTAATATTATGTGGCAGCATAATAATAACAGTGGGTAATAATAATAAAAGTAAAATCTATATTATAAAGGCATAACACAAAGAAACGTTCATTCCCGGCAACGATTTGAATGACGACGGCAGATAACTTTTTTAACTACATATTTTAAATATTGCATAACCTGCTTAAATTAAACTGTCTAACTTAAAATAAATACTTCAGTTTAATGAGATAATTACATACAAAAATTAATAAGCGTGGCTTCTAAATTAATATTCTCATAATCGTTATCCAAATATCATATTCTAGGTTCAGTAGGCCCTTGATACCTGTAAACGAGCCAATTAAAACTGTGTCCTGAACTATTTTTTTTTTTATAAAGGACAACTCCCGCACAAGGAATAAATCCTGTGTCGCGGGGGACTTTAAAAACATACATGAAACGGACACAAAGAACACCCAGACTCAGAACAACAATTTGTGGATCACACAATTGTGTTTTCCTACGCAGGATTTGAACCCACGACACTTGGCGAAGTAGGAAACGGCGTGGTGACCGTTAAACCACTAGGCCAAACGTGCAGTCAAATATATAATACACTACTACTTCTAAAAATATACGAGCATCTCTCAGATGTTAGGTATTCTCGTTTCGCCTAAATGTTTTACGAGTTGTAGTAGATAAGATGAAAATACCGCGAGAGCTTGACAGATTTATTTATAAACAACTGTAATTTTAAATTTAGCTACTTGTTTTAGCTTTCCTTAGTGTTTACAAGTTTAGTGCAAGTTATATAACGGTAAACTAGATTTAATTTACACTTTTACTTTCTTCATAACTCTCATATCAGCTGGAACTGGTCAGGGAGAAATGTAGGTTTATGTTCAATGTTATTATTTCGGTAAAAGCTAACGACGAAAGGTTGACTGTACTTACTTGCAGTATTTTACATACACGCTTTAATCCTAAAATATGCAGTAAAATTTTGTAAATAGCGCCACAATTAATTATGTGTCAGGATACCTATTGATTGATTAAGGATGTCGCATTGATAAAGGGGTTTTATCGGTTTCGAAGTTATTCAAGGAAATACAAATGCCTAACGTAACGTTAAGCTCTTTTTTAAGAAATAAACTGGATAAAGTCGTAATATTTGCTTTTTGGAAAAATATCATTGAGATGGAACATTTAATTTTATCACTATTCGAGCTATCAAATAGTTTAGCTAGCTAATTAATTTTAAATAATTTCTGGTACTTGAAAACCGACACAGTTTCAACTGAATGATACAAAAATATAATTTTAATGTAGTAGCTTTGACCGCGCACGTTCTTTTAAAAATGGAGTACGGATATTGAATGTCGGCACCTGTGGCCTGCGGTTTTCATCTTTGATACGTTTTTATTACTTTAAAATTACTAAAACTACTTTACATAACATGATTACTTACAAACCATGAGTATGGCAAACTAATGTTAGGCGATCCGAAGGCGAACTGAATGTAATTCACATTTGGATCATTGTACGCACGCACCAAACGTAAGGTATCATTACGTGATGTTATCTACATGAATGAGAGTGATTATCGATGCAACAAGTGCTCTGGTTGTAGCCAATCGACTAAAGACCTTGAAAGTAAGTAGAGCGATGCGACCGCAAACGTTGTTTGGCAACTGTTGAGGCCACCTGTCATACGTGTGGGAATCAGTTTATTCATCTTAGTATTGGATGTCAATGTGTTTCGGTAGTAACGTCTGACGGTTCTGATTTATATTTAGATAGCACTTTAGTAATTTATTTTGCGGAATTTGTGAAACACACAAGCTGAAACTTAATTATGTAGAGAAAGAGCTATCTTGTTTAATGTTTAATGGTCGTCTTGTTACGTAAACGTAAGCATAGACAGAGGTGGTAATTTCAAATTTGTTATGTGGAGGAACGGAGCACAAGTCCCTCCAACACAAAGGGAGGATCCTCTGACCAGGCGAGGTGATCATGCCTGGTGGGCCACTGCCCAACGGTTGATGTTGGGATGTTGTATATATGCTAATCGGCGCGAGAACTTCTATTGCGCGATTCAGGATTAGTAGTTACTCCGTGTTGTGTGTTACTTCGTAGATCAGTGTATATTCGGTAGATGGCGCTGTTGAGTGCTTCTGCTTGCGTTATATGTGGAAGTCGCCACAGTTACTTGTCACATTAATTCGTTCGAATATCTTTAAATCTTAAAATCTTAGACTAAGTATGTAAATCATTTTGAAGGAGGTTGAGCTTAATAATCTAAGAGGTTGAGGTTATATTTAGAAATGTTGAAGAAACAACCAGTTGTTTTTTCTTCGTTTCTTTCTTGTTTTAACAGTTACGACGAGCATTTTACAAGTAAATAAACTTTGAAATTCATTTCTTAAACTTTTTCCTGATCTTAGCAACATTTCACAAAAGTATTATTTTACAAATACCGAGGTCAAGGAAACAAATGCAATGCTTTTAAAGGGCTCTTGTCGATATTGCAATAACATTGACATTTAGGAGAAATTACTTAACTTGATCGTTTATTGGCTTTAGTTCTGTCGATTGTCGAGTGATTAAGTAAATTATTTAAAGTTACTGTCATAAGTGATTACTTTCAATGTAAATTAAATTTACCTTAATCAAGTCAGTAATCCAAAAGCCTTTGAGCAGGTTAAGCAATTCTGACGTAGGCTTGGTTACTCCCTCCTTTCTCCTGCCGCATTACAAGAGTCAATTTGCAAACTAAATTGTAATTATGTACTAGTTTTACGTTCTGGACATCCCAGTTATTGAATATATGTGTATTGATTGTAATAAGAAACATTCAGTAAGATTGAAAAACCTAAATTAGTGTAGTATTATAGGTTCAAAATGCTGATTTTATAGTTATTAGTTTATATAATAAATAAATAAATAAAAATTTCGGACATCTAACACACAACGCCGTCTAGTCCCAAGCTAAGCAGAGCTTGTGTTATGGGTACTAGACAACTGATTGATATAAATACATATATACTTTTTTTTTTTGTAAATACATACATATTATACATAGAAAACACCCAAACTCCGAAACAAATATTTGTAGATCATACAAACATTTGGTCCGACCCGGGAATCGAACCCGAGACCTCATGATCAGCAGTCGCACACGCCAACCGCGAGACCAACGAGGCAGTCAAATAGGCAGTTATATATATTATCTTCGTATATATGTAGTCATATTAATATTATTTTAATATTTACTAAATACTTTGTTTAAAATTATAACTTTCTACACTTTTTCTACTTTTAAACTTTCAGTATTCTTAATTTCATTCGTGATAGTTTCATAAAAAAGCGTATGAAATATACCTTTAACGACAATTTTACCACCCAATTAACTGTCACACTATTAAAAAAACAACATATTAGTTATTTTTTGTTCACACATTGTGGGTAGGTGTCAAAAAGTTTGTACATACTTTTGAAAAGCTCCTAAGTGATTTAAATTATTTATTGGTAAATATAGTGAGTTATTGCTAAGTTTTCATAAATACTTACAGTTACTATTTTGACTTTATGTGGAGCTAAGTGTTTAAGCCACCTGCCAGCTTATTTGCACTATCTCACATTTTAACAACACTTTTGAATTTTTCAACTGCTAACTCCGAAATTTTCAAGCCATGTCCCAACTTGCTGATATTCAAGCAGCCCAGAGTAGTTTGGAGGAAAGCTTCTCCAAAAGGATGGCTCAGCTTGAGGCTCAACTACATACCGGATCTAACTCAAAGGAAACTGTTGCGCGCGTCTCGGAGGAGTTTAGGGCATTCCGGGAGTTAATGTTTAACATGATGGGTCTGCTTCGCAAGCAAATCAGCGAGTGTGCGAGGATGGTGGATGTCATGGAGACCCGCCACAGACGTAAGGCCCTTATCTTTCTTGGAGTGCCTGAAGCATCTAATGAGGACTGCAGTAAGATCCTACTTGATGTTCTTAACCTTAGGATGGGTCTCAAAGATATTACAACATCTTGCATCCAGACCTGTCACCGTATTGGCACTTCCACCAAAGAACGCCATCGACCAGTGCTTGTTCGATTTTCTTCAGCAGAGGTTCGAGCTGCAGTTTGGAAAGCGAAGACGGCGTTGAGGGGATCCGGCTTCACGGTAAGAGAATTTCTTACCAAAACTCGACAGATAATCTTCGGCTTGGCCCGGCAACATTTCGGCGTTGCAGCCTGCTGGACGCAGGATGGCACTATTGTCGTCAAACCTCCAGACAATAGTCGCCACAAGATAACATCATCGGACGAGCTGGAGCCGCTCATGGCCAAATATCCGAAGGCGGCATCCTTACCCAAAACCAGTTCGAGTGCAGCCACTAGAAACTTGCGGAGACTGTAATCATCTGGTACTACTAAACAGTTGTCACCATTTGTTTTTTTTTTTTCAATTAGCTTGTTGTTTTTAAACCAATACGGAATTTTTGTATTGTTTGTTTACGCTCCATTTAATGTCACTGCACTTAATGTCATCTGTCAAAATACTTTTTTTTTTTTCTCTCTAGTACGTTCAGAAACTTGTTGGCGGTTGTGAATATTTGTTAATAACTTATTTTTTATCGATATTTTTTTTTTCTTGTCTTTTTTCTTAATTATGTCAGTTTGTTTACCTCATTTTTAACATTTAACATTCTATTAATACTCCAGTGTTACAACCGATCTGCATAATGCAATGCATTAATTTTGTGTGTGTCTGCTGGCGGGTGGTGTGGAAATGCGGACGGCCAACTCCAGCATCTTAAGGTCACATAATTTTGATTTTATAATAATCTTTTTTTTTTTTATATTAATTATTCTTATTTTATATTTCTTATTAAATACACTTATGAGTGATGATAATGATGTGTATTTTTCTGCCGATGACACGTTAGAAAATACTAGTTATACTTCCATAACGGAGACACTGGGTGAACAATTACGACAAACATTTTCCGTGCAATCTCGTCCTTTTTTAAATGTCTGCCACGTAAATGCACAAAGTATCCCAAGTCATTTTAGTGATCTAGCAGATACCTTTTCTGACAATAACGTTCATGCCATCCTGATCTCGGAGACTTGGCTCAAACCTCACCTCCCCTCCACCTCTTATCCTCTCTCTGGCTTCACACTTATCCGTAATGACCGTCTGGACAAAAGAGGCGGCGGTGTCGCCATCTACCTGCGTAGTTTCCTACCTTTTAAAATTCTCGCCTCTTCCACCTCCGATATATCCACCTGCGCAGAGTACCTATTCCTCGAGGTTTTTGTCAAGGGAGTTAAAGCTATTCTAGGAGTAGTCTACTGCCCTCCAAATGCTAACTACTTCTCTAGCCTGGAAACAGTGCTGGAATCTTTAGGGTCGGATTACTCACATCACATCATCATGGGAGATTTCAACACAGATCTCTTAGCCGTAAACTCCCCTCGTACACGCAATCTCCTTCAGATCATCCATGGAACCAGTCTACACATCCTGCCCCTTAAAGCCACTCACCACAATTTATACTACCAGGACACCTGGCTAGATATAATGCTCACCTCTGCCCCACACCTTGTACCTTCCCACGGACAACTCCTCGCCCCTGGATTTTCCCATCACGACTTGATCTTCCTCTCTTACATCCTGAAACCCCCCAAACCTCCCCCAAAATTTTTACAAATTCGCGGTTTCCGGTGCATGGACGTTCAGAAGTTACATGCAGATGCTGCCAAGATTGATTGGGTGGATATGGCTGCTGCTACCGACGTGAACGACAAAGTCCGCATATTTAATGAGGCCATTGTCGGATTGTATGACAACCACGCGCCTATTAGGAGAGTAAAAGTAAAGCGTCACCCAGCACCTTGGATGTCGCAGGAGGTCCGAACTGCCATGAGACGAAGGGACCAGTCCTTTCTTCGCTTCAAGAAAGACCGCAGCGAAGACAAATGGAATTTATATAAGGCCGCAAGGAATCGATGCAATCAGGTGATACGCAACGTTAAACGCCGACATATACTTCAAAACATTGAGTCTTCTTCTTCTTCGTCCAGCGTCTGGAAGTTTCTTGGTACTCTTGGAATAGGTAAACGTCAACATCCTGTTTTTAATAACGAAATAGGTTTGAATGATATCAACCGTCATTTCTCATCCACAGTTACGCTGGATCCTCAAACTAAGTGTCGAACGTTACGTTACATATCTGGTCTTACCAGTCCCAACACTGACTCATTTGCATTTTCTCCAGTGCCTCCCGAGGATATCAAGAAGACTATTATTTCTATCCGCTCCAATGCTATGGGATGTGATGGCATCAGCCGTCGCATGATTGTCACCATCCTAGACTGTATTCTCCCAGCAATTTCTCACATTGTTAATTTCTCCCTCGACTCCGGTACTTTCCCATCTTCGTGGCGCAAGGCTTATATCATTCCTCTTCCAAAAAAAAGTAACCCTTCGCTTCCTGAACACTTTCGACCCATTTCCATTCTCCCCTTCCTATCTAAAGTACTCGAGGCCTGCGTATATAAACAACTTTCGCAATTTGTATACAGAAACCAACTTTTAAGTCCTCTACAATCGGGCTTCAGGCCCGGTCACAGTACTGTTACCGCTCTCCTTAAAGTGATTGGCGATATTAGAACGGGCATGGAAGACACCAAGGTCACAGTGTTAGTTTTAGTCGACTTTTCTAATGCTTTTAATACCGTCAATCACGAAATCCTGTTATCTATCCTCTCATATCTCATGGTTTCTTCTGAGACGCTGGAATGGTTCTCCACTTATCTTCAGGGGCGACAGCAGTGTGTTCGTGTTGATGACTTGTCATCAAGTTGGAGCGACCTTAACGCTGGGGTCCCTCAAGGCGGAATTTTATCTCCTCTCTTATTTTCAATTTTTATTAACCTCATAACTCAACATCTTCAGTGTGCGTATCACTTATATGCCGATGATCTGCAGCTGTATTCACAGGCAAGGTTGGAGGACGTTACGAAGGCTATTGATGACGTCAACAGGGATTTGGAGCTTATAGAATCCTGGTCAATGAGGTTTGGTCTGTCTATTAATCCAACCAAATGCCAGGCAGTCATTGTAGGCAGTAAACGTATAATAAGCAGATTGGATACCACCTCTATCCCATCAATTTATTTCAACGGTGTAGTTATACCATTCAGCCCTGCAGTGAAAGACTTGGGCTTAGTTATCGACTCTACCCTCGATTGGCGAGCTCAAGTTACCAGCGTGAGCCAGAAAGTAACTGGAAACCTGCGAACTTTATATCGTCTAAAAAACTTCCTTCCTCCTAAAATTAAAATCACACTAATGCAGTCCCTAATCATTCCTATAATCGACTATGGTGATGTGTGTTACTTCGACCTGAATGCAGACCTCCTTAACAAGCTTGACCGTCTTCTTAATAACTGCATTCGATATATTTTCAATCTTCGGAAGTATGACCATGTGTCTGCTTTGCGTTCTCAGTTAAAATGGTTACCTATTCGCCTACGGCGCAATCAGAGAGCACTTACCACCCTATTTTCATTTCTCCACTCGCCGACCTTACCTACCTACATTGCTCCGTATCTCCGATACCTGTGCTCTAATCACGATAGAAATCTTCGCTCAGTTAACAATCTGCTTCTCTCATGTCCCTCTCATAACTCCGACTTCGTGAACTGTTCGTTCTTTGTTCAAGCAGTACTACTCTGGAATGCGCTCCCGCTCGAAATCAGGATGTCCACTAACCGCTTTACATTCAAAAAGAAAGTGCATGATCTCCTTCTCAATGAACTGGCAGAACTATCTAATCAATAGCATACCTTACGTTTCCACTATTCGTAGTGTATATATTATAATATTTATGTATATGTCAATCTGTATATATATTTGTATATGTATGTATGTGTATGTATGTATGTATGTTGTTATTAATTGGTATACATAGTAGTAGTATGTTTGAATATGTTGTAAATTTTGTACATTTTAACTTACTTCACGAGAGGGTAACCTCTGTGCACCTACCTTATAAGATTTCTACACCACCCAATGGTTGACTGGAAGAGAATGCCCTGGGCATTAAGTCCGCCAATGTACATATTTAGTGCATAAAGTTAATAAATAAAAAAATAAATAAATAAATATTAGTACCTATCTTCGTCACCAACGTAATTGGTTTGAAACAAGAATAGAAAAGGAGAAAAAAAGTTTTTATTGCAAATAGAAAACTGTGAAGATTATCATATCTTAACTACTTTTGAATTCAGAATTTTTGCTTGTAATTGTGTATAACTTGTGTTGGATTATTTATATATATTTATATTTTCTTATATATATTTCGGACATCTAACACACAACGCCATCTAGTCCCAAGCTAAGCAGAGCTTGTGTTATGAGTACTAGACAACTGATACAAATACATGTACCTATACTTTTTTTTTTGTAAATACATACATATTATACATAGAAAACACCCAAACTCCGTAACAAATATTTGTAGATCACACAAACATTTGGTCCGACCCGGGAATCGAACCCGAGACCTCATGATCAGCAGTCGCACACGCCAACCGCGAGACCAACGAGGCAGTCAAATTTACATATTGTATATTGGTGTTGTTCTTTACAAACATTGTTGTGTACATCTATAATATACATACATATAAGATTATGTCTTTAGCTCCTAATGTTAACCAGTTTTGTATATGTATAGTGTTGATGTTCCTTAAATAAATAAATAAACTACTAAGTGCTCTAATCAAAAACTCTAAATTATAATACGGGTAAAGGCAAGAAATAATCTTTCGTAAAGAAGACACAACACTGATGTTCGCTTCAAGCTAATATTCGCAAAGCAGAGAAACAGCAATCCTACGTTTACAGAGAAACTAAAGCTTCAAAGGAAAACTAGACAGAAAACGAGACGTCAGTTATCAATGTTCTCATACAGGATTACAGTAGCGACAGCTGCGGCCGCAAAGGGTGTCTGTACGGCCTGGTTTATATATGTGAGAAATCTAGGTTTAAAGCTTTAACTATATTAGACTGCACGTTTGGCCTAGTGGTTTAACGGTCACCACGCCGTTTCCTACTTCGCCAAGTGTCGTGGGTTCAAATCCCACGTAGGACAACACTTTGTGTGATCCACAAATTGTTGTTCTGGGTCTGGGTGTTAATTGTGTCCGTTTCATGTATGTCTGTAAAGTCCCCCGCGACACAGGATGTTTATTCCTAATGCGGGAGTTGTCTTTTAAAAAAAAAAAAAAAGTTATAAAATCTAATAAAAAAAACAATGTAATTACTACCTTTTGGTAAGCAAGCAAAGCGTATAAAAGTACACAACCATGGCAGTTTTGAATCTTAAACTTTTAATACATGTAAGCTAGCGAATAAAGTTCACGTAATGATGTCTGGAAAGTCGCTAACCAATGAAATGGACGGCCTAACTCCCTACTGTATTACGTCAGACTAACTTAAAACAGTATGCAAATGTAAACAGTGTGAGCGTATGTGTTGCTGAATTTAATGCAAGAAGATTGGTAAATCCTGGTGTGAAAAAAGAAAGAAAAACTATGTCACTGTACACAGAGAAAAAGACAATAGAAGAGTTATTTAAACAAATTAACAATCCTGAAATAGCAGTTGAACTTTTATTAAACACTAACTGCACCCTGCTATACTTGCTACTGGTTGCATTTTTGAGAAAAGAGTAAGATTTTAACAAACAAAAAACCGACTTCAAGAACGACAAAATCGATCGATTTCTCTTGGATGCCATCATCAGATCTTAGTGTCCTTCTCATGGTACCGCCGTTGTTGGGATATCTCCTTTCCATTAAAAAAATAATCATCAAAATCGGTTCATAAGCGACGAAGTTATCCGCAAACACAAATAAATATATATATATACGGTCGAATTGAGAACCTCCTCCTTTTTTGAAGTCGGTTAAAAACTGACACGAAGGGTTTTAAATGTTAAAATTTGAAGTCAATTTGCAAGTCAAGTGCAGAAATTTTCGAATTTCCGGTGTTTTCTATGTTTCATGTGTATGTATTTAATTTATATCAGTTGTACGAGTATAGTACACATAATAAAAGCTTTGCTTAGTTTGAGACTAAATGGCGTTGTGTGTTAGATGTATATATAAATTATTATTTATTTATTAAATAAATTGTAGCGTATATATTTAAAAAACATAACATATTTATATATATCAATAGTTGACAGCAAAACAAGGTTAAACCAACAGAATGAGTTTAAAAGTTACTCAACATAACTTGTGTACATATTGACAGTTGTTTGACAGGTCACTTATGGCTAATTACCGATCAATGTTATATTGACATGTTATCAACTAAGTGAATATAGATATAGACGAACAAAATTTATTAGCTGACATATTTTTTTAGCACTGTTGTAAATGCGATCACCATCAAGTCATTTACGTAATTTGACCTATTGTTTTACTTATCTTATATTATCTAAATCTTAATGGCATAATAGCGCTCTTTTTTATGTATGAGCAAACCAAAGTGACTCTAGTCTGCCTGATGGAAAGCATGAGCGTAAACCAAGAGTGGTGGCAACCATATCCATTGCAAATGCAGACTATGCAACAATGCAGCATGGTGACCCACACTATGGCATCCTATTGAGAAAAGCGTCTGCTCAAGAAAAACCGGGCAATATTATCTTTTCTAAACGTATTCATAAAAATTAATTTGTATTTGTGTGCTTCTGTCCCTCTACTGCTTACAAGTTTTAACCAATTGACCACGATCGGTTATTCGGTATAGGTAGGTGTAACTGCCGGTGTCCAAATCAAAAAATATATATTATAAGAACTGACATATCAGCCCGTGTCTCAATCGAAATCAACGGCAGGTTATACTTAACAGATGCAAAAAATATATTAGAATTGACACGGTTTCTGTTTTTCTAATAAATAGTTCAACAATTGCAATTGTCAATATTGATAAGTTGATTGATTGTTATTCGACAAAACATATTGAAATGATTCTTTGTGAAACGGTGTGGAAAATATTGACAAATAGTTACTGTACTACCTATGCTTCTTACCTAAACTTAACTGTAATAGTATTTTGCAAATCTTAACTAAAAAGTTCGCGATAAAGCAAGCGGTTAACTACGATGTCACTGCAATGTTACATTAAGCCGATACCAACTAAAATAAGCAAAACGTAGGGAAGGACAGGAAAGATTTATTATGAACTTGCCATTCTCCGTAGTTTCGCTTCAGGTCTCGCACCTTTCTTTAGAATCGAGGATGATGTTATGATGTTACACAACCTGTAATCTGCCTTAGTTAATATTCTATCCAACAAAAAGATAATTATTAAAGTCACACTAATATTAACTTCTACGGATTACAGCCTATATTCAAACAAAAAACTCTTCAGCTTGATATGTGATAGAAACCATAGAAACTAGGTAGATATCAGCGCTGTCAGACGTCCCAATTTTGGCGGGGCGTCCCGATTCTTGAATCAAAATTTTAATGTCCCGCGCGGGACAGGTTTTGTCCCCCTTTTTCGGGATAACCGGCCGTACGCCGAATGTGAAGTTAGTTAGCCGTAGTGTTTTATCGTCAATAAAATTGGCAAAAAATAAAAAATTTAAAGGCATTATGATGGCAGTAGTGTGCCATCATAATGCCATCAAATTAAATATTGAGAACGACCTTTTTTTTTTCGCCGTCGTCGTAAGTTTTGATTAGATACGTTTTTGTTTTTACTTTGTCCCGTTTTCGACGAAAGAATCCCGCTTTGTTTCACTAAAAAGTTTCGAAATCCCGATTTGACAAAAACAAAATCTGACAACGCTGGTAGATAGATACCCAGTTTCTAAAGTTATTCTTATTAACGGCGTGAAAAAGGCATCACTACATTCTGTTGAAACACAAATTGGCGCAAGCCCATTAATTGCTCAACAAACGATCGTTATTTCTGTAATAAAGTGGATAAATCGATACGCCAGTTATATCGACGATACAGTATGTTTATTTTATATTCAATCGCCTCTGAGCCGGCCATTAAACAATATAAACACATCATTTTGTAAAAATATACTTTTAACTATCGAATATTTTCATATGATTTATAGACAATATTTAGGTATTAGAGATATTTTCGTACAAGTAGTTAGTAATCGTCGGATGTAACAGTGCAGTTTTATTGTATTATATAATATGAGCCTGTCAAAGTGAATTTAATCTTTATTGAAGTTGAGTGGAGTTTATTAAAACCGAGTAATAATTGAGTGTGCAGAACACTGTACGACCCTGTTCAAAAGTACATAAATAAATAAATATTTCGGATTCGGATATTTCGGACGGTACTAGACAACTAATATAAATACATATATACTTTTTTTCGTAAATACATACATATTATACATAGAAAATACCCAAATTGAAAAACAAATATTTGCAGATCATACAAACATTTAGTCCGACCCGGGGATCGAACCCGAGACCTCAAGCGCTGCGCACTGCGCCACCGAGGCAGTCGAGGCAGCCGAGCAAGTACATGAAAGCAATAACCTCATAAAATACAAAAATGTATCCTGTGTTTTATGCAAAGAAACTTGCGCTAAAGATATAAAGCTATCGTCTCTAGTTTTCCCTATTTCTTCAATACTATGAAATATATGACAGATAAAAGAGATTGACAAAGTAAGAAAGGCAGCCAGTAACAAAATTTAAACACTAATTCTGTAAGTATAAAAAAAATTAATCCCTATTTCACTTGGTTCTGGCATCCCGCGTGTACGGCTGGATCAATTTCAATATTTTTTTGTTGTGTTTGTTATTGCCAGGAAAAGATTTTTATGAAAGAAAAGTTAAGAAAGTTGTGCAGAACATTAGAAAAAATATCAGAATTGATCCAACCGTTAATGCGTGAACAAGAGAAATAGGGATTCTTTTATATATGTAGGTACCAATGCAATATTCATTGTTTAGACAACACAACGTCTGTAGGGTCAGCTAGTCTCCAATAACCTTGATTAAAACAATGAGTCGAAATCAGTAACAAGAGAGAGAGAGAATAATACTAATCTATACTCTATCTATCCAAATAAATAAAATTGGAGTGTCTGTTTGTAATATCAAAATAACCGCTTTTTAATAAATGCATATGTATATACACGATACATGTACCTAAATATCATTTTTTACAATTTTTGTCTGTCTGTTTGTTCTGGGTGATCTCTGGAACGGCTGGACCGATTTTGACGGGACTTTCTCTGGCAGATAGCTGATGATCTAAGGAGTAGCTTAGACTAATTATATTTAGACTAGCTTCGCCGCGCGGCGTTACCCGCGGTACTAAATAAGTATATAATCAGGGAGAGGCCTATGTCTAGCAGTGGACTGTAATAGGCTGATGATAGAGTAATAAGATACTAACATAAATTGAATTAAAAAGTATTTTAAAACTGGAATGCCTCGAGACGAATCAAACGAGTCCAAACTCGATGGTGTTGCGACGTTTCTTTACAGAGATCCTATTATGGCCACCTTCCAGCTCCAACATCAGATCAGCTCTATGTCATTATAATATTGTATTGTCACGCTGTATACATATGCTTGCAAAATTTCAGCAAAATCGATTAAAGATATCTGCTTCAAAATTCAGTTGCGAAATTCCACCTGAACATACAAGCATACATACATTGCAAGTTAATAAAAAGCTTGTAAAAACATAACTAAATCATATACTAAATGCAGTTCGATTAGTACCGATCGTTTCAAAGAAACAGTTAACACTTTTGTCGTTTACACATCGAACGTTCGTCCCACATTAGCACATCGCTTACAATGTGAACGACCGAAAATATAAACTTAGTGTCTCACTTGTCTCATTTGTGATCCGAAGTTTTACTGTTGCCGATGAATGCGTTTCCGTTGTTATTCGTTTATTGAGCAATATAAAATGTGCTTTAATACCTACTCTGACCTATATCTGTATATGTGTGATTTGACCCACACCTGTACCTATGTCGTGTGTGCATGTCAAATTACATTTTTTCCTCATGATACTGCAACGGTATTTTTTTATGTTTTAGCTGCCAAAACGACTCTGCTCTGCCTGATGGAAAGCATGGGCAGAATTCAAGAGTGGTGGCCACCATCCTTAATGTGAATGAGGACAATGCAGCATGGTGACTCACACACACCATGGCGGCCTAGTGAGATGCTTTTTCACGCCCCGCTCAAAGGACCCGAGATCATAGTGGAAGGGAAACACGTGCGCTGGTAGTTAGTTTTTTTTTTATGTAAGGCCTGCCAAAATGACTCTACTCTGCCTGATGGAAAGCATAAGCAGAATCCAAGAGTGGTGGTCACCATACTCATTGCGAATGCAGACTTTTATCAGACAGATAGATAAACTTTTATCATCCACTATTTATCATTTATCCAGAATTTAACTCAAAGAGTTTTGTTTCTTTTGACTTTTATGGGATTTTTGACTTATACATATTGCATTAAACGATGAGGTTTATAGGTGATGTATTGAATGTAAACATATTAGTCTATCAGATTAAAATTCAACTCTCCAAGACGGAGGCGTCGTTTATCGTTGAAAATATTTATTAAAACGGCAATCAAACTACTGCATAATGCTATCCATTTACATTTTAAATATATTAGACGTTCATTAAGTTATGCAAGATAGTCCGCAACTTAATGATGCTTTTAAAATGTCAGACGCTTCATTAGTTTACTAAAAGATAACTTTACTATGACGAAACTAAAGTTGTAACTTTGTTAGTAAAAAGCTAGTTATCTCTTACTTAGTTCAATGGCTTTAAATACCCAATAATTTATAGCTCTAATGGTATTTTGAAAAAGTAGTTATTATCAAAACAAGCTTTTTAAAACATTGGTATTAGATTTATAGAATCTTTGAGGAACAAATTTACGTAGAACATGGGTACAAAAGTTCATGGTCGAAAGATGGGGATGTCTAATTGTCTACTACATAAGATTGAATGAATAAAATTGTCTTCATATACCTAAATATTATACTTAAACAGTAAACCATTTGTATAAGTATATTTTAGTATATTAAGTCGTAATATTATTTAAGCATAATTAAAAATATTAACATTACAATATTAGATTGATACAATTATAAATCAAAATCATGAAATTTTATTAATACGAAAATAAAATTGTGTATTAACGAAACACTCTCGAATCCTTCCCTGCAGCTCTGTAGGGAATAAAAAATGCCACGTGGCTTATTTAGGGAGAATTATATACTCATCTTCTTACAAATAGAATGTAAAGGCACGGGGTGTGTGCAGACCTCTCGTCAAATGGATACAAGGGGTTATAGGAACCTTCAGGCTATAGGGGTCGCTACAAAGAAATCTGTCGGGATCGACAGCCCGAAACTAATACATCTTTTGAGGGTAAGATTTTCCTATTTTTTTAATGATGCAACTTTTTTGTATTATTTATTCTTCACGTAAACTTGCGTTAAACATAATTAAGATATGAACATCATTAAGAACATTCGGTACTCTAATAAGTTCTCTATTACTTTTACGTCCATAAGGCGTTGTAGTGAATTCTGATACATAATCTTTTTGGCGTTTAGGTTGATTCTAGTAGTGTGGTCCTATGAATGATTAATCACAATGGTATTTTCATTTACGTTGTACCATTCATCAAACATTCATACCAGTGTCATGACAATCAGAAACGAACATTCATGACTGCGATATTCAATTTACAAAACGCTTCAGTCAACTAAATCGCATGTAAACTAGTCACGATGACTTAATTTTTCATGAAAATGACACAAAATAATGGTGGTAATTCTGTCGTTGTCATTACTAAATTAAAATACATTTAAATTTGTTTACTTTAATCTCATCTGCTTACAGTCCATTTTGGATATCTCAGATCTCAGCTTTCACTATATTTCAGTACCAAATAAAACTTGATCAGAAGTACACGTACAGACATATAAAACTTTATCATGTATCATCCTATCTATTGCTGAAAACTGCATTAATATCCGTTAAGTAGTTTAAAATATCTAAGCGAACAGATAGCGCAAGCCACTTTATCGTATAATATGTAAAGATTTCAGCTCAATTGATGCAGATTTTTTTCAGTTTTGAAACTTACACAAACCAACGAACCTATCATTTATATGCTTTTTTACAAGCTTTTTATTAATTTGCAATGTATGTATGTATGTATATATGCTTGTATGTTCAGGTATTACACCCGCTTGCAACTTAATTTTGAAGCAAATATCTTCAACCGATTTTGCTGAAATTTTGCAAGCATATGTATACAGCGTGACAATACAATATTATAATGACATGGAGCTGATCTGATGCTGGAGCTGGAAGGTGGCCATACGAACTCTGTAAAGAAACGTCGCAACATCATCGAGTTTGGACTCGTTTGATTCGTCTCGAGGCACTTCAGTAAAAGCTTGTTTTTAAAAAGATTTTTAATTTAATTTATTTATACATTTAGATTGTACTCTGTAATATATATATTTCGAATATTTCCAGGAATTGATAAGGCAGAAGAAAAGTAAATAATAAAGGAAGCTTAAAGATGTCCTCTCAATATGTCAGCTGTCCGGCCGAAGGGAGGCTTAGAACCGAATAAAACTGCCTTTCAATCTCGGCCAGTGAGACATCCCTTGGGATTTGGGACACAATGATATTTTACATAATAATGAGGATCGTGTATTGACCTTTTTTCATAGACATTTCATAACACACCGTTTACATAACGTAAAATCTTTATTAACTTTCTACTTACTTATATATTCTAGATTGTAATATGGAATTGAGTAATACATTAACTAGATATTATTGAAAATATACGTTGATTAACGTTCGTAATATTAGTAACTATTAAACCTTAAACAGTTTCTACATCTTAATTATTGCACTATTTGTTTGTACCCATTAAGTTACTTTTTCGTACAGATACATCATAGGACATAAACAAAATAATATCAGAAGAATATAAACAATTGGGCGAACAAATCACAGTCAACAACATCAATTATAATTTTAATATTAAATAATGATAAACTTTATTTTAGACACTTTGGTTCATAGCATGTTGGTAACATTTAAAAACTTTATTAGTAACATGTAAAAACTGTTCTAATACCTATTAGAAATAATGAACTTACTAATAAGTCTTCTCGCAATATATGTATAAATAGATTAAAACACAAAATATATTTTTTAAATAAAGTTTAAGCAAAATACGATTCATTTCCTTGATTTACTGCTAACAAAGGCGTGGTTTCGGACAGTTAGAGCAGAACGTGGCATGTCTGCCCCAAAGCAGTCGGAGCTGCAGACTTCTTGTCTACCTGTCTAAAGTGAAGAAATATTTGGACGCATTCTCATTCCCTTCTCGTAGAATATTAATAATATTTTACTCGACTGTTGTTTCCGTGCTTTGAAGAAAGACATACTTAATATGGAGACAAGTTAATCGTATTTCTATGTACCTATATTTACTAGTTGCGCCGGCTTACAACAAGCCGGCGCAATATTATTAAACAATAATACATTTTTTAGAGATAAAAATAGCATATTTAGTATTCCAGACTACAATCAATTTTTGCTTCAAATTTCGCCCAGACCCTTTCAGCCGTTTTTGTGTGAAAGAGTAGCAAACATCCATATAAGATGCCCAAAGATGCAGAAGCATCACTAGGCCGCCATAGTGTGGGTCACTAGCTGCATTGTTGCATTGTCTGCATTCGCAATGAGTATAGTGACCACCACTCTTGAATTCTGCTTATGCTTTCCATCAGGCAGAGTAGAGTCATTTTGGCAGGGCCATACATAAAAAAAAAAAAAACTTTTGTCATCATTATCATCTTCCTAGCATTTATTAACTGGTTTTACCTGAATATCAGTTTTTACACGAAGCGACTGGCATCGAACCTCCGCAACCCTGAGGGTGAACTGAATTCGAAGGTTGAACTAGTTGTCAGTATATTTGAGGGCATTGACTTCCCAATAACGATTGCCATAGATGTTCATGACAAACGGGACCGACGGTTTAACGTGCTCTCCGAGGTACGGGCGGGAAACACCGCTATCTTCCATACTCTGAGCTGCTATTAAGAATTTCTTGTAAGAAAAACCAAACAGCAGTCCGATCCGGGAATCGAACCCGAGACCTCTTGATCTGCAGTCGCTTACGCTAACCACTAGACCAACAAGGCAAACTTTTGTCAACGACAGTCTTTAATAATCCACTGCTGGAAAAAGGCCTCTTTTTAAAAACATTTTATAATATTAATAAGATTATATAATGTAGAACAAAGAACAACTGAAATGAGTAGACTCATATGTTTTATTTCGCAGAATATACGGCGAAATATATTGTGTCTGTAATAAGGCTAGATAAACATGAAGAAATGGGATTAATAAAAAATATGTTCCAAGTGGAGCAAGCTCCAGACTTGTTACGAGAATCAGAAAATAATTGAACAAGTTTTTGCTCGAACAACATTCTGGACCTTAGATATATTAGACTACTTCACAGTCGTTAGAAGAAACATAGGTCTAGCTAGAAGAATGTCTAGGTCTTGTTGCTTATTTATTTTACATTTTCTTCTGTACTAGATTGGACGTAGTTACGGAAAAAGGATCCATCCTCATTAGTAGGTACGAAAGTTAGTCTACAAACTCTATATTTTAGATTAGTTTAAACATCATTGTCAAATTATATTAATTTAACGTTTATATTAATATTTTGATACGATCGATTTGATTTGATTGTATTATTTAAACTTCACTTTAAACTTCAACCTTAATCATCTAAAAGATTAAAAAGCTTACTTTGTAAACATATAAAAATACTATGAGATATAATCATTTGGGAAGTAAACCCTATATTCACTATTATTATTACGAAATTTCGTTAACAGATAACTGTTTCTTTTCAGAATATGTATCATTAGCAAAGGTTGGGAGGAAACTAAATATTAAAATATGCATCAATCATAATCCTCGTCAAGTTTTATGGGAAATAAGAGTTAATAAAAATTATGAGAGAGAAAATAAAATGATAAGTAGCCTGTCAGTGTTGAAAATAACGACTTTATAAAGTAGATGCACTTCCTACAAAGCAGGAACATTAGAGGACTTATTTTAGCCACTTTATGTGAACAGAACCATGTCTGTGACATTCGATAGGACGGCTTGCGACACTTTGGAACCGGAGAGCATGAATTGCATCTTAATTAAATGAATTTCAACCCTATCAAACTGCACTTAACGTTTATTTTCATATATTTTCATTAAAATTATTGAAAATTAACACTTTAGACATTCACTTAAGGTTGAATTTGTTTTGTAGGTCTATACCGCGTCTGTTTATACAGATGATATATATTGACAGTATTGCTTTTGCAAATGTGTCTGCAGTTGATAACTTTATTGTTATGGTACTAAAGATGAATGAAACTAGCGTAAATTAAACATTTGACTGAGTTTATGTCCATATCTGCTGTCATGAAAAAGTATTTCAGTAGGAGGTAGAACACCTACCGTAGAACACCTTATACATACATATGTATTGTACTGTTATTACTATTATCGTAATATATTTATTTAAAAAACTTGATTTTAAATTTTTTAAAAAGGTTTAATATCCCTTTCTTTCCATTGATATCTTTTAATGTTTCTTTTTTAAAATATGTATAGTCAATTTTTCAATGTTACAAAATATAATACATGAATGAATGTGAGTGAACTACATTGTAACCGACAATATGTTTGATACGTCTCTGTACGGCGCGGCGTTCGGAGGATACAGGAATATCTATTCAGGCTTTCTCAAATATTATATTTTGAACACAATATTAGGAAAAAATAGTTCTATTAGACTGTTTTTCTGACATACCTACATAGGTATAAGTAAAATAAATTGCCTTTGTAACACGTTTTCTTTTCAGTAATTCGTTACCTTGCACTGATGAATCACCAAATACCGGAGTTGTTATTTACCTGAAAACAAAACAAAGTCAATGTAACAAAAGTGTGTTATCTGCCGCAACATGCTCTACTTAGCGTTTATCTTAATAGCCCTTGCGATAATGACTTTTAGGTTTCGATAAAACGGACTCAGTCTTTTTTATCCTCGTGTAACGTATGCAGTTTAACATTAGAACGGTACACGTAATACACGTACGTACGTAACATATAAATAACATAAACAATTAAGCATGCTATGGGTCCATGGTAGGTACGTAGACATGGTATGTATGTACCAAAGACAGGAAGATTCTGGGAATCTATTAGTTACTCTTTTAAACGAGCAGTATCTATACTTATAATAAAAATGTAACAGGTCCAATTCTGAACATTAAAGATATTAGTTTTTTTTTTTTTGGAGGGTTCTCTATAATCGATACTGAAGCCAAAACTATTTTTTTTTCATTTTTGTCCGTTATCTTGGCCGCGCATCACGCCGAAACTACTGAACGGATTCAAATGGATTTGAGTTCTTACTACGAGGTAGGACATAGGATACTTTTTATCCCGAAATTCAGCACGGTTTCCTGGAGAGATGGGATGAAAGTCAAAATATGTACTTAGTTGTAATTCAATAACACATAGTCCGATTACATTAATAATTTTTTTGCTAGAAAGATAAACATAAAAGAAAACGTGATAAGTCTTTTTTTGTATGTACACTGTCCACTGCCTGTGGGAAGCTGAGACAGATATGTAAATATGGCGGTACGAAGTTCGCCGGGTCAGCTAGTATTTTATATATCGATTATATGTATGTATGTGTTCTTATATATATTTTATATATAGCTACTTGATGTAAAAATGTCTTACAGTTTCAGACTACTTTAATAATAATAAAGTAGTCTAAAACTGTAAGACATTTTACTACTTTATACATAAGCTTTTTAATAATAAGCTTATGTGTGGGTATATATCGAAGAAATAAACAGCGTTTAAATAAGTCCCATGCAAGCGAAAAAATTAATGATACAAAAACCATTGGCACAATTGCAAGACATGGGACTACTGCGTATCAGTTTGCAGTTCAAAATACATCTAAACGGGTTTCAATACAGGTAAGTGATGCAATATTATTATCTGTAATGATTGGAAGTGGCTCTAGGATAAAATAATAAAAAAATTGCCATAAAACAATAGCTACACTACATATTAACAGACAATTATTCAGAGCAACACTTAAATTTGTCAAAGCTAATAGGTTGTGCTTCTAAGGGTCTTCATCTAAGTGCTAAATAAGCCATTAAATCGGATACACTTCACTTCGGGTATAAAACGGTAAGTAGTACAGTCTACACATTCTACGTCACAAGGTAAACGCAAGATCTCGGAGTTAAAAAGTCGTAAACGATAGAAGATCCGTAAACAAGTCGTAGCATGCAATAAAGAATTAAGCGTAATTTTAAGTACATAAACATTCGTTTCGTCTTTGATGTCTATTCTGTGCTATTTAAGTAATAAAACTTTAGCCCGCCCTAAATCTTTTTAGAAGGTTATATGAGATTCTCAACAGGTATCTTTATAGCGGTAGAATTAATGCGGTCAATGCAATTATATTACATTAATAACTAATAGTATATCATCGCTTAGCAATTTGTGAAAAACAATATCAGCAGAACTTTTAACGTGGTCTTGTGAAATCTTACTTAATTCTTGTTTACTCATTAACCCTATTTTTTATTGCAATATTTATTGGTTGTAAAAACTGAGAACGAACTCAACGTAGATTTCCTACAGAACGTAAATGTCGAAATAAAAAGCAATAGGGCGTAACAGAGAGCGGCACCCATGCGTAAAATAACCATTCCAAGTACTTCTCTTAGATCAAGCTGTAGGACTTTTAATTGCTTACAATCGATTTAATGTATGCTTGTGTAATCGATTCTAGTTAAATGATCGATATGACGAATCTATCTTAATCTGGGTAGTCGTGTTGATTTACTTTGTTCAAAGTCTTTAGATAATTTGCACGTTCGAAGACAATGGAATAAATGAGTTACATTTTGAATTAAGTATTTGAAGAATGGGACCATTAATCAGTTTACATATGTTAAAAATGTTACAAATAATGTAAATTTAAGATATGAAATTAGGTCACATTTTGTTCAGAACAATTAACAGTGAACGTAAATCTTTAAGGAAATAGTATTGTCGCTATTAATAACAATAAGGAAGTTGGAGGAAACAAGTTATTGATTTAATGAATGACTATCCAAACATTCAGTTTTTTCGCCTCATCTTCTCTCCCAAGACTCAAGCAGTGGCCGATTAATGTCCCCAACGGCATTCACTACCGAATTTGGTGCCCGCATCGGGCCGGGGTCAATGACCTCTCGCATGCCTTGTGCACACTGACACTTTGATCTGTAATATTGAAGTTGATTTGATAGATATGTTCTCGACCGAATGTTTGGCGCAAAATGTAACGTGTTTTTAAAACTGAGTTGGATTAACTTGATATTTTTATTTTAGAATATTCTCGTAAAAATATTTTTTCAGAAATGTTTTGCCAAATTAGCTTGGAGCTTGGCTTAGAGCCCTAGAACATTCTTAAATGTCTTCAAAATCAATTGTAAGCTTTGGTTTTGACGGGTAGGAAGAATGAATGATTACGGCAATGAATTGCTTAATTAACAACGATCATAATATTAACTCTTATATATCACTAGCTGACCCGTGCCCACTTCGTTGGGCGGTAAACATTTTTTTCTCCGACTTACTTTGCAAATTCAGCTACCACGAAAAATTCTTTCCACTTTTCGGGTTATAAAGCCTATGTCACTCCCAAATAATGTAGCCTGCTATTGGTAAAAGAATTTTCAAAATCGGTTCAGTAGATCCAGAGATTACCCCCTACAACGTCACAACGTCACAAACTTTACCTCTTTATATAATAGTGTAGATGTAGATAATCTGCCCTGTAGACCTGATCACTAATTGATATGAAGACAGAAGAGTTCAGAACTCAGAAGTATCCGAAACCGGTCAATTTATAAAAAATGTAAATGGCAGTTGTAGCTCGATGTATTCTAAAGGATGGTGAGACGCAATCAGCTGTTTGCTCTGGTACCTCGATATAGATAAAGGTAGTAGGCAGGTAGTTTTGGTATGTATGTAAAAAGAAACAATTAATCTATTTTATATTAGCGGTTAATGCACCTAACCTATTGAACCTCTTACAACAAAGGGTTAGTCACTAATATCATTGTCTCTAGAATGAACGGTAGCACAAAAATTTACATTTCTAATTCCATAGACCACGACATCCTATTGTTACTTTCATGGTATCATGTAATATTATTTAAACGATACATCTATTAACGTTACCGTTACATAATGCGTCTAGTCATTGGACCGAGGAGTTTCTATCACTCGGAACAACTGAATAAAATTTAATGTTTAATTAAAATACCGAGTAGCATTTAATGCTTTTAAAAAACGTTCATAGATTAGTAATTTAACAATGAAAGTATAAATGTGTTATTATATTATTTTGATTATGATTATGTTATTGCAGATTGTGTGCACTAAGCATTACATTACATATTGTAATAGTGACATTTTCAGTGGGTGTTTATGTGAACGCCAAAATTATATAAGTTTAGAACTGGTTTCAAATGTTATAATATAGGTATTTGTTATCATTGGAAGCTTCGTTCGATAGCTTTTATCGCGGGCTTTGAGCGCGGCAACCGAATCAAGAAATTCCGTAACGAAAATAAAACCTGACACCCAAAGCTCGCACGGATCGAGACGAGCTGCTCCGAAATCTGTCTGTCTCTGTCCTGCCCATGTCCTGCCTATGTCCCTTCCATGTCCCGCCTATGTCCCTCTGTCTCTGTCACGCACGACAACTATTGCACGGTAATAGGTGAATTCTAATATCTTTAAAAAAACATAATAAAACTTTATTTTGTTCTTAGTAATGTTATTATCACCTATTATATCTATCCGATCAATTTTTTTTTATAAATATAATGGGTAACTGCCACTACACTGAAGGAACAAAACAAAGCAGGGGTTGACAAGTTCAGCTGTAAATTATGTTCATTGTTGAATAGGAGCTTGTCGAAATTTTAGTTTAAATAACCACTTTCATACCTACTTAGATACTTTAAACTTTAAACGGTGTTTATTATATTTCAATATGATAAGATGTTTTAAAAGAGGCCACAAAATATATCGAAATATTTCATGTAAAAGTTAAAGTGTTTTAGGCTCGTTATTTTATTGGTGCCCAGAAAAATCCAACCAAATCCTCTAAAAAGTAAAATAAATGGTTATACAAATACAATTAAACACTCAAAATATTTACAAGAAAAAATCCACGTGCAGTGACTAGAAATAAAACGCTAAGCGCGAATTGAAATTCCCGAAACGTTTTGCGAGATTGAAGAGGCTTTTATGGAAATGGACTGAGCGTGCATCAGATGATAGTAGAAGCGGTATGAGTAGGCACCGGCCCTAACGTGGTATTACTCGACCGATTTAAATATTTACGCCTGCCTACTTATTTGAATACACCTGATGTTCAATTTATTTTGGCTGTGATGCAGCTCTGGTGTTGGCTTCAAATGCAAATGTAGGCGTATAATATTTAAGACTGTAGTCCTTGAGCGTGGGAATTTGTGATTGAACACCCACATTCATATTTTACATGCACACAAACGCATCGGGCACTGTTGCATACTAAACCTGGTAACTAATAAATTTACTTTCGGTTTTTTCTTCTAGTTACATATTCATTAACTGTTCGCCTTTGAAGAATGTTTAGAATGTCCTACAAAGCACGCAATGTATCTTAGTCATATCGGAAAGCCCGCGGGCTTTAAGTAACTCGTCAACGGCCGAGAATGGGGTTCAAGTGTACCTATTCATTTTTAATTCATTTCATGGACAAATATTTTTACACAGTATAAAATTAAGTCGCTCGCGCTATCTGTCAGCTTAGATCTTTTACAGTAATCAACGGATTTTAATGCTATGTTATGAAATAAAATTTGTATGATATATGTTATATTAATGGAACATAATGTTTCTTAAAAATATAATTTTTGATCGCTTTTATTGCTCATATTGACTAAATTTTACTATATAGATCTTATTTACTTACGTACTTTTTTCACTTTTTGACAAAAAACGACGCTGAAAAAGTATGAAACAAGTTTTGAAAAGCCGTAGTCACGTGTTTTTAAGAGTTATGGTACGTTTCTATTTTAAGTTTTTACTTTTTTTTTATTTAAAATGTTTTGGTGTAGTGATAATAATAATTTATATGCAAAGTATATTTTAAATACCTAACATAGAAATATAAAAAAAATTGAATAAATACGAACAAAGTCACCAGCAAATGCTAATAATACCTATATATATATATGTATTTGAAATGTACAAGTAACACCCTTTCCGATGATACCAAACACGGCATATTTATGTCAAATTCATTTTTGATACAGTACTTTATGTCGGCTAGAGGGCGCCACATTAAATTGAGTGACGCGTCATATAGCCTATAAGCAGCGGACGATCAAGACACTTCTAACGATACCTCATTTATCCAGTTCTAATTAGTAGTTAAGGAGCTATGAGGGAACAGATGAATATACATACATAGCCTGTCAAAATCATAACCCTCCTTTGGCTTTGCCGTGGTCGGGTAAAAAAATAAAAATATACAGTTAATTTATAAACTCCTTCTTTTTTTAAGACGGTTAAAAAACAAACTATTTGTCTTAAAATTAATATTAAGAGTGTAAAACTTTGAAATGGAAACTTCCTTAAATATATAATACTAGCTTTTACACGGGGCTTCGCCCACACAGATTTTCATCCCCTGATTTACCCCCTTAGGGGTGGAATTTCAAAAATTCCTTTCTTAGTGCTCACTTACGTTATATAAAGAACCTACATGCAAAATTTCAGGATTCTAACTTCAGCGGTTTGGCTGTGCGTTGATCTCTGATTATGTAAATAGGTAGTAGAGCCACGCTGATTTCAGCACGAACGGGCCGGCTCGACCGGGGCGGTACTACCCTCGCACAGAAAATCAACGTAAAATGACAGCGTTTGTGCTGTCGTGTTTCGTTGGTGAGTGCGAGACCGGAGGCCCAATTAGTCTAGTCAACAAGTTCCATACTTGTTGACTAGACTAAAAGATGCACAAGCATCACTAGGCCGCCATAGTGTGGGTCGCCATACTGCATTGTTGTATTCGCAATGAGTATGGTGGCCACCACTCGTGGATTCTGCTTATGCTTTCCATCAGGCAGAGTAGAGTCATTTTGGCAGGCCAAACATAAAAAAAAAAAAAAAAAAATGTCAGTCAGTCAGTCAATCACCTTCCTCTTTTATTTATATAGATTACAGATATCAGATAATTTAAGGGATAGGGCATCTATTGTTTTACAATTCACCAATTGATTAAATTCGAACTTAAGGGATGAATAATAATGGAAATGACGTAAAGTGTAGATGGGACCCTTTTTTACAATTTTTGTCTGTCTGTCTGTTTGTTTGTGCCGGCTAATCTCTGGAACGGCTGGAGCGATTTTGACGGGATTTTCACTGATAGGTAGCTGATGATATAAGGAGTAACCGCGGTTGGTGTAGTATCGCGGGTAAGACCGTGGGGCTCAGCTAGTTTTTTTTTCAAAAAAGACTACTTCCGTATATATCCAATAAATCCTGTGTCGCGGGGGACTTTACAAACATACATGAAACGGACGCAATGGACACCCAGACTCAGAACAACAATTCGTGGATCACACAGTGTTGTCCCATGTGGGATTTGAACCCACAACACCTGATACAGTAGGAAGCGGCGAGGCAACCGCTTAAACCACTAGACCAACCATGCAGTAAAAATAAAACTGTAATTTTAAGGTCTTTCATTATTTCAGTAGTAGTTATTCAATTCTAACAGAAATCATTAAAAAAAATTTTTTTTACTTTTTTAAAAACAATTTCTCAAAGTATCTCGGTTTGTCAAAGTGTATTCAAAGTACTCGTCAAGACAAATCAAACGACTCCAAACTCGATAGGTTCCGTCGTTACAAAGTTCCTATGACCACCTTCCAGCTTCAACATCAGATCAGCTCCATGTCATCATAATATAGCATTGTCACGCTATATACATAAATTCAAAAATTCAACACAATCGGTTGAAGATATCTGCAAAATTGAGTTGCAAGATTCCGTCTTAACAAATATAGTTAGATATATACATACATAGCAAGTTAAAGAAAACATAAAAATAAGTTCTGTGTTAATAAAAAATACTAATATTTTTCTTTGAAATTATTCTTTAAAAAAAATTAAATTAAATTCAAGAATACAAATTAACAGTTACAATTCGACACTCACTGGCAACCCACCCTAAAACTTGTCATTTACGTATTATGGAGCTCAGTGCGAACTACAAACGGACGTGGTGTCACCTTGAATATTCGGCGGGCACTGAATTTTTTGAGCGCGATAAAACTTATTTATTACAATTTACGGGAGACGATATCTACGTACTAAAATGTATGGAACTTTTGACGCTAAAAATGAATGATGTTTAGCCTTAGATTAAGGCTTTTTGGTGAGAATTAATAAAAAACTAAAACGGTAAATCTTTTCTCCATACTTTTTTCTCGCGAAATAAGAAAAAAACATTTAAAATAGAGCACGAAATAGGACAGATTGTGCTAATTAAAAAGGTCGATTTCGATGATTTTGATCTTTGTTAAGGTTTTTTTTCACAAAAACAAAGAATTATTTTATAAATGTCACTCGGTAGATTGGTAGACTGATTTATTAAACTACTGAGATTTTTTTTTTAGTGTCAAATATGAATTGAGTTGTTTGTGTTTTGCAAAACTGCAAGTGCCTTTTCGCGCGTTTTTAGGGACGCGCCCCTTAATACTACCGATTCACCGGCACTTTATGTTCTATTGTAATTATGGTAATTTATTATAAGTATAAAAAATTTCAAGACTTACCGTATATAATTTGTTATCAGTAACTTTTACAAGGAAACTTACGGCCATTTATCATGACCCTTTTAATGATTTTACCAACCAGTTTCCCAAACTTGTTTTTTACTTGGTTTAATAGTAGATACCTATTATTTTGACATAGTTCAGGTACAAACTAAATTAAATACGTTCATACAATTATAGTGGCGCGCAATTGGAGAGGCCTATGTCCAACAGTGGACTGCGATAGGCTGATGATGATTATGATGATACAATTATGTTGTTATTGAAATCACATTCGCATAGAGCGCTCAATACTCACATGTATTCATTGTCTGCCGAACACCACGCACAGCATGATTTATTCATTTGACGCAAACTATTGTGTGACAAAGTTACTAAAACCGTCGACTAAACAAATTGCCTACTGAATATTCCGAATAATACTGTCATGGCTTTCGGTGTTTTGTATCAGTTAATTATTAATTAGAGGTCGATATACTTTCGCTTTAGAGAAAACATTCAGAACTTATTTAAGGTAAATCTAAATTTGGGGTAACATATTTTCAGACATTAATTTGTTTTTGTGTTTTACCAAAAAGTTTACCTCAATATCAAAACTGTACTACAATAGGATCAATAGAAAATATACGATCTCAAAGTGAAGAATAAATTTTGTACCGGTCAAGTCTTTAGGAACTAAAAATACCATAGGCAAATTGAAAACATTCTTTTTACATTTGGTAAAAAGAATATACGTTGACATTTGCTGCACCTTTGGCATCTATACAAATCTATATATATATAAGCGAAATACCACTCACTTATTAATCACGAAATCTCAGAAACTATAACACCTACAAACTTGAAATTTAGCAGGTAGGTTCCTTATAGCGTGTAGACATCCGCTAAAAAAGGATTTTACGAAACTCAACCCCTAAGGGGGTAAAACAGAGTTGGACGTTTGTATGAAAGTCCTATGTTTTTGAAGTAAGAGACTTGAAATTTAAAATGTATGCTCTATAGATGGTGTGGAGGTGTACTAATGATGTATCTTTAGAAATCGACCCCCTTTTGGGGTTACAACGGGGGATGGTAGTTTGGACGCAAACGAGGTTGCCTAGGTCAGCTAGTATCTCAATAAAATTGAAATGTCTGTTTGTAATTTCAAAACAATAACTTTTTACTACATATACATACATATACTAATGCATATGAAAGCTTAAGATATCATTTATTTTGGCCTCTACTAATGCAGCGGGTTATAAACTTAAACAAAACACAATTTGAAATGATAAAGATAAATTTAGTCAAGAAAGTTAAAACCGTAACGAGTTACCGTGCAGGTATTGTTATATATATTCTGTTTTCCACTACATTACATATTTGTAATTGTTACTCTTATGATAACCTAATATTAGTACAAAATATTCGAAAAACGGAAGCTGCATAATGACCGGAACATTCATCATTCAATATGTAAATATGTGTGTAAGTAGTTACACGGCGGATGTAATATGCGCTCCCAAACAAGCTCCTAAATACACATTGTATTGTAACACCCGAGTGTTGGTTGTGTGTTATATCGACTACCAACTTACCTTGCTCGACTTTTAATATAAAAATCTTAATAACTACCACTCAACTGAATATCTTATAACCGTATTAAACTTATTTTAATTAAGGAGGTTGGAGAAGTACAATCACATAATATCAAGTATATACGAGCAACCAATGTCAAGCAATTTTTTTAGTGCTTTTCACTAAGTAAGCTAGGTTACCAGAGTTCAAACTGTTCCCCCACTAATAATAGGGGGCGAGGGACTCAATAGGCGACCATGCAAAATCAAATAGCTAATATTTCAAGAATGCCTTCTTTCAAAACGTTACATTACTGACTCCAGTTGCGGGGTTCCAATAGTAGCATTTTTGATTCACAAGTTGCAAGTCGGGGTTGGTTAAGATCTGGTGATATTTTTGTTAGTTCCCTCATGAGAATCATAAAGTCACAAAAAATTAAGATTTGATTCTTACCATTACAAGATTTTCTGTTGCATCTATGGTCGCTTAGACCACAGATAAAATAAAATATTGCTAATCGTGTTAAATAAAATTTGTAGAGTTTATTTTAAAAACACTATATAGGTACTAATTATTTAACGCTACACAGTTTTCGTACCAAGACTCAGTACCAACGCAGTTACTCACCCGTTGTAGCACATAAAATCCTATTAACTTGGTAGTAAGTGCTGTAAGCGGTAACCATCCAAGGCTAAAGTCAATACAATTGTTTAGGACATTTAACACCTCCGACCCTTCTCATTAAATGAATAGAAATTGCAAGATGGTTTGAATAATTTAGAATTACTAAAAGTGCATAAAACCCTTTTGATAGTAAGGTATTTTGCGATTACCATTCAAACGCCAACGATTTGGTAAAATAGCCTGATGCTACAACATGGTCTAAACATGTATTCGTGAATGCATAAACTAAAGAGCAATAAAGAGATTAATTTTCAAGTTATTCGGATAATAACCGAGCACTTTGACTCATAGGCTCATAGCTATTTTATCATACCCCTCTGTCAATACGAATTACTTTCTAAGATTAATAGAACGCAAATCGGTTGTCTAGACAGACCAAACGTATTCATTATTGACTCCAGTATTTACGCACAATAAACTAGCTTCTGCTTAGATAAGTATATATCTTACAATCTCTGTTGCCTTAGTAACATTTCTCTCAGATTCTTTAGACAAAGATGGAAGAGGGATTTTGTTTGCAAAATCTGATCATCATAACTCGTTCCACTCCAATCCTTTTTATGGTATTAAGATCATAAAATGGGATAAAAGTGAGCAGAAAATGTGCCGCGTTTTCTCCAGTCTCTATTTCTTAAGATATTCGATAATAAGAGAAAAGAAAATTGAAACAGTGTTGATAACATTCTCAGAATATTAGGTAAAAAAATAGAAGTAGATATTGTCACAAACTTTATGGCGTGAAATAAACGTATGTAATTAAATTAAGATCTAAGTTCAACAGTAGGTACATCAAAACTATTTTGGGGCGTGATATTAGCAATCGTAAAAAATATGAGGTGCTATGATAAACTCCTAAGAAGTTGAAGTATAACATATTTTTGTTTATGGGATACATGTCTTAGACATTACTTCTACAAACCGACACCGAAGTACCGACTAAAATATTGCCCACATTTTGTTTAAAAATTACCAAAAACTGTCTGAAATAGACAAAAATTGCATAAAATTTTCAACCCACCAAATGTCTAAATAAAAAGAAGATATGATTCAATAGAAATTCCATTCTATCTTGCCCAAAGTACCTACCTAGTACAGATATACGTGAAACATACTAGCCGTTAAATTCAAAGTAGACCGTCAAAATACTTATACCTACGAATGTAACAGTAGCAAAACGCATAAACCCTCAAACAGCCAAACACCCAAGCTTACTGTGAACAGTCAAAGAGCCTTACACCTCCCTCAACCCGTTCGATTCCAGATCACCATTATGGATATTAAAATATGCGCTCCCCGGATTCGCAGTCGCAGCCATGTTTGATTTAGAATGGTGACTTCCGGTTGGATGAGGGTATGAATTAAGGATATTAACTACGCCGGAAGGCATCTCATTGCTACTCTGAATATTATATCGATAAATTATGTGATTATTGGGTGTTCAATCTTATTACCGGAGGCAAGTTGAAACGTAGAGTGTGTTGATGTTTTGTAGCAGATGGCTAGAAAAAGTTTAGTTTTGCACAATTCGTCAAAAAGATTTAGTAGGTATATCATAAAAAAGAAAAAGGATTCTGTGTTCTTAAATGTGCTACTTACTGTAAGATTGACTGAATTATGCCCTCGTAATTGAATAGTCAATAATTATAGTGAAGCAGTTCTAGGCACAGAAATACTAGTTTTATTTATAAGTTCAAGTTCAAGTTATAAGTTCATCAATTTATATGGAAAGCTCATAATGTAAGGATGTCAAGTTCCAATTAGATGCAAAATCGTGCAGGGGTGTGTCTAAGAGTTAACAACATAACAGCCTAAAGCTGTTTAACCCAACGATTATGATACTTAATGGAACGACTGTGTATATTCTTGGTATAAAAACTTCATATTAATTTGGTTGTAACGGTTTAACTAAAGATACTGATTTAAAAATTATTATCTTCAAATTATTTCAAGTTATTTCTAGGGACTTAAATGTATTTATACAAGTTACTTGTGGTTTCAATCGGTTTCGGTCGAACAGAGAAATTGTTCTATGCATAACACTCACCTCACCGGTGGCTCCTGTGTGATTATTAACCGTAGGGGTTTTTTAAATGACAAATTCTAATGACTACTGGGCAGCTCTAATATAATTTGTAACATATATATATCTATAAAATTTCGTGTCACGATGTATGTACGCGATAAACTCCGAAACTACTGAACCAATTTTTATCAAATTTTGTAAGCATCTGTAATTTGGTCCAACTTGGTCGATAGGGTAGTTTTTATCTCGATTATATTATTGATCTCAATATTTGTTATAGGAAATCAAATGTTTAATATACGACTTTAGTGTGTATTTTTCGGTTAGTTCTATAAAATCCTAATAGATAGCGGTTTGGCATCTAAGTTGCACAGATATCCGAAAGATGGCGCCGTATTTCAAAAAAAAGTGGTGGTACATGTTTATAAGATTGGCGTTAAAGTGATCTCTACGACAATAATTAGGTACACTGATAAAATGTTAATTTGATAAGATATTATATTGAAATATCAAAGCAAAGCATAATATATTTGTTCATAAGATATGACATATACTTATATATTCTGACAGGCAGTTTTTGCCAATCGTTACGATTCTGATATTCCGACATTAGTTCTGTAAACTTCTGTATTATTTTGACGAATCGACTTCGCAGTCTAGTGAATTTGTAAGTGTACTTAAAAGTTCATTAAACTCTCGTTTATATGTTCTATATCTATCTATGTAATAATACGTGAACGTTATTGTACTGAATTTGAAATATGTTCCTATCACTTATAGGTTACTTGTAAACGAAGTGAATATTTCTGAAATTATGTGACAAGTTGCAACAAATGTCGAACATGGTACAAAAATCTATCACTACAAATACTTTTCTGATACCACTATCCATTAATATTTCAATTTAATTTACACGTTAATTTACACTACACACAGTGAAGTACGTCCTCTATATTCAATCACTTATTAATATTTGGAAATACAATAATTAGAGATTTAAACACTGACTTATATAAAACTTATTTTATACAAACAGTTTTCAAGTATAAGTTTTTACGTAGCAACAAAGTTTTTTGCCGCTACTGCGCTAACTTATTAAAGCGATACCGAAATTATACTTTACATGTATACTATGTATAGGTATCTCTCTGACTCTAACAACTATTACTTTTTCCTGATCAATTTCAGTTATTCGTATACCATAGCGAAAGATTATTATTGTATAGTCACAGAATTGTGTTAAAGAAATTTAAAGGTTTGAAGCCCTTCACGCGTCGTCCCTTTGTGCTTGCCCCAAATAGACGCTCGAAATCGACTTTCTTTCACTTCCATATACAGACAGACAATGTTCGTAATGGAGGTTGTAGTGAGCATATTAATGGCACAGTTATGTATCAGAGTACTGTAATAATAATTAATTGATACGTATGTCATGTAAGTTATCTTATGGTACATGACATTATGGGTCCTTAATTAATCGGTCATGATATAATGGAAGCATGATAGCCGATACAGTACTGATATACATTCTTAAGAACTAGTCTAGAAGTAGTAATTAGTAAATCAAATTGGTTGTTAGAAGAATCTTGTTATAGATAGATTGCGTAGATCGTAAATTCTACCATTGAGTCTATACCTTGGGTCATAACTTTAATTTTTGTAGTTTGAAGAAACCACAGACATAAGTAGATGTATGGTGTAAATTTCGGTCTAGTACAAAATATAAAAAATTGCTCATACCTACGAAAACTTTTCTGGTCTCTTATGTAAGTATGTAGTAAGTTGTATGGTAGACGTTTTATCAACTGTCCTTTTTTTTTTTTTTTTTTTTTTATGTTTGGCCCGCCATAATGACTCTACTCTGCCTGATGGAAAGCATAAGCAGAATCCAAGAGTGGTGGTCACCATGCTCACTGCGAATGCAGACAATGCAGCATGGCGACCCACACTATGGCGGCCTAGTGATGCTGCTGCATCTTTTAGTCTAGTCAACAAGTATGGAACTTGTTGACTAGACTAATTGGGCCTCCGGTCTCGCACTCACCAACGAAACACGACAGCACTGCGGCTGTCATTTTACGTAGATTTTCTGTGCGAGGGTAGTACCGCCCCGGTCGAGCCGGCCCGTTCGTGCTTAAATCAGCGTGGCTCTACTACCTTTTCTAAATATTAAACATATTTAGAAAGGACAGTTGATAAAACGTCTACCATACCGTTGACGTGCTGAAGTATGGATTAAAGTAATCTATTTTATGGTAAATGACCCAAGAATTTATTTACAAAATCTTTATGTCACGTGATATCTTTTGAGTTTGCATTATTCGGGTTTAAAAAAACGTTATACTTCGACAAAAGACATTTTAAAAGAACATTAAAATTATCAACGAAATAATCTAAAATTCATACCTACCAACAATACATACGTCATCAGCGTAAACCTGCTTAAGGATATACAAAACAGCTGTTAAGTGAAGGCAGCTGATATAAAACCTCTTATAAAAATGACCTCGCCACAATGGCTCCTAATTATGGTTTAGTGGGTGTACGTGTAAAGTGATCAACGGGGCCCGCCTACTTAAGTTCCGGGTTCGATGTTTCAAATCAAAATTTAACTGTACGCTTATGTGTATTTGAAATTTAAAAATTGCGATGTTTCTCTGAACAATAATTCAATTTTTACATTTGTGTTTGCTTTGTATTCGTAATCACATTTTATTAAACTTTGTATGTTAACAGTAACAGAAAGTAAACAAAAACTTAAGAATATTTAGTTTTTAGGTGGTGCACAACTAAGTTGCCTTCTGTTTTGTCTAAAAGGGCTTATATAGGCTTTTAACATACCCTGATCATCTTATAAACTACAACCTTTTTTTTCAATCTTACAACTAGGTAACTAACATCATTGAAGGCTCTTTGTAGTACCTATTTATTTCCATAGGTGAAACATTCTACGGCCTACGGCAGTAAGTCCGCCTGTGCAACAAATATGCTTAAAGACTTAAATCCTACTAATATTATAAACGCGAAAGTTTAGTAGTAGTATTAGCGTAGTAGTAGTAAGTATGGACTGATGTTTGTTACTCTTTCACGCTAAAACTACTGAACGGATTTGGATGAAACTTTATAGTAATATAGCTTATACATCAGAATAACACATAGGCTACTATTTGCTGCGATAACTGACATACACGCGGGCGGAGCCGCGAGCAAAAACTAGTAAATAATAAATAAAACATTCCTGAAATCTTTCATCCACAAACAAAATGTAGAAACTGGCTGATAATTAATACCATAAAGAGCCAATTAGTGTGCAAGAGCTTAAAATCCAATATCAATTTTCAAACGAACTCCGATTTAATAATCAAAATCACAGTGCATTCGAAGTGCAATTTCATTATTGGAAAACAGAATATTGAATCTCTGCCAGAATTTGGGTATACTCCAGGGTAACGCGACAATCCAAACCAAATTTTTGCCATTGTTCATTGTATTAGCATTTAAGCGCTATACATGAAATGTAAAAGTCTTATTTTGTGGTGCTTGTTAAATTATTTGCTACGTTACAGATATAATTATTTTACATCTTAGTGAAAGAAAAGTAGGAAGGAACTAATTAAAATTAAGTACTTCAGGGTATTTTTAAACGGTTTTATTTAGCTCACCCCGTTTGTTTTATTTGTTTATTATTCTTGGGTCAAATTTGGTAATTCAAATTTCACCCTCTTCCTGTCAACCGATTGATCTGAAATTTTGTATACACTTTGGATTTTGGTGACAATACAATTATGTTTATTCATTATCATTAAAAATTCAAGATGGCCGCCGCTACAAAATGGCGGATAATTTATGTTTTATTAATCCCATCAATATGGGTATCAAATGAAAGGGCTCAACAAGCAGAATACAATATACTATAAAAAATTGAAATACAAGATGGCGGCCGCTACAAAATGGCGGATAACGTAGGTTTTATCGATCCCATCAATATGGGTATCAAATGAAAGTGCTCAACCAGTATAATACAATGTACTATATAAAATTAAAATCCAAGATGGCGGCCTCTACAAAATGGCGGATAACTTAGGTTTTATCAATCCCATCAACATGGGTATCAAATGAAAGGTCTCAACAAGTAGAATACAATTTACTATGCAAAATTGAAATCTAAGATGGCCGCCGCTACCAAATGGCTGATAACAATTTTTTATCAATCCCACCAATATGGGTATCAAATAAAAGGGCTTGACAAGAAGAATACAGTGCACTATACAACCTCAATATTTAAGATGGGCGCAGCCACCAAATGGCGTATAATAATAAGATTTAAATTTAGAAATTGAATCTGTAATTTAGGTATCTGATTATTACTATGAAAAATTAAACCTAAAAACTTGAAAATAAAAAATATGTAAAAAAGTTTTTTAATTTAAACGGTTTTATCGAAAATAATGTACTAAAAAGTAAAAAATAAAAAAAACATTGTCTGATAAAAAATAAAATCGTTGGGCTCGTGTTTCCATCAAGTCAACTCAGTTTACGCTACGCCCAACGATTTTATTTTTTATCAGACAATGTTTTTTTTATTTTTTACTTTTTAGTACATTATTTTCGATAAAACCGTTTAAATTAAAAAACTTTTTTACATATTTTTTATATAGTCGGTAATATTATCATCAGTTTGTTAATACATTTATCTTCAAACAATAGTCTTATGATAACTATTAAAAATTAGCCTGTCTACTCAAAATGACATGTAGAATATTTTCTTACAAGTCTTTTATACTGCTATACTGGTCAATAAATAAATTAGTAAACTATTTAATAGTTTAATGATAAATTAACACAAGTAAAATATTAATGAATTACTTACTTTAGTTTAAACTAATCACTACATAGTTAACATAGTAAAAACAAAGTCGCTTCCGCTGTCTGTCCGTCCCTATAAATGCTTAGATCTTTAAAACTACGCAACGGATTATGATGCGGTTTTCTTTAATAGATAGAGTGATTCTTGAGAAAGGTTTATGTGTAAAATTCATGCATATATCTATTAGCAATAACCCACAATAACCTTTTTTTATTCCTTTCTTTTTACGAGAAATAATCACTTATTTACAAAGCGATTTTAAGCAATACAGCATTAATCCTTATCCAATTAAGTACCTTTAATAAATTGTGCATTTAATATAGATCAATATATACCCTTTACAGTATGTAATTTAAATGAATATATTCGAAGATATTACAGATTTAAAATGCACGAATCGTGTCGTCTGTGGGTGCACCTGAAATCCACCGAATAAAAGATTTAATCAAAATCGAAAAAGGTTTATTATATCAAAACTACCTATAGACAAAGAGAGTTAAACAATCAAAATTAGAAGTGAAATCGAATACCTTAATACAGTCAAAATGTAAAAGTAAAATTATGCTCAACAACCCTTGTGGTTTATTTTTCATACAACCGCCTTCGGCTACAGTACGACCGCCAAACAATAAAAGGTTGAGATTCTTCATCATATTGATACACAGTCCTGTATAAAAAAGAAACTCCTTACATATAAATATACCTTGGACGAGATTGAAACACCTGGTGTTTTTACCACCTGTCTTGTCCGCTCTGTATGCAAATTTTGGCAAACATCTTTATATAAGATTATAGGTTATTTAGACCCCTGTTGAGCTCTTTTACATCATTAGAAATCTGCCAATTTAGTTAATTGATTATTGATACACCGGATAACAGGTTTAGGCTACTTTTAACGCGAGCCATAGCTTAAAACATGTATGTTGACTATCCCAAATGGAGCGAAACTGCTTTACAAATTATCAAGTTGATTTTCGGTCGAGTATCGTGATGAGCAGCAAATGAGCACGGTAGTGTTTAAATATGAATATGGTAACGATTGTCGATTACACAAATGTATGCTGGTTCGCGATTCATACACTATTATTTAATACAAGATTTACTTAATCTTTAAGTGTGAAACAATCAAATCATCTACTTTTTACAAGCTTTTTTTTAACTTGCAATGTATGTATGCTTGTATTTTCGGGTGGAATCTTGCAACTCAATTTTGACGCAGATACCTTCAACCGATTTTGCTGAAATTTTACAAGCATATGTATACAGCGTGACAATACAATATTATAATGACATGGAGCTGATCTGATGCTGGAGCTGTAGCCATAGGAACTCTGTAAAAAAACGTCGAAACATCATCGAGTTTGGACTCGTTTGATTCGTTTCGAGGCATTCCAGTAAAAGCTTGTTTTAAAAATATTTTTAAATAAATTATTTTTAAAAATAAATCATTTTCATCAACGGTTGACCGGCGACTACACACAACAAATTAATTATAAAGTTTTAAATATAAGGAAACGGCATGTATATAGTTAAACTAGAACTGAATAGAGGATAGCAAAAGACAAATTTACTGTATTAATTACACACATTTACATTTTATCAACCTCATTGTCATTACAATAGAAAATAATCCTTTTCACATACATTACATAATACATATTAACTCACAAGCCTATTGCTTTTACATTATAATGATGAACAGTTCTGACGCATACCGATTTGCCTATCGGTATATACATAGTTATACATAAGTACGTTGGCCGTTGCTACTCAATCCGTATCGCAATTTCAATCACTATTCGGTATTCAATGTGCATAATCCAAACAGTGTTGTTAAAGTGTATGCATTGCAGAGCTGTGTTTATTAAATTCCCCGTAATACGAGGGCGGTCAGACAATTAGGGTTGTCGAGGGAATATAGCTGTCAATCAGTACAGTACTCAGGCGGTTATGTGATACTGGTGAACGGACGTGGGGTGGTAACCCTTGTAGACAGTTACTGATAATCGCCTTAGAGAATTTCAATATTGATTATA
Organism: Diaphora mendica; assembly: GCA_949125395.1. Classification (NCBI taxonomy): domain Eukaryota; kingdom Metazoa; phylum Arthropoda; class Insecta; order Lepidoptera; family Erebidae; genus Diaphora; species Diaphora mendica. Next base: position 16,529,925 of record OX421324.1, on the reverse strand, counting down.
GCAATCTGAATTTAAAACCAGAAGCTCGATTCTATAATTAATTTGGGTTAACAATCGGATGTGATGTAACAGAAAACATCTGCCAAGTAATATCATAGCGAATGAGCTCTCTATGGTACTCTATGGTAATCCTTAATTTTTGAAATTGGGTTAACGACGATGTCATTCGTTCTGGAATTAAATGAAATTTAAAATTAGGATGGGTTTTATCTATCGATCTATGCGGGCGATGGACAAAGGGAAGATCGCGTAGAGCAGATAATCTAACCTCAAGACTCCTAACAATCAACGTTCAAATTAAGTGAATGTTTAATTTAGTTAATTGAATAAAACTTTGTGTAGATTTTAATTAATTTGAAGAGCATAATATCAGCTATTCCCAACTAAAACGGAACGTCGGAGGCCTACTAGCGCAACTTCAAGTAGTTTTCAGAACCAGAAAGAGTGGATATAACAGATCGAACATTTCAATAAAAATGTTAGCAAAATATATTTAAAAAAAGTGGAAAGCAGTCGGTATTCAAATAACAGCATGAAATAGGTTTCCGATTAAATTTCAGACAACAAAAAACATACCAAAATATAAAGCTTAACAGTAGCGAAGCCGGGGGCGTTCTGTAACCTGATACAGATTGTGAAACTAGGGAGGATTCTGCAATAAACTAGACTCTAAGTTGTGGGCGTTTAGACTGAATGGACTATGGAGTCAGCTCTGATCGGTTGTGCCCCGGGCTTGGGGAACACGAAGCTTTTATTGTAAAATGCTTCGGTAACTTCACTACAGTCTACTTACAATTTTATACATTTTGTATTTGTATTGATCAATGCTATCTTACTTTCATACAAGTGAATAGTTTAGGAAACAATAATATTATGAATTTCGTAGTGAGCCGTAACCAGGGCTTATAAACATAAACGCAACCTTTTTTGAGACAAATTGATTAATAGTTGTTATATTAGGCAACAAAAGACGATAAATAAAATGATGAAACCGGGTTAAGCGAAAACCGGTATTTAATATCCTGTTTCTAAACAAACTTAACTGTCAAAAAAACAGTCATATTGACTGACAAACGTCAAAATTTCATAAATTAAAATTCCCTTAAATTTTATTGTTCATATTATTTAGTAAAATGTGAAAATAATATTTTATTTTATTACTTATTATGGAATAAGGGCAAACGAGCAGACGTATCGCCTGATGGTCAGCGATTACCGCCGCCCACCAACACCAGAGGTGACACAAGTGCGTTGCCGGCCTAAATATCAAAATAACCATACACTTTAGTCATGCTTATCAAAAACTTTGACCAAGAAATTAAATTTTACCTGTTGATAATGCCTAAATTTATATTATTTTCAATTTGACATTTCATGAATCACTTTTTCTTAGAAATATGTATACATTGACAAATAAGTAATACATAATAGTATTTTTAAAGTTCTTTTCATTTAAGGTGCGGAACCACAAAGTATATAAATTTAATTACGAAAATTACCAACTAAATCATGTTGAAAGGCTTGTCAGAAATTTGATCGCTTTACAAAATAAGCCCCGAAGCGAACAAAAACAAGAAATTGCCCAGTTTCTGCCGGTCCAAAAACCAATTACTACAGAGAAGTTAAAACGTATTGTTTAACTAATTACTGAAAACACAAGAGTACTGGAAAGGTTTGATTTATTAATACAGTAGCGAAGTAAGATTTTAAATTCAATAACTAATTATATTAAAGACTGAAAGAACAATATCTTTACGATATATAGTTTCAGTGTTAAAGTTAAAAATTATATTATATAATAAATAACTTATTTTTTATTGTGTGGAATCAACACTTCGATATTACATGCACCATATTTGCGACAATTCGGTGTTTCTAATATGTACGTATTAGGCCACGTTCAGAAGATGAGCGCTCAACGCACGTTTTGCTAACGCTCGTTTACAACTACATGTAAATTTATTCTAGGAGTACACATGCTAACGCGCGTTTCAAGAATGAAATTACATGTAGTTGTAATCGCACGTTAGCAAAACGCGCGTTGAGCGCTCATTATCTGAACATGGCCTTAACCAAAAAAAAAAAATTATGTATTTACGTCAACTGCCTAGTACCCGTATTAAATAAAGCTCTGCTTAGTTTGGCACAGAAAAAGTTACATGCAATACATTTGACTTAATTTAAAAGAAGTTACTTTCAATCAAAATTATTTTGCAATCAGCTTTAGAGTGGTATAGAAATGCTATAAGCTAGAATCAATCATATACTCAAACTGATTCTAAATAAAATAACATTTCTAAAATAATAAATTATTATAAAACATATTAAATTTATCGATTAGTATATCGCTAGGGTTACTACCTAATTATGCAGGTGCAATATTATGGGTCAACCCTACTAGTCAACCCGCTAGACTGGAAAGTAGAGATAATTACAACTCAGTACACTCTCACTATTGATATATATGTACCTATGTAGCTTTGTAGCCCATAACGTTTGTTTTAACGTTTGAAAGCTTGTTTGATACTTTTTACTTCGAAAGGTATGTCCATATGCCGATAGACCGTATGTCATGATACGAGTCAAAATCGGTCATAAATGTAAGAACAATTCGCTACGCAATTATTCTTAATTTAATAAGAAACTATACTCTTTGCGCTGTAGCATGGTGCGTAGTGGTTTAATTAAATTTTCTACAGTTATTAATGATTTAATATATTGCGAATGTGGTACAGCTGAAATACTAAGTCAGATTTGTAAATCGCAGCAACTTTCAAGAGTGAAACGAAATGTTACTGTAACTGTCACCCGCACCATACTACAGCGCAAAGAGTATATTATTAGTTAAAGCTATGACCTTTTTTGTAAGTAGGGAAAAATATATTCGAAGAATTTATAATTTTTCTATTCGTGTTCAGATCAATAGGAGAATTCAAATCATAGCTTTTATTTCATAAGACATGACTACTAACACACATTACTTAGATTACTTGACGTCATACATCACTATCTGTATTTTACTGCGCTGAACCTGCTGCGCCTGCAGTTTAAGATAAAATCGATCTTAATACGAAGCTACTTCTGAGACTGAGATGTTTTAACCTTATATCGAGGATTCTGTACAATATCCCCATTGTGACCATACAACGAAGTAAATATGGAACCTTTAGTATGCAAAACTCCTAGACGCTCCAGGACGATTTCACAATAGGCGGGTATAGGAGTAAGCCGATGGCAATCCTCTGACAAAATTGACGATAAATTGAAGTGCATGCAAACAAGGGATTGTCTCAATAACTACGGAATTCGATGCACTGCGGCCCGAACATGTACTTGATTGATTGTGTTTGAAGCGTATTTAATTGCCGTGTACTGCAACTGACTACAGGATTATTTGAAATGTTTGGTAAATACGCTTTTCTAATATACTTTGATGTTTGGAATCATAAGTAGTATTTTTTTAAATAGTAATCAATCATTTATCATCATCTCAGCCGAAAGATGTTCACTGTTGCTCCCCGAAATCTCTCCACAATAACCGATCCCGGACTGCCCGCATTGACGCGACCTTCACCAGGTCCTCAGACCGTCTTGTAGAGGGCCTACCCAGTTCCGTCTTCCAGTACCAATGTGTTTCCTGAACTAGTAACCTTCACAATTTTATTATTAAACACTTACTTATTATATAACTTTTAAATAAGAAGATTATAATACATTTGCTAAGAAACTGATAAATGTACTACTTTATGTAAAGAAAAAAAAACAATTGTTTATACCAAGCACAAAATCTATGTTTGTACACACACCTGTCTAACTGTCGAGTTGTGGCAGCCAGCATCTGTGTTTGATGTATTTTTGCATTTAACAAAGACACATTGCGAATTGAATCCATACAATAATGAGTATGAGCCAGGCTTTATTTAGAGCATATTAGGGCACATGACTTTATGTGTACAAGGATTTGAAAACATTTAAGTATTATTTTATGTAAACAAAACAATATACATATATACTTCTCGACGTAGGTTAAAATTTCAAGATCGGTCTAAAAATAATAACGCATGGACTATTTAAAACGCTAAGCTTTTGCACAATTCAAGGATATCAAGAAAGGTCAGTTTCATAACTGAAGATCGGTCAATAAAATAATACTGACGAAACCTAGACGCTCATAAAATCCGTTTATCAAGACTTACTCAACTGAAACTAGAATATAAATGACTAATGGTATTTGCGAAACAGCTCAGCGGTAATCCAGGAAACGCAGGTGATAGTGCCTCGCTCCAAGTAGGTATACACGATGAACGATAAATGATGTAGTGTTGTACCTGAGTTTCCGCATTACGCAAGGTACTCGTATAAGTTGATGTTTCTAGTCCTAGATTTATTATATTTTCCCGAATCCCAGTTTTGTTTGTTTTCCATTTCAACACTATAGTATGCAAGTACAATATAAAACAATATCACTTATAGACTCGTCGTAGATATAATTTTCATATTCAGGTTTCTATATGACAATGTGATTGATACACCAATCAATACTTACCCAGTGCACTGTCAATCCGCTTATATCGCTCTTAATTAATGCCCGCAGCGTTAGGGCTTTATCTTTTGATTGACCTGCGTACTGGCTCTGTCATAATAAACCTATCTACTTACTGTTTAATCTATCGACAGACATTGTTTTATGACTGATATCAACAATCACTATATAGGTAGTTTAGAATAGATAAAATAACGGTGCATAAAGAGACGAAAATAAGTAATATAATAAAGAATTTCCTGCCTAGAAACACTGATGAGACTTGTCCATACTATGTGCGTTAGCTACCTAAAATCTGTTTGAAGTCGGCGCAAATCCAAAAATAAAAAGAAGTAATCGGTAAACATAGATATGGGGAGTGCTCCGAGAAATTGTTCGGACTGATCCCTGCCGCCTCTTTCCGCCATCGTCCTACGCGACAGAAGTTTCATCCCTGTCATCTAGAATCTAGATGGTTGGCAGTCCACAACTGTGCCCTTTTCCCGAAACTTTCTGCCTCGTACAACAAAACTGTGGACTGACCTGTCGCCTGCGGTATTCCCAGACCAATACGACCTTCATGAAAAGCGCGTACTCCTTCTTAAAAGGCCAGCAACGCACTTGTGATCGCCTGATGGTAAGCGATTACCGCCGCCCATGGAGACCCGCAACACCAGAGGCGTCACAAGTGCATTGCCGGAATTTTAAGAAAGAGTAGGTACGCTCTTTTCTTGAAGGTTTGTTGTTTTGATGTTTTGATGATTTGCCAGTGAGTCACTTGCAAATCTAATAGATAAGATAAACACTAGACAGTTACTAAATTATTTAGTTGAATTGAATTTTGTAATCTTTTGGGAAGTCGGTAGCATTGTTTTTATATTAATTGGTTTCGCGTTGAGCGGTAGAGACGTGCTAAATAAGTAGGTAGCTAAAATATTGTCTACAAATTATCGCTTAAAACCAATAAGATTAAAGACTCGATTTAAATATGAAAAATATACTTTACATAGTTTATTAAAAAATGAAAAGTAATGAAATTAAATAACTAATGACACAATATTTTAATACGTAATTAATAAGAAACCTAAGTAACCTACTTTAAAATTTAATTTAATTACTAGTTTTATTTACAATAACTACTACGTATTTAAAATATTTATATACAAGCGTCAAAAAAATCTTAAACATTATCGCCTACTGGTAGCGTTCCAAAAAGACTGGCAGCATTGCCACCTAGAATAACAATTCATCTGTGCTAGAAAAAGGCCGGCCTTCTGATCACGAGAAGCGTCGATTAGTTCCTTAGCTAGTTGTTTAAGATATACTTATATAGCAGGTACATTTTACGAATACTATTACGTACATAACTCACAAAGACTACAGACCATAACATTGAACACAATACATTAATTCATATTCAGTATTTGTGCCAATTCTTTACTTGGTAATCAAATTTAACCACATCATAGTTTTCTTTACACTGTTCATGAATCATTATAGCTGATTTGTTTTAAATGAATCTAGTGCTTTTAGGTTTAAGGAAGCAATATAAATGCAAAAGGCGACGTGAGTCAGACATGATGGGATTATCATTTTCATTGTTAAGTGTAGGCCGGTGTTAATCATTCGACAAAGTTGGCAATACCAAAATCTTTATGTAAATAATATTGAAATTTGTTCGATTAATGGCGTAGTTTCAGTGTTTCTATCCAAAAATAAGGGTGGTTATAAAAGCAATTGGTAAGTATTTTACACAGGTATATAAAACTGTAAACAGTTAAGAGAGCATGAATACATCACAGTGCAGCAACAATTTATAAAACTTTTCAGAGCCTTTTTTCTCAAACAAGATTTTAGAAAACATTTTCGCTATAATTCACCTCTTTAGACTTTGAAATAGAATTTTACTAGGTATAAGTATGAAGTTACATATAAGTACATACATATTTCTTATTCTGTATTTTCCTCGGTATCACAATAGAAACACAATGTAAAAACTCTTCATACAGAATAAATAGCTTTAGTTCCACAAATGAAGAAACAAGATAATAAAGTATGAAAGAATATTCTGACATTAAAACGATAACGAATTTTGGAATCCGAGAGTTCAAATGGGTGTTCTAGTTATAGTATTGGCTTCGGATTAGCAGTAGCCAAGAGTAAGCACCGCAATTATACGCTTTATTGAACTAAATTACATTCATAGAATACGAAGTTTAGAATGTTAATGTAGCTTATGAAATAGAACGGCCGTGCCGCGTACATTACTGAGTTGAGTAGTCATTCATTCATAAGAACCTTTGTAGAACCACTTCGGCACAATTACTGAGCGTGTGGCGACCCATTGTTTGATGTACGTCTACCAAGTCGTATGGTTTCGCTAATATCGTGTCACTAGACCACGGCCTTAATTGGAACATCACTTTTTAATAGGACACGGTATGTGTGGAATCTGGTTTATTATCAAATTGTACTTGTTGGTAAGTAGTTTTTATTATTATTCATTAATACATTTGGAACTGATGACTGCCTGTGTACACTCCACTGTGAATTGGATAAGTATGACAAAAAATGTTGCCTAAAAGTTTACCTGTCGTTTTCCTACTAAAGCTAAGTCGTTAATCGACGTCTGGCCCATGTGAAACATCGAAATTATTTTATAACAATAATAAGTAGTCACTTGCGCAGGGTGTAGTCACTTGCGCAGGGTGACGCGTTGCGACACCGTATTACTTGTTACAATAATTATTATAACAATGAGTTGCGTCGACGTCACAAGCTGGTCTAACCCTACGCTGTTAGATGTATCATTATCATTTTTTTTAAAGAGAACACTCCCGCATTAGGAATATACATCCTGTGCCGCAGGGGACTCTACAAACATACATGAAACAGACACAAAGAACACATGAAAATACTCATATAATTAGATTACACAAAGGCAGGATAGGTATTTTTAATGCTAATGAATACATATAATAATCACAAATTTTAACAAAAAAACTGACTTCAAAAACTAGACCAAATTGAAATGGGACCACACGGGAAGCACCAGCTTTCAAATAAATAAGAATCATCAAAATCGGTTCACCCAGTCGGTTATGAGGTAACAAACATACAAAATACAGTCGAATTGATAACCTCCTCCCTTTTCGAAGTCGGTTAATAATATGCGCAAAAACATAATTGCCCTCCTCAAGATGTATGCATTAGAATTTAAGAATTTCGACGGTAAAAATAATATTCTAGATACTCATAGTCATAAGTGTTCAAGCATTCCTCAAACATCAATCTAATAAAAACGAAATACCACTCACTTATTAATCACGAAATCTGAGAAACTATAATACCTACAGACTTGAAATTTGGCAGGTAGCTTCCTTATAGGGTGTAGACATCCGCTAAGAACGGATTTTACTAAACTCCATCCCTAAGGGGGTAAATCAGGGGATGAAACTCTGCGTGAGCGAAGCTGCGTGCAAAAGCTAGTATATTTATAAAAGTGTCTTGATAACGGTATTTCATATGTACTAACAATGCTCCTAATTAGAAAGTATCACGAACGAATAATTGTAGCAAACAGCCACTAAATCACGTGTACAATCGTGTAAACAAACCTCTGTATAACATGGGCATAATTAACGTCGAATATAGCGTCTGAACAATTATATCAAATTATCACATTCGTATCTGACGAGGCAAGCAATTGGAGAATGTGAGCATTCTTCAAAAGAAACGGTTTGCACGCTTTGGAATATGTATTACGCTTTAAATTAGTAAAACTTGGATATTATGTATTTTAAATGTCCCGATGACTGTCATAAGCGTAGAGACAACCTGTTTTATCGTTGAGTGGACCTTGTAATTTATTTTATTGTGCAAATCACCAGCTTCAATTAGCATAACAAACGGGCGGTATACGCACGGACAGTTTCACTGCAGCGACCGGTGCGGTAGGTGATAGGGTTGCTTGGTATCGGCCCCACGTCCACACGCCATGGTCGGAACAGTCGTGCTCACCAGACCGTGTGTTTCAGCTGCATCGACTTTCCAACACCCAACCGAATTTGAAGCTACACAGTTATATATGTGGAATTGATGTAAGGGAATAGCGGGGAAACTGTCTCAGCTGTCGTATTTACTAATGTATGTAATTATATATTAACTGAGCTACACTACGTAGTTGAAAATACGACGACGAACTACAATATATAGTTGTTTTGCTTGTTTTAAAAAAAATATTTACTAAATTTTGAATTAATTGCGTTATTACAAAATTATAATTATGTACGTAACGCTACATCTTACCTGTCATTTCAAAGCATCATTTATATTTTTAGCATAACAATTAAGTTTAACAAATACTTAAAACATACAAAGGGTAACCAATTTTCCTTTTATTCATTGAGATAATAGGTACTTGAACAAATATCAAAGATTGTCAAAAATTAGATTTGTCAAAATCGATATCTAAGTTTCCTCTTACCAAGGCCGGTTAGTACATTTACTAAGTCGAAAGGAAACCCCTATTCGATGCGGACTTACCCTAAATTGTATCAAATCATTTTCCTACTGGTCATAACAAAACTATAACCTCAGCCGCATTAAATAATTACTCAGGAAATCGGTCTAGAATTCCATTATCTAAGTGAGTGACATCCCAAGAGAGGCGGCATCCGTTGCTACCGAGGGACGTCCACGCGAAGTTATTGTAATGAGAACGACAGGGGATATTTATGCCTTGCCACGCGTCCCGAATACACAATGACAACAATTCGACAAATACACAAAGAACCGATGATCCAACTCCAGTGCTGCATTTTGCAAGACAAACGAGTGAGAGGTCCGATAAAAACTCTGTGTACAGAATGAAATAGCAAGATCTAATTCTGACCCCGTGGTTTTTACACAAGTTTGTACGATATTTGAATATTGAAAATAAGGGACACTTTCGATATTTGCGACGTCATTCACTGGGTAAACCAGACAGGTGTTGATGTGGGGTTTGTAACAGAGGTTTGTCTAGGAACATAAATTGTCTTATGTAAATATACTGAGGAGTGTTTTGAGATTTAAACAAATATTTGGTGATTTATATGCAGCGTTTATTTCGCTCAACTAAATCATGAAAAAAACAACTTTTGTTAAAGTAATATAGATAGATATGAGAATACATAGAATGTTAGATAATAATGTACAAATGGCGGCCTTATTGCGAAAAGCAATCTCTTCCAGGCAATTTGTACAATGAGTAAAAGAAAGATGTTAATAAATGTGGACAATGTGATTTGCAACTTCTATCGGTTATTAACCTGCGTTAGCAAAGACATAGTGATTAAAAGAATAAGGCAATTATTTATTAGAAAGAGCTATATCACCTATAACAATTGATGGTAACGGTTTAAAAACACCACAAGAACAAAATTTAGCTGATTTAAGAAAATGCACAACCAAGTTCACCAACACATTTTATAAAAAACTTGTTTGATTCGCACGGTTACGAGTAGCTCGTTAAGTTCTGAAACGAACGAAACATTTCAATGGATGCAGAGTGTCAACTCTTGGGCAATTGAAACTATAGCAGTTGTCAAACTTCGCTATAACAATGCTTGCAAGAGCAATTGAACTAATTAGGACCACTTTTCATAATATCTAATTCATTGTGCAACTTCGAATACAAATTTCTAAAATATCGTGAAGAATGTATTCAATGCGCATAATAAAATGAAGTGAACAGTTTTTTTTTTATTATTATGATATACTGATATTTGGGGCGATTATTTTGAATATGCTATTGCAACCTACGTCTAATAGTCGAAGTTCTGAATCACCATTTTGTGTTTTTAGTTTTAGTAACAGTAAAATAAAAAATAATTGAAGATATACGGGGCGACATACAAAAATAAGTTTTATAACAATGGTTATTTTCATTATTAAAAAGGTAGATCCTGCTATTTCCTCAGAACCACGCTGTAATTCTGAAGATATTTTTCCGTTTCTCATCATTACTAAATAAAACCGATGTTATTCGCTTCGGCGGTAACGATTTCTATTATTTCAGCTTTCTCAAGAAATACTTCTAGTTACTTATTATGTGCTTTTACTTATAAGAACGATTAAAATATTACAATTTATTAAGAAAATTATAAGAGATATAAATAATCTTATGTATCTACTAAAATACTTTTATAGTTATTTATAGAATCAGAAAGATTATTATATTAAATAGTGTGTTGAACAAAAAATCGATACTACATTCACTATTAGATAAATAGAAGAAGTAAGACTTGACTTATTTCACTTTCGTGGATGCAACCAACTACTAATAATAGTTTTACAACATAAACGCTTCGATGTTTTCGCATGTTGTTAAAATATTGCTGTAGTTTTTCTCTTATAAACGGTTCAGGTAAGCATTAATAGGAAGTTTTTTCTAGGAATATTGATTTTATCACTAATTAGGAACTTGTCGTTACGACTAATAATTATACGGAAACGTTTGTAGTTAAAACTTTATCCACTTAATTTTAATGACTACGATGCAATAAAGTAAGGGAAATTGTCGATAACTTTGATATTGTTGGGGACACAGCGTAGGGAATATTAAGTATGCTATTATCAGCGTGATTTGGTATAACCAAATTTTACCATTAACAAACCATTAACATGTTACCTAATCACGTATTTCGTGTTTCACTATGTCATACAAGAAAACAATCTTATGGTTGATTAGATTTTTGTCTTAAGAATAGATAGATCGAAAAGATCTAGACCATAAAAAAACTGTGAAAACTAGATTCTACTAGGTGATTATCCACTGCTAGAAACAGCAGATTAAGCACACTAGCCGATAATTATCTTTAACATACTGGAGTCTTATTGAAAATAAGCAAATCAAGTTCGCAGTAGGCTAAATCAGAGAAATTGGTTAGAATGATTCTCAATTCTTAAGCCAGCTTTCATGAATATGTTTATGTTATTTCATTTGTATAATCAGTGATGTGAAGATTTATCTATATGAAACGTTTAATATGTGAGACAAAATATCGGTACATGATGTATTGTTCATTGCTGCACGGTTGGCCTAGTGGTTTAGGCGGTCGCCACGCCGCTTGCCAATTCGCCAAGTGTTGTGGGTTCAAATCCTACACGGGACATCACTTTGTGTGATCCACAAATTGTTGTTCTGAGTTTGGGTGTTAATTGTGTCCGTTACATGTATGTCTGTAAAGTCCCCCGCGACACAGGATGTTTATTCCTAATGCGGGAGTTATCTATAAAAAGAAAGAATTATTCGGTCGGTCCAAATGTTTGTATGATCTACAAATATTTGTTTCGGAGTTTGGGTGTTTTCTATGTATAATATGTATGTATTCACAAAAAAAGTATATATGTATTTGTATCAGTTGTCTAGTACCCATAACACAAGCTCTGCTTAGCTTGGGACTAGATGGCGTTGTGTGTTAGATGTCCGAAAATATTTAAAATATTTATTTTAAAATATTTATTCACCCTGCTGGTTGTACATTAGCATACTAAATCCTTTATTACATTTAAATTGAGTAAACGTGGAATAGAACTGTGTGAGTATATGTCCGAAAACATCATTTTGCCGTTTTATAAGTACTAGTAGTAGCGGGAATGTACCGCATTTTTCTGAAGACTGTTATTGTCATAAATGTTTGCTTTATAGCGTCAAATATAAGTAAAACAAATTTAAAAAATATTTTGATCTACCATATTATATAATGATACACTTGTCGTTGTTAGTTGTTAGATCTTATCACGAGATCTCTTACCAAAAGTTATCATCAATCTTGTAATAATACGTCTTGTCATTTAAAACAAAACATTTCCCTTCCATTTGTAGATTGGTCAATGAAATATCTTCACCTAACAAGTATATACGATAAAAATCATTCACTGTAACAGCTTGAAAGGCGCTTTCACTTAATCGGTGTTCAATTACTCGGGTTGTCAGTTTTCACGAGCTCGGAGGCTCGACAGCTTGACGTTCATCTATCATACGGATGTTACGAGATGATGCAAAGAGCAATCTATTTACTTTAAAAATAATCATTATGAACTTTTGTTCGTCTCTTTTTTTGCGAACAATATGCAGATGTTGAATTTGAGTGTGTCTGATCTTAGCACCACAAACTTTTAAAATAAGCTTATTATTCAATTACATTAATTAGCTCATAAGCATTTACTGTTTGAAGAAGATATATGTAGCTGACACAATCTATACTTATAATAAAAATGTAACAGGTCAAATTCTGTACATTGAAGATATTTTGAAAATTTTTTTGGAGGGCACTCTGTTATCGATACTGAAACGAAAACTGTATTTTTTTCATTTTTGTCTGTCTGTCTGTCTGTCTGTCCGTCTGTCTGTCTGTCTGTATCTTGGCCGCGCATCACGCCGAAACTACTGAATGGATTCAAATGAAACTTGGCATGATTTGAGTTCATACTACGAGGTAGGACATGGGATACTTTTTATCGTGAAATTCAGCACGGTTTCTTGGAGAGAGGGAATGAAAGTCAAAATATGTACTTAGTTGTAGTTCAATAACACATAGTCCGATTTCTTTCATTATTTTTTGGCTAGAAAGAAAAAAAAATAAAAGATAACCGGAAAAGTCTTTTTTTATCCGCGACTGTACACTGCCTGTGGGAAGCTGAGACAGATATGTAAATATGGCGTTACGAAGTTCGCCAGGTCAGCTAGTTATGAATATATTTTTATTACGCACCTGAGTTCGATATGTTGATGCACATTTCGAACATTGAATGAATTAAAATATTAATTTTATTTTTGTCGGATGCCAAAAAATGATTTTATTTTGCATTCATATTTACTAGTGGTCGCCCAGTGGTTGAAATTCAACCATTAGTCATTTAGTTTAATTTTTAACTTTCTGCACTCCTCCTTCAAATAAACTTTAAGTATGACTAATTTCCTACTCCTCCGTTCGCATGATTTTCATAAAAAGGGGTGCAACGTTTTTGCTTCACGTATTAATATATATATAAAAGCATTAATATATAACTGGTTTCGAAATAATTATGTTTATTTTGTAGATGCCTAATAATGCAGCATCAGAAAGGTAGTAGAGCCACGCTGATTTCAGCACGAACGGGCCGGCTCGACCGGGGCGGTACTACCCTCGCACAGAAAATCAACGTAAAATGACAGCGTTCGTGTTGTCGTGTTTCGTTTGTGAGTGCGAGACCGGAGGCCCAATGATGCAGAAGCATCACTAGCCCGCCATAATGTGTGTCACCATGCTGCTTTGTTTCATTGTCTGCATGAGCAGTGAGTATGGTGACCACCACTCTTGGATTCTGCTTATGCTTTCCATCAGGCAGAGTAGAGTCAATTTGGCAGGGCCAAACATTTAAAAAAAAACAGAAACCGATGACACAACATTCACAAAGATCCCCCGTTCACCTGAGAACCAATCAGGTATCATCAAAATAGAGACGTGAATAAAATTGTACTATTCGAACACGTTGTGAATATACGATACAAGAACGATAAAAATTAACATATAATGTTGCAATTAGTTGTCATTATACCACGAGATAGAATCTAGGACAAGTCGCCATTAATGGAAACATTACAAACGTCAACAGTAGCGGTACTCGTAAATGTGGCCAAGGAAACAAGAGAAACGCTATCCGACTTAGTTTTTTCAATTCGTCAGGGGAGATTCAGTACGAGGTACAAACACTGATCCACAAGTGAAAGTCGTACCGTACGTAATTGGACTAAATTACCGTCTTCGAGGGTCCCTCGGAATGACTGTCAGCCTACTAGACACTTTTCTAATAAAAACGAAGCTTGCTTAAACTCGTAGAGTAATTTAGGTGTCCTTAATGCTGGAGGAATTGGTAATTCCACTAAAGAGATAATGTCATTCGTTTTTATTTGGATGAAGACCTCTTTTACATCAAAATAAAATCAAACGAACTTAGTCATATACCGAAAGAACTGATCTGAAAAAAAGAAATGACAAAAACCAATCGTACCTACTCTAGTGAGCGCTATTGTTTTGATGTGCCTACATAACAAAGCGTAACATGGAATGACAGACTCACAATATCAATTCTTCGATAATGACACGAGTGTGAAAGGGAGGGATAGAACATGGTATCATTTTCCTCTTACGTAACGAAATAATAAACGGATTAACAAGCACTCGTTCTCTTTGAGAGCTTCCATACCCGCAAAAGTATATATTAGTATAAGTTGCAACGACATTTGTATTTCTCCATTATAAAAGGAGAAAATATACCATATATAATTATGTTAGGGTTACAAAGAAATTATTTATATATTTTTTTTTTTTTTTTTTTTTTTTTTTTATGTATGGCCCGCCAAAATGACTCTACTCTGCCTGATGGAAAGCATAAGTAGAATCCAAGAGTGGCGGTCACCATACTCACTGCGAAAGCAGACAATGCAGTATGGCGACCCACACCATGGCGGCCTAGCGATGCTTCTGCATCTTTTAGTCTAGTCAACAAGTATGGAACTTGTTGACTAGACTATTTGGGCATTTTATGTGTAAATTTAACAAAATGGGTGACCATTATTAATCTTCGACGAAAAGAATTATTTAAACTTTTACACCATGTACCTTACTACTACTTTTTCTACTATGTACTTTACGGCACCAGTTTTGGTTGTTAGGGTTCACTTAAATGTAACAGCCAATATTTTACAGTTTCGTATCGTATAAGTATCGTACACAAATAGATCACTCGATCGAGACCCTTCACAACGAACTCACAGAGTATCTCTTAACAAAAATGTTTGGTTCAAAAGTGTATAAATAAGCTTTTAAATTTAAAATAACAAGAATCACTTCAATGTCGAGTCAGAATTTTTCCTTAGGTCACCAAGATTAAAGAAGCGAAAACAAAGTGTTTAGCAGAATTAACATAAAACGCTGTATTTCTCACAAATATTCAGATCAATTGAGATACCGCAGTAAACATGAGTAATAAATACCCATGGAAAGTAGAACTGCTAAATAGCAAAGTTGATAACATCGCCACTGACGGAGAATCATGACACGATAAAGTAAACCCCTAATAAAAAGACAAAGTGCTGGTCAGATTATTGGATGTTTCTTATCAAGTGCTTAGCCTGCCCTAAATTGAGTGAGCGAGAATTATGAGCAAACTTTCTACAGCCTACGAATAAAAGATAATGAAGATCGTGATTAGATAAATGTGGCAAACATTTAGACATATTGCTTTTATCTACCTTAACGTTGTAATAATGAATATACTAGATTGCTCCTAAAAGTTCAGACGAAGAACCATAAGTAGTAATGTTTAAGGTAAATTAAAAATAAGCTTAGGTAGAATAGATATAGACTGCATGGCAAGACAAACAAAATATAGAACACATACATTTTGAAATACTGATGTACTAGATGACGTACTTGTGCATACCTACGTCAATCACCTTCACAAAATGACGATAAAAGGATTAAAAATGTTTTCAACCAATCGTACGAAAAGTTAACTATGGATCAAATTTCCCGATCGTCCCTTTGTACAAACGTAACTTAATCTTTATTAGATTCTTCAACCAATGTTTGTTAAACGTTTTGAGCTAATAAAAGTAATATTAAGGGAAGGAGAAGCTACTACACGGGAGGAAATGAAAGCGACGAGAGAATGAAATTGGAAAACTTGTTACAGAATTACTCGAGATGAAAAAGGAAAAAATAAAAGCCCTACTAAAAGTTAGTGGAACACGGTACGGTTAGATGTTTTTATTTACCTGGGGGATTTTGTTTGATCTGTAGCTTGGCAATATTCATAGTCGTTTTCTGATAAAACGCAATAAAATAAAAACTTGCATTGTTAGTCAAAAGAAAAAGAAATATTATTTTAGATAAAAAATATTCAACAAACTTGCCAGCTAATTAGTTGTTCCTTTTGTAAAGTAATTGTAATTTATAATATTCCTCTCAGGTCCTTCGAAAACGTAAACAACAAACAAAACAACATTGACGTACTCACCTTTTATTCCAATTCCCAATCTCGGCATAACGTCTGCCATTTGAGCTTCCGCACCTCCTCACTTCATTTCCTCTGAACGTCTGAACAGAATTCCCGTTAGGTGTTAATATTCCATTCGTTATATTATTGTTCCGCTCCCTGTTTCTTGGGAACGTCCCAGTCCCGGAGCGGAAAGTTGCCAGCTGGGGAGTAGGTTCTATCTCAGGCGTGAACTGTTGAAGTGGAAGAGTCACGTTTCCACTCCAACTCTTACGATTAACAGCGAAAGTTTTGAACGTTCCATTACTGTTTGACGATGGAGCCACGCCACAGAAACTGCTTCGGTTATGACTGTTTTTAATGAACGCTCCGTTTTGTAGCGTCACTTGAGGTTTGATCGGCACGAGTGGTGACGCCTGGTCAATGGACATCGTACCTTTATGGACGTAGGTGCTACCTACTTATATTCTATCTACATTTTCTCTGAAAGGAAAGAAATTTATACATTAGGGGCGTCTTATATAACAAAGCAATAATTTTCACACCACCGACAGAGTTGCTTACAAGCGTATTTTGTGGTAGGACCGGCATCGCATGTTGATTTGTATTGAACATTATCAACGAGGTGGTTGC
The DNA here is from genome assembly GCA_949125395.1 of Diaphora mendica. Lineage (NCBI taxonomy): Eukaryota > Metazoa > Arthropoda > Insecta > Lepidoptera > Erebidae > Diaphora > Diaphora mendica. The sequence continues at coordinate 16,512,743 of OX421324.1, read as the reverse complement.
TAGGTGACTTAGTAGCTAAGATATAATGAAAAGGGGCTTCGAACAATAGAGTTTAATTTAGGTTAATGGACATTTGAGTTCCACAACGGTCTAGTCACTGCACTTATATGCTAACGAATAGACCAGTTAAGCGGAATTATAAACGAATTCATAATAATCGTAGTAGTAATATTTTTCGAGAATCTTCATTGCAATTATTTGTCGCTTTAAAGCTTTCAAATTATATGTATGTACACATACATACTGACGGTATAATGGCAGAAAAGCGATATTGGAAATAAAAAGCGGATACAGCAGACTATTAGAACTTTTTACAGACTAAGCAAGATAATTTGCTGTTAGCGTGTAGTCCAATTAATAGCGGTATGTGCCAGTGTTGAGTAAGTTTTATGAACCATTATACATTTACATTACCACAAGTATTTCCTGTTCAAATAAAATGCCGCTCAGTTGCAATTCTGTTAACACCTTAGTTGATGCAAGAACTTAAAAATTTGTTTTTTCTTCCAAGACTCACATTTCTTCGTTATTGACAGAATCACACTAGGGAATTGAAGTGAAATATATAATTTGGAACTCAAAATGTATCTCTGATATTTATTGAGTCAGTAAGCGCGTCTGTATCACTACATTTTGACCTTGTATATCATTGTGAAGGCGCGTCCCGTTGTTCATTGTTCACCAATTCACTTTATGCTGGAAACTCTCTATTAGTTTTACTACCTTGACCCGCTTCTGTGTACCTTTTAGCAGTGTAATCGTATGATAATTGCTTACATTGAAGTGTTTTAGGCGCTGTCGGTAGTTACCAACGTAGCCATAGAAAATGTTTACATAATTAAATTTCGGGGAATATTTTGGTGCACAATGAAACACACACTGATGGGTATGTGTGTATAAAGTGTAGGTAGTATGATATTCGTTTGCATTGGAATACTTAGGTACTAAGTGTGTATACATTTTGGTATGTAGGTATTAATTATTATTAACCATTAATTTTATAGAAGGTATGCAGAGGTTCGATTTTCTTACCTGACTGATTTTATCTTAAAAATGTACAATACATATTTAAGAAAACTTTTCAAGACCTTTAACTAAACTTTAATCATTACATCAATCAAAACTCTCAACTTGTAACCTCTTTTCTTAAACAACACTATCATGTCACCAAAAATTTATCTGACACTTAGCAATGATGTTTTAAAAAGGAAACATTCAAAAAAGGACATCAATTTGTGTGTTACAAAATGTCACGTCAATCGTTGGGTATATTTGACCCAGTAACGTGCGGACACCGGTCATTTGCCACAGACAGTGGTCGGTCGCGATCTCCGTTTATGGTTGTTACATAAGAGTTGCGTAAGTCAGCCAATGGACTGCACGGCTGCATCGTTCGTGGCGGCTTTACTCGGTCATATAGTCTTATGACGATCGATAAGCGAATTGCGGCGATGAGTTGCAATTTATATTGTGATTAAACGGTTGTAATGTATGGCTCATTGTATTATTAGTTAGTATATGGCATAATGTAGCTGTAATGGAACACCAAATCGTATTTGTGAATAATTAACAATAATGTGTTTTTAAAGTTTAAAAACTGTTGTTGTCGGGTTTGAAGTTCGAAGTGAAGTAGGGAACAATTTTCAGTCTCTTTAATTTTATAGATATGACATTCTTCTTTGTTTTTATTTACAAGATGCATAATTAAAAACATACGTCTGGACTGTATACTTAAAAGAAAAGATTTAAGTATTCCTTTAAATGTAAAATAATATATTGCATTTAATGTAAGTACAATAGACGTTCTAGGATATTTTTGATAAATGAGAGAGACGACTGAGAATAAATAATATATTGGTCTACTTCCTGTAGAATAATGTCTAATGCAAAGATCTAATAAAAAGTGAAGATGATACACGATACTATTATATCTGTATTAATAAAATATTCATTTAAGATTAAAATTTAGTGAAAGGGGGTCTTAAAATTAATTTTAACTTTCGAATGCTGAAATTTAAAATGTCGAATCTTTATCATGTAATATTTATATCTAAGCATTTAGACAAAAGTAATCAAAGTTAATTGACAACGATTAATTTCATGACTAGATTGATTACATGCAAAAGCAACTTGATATTTACATTGCATAAAAGAATATCTATTTCGTACGACTACCAGTCATGTCTAGCTCGGGGCGTTTCGAATACTTTTTGTATTCTTATTTGATGCTTTTGAAAGCACGCAATAGATGGTTATTCAACTGTTGTTACTATTCTTATGCGCGTTGATGTTAATTTTGTAACACGTGATTAAGTTACGTTTTGATTATCGTTCGCGTTTTGTTAATCTCTTCGTGTAATGTAGTTATGTCACAGTAGAGGATATTAGTCGTTACGGATAGCAGATTGTTTAGAAAGATATATTTACTTTTCTAATATGTATGAATTTATATTTGTATATTATATAATATTGCTTCGTCATTTACGTTAGATTAAAACGTAAAAAGAAGATTTCTTCAACATATATTACGCGATTTATAACTAGTTATTGCCAAGGATATCAATACTTTTAACGAATAGTGAGTCAAAGCGCTGCTGTAGAGATGATGTAGAGAGCAACGGACAACGTCGTGACTCTGAGAGAATAGGTAGGTATTAGAAGGAAAAAAAATCACACTAAGAAGACGAACGGATAACACCTAATAGAATATAGTAAAATTAATATAAGAATGTATTACATAAACACGGTATTACTGTTGCCACGGGTGTCGCTAGTAATAAAGATTCGTATATTTACATAAATAATTTATTAAAACATAAAACAGTACTTGAAACAGAAGTGAAATCAGGTATAAAACGTGTAGTAAATATATAAATTTAAGTTGAGTAATCATTCTTTATGAATAAATTAGTACCTGGTCTATATAAAAGGTAATTACAAAAAAAGATTCATAACTATGTGAACGCCAAATAACATACGATTTTTTTACGATATCCAATCAACAAGCTCATAAATGTCACATTTTGAGGCAATTGAGAATAAAATTATTACTTTGTATGGATTTCGAAATTTTTCAAGTTTAGAGTCTACATTTTATGACACTTTAGTTTAATTGATATAACCTTGTAATGTGTGGTCGTAGAGGGTTTTTGCTTCAACTTAATTTGCCAAATGAAACATGAGACAATATATTACGCACTTTCATAAGTTGTTTAATTAAGTATCATACATTTTGTTCTTTTGCTATAGCGCTCATGAGAAAATAGTCTTGTGAAATACTAATTCTATGAGTAATACCCAACAATTACTCAGTAGTCTTTTAACAATTTAAAAATGGGTGCGAATCAATTACACAATACCGAGTTATGAGTTTTGAAAGAAACAAGTAAAATTAATGATGTAAGTATAGTTCTAAGCTTCTAAGTTGTTCTTTAAATGGAAAGTGGGCTTATTCGTTTTTCAACTCCTCCAGTTTTCTCCAGATTAATTACGCTGCGGATTTCATTTTTTCCAGGACTTCCCAAATGTCATAACTCTGTGTGTTCGTGGTTCACTGCTGTTGATCCTGGTGTACCGGAGTTACAGTGGTGGAAGTGTGGGCGGGATTAGTTTCAAAATTCTTACTTTAAATGATTGATGTATCTTCAAATTTTAAGAGATCAATAGCGAACTCCAGACAGTCCTGCAGTTGCAAGTAAAAGGTGTGCAGTTTTTATTGCTGCTATAAAAAACTCTCACTCACATGACTTTTTTATTTTTATTGAATTAGCGGCAAACGAGCAGGCGTAATACCTGATGGTAAGCGATTACCGCCGCCCATGGACACCCACAACACCAGAGGCGTCACGAGTGCGTTGCCGTCCTTTGGGAGATGAGGAGGGGGATGGAGGGAGGGGTGAGGGTATGGGTCTCCGGTATCCTCACTCACTCGGTGAAATACAGCGCAAGCACTGTGACACACCGGTTTTCTGTGAGGCCGTGGTATCACTCCGGTCGAGCCAGCCCATTCATGCCGAAGCGTTGCTCTCCCACAGTAGAGTTGCCCAACTTTTCTAGACAAAACTAACTAAAATCTTCTTAAAGCTTTTTGCAAGATTACATAAGTAAAGACTCGTTCAATCTGGGAGAGAAAGTTATAGTTATATAAGAATTATCATAAAAATATTACCTTAAGTGATATCGGTTGAAGACCACACCGTTATGTTAGATGCTGTAACAGGTTTTAAAGTACACATGGAAGCAAAATTCACAAACAAATATACATATATTTTGTTCATATGGTTTATATAAATGTTTATAATATTTAGTTATGTATTGTCCACGTTAACATTGTGTATGTGACTAAAGAAAGATGAGTTCTTTTCAAAATGACTTTAAAGGCAAAGATTCCGTATGTCCAATCGTTTAGTAATATAATAAGCCCTATAATCTTCTGATGACCACTCCAACTCTGTTACTGACCCACCAAGGGGGAGAATGATAGTGAGTTTTTTTTATGTATAGGCCTGCCAAAAGGACTCTACCTACTCTGCCTGATGGAAAGCATAAGAAGAATCCAAGGGTGGTGGTCACCATACTCATTGCGAATGCAGACAATGCAACAATGCAGCATGGTGACCCACACTATGATGGCCTAGTAATGCTTCTGCATCATTTAAACCATCAATTAAAACATAGATTTTTGACTGCCTCGTTGGTCTCGCGGTTGGCGTGTGCGACTGCTGATCATGAGGTCTCGGGTTCGTTCCCGGGTCGAACCAAATGTTTGTATATGATCTACAAATAATTTGTTTCGGAGTTTGGGTGTTTTCTATGTATAATATGTATGTATTTACAAAAAAAAAGTATATAAGTATTTGTATCAGTTGTCTAGTACGGCTGAGTACCCATAACACAAGCTCTGCTTAGCTTGGGACTAGATGGCGTTGTGTGTTAGATGTCCGAAATATTATATTTATTTATTATTTGGGTTTCTGTTCAGTTTAAACAACTATTGCAAAATAATCTATGACTAAAGCAACATGGATGAGGTTATTTAGTTTTGTCTGTTGTAATGGCTACTCTTTTGCTGCACTACAAATCGCTTCTCCACGGCAATATCCAGGCGGAAAATTACTTTTTACAGAAACAATTTTTATTTCTTAAGCTACTTTTCATTTATTTCTTCATCGATAGTGAAATTTATTCGTATTTTATTTGAATCAAAGATATGATGAAGATGATACCCTCGTGATACTTAAACAGTTTTTAAAAAATATGTCCAAAAAATTAACAACAATAAGTAATTTTAAGATACAAGTATATTGCAAATATCTTAGGTTTTGAGATCTTAAATATTTATTATAAAATTACGAAACAGAAAATTTATCCTGGACTTTTCAATTTCAGATTTCAGTTTATTGCACAATTGGTAAACCAAAAATTGGTTTTATTATTTACTACTAGAAAATATATCACCGAGTAAATAGGACAGAACATAATATTATATAGGTACTAAGTATATATGTATTGTATAATTTGTATGAACGTCCTTTCTAAGGACACTAAGGACAGGCCATGTCGAGCAGTAGATTATAAATAATAATAATAAATATTTTGGACATCTAACACACAATGCCATCTAGTCCCAAGCTAAGTAGAGCAGAGCAACCAAGCTGTGTTATGGTACTAGACAACTGATATAAATACTTACATACTTTTTTTTGTAAATACATACATATTATACATATAAAACACCCAAACTCCGAAACAAATATTTGTAGATCATACAAACATTTAGACCCGGGAATCGAACCCGAGATCTCAAGAACAGCAGTCGCATACGCTACCACTGCGCCACCGAGGCAGTCACTCACACACACAGATTGTTAATAAAGGTTGTTGATGTGATATGATGATAAATTGTTATTTCATTATTCTGTTCGTTTGCTTGCTCTTGAAATTCCTTTGTGTATTCTAGAATTCTACTCTTTAAATTTTTTAATAGTAAAGTCTCTTTTGAGAAAGACTTTTAATTTAATATTATATATATATATATAATATATATTAAAAATAATAATAATAATATATATATATTATTTAATAAATATCAAAAGATAAGGAACATTATTGTGGTCCAGCGTGTCCACATGCCTAGAAAACTGATGCAGACCATCAAAAAGCACAAAATTGAATATCTCGGCCATGTGCTTAGACACGAACGATACATGATGCTTCAATTAATAATGATGGGCAAGGTGGAGGGTAAGAGACGCGCTGGACGAAGAACAAAATCGTGGATACGAAATATCCGGGAGTGGACCGGTACCACCTCCGTTGAACAACTGTTTCGCCTGGCCAACGACAAGGAGGAATACAGGAAGCTGACGGCCAACCTTCGAGATTGAAGAGGCACTAGAAGAAGAATAAATTTAGATACGTTAGTCTCAGGCACAGGTCAAGCAACCGTTTAATATATAATTCAACACAAGATCAGTCCACAAGAAATGTGGTCCGCTTATTTAATATTTATAAAGAGAATGGTTAATGACGCAACTTTAGCCAAACTAATTAGCGGTGTTCGTTTGACTGTAAAAGTATTGGCTGACAGAAAGGTGCAAGGCAGGTGTAGAATATTGAAATTTTACTCAGTAACGGCAAGAAATTAAAACTACTTTAACCTACCAAACAGTTATAAATATGACAGTAAAAACAAGACAATTACTACACCTAGTTAGACGAAACAAATTAGTTCAATTGACACAAATTATCCTAAGACTAGGATGGACGAAGGAACTTGTCTGAAGTAAGTAATTTATTACACACATTCTAAAGGGAAATAGAACTAAATGGTCTCCATTAAAACAATGTACATTGTACAAACTAAGAAACTGACTGATCCCGACTTTGTAAGCAAACGTAATTTAGGTGCCGTACGGAACATGTACCTAGAATATTCGGTTGTATAAATTAGTTGGAATTTCGCTTCGAGACTGCAAATTACTATTATGTATTATTTTACAATTCTAATTATATGTATAAGTAATGAATCTAGCTACGCGAATAATATTAATCATTCATCATTTTAATATATGTACATTGTATTGAAAATATCGTGATTATCCAAGTTGACGATAAATAGAATTTGAAATTTTTAAAACGGGAGAACAATTTTTTTGGGAATTAAATCTCTTTAAATATTTTTTTTCTTTTGTGTAATTCTTAAAGGAACTTCGATATATTGTTAGTGTGTGAATGGCTACTAGCACTAAAATAAAAATGCTTTAAAGTTTTAAAATTGAATCGAAATGGGGTTATAGGGCAAGCGGCAAATACCAGTAGTTCAGAATGATACTGGCTGAACAATGCCTTTTTTTATTTATGTCGTAATCTCAAATGATTTGTTACCTAAGGTACTTAATTTTGAACTTCACTAGTTACAGAATAACCTGCGCAACCTAATCACATTCATACATATCGAGATAGATCACCGGAGCAGCCCAAAGCAGCAGCATCATATCAAACCACATTATACCTTTAACGCACCAACTACTGTAACAAGGACTTTATATTAATAACATAATTTATCCAATTACTGATATTTCCTTTAGTATCAACAGATATGATTCACGCTTCAAACGGAATGCGGCAGGCGGTAGCGTGTAATATGTATCGTAAACAATGGCACGTGCGGCAGCGCCGCCGACTGTGTCTATAGTCTCTCAATAAACTGATAAACGAATGTTGGGTCAGTTTCAACACTATTATATGTTATCTCGGCGCCATATTACAGTTACTAAGTGTCTTTGTGTACGCATAGAAAACACTAGGTTGTATCTTTAGACAGGGCGCGCACTAGTGACTTTTGTCACCGTGACTTTGTGACTTGCGGAAGACGACTAAAGTATGGAAACCGCTCTCCGCGGACAAAAAGTCACCCAATTGTCATGTATCCAAATGCGGGCACCTTCATTATGGGTAATGTACGCGGTGACAGTCGCGCGCAGGGCCTTTTACAATAACAACCGCGGGTAAAAGGGCGGGGCGAAGCTTTTAAAAAAAAAAAACCTAAGTTAGTCTGTATATCATCAGCTGTCGAACTGCCAGTGAAAGTTCAGTCAAAATCGGTTCACCCGTTCCAGAGATTGGCCGGAACAAACAGACAGACCGGCAAAAATTAAAAAAAAAAGTGTGGGATCGTGGGACACCTGATAGGAACAAAGTTCCTTATCAAAAATACAGATGCCGCTATACTAATTTTTTCGTTCACGCTCCTTAAAAACCACAAAATTGTCTTAACACCTTTATTTTATTTAAAATGATTTATAAAAATGTATAAAAGTTCTATGCGAGGTATAAAGAAAATAACTATTCAAGTATACCAAAATTTTTTTTTCGTGATTTTTGTCGATAAAATTAAAAAATAAAACTAAACTCGCACTTGTGCTGCCACCTGTAATTTCTACTGAAACAAGTTCTGTCTAGAGTTACTCCGTACTTGTTACATACAACTTACAGATTACTACGCTATACAAAATTTTTCGTTCAAGAAAATAAATAAATAAATATTTCTTACATCTTTTTTTGTAAATACATTATTATACATAGAAAACATCCAAACTCCGAAAAAACAAATATTTACAGATCATAAAAAAATATTTTATCTTACCCGGGATTCGCTACCATCGTGACACCGAGGCGTCAATCTTACGTTACGGACGCTGTTTGCCGGCTAGGGTACCCTTCCGCAACGCCCCATAAGGAACTTCGTTCCAAAAATTGATTTCTTGTGGTAAGTAAGGTTTATACTTTCATATACATTTAGTGAAAAGCTGTTATGTGTTTTGAAATTACAAAGAGACAGTTCAATTTTAGTTATTTCTATAATATAAACGTAACATTCTTTGGTGTTCTAGAGGACTAGTTGGCGCTATATATTGCGTATTAAAATATTTTAATTTAACCATTTCAAAAGACGAAAGAGATATACATACTATATTTAATTCTAACATTTGTAAATGTAACGATATAAATTAATATAATATAAATATATATATATATTATAAAAAAAAATTGTACAAGTAAAATAGAAAATATTTATTTGTACATTTTGTAAGAATATGGTACCTTAGATAGAACATGTCAGAATTTTTTGTTTGAACTTGCAGACTCATTCAGAACAAATAATTGTATCTGATAGGTTTATTTAAGAGGTCAAACGGCAGTGCCAGTAAAAGTAGGTAGGTAATTACCCTCAAGCTAATGGTGATTGATTAAGAGATCACTGACCGGAACATTAGTCGCGGTTAGTTATTGGCAAGATATATATTAATAAATAAATATATATTAAAAAAGTTACAAGATATCTGTATAATAGGTATATGTCATATCATAGCCGTTTCTTCGGTCTTTCAGTCACTCATGGTGTTAACAAGCAAATGATATTGCCATTAAGAATGTTTAGAAGTTACTCTCAGCAAGCGTTACGTATCAATTTTACACTGGAATTTTTTGTCACTCTCAAATAATGATTTTCCAAAGAGCCCGGTTGTCGGCTTGATACTTATAATTATTATAAGTATCACGCCAACAACCGGGCTCAAAGTTAACGGGAACGGCAAAGCGAAAGAAAAGATTATTGTTCTCCAACCATCCTAGACTCGAACTCGAAATAGAGATGTAATGATTTTAGTAGTTGTTTCTATAATAGAAGAAAGGAGGTTATCAAAGGTACTAGGTCTTATAATGACTACCAGAACTCAGATCAAATAAAAAAGGTAGATAACGCACGGCCTTGTTCTTGTTGAAACAAAAAAAGTATTGTACCTAGTTCCAAGTAAACACAAGCGTTAACGCAATACTATGCTATAAACTACGCTACTTTTACGTCAGTTTACGGCAACTTGTACGATACTGACGAGTAGCATAGTTTCTTAGCAGGTGTGTGCGTTAACGCGTGTGTTTACCTAGAACTACGCTACTTTTTTTGCTTCAACAAGAACAAGGCCGTGCGTTATCTACCTTTTTTATTTGATCTGAGTACCAAAATGATACAAGTTGTGAAACTTAAAAACAAATCCTATTGACAAGATCATCAAAATGCGCAGTCTAAAATCTATTAGTATTAGTAAACTCGCTTTAGGTGATTACATTACTCATAACGCAAAGTAATTGCAATTTAACAGCGTTAGGCCTTGCATCTCAATCGTAGGAAGTTTACGCACGTGGGTGACTTGCGAACGTCTACTATTATTCAATAGAATATGTTCTCGACTGTGAATTGATTCAAATTGAGTCATATTATAACTAGAACTTGTCGTAGAGAGTATAACCTTGGCCTAGACATGCGTGTTTGATTGACACAGACTTTTTTTAAAACAAACGTGACGAATAAACATAACTTTAATAGGGCATTGCGTATGCCACCAATCTGTTGCTGCAATAGTTTGTAATAATAGAAAAAAGAATAAATTTCAAATAAGTACGTTGAATATATTGAGTAGTTTGAAATGTAAATCAAAAAGAAAATGACCAAACAATATAAATGTAATCCTTCCAACCTACTTTTTGAATACATGTACTCAGCATTAATATTATTATTTATAACAATTACAAGCATTAACCGCTATATACATTCTGACATTGTAATGAATACGATAATTACGTTTACCGTGCTAATAATTGCATTGTACTTTCAGCTATGATATACCGTACACTACACCTAAAAATAAAACCACTACAATATCTATTAGCGATAAACAGTCAAGAAGAACAGGCCAACACTTAGCTAAGTATCCAACAGCGAAGGGTCCACACGTGACAACTATTCCAAGTGTTAAAGAAAAAACAACAGTTTATAAGTGAAGGGTTTCAGAATGCGGCGGGGATCATAACAGGGGCATTCGTATTCACAACACGCGCCGCACAGGAAGGCAAAAGCCACAATGTGTCTTGAGACTTCCGATTCTTGTTCAATATTTCTATTATTGATAGTGGATCAGGCCTAAACGTTGTATATTGGACCGAGGAAAGTTTGATGCTCAAAAAAACTTGCAATTTGTATTCGAACGTCGATTTATATATACCAGTTACCAAATGAGTGAAGTCGCAAGAAGTAATTTGTCGACTTTTTTTTTAGAAGGATTTGAATAGAAAATTCGCATATCCAATTTACGTAGTCAGACTTGCATACCGTGAAGTTATTTTGGAAGCAAAAACTACAAGGTCGGGATTCTTGTTGAGTGGTGTAGATAATTTTTTGTAAGCATTTCAACAATGCTAGCAGTGTATCAATATAGCACCATCTTACTAACTATGTAATATGGTATACCGTACTTCGTACCGTACTTCGTAGTAAGCATTCGTGCTTATCTAATCGCGTGCAAAACTAATATTAGTAATAAAAATGTGTATTATCGATAAAATCCATTGCAATAATATGTTTCTAAATACGCGAATTATCCATCTAATTAACGAAGTTCACAAATATTTAGATATTTTTTCGTGTCAATTGAGTGTACTCGTAAAATGTCATAATTTAATTTGTTACAAGACCTAAAAGAGTTGCAATATTTTGTTTTATATTTTTAATTTTAAGATAGATTGTTACTTTTATTGAGTTTATAATTCGTTACTCTTTATGTTTCTTCGTTCACTTGTAAAGCAATAGATGTAATATTAGAAATGTAAGTTAGCCTCTCTATCGCATTAGGGCAACCTGTAATGATAGTGAAGGTGATGTATATAAATAAATAAATCGTCCTCGTCCTATACAAGATCCACCTAAAATTTTAGTCGATAATAATCTTCATAAGATATTCTGAACATTGACCTAATGGCTAGTATCCCATTCAAAGAGCTTGTGTTGTCATCCTCAACAGAGTAGCTTTGGAGACAAATAAAACGCTATTAGCGATTTTGATGTTTTCTTGTTGTGAGCAGTGTCACATCTAAAAAAGGCTATGTTGTGAGTGGTGGGAGTATTTCTCTAGTTGAACTAATTTTAAGTATTTTTATAATTATTTTCAAATTTTAAACCTACCCTGTTTCTGTAAATTTACTTAATCACATTTTCTTACAATCTTACGTAAATATTCTTGCTCATAACTTATCTTATGCTACCAATATTAACATTGCCAGAACAAGGCTTGTCAATTTAACTGCCTGAGATTGTTACAATGCTCCTCAGGTCGGACAAACAAACACTGAGTTGACACAAGCAAACGATGCGGGCGGTGTCACCGGTTACCCGTCTACCCAAAAGATTCATGATGAATACTGATATGCTTGATGTTATTACAGGGGCTAATCTTGTAACATCGGTGTGTACACCTAAGATTTGCATAACAAGTTTTGAGGAAATCATTAATCAACTCTAAAAGGAAACTGATAATATACCAGTGGTGAACGGTTTAGTAGCAACGGGAAGTAATGAAATAATGACTGATTAAACTGATGCAGTATTGATTAATTATTTTTACAGTTATACAAATAACAGTAACAGTACGTAGAACTTGCAATATAGTTATTAACACTTTAAAGATTTGAACCGCTCTTGCTTTACTTTCATCAGAGATTTATGTTAATCACGCAATAGAATAAACAGGAATATTATAGCAACGACATCAAATAATAACACTAAGTAATCACACTAATATATAAAGGCGAAAGTTTGTTTGTATGTTTGTTACTTCCCCACGCAAAAACTACTGGACGGATTTGGATGAAATTTTACAGTAATATAGCTTATACATCAGAATAACACATTGGCTACTATTTGCCGCGATAACCGACATAGACGCGGGCGGAGCCGCGGGCGGAGCCGCGGGCAACAGCTAGTTATTAATAAATTATATTCCAAAACAGTCTTTATTAAATAAACGATGATCGCGCATCTATATTTAAAAATGTAACAGTCCCTAAACTTAAATCAATAAAGTGCAAATCTTTTAAACCAATTCACTTGAATGATCTTTAAATAAGGCGATCATTAATCAATGTACAAAAACGTTGACGCGAAGGAGTTTGTAGAGGAAGGACGGCGCAAAAAATCTTTTATTATCTGCTTGAGGCACGAGCACGCCCTAATCAATATTCATTGTTCTTGTTACGCTGAATAGACTTTTTTTATCTGTTTATCCTAACTAAATATATTTCAAGGATACTTAAATTCCTTAAACACTTGCAGAGATAAAACACTAATGTCTAACGGATCAAAGGGAATAAAACAATATAAATGTGAGACACCGTGAAACCAATTGATTCCTTCATAGGGGTGGGACGTCTGCCACTAATAGTACTCGATTTGGTAAAAAATCTTTCGACTCGAAACCCTCTTGTAAGTGGGTCACTAAGCAGGGAACATGACGAATCGCTTCCATCACTCTTTAATGTTGCTGCAAGTGGGGAGACGAGATAAGACTTACACTTAGCTACTCTTAAATTTAAAAGTTTTACAAATATAAGTTTAATTTTCTATAAAAGGGACAATATTTAGCTTTTAACTAGCGGTAATAAAACCGAAGTTATAAAACGACAACCTAAAAATATATTAATCTAATTTATATCAAAGAGATCCATAAAAGGATGATTATATTCAGCAGACATTCTGAGAATTTTAGGCATATGGCAGTGGCAATTCGCAGTATAGTGCAGTTCGACCGCTACTTGCAATATAAGGAGCCGCATTAAACAATGGGGTCCGTTGTTTTCCGGAACGACCTTAACTGTATCATTAGCGAATGTTAAGCCATATAAAACTGGTCATTAAAAACCTATAAAGAAGTGCAACGACTGTTTGTCGCGCAAGAAACTCAATAAGTCCACCAATAAAACAAAATATGAAATTGTAGTTCTGTAACCGACAACGGTACAGTATGTATGTATTATGTGAAAAGTTGTATTTTAAGACGCCTTAAACAGGCCACCTGACAATTACTAGTATATAGAGGTATATTTTGATAAATATTGCGTATTCTGGTAGAGAAGCACGATTGCGGAGTCACGGCATTTCGTAACCACGATCGGACGCATTCCATCGCAGCACAGTGCAACGCCCCTACGGGATAGACCTGTGACGGTTACTGATGATGGCAGCACGTAGGTACATTATAAATAAACAAGTTACCTACAACTTCTACCTACGCTAGAAATACAGGCAAAACTAGTGGGTAGTAAACAAATAGAATGTATAAAAGTAAGGTGTGGGAACCGCTAAATAGGTGAAGGTGTTAATCAAGGTAGTGTTAGCGATTTATCTTCTTCAACGACTTTTGTCTGACTTAAATTAGAGTTTATATCCTTACAAAGTACTATTTAAGTAATTAGTATTTGTAGACCAGCAGAAATTATTATTAGATTTTAAATTACAGAAATGTATCTGTTGTTATCTGTATTCATGATTGAGGTTTTAATATCCTTTTTCAAGCCTAAAGTTCTGGAAGTCCTTACAATACTCCTATCATGTTCTTCCGCAGATTAGCTCAAAGACGGCCCTAGTAAACGATCTTAAATACAATACTTGTTTCGAACAGGTAATAATAAACTAAAGAACTATACGATGTGTGTGGTCCGCGACACGCACTTGATAACTTTTTCTTACAACCAAAGACAGAACCAGAGACAAAAATTTAATCTCATTTAACAATTTCTAGTTTCACTTCGGTTAATATGTATGTATAGACTGATAGTGTTTAAAAGTACTTTAAGAACCGGTAAATGTTGCAAAACTAAAGGAACACGTGCAAAAGGCAGGCAGACCGCTTACGCAATTCACGGCAAGTTATCAAAGATTCTTGCCCGCTAGTAGTGAACTCCCGCGCCACTCTCTAACGGTGTCCCGTGGTCCGCTGTGTTCGCATTGTTTTGGTCCATTCCTATTATTGCGGGTATTGAAAAGAATGTGGCTCTCATTAGACGTTAGATGTACGCCTGGGGCGTAACGCTCTCCTCATCATAACCTGTTTTGTGAAATTGTTTTGTTTATTCACAATATTCATGCCGTATTGTGTATTCGATCGATCACACATTTGTACTGTTTGCCATTCCTTGTATATGAAGTTCTCACGATGATATCTCAAGGTAAACAGCCATGTGAAACACATGCTTTACATGGAGAATATGCTCTGTATATTCCGCTCTGAATGACAATGCATCCTAGCAGTTTCTTTTTAGGTTCCCAGTAATTAAAGATAATTACATATATCAGTAAAAAACAGTTCATGAATAGAATCCAATAAATTGTCCGATATTATTTTACAAATGACATTGCCGACCACGACATTGCAAAATTGAGTGTTTAAAAATGACACTCAAAATATTACTGGTCTTTGTATATAATCGATTCTAATAGGGATTATTCCTATTCAAAAAATAATAAAAAGGATCAACTTAATCTATTTCATTGGTGTGTTTTGCAATAGGCTTTTCAAATTAGAACAAAAGGGAATGTGATAAATGAAAACGAGAAACGTGAAAACTGCCATATACAGGAGATTATGATGACCATTCACGATAATATACTACCAGGATCAGCTATCAAAAAAGTGATTAGAAATGATATATTGTTAATCCGACATGCGATGAAAAATATCGTTGCAATTCCAAAATATAAGGGGGAAGGCCAATGTCAACGACCTACACCCTTTGGCCAACAATGGGACAAATCGGAAAAAAAAGGGTCTTACACCATTACGGGTAACAATTATCGCTTCAATGGGTAACCGAATACTGCTGATATTGTAGTATTATATGTAGCACGCGTCCAGTTCTCTCTAAATCTCGTCAAACCAGTTCCAAAAAGTATTAAGTGAGAATTGAATAGTTTAATCTTCTGTTGAATTTCTAAGCCGGCTATTTTTATTAACATTATGTAACGGCAAGATAGTTGCAAATACAAAACGGCTTAAAATTCCAATTATAACTACTTTAAGCCTATAGTATAGTATATTTACTTAAAAGCCGAGCAATAAAACTTAGTAAACTTAGATGTTACGTATTTTTAAGCAAAATTTAATTAACATTTGAAAATGAATTCAACAAGTTTCGGTGCCCTTCCGACCATTACAGAAGCTGAGGTACCTATAAAATCAAATTTGTACCACATTAAGTGTGCCTACGTTACATCCAGGGGTTCGGTTAACCAGAAGCTGGGGTACACCGACGATCAATTTCAAGAGACCCCTCGCCTTATATTCAAATCCCTTCTTTGTATTTTGCATTTCATAGAGTCGGTGATTCACAATAAGGACAGTTATCTCAAATGTGTGTCTACTTGTTTCAACGCCAACGGTCGAATTTTTAAATCTATGATGTTGTATTGGAGTTAGAATATTATAATATAAAATGTATATTGGGTTTTCGAACCGTATTTTATATACCTACTGTATGAATTGATGCGTCAACAAAGAATTATGATTGCTTAATTTTATTGTTGTTTGTTAGGTTTACAACACTGTCAGTATCAGTGCAATGAACCTTTATAAGAATGTTTTAATATACAACCATAAATATATATTACGATATTCTGCTAAAATGTGTTCCGATTCTCATATTATAGTTACCTACATATGTCCTAAATATGCAATTCTTGTTAATACATAGAACAACGTATGTTATAAGATAAGAGTTATCAGTAACGATAAAGCAACTCTGTTGGTGATATCATTAAGAAACAATACAGGTAAATTAAAAAATAGCGAAATAGATCAAATAAACAATAAAAAAAATACGTACTACAAAAACAAAACTGTTGCAAACATATCACTGAACAACAAAAACACAGTAGCGCAAAATAAAACAATTCCAAGCACGAATTTTAATGAACTGCTAAAGTTGGATAAACTTGAAACATTTACCGGTCAACGCGCAAACTTTTACAAAACACTTCACAAAAACGACAACTATATCAAATTTTCGCGTGAAATTTGATATGTGTACTGTTTCGAAACCTCGGAAATGCGCGACAGAGGCACGACGCACGCCGCGACGACCGGCCAACAACTGACGTTTCGATGCCCGTCTGTCGCCGTCCCTCTCCAGTACGCATGTCCGGAACCACATCCTTTCATCCTTTCCACACACATAACCTTTTTTTAATTTACATGCAAAATTTTCGGCCATTTGAAGTAATAATATTAGTTTTGGTCATAATTATAGAAAAAAAACATGCTGTTCATTTGAAGGTATAACGAGAAAGAAAAGGACGGCAATAAATATAGAGACAAGGTCGATCGTGATTGTGTTGCAACATCGCCTACCTATAGCAAAAGCTAACAGTTTGAGTTTTACACCTGGTTGGCAAAGATAAGAAGATTTAAAATCACTTCGAGTTCATAAATCCGGCCTGGTTTAAATTGTGAAAGAGGGAACAGTTTTTATCATTTCAATCTTAACTGTCAACTACAGCAGCAGCAGAGCGTTTGTGTTGAAGCTGTTTATATTTTAACTTTTGGAGGTCTCACAAAAATAATTTAGATGTGATAAGACTTATAACATGTAAAATTCTGGAATCTTCTTTAGTGTTTTAGTTAATTTATATCTGTTTTGGTCTAATGGTCTAACTTTTAAATCTAGAGCATTATATTACAAATTTTCTTCATACATCATTTTTGGCGTAATATAACGTAACATAGATAAAATGAACAATGACTGGAAAAGACGATGTTTGATGCCTATACAACTCATTATTATATTCCTCACTTTCACTCTATGACACATATGGGTCGTAATGAAAGTCAACAGTGACACAATGCACAATAGCTCTCAGAACTATTTCGTCTACGCTTTCGTATGATTCGAGGAAATATTTAGAAAATGTAGTTACGAGGCCCCATACACAACTGCCTCTTTATTAAATAAAGTCTACATAGTCTACATTGATGTGTATTTCTACAAAGCATATTGCGCTTTTAGTTTGGCGCAGGAAACAAAACGTTCCATAAATCTACTGACTTGCTTTATGTGGCACTCAAATATTATATCTGATTTCCTAGCAAAATAAATTGACTTTTACTAAGAGCTTGGAGATCAATACTTTGGTGTAACCACGAAAATGAAGTTAACAAATTATGTATTATAAATTAAATTAAAATGCTTTTTAAAAACAAGCTTTTACTGGAATGCCTCGAGACGAATCAAACGAGTCCAAGCTCGATAATGTTGCGACGTTTCTTTACAGAGTAGTTCATGTCATAGCTCCATGTCATTATAATATTGTATTGTCACGCTGTATACATATGCTTGCGAAATTTCAGCACATACAAGCAAAAATATACAAGCATACATACATACATTGCAAGTTAATAAAAAGCTTGTAATAAAACCAAATCTTTATAAATACTTGTGGTGATGGATTAAGATATAATATAGAGTGCCACTACTCCTAGTCATCCCATGGGTATTGTAAGACCGACTGATGGAGGAAGACTAACTGAAAAGCGAAGGAAAACTTGACACAAACCTTATACCAACCTAAGGCTGACCAGTGTGGTATAATTGGCCGAAATCTCAGTTGTAAGGAGCATAAAAATTCAGCAGTGGACTTTACAAAGCTGTTGATAATGATGATTTAAAATGTTTTGTAGTAAAAAATCCTTCTTTTGTTAACTAATACCAGCGAAAATCATAAAAATATTTATCATGCGGATTAAGAAAATCAAAAAATAATGTAGTGTAACATGTTCATATGACTAGCTGTGGAATGGAGGTCACGTACGTACAATCTTCGTTGCCGCGAGAGCTTACCGGCTACCCTGACCGTATAAATGTGCAAGAGCACAAAAATATATCACTATTAACTTAATTGTGTCACGTGAAATGTTATTATAGCAAGAAAAGATCAAGTATAAAGTTTAACGTTCATTTTGAAAATGACATAAAAGGTTAGATTTTAATTGATACTAAATGCAGTATGCGAAATAACATGTACATTCTGTTTCAAGATTCAGAAACTGTCTAAATTCACCTTGTTATTACTATTGTATAAGTCTTTAAAAATTACAGTGTTGATATAGAAGCTTAAATTAAATTCATTTGTAATATATGCGGTTATACTAATTTTAATTGAAAAAACTTTGCTTTAGCCTTACAAAAAATAGAATTTGCACAATTCTTTTGTCGCTTTTCTTCGAGGGAATGAAATTACCTGAGGATTAAAAACTTATTTATTAAACGCTTATTTTTCACTAAAAGGTGTCAATGGGCGGCGGTCGTCACTGAAAATTAGGTGACCGGTCTGCTGACCTTACCCCCTATCCCATAGAAAAACATAAACACAAACATCATAATACATTTTGGTTCGAGTTTTGTTTTTGGAGGTGTAGTTACCTACAGCGGGTATGAATGGTAGTACTGCATAGACTACAACGACAAAACTAATATGCAAACAGCATAAAATATTTTAATACTGTTTCCTTACTTTAATAAAGTCGTATATTTTGATCCCGTCTCCAGTGGTGGTAAGATAATAATTCTTGACCTGCGTACCTACAATGGTCGCAAATAGCTTGTCTTAAACTCACTCTATTGAGCCTTCAGTTGGTAGTTTTTTCTTATACTGTGGTTGTATGGTCTTTGGCTCCATATTTAGACACTAGTCCTTCGCTATGCTAAATAAATAGAAGCAGCTAAAATAATTCTGCTCTCATTTAAATTATGGACTAATCTAATTGTTTTTATTTTTATTCCATTTTTTATCATTTTTTTAAAAGATGTAGTCAAGTCTACTTTTTGCAGAAAAGCAGATATAAGGTCATATAAATAAATTGTCACCGGTCAAGTATAGTTCATACACCTATTCGATATTCATTTAACAGTTCGAGTTTCTATTAAAAAATATACTTATGTACCTATAGTTTTGTGTGTAATTAATTAGTAAATAAGTACTGGCAAGAACAACTTTTGACAGAGAGTTAATCCAGGTAGAGTTTCAAAGTATCAGGTAGATATTTATATCTATACGATGAAAAGGAAAGGTAATAAAATACACAGTCACTTTAAATTCACTGCCCGTCAGATGATTCCTCGTGCGAATAATAATAATAAATATTTCGGACATCTAACACACAACGCCATCTAGTCCCAAGCTAAGCAAATCTTGTGTTATGGGTGCTATACAACTGATACAAATACATAATATACTTTTTTTTGTAAATACATACATATTATACATAGAAAACACCCAAACTCCGAAACAAATATTTCTAGATCATCCAAACATTTGGTCCGACCCGGGAATCGAACCCGAGACCTCATGATCAGCAGTCGCACAGGCCAACCGCGAGACCAACGAGGCAGTCCTTCTAACTTTTCAATTTACATAAGAATAAACACTTAACTTTTTACTACACCAAAGAAATAATACACTTCGTAAGTAAAATGTATGTCACAGACGGTAATATCTACAAAAGAAACAATTTCCCATCACATTTCATCCATCGTGACAGTGTAAAATTACAATTCTCGACGGTGTCATGCATTTTCATTTTACCTAGGCACGCGAGACACGGTCTAGACTAGGCGGTAATAGGGTCACATTAAGATACATTGATTAACAGGTTGTCTACATGACCCACTGCGATGATCTAATTACTGTCGAACATTGTTTGGTAATAATAATTATAAATAAATAAAATAAATATTTCGAACGTCTAACACACAACGGCATTTAGTCCCAAGCTAAGCAGAGCTTGTGTTATGGGTAGTAGACAACTGATATAAATACATATATACTTTTTTTGTAAAAATATAATACATATTATACATAGAAAACACCCAAACTTCAAAACAAAGGTTTGCAGATCATACAAACATTTGGTCCGACCCGGGAATCGAACCCGAGACCTCAAGCACAGCAGTCGCATACGCTACCACTGCGCCACAGGGCAGTCAATAGTGTGTCACTTTTATTGATAACGGAACACTACGTAATGATGATTTAGTTTTGATTCTATCCATAAATATTTTTTTAGTTTACCTGTATTTTAATTCTACACTATCTGACCCGGCAGACATTGTTCTGACAATAAATAGCAGAGATTTCTTAAATCAAATCTTTTTCATCTTTTCTATTACTGAAATTTTTTCTTCTTTTCTATTTCTGAAATCTTTTTCATAATCAATTCATTTTATATAAGTAGTCACCAAAATATAGCATTTCCTTCATTACAAATAATGTATGTATTTACCTTAAGGAAATATTTAGAAACGATCTATTACTGACTTTGTTAGTAAACAAACAATATTTCAATCAACAACAGTGTGAAACCAATCTGTTTCATGATATCACGAACGCTTTCGTATCTATACAATGTTACAACACAAACTAATTTGTTCCTGTTTGCTTAGCAACAAACAAAATAAGCTTGTCGTGTTCCCCAAATATATAAGTAATGAACGCCTGAAGACCTATGACATAATACTGTGGAATCATGTTTTTGTGGTTACGCAACCAATGTTTATATATTTGTTCTGATCTTAATACCGTCACCAATGAGGCATTACTACGACTAGGGTTTAAAATTTCGAATTGTAAATACTATAGCAATATAAGCCTATGGGAGTTATTTTACTCAAATAACAATTATCATACGAAAATAGCTTTCATCTCATTCATTATTTGTTGATGTAGATTCAACAACAAGGAAATATTATGATGAGCGTAACTAAACCTAAGTTTTATTCCAGCGAACCTTTAGCTTTCTTTCAGCGAACTGGCAAACCTGTATCTTAATATGGAATTTTCTTGAATTAAATTCGATATTTAGCAACAATATCAACGGCGACCACAAATATCGCTATCTATTAATATTAATTCTGTCGCTAAATTCACAAATACACTACATATTTAGTGGGTGTTCGCAAAACATAAACTAACATAATCACATAACATAACAGCACAAAAGTATACCAAAAAATAAATAATGATTAAAGTTATTAGTACAGGTTATTATTGTCGAGAAAGTTGACTTCGTAAACCATACCGTGAGTGAATAGTAGAGTTCTGAGTCACAAGTCTTAACACCTAGTTTCAGAATTTGAACAAGTAAACATATAATTTATTCAGCTAAATTAACTGCTTCACTCGTGAATCTGAGAGCTGTAGTGAAATTATCGTTGCTTTTTTAGCGAAAAATCGAGGTTAGCGCAGAACTTTTTCAGGCTTTGTAGAGCGAACGTAATAAGGGCAGTTATTTCGCTCTCAATGTTTCTTAAGTAGATCACGATTTTTTTTCACGAAACAAGTCTTGATGGATAAGTATTTCATTTGTATTTACGTAGCTATCTGAAAATTTTCTACGCTTCGTTTTGCTTTGTCGTCCTCCTGTTCACAACAAAAAAGTTCTTTAATGATTTTCATTGGTGAAACATACAACTGTGTTGACGAAGAAATGAAAAGTTTTTGTTTCTTCCAACATTTAAGATTACGCTAAGACCCATATTCAAGATTAAAATTAGCTGACATAAATGGTTTACATACACGTAACCTTTACGAAATATACGACTATAATTAAATATAATAAAACTCGTTTAGAAAGTTGGGACAATAAAGCAATTTATGTACTTCATTCAAAAATTCTCATCGTATAAAATATTCCCGACAACTTTTCGGTCTCTATAATATTATTTTAGAATAAAGCACATAAATCGCTATAATTTTCATGGTTGGTCCGGACCAATAATTATAGTTTAAATTGTAATATTCCAACACTTAAGAGTAGCTCCAAGGCTTTAAAAGGCTAAAACATTTTATATAACAAATGAAATTGATTATAAATAAATAATAAATAAATATTTAATATTTTATTTAATTAAATATTTAATTATTATTAATTTAAATTTTTAATAGGATTATATTTTAATGGAATCTATTTATTATTTACTACTACCGGAAGGTACCGGTAGAGAAAAGTAATTTAAATACAGAAACCTTTCATCACCCAAAACAACCACCAAAATATACGTACTAGCTGAAAATTATATAAACATGAAGGGCTCTGTACGAGTTCTCGTGTTTGCGCTACTGAGCAAACATCGGGTAAAGAGCGGAAACGTTATTACAACTCAGCATCGCTACTAACATACCACCAAAATATTACGAATTTCATATGCGCAATTATTTTACAATTCATTGACTGATTCCTGTGATGACCGAAATCATTTTCTCCTCTATAACCAGCAGTGGTCGTGAAATACAACTAACTGGTGGTATCAATCCGCAGGCGTAATCATGTATCTGTATTGTAGTAACGGGGGATACTTGAAAACAAACTCCTGGTTTAGTTAAATTCTAATGATTTTGGTATTAAGTTAAGCCATGCAGAAACATGACTTTACTTTTGTATAAATATTAAACTATAGGTCGCACAGTAGAATTTATAAGTTAAAATTAACAGTGTTATAGACGATATAAAATTGTTAGTAATAATGGGTGTACGAGCGTGGAAGTCGAGAAGAGTATTAAGTTGAATGGAACATAGGTGTTTAAGCATAATATTATGGTGTATGGCTCTTGTTTAATATTTATACATGTGCGTAATTTTGAAGACCGTTTTATGAAGCTCTAAACATAAACTCGACTACTCATATATTACACGCTGTGAAATACATCTTCTAAATCATTTCCTAAATTTAAAAATTAAAGTAAGTAAAATAAAGAAATCTTATAATGACTTAGTATTTACGGTGTTAAAGAATAACTGCGTAGTTCAGAATAATGATAACGTTCTAAGGCCAGGTTAAATGAAAATTTGCGCAATATGGCTAGCTGGAGCTGCATGCGAGTAGCCGAGGATCGAACCAAGTGCAGTGCAACTGAAGAGGACTATGTTTAGCAGCTGACTGGGACACATAGTCCTCTTCAGTCCGAGGTATAATTATAATTGAGGTTATGATCATCATTATCTAATGTATATAAAGCAAGAAAAAGAATCGAATCTCTCATTTTGTCTATGTTTGTACAAGTTGGTTAAGCCTTCCAGCTAGAAGGAAACGTATATATGCTTCAATTCAAAACTGAAACAAATCTCCCATGAAAACTTAATAGGAACAAAATTGTCTACCTATCTGCCCAAAAGGGTTCGAAGTAGTCGGGCATTACCGAACTATAAGACTGAGTAAAACTTGTTACAAAATTATTAGTACATAAACTTAAACCACACAATGTTCAATAAGTTTGCGAATATATTGAATACTAGCTGAGTCCCGCGGTGTTACCCGCGGTTGTTGTCGTACCGCGGGTAACGCCGCGGGGCGAAGCTAGTCTAAAAAAAGTAGCCTAAGTCACTCCTTATATCATCAGCTACCTATCAATGAAAGTGCCGTCAAAATCGGTCCAGCCGTTCCAGAGATTAACCGGAACAACCAGACAGACATACGACAGACAAAAAAAAAATTGGTATATGGTACATATACCAATTTTTTTTTTGTGTGTATACATTTTTTTTCTGTGTATACATAGTTACATACATATGCATTTAATAAAAAGCGGTTATTTTAATATTACAAACAGACACTCCAATTTTATTTATTTGTATAGAATGTATAGAACTATAGATATGTCATCAGGTATTTTTTAAGCAATGTATATTTATGTGAAACAACATTTGAGGTACTACATTTACCTATAAAACGGTCACAGTTTTAACATCAAAAAATTTATACGAAAGGACATTTGCCAAGGAATTATCATAAACCGCCCCTATTATGTCATAAAGCGATAAATAAGCTGTAAAACCATAAACGGAGGCTACGAGCCATATCATAAATTGTGTAGAATTGGCCCACTTTGCACTTTGCACTACTGTCGACTTCAGGCCATAGTAGGATCTTTTTTATGTCGCGGCGATTTATAGGGCCAATAAAAGCAATAAAAATATTTAGAAAACTCCCTAACGACATTAAAAGTTGTGGTTACTATGGGGCCAAAAACAGGTGAAGTTTCCTGATTTTTATATGACACTTAAATATACTAAAACGGTGTTCCTTGTGTAATGGTTACTAATCCTAATTGCTCAGCCAGAAATCGTGAGTTTGATTCCCACTCGCTCAAACAAATAATTATGTGATCGAGCTTGTCGTATCTATAAAAACTGTGAAATGACATAGCTGTCCTATCTCGTGAAGAAGTATTTACTCTAGTTGAATTAATTATATATAAGTGCTTTGCTTTTCATCAGGCAGAGTAGAGTAATTTTGGCAGGGCCATACATAAAAAACAAAAAAAAATTGGTTGTCTGTAAAGTCGGTTTACGGACGATAGACGTCATAACAAAACATTGATGAAATGATGAGAGGTAGATGCGGCGCAAACTATATACAATAAACGTAACGGGACAAAACACGCAACGGGACAATAAATCATTCTTTTTCGTGCATGCAGCCGGCGTTCATTAATTTAAGTTGTCACGTCAAACAAATAGATATCATGTATTTTTATGAGATAAATGAATTTATCAGGTTGCCTGGGAGAGATTGTTTTTAACAAGCCGTTCATTGCACACATTTTCTTGTAATTAAAATATTCTACATTGCACAATAAAGTATATTCTATATTTGTGATTAAATGTAAATAACTTATATATTCTTCGATGTCTTGTATCATTAAATTGTACTGTAATTTAGTAAGTTGATAATTTTAATGTTAGTGTTCTAAAATGGGAGTTGAGTGTTAGTTATAATATCAAATTGGCGGTGTGACATGATGACATTAGTCATTAGTCCCAGTAGTATTAGAAAGATATATCGATTAATTAAATATAGAGACGTGTTAGTGACATCGCTAATTGTGAGTGACATATTTATTGTACAAAAGCGTGCTGTGGTCGCATTTCGGTTATAATTCATAAATTGTTTTGTGTAAGTGACCTCTACAATTTAGACATATTAGTACAATAAGTTACTGACAGCAGCTTATTGTAATCATTTGTAAATAATTTTGAATTTATGAACAAAAAAGTAAGTCGTCTACATTTTTCATTCATATAATTTTCAGCCGTCCGAAATTACCTTAAAATATGGTGGAAAGAATTCTCTTCCTATATTAGCTTAAAGATGCTATGTATAAATACACATGTTATGTTTATACGATTTAAATCTATATATATAAAAGCGAAATACCACTCATTTATTAATCACGAAATCTCAGAAACTATAACACCTACAAACTTGAAGTCTAGCAGGTAGATTCCTTATAGGGTGTAGACATCCGCTAAGAACGGATTTTACGAAACCCCTAAGGGGGTAAAACGGGGGTTGGACATTTGTATGAAATTCCTATGATTTTGAAGTAAGAGACTTGAAATTTTAAAATGGAAGCTCTATAGACGGTGTGGAGGTGTACTAATATGTATCTTTAGAAATAACCCCCTTTTGGGGTTAAAACGGGGGATGGTAGTTTGGACGCAAACGAGGTTGCTTGGGTCAGCTAGTATATACATATAAACGTATTCAGAATGAATTGTTTGATAAAGACTAACAAGAAAAAGTTAAAAAACTATAGCCCGACTACATAAAAACTTTTGATAAAATTCATATACCCCGCCTATGCCACCTGGGTCATTATGACGAATCTATTGACGCCTATTCATTAAAATCTGTTTTGTAGTTAAGTTTTGCACGACGGTGGAACGTACATAGACTGCTAAAACTATTACAATTCCGTTTGGCTTTGTCATAGTCGGGCAAAAAGAAATAAATAGTTAAATATAATAAATATATAAATATATGTTTTAAATAAATAATAAATATATTATTTATTTATTTTCGGTTTCGGAGTTTGGGTGTTTTCTATGTATAATATGTATGTATTTACAAAAAAAAAGTATATATGTATTTATATCAGTTGTCTAGTACCCATACCACAAGCTCTGCTTAGCTTGGGACTAGATATCGTTGTATGTTAGATGTCCGAAAATATTCAAATATTCATTAGAAAAGTAGACGAATGTATTTTTTTTTTTTATGGAATAGACCGGCAAACGAGCAGACGTATCGCCTGATGGTAAGCGATTACCGCCACCCATGACACCCGCAACACCAGAGGCGTCACAAGTGCGTACCGGCCTTTGGGGGATGGGGGGGAGATAGGGGGAGGGGTTTGGGTATGGGCCTCTGGTATCCTCACTCACTCGGTGAAACACAGCGCAAGCACTATTTCACACCGGTTTTCTGTGAGGCCGTGGTATCACTCCGGTCGAGCCGGCCCATTCATGCCGAAGCGTGGCTCTCCCACGGTAAAGGTATTTAAACTACGCATTTTGCTCCAAAATAAATAAAATACATCATAACTATTAAAACCATATCGTACCAACTGCGGAGTAGGTGTTACTAAAACTTACTCATTTGCCTGCGAATGTTTATCGCCCATATTTTTTATTTGTTTGTACTAAAGTATATTACAAGTGTGATGATATATTTTCGTAGAGGCCTCATAAAATTTCACCCCTTTTTCCCCTTTCTTATTCATATTTCATCTGTGAAGTGCGTTTGTCACGAGACGCGAAAATACAATATAGCTAGCGATATTATTGTGGTTATTGTTACAGTATGTGTGAGCCTCTTCGATTTTCGTATTCAGTAAAATATGAAAACGGTATTTTTCGGTTATTACACAGTTAACAAACGTAGTTCCGAATAATTGTCGTCATATTTGACCACGCTTGGTATCCATATAAAGCCGTTATTTAAATAGGCGATGGTCAGGGAACGGGAGAGGGACAGTATTCTCTTTCCACGAAGATGTAGTTTCAGGCCAGAACCTTCAACCGGTAGAAGAGCCCTCTGCATTTAATGACATCTATGTCAGTGGTGACTGTAGATTTACCGGGTTCTCGCGAATTTCCTTCTTTTAATATATCCGAATCCTTGCAATAGAGCTATTCTATATTATAAATATTAATTTTCTTCTCCTTAGCCTACTGCCATGCACTGCTAAATGATTTTCCAATGGGGTAAAAGGATGATTAGTGATTTTTACTGTAAACACACCATGAAGTAAATAAATAAGTCAAAAATAAACCGTCATGCTATATTATTATCGTGGAATTGGTAAATTATTTTTCAATTTCAATACTTTGATCATAAATTCATTCAACATTGATCAATAGCCAGAGACATCATTAAGGATGATACCTCGCATTAAATAATTAACCGACAGTAATCTCATGTAGGCACATACGTACTCGTCAGTATGATATGCGAGGGATTAATTAATACGCGATAATTAATCGCTGACTCACGCATATCATAATTAATGAAGACATGCATAATTATCTATATAGTATGAATTTATGCTTTGTCAGATGGCAATAGATAACTACTTAAGCGTTATGTTATACCTACTGTTTGACGTGTCTATTTTTCCTGTAGCTAATGATCCTGATTGTCGGTCTAAATGAGTCGTACAAGACAAATAATTGATTGATACAACACTATTAATTCCTAAGTATAAATTTCAAAGTAACCCGATATGTCTGTTATGCTTTCAAGGCTAGACCACTGCAACGATTTTGATGAAATTTTCAATGAAATTCCTTTAATTCTTGAGGAAAGACGTAGATTAAAGACTGGTAACTAAAGAAAACGCGAGCAAAAGCTATTGTGATATAAAGTCTGGATAAAACTTTTTGTATTAGTTATAACCCAGTACGAAACTGCTTAGACCGTCCTGTATTATTAAAGTATGAATACCATACACATTCAGCAATACAACTCATGGAAGTTATTACAGTAATATTCCAATTTGTGAAACGTTTGTACCCAATTAGGATGACCTTCGTTACGCACAGTTAATACCCGAAACTGTCCAACAAGAACTAGATTAATCTACAGTTGATTTAGGCAAATTGTTGATGTATAGAGCTGCTTTGTTAGAGTTAAAGCCGCATTGGGACACTAAAGATAATGAATCTATCCTCACTGCCAAAAGAATCAACTTAAGACTCTAAGGAATACGAAAATGGATCGTGACGTCTCGACGGAGATAAGTATTATAAGTATATATAGTGACAAAGAAAGAACTATGACGTGTATTTTATATACTGAGCTTAATAAAAATATTTTCAAGTAGAATGTTGCAAAGACGAGACCACACTTTCACAAAGTTATTAGATTCCATGTAGAGCAAAAATTTCACAAACTCTACATCTTAGTCAAAATATGTGGCTTGTGGTGGTGATTTAGTAGGGATTTCCTGTAATTATATGGATTTTCCGACAACACTGTATTGAAAGACAGAACGATGATTGTAAAGAAAGTGAAACTAAAACCACGATGTTGTTAACTTTTAGTATCAGATAGCTTCCCTGCTTTCTAAGCATTGTATCTTCAAGATAATCTTAGAACTTGGTTGATAATTATATTTGCTGGAACAGTTATTTTTAATCTTTAAAAGTAACAACAACAACAGAAAGGTAGTAGAGCCACGCTGATTTCAGCACGAACGGGCCGGCTCGACCGGGGTGGTACTACCCTCGCACAGAAAATCAACGTAAAATGACAGCAGCAGTGCTGTCGTGTTTCGTTGGTGAGTGCGAGACCGGAGGCCCAAATAGTCTAGTCAACAAGTTCCATACTTGTTGACTAGACTAAAAGATGCAGTAGCATCACTAGGCCGCCATAGTGTGGGTCACCATGCTGCATTGTAGCATTCGCAATGAGTATGGTGGCCACCACTCGTGGATTGTGCTTATGCTTTCCATCAGGCAGAGTAGAGTCATTTTGGCGGGCCAAACATAAAAAAAAAAAAAAAACATGAATAGTGCCAGCTAATTTCCAGCCCCTACCGCACCACTGACGAAAAATAAATTCAGTTTAGATTCAGTGATTAAAATATCCTCTCCAAGTCCAAGTGCATATGATAAAGCTTATATCGTAATATTCTTACAGCCAACGAAACAACACGAACGCGAACACACAAAAGGAACAAACATATCAAAACTTTGTTGTTCATTAAACATTACTTATTCAAACATTAGCTAAGTGATTTGGCAAACAATAAAAGGTATAATCCCTAATCTAAATCACAATTAATTAATATACAGTTCACCAAAGTCCACTTAATCGATAACCTAACAATTCAAAAAGAAAATTTGGCATAATAAATTTACACAGAAAACCGTTTGGGAAGTATTTTCTTTAAATTAAAGAGGGTAATGAAGGGGGACCATGAATTGTTTTTAAGTGGTGGCTGCCCCTGCTTCCGTACTTCATTGATTTTAATCGGAACCGGGATTGTGCACAGTCTGCACCGTACCTAACTAATTCAAATTTAATTTAGTGGCCATTAGAGGCTATTTGGATAAAACAGAGGGCGAAAATCTAGAAGTACGCCTCCAAAAAATCCTTTTGACACCCAGTTTTAATATGAAAAAAGAAAATACTCTAGACGGTTTTCATCTTACTTGAGATATCCAGATTGCTCTTAGTTTTAAATTCTGTTTTCTTTTAATAAGATACCTAGATATGTTTGAATAAGTGAGGTTTAATATTTTATAACATTTGAAAGACTTGATTTCAATACAGTCCACCACGGACAGTAAGGAATATCTTGTTCGACAATAGCGTGGTCTACATACCAAATGATTTACCAGAATTGCATAACGCCTCTTGAAACTGAAAACTATTGACACAGCATCGTTAACATATACAAATGGAAAATGTACCATCAATAAACGTTATAAAGCTTAATTTATGTTAATTACATTTTTTGTAATAAAGATAATGACATGTTAAAAATTGAAAGAAGTACATTGTAACTTATAATGTAATTCTTTCAGCATTTGTAAATGTACAGCATTTGTAAAAAATATTCGTAATCCATCCAAGTTAAAGTTAGACTATATTATGTATTTAGTCCTTTAATAAAAAATACGTGTGGCACTCGGGGACTGCCGCGGTAAAGCTATTGCATAGCATTTTTTATCAACTTATGCAATTATATATTTTTTTAAGCAGTATGTTCGTGCGTGACAGTGACACAGATTCGTTAATTCGTTGTTCGGTGCAGCTCGTCTCGAGCCGTGCGAGCTTCGGGTGTCAGGTTTTTTTGTTACGTTACGGAATTTCTGCACAAAGGCCCCAAAGCCCGCGATAAAAGCTATGCAATAGCTTAAAAAAGCTAAACTATCAAATTATTCAAATTGCAGACTACTGTTTCTCTTATAACGTTTTTCCTACTATCCCGCAAACTTTGCCAGACTCACTAATTTTAGTTAGATTACCCTTGTTAGCCGGTAGGGCCAGAGAGCTGTACCAAGAAGAGCTGCAATTAGCAATCTGCTGAGACCCAATTGTTCCAAGTAGACTCTAGTATAAATTGTATTAACAGGCAGTTGACGCATAGTTTAATCTAGATGTGTTTAGGAAAGAGAAAATCGTGTCTAAATTTAACTCTTCATAACTCGACCCAAAAAAAGTACTGGTGATTTTTTTGTCAATATTTTTATATTACAATATAAGTATACATTAAAAAGAAAATTCTAAGATATTTATAGAACGCTTTAAAATATTGTTTTTCCTTATTGATCAAGATACCGAAACCTCATGAATTGACGTGCTCTGAATTTAACTAAATTGTTTATTTTGGTAATGGTACGCAATAAGAATTGTTCGCTCAAAACAGGTACACAATACTATTTACATATACCCGATATACCGTACCGGTTCAGGTCTAGGCATCTAAAGCTGTTGCTTAGATTTAGATAACTACGAAAATTCTCTTTTTAATCCTTATCAAGAAGATTATAACTAAAGCGAGCAGATTTCCGTGAATAGATTAACTGAATTACTAGTTAAAAATCAATGCAAAAAGTCTAAATATCACTTATATAAGTGTAAAGAACCTATTTGAGATATTAATTTACTTTTTTACGTTGGAGTCTCTGAACAAGAACCTACGAAGCCACTTCCTTTAATAGATTCGCGCTATATATCAATGTAAATTATAGTGGGTGCCCCTTTGCGATATTCATTTAGTGAACGGCTCCTTCCAACCGGTCTTTTGTTACCTCAGAAGAGAAATACATTTACATACATATTTATGCATGTATGCCATAATAATTACGTTGGGGAGGATATTTAATAGCTGTATCGTTAGCTTTGATGTCTATTATTATAGGGATTAGCATCGTTATGTTTAATTGTGATGACTGTATTCCAGTAACTGTCGGTTTTAGGATAATGTTTTATATAGTTGAAACAAATACTACGGATAGGTGAATTATAAATACTTGGTTTTATGTGAAGGCCATTATAACTTTAACAGTCGTTATGTATAAATTCATACATTTGTAAAGTATACATATTATATAACATGAGGAAGGATATAGGCTATACATAATTACGCTAAGACCAATAGGAGCGGAGCACCAATGAAGAATGTTACAAAAACGGGGGAAAATTATTACGCTACGGGCAATAGGAGACGTAAACGAGATTGCGTGGGTCAGCTAGTATAATATAAACATATGAGTAAATAATAAAAAGTATTTAGCTGATATTTATACGTTATATAATACATAAAAGCATTACTTAAATTTGATGATAAACTAAAGTTTTTATATCTCTATTCTATTTAGAAAATCATAATTCAATTTTACTAAGAAATAAGATTATATTTAGGTACACCTTTCATTAAAAATGTACCTAAAACTTACCTACTCAACATCAGACCAATCTGATTCGGCTTTTAAGATACATCATGAGTATTACCTGCAAAATAAAAGAAAATAAACATGATTAACTCGTACTATGACGTGAATGATGTCTATGATATAACAAAATATAATTAATTTGGACTTGTATGAACAATGAAATATCAGCAATTATCAACAATACACAAAACTACATCTGCCGTATTATATAATTATCTATACTTATAATAAAATATATGAATAAAAAATACCTAATAATTTTATTTATGCCGAACGCCTGGCATTTTAGGAAGAGCATAAAACAACTGACGCAACATAGTTACCTCTAATATTATGACTAGGCGTTACTCGCATTGGAGTAAGTCGACGTTAATAAACTTAAAGGCCCCGTGAGCTTTAACCCAGTTTATTAATTGTGTAATAGTGTTTCATTTCTATATAGACTATTATAAACTCGCAACGTTATAGAATGTCTCGTCTAGTCCTTTTGAACGAATAGCTTTAATTGTTGTTGATTAGCGTTTCAAGTTTTTTATGTGACTACATTTTTCTGTTCACTGTATTGTCAAATACAATTCCATGTACAAATTGAATAGAGTATAAATACGATAATTCAACACAACAAAAATTCAGTAAACGCTAGATAGAAAAAGATATATCTCCGATGCTGCGATGATGCGATGTCTAGCTATCTTTCTTGCATACTTACTAGGTACTTTGATCTTGTCTCAATCATTTTATAAAAACTTCATAAATAACTTCCTCATTATCGAACTCACCTTACAGCCCATAACACAAATTCTTATCACATCCAAAAACTTCCCAGACATTTTTAAACCCAGTTAGTCGTTTAAGAGTAGGCACGATTCAAAAAATTACACTCCAAGTCATTTAAGTCTTAAGTCGCGTTTAATTAACGGCCGAATCCCGGGGAAGCAGAGATCAGAGCAAAATAATAATGGCCAAGTGCAAAAGTTGGATGAAAAAATTCTTACTGCCATTCCCATCTTACCGTTCCACTTCGACAAATCGGGTTTTAAGATGTTTACGACTTGTTTGTTGCTCGTTTTGTTTTCGTGAGTAATTACTCTTGATTGTAATAGCTTATTCAAATGACAAATAAATTATTTTTAGCCATTTGAAGTTTAGGTTCAAATAAAATTATTATCTGTTTTGGAAGTGTTAAAATTAACAGCATCTCAAAATACTGCGCCAAATTTGTCAACTGTGAAAGCACACTCAGACTTTTAGAACATTTCATGTAGGTACATACTTCAGACATTGAGAAGATTTAATAATCTAAAGAGAAAATGAAAACTTCATTATTAATTAAAATTAACAATTCAGTAAAAGATTCAGTCTGTAAGATTTAATAGACAGAAAACCAAGTTCAATAAAAGCTTGTAAAAACGTAGCTGAACTTCTCCTATCAACAAGAAAATGTCTAATCAAAAACCCGATCTGTCGTTAGATACAAATAAAAAAGTAAAACGTTGGAGATATCATTCGTACGCCACTTGTGATATACCGATCATCATTTGTTTGACGAGGAGGGACCTCTGAGACGCCTAATTGAAACAAATATTTGCGGAGAAATGTTCTGGGTACGCAAGGGATAGAGAAAGGTTTGACTTCGATAAGTTTTGAAAGCCTTTATCGATAAGTGCTTTTGAATCGAGTAGATAATACTTGGTTTGTTGTTAAGTTAAGTAAAACTAAATAGTTTAACACAATACTTGAAAATCACGTAGCGTTTATAATGAATATTAATTCAAAATATTCTTTATATTGAGATATTCGTAACTTGAAAGTTTTTTTTTATTTGTTAAGTTCGCAAAATTGACGACATTTCGCTTCAAAATATACCCAACTTGTACCTTCTAGTTTTAAGATATAGTACTAATGACTCTCTTGTACAATAAAGCTATATATTATATTATTATAACATCTTTAAGAATTTATTGATATTATTCTAGAGGTAGTAGAGCCACGCTGATTTCAGCACGAACGGGCCGGCTCGACCAGGGCGGTACTACCCTCGCACAGAAAAACAACGTAAAATGACAGCGTTCGTGCTGTCGTGTTTCGTTGGTGAGTTCGAGACCGGAGGCCCAATTAGTCTAGTCAACAAGTTCCATACTTGTTGACTAGACTAAAAGATGCAGCAGCATCACTAGGCCGCCATGGTGTGGGTCGCCATGCTGCATTGTTTGCATTCGCAGTGAGCATGGTGACCACCACTTTTGGATTCTGCTTATGCTTTCCATCAGGCAGAGTAGAGTCATTATGGCGGGCCAAACATAAAAAAAAAAAAAAAAAACTATAGCTTCAAAATAAATAATCTGTACTAGCGACCCGCCTTGGCTTCGTGCAACAATGTTTGTAATTCTCGATTTTTTTCTATTATAATATACATGTATGTATTGTACATTTAAAACTATTCCGTAAATCACCTTTTCTATAAGTGAAAACTGCATTGAAATTAGTTGTGTATTTAGAAGATCTAAGTGTACAAGATCTGAAATCAACTTTATTGTATACTATGTAAACATTCAATAATAGAGCATAAATCCTGATTTCATAACATCATCATCTATTATCGATAACGACAAGGGAATCACTCCATCACTGCCCGCCGATATTACTTCCATATTGAATCTAAAAGCGCTTTCATTTTCAATCAATGATATTGAATGTGCTTCGTGATATTCAGTGAACGTAGCACGAATTATTGTTTTATAGATTTTCTTATATTTATTGTTCTAAATTACATTAGAAGAGACGTCCTTCGATGTTTTTTATAGAAAAAGATATTAAACCAATATATTACAATAAGTTTTCAGAATTGCAATAAAAAGTTTAAGGTAAACGTACTTCTTTTTTATTTACAAAAATGAGTGTCTTATGTAATAAATGATTTGTAATCCGGACCGTTATTTAAGATTACTACAAATGTGCAGCTATGACGTGATAAAGGGGAGAGCAGTATGTCAAAGGGGGACATTTCTTTTAAAAATTATTTGAAATGTCAAAAACGAGCTTTTTCCTATTTTGGTTTATTACGTATATGTAAATAAGGAATGCATTTTCTTGTTAGATAAAGAGAAGTACTTAAATTCGGTAGGAAAAAACTAACGCGTTATTTTCTGAATGCCACCTCGATCACCACAGCAGAGTTATCGCAGAACGATATCTCAATGGTATAAACTATAAAAATGGCATCGACAAAAAATTGTGTACGACTATTAATATTTTTTTCTCTAAAAACTCAAAAATTCACGATACGATAAAAGTTTTACAAGAAAGCACATTTATCTTGAACTTAACTGTCGGATAGCATGGTGACAAATTGTTTTACTCACTCATTAGTCAAACGGTAAACGTATTAAAGTGAAAAATTGATTCTAAGTGGTTGAGATATTGTTGAACTGACATCAGAAGTGATATGGTTACACAGTTTGTAAAAGTTGTGAAAGCCATTAGAAAATCGTCTGAAAAGGTCTTCTAAGAACAAGTTGAAGAATGTGGAATGTTCAAAACTTTTTAAATGTGCTTTTAGTGAAGGACTGTTCCGAAGTTTTGAAACTCAGTTCATTAGGCAAGTTTTACTTACAAGTAGACGGTAAAGATGTTAACATATTGAAATGAAAAGATTCATGTATTAAATAAGAGAAATGATGAGGTTAAGCATTTTAAAATTCAAAAGTAGGTCATTCGAATCATCGCAATTGACTGCACGGTTGGCCTAGTGGTTTAAGCGGTCACCACGCTGCTTTCTACTACGCCAAGTGTTGTGGGTTCAAATCCCACATGGAACAACACTTTGTGTGATCCACAAATTTTTGTTCTGAGTCTGGATTTGTAAAGTACCCCGCGACACAGGATGTATATTCCAAATGTGGGTGTTGAAAAAAATCTTTACTTCATAGAACTTTTTATAAAAACCAATTAAAAAATCTTGCTGTAAACATCTATACAAAATTTTTAAGTTAGCAAAAAGTTTTTCCATGTAAAACGTATTACATTACAAATAAGCACACTACAATAAAGCCATGAATATGAAAGGTACAATAAAATAATAAAAGGAAAACATGCAGGAAATGTTCTTGAGATCCTTAGTAATTATTACCACTACATAATGAAGTGGTAATACATACTAACCTTTTAATAGCAGTCATGACCTTCTGCTCAATAATGCGCAACAACCCCTATAATAAAAGTTAACTACCTACTTATAACGACAGCAGTCTCTTATCGTATATGTAATCAATGATTAAGCAAATTGGTTCAACATTCTCTTCAAGGTTCTGCGCTCTCATATTGCACAATATTCGAGAACTGCGCCAGGATCTATTAAGATTAAGTGGTTGATATAAAGCAAAATAATTTGTGGTTCATTCTCTGACGTTATTGCGGAACATTGACAAAACTGTTGTCATTCATAACTTTGTGAGTGGTTGTACTTGGTTTCAATATTTATTTAACGATGAAGGTCTAAAACGTTTCTGTAGTAAGTATTTATTTCCATAAAAACGTTACGTTGGTTTGTCTACGCTTTAAAATCTCAAAAAATTCTGTAGGTATCGATTGAATTTCAAATTTTAACACGATGCACAACAGGGTTTACAAATGGTCTTTATAACTGACTTCAAAAAAAGGAGAAGGTTCTCAATTCGACCATTTTTTTTGTGTGTTCGCGGATAACTTCGTCGTTTATGAACCAATTTTGACGATTCTTTTTTTAATGGAAAGGATAGATCCCAACGGTAGTACCATGATAAGAACACTAAGATCTGATGATGGCATCCAAGAGAAATTGAGGCGAACCTGGAAATCGGTTTTATTTTTGGTAAAATTTTACTTGTTTATCGTAACGAGGGACGGTGTGTCATATCGAAGTGTAGAAGGGTATATCTAGTTACTAGCTGACCCACGCAACGTCGTTTGCGTCTCCTATTGCCCGTAGCGTAATAGTTTCCCCCCGTTTTCGAAACATTCTTCATTGGTACTCCGCTCCTATTGGTCATAGCGTGATGATATAGATAAACTCGATAAACTTCCTTGATAAACGGGCTATCTAACACTGAAAAAACTTTTTCAAATTGGACCAGTACTTCCTGAGATTAGCGCGTTCAAACAAAAAAAAATTCTTCAGCTTTATATATTAGTATAGATGACCCACGCAACGTCGTTTGCGTCTCCTATTGCCCGTAGCGTAATATTTTCCCCCCGTTTTTGAAACATTCTTCATTGGTACTCCGCTCCTATTGGTCATAGCGTGATGATATAGATAAACTCGATAAACTTCCTCGATAAACGGGATATCTAACACTGAAAGAACTTTTTCAAATTGGACCAGTAGTTCCTGAGATTAGCGCGTTCAAAAAAACAAAAACTCTTCAGCTGTATATATTAGTATAGATGTATTTATTATACTCTTTTAAGATCTAATACTCATAATCAACAACACATTTATTTGGATAAAGACTAATATTAGGTATTATGTTGATAAAAACTCTTTGGCAAATAACTCAATAATAGGTACCAACTCTTAGCGTCTTATACTCGTGATAACTTCTAAACGAAATATCCGAATGGGATGAAACAAAAGTATTTTACTTCTACATAAATACCCTTGATAACATAATGCTTTATTTAGATAAGGATTAATAAAACTATACACATTTAACGTAGTTTCTTTCTTCAGACGATTTTTTTGAACACAAAAGCGGTTATTGTGACCAAACCATGATAGTTAGATATATGCTCTCGCGGACTTTTTTGTAGATCTTATGGGACCTACAAACCCGTAATACATTATTTTGTTCTATTGTCAATACTTTTTGCAGCGCACGCAAAAATAAGTTTTCAATTTCACTCCTTGGGTTACAAAATAGCAATTTTCTTACGGATCTCAATTTTTTATGAAAATAAAATATAGCTTATAGCCTTCCTCGATAGATGGACTATCCAACACTGAAAGAATTTTTCAAATCGGACCAGTAGATCCTGGATTAGCGCGTTCAAACAAACAAACAAACAAACTCTGCAGCTTTATAATATTAGTATATATCTAGTTATTCATATAATTATAAAGCTGGGAATTAACGCAATCAATAGGCCTACCTATATTATTACTTACTAGCTGACCCGGCGAACTTCCTACCGCCATATTTACATATCTGTCTCAGCTTCCCACAGGCACTGCACAGTCGCAAACAAAAAAGGTACAAGGTAGTAGAGCCACGCTGATTTCAGCACGAATGGGCCGGCTCGACCGGGGCGGTACTACCCTCGCACAGAAAATCAACGTAAAATGACAGCGTTCATGCTGTCGTGTTTCGTTGGTGAGTGCGAGACCGGAGGCCCAAATAGTCTAGTCAACAAGTTCTATACTTGTTGACTAGACTAAAAGATGCAGCAGCATCACTAGGCCGCCATGGTGTGGGTCGCCATACTGCATTGTCTGCATTCGCAGTGAGTATGGTGACCACCACTCTTGGATTCTGCTTAAGCTTTCCATCAGGCAGAGTAGAGTCATTATGGCGGGCCATACAAAAAAAAAAAAGATTTTTCCCGTTATCTTTTTCTTTCTTTCTAGAAAAAAAAGAATGAAAGAAATCGGACTATGTGTTATTAAATTACAACTAAGTACATATTTTGACTTTCATCCCCTCTCTCCAAGAAACCGTGCTGAATTTCGGGATGAAAAGTATCCCATGTCCTACCTTGTTGTATGAATTCAAAACATGCCAAGTTTCATTTGAATACATTCAGTAGTTTCAGCGTGATGCGCGGCCAAGATACAGAGAGACAGACAGACAAAAATAAATAAAAATGCAGTTTCGGCTTCAGTATCGATTATAGAGAGCACTCCAAAAAAAAAATTTCCAAACAT
Source organism: Diaphora mendica (assembly GCA_949125395.1). Lineage (NCBI taxonomy): Eukaryota > Metazoa > Arthropoda > Insecta > Lepidoptera > Erebidae > Diaphora > Diaphora mendica. The sequence continues at coordinate 16,473,221 of OX421324.1, read as the reverse complement.
CTTTAATATACAGAATTGGACCTGTTACATTTTTGTTATATGTATAGACTTTGACTTGTCAGCGTTTTAACCATTTGATAGTAGTCATCGTAACACTGTTGGCTGTCCCAGTAGTGTATGTCTATTGGATTTAAGAACGTGAGAGAGAATAATATATTACATCCATTTCTATTATTGTGATTGTATCGTCACGTACTCGTCTAATGGGACAGTTTTTATGTTATTTTCTGTAAGCAACCTGCTATGTCTCTAGCTAGGTGGCATCTTTTTTTATCACAGGTTTTCTCACTGTAGGTAAAGTTTCTTTTTTATTCGAGTATCGATACTATCGATGGTTTTACCTATCACTCTATGAGTAAAACTATTGTTTTATATAGTTTTGAAAATATTTGATTACATTACTACAGGGTCTTCCTAATTTAGTATGGTAGGTGGCCATGTGTCTGATGTGTCAAGTTATTTTTATTGTTGATTTAAATACGCGTTGTTGTTGATGTAAATAGGCTTTAAGCAATATGAGGAAACACCCATACTTTAGAAGCATATATTTTCGAATTTATGTTAAATAATACAATATTAGTAACACGAATAAATCTAAATGGAATTCGTGGTGAACCTTGTATAGTATACGAAGCAGGTCAACATCGTGAAGCAGGTGAAACAAAAATTTATTTGTATTGACAGCTGTCAAATTTGATTTGAAAATATGTATCTGTTTCATTAGATGTAGACTCTGATGATTCAATATCGTTATGGTTATTTGAATAAAATTCCTTTAGCGACGTTTGTTATACATACAGGGCCCCATGTAAAAATTATTGTATTCAAAATTAACCCCTTTCCTACGCAAACCAAGGAATTAACCAATCATGACTTCCGCAAATAAAGATATTTAAATCAGTTATTAATTGATTAATTTAATACAAATTTCAATACCTACTACATTTTTCAATCCAAACATCACAGAACTTCTTATATTTCCCCAAGTATCAACAAATAATTTATATGACATAATGAGCTAGACCCTTATCTATAACACTTTTAAGATTTTCGCGTCAAAGTTACTAAGGTTGTTTTAGTTATAAATTATTAAACCTTAAAGCATAAAAGTATCTCTTGTTCAGTATAGAAGAATCACGTTAAACGAAAATATTTATAAAATTCACCAGAATTACAACTTATAAACAAAAATCATCTTACAACTAATAAGCACATACAAAACGAGATTTATTTTATATTGATTGCAATGTGCACGCTGCATAACTTCTATACCATAAAAGCTCGTCATAAAACCTTCGACAGTGGTAACCACGTGCCTAAGACGCTGTCGCACAAGCCCCAGCAATAATGTCTTTATTATCTCATACTGTTATTTCGCAACATCAACTTTACTACGATAAGTTTCGCCATTTAATTAACGGCGACTAGACTGTAAAACTTAATGCCTATTGTTTATTTCATCTCCCTTGAGGTTTTTCTTAATGCCTATGTTCGTTGGGTAAGAGTTCATTGACCCCGAGTCGTAATAATATTTCAAGCCACTAGAACACAGCTCTGCGAATATTGAGAATACATTAAATTATAATTTCTGAATAACACGCACTCAATACAGTTTAATTAATTTCGTATTTGGTTATTGAAATATAAATTACTTGTTTAATTTACAAAGTGCAACTAGGAAATAATTTTTTTCATCAGATTGTTATGCAACACGGTTAACCAGAAGTAAGTAAAAATTTGTAATTTTTAGTTACCAATAACTAAAAACAGTGCATATTATTGCACATTTGTATTAACATCTTTTTAATTGAATTTGGAGCGTCTTCAACCTGAAAAACTTTACCTCTTTATATAAGTATAGATAATATACTTGACAAATAAAATTGTAAGAAAACTAACCTAAAACTATGATTTCCAAAACTTCATCAGATAGTGTTAGTGACAATTTCGTCAGAAGTACAATTTTTTATTGAGTTTCGATGATACAAAATTTATTGATATTATTCTTATCCTCAATCGCATGTCAACAGGCAAGCCGAACACATTGTAACGTCCCATAACACACAACAGCCAGGTTGACGCGGTACTATCTCGAGAACTATTTCACACTACACCTGTTTATTATTTAATTAGTATTCCCAGACTTTTGATGGTTCTAGGACATTTCAATACCTAACTAATGTTACCGAACTTTGCAACACGGATAGAAACATACTATGACCTACTGCTAATATACACTTGAGAGTAATCGTACCTACATACATACATAAGTACCTATACAAATAAAGCTTTCTTATTCTGAAAATATTTATACATAAAAAAATCACATATGTAGTCATTTGATAAAGTAAATTATAAAAGTTAGGCCTGTTAGGCCGTTGTTGAAATACCTAAATCAAGAGTCCTAGTTTTCAACAAGCTTCACCTGGTACCACTACTAACATGCACTTTCAGGCTGGCGGCCAACGACTCAATTATTTAGACAATTAACTTCGTAAGCACGAGACAGGTGTGTGAAGTGTCCCTAAACATGTCTGAACGGACTCTCAGACCCCTCTCCATTAAACTATTTACCGTCTTCAATTACTACACTACTGTGACTACACAAACGGTATCTATGTATTTGGTATTTAACCATGCAGTTCCTTCATGATTCCCTATACTATTAGTTCTCTAATAGTTTTTCAAAATATTTTATGTACATAGATTTATCACATATATTATGCAATAAATAATTGAAGTCAACGCTACTTCTTAGTTTATTTAAAAAAGTTTGTAAGTAAGGACAAACAAGCTCAAAATAAAGTTAAGTAAAACTTAAGTCGTCTCTGAATACGTAAGTAGCAAAGAAGTTAGTTGTTCCTTTTTGTCTCGAGTACTTATTACTTTGCTGGTAAATTAATTTCTCTCAAAGCATTTAAGTACAAGCCAAAAAACTATAGGGCTTAGTGACACATAAGATAGCTTGTATAGGAAAATACTTTTCACTAACCATGCAAATGGTTGTATGTTCATATTTATTAGAATGATGATGACGTAGTAACAAAACATTCTAAGTTTCAGTGTTTAAAAGTTGAAAAGAATTGAAATAAGCCAATACATTAAGAGAAAATAATAAAAACTATCCTTTTAATAGAACTAACAAGAAAACCAACTGAAACGGTTTTAATTAAAATATGGGAGTCTTTTAATCCGAGCGATCTCAATTTACTCGAGCAGTTGTTGCGGTCGAGCTTAATGAATAAGTTGGAATCTAGACAAAAGATCCTTTGAGACTGTTTCATTTACTAATGCAAAATTTGTCCTTAGGGTTTATGATAAACAAAGACTCTACTCGTAATAGTTACAAAGTGAAAATTTTGACGATAATATTTCTGATTCTAGCCCATTTAGTTTTGTTTTATAATAGCTACACACTGTATATAAATGTACATGTATTGCAGTATAACGAGTATTATACATATATGGCTGTTATAACTACTATATGATACTTATTTTTAACTAGCTGACCCGGCGAACTTCGTACCGCCATATTTACATACCTGTCTCAGCTTCCCACAGGCAGTGTACAGTCGCGGACAAAAAAAAACTTTTCCCGTTATCTTTTATTTTTTTCTTTCTAGCAAAAAAAGAATGAAAGAAATCGGACTATGTGTTATTGAATTACAACTAAGTACATATTTTGACTTTCATCCCCTCTCTCCAAGAAACCGTGCTGAATTTCGGGATAAAAAGTATCCCATGTCCTACCTCGTAGTATGAAATCAAATCATGCCAAGTTTCATTTGAATCCATTTAGTAGTTTCAGCGTGATGCGCGGTCAAGATAAACATAGACAGACATAAAAAAATAAAGTAAAAACTAAAACCCAACTACGACAAAAAACGACGCTGAAAAAGTATGAAACAAGTTTGAAAAGCCGCAGTCACACGTTACATAGAAACGCACCATAACACTTTAACAACGTGTGACTACGGCTTTTCAAACTTGTTTCATACTTTTTCAGCGTCGTTTTTTGTCGTAGTTGGGTTTTAGTTTTTACTTTTTTTTTATTTAAAAGTTTTGGTGCCATTATTAATATATAATATATATATATTTGAAATGTACAAGTAACGCCCTTTCCAATGATACTAAACACGGCATATTTATCTCATTTTTTTTTTAAATTCATTACTTTAATGTCGGCTAGAGGGCGCCACATTAGATTCAGCGACACGTCATATAGCCTATAACCAGCAGACGATCAAGACGCTTCTAACGATACCTCATTTGTCCAGTTCTAAGAAGTAGTTAAGGAGCTATGAGGGAACAAATGAACATACATACATACATACATAGCCTGTCAAAATCATAACCCTCCTTTGGCTTTGCCGTAGTCGGGTAAAAATAAAGTTTTGGCTTCAGTATCGATGATAGAGAGCCTTGGTTTAAGGAATAATAACTATCTGCCATATTTCATGATATTGCACGGATAGCGTAGTTTCTTAGGTTTTCACCTAGCTGCTGTCTCCTGTACTGCAGGTTCAACCCTCACATGGTAAATGTGATCCACAAACTGTTGTTTTGGATGTTTCTTGTGTAAGTTTCATGGTTGTTTGTAATACTTACGTGACACAAGATATGTTATTAGTGCACGAGTTGTCTTGAAAAATATTAATAATAGTGTATGATGGTTTTCATAGGCTTAAAGCGGCTTCAGATCAATGTTTGAAATTAAAGATTTATCGAACTACCTTTCCTTATTAGCATTTACCTACTCTTAATGAGAGACATTAAATGTTACAATTCAATACGGTTTATTGTTAATCTGAGGACAATGTAATTGTTAAGGTATCCAACAGATAAGATCCATTTTCTTGGGCCTGCCATAGTGACGGAAAGCATAAGCAGAAATCAAGAGTGGTGGTCACGATACTCATTGCAAATGCAGACAATGCAACAATGCAGCATTGTGACCCATATTATGGCGCCCTAGTGATGCTTTTGCCTCATTGGGCCTCCGGTATCGCACTCACCAACGAAACACGACAGCCAATGCTGTCATTTTAGGTTGATCTTCTGTGCGAAGGTAGTACTTTAGTTCGTGCTGAAATAATTCGTGGCTCTACTATATTTGTGTTTAATGTTTTAGAGTGTCATCGCTTACAAAATCAATAGAATTTCTTACTTATACACAATTAGAGTGTAAATATTATTACATTTTGGTTTCAAACGCTTATGAGTTGTAGAGGCTACATAAATATAGATATCTATAGAAATTAAAGAGATGCACTTATTTCATCCAATAACATTTGTAAAGGGAAGTTTATTTTATTACTCCATTTCAGTTTTATGAATGAGACTTGAATTTTATGCATTAATAAAAATATATAAATAGGTCACCGATTTTACCTATACATAGCTAATGCTATGTATTAATATACGTATTGATAAATCAGTGGGTTAAGATACTTTAGATCCTGCGTCGCACGTGGGCGAGCGGCGAGATTACGCCATGTCCTGCGCCCGCGTCGATTTAATATTCAATACGGCGATAATGTTACGATAGTAATTTCAGAATAGGTAATATATTACATAGGACACGTTATGATAATGAAGTTCTAAGATCTTCATGTAAAGACAACAAGTATTCTATTGTAATACATACTCAATACTCATGCTAAAATCTACTTTCAAATAAAATAATAACCAAAAATTTCAATGCTTATTTTTAAAACAAATAATACTAACTTCACACATCTTATATACAGTAATCTGAACCAAACAGAAGCAATAAACTCATCAATAAACACAATTATTTGTATAAGCTGGGCAACGAATCCACGAACTCAGGTGTAGCAGTCTGGGCCACTAACCATTAAGGCCCGTATTCACTTTGATTAGTGCGAGTGCAGATGTGAAGCGCAGGCGATCAACGATTGGTAGAAAATACGTGTGGACCCCGAATTCGCTGCCCACACGTACTTTTCACCAATCACCGATCACCCGCACTAAGCACCTGCACTCGCACTATACAAAGTGAATATGGGCCTTTATACTAAATCGAATCGGTCTCGATACAATCAATTAACATTATTGTAAATATCTTCGCATATAGTATATCTTATATTTTACAACTGAAACATAGCATAAACGTTTACTTTTTAGTACTCAACCTATCTTAATTTTGTTCAATTCAGTACCAATTAATTACACAACTATAATTTATCTCTTATTCAAACCACCAGTCTAGTACTAATATGCACTATACCATATTCCACTCACCATATGCATACCTAGAATCTATTACAGCTTTCGTCAATATCATAAATTACAATACTCGGCTGGCCTACCGATCACGATGCTCTAATATAAATTCCTCTTGGCAGTCTTGGCTCTTGCATACCACCGCAAGTTGCATACGACCCCATATAATACGATGACATGTGAAGCGCTTGTTAAAGCCATGCGTAGTTTAGCAACAAATTGTGGGCATTCTCCTGAAAATGACCACATGTTTAAAATAGCGTAACTAATATCCATTCTGGCTGTTTATAGCCTAAGATCCCACTGCTCGATTCTGCAGGTATGTAGTTCTAGTATTGTTTTTATTTGTATTCATAAAACAAAAAAAATAGTATAATGGAAATTTTTTTCGCGTAAGAAAAGAAAAATTTTTTTAAGAAGTCTGGCAACCACAGCGTTGCGGCTGACTGAAAGCTGGCGACCATCATGTTTTCTTTTCTTTACATAATTTTCTTTAAAATGCAATGGTGCAATTTATGTTTCAAAATTAATTTTCCAAAAAAATCTATTAAAGATAATTGCGGCAAATTTTTTTATAGGCAACCTGTCGCTAATCCATTGAATACTTCCTCAACTTTCATTTAAAATTAATTTCATCAAAAAACAGATACCTGCAGAATCGAGCAGTGGGATCTTGTACTATTAAGCATGTCTGGTAGGTATTAGCTATCTAATAGGGTTGCTGCATTTTCGTTAAGAGTTACCTAGCTATGCAGTATGTTTACTCAGCGAAAAACTTTAAATAAACTACATTATTTCACTGACATTATTCCTGTTAATAAATCACTTCATAGGCAACAAGAAGCTTTACTATTTATGCAGGGTTGACCCCTATACACCGGGTTTTAACAGTATTTAGATCTACTCGTGTTCATTTATTTTGCTAGTGTTGGTCAATTTTCTACGTGTATTTTATTTGTTTTGTGGAAGGCATGAGACGTAATGAAATAACTGGTTTCTGTCTGAAAATACATTCTTTCTATATTCTTTATAACAGAACAGAACAGAAACGGTTTAGGCGAAAAAGTCATATTCCAGTATAATACAAATATCCAATAGAAAAGTTTTATTTATTTATTAGTACAACCACATTGTATATATTACACAATTCACTTAGTATTATTAGTTGTTGGTAAGCATTTATTCTGATATATACAACAATTACGGTGTACATAACATTCACAAAAGTATATGTACAGTGAGATATAATTTATGAGTTACAATAAGAAAAAATTAAAAATATAACTACATGTTTCAAAAAATAAAAAACAACAACAAAAAGAGAAAAAAAGCAAAAATAGGACAATAATTATGTGGCAATAATATTAAAAAAAAACTTCGTTTAAAAAAACCGACTTCAAAAACTGAAAAGTATTAAATAACTTAATTTGTATGTGCTACCTAGGTTTGAATTCGGTGCCAAGCCAAATGTAATAGTAGGTACCACACTCGCTATATTTCGAGACGAACATCAACGACGTCACCGACGCTTCGGTTGTTTTGTACTACGCGAAGAGCAGCTATCCCGCTCAAGGTCACGCGCGGCGAGTCCTACTATTACATTTTGGCTCGGCACCGACTTCAAACCTATGAATAGGTAGCACATACAAATTAAGTTATTTTATACTTTTCAGTTTTTGAAGTCGGTTTTTTTAAACGAAGTTTTTTTTTTATTTTTCGCTTTTTAGTCTTTCTCAAGTCTCTCATCATCATTTCACCTAAATAACTTGAAAGAATACGACTAAAGATAACATACAACATACTGTACAGAATAATAAATAAATATTTCGGACATGATGTTTACAGAATATGAAAGCATGCAGACAATTGCCTTAACTTTATTCCAGGCGCTCACGTAAATTTGAGGGTTTCCTTCAATTTCCTTGGGATCCCATCATCAGATCCTGATATGGTGGCCATGGGACCACATGGGGAGCATACCCTTTCGAATACAAAAATAATTTTCAAAATCGGTCCACAATTGACGGAGTAATCAATGTACATACATAAAAAAAAACAAAAAAAAAAATACCGATGAAATTGAGAACCTCCTCCTTTTGGAAGTCGGTTAAAGAATTACAAACACTAAAGAACAACTTCAACAAGAAAACATGAATATATTCGCTCAACCCCTACACACCACCACAACCAGGCAACAATCCTGATTTCAAACTAACTAAGCTGATGTGGAAAATGTCGAGGTCATTATTTTTGATAGTTAAACTATTCGCGGTATTTAGTTCAATAAAACAAGTCAAAGATTCTGCAAACGCATTCCAATACACTCGTCGGGTAAAGTGATTGGGAAGCATAATTTAACTGGCGTTATGCCAAACACCTAAACGTCATTCACGATTTCAATGACGAGGAAAGTCAATGTAAAAACCAAGTATTTTACGGTACCTCGACCCCTACAGAAATATATTCAATCAACATGGCAAGAGGAAGACTATTTAACCACATCCCAGGACAACATCAGTGATGTCACTTATCTTCACTAATCTACATATAATGGCAAAAATAAAAGTACGTATAGTGCTACTCAACCTTAGTATTCTGCAATTTAATGTTATTGATACTCTTAGACTTAACTGCAGTTATTAAATAAATAAATAATAAATATTTCGGACTTCTAACACACAACGCCATCTAGTCCCAAGCTAAGCAGAGCTTGTGTTATGGGTACTAGACAACTGATACAAATACATATATACGTATTTTTTGTAAATACATAGATATTATACGTAGAAAACACCCAAATTCCGAAACAAATATTTGTAGATCATACAAACATTTGGTCCGACCCGGGAATCGAACCCGAGACCTCAGCAGTCGCACACGCCAACCGCGAGACCAACGAGGCAGTCGCAGTATTAACTACACTATTAAATTTCTGAATCTTTAATAACAATTTTACTGCCTAATAATGCTGTTTAAATACAATAGCAATAAAACTGCATTGTTTATTCGAAAACTAATAATAACAACACGAAGTCTGACGGACTTTACTTATCTTGAAACCAGTAACCACAGACCTCTCGATACTTGCAAAGTATTATTTTTGTTACTACTCGTAAACAATCATTAAAACTGTTAACAGAAACTGGTTATACAACTCGTATTGATTGGGTTCTATAGAAACAAAAACAAATTACAAGACGTTAAATAACGTTAATATTGATTTTTGATTGAAAGCTCTCCGTTTGGTGGTAATTTTACTCGCGTGTTTCTTGGCAATATAAAGTTTTTCGATTTAACTTGTTAGCGTGATAACATATCATAGGCAAAGATATTAATGTTGAGTGTTGTGAAGAAATGTTTGTTATACTTCAGATAGATGGATCTAAGTTGGTAGGTTTAGAAAATTGAAAAACCATAAAGTTTGGAAAAGTAGTAGTAGGCCTTGACATCTTTTCAGATGATTCAAACAGCGTTTCTGTTTTAATGTTTAGTTAACAAGTTGTAGCAATAGGTACCTACAGCGAAAGGATTTATATCATAATAATATTTAAAGATTACATAAACGTTTAGAAAATGCTTGGTATTTTACTAAATATATTTATCTGAAATAGACATTCTATATTAGAATACAAATATAGAAGGTTATCGTTTAATTTTAAAGGTTTTGCGTTTTCAGTTTTATTAAAGAAACACATCTTGCTTTTTATAAAATTAAAAGCTGTGTATTTTGAAAATCTATTGTTATAAATAAAACTACAATCAACCAAATAGTATTGAGTTTTGAGAGAACCCCTTGATTCATCTTAGTAAACTATACAAACACTTTTACACGATTTTCATTTCGATTCATAATTGAAACAGATCAAAAACAATGGCTTCAGTTGTTATAATAAATGAAACGTATGATTAATCATAATAATCATGTTCAACAATAATGACATACTACACTTGTAATTTAATGTAATGCGTCTTAAATGGTAACAACTAAAGAGAATTAACCAAAAGATGTTACCATCTTCATATCTGCCATAACCCTGATGATACTATCCCAGGATAATCAGGAAAGTTACTTTAATTTTCCAATACCACAGGATAACATATAATCTTAATTTTTATAGCCCTTATTAAAGTAAGTTTGGACGTAACTGCAATTGAGTGACTCATGCGCCAGAAGTTTGGCAATTCCCCGGATTATTGTTGGACGTGGGGCCAAAAGCTTGGGCAAAGTTTAACTTCATCCCGCTATGAAGCGCCTTACAAATCATTGCACGAGTACATATTACTCGAGATAACTTGCGCATTAAGATTTATTAGAAGGATTTGTGTAGGAGCTTATATTTGAAGAAAGTGTTATGATTTTAGTACTTATTTATTATTAATCTTTGTGTGTATTATGATTTTACAGATACACATCATACATAATTAATTTTAATATCATAAGAACTGAAGAAATAATTATTTACAATTAAGAAATGCTTGTGAGCTTTTATAAAATAAACAAACTCTTTAAAATAAAATTTAGAAAACAAAACTATTTAAATTAACGATCTCCACTACAACAATGTTACGATTATCAAAAGCATGAAATCGACTCAATATTACACAATTATTCACAACACAATAAAATTAATTGAAATGTTCTAATTGCCACGTATTTTAATTAAAGGTTATTTAATCAGTTGAGAACTAGAGTCGTTTAATATGGAGGCTGTCAAAAGCATTACAGCTCCAACTTAACGTTCTAACAGAAAATTCAATAAATGGGAAGGCAGTTTCTTAAATGCTTTTACGGGATGAAATAATAGATCTTGATGGAATACTAAATTACTTTCTGTCTTTATTAGTAACAGAAAAGAGACATGAATGTTAAGGTTTTACATTTTTTGATTACGAAACTCAAGTACTTAAGTATATAACAATACTTATTCGCCTTTTTTTTCAGTATATATATATTTTATTTTTAGTATTAATATTTAAAATCTATTTCATAACAGAAAATTCTTATAAATTATCAATTTTATCAATTTCTTAAAATCTTCAAAATTAATTATTTATCAATTCGTCAAGACTTTTATTAAGTTTGTATTGGCATTATTTAGGTGCATACTAGTACAAGTTGCTTTTTAACCGACTACAAAAAAGGAGGAGGTTATCAATTCGAAGTATTTTTTTTTAATGTTTGTTACCTTATAACTTAAGACTGGGTGAACCGATTTTAATGATTCTTTTTTTGTTAGAAAGCTGGTGCTTCCTAATATTTCTTCGGTTCTTTTTTTGTTAAAATTTGTGTTTATTAGTATCTCACCTTTACCTACATGTCTCAACTATAACTATTTTTAATAACAAGAAAAAGTTTAAAAACTTCTAACCCGACTACGTAAAAACTTTACCACTAACGCTATTATAACAAATCTAATAACACTTCATTAATTTTAATCGGTTTAGTAGTTCAGGCGCTACGGTGGAACTTAGAAACACATAGACTGCCAAAAAACATTACTCTTATTTTTGGCTTCGTCGTAGTCGAGTGAAAATAAAGATCAATTTGAGACGAGACTGTTTAGGCAAGCAAAACTGCATAATTGGCCTAGTGGTTTAAGTGGTCGCTACGTCACTTCCACTAATTGTTGTTCTAAATTTGGGTGCACACCTTGTGTCCGTTTCATGTATGATTGTAAAAAAAATAATATTTTGCTTTACTTTTTTTGAATTGCGTGAAATTTTATAGAAGCTTCACGCCGTGACCAATTCCTTCACACTATATCTTACTAATTTTAATAGCACCTAAATTTCGTAAACTACAAGTTTACATAATATTTCCTTGGTATTTGTTACTTAAAATACTTGCACTTGCTTGTGACTAATGTTGTATACAAGAATGTTGTATAAAACCTTGAAAGATTATACGCAAACTTTGATCCTCAAATTCCATAAAACCCAAAGCAAATATACTACTACTATCATACTAAAATTAGTTCGCCGCCCTTTCTCGCTGCACTCGCGTGCCTCACTTAAAATAACAATCAATGTCAATGCACCCTAATCAGTTATACTGCAAACATACGATAACATATTATTATCACGTATAGATGATAAATGTGCAAAAAATCACGTTTTAATATTCCTTATCGCTTATTGTTGCAAATAGTCATTGGTTTTACGACCTCGAAATTGCAAATCGAACGGTTGAATTTGCGGTTTGTGCATCCGAATAGGACAACCGCATCTCCCTGTGGCAATTAGTGTTCTGAGGGCTTAGTTTGAGTTTATTTCACATCAAGTCGAACGTCACGGCGAATGCATGCATTCGGTGTTGCGATTGGTCGGCACTGAAATTTCTACCAATCACAAACATCGAACGCGTTCACTGTCGAGAGCAAGTTGATGTGAAATAAACTCACACTAAGCTCCCAGAATATGGAATTGGAGAAATGTAAAGTGTAATCAGAAACTGTTTGTTGCTGTCATACTCTGTGCAATTTTGTTCGTCATGTTTTTAATTTTCGTACAAAGATTTGTTCAACAGTATCTAGTACCGTTAATCCAAAACTAGTGGATTGAATGACTTAATAACTTCCTGTTCGTTTGCCCGTAAAGTAAAAATACTGTAATTGATTTTAAATAGCCTTCTCGATGATTCAACTACAGGTTTTTATGTATCATTTGATATAACTTTAATGAACGCTAACAGTAAAAAATGGAATTTAAAATAAATCTCTAAATAATCTTAAGTCCTGATAATCTGAGATTTATAATGCCAACTGATATTAATTAGTCAAAAAAAAGAGCTTACGAACTAGAGATTCTTTAGATTCAATCATAAAAAAAATATCTCAATATTACCGTGGGAGAGCCACGCTTCGGCATGAATGGGCCGGCTCGACCGGAGTGATACCATGGCCTCACAGAAAACCGGTGTGAAATAGTGCTTACGCTGTGTTTCACCGAGTGAGTGAGGATACCGGAGGCCCATACCCCAACCCCTCCCCCTATCTCCCCCCCCATCCCCCAAAGGCCGGTAACGCACTTGTGACGCCTCTGGTGTTGCGGGTGTCCATGGGCGGCGGTAATCGCTTACCATCAGGCGATACGTATGCTCGTTTGCCGGTCAATTCCATAAAAAAAAAAATACTGCCAGTCGCCATAAAAAAAATTTACAAACTTGTAAAAAAAACCTTATAAATAACTACATAATGTTAGAATTGCATCGTCTATGTTTTTAAGGATAGAAATCGTTTTATATATATTTTTATATAAAACGATCTCTATGTACCTAGGCTAAATCACAATTTGTAAATCACGATAATAACGGTACCTACTATTTCAAATCGAACCCACAATTCTCGACAAGATTGCTAGATGGCTGGCGCAATATTGCTAGATAGGTGGCTAGATGATCATCTAATTGTAAAGGATTACATCGTCTGCACAGCTAAAACTAAAAGGTCTGAGTAATATGTTCCATTACTCAGACCATACATCTACAAGCCAAGCAAGATTCTACGAGTATAGATAAAATATTCTAATAAACATGAATGAATACTTGCTTCATTCTAATTGCCCAAGATCACTGACCTCGCACAATGCGGTATCCGCGTATTATGAACTCGGAGAAATTGAAAATAAAATATCTCAACAAATTAGCCAATGCAAGCAAAGCCCTTTATGCAAGAGAATTCATCGCGCATTACGTATGACGTCTTGCTTGTGCCTCAAGATTGCAGATAAGGTTAAGAAATTGTATTTATTTGATCATTAATAAAGTTCATCGATATTATCTGACATTGATGGCCAAGAATTTATATGCTCCTAGCGAGTGCTAATCATGATATAAATAGGGCTTCGCATGGCGATTACTGAGCGATGTTTGAATAAAGAAGCAAAGAAGTTTTTTTTTTTAATACTGTTCATAGGTAATAATGTGTAGCTAGAAATAGTGAAACTAGCACTTAAAGATTGAAATTATTACACATCCATATTCATTTTTACTTTTAACACTGTAAGTGCAGTTTTTTTTTACAATATAATGAGTGTTCTGATTACTGGACTAAAAATACTTCGTCCTTTTAACATGTTATTTTCTTTACGCTGTACGATCAACGCACAGACTCGTAACTAATACTTCGTTATTATCTTTTTGTTTTATTTGTCTGTTATTGCTGTAACTATGTGGTACCTAATATTATAGTAAAATATTGCGTTTTGAGGGTGCTGACCTCGCAAGGAAAAACCGAATAGGTTTCGTTGACGAAAATGTGATCGGATTTGTCTATGAACCCCCAAAGTGTTAAAAAAACAATATTTTAGAAATCTATAGAATTTTGGCCAAAATGTATATAATATGCCTATATAAGTAATACGAGTATACATATATAAGTATACAAGTACGTTTTATCACCTGTCTGGTAGCCATGGCACATAATGGTAATAATAATATGTATACCTAAGTGTAGTACCTACCTACCAAAATGAATAAGCTGCACCTTACATAAATATATGTAAATATATATTGATGGAAGGGGCAGCAGGTTCCGTATTTTATTTAATTTTATCCCACCAAAAACATTTTCATGTAAAATGTTGCCAAGACGACTGCATACGACTTACCATGTGAAAAAGATATCAGATCTCATGTAGACCCAAGCTTCTGAATCTACACGCCCTAACTCTACCAACCCTAACTTCACAAACTCTACATCTCAGAAAAATGTACGACTTCGTTGTTTCGCTACAGTCACGAAGGCGAAACGAACACCTTTTGTGTTTGCAAATATCTAGTTTCTGAAGTAATGTGTTATGCGAATATTTAGTTTCTGAAGTAACAAAACAGCTAAGCCATACATTTTTACTGAGATGTATAGTTTGTGAAGTTAGGGTTGGTAGAGTTAGGGCGTGTAGATTGAGAAGCTTAGGTCTACATGAGATCTGATATCTTTTTACCCGACTGCGAAAGGAGGGCTATGTTTTTCGAGTGTTTGTATGTATGTATATTTCTTTGGCACGCCTTAGAGCCTAAACGGCTTGTCGTATTTTTATGTGAGTGGTGTCAATAGATTCGTCTTGGTCGTGAGAGTGACACTGGGTACATCAAAATTAAAAAAAAAAGGATTTTTGGCGCCAAAAAGTAATATAAAAAATATATGTTTTCAAAATACGATATATTTTGGGGTATACGATGTATACTGGGGTACCTTTCGTCAGTATCGTATAACTTGTCGATACTTATACGATACTGACGAAAAGTAGCGTAGTTTATAGCATAGTTAGTGCGTAACGCGTGTGTTTACTTCGAACTACGAGCCTTTTTTCTGATTCAACAAGAACCAGGCGGTGCGTTATCTACCCTGTTACCGTTTTACCGATATAAAAATATGCACCTTATTTATTAGTAGATAAATTTATACTCTTGATTGTCGGCACTTGGTGGAACTTTACAATATACTAGCCGGTGCCCGCACCTCCGCTTGCCTGTATATCGATATTCGCGACAAAAGTAGCCTATGTCCTTCCTAAAGAAACAAAATATCTCCATGCGAAATTTCATTGAAATCGGTGCAGCGATTTCGCCGTTAAAGCGCAACGGACAGGCGGACAGACAGACAAAGTTAATTTCGAATTTATACCGTGTATTAGTGTTGATAATAATTTTATGCTTATTTTACTCTCCGGAAGTTAGCAAAGTAAAAGCAATTGCGGTCCACACATGTCATGATAGTGATTTAATTAGCCTAGTCGTGCGTGCTGCAATTGTAGGCAAATAATTTAAGCGTGCGAAGAAATGTATGCCTTATTTTCTGTTACAGAGGCTCGCTTGTCAATTGTCTACTACAAAATAAACTTTTTATGCGAACCACTATTCTAAATAATGATAACCATAATGATCAAGAATCTAAGATGTTTGACTCTAATGATCGCATTCATAAATTATAAACAATCAAATGAATATTATACAATAAATCATTATAAATTTACTGTTTCTTGTATGTTAGACGCGGTGAGCATCAGTGTTGTTCAAGTAAATGCAAACTAATGGCCAACTAAACAGGATGCTACCAATTTATAATTTTTTCTTTTTTTTTAAAAGATAATTCCCGCACTAGGAATAAATCCTGTGTCGCGGGGGACTTTACAAACATACATGAAACGGACACAAAGAACACCCAGACTCAGAACAACAATTCGTGGATCACACAAAGTGTTGTCCTACTTGGGATTTGAACCCAAGACACTTGGCGAAGTAGGAAACGGCGTGGTGACCGTTAAACCACTAGGCCAAACGTACAGTATTTTTGCTAACTTGAATTCTTTCCCTTTTCATTTCAAACTCTAAAGATGCGTATTGTAAGCAGATATTATTCTTGTATTGGATTACAAAAAAAAACTACTTCTAATGTTAGAAGCATTGCAAAGAGTCTTTTGCGATTTTCACAGAAATACCAACATAAATCAAAATGCTGCACTCACCGTTACAAATACATCCGTTTAAGCAATGTCTCTTTCCTTCCTAACATTGTATTTAAAATATCTATTCCGAATTTTCATATCCTGAAAAATGTGTCTTGGTTTTTATTTTTACATTTGTTACTTTTTTTTCTTCTATGTAGGTGTGTATAAAATTCTCGTGTCTGATTATGCAGTTTGGCACAAATATTGAGTTTGAAACCAAACTACGAAACGGTTAAACCATAACTTGATAATCTCATGGGTAAACATATTTTATGATTGGTAGGTAGGTTACAATAATGTAATATCAAAATAAATAAATAGATGTTGTTCCAGTCCTCTTTTTTTTATTATCCTACTAATATTATAAACGCGAAAGTTTGTAAGTATGGATGGATAGATGGATGTTATTTACTCTTTCACGCAAAAACTACTGAACGGTTTTGGATGAAACTTTACAGTAATATAGCTTATACATCAGAATAACACATAGGCTACTATTTGCCGCGATAACCGACATATACGCGGGCGGAGCCGCGGGCAACAACTAGTCATAAATAAAAAAAAAATTACGCTATATACTTAACATGTCAAGTATAAAAGTATCTTTCTAATACATGATTTTCATTATTATTTTATTATTGTGGCTTATTTTTTAGGTGAAGACTCGGAGGGAATTTTGCAAAGTCTAACTAGTACATACATGGTAGCTACATCACACATCCTGCCTAAACACTGTCCAAAGAGTACAATTTACAGTAGCTAGTCACGACAATGCAACGAGTAACCTAATTCCTTCAATTGATACTACATTACAACACAAGATTGAGAATGATTTGGTAGACAACTGGTACTTCAAGTAGGTGCTTTCATATATTATACAGTCGATATATACTTTTAGATTCGTCTGGGTCTGTTATGTCATAAACCATTTAAAACTGGTTATTTATTAATTAACTATGATACTTTCATTACGTATATATAATGGATTGCGTGTTTAAAGTAAACAATTTCATTGCACTTGAACTCTTTAAAATTATTAAGCGAAACGGTTACGTAGAATCCCCACTCAAATTAAGAGAATCAGTAAAATTGTGTGCAGCGTCTCTTCCACAGCTGAATGCAATTGAGTTTAATAAAAATTCTATTCTCGTAATTTGTCCCGTCTCTATTTACTACCTTTAATGTGATGCACCGATGCATACAATGAATACTAAATATCCTTTGTGATTGGGCGTCGTTTTGTGCAAACTTGGATCTGTCTGGGTGAGTCTGACCGCGCTCAAAAGCCGCGTATGAGTAGAATTAATTAATTTGACAAAGGCGCCGGAGGCTTTTTACTGGTCTTTGAACTTTTTATGACATGTTTATTTTCGAAGGTTTTGATAAACATATCAGTATCTACTCGATTTGTGTGACTGTGTATATTTTGTGTTAACGTTAAAGATTTCTTCTATAATAAGATTATGCGTAACTTAAAAAATATTTTTCCTCTTCGCCTGTAAATAATTTTGAACACCACAGAAACAGTATTTATTTAAATATTCCTCTTTGTTTCACTGACCACCTGACCTGAAAATTGCCAAGTATTCGAAGGAGCTATATGGCAGGATGTAAAATATCTACTAATTCAATGAATAAAAAAATTATAAAAAAAATACAAAATGTGTCAAATAATTTGTTTACAACCATTAGTGTTCAGAATCTTCTTTTAAGCAAATAATGCCTGTAGTAGAAGACTCTGCTCCAATTAGATAAAAAGGTGTAGCTAAATTAAATGTACCGGCTAAGTTTCCAAAACATAAAGTAACAAATCATTAACAATTACTTACTAGATCTGCTAGGTTGTATAATAATGCAATACTAAAACTTATTGCAATACAGAAATCATACCAAGATTAAGAAAAAAAGCAAATCATTATTAAAACAAACCTGTATACAAAATGGCGTCTTCTGAAATGCCGATGGCGACTTGGTGTGCTTTCCAGTGACGAAGACCAAGCCTCGGATCTAGACAGCGCCATATTCCGGGCCTCCGTCGTTCGCGCACTTTCCAACAAGATCGCTGTATACTTCGTTATTAACATGCTGTCACTTCTCCAGCTTTCTCACTTTACACACTCAAAACACTTTTCATTTGAACTCGCACTTTGTTTACACCATAAACGTAATACGCGCTGTTTGAGGAAGATTCATAATCAACCATCAAATTCGTTTATGATTCGACTTGCAAAATGTATGTAGGTACAGTTCTAGAGAATAAAACACATATTGAAATATGTTACTGGCTTGGCTATATAGTCGTGTGATTAAATACAGCAATATAGGCAATATTCACGTATTATCGTGTACCACCTAACATCAGAAAGCAACAAGTGAACAGACCGGCCGACATCCGCACCGTCACGGTGTAGTGACCACCAACCATCATACATTATTATCCCTCTGACTAAACAACGGGATATTGTGAATTATGCGTGACACCCACGCGTAAAAGTCTGTTACAAGAACGGATTTCGACTGTAAAATAAATACTTTGTAATTTTTGGCTTTACAAGAAATCATGACTTTGTGAATCACCACATGCTAATAAGAGACTGACCTATGTCATAATGCCTTGCTAAATCTATCTGCCGCACATGACCACAGCTGTAAGCCACACTAGCTAACTCCTGCGGCTTCGCTCGCGTAGTTAATTTCTTTTTCATGTGTTCTTTGAAAATGGGTAATTTCTTTACGTCTTTCGCCCTTTAGCCCTTCGCCCTTCTTTTCCCATCAGAGTGAAATTTCCAAAAATCCTTTCATAGCAGGTTCTAACAAAGTAAAAATAATCAGCTTCCGAAATGTTATGTTGCTACTAATAGCAGAATTTGTCAGTGAGGGCAATTAAATTTATGTATATACATATATATTTTTTTTCGATTATGTAGCATTTTTAATAATAACACTATATACAAAATGGCGTCTTCTGAAATGCCGATGGCGACTTGGGGTGCTTTCCAGTGACTCTCTTTATTATACACTAGATTAATTACAAAGGTAACACAAAACTAGGATGCACAATTTGCGGCCTTTTCGCCCTAAGGCAATCTCTTACAGGCATGCATTTTTTTTAGTTAAATAATAATTTCGGAATGCGAATTTTTTAGTCATTAAAATTTACAGGAGCAGAATGAAAAACTACAGCAACAAGAACAAAACATTAGCATTGATAATATATATCCTAATAGATATAATAATAGATATCCTTCAAAACATTCAAAGTTGTATGTGTCGGAAACAACAAATTCTTTTACAATTAGTCACATTTACTTCAAGTAATTTGCTCTAAGTTCATACATCCGCTATATATATAAAGTAGCACCTAGAATTTGCTTGTAAAACAATAATTGTAAGACTATATTGCTATACCCGCTTTCATATTACTCCTCTGACATAATTATAGTTCGCAGTGCATTGCACATCCTGTTGTGTGATTTCAACAACACTTCATAATTGTTGCCAGTTTCACTACTTCACTTCATTTGTATTTTTTTTATAATAAAATCCAGAGTTGGATATAAGTCAGATGTAATTTATCTACTTCTCGTATTATGATTCCGGAAATTTGATATAATTTTTCACCTTTCGTTATTATTTTTCTACAATGCAGTAAACACGTCTTCTTAATTGATGCCCAGTTCAATAGTCTTATATATTAGTGTTTAGAATTTATTCTTTTGTATTTAGTCGTTTTAATTAAGAGTTGAATCTAAGTCAATGTCATTAAATTTTGATGTCATTTGTCTACTTTTCGTATTTTAATTCTGAACATTTAATAAAATTTTTCACCTTTCGTTATTATTTTTCTACAATGCAGTAAATACTTCATCATTGTAGCCAGTTTCACTACTTCATTTGTATTTTTTTTGTATTTGGTCTTTTTAAATTAAGAGTTGGATCTAAGTTGATGGTATTTGTCTACTTCTCGTATTTTAATTCCGGAAATGAGATACATTTTTCACCTTTCGTTATTATTTTTCTACAATGCAGTAAATACTTCATAATTGATGCCAGTTTAACTACTTTGTATTCAGAATTTATTCTTTTTATTTAATAGTTTTCAATTAAGAGTTTCATGTAAGTCAGATGTGATTTATCTACTTCTTGTATTGTAATTCTGTAAATTGAGTAAACATTTTCACCTTTTCTTAATATTTTTGTATTTGTATTGTATTACGTGTCTTTATTAATGTCTGGCTCTGACATTATACGTATAAATCGCTCCGGCTGAACAACTCATCGTATTGTTTAAGACATGGCTTTGTCATGTGTGACTTTGAGGTCAGACACAGCTTAGCATCTTCTTGAAAACAAAGCATACTGTTATTTGACTACGTAATACTTTCGTTCCATTAATAGTTTTTAGAAAAAATTGATTCTTGACTGAGATTAATTTACTGGTGAAACGACTGCCGATAGAAGATTAAAATATTGTTACAAATAGTAATATTTTTTGAATACTGGAAAACAGATAAGATATCTACTCTTATCAGTGTACTTCAATCTAAACAATGTGATAAAATAAATTAAATGTCAACAAATGTATTTCAGTGAATATTCGCAAAGTATTTTCTTCCTGACGGCGAGTACGAACCGCGACAGATTCCTCTATAAAAAAAAAAGAATTATAGTCAATACATATTGAAATTCATAGTGGTTGTAAGTTTAACGTTACTGCTGCGGGTGAATTAATATGTATGAGCACAAAAGCCCACATAACGTTTGCCGTTAAGGAACACAATTTACATGAATACACATTAAACAAGTATACATTGACGACAAATAGGTCATTGTTTAAAATGAGGAAGTCATAAAAATACTGTATTTTAGTACAGTTTATTATAGCTACAAGTATTATCGGGAATTAAGCTAAATAAGTTTACTCAATTAACATTCACTTGCACAGAAGGTTTTGACCACGGGAGAGCAATGCTTCGGTATAGTCCATTCGCTTAAATACGGTCCAAATGTACGCGCCACCGTCGCATTTGCGGAAAGCCGCCACTAAATCAAAGGGCCTGCCTGCGGCGAACACCCAGAAGCAAGTATGTTTGTATTGTATGCGTGCGGGTGCAGCGACACTATCTAAACGAATCGACTATACATTCTATCCTACTTCCTATTAATGATATAAATGGAAAAGTTAGTAATGATATATGGATGTTTGAAACTCTTTCACGCAAAAACTACTGAACGTATATATTCGAAACTTTATACATATGAAACTTTATAATAATATAGCTTACTAACTTTTGCCCGGGCTCTGCCCGCGTGAATGTTGGTTATCACGGTAAGCAACATGCACGCGGGCAAAGTGGCCTATGTCCTTCCTCAAGGCTCAAAGTGTTTCGTCGTCAAATTTCCTTGAAATCGGTTCAGCAGTTTAGCGTGACAGAGTTACTTTCGTGTTTATAATATTAATAGGGATACATCAGAATATCACATAGGCTAATATTTAACCGTAATAACCGACAAACACGCGGGTGGAGCCGCTGGCAAAAGCTTGTATGACACATGTATAACTGAATGGTTTCCTGAATGGAATAAAAAATCTTATCATAAAGACTTCTCATAACGGTACTCAAGCCATGCTATGAACAAAATGTTTATCAAATTATTTGTTGTAAAAACCTGTTTTGCAATTAACTAGGTTAAGGATAAGTCAAAATAAAACTAGAATTACCTCTCAAGTACATACTTTTTACAAAATTTGACAGTAAAAATGTAAATAAGATATGACAATAATCCTACTAATATTATAAACGCAAAAGTTTGTAGGTATGGATGGATGGATGGATGGATGGATGGATGAATGGATGGTTAGATAGATTAATGGATGGATGGATGGATGTTTGTTATTCTTTCACGCAAAAACTACTGAACGGATTTGGATGAAACTTTACGGTAATATAGCTTATACATCAGAATAACACATATGCTACTATTTGCAGCGATAACCGACACACACGCGGGCGGAGCCGCGGGCAACAGCTAGTCTGATATACTGCATTAAAATGCACTTAAGACAGTTTATAATGGTTTGGAAACTGAGCGATACTGAAAATTTCGATGTGATTTTATAAAATACTGCTACAAAGTAACGATTGCTAAGTTAGAGCTAAATAAGGAAATATACTTTAAGGCCAAAAATGTACAAAGGCAGCCCGACTGCCGGCAATTGTTAAAGGGATGCGACAGTTGTTAAACGAAATGTCATTGAACCAGTGTTCATTAGAACGCTGCACATAAACCTGGCACAGAAAGTGTTTACTGCATCGACAAAACCGTTTTAGCTCAAGGATTAGTTATCAACGGTCGTGTTTATACAAACATGTGATTTGGTTTTAAGGAAACAGTTACGCAAGTTATCGTTACCGCAAAGTTGAACAATATTTAATGAATTGTTTTACAAACTGTTGTGTTTTCAAAACCAAGTAAAAAAATTTACAATCATCTCCAGTCTTACAATTGTTATTCTCTCTTAATAAATTCATAGGAGCTACATGTTAAGATATAGTTTGTTAATTTTCAATCAAAATGACAGTATGCACAGATCAGAAGGAGTCACAACCGGCGCACGCACGCACAAGTAAGTTTTTTTTTTATACTTACTAATGGGCGGACGGCGCAGGCGGCTTGTTTAATATTGTGTCGGCGTTCTTTTGACAATGCACCGCACGCGCCAGGGCGGTACGATCAAAACGACACTATGAAAATGAAGAAACTATACTCTTACATGTAGCTCTATTTATCTATTTATCATTTTATACAATATGCTCCCAAAGTAATTAATTAAGTTGTCGTCTTGAATTTAAAAATGAAAATAAGCTTTGAGTCTTTAATAAGACACAATACAGACATTGTAAAAATTACCCAGTCTCTGAAACTGCATCTTACGTAAGGAACGACAAGTGTTTAAGCCCTTATGAGCAATTATATTTGTAAGATCTATAACAGATAACCTATTCGCTTTGGAACTTGTTAATGATCGTGTTGGCAATGCTTTTCTCTTGCCTCGTTACATTGGACTACCGGCACATGGAATTATGACGACAAAAATGTTACGTAAATAGTTGTACGGCCAGAGGGTTACTTAAATGTTAATTAAATTACGACTACTAACTGCCCGGTTGTACATTGTGAGGTCGGAAATATACATTTTGTAATCTATTAATTGAGTTTAACTGAACCTTTATGCTAGTGTCTAAATATGCGTGCTTAAATTGTTGTTTCCAATAGAAGATTATTCATATATTCGAGATGTATTTACAATCGCAATTACATAATATATTATTATGTTGAT
Source organism: Diaphora mendica (assembly GCA_949125395.1). Lineage (NCBI taxonomy): Eukaryota > Metazoa > Arthropoda > Insecta > Lepidoptera > Erebidae > Diaphora > Diaphora mendica. The sequence continues at coordinate 16,449,187 of OX421324.1, read as the reverse complement.
TTAGTTTGCCAAACATTCTGTTGAAATTTTAAAACAGTCGAATAATACAGAAACAAGAAAACTTATTACTGATTCTGGGTTAACAGCGCAATATATTAACAGAGAAAAATGTATTCACTTGCAAAGATTGCGCACCGGACATTCCTGACCTCCCACGCAAAGTTACCTAGTGTATAGGCAATCGCATTTTGAGTACGAAAACAATTTCACCCATGACACTTTGCAAGTATCAAATTCCGAGACTGTAATTGAAATGAGCAGGCCTCAAGTTCGAGGCTACTACCGATGCCGACGGGTCCATATATGGCTGCCACAACTGGATGCCAGCTATTAACTGAGTAAATGTCATTGGAAGCTGACATTTTACGAGGCCTTAGCCCGTATCTTGCAATTTACAATAAAGTATAAGGAAGATGCTATAAATATTTTACTCACGTTGTAAATTTTATTCAAATAAGGAAGCATAATATCTACAGTAGGCATATTATCTGTAAGTAATTGTTTTTCAAACAAAGCAGTTTATATTCATAGCAAATTAACTTGACCTCGTCACATAGTGGTCTTTATAACTTTCCCAATAGAGTTGATATCATTGATTCTCCAAGTTCCAGGCGTCTTACTTGATAAATTTTATTGCGGCCACTTCCGGAGCATAATCATGTTAGTATTACAAACAGACATATATTCGTATCTATCTGACACTTGCGATATTAATTTGAAGTACATAGCATTACAGTAAATAATATAAGAATAGGTAAGTATCAGTAACTAAATATAAACGGCCTTGTTCTACACGAACACAAATTAATATAGTTTCATTATTCAATAGAAAGACTCGATTCAACTGGTTCCAGATTCCCTTTTATTCGATTATTTATGTCATTGGTTTGCGCGCCAATACAAAAACGTCATTTATCAATTAATTGGCATCATCAATTTTGGACAGCAATAAAGTAAACCTAAATGGGCAATTGAGCAAAGATTAAGATTTGTTACAATTGGATTTCTGCTCATAACTTCATAGAATGGCGGCGAACATAACACATGAGAACGTATAGTACTAATCTTGTGTTAGTCTTTAAGTAATTGTTATTGGTCTGAAATTGTAGCCTTTGTTTATTGTAGGTTATATTCAAAGCCCGAAAGTGATGATAGTTTAAATCAAATAATGAGGAGTGACATCATACGTCTTTGTGCTATAAGCATCCTGAATCATATAGGGTCACGATGCCGAGGTTAACGGTAAAATTGTATCGATGAAGATTGTAAAGTCATATCTATATCATATATATATCGATAAACAAACAAACAAAAAACTTCTCAGCTTTATATATTCGTATATACCATATATTATAATATATAGTATATACTAATATATAAAGCTGAAGAGTTTTTTGTAATATGTAGTGCTAGTTTTTGCACGCAGCTTCGCTCACGCAGACTTTCATCCACTGATTTACCCCCTTAGGGGTGGAGTTTAGTAAAATCCGTTCTTAGCGGATGTCTACACCCTATAAGGAACCTACCTGCCAAATTTCAAGTTTGTAGGTGTTATAGTTTCTGAGATTTCATGATTAATAAGTGAGTGGTATTTCGCTTTTATATATATAGATATCCTAATAAAGCTGAAGAGTTTTTTGTTTGTTTGTTTAAACGCGCTAATCTTAGGAACTACTGGTCCGATTTGAAAAATCCATTTTTTTATGTTAAATACCCCATTTATCGAAGAAGGCTATAGGCTATATATCATCACGCTAAGACAAATAGGAACGGAGCACCAATGAAGAATGTTAAAAAAACGGGGAAAAATTATTACGCTACGGGCAATAGTAGACGTAAACGAGGTTGCGTGGGTCAGCTAGTGTGGTTATATATATGACCACTGAATGTGTTTTGCGTTATTTGTTGTAGTGACAAAATAAGTACGAATGCCGTTTAGCATACCTATAACTGAAGTCGTAACATTCAACTCATATATTAATGCTACTTTTCGTTTACATGACCTATACTTCAGTAGTTCCATCTTTACATAATATGAAATGAATTCCCTTCCACTGTGTGTTCGCTTTGATCTTTTAAACTACTCAACGGATTTAAATGCAGTTTTCAGCAATAGATTAATTTAAGAGGCAGGTTTATATTATATAAGTAAGAATCCGTGGGAGAGCCACGATTCGGCATGTATGGGCCGGCTCGGGCGGAGCGATACCACGGCCTCGCAGAAAACCGGTGTGAAACAGCGCCTGCGCTGTGTTTCACCGAGTGAGTGAGATAGATATCGGAGGCCCATACCCCAAACCCTCCCCCCAACTCCCTCCACATCACCACCCCATTCCCCTAGGGCCGGCAATGTACTTGTGACGCCTCTGGTATTGTGAGTGTCCATGGGCAGCGGTAATCGCTTACCATCAAACGATACATCTGCTCGTTTCCCTCTATTCCATAATAAAAAATGCTGTTGCAAGCGGTGTTACCCGCGGTTGTTAATGTAACTTTAAAACACCATCCGCGGGTAGCACCGCGGGGCGCAACTAGTGATACCTAAAAGCTAGAATGTTCTCCGACTCTAATGACTAACAGTGATCGATGATTAATGCTAACGTTAACGTAATCAGAATAATCAGGCACCATGTAGGTATCAAATCCTAGTCATAGTGCAGCGCAACACTAAACGACTAGGTGCAAAACAAACAAAACATAAATAATAGAATTGAAATCGGTCCTTCGCAGCTTTTCTACTACGCAGCGAGCGTTGAGGGTTCGACTCCTACGCGTGACAAAAAATTGTGTGATCCACAAATAGTAAACCTGAGCCTGGATGTTCTTTGTTTGTTGTTTGCATTTTTATAAAGTCTCATCATTATATGATTGTACTGAGCAGCATAATATGATTCTACTGAGCTTATTTGCTTGATTTTTTTACTTGTTACGATTTAACAGATACTTTTTTGATAATTTTGAACAGGACCCAGGCCGAAAAACGTGTAAATTAACTGATAATATTTATATTCAAAGAAAGAAAGAAAATAAGTTTATAAAAGCTAGAATGAAATATTAAACTGTCAACTTTCGAAGGGACAAGCGTAAAACAGTTAATTTTAAAAAATCAGCTTATTATGAGGGTCTGTTACACGAGAAACGACTGATGAAATAAAGTCATTATCACAAAGAGGTAATGACTTCCTCGAATAACATCCATTGCATCCCGTATCTAATTCTCAAATGTAGAATTGTAGACGCAAAGAGACATTTGAAGCTTTCCGTGTAATGGTGGATATGCCTACAACATCGAATTAAAGTCATGATAAAAACAAATCAATAAATAGTTCACAACGCCAAAAAAAAAGATTTATAATGTTAATGATAAATAATGATTGTGAAACATGCCCAAGTATCGCCGTATCGATTGCATCCGATTGCTTGAAATTGAATCATCATCAATCATTAACAATACTATTATTAACACAAAAATTTTATACAATACTAAAGTGATAAAACTCTATTATAATAAGTTACGATTGAGATACGTCAACGAACTTTAATTAACTACGATTGCTTCAGTGTTCCTAGATACATAATGCAATTGAGTACTGAACAAGCCTCACTAACAGCGCATAGTCACTCAGATTAATTGACACTGGCACATGAAAAAAACAACAGATTTTCTAAATACCACATTAAAGCAACACACGGGAAAGATACACAGAGAACACTTTTCACAAACGCGAGCAAATAAATAGCGGTATTTTCGCAACGCGCAAGCGTTTGCGTCGCTATCCAATCGTCCGATCGGAAACATCGGCGCTAGCGCACTGCGTCGAGGATCGTGGCGAGTGCGCGCGCCCTGCAGGACAACCGACCGCCCGACCGGGTTTAATTTGAACTTGGAACTTACATGCGGGATGCGATTTCGGACGTGTTTTTATTGCGATTCGGTCACCGCGGAGACAGACATTAATTGCTTGGAATACCAAACTAAAGGTGCTTGCCCTTTTAATCAATATACGTACATATATTCTCTTTAACTTTGCTCTTTGCCAGATTTTCTCGGAACATTATGATAAGACATTTGTAGAAACAGTGTATTTTCTTTAAACTACTATTGATACTGTCTTACCAGTGACTATAAAAGTGCAGTCGGTATTTCCAGTATCTTAGATCTACGATTTAAGCATTTAAATTCAAAAATATGCACCCATAATGTCGGCGAACCCTTTGATATTGTCCAGGAGCATTCCTTTTTGCGTCCATTTCTACAATAAAAGTATGGTAGTAGCCTTAAAAGGGGAGCAATCTCAAAAAAATGTTATACAACTTTCCTTTTCAAAGGGATGAGGACGCATTTAGTGGAATAAAGTTATCTGGACATAGCCTTTTATGGGACGCAATCGTGAGTCTTATAGCAAAAAAGGTCAGTTGAAACGAGTTGGTGATTACATAGAATGGCTTGCTAACGTTCATATGAAAGTAAAATTTATTTACAACGGACGCTCGCAATGTTTATTCCTGTTCCGAATAACTAGTATTGAAATCGTTTCTTGAAAACTTAACTACATAGTTCGCTAACATTAAATAAGAGCTATTTGAATTTAATGAAGGCCAGGTTTAGATCATAAGGACTTTTTTTTTTTTATTTTTTTTATTTTTTTATTTTAGCTGCCAAAATGACTCTGCCCTGCCTGATGGAAAGCACAAGCAGAATCCAAGAGTGGTGGTCACCATCCTCAATGTGAACAAGGACAGTGCAGCATGGCGGCCTAGTGAGATGCTTTTTCACGCCCCGCTTAAAGGACCCGGGATCATAGTTGGACGGAAACACGTGCGCTGGTAGTGAGTTCCAGGTTTTAATCGATCGGCACAGGAAAGAAGAACCGAATCGATGAGTGCGAGAGCGTATGTCTTCCACTCTGAGGCGGTGACTTCTGAGGCTGGCACGTGTTGTCCTGTAGAGGAAGGGAGATGTTTTTTACATTAATAAAAAAAAACAAATTGCTTATATTTTTATATAACACTCAATTTTTCTTTTTTCATGTAACGTTTTCCAGCCAGCAAACTCACAATCATAATCATTTGAAGTAAATATAAACTCCTTTTACAGAAAATACAAAAACAATTTTGTAGGTTGGGGATAATGGAGTGTGGTATTAATAAGAAAGCTTAGAGCTTAAGGCTCTTTGCAAGTCATACCTGCCCTCGGTACGATCTGATGGATAAAAGAAATGAGAAAATTGTTGCTTACGAAACATAAGTGATAGTTAATTATATTTTTCTTAATTCTACTTTTGAAACTGTTTGCTAAAATACATGTTTTTTTTTAATAATTGTGCGTGATGTGTAAAGATTTAAAAATATAAAACTAATATATTTATATGATAAGTGATGATAGGAATGATTGAAAAAACATCAGTAGTATGATTTAAGTCTTCAATAACGTTATAAATAAAACTGTTTACCGGATGTAATTTTTTATAAAATAATAAAATCATTGGTAATATTTATACATACGAACTGATTACGGTGGGTTAATTCGAATAGGTCGTGAGATCATCAGGGGATGAAAGTCTGCTTGTCGCTCGTAAAATCTAGTATATTGATAAAATCTATACTTAGAACAACTTATTGAATATGTTTAAAGCTTATCTGTTTTGTTAGCTACAAGTGTATTTAACATATAATAAAATTTAACGATTATACAAAGTTGTAAACTGCCAAGTGATGTGTTGTAACAACTGTTGGCGACGGACACACAATCTCTGTTATTAACTTTAGACAACACGGTTGAAATAGTGTTCATGTAATATTATGTCAGTATCTCTATGAAACGACAAGTTATTGTAAATTGGAAGTTTGCCAATTTCATACTGAGAGTAAACTTACGACTCTATTTAAACTAAAGCATTGTTCAGTCCCTAGCTGGATATAATTGTCTACAAAGAAAGTAAGTTTTAGCCTACTGGTTAGACGAGTTATTATACTTAGGGTTTCCAATAAGTTTTCCTTCTTCTTGCAGACCAAACTTTGCAGGCTAACTTCTCCTTTCTTAAGGACTGTATTCAATTTGATTAGTGCGAGTGCAGGTGCTAAGTGCAGGTGATCGGTGATTGGTGGAAAGTACGTGAGGGCAGCGAATTCGCGGTCCGCACGTATTTTCTACCAATCCTTGATCACCTGCGTTTCACACCTGCACTCGCACTATACAAAGTGAATACGGGCCTTTAGGAGAAGCTATGTCCAGCAGTAGACTCGTAAAAGTTGATTTTCATTCAGTTATATCGGTAATGTGAACAATAATTAACATACGCATATACATACCATACCATCGTCATCTTCCTAGCCTTTATTATTCCCAATATTATTATTCCTGAACCTCCTTGCTTCGAGAATGCCTTAGTCCAGCTGTGAACTGTCAAATGATATTAACAACGAGCGGATAATTCAAACAGTTATTGAAATTTACTTGTTGAAATAAACCTGGTTAATGATGTGTAAACGATATTGTTCATTCCTCTCGCCAATGCAGCGATCACCTTGTGACGTTTAAAATACCTACAGGCCCATGTTATAAGCATACAATCACTAAACAAGTTCTCGTTTTAAGAGTTTTCGTTGGATGTTTTTTGGAAGTCGTTATTTTTTATATAATTCTTCAATATTAAATTGATTACTACGAGTATTAGTAAGTAATACGAAATAGAATATGTTTTTGTTTAATTTAAATACACACATCAAAAGTGTCTAGGGATCAACATATATTTTTGCAATAACTTTTCTCCTGATTGATATTAATTAAAATTTTCTTTAAGGATTCATCAAATAAAGTGTTTTCGTTTGTCACAGTAACGATAAACCAAGTCACCTTTGCATTAATAAAGAAATTTGCCATTTTCCTAATAAAGGGATTTTTGACATTTGAACCACTAACATTAAAGTTCGAAAAAAAGACTGAAATAACAGTTTTCTTTAAAATTTTATTAGGTAACTTAAACAATTAATAATCCGTGTTTCTACCGCGAACACTAACAACACAAGAACATCGGTTTGGCATACTCAAAATGAGTTCATCCAAATCACGCTGTGGAATGGCCGCAACAACAAAAAAAGGTCTTCTTGCGACTGGATACCCTCCATATTCGGCAGAGCTCTTATATCTTATAAATTTGAGCGTTGAGGTTGCCTCTGATCCAAATCAACTCAGTTCTTCCGCCGATCCAAATACCCGCCCATACCATGATGGTTCCACCACTATAAGGATGGACTTCCTGGCAGGATTTTAATCGCTGTTGGCGTCCAGGGGTTCTCCAGTGGCGTATACGTCTTGTATCCAGTCTCATACCAAAACGCCATTGTTCTTCTGCCCAATTTCTGTGTTCAAGAGCCCATTGATATCGAATCCGAAGATTGTGCATTGCTATAGGTGGTACCCGTAGCGGTCTTCGGGAATGAAGGTTCACTTCATGCAAGCGGTTTCTGACTGTTTGGTCGCTAATTAAGTTCCCTGAAGAGTGATGAAGCCTCACGGCTAACATCATGGCGGTTATTGTTGGAGCTCTTCGAGTTAAGATTTGAATGTATCGGTCTTGTCTCCGTGTGGTGCAGCGATACCGTCCTCCATGGCGCTCAGCCACGGTACCAGTGCTTCGGTAACGTGTCCAAAGTCGACTGATAACACTCTGACTTGTATTCAGAGCTAAAGCCACAGTACGTTGCCGGGAACCAGCTTCTATCATTTCCACGGCTCTGAGCATTTCTTCCCTGCTTAAATGACGTCGCCGCTTCATAATAACGTTGGTTTTAATCAGTAGTAGGGAAACAGTAGCACTAATAATGTCTTCAATGCGTTGTATGTTTTTATAGGGAAAATATTGACAGCTGATTTTCATCTTTTACTCGAATTTGATTGACAGTTCCTGATTCAAATTATGAAATGCACCAAAAAGGATCCATATAAATTTATAAAATCATAAATTTATTACAAAGCCACATCTCAATCTCAAGAAATCCGCATAAAAATGCTTGATCCCTAGACACTTTTGATGTGTGTATTTAATAATAATAAAAGACTGCTAATTAGTTTTTACGATTATGAATTTACAATATTTCATGTGTACTTGTGTGTGTACTTACAGCGATATATTTTGTTTTTCTTTCCTTTTTGCAAATACATTTCTAGATTGTTCATACTAAGAACAAAGTAGGCGAAATATTATGATACTTTCTTATGGCAGATATATTACTTATCAAACCCTTACCCGCCTGCTTATATCAAACGCACACGTGAGTAAGTTAAGTACCGACTTCCAATAAAATTCTCTTCAAATCTATACAGTTTTTAGCAGCCAGGGTTTGCTATCCTTAAACCGACCATATGCGGGTACCAGTTTTACATAGTTTCATAGGAATAAATAAAGAACGTTCACTGCTAAAGTGAATAAAACATATTACCCAATGATATTGTTTTAAAATATCATTGATATTATCGTACTTTTGCATTTAAACATAAACTTTAGTGAACTGACATTACTGAGAACTGATATCAACACGTGGGCCGAAGGTACGTGGAACTGGTGCAATTAACGCCGTATAAATAAACACTGGATATAAACATAGAAGACTGGAAATGAATGGAGTGTCTACTGAGGCGTACGGTGAATGCTGATAGATGGGTTTAAATATCGCATGAGTGGGATTACAAACTGTTAAATGCAATGTGCATTAAACATTGTACCAGATTCCTTTAATGTATTCTATGCAGTTACGACTCGACAGTTGGTGACAATTCGTCATTATGTTATATTCTTCGTGTGGTGACCGATTGAGAATTCAGAGTGTTACCCTCACCGCCACTATTCATCTGATGAGTGTCACAAGAGCCGACTAAGGCGGGCTACTCACACGCCTGCCGGCGATCTAGAAAATTGCCCCTGGTTGACTATGCACATTAAAATTAAGGAGGCAATTAAGGTTCATCCTCACTCTTACATCCTAGATTGTCCCCGCGGCAGGCGTGTGAGTAGCCCGCGTAAGGGACTAAACTACGCAAGACGACAGTCCTGCAGAGAGAAGGAAAACTTTAAAAACTACCTGCACGAACCCGTCTAGCCAACGTGGTATCGTAGACCAAAAAATATTGCAAGGAGATGCCTATGTCCAGCAGTGAACTGTTGATGTGATACATATAGAACGTTTATGTGGGTACATACAGAACAAAGGATCGTGTTTTTTATTTTGTGGGGACTAATCCCGCCCACACGCCCACCGTTGTAACGCCTGTACACCAGGATCAACAGCAGTGACCCACGAATACACCGAGTTATGACACTCGGGAAGTCCGAGAAAAAATTAAACTGTCTTGGAACCCGCAACGAAATCGTGTTTATAGCACAATATTTCACCTAAGTGGGGATCGAACCCACGATCTCTGGCTTAGCAGCCACAATCGCTAGACACTAGACCAACAGACCTGGAACGCATCATAAAAACAAGTACAAATTATTAGAAATAAAAAACCCGACTGCATCAATATTTAACAATAAAAACATATAAGTTTTATATTAAAAAATCCTTTACTTTGATACCACACTCGATGTATTTTGAAAACATTTTTTTATATTACTTTTTGGCGCCAAAAATACTTTTATTTTATTTTATTTTTTTGATGTACTCAGTGTCACTCTTGCGACTAAGACGAATCTATTGACACCACTCACATAAAAATACAACAAGCCGTTTAGGCTCTAGGGCGTGCAAAAGAAATATACATACATACATACATTTACTCGAAAAACATAACCCTCCTTTCGCAGTCGGGTAATAACCCTACTATTGATAGAACTACACATTTTTTTCTTTAAGTACTTTTTACGTTTAAGATGTAGTTGCAAACGTTGTATCCAAAATACTTGTACCTCTGATGTAAGCTCTTTATTTCATAACAAGATCTAAATAAATTGCCTAACGCTGTTCACAAAGGAGGTCGTGTTACTCCTAAAAACTTTCAAATACTTGATCAAAGTTAGCGACTTACTGATGTTTGGTATACAATACCATGTTTGGTTACATCTTATGTGTTAAAGTTCAGAATTTAAGAATAAGAATAAACATATAATATTAATTAATAGTATAGTAAATGTTATAGTATAATAGATTTTTTTAAATATTGTAAGATATCAATTGTTGACTTTAGAAGGTATGACATTTACGATTAGAGGGCGCGGATTTCGGGTATCAGGCATTTCCAGTTTCACTTAGAGACCCGATCTTTATAATGATAACGGGATCTTTATGAGATAATGGGTAAACTAGAAGTTGGGTCACCTTTTTCTTTTTTTTTTTTTTTATGTTTGGCCTGCCAAAATGACTCTACTCTGCCTGATGGAAAGCATAAGCAGAATCCACGAGTGGTGGCCACCATACTCATTGCGAATACAACAAAGCAGTATGGCGACCCACACTATGGCGGCCTAGTGATGCTTGTGCATCTTTTAGTCTAACCAACAAGTACGGAACTTGTTGACTAGACTAATTGGGCCTCCGGTCTCGCACTCACCAACGAAACACGACAGCACAAACGCTGTCATTTTACGTTGATTTTCTGTGCGAGGGTAGTACCGCCCCGGTCGAGCCGGCCCGTTCGTGCTGAAATCAGCGTGGCTCTACTACCTAACAAGATGATGAGACCTGATGAAAAGTGACTGCGACCGCCTCCGATTCAGCAGTCATAAAGCGCAAAGCCGGTCTTTGTGAAAGGAGTATGCTCTTTCCTTGAAGGTTTGAATCGTTATTTAAAAGTGTATCAAAATTAAAGCGAAGAACAGAAGCAACCCATTATATCATTAAGCCGATGGACATTGAAATTACTCACTTCAAGGATATGACTCAATACCTTATCGCCCTTGGTCATAGTTAGCTACTGTTGACCTATTTTTATATGAATGTTGTATGTGAATATGACTTGTCATAACATGTCTTCACTTGTACGAAAACATATGGCATTGTCTTTCCTTGATGCGTACTTTCGAATATGAATAGCTAGGTTTAGAGGTAGGCTATTGGAATTACTAAACAATAACATTTTGTGAAACTATTAGATGACAGTAAAACACTGTTTTTAGAAAGATAGATTGGTAGAAAACTCTTTATTTGTACACCGTATTACAGATTTAAAATAAAGTACAGAAAATGACGAATGTATAATGTACAAAAGGCGGCCTTATTGCCGAAAGCAATCTCTTCCAGGCAACCTTAGGATGGATGATTTTGTTTCTCATATTGAATGAAAATGGTTTAATTAACTGGAAATATTGGATGGAAATTAAGATGTCGTTAACATCATCATCAACAAATTTTATAGTCCACTACTAAGCATAGAAAGTGTCTTCTTAGAAAGGAGGTTTTGACCACGCTTACCAGATGGTTTGGTGTAACGTTAGTATCAAATTTTCCTTCTCTTTGCAGCGCTGTTTATTCTGTTTGCTTCGACACCCGCGGGAGGAACATGGGCAGCGTTGCCAGATTTTTTTAGTCAAATTGGGATTTTGTGACTTTTTACAGGCTTTTTATTAACTTGCAATGTATGTATGTATGCTTGTATGTTCGGGTGGAATCTTGCAACTCAATTTTGAAGCAGATATCTTAAACCGATTTTGCTGAAATTTTGCAAGCATATGTATACATCGTGACAATACAATATTATAAAAACATGGAGCTGATCTTATGCTGGAGCTGGAAGGTGGCCATAGGAACTCTGTAAAGAGACGTCGCAACATCATAGAGTCTGGACTCGTTTGATTCGTCTCATGCATTACAGTAAAAGCTTGTTTTTAAAAGCTTTTTCATTTAATTTATTGTAATAAAAAACGGAATTCCTTCGCCGAAAGCGGAACAAAGCAAAAAACGTATACCATACATAAGTGACCAAAAAAAAAAACAAAAGGTCATTCGCAATATTTTTGTTTTTCTGCTACATCATCCCTAATTCGTGAAAGAACTAGTGCCATTTCCGATTTGCTAACTTCACTTTCGGCGTCCAGCCAGTTATCCCCAAAAAGCGGGACAAAACCTGTCCCGCGCGGGACATTACAATTTGATTAAAAAAGTGGGGCGTCCCGCGAAAATCGGAACGTATGGCAACGCTCAACAGGGGTGGTGACACTCCGTGTTCTCAATTCATTTCTACACGGAAGATCATTCATATATCAAAAAACTAAAAGAAGAATTCCTCAAACACGGCCGTCTGTTACCAAACTAGGCACTATGGTAACTTTTCCACGTGTTCTAACAAACAAAATTTTCCCACGTGCTTTTTATTTATGGATTAACATAACAATAACGATTAGATGAGCAATATAAAAAATTGCGTGACCTTTATAAATATGTGAATGATTCACTGTCAGCGCTGATTGTTGTAGACGTTTATGGTCACTGTTGGATATGTGTAGTGTTTTGTAGTAGTCATAATGACAAAATGCGTGGTAAATGTTAATGTTGTTGTCAACAGGTTTACCTTGATCACTTTAGTCTTTTTTATCTATGGCCCTGCCATAATGACTGCCTGAAAGAAAGCATAAGCAGAATCCAAGCGTGGTGGTCACCATACTCATTGCGAATGCATACAATGCAACAATACAGCATGGTGACCAACACTATAGCGGCCTAGTCACCAGTGATGCTTCTGCATCATTGGGCTTCCGGTCTCGCACTCACCACCGAAACACGACAGCACGAATAAATAATACTTAATAATAAATATTTCGGACATCTAACACACTACGCCATCTAGTCCCAAGCTAAGCAGAGCTTGTGTTATGGGTACTACACAACTGATACAAATACATATATACTTTTTTTTATTGTAAATACATACATACTATACATAGAAAACACCCAAACTCCGAAACAAATATTTGTAGATCATACAAACATTTGGTCCGACCCGGGAATCGAACCTGAGACCTCATGATCAGCAGTCGCACGCGCCAACCGCGAGACCAACGAGGCAGTCGTTAGAGGAATGCTGTCATTGTACGTTGATCCCCTGTGCGAGGGTAGTACTGCCCCGGTCGAGCCGGCCCTTTCGTGCTAAAATCAGCGTGGCTCTACCACCTTATAGAGTTTGCATAAATTATAGGATATGCAAATATATTTTGCTAATAGGTTTCTAGTAAGTAAAATATACGATAATTAATTTGTAAATCTGTAAAGTATATTGTGACAAAAGAAAGTAGCAGATGCTAAATCGGAAAAGTGAGCAATAGTATAATTTATGAGGTACATGGTACACCGCTATGTATATAAAATCGCGCCTTTCCAACTGTATATCATTTCTGCGCGGTACTCTACTTTTCTTAACTGTATTCTGCTTAAAAAAAATAGTACGTATCTATCACCTACTACTTTCCAAAGTGTCAATTCGTACGCTAATTTCTAATAAGTTTCTTCTTATGAGTATTGAAAAGTGACGATTCGTGCGTATCCCACCACTTAAAATCGTGTGAATCATCAACTAACCGAGGGATAGGCAACATACAGTCATTTGGAACTTTACTAAATACTTTGTGAATAACTCTTCTGGTTTTCACACAAAATTTACCTAATACTTGTTATGACACTTTTTTCCGCATTATTCATAGATAAAAAATTAGGTATTTATTAACAAATCACCTAAGGATTTAATAAACAACATCATACATTAATACGATATTGGAAGAAGTTAATTTCTGAGTAACATATCGATATCATGACATCATGCCTTACTCTAATCTTAATATTATATATCTGACTGCATGAACAATGTGTACTTTAAACAATGATATTAAAATTTCATTGGTTTTTAACGAATCGTACATATTTAGTAGCCTGATGAATATTATGGTAGTGGATACACCGGCAACTTGAGAGATACATGTGTATTGCCAACTTTTCAAATGAGAAGTACACTCTTTTCTTAAAGGTCGTATCGATCCGGTCATACCACTAGCGATAATTTGTTTTACAGACTACAATCACCGTCGGTAATGTAAAAGTTACTTTTAAGCTATTGCATAGCTTTTATCGCGGGCTTTGAGGCCTTTGAGCGCGGCGACCGTGCGTTGAGTATCCAGCACTATGACGTCAACTCAATGTTAAAAGTGTCGTTACAACTTTTGGCGCGAAAAGTGTCGTTACATTTTTTTCCGTCTAGCCCCCTTTCGCAACGCGCGATAAGGAACTTCGTTCCAAAACTGGGAGGTGTTTCAGCTTTGTAAATTTGATCCTTCGTTAGAGAATTAAAGTGGACAATATTTTTTCACCTTTTCTAAAACCGTATTATTATTGTAAGATGTACGTACCTATTGTATAGCTCACTTTTATCAACCATTAATATTCCATTGATTCAGTAGCCACAGGAGCTTCGAACGATTAATGATCCAAAGTCGTGATCGCCCCCGGGTCAATGAGGCAGCATATTACTATTTTAATCGTTACCTTGTTTTGATAGTCATGAACGCGATCTACCATGGAACGACAGTCGTGTAAATTGTGTAAAGCATTGCGATGCTTATATAAATGTATTTCAACAAATCAATGTTTGTAGTATAATAACAACTTCCTGTTATTGTAGAGTTGTTCTTTTATCAGCAAAGTAAAGCAATACTTGGAAGTTTTTGATAATAGAAAAAGAATAGAATATCGAAGGTAAATAAATAAAATATTTAAGTAGATAAGTTGTTTTTATAAGACGATGACTTGGTATTTATTACAAGATTCGTAAAAAAAAGTCGAAAGAGAGTGAATAGGTTTCTTCGGAACTTTACTTTGGAATAATGAGAAAAACAAATAAACGTCGAAGTCTATGTTCATACTTCCAATAACCAAGTTTAACAATACGAGAACTTTCAATCATTTGATTCTCTCATGTCTGTCGGATACAAATTCGAAATCAGTTTATATCTAGACAGGACAATAAAGTGAAAATTAAGTACAAAATGATAATAACTTGTAAAGGAATTCATTCTGACATTTAAATATTAACTTCAAGGAAGTCATACAAAGATTACTCATTACTTTAAAATCTGTCGTAGTATGACAAGAAACCCACCCATAATTATAATGTACCTTAAAAATAAAACCTTTGAAGTATTTTAAGGCAAGAATACATTACTAATAGTCTTGTGTGTCAAGTCTTCAAAATGACGACATAAACGAGTCTGAATATTAATGGGTGTTGTAACAGCCCACGCAATCAATGTTAGTACTGTAATAACTCGGTAATAATTAGTAGTATTAATGGTTATTTTTAAAGTATTAAACTATAAATTGTGCATGTAACTATATCTAATATATAAAATTCTCGTGTCGCGGTGTTTATAATCAAACTCCTCCGAAACGGCTAGACTTTTATGAAATTTTGTGTGCATATCGGGTAGGTCTAAGAATCGGCCAACATCTATTTTTCATACCCCTAAATGATAAGGATGATCCACTTAAATTTTTTTTTTATTGCAAAACAAACTTTGCCGGGTCAGCTACTAATACATATATGAATAGAACCAAACAGAGGACTAATAAAATGTTTCTTTATTTATACCTTGTTGATAGATCATAACCTCACCACTCCAGAGGTAGCAGTGCACTTGCAGATTGGTTTCAAATCAACTAAGAATATTCTTTTTAACCGACTTCAAAAAAAGGAGCAGGTTCTCAATTCGACTGTATGTTTTTTTTATGTTTGTTGCCTCATAACTTTCGACTGGGTGAACCGATTTTGATGATTCTTTTTTATTTGAAAGCTGGTGCTTCCCGTGTGGTCCCATTTAAATTTGGTCCAGATTGAAGTCGGTATTTTTATGTTAAAATTTGTATATTATTTTATGGACAGACGCGTTGTCTGAACTTCTAAATGGAGATGCTACGTCATAATTCAACAGTCGATGTGTACAGTCGATTTGTATCACATACAAACATCAACCGCAAATATTATACAGGTTGAAAAACTGTGAGGCCGAGTTCTACAAATAATAACAATTACCTAACTCTTACTAAAACGAGCAGCACAACAAAACTAATAACAAAGTTGATACGATTAAGGAAGAAAACAATGACAATAAAAGTATGAGTGCCTATAATATGATCATCAGTGTACGTCCTATTAGTCCTAGCTATGATAATGATGAAAATTACGCACCATTTTAGGTTACATAGATGACTTTTGGCCATTCAAGTTCAGTGCCGTTTGTAAAATATGTGTAAATACTAGTCTATGGTTTTAAGTGTATTGACTCAGTAATTTTTGATCTTAGATTAAATAAATACTGTGCATAGATGGCACGACATGGAGAAACTAAAACTAAAAGCCTCTGGGTCACCACTGTAATATTTTGATTATTTATTTACACATAACTTATCACTTCGTAAGATTAATAGTAGATTTGCCACAAAAATAAGCTGAACTAATTTAATTACAAAAGCTTTAGAAGTAAATTCATATAAATATGTGTTTAAACACAAAATTGGATGTAACATACGGCAACACTACACGGTGCGCTCTTAATCACTAATGGGGTGCGGTCATTATCCAGACTCCATAAATGACGGTGTAAATTCAGCAAATAACGGCCATATTGGTATTTTCAGCAAACCATTGTAATATAGTGTCCTTATAGTGCTAAAATTTCTCGACGTGGGGCAATATGTATATGAGCAGGGATATTAAAAGCTGCGAGTTAAATTAATCTAGTGTGATACATGACACCAACACGTAATGACGCTTTACTTTTCGCTAAGTCAAGGGTTTGAAGCTGGAGGTATTTCTGAAATAGGTACATACACGTAAGTAATAATAGATTTTCTCGAGTATCATTTTATCATTTATATTACGTTGACATTTTGTCCAACAATAAGGGCATCTCTACTTATCGGCAGAACATCTATATTGTGCGTGTGAGTATGGCTTTTAATGAGCTTTGTAAGCAGTACATTAAAGATCCATTCTAACTTTCAAGAAAAGTGCGTACTCTTTCTTAAAGACTGGTAACGCGCGTATTACCATTACGTAAGTACTATTATTTATTCTGTGGTATTACTCCTGAGTCGCAAGCGTTCATGTGTTGGGGTGGCGATAGTCACTTTCCATCAAGTAACTGTTAGCTCCTTTGTCCACTACGTCATTAAAAAAAAATCATTTCTAAAGAGACACATTTTACCATCAACATGAAATTATTTGTTTTTAGAGAAAACACCAGCTACAATTGTAATTCAAGAGGAGGAAACGGATCTTTAGGTAATTGTAAAGCTAACAATAAGACATGGGTTCCTAGATACGACGGAATAAAAAGTAAGGTTAACAAAGGTAAGGCACGGGTACTCCGCTATTGTGATTAATTTCCTCAACAATCAGTGAAGACACTTGATGGACGTTGCTTTGGTTTAGACTTAGGGCTGGCGCAGCTCATGATACATAAATATTTACTATAACAGAAATAACAATTGTGTTTGCTATGAGGTTTCTTTTTCATTCCTCGGAAGAGCTTAGGATTAAAAATGTAAGTGAACATAAATATACTGTAAGTGCTAAAGGAAACGAAATACCGTTTAGCAAAAAACCTATGTCTAACTGTAGCTTAAGCCAAAACTGCTATGATTAACTTAACTTGTAACCCTGCTGTCGCCTCTCCGCTTTCTACTGCGCAGTGTGTTGTGGGTTCAAATTCCACATGGCACAGTACTGTGTGTGATGTATGTACAAATTTGAGATAGGGTGTTTCTCTTGTCTGTTTCATATATTCTTGGAAAGTATCCCACGACACAGGAATATCTCTAGTGCAGGACAGTTTTATTTTTATGTTTCGCCCTGCCAAAATGACTCTACTCTGCCTGATGGAAAGCATAAGCAGAATCGAAGAGTGTCGAATCGAGAGTTACTCACTGCGAACTCAGACAATGCAACAATGCAGCATGGTGACCCACACCATGGCGGGCTAGTGATGCTTCAGCATCATTGGGCTTCCGGTCTCGCACTCACCAACGAAACACGACAGCATACTGTCATTTTACGTTGATTTTCTGTGCGAGGGTAGTACCGCCCCGGTCGAGCCGGCCCTTTCGTGCTGAAATCAGCGAGGCTCTACTACTTTGACTAGTTGTCTTTAAAAGAAATTGTAAGAAGGCAGAGTTCCTTGTAAAGTGTTTTGGAAACTATTTAACATAATACAAGTGCTTGAATATTTAAATGAGCATATACCATTAAAACTTTACTACTACTAACCAAGTTTTTGTGCTTATTATTATTTTGAGGCACCCCTGAGCAATACATATGAATAAGGCATAAAGGCTAGTCTGTACACATAGCCGTTACACTGTATTGCAAATGGACTGGGCAGTTTGGGACCAACAAGGGTAATGGATGAAACTTAAGTGCCAACCATTATAATTATGAAACAGATAAAAGCTATAACGAGAGACATAATAAAAATTAATTTAATAATATACTTCCTAAAACCAGTGGAGACGCATATACGTCTATTTATTTTGTAAGGTACCTACCAAAGAAATTAAATAATTAGCTATTTAATTATTATTTTTCTAAGTTATATTAAAGTGTATAGTATTTTAGTATAAACTGACTAATGACTATCTTTGAGTCTGAAGCTTCTTTCATGAAAATCATGTCGCTTGCTTCATTCTCTACTTTCTGTACATATTTAGTAATCAGGAAATTAAGTAAAACACAATAAATAAGTAATTTCAGGAAATGAGTTCACTCGTACATGCGTTTTGTCACCAGTAAATTAGGTGTATAGTGTCTGACAAAAGACCTGCAATACAATAACATAAAAACACTTGAGCAAATTCAGCTACATTGATGCATTGTTATACCTGGTAAATACCGTAACTTAGTACAACTAAGTAGGTCTCGTAAACTTCAAGCCTTTCTATATTATGGAATAAAAGACAATTTATTGAGGTATAAAAACATTGATCGCGGCAAATATTAGCCTACATGTTATTCTGATGTATACCTAAGCTATATAAAAAACATCCAAACATCCTCACAAACTTCCGCATTTATAATATTAAGTAGGAAGATAAACTGTATTTTAACCGACTTCAAAAAAAGGAGGAGGTTTCTCAATTCGACCGTATATTTTTTTTTTCAGCCGACTTCAAAAAAAGGAGAAGGTTTCTCAATTAGACCGTTTTTTTTTTGTGTGTTCGCGGATAACTTCGTCGTTTATTAACCGATTTTGATGATCATTTTTTTTAATGGAAAGGAGATATCCCAATAGTGGTACCATGATAAGGACACTAAGATCTGATGATGGTATCCAAGAGAAATCGAGTCGAACCTTGAAGTCGGTTTTTATTTTGTAATTTTTTTTTGATATAAGTTTCAAAAAGACCTATCCATTTACGCTTTTTTCGAAGGAGATACCTATATATGCTGCAAAACTGCAAAGGACTATTTAAACGCTGTTGATGATTCATCATCCAACAGGAATATGAAACAAATATGTCACAAAGAAATGTTATTAGTTTGTAGTATTTGAAAAACAGAGACCAAATTTTCTGTTTTAATCTCACTGTAGTAACAATTAAGAAAACAATATCGTCACCCAAACACATTTAATTAAAATTTCCCATAGAACTTAATTATGACAAATGCGCTGACAATAGCAACAAACTCTAATCTAATCCACATACTCATTTGGCTTCGTGTTCTCCTCTTCACATAAGGCCCGCCCTTTTCTCGTACTGAGACGTGTGTAATTGAAAACCTACTCGAAAGCCTGGGGGAAGAACGTTGATAAGTTCCATTGTTACTCTGAGAATAATAACTTTCACTTACAATAGATAAACAATATGATTCAGGCCCTATTAAAATGTTTGTTTTAAGAGTTCACTATTTCGTGAAGAGGTCCTCGTATCAAGAATCGTAGAACAGACATCGTAAAGGTATGAAATGTTTTGATAAATCAGAATTTGATATTTGCACTAAAATAATTCAATAAATTAATTTGCGGGCGTTGCCCGTTTTTTAAAATTAATTTGCGTTGGTACTCTAGTGGCAAAAAGCGTCCGTAACGTAAGATTGACTGCCTCGGTGTCACAATGGTAGCGTTTGCGAATGCTGTGCTTGAGGTCTCGGGTTCGAATCCCGGGTCGGATCAAATGTTTGTATGATCTGCAAATATTTGTTTTTTCGGAGTTTGGATGTTTTCTATGTATGTACAAAAAAAAGTATATATGTATTTATATCAGTTGTCTAGTACCCATAACACCAACCTCTGCTTAGCTTGGGACTGGATGGCGTTGTGTGTTAGATGTCCGAAATATTTGTCTTGTATATATAAAATTGTATACCTGAATAGTTATATTCTTTATACCTCGCATAGAAATTTTATATATTTTTATAAATAAAATAAAGGTGTTAAGACAATTTTGTGGTTTTTAAAGAACGTGAACGAAAAATTTAGTATAACGCCATCCCAACGGTGTCCCACGACACCACACGACTTTTTTGTTATGTTTATGATGGGAAAATATTACTACTGGTAAAAATAAAACGCGATTTAGCCCATTTTTAACCGACTTCCAAAAGGAGGAGGTTCTCAATTTCATCGGTTTTTTTTTATGTAGGTACCTATGTACATTGATTACTCCGTCAATTGTGGACCGATTTTGAAAATTATTTTTGTATTCGAAAGGGTATGCTCCCCATGTGGTCGCATGGCCACCATATCAGGATCCGATGATGGGATCCCAAGGAAATGAAGGAAACCCTCAAATTTACGTGAGCGCCTGCAACGAAGTTAAGAGCAATTGTCTGCATGCCTTCATATTCTGTAGACATCGTTTAATTTGAAATGAAATGATGATGAGAGACTTAAGAAAGACCAAAAAGCGAATAATAAAAAAAAAAAACTTCGATTAAAAAAACCGACTTCAAAAACTAAAAAGTATAAAATAACTTAATTTGTCTGTGCTACCTATTCATAGGTTTAAAGTCGGTGCCAAGCCAAAATGTAATAGTAGGTACCGCACTCGCCGCGCGTGACCTTAAGCGGGATAGCTGCTCTTCGCGTTGAACACAACCAAACGAAGCGTCGGTGACGTCGTTGACGTTCGTCTCGAAATATAGCGAGTGTGGTACCTACTATTACATTTGGCTTGGTACTGACTTCAAACCTATGAATAGGTAGCACATTCAAATGAAGTTATTTTATACTTTTGAGTTTTTGAAGTCGGTCTACTACTGAAGTTTATATTGTACTGACGTAGTAAGCTGTGTGAAATGTTTTGTAAATAAATAGTTTTGATTCCATAAATTTGTCTCGCCTACTGAAGCACTGAAAACCTGTAAGTATCCCAACAATTTAAACTATTTAGGACCGGTCCTGTTGTAAATCTTAATCGCCATCGGAGGAAAGTTTGGAGCAATGACTCGTAAAAGGACTGTCCCGACATAAATCGTGGTATGTGCGGTTCCAAGAAGAAGTCGGTGATATAGGGCAGTTTTAGGATGTGTTAAACAACAGTACTTAGTTTTAGAAGCAGAACTAAAGCCACAATGTGGTATATTATTTGTTTGTTTAGAAAATAAACTTAATGCTTTGTTGTAATTCTATTTTCAGGTTATTGTACCTCTTTCAAAACGAACATTTTACCTTGATACTTGACTGTAATTGGTGACAGCGTGATCAATGAGCTCTCAAACCATTGAGCGGTTATTAGTACAGCTCAATTTATCCAATATTTATTTAGCCACGGTGGGGTTCTTCATTAATCCTCGGGTTCGAATCCCAAGTCGGACCAAATATTTTATATGATCTGCAAATATTTGTTTCGAAGTTTGGATGTTTTCTATGTATAATAATGTATGTATTTACAAAAAAAGTATATGTGTATTTATATCAGTTGTCTAGTACCCATAACTGAAGCTCTGCTTATCTTGGGACTAGATGGTCTAGTGTTAGATGTCCGAAATATATTTTTTTTTATTTTTTTTAAATCGAGGCAGTAGGATCCGAACAGCATTCAACC
Source organism: Diaphora mendica (assembly GCA_949125395.1). Lineage (NCBI taxonomy): Eukaryota > Metazoa > Arthropoda > Insecta > Lepidoptera > Erebidae > Diaphora > Diaphora mendica. The sequence continues at coordinate 16,427,170 of OX421324.1, read as the reverse complement.
AAATAAACTATTTAGTTTTATAATATCAGTTATTCTTATACTGTTAAGAACTAGACCAAAGGAACAATATTTATATTGTATTGTAGTATAGTAGTTTTATAAACGTCCGTCTCCCTATTTGACAGTTTTATTTTACTATTCGTATTTGTATACTTTTATATACATCAATTTCAATTTTAAGTAGGTACTCGGCTGTGGTATCTCATTAGCCGACTTCAAAAAAAGGAGGAGGTTCTCAATTCGACTGTATTTTTTTTTATGTTTGTTACCTCATAGCTTTCGACTGGGTGAACCGATTTTGATGATTCTTTTTTTATTTGAAAGCTGGTGCTTCCCATGTGGTCCCATTTCAATTTGGTCCAGTTCTGATATGTCATTCATGAGAAAACCATATAGGTATTCAATTTGCATTAAGTATGTGCGCGACAAAATAACGAATAACTGAATATTCCCGTATGGTCCCATTTAAATTTGGTCCAGATTGAAGTCGGTTTTTTTTTTGTTAAAATTTGTGATTATTACATGTGACATTGTGCCAAAGAGTAAATATACTTGAAACTTTGTTGTTTTAATTAGTGTAACAACAACACTCTGCCGCGACATATTTACAGTTGTTCCGCGGCTTTTACGGAGAGGCGGGAGAGGTTAGCGCTGTGTCGCATTCATTGTTAACTGGAAAAGTTGAAATGAATTTCGCAAGGAAACTTATGCTTCGAGCATGTCAACATTGAATAAAGGGGTAAATATGCATAGAAGTACGTCAAGTATATCAAAAAAGTTGGTAAATATAATGTGTCTATTTATCTATACTAATATTATAAACGCAAAAGTTTGTAAGTAGTATAATAAGTTACTCTTTCACGCAAAAACTACTAAACAGATTTGGATGAAACTTTACAGTAATATAGCTTATACATCAGAATAACACATAGGCTAATATTTGCAGCTATAACCGACATATACGCGGGCAGAGCCGCGGGCAAGCACTAGTATACCCATATGTTGGAAAACAATATTATTATGTATGAAGCTGTTTTTGTTAGTTAATTAGTTAGTTTAGTTAGTTTTTTGTCTTTCTATCATGATTAAAATAATTTTGCTTGCATACTTCTTTTTTTATATTGTCACAGGACGGACTAACCCTTAAATAAAGGTAACAATAACTTTAATGTACTGAAAAAAAGATATTTATTTAACATGTTTTAATAAATGATTAAAAAATATTTATACACAAATGTTAACCTAGTTTGTGTAGGTACACTCAAAGACTCATAAAGCTCAAAATTTGACGCAAGATATAACATTTTTTTTTGAAAACCATAATTTTTCACAGCGAAGCATGGCAGGTTACTGATAATTAAAAAAACACAAAGCAGTCATGAGGACTGCCGACAGAAGTGTTAGCTCAAAACTATCAACAGTTGTTTAAGCTCACCTGAAATGAATGTTAAATGTTATGTTATAAAAATATAGGTTATTGCTTTAAAGTATAAACATATTACCAGTCATGTCATATTAGACAGTCAAGCCTTCAGTTGTCACCATGCACAGTCGCGCAAGCGCCCTGCGCCGCCGTCTTACGGTCATGTCACGTGTCCTATCGCGACGTTTTCTGTCGCGAGTTTAACATTTTTTACCCATCCCAAAATAAATTTTGCTTAAGTGCACAACGCCGCTAAAGAAGTTTTCACTCCAAAAAAATTACGTATTCTTAGATATAAGATCACTATCTACTTCTTATTTATTATACCTATATCCATTTAACCGTGCAAATTACTTAATCAAAAGACTAAATTAGAAACACTGGCAAAAAAATAACAAAAGCAACCGCCAATCTCGTCACGTTCCGTTTAAACAAACAAGCGTTAGAGCTGGCAACTCCTGATATAGTGATGAATTAAGTAAATGTCTCTGCCACCGCAACTCTATGGTGACCGTACTGAATATCAATAGCTGGCACTGTTCTATACATTTGTTTATAAACACCGCCGTCCAGACACTGTTTACACTATAAATTGCGACCTCGATTTCTTGAATAAATTTCAATTTAAAGCAGACGTTACCGACTATTTAGTTACAACTGAATACGTAACGATTTAATTTTCTATGGAAAGACTCGAAATCATAGGGTCATTTCCCGATTACTATGGCAGCATCGACAGTACACTTCAATATGATAAATTATTAAATTTTCTACCGAATCAATGCAAAGAACAAACATTTTGTGGATACTGGCTGTAATAACAAATGTATTTCAGTTGCATTCCATAAATTCCCAGTATGCAAAAAAAAAACTGCGACAGACGCGAAGTCTCTATTGTTTGACGAAGATAACTAGGCATACCTACAAGACTAAGTCCAAAAACTATTTACATACAAGCGTCAAAAATTCCTATGCATCATCGCTCACTGGTAGCGTTCTCAGAAGACAGGCACCTTTCTGGTAACGAGAAAAAAATCTAAGTTCACAAAAAGTCAAAAGTACAAAAACTTATATTATGCAAGTTATTTTATTATATTGTTACTTTACTATTTTATTTTATTATATTGGGGTACTTAGCCGTTCTTTTATTGCGGAAACTTCTTTCGGTGTCATTAGCTATAAGCGGCAAAGACTGACAATAACCGTTTTAAAACAGATTAAGATTTTGATCATTACTTGTAAAATGTCTATTGAGACTGGTGATTAAAGAAATAAGTGACGTCACTAAGCATCACAGGGCTTGTAAAACAACTTGTATCTTGTATGTGTCTACTTGTAAAAGTATAATAGGATATGCTGAAACTTACCGTTCAGGACTGTGTTTGGTTAAAGTTTTGGTTTAGTTGCGTTAAAATTTTTGGTCACACGACTTAATATGAGCTTACATATCTTACTCTAAAATCTAATTTGCAATGAGGTTAAATAAAATAATTAAGCCTTTTGGTGTATTTATGTGTATTACGGCTAAAATTTAATAAAAAAACAATTGTTTATAATACGCATAGTACGAAGAATGATAAAAATAATTATTAACACTAAAGTAGTTTACTGAAGCAATCGCTATTTAATACCTTGCGTGATATAAAAACAATATTGATATCATAATAATAAAAACGATTACCACACATCCGCGTTTGCACGGATATGGATGTTCTAACGTTCGATTGATACACATAAATTTGTATATTTTAAATAATTAGACACGCTACTGATGGAAAATATTTTTCATTTTCCTATAGTAAATGTGTAGCTTGAACATCGAAATGACCACAATGTAGTGGTGTGTTATAGTTTAAGTCAGATAAAAATCTAAATTAGAGAAGTGTTTTATGTTTTAACAATTAAGTATGTACCTACCCTACCTAGCTGCATATGTGCAAATGTATGTTTACAAAGTGAAATACCTCTAAGCAATACAGCGCCCTTTCAGTGTAGTTTTAAGGATTAGAAAAAATACTAGTGAACGTGATGAGGTTTAATTAGCTTAGAAAATTGTGTTTGTCTTAAACTTTTTTGTCCACAGTTTGAAGACTTTATCATGGCAACCCAGCCCATAAAGAAACTATGCAGGTGGTGAGTACAGCTAAGGGTGAACGATATTGTTGAGATATAAATCTAACCAAGCACTTTTGTTAAGCTGTTATATAATATTTACGATCTTAGCCATGTATGAAATAGGCAATGAAAATATATTATTACTTGATATAGTGCTACGGTCTTAAAAATATAAATTAAGTTAGACTTCAAAATCTCTATTCCTTAAGAAGATAAATGAGAAGATTAATGAAGAAGTTCAGAAGATTAATGATCTAATTTTTATGTTTTATGTACAATATATATCTACTTTATTAATCAAAGAATATAACGAGGCCTTATTAAATACTGAAGCTCCGATACAGGGAACCTGAACATCACAATTCTAAGGGGGAATTGTGTTTTGTGGTTGGTTCAAGGAAAGTATAATTGCATGATATTTGTTTTATACAGCTACAGTTTTGTACTAAACTGTTTAATTAAAAAAAACACTTTTAAATTTTGTTTTTTTTTATTAGGAATGAAAACGAAGCTTTCTTTTTTCTTTGCGCAAATCTATACTTATCTATACTTACAATTAAAATTAAGAGTTTCAATTCTGTACGTTAAAGATATTTTGAAATTTTTTTTGGAAGGCTCTCTGTAATCGACACTGAAGCCAAAACTGTTTTTTTTTTTAATTTTTGTGTGTCTGTCTGTATCTTGGCCGCGGATCACGTTGAAACTACTGAATGGATTCAAATGAAACTTGGCATGATTTGAGTTCATACTACGAGGCAGGACATGGGATACTTTTTATCCCGAAATTCAGCACGGTTTCTTGGAGAGAGGGGATGAAAGTCAAAATATGTAGTAAAGTTTGAATCAAGCTTTTAAAACAATTCTTAGTAAAAAAAATAAAAATATTAATTGATTTAATTTGTTAAATACATAGTACTTTCAAAGGGTACATCACCTACACTGTATCTACTACAAACTTACCCTCTTTTATTTGAAAATAAACCGTATATGTGTTGCAGTATATGACGCAAGATAAGAGGTTTTTTATTATACCGAAAGAGTAGATGATTTTCAAGTGCATTTTGAAAGATTATATTTTTATAACTTGTCAGCAAGATAACAGAATTTTACCCTCAAGAGTGCTTTCATCTAGATAGTGTCGAGTTGTCTCGAGTTATAAATAAACAAAAACGAGATTTGCTATATAAAAAAGTTAAAATATAAAGTACCAGTGGTTGCCCGTGGCTCCGCCCGCGTATATGTCGCGGCAAATAGTAGTCTATGTGTTATTCTGATGTATAAGCTACATTACTGTAAAGTTTCATCCAAATCCGTTCAGTAGTTTTTGCGTGAAAGAGTAAAAAACATCTATCCATCCATCCATCCATGCTTACAGACTTTCGCGTTTATAATATTAGTATAGATAGAAGTATAGATTAAAAATGTCATCTCATAGGTTTTAAGATCTTTTAAACGTCAACAGTTCGGAAATTATAAAGATGTCTTAAGGTTTAACATTTCAAAACTGCTACACGGTTAAATTCAATACTACATTTTAGTTAAAGCATTGCATTAATAAATAATAATAAAATTTCATAAAGGAATTATGATTTTACCCGACTGCGAAAGGAGGGTTATGTTTTTCGAGTGTTTGTATGTATGTATGTAAGTATGTATGTATGTATATTTCTTTGGCACGCGCTAGAGCTTAAACGGCTTGTCGTATTTTTATGTGAGTGGTGTCAATAGATTCGTCTTAATCGTGAGAGTGACACTGGGTAAATAAAAAATAAGGATTTTTGGCGCCAAAAAGTAATATAAAAAAAATGTTTTCAAAATACATCGAGTGTGGTATCAAAATAAAGATTTTGTTACGGTGATTACGAATTTATATAACTTATATGTTTTTATTGTTAAATATTGACGCTGTCGGGTTTTTTATTTTTAATAATTTGTACTTTTTTCGTATGAATCAATGACTAGTAATGACACACTATCTATAGTTTATGAAGAATGTATATTAACTGCCATTCTTTCTAGGTGACGTTAATATAAAATTTTACATTGCACTGTTTCCACCTTTATGCGAGTATGTTGAGATATTTTAAGTTTCGTTTAGTTTAATTGTCTTGCTCTAAGGGAAGTGTAAATGTAACAATTCGAGGAAATTTATAATCTTATCGAAATTATGTTTACGGATTATTTTAAGATTGTGAATGTGTAAAGGTTATTAAATTGTAAAACAAGTACACTATGTACGTAATTATGCTCTTCTCGCTCTTACTATCACAATAACTTGTATATATGAATAATATGAATATACATATGATTTAAATATCATATAATTTCTATTGCTCGCCTATAGGTATGTATAATCATTTTTCCTTCACAGAAAAGTTTTGTCCAAAAACCAAGTCATGACATAATCTAAAGAGTAAATAAATTATTTACTTTATCAAGTCCGCTTACCCATCAAAAACACTTTTTATCAGTCATTTCTGTAGAGTAAGACACTTTATATTCTCCCGTCCTTTTTCACAAGTATTCTCAACTATTTCATGGTAAAGTCATGAAGGATCACATCTCATTTCGATGGCGTATGATTTATGCACTCAATTACAAGAGCCCCGCTGTGTCTCGCCAACCAGACAGGCCTACCTTTGCCAGACACGAACATTTTCCGCGTATTTTAAGGAAAATCGGAAAATATAATGTTTCCTTATTCACTTTTTGGAGGGTTTCTTTATTAATGGAAGAGGTAAGTGAACTCGAGGAAACTGTCCCTGAAAATCATTGTTGATTTTCATGTGTTAGAAAATAAAATAGGTCAATAATAAAATTATGGGTTTAGATTTATAAAATTTAAAACTACTTACTGGTGTTCGGCTAAGCGAGCAAGACGCATTTTTTATGGTTTTCTATTAGTTATTGGTAGTTTTTTTTTTAATAGCTAAATTAAACGCTTATTACACGTTTAATAATTATGTAACATAAGGTTACATTTCCCTAGTCTGTTTGTTTGGAAAGTCGGACAACCTTTCAAAGAGGCTATACAGCGTTACAACCTTTGTTGAACATAAATATGTATTATATTAAGAGAGCGGCACCCCTCGAATTATGTCCAACTTCATTCCATGGGTTCAACATTTTTGTGGCTAATTGGGTTAACTTACAGTAACGTTCTAGCATTGGAGCATCAGTATTAGGATTCTCTCTACTACTCTCTCGATACACACACTGTACACTGTGCAAAAAATCTCGTTTATGCTGGGGCCCCACTACTGGGAAACGCCAATGCTGATCATCGAGATAAATACTGCGATAACTAATGCGTCAATTTTAAAGCGATATTGGAGTGGCCACACTTAGACGGCAACGTTAAGGTCCGTTCTCGGCAATAAAATTGGCGTTAATGTTCCTTGAATTTCAATCAAGATGGACCTTGACGCTGCTACACTGTATTTCAGTATACAGTGTAAACTTTTATTATATGATTATAGTTTATCATTACCGAATGAAGAAAAAAGTAACGGGAAACGGCAATGTGAATGCCGTAGTAATTATCAAATAAGTCGTGGCTACACCAACGTCAAATGTTCATCATCGCGATAATTAACGGCGTTTCTAATTAGTGTAGCCCCAGCATTAGAAATCATAAACCATATTTAAGAATGTTACTATTATGACTATCTCTGTGATAGACATGTATATCATAGATAGTCATAATAGTATTCCAGAAACCAATAACTTTGGAAAAGGATTTCAAATTGACTTATTCTTTAAGCCCCCAATAGGGGTGAAACTCTATTTAGATTCAATGTTTTTTTACACACGTTCCCCTATTGTACACCTCAGTGCAAAACATTTTGATTGACAATAAACACTACCAACACAAGAAAACGAAAAACATTGTACAATATTTCTTTGAAGAATATAAATAAACGTCGCGAATACACTCTTACAAAAGTAAAATATTAAAACCTTTTTATAAGGGGCTGGAAGTTTTTTAATCGCCTTGAAAAAGGGCTGCACAGTCTCGACTGCGGGGCGTCGGCGTCGTCGCTTCAAATGCATAAATATAACTTTTGCAACATTATGTTGTATTTCACAATTCATCAGCGTCTTTCACAGGTGTCAAGAGAAAAAGTGTAAAGTTCCTATTGTGAAAACTCTCATTGTTGAAACATTTTCACATGCGAACACTTTTAGAAAACTCTGAATCACCCCTTTAAAAAAGAAAAGGTTTTTTCTTTCGATTGAAATTTAGTCGCGGTAATGAAGAGGTAAAGGGCCAATAAGTAGCTCAATCAAATTGCATTATCGCCGAGGAACGCCCCTGTTGGAGGGTAGACGCAATAAATTGAATTACTAGTCCCACAATCTCTGCGTCTATAAAAATAGCCTTCGAAACGTTTCTTGGACGTCACTTGAGTTCTAAAACTAATCAAAGACCTTTTATTTAGTGGGATCTTTACTGCAAAGACATTAACTTGTTTTAAAATAATTGTTAGTTTTTTACAAAGTACTAATTCATATATCCTTGGTTATCCGGGTCCTTGTTTAAAATTATTTGTTTTATACCTACGTAAGTACATAAACATTAAGTAACTTTATGTAATTTTAATATTTCTGAGAACTAAGGCGGATGGATGCGGACTGCCCAAGACCGGGACGGTTGGCGCTCCTTGGGGGAGACCTTCGTTCAGCAGTGGACGGCGATAGGTTGATTGATTGATTGAATGAATAAAATATCCAATTTCTCTCCTTTTAAATTGCGAAAGTAGCCATTCACCAAGATTTTCCATTAAGTATTTCAACTACATACCTTAAAATTACAAGTATAAATATTGGCGCAGTACCTGAAAAAAGTTAAAAAATAGTTATTTATTTAAAATTAAACAAACAAGGAAAAGTATACATTTAAAACTATAACCTGACTATGTAAAAGCTTATGATAAAATGTATGTAGCCTATCTACTTAAATTTTATCAAAAATTTAAAATCTGTCCGTGTAAAATTCGTCCGGGCTATTATCACGAATCTATTGACACCTAATTTATCAAAATTGGTTCAGTAATTTAGACACTACGGTGGAACATACAAACTTACACAGGCTTCAAAAACTATTTCCCTTCCTTTTAGCTTCGCCGTAGTAGGGTAAAAAGTCGAGGATCGAACCAAGTGGCGTGCATTTAGAGATGCCTTTGTCCAGCATTGGACTGCGATAAGTTGATAATGATAATAAAACAAAAATATAATCTATGACGTTAATTAATCTTGCAAATTTTAGTGTGAAGCTTTCAAAACCTCATACGAAATTGCTCATTTCAATTAAATTTATTTAAAGTTTAACTTAACCCTTTCAAACGTATAATAACCTTTATTGATTTATCATCGCAATAAGATGAGCTTGAAAGTATAGAATCCGGCAATAAAACCTCTGGCCATAACTCACATGGATAATATACGGATTAATAAGGTTCCACTATAAGATGACTTCGTCGAATGAGATATGGATGGATAAAGTCTAGTACAAATGGATAAAGTCTATTACAATTACAAGTATAGTTAATTTCTCTTAGAAACATCTGTAGTTGTTAAAGTAGCATTTGGCACTGAAACTACCGAATAAACTAGACTTCATTGAAATGCACTATTAACCTTAGTACCTGGATGACCGAGCGTCGCTTGGTATTTTTTTTTATAAATGGGTTTTTTGGCAACATTGGGACTATCCAAACGCCACCTTTTTGTTATTTTTCTTCCAATAGTTTAGTGGCGCCCTCTCTTGGTACGCCCTGATACTGTTTATTCTGCACTTTATTCCAGTATAGTTTAATGTGGTTCGCTCGAGTTGCGATAGATGGCGCTAGATGTACATTCATTTTATATATTTGATTGTTAAAAACACGAATAAAACGACATTTTCTAAAAATGAATCCTAGCTATATCGAAAATTTCATGAAAATCGTTGGAGCCGTTTCCGAGATTTAGATTATACATTTATATACACACATCAAAAGTGTCTAGGGATCAAGCATTTTTATGCGGATTTCTTGAGATTGAGATGTGGCTTTGGCCCTGGCCTGCTCAGTCGCCAGACTTGAACCCGATTGAGCATGCATGGGATATGCTACAGAGAAGAGCTCTGCCGAATATGGAGGGTATCCAGTCGCAAGAAGACCTTTTTTTGTTGTTGCAACGAACATGGGCGGCCATTCCACAGCGTGATTTGGATGAACTCATTTTGAGTATGCCAAACCGATGTTCTTGTGTTAGTGTTCGCGGTAGAACACGGATTATTAATTGTTTAAGTTACCTAATAAAATTTTAAAGAAAACTGTTATTTCAGTCTTTTTTTCGAACTTTAATGTTAGTGGTTCAAATGTCAAAAATCCTTTTATTAGGAAAATGGCAAATTTCTTTATTATTGCAAAGGTGACTTGGTTTATCGTTACTGTGACAAACGAAAACACTTAATTTGATGAATCCTTAAAGAAAATTTTAATCAATATCAATCAGGAGAAAAGTTATTGCAAAAATATATGTTGATCCCTCGACACATATGTTGATCCCTAGACACTTTTGATGTGTGTGTATACAAGAATTGCTCGTTTAAAGGTATTAGATATGTATTTATTCAATGGTTTTATTTTCACTTATATTTCAAGCTCCATTCCAAGCTCTTCAATTCTCAGACCAAACAATACTGTATCTATATTGTCAGATATTTTTTTAAGTGTGTGTATGTATAGAACATAGGGAATAAGTAAAACGTTAGAATAGAGGTTGTATATATTATTTGAAAGTCATATTCTTGTTTGTTTTATTAACGACATAATTATGTTACCAACACCAACATCTTTTAAACATGAAAGCTAAACTAAGATTATTTTCTATTAAAATAAACTTAAATAAAAAAAGCCAAGAGTTCATTACCACACTAGCCAATAAAATCTCAATTCTCCAAAGAGTTCTCCAAAACGTACATTGTACTACGTTAATATGTGATTATTTATAAACATCCCTATTATTGAAACATAATGAAATGGGAATGGCAGTTAAAATGTAGTCTGTACCAGACAGGCATAACCACTCAGTCGAATCTTTAATTAATACAGATTTAATCAGGTGCTATATTAAATATTCGTGTATTACGAGGTTCCGTCTGCGGCGAGGGGTGAAACCGCAGGAGAGTACGCCACGCAATCACGGCCCATTGTTACTCACCTATGCAGGGGATGCTTCTCATGGTGTGAAGAACATGCGAGATGAAAAATATTGGTAATATTGTAGATTATTCGTAGGAATTTTTAATTATATTGCTAACTCAGTAATTAATTAATTTAGGAAACTTTTTGACTTGCTAATCAAAAACTGTTTTCATTGACATTGATAAGAGGATATTAGTAATCCACTTACCTATAGAAGTGGCTTTATCAAGCTTTAAAACATTCTATAATGCCACACTAAGTAATACTGAAGGTTACATTATGGATCATTTTTGTCTAGGTATACTACATAATATTACAAAGAAGAAGAGTTTGTTTGTTTAGTTGAAGGCGCTAATCTTAGGCAGTTCTGGCTCAACTAAAAAAACGACACTTTTGATAGCCCAATTATCGAGGAAGGTTACAGGCTGTATATCATCAAGCTACGACCAAAAGGAACGAATTATCAATGAAATGTAAAAACGGGAGAAAATTATTCCTTTTGAGAGCTTCCATTACGTGCGCTGCGTGAACGGTTTAGGTTCACAAAAACCAGTATGAAATAATTGTTTACCTTTAAAAGATCTAAAAAAAGTCAGCAATAGCATATAGCTTCATAACATCACGCTACGGGCAAAGGGAGACGCAGAAGAGGTTGCGAGAGTCAGCTAGTAAATTATACAATGCAGTGCATAAAAATAGTATTTTTTTTCATGTTTTTCTCATAGAATCAGATACTTACAAAACAACTGCATACTCTTTAAGGAATCGCCAGTTTTTAGTCAGAAAGGGCGAGCAGTTAGAAGAATGAATCCACATAATTTTGTCACCATATATTCATCTCACTTGCACGAATGAAAATAACTTAGGATTGGAATTGAATGTAACATTTGTTGCAATAAACAACAATCTCATAACATAAACTGTCCATCATTAAACGTTAAACGTCCATGCCGTTTATGTGGTAATGTGTAAACCGATCACTGAACAATCTGCTCACAATCAGCCGATGATTGAGCACGATGTGTCAGCTGATTGACCATTTGCTGCGGACGATTTGTTGCAACACTTCATTAAATGGCCTATAAAGCTCTATTGAGTACATTGTGTTTATGGATAGTCTGAATTAATGGGAACTTGATCGGTTACATGATTATTTTAAAAACACCATAAAACTAAGTCCTGGCAAGGCTAGTTTCATAGCGTCTAAGTAAATAATAAGTGTTTTATACATAAGCGCTGAGTAAAAATATATCACCAATCCCTCCCATGTGTATTGTCAGAGTCAATTAAGAGAGCATTCTACACAAAACAACAGTATTTCTAAGAGAAGACAATTTAGAACGAAGCCTTCACTAAAATTTTTGGTGAAATAGGCCAGAACCTCTTTACTTAATGGGAGGTCTATGTCCAGCAGTGGACTATTAGAGGCTGCTGCTGATGATGAACATCATTCATTACCTCCTTTTTAGGGTTCCGTGCCAAAGGCTAAAACGAAACCCTTATAGATTCGTCATGTCTGTCTGTCCGTCTGTCTGTCTGTCCGTCCGTATGTCACAGCCACTTTTTTCTGAAACTATAAGAACTATAATGTTGAAACTTGGTAAGTAGATGTATTCTGTGAACCGAATTAGGATTTTCACACAAAAACAGAAAAAAAAACAAAACATTTTTGGAGTCCCTATACTAACTGAAACTCAAAAAAATTTTCTTTCATCAAACCCATAGGTGTGGGGTATCTATGGATAGGTCTTCAAAAATGATATTGAGGTTTATGATATGATTTTTTCTAAATTGAATAGTTTGCGCGAGAGACACTTCCAAAGTGGTAAAATGTGTGTCTACTCCTGTAACTTCCAAAATAAGAATGATAAAACTAAAAAAATATATGATGTACATTACCATGCAAACTTTCACCGAAAATTGGTTTGAACGAGATCTAGTAAGTAGTTTCTTTTTAATACGTCATAAACGGTAAACCGCAAAAAAAAACCTATTTTTTTAACATCGATCAAAGTTACAGCAAACTCAAGAACTTTTATATTATGTTACTTGCTGCTTCGGAACCCTTCATGGGCGAGTCCGACTCGCACTTGGCCACTTTTTAAATATCTAATTATAATACCGCAGTTCATCCACTATTCTACGATTCTATCAAAAATATAGACTTATAGTCAACCAACAAAAGTTTTCATTTTCCATTGTCTGGCAATGGAAAATAAAAACCTTTGTCAACACAGCTCTTAGGAAGGCTTCAATCAGTAATAACATTAAAACGTTGTAAGGGCAGAACACAATATAGTAAATAGTAAAATTGAAGATTCACTTCGTACAACAAATTGAGTCGTTCCGTTAGTTCATTCAAAAACTTAAACTGCATATAAAAAAGTTCCTGAATTTTGGCGAGTTGAAATTGTGTTTATTTCTACATTTATACTACAGTACCTGGATGACCGAGCGTCGCTCGGTATTTTTTTTTTACACATGGGTTTTTTGGCAACATTGGGACTATCCAAACGCCACCTTTTTGTTATTTTTCTTCCAATAGTCTAGTGGCGCCCTCTCTTGGTACGCCCTGATACTGTTTATTCTGCACCTTATTCCAGTATAGTTTAATGTAGTTCGCTAGAGTTGCGATAGATGGCGCTAGATGTACATTCATTTTATATATTTGATTGTTAAAAACATGAATAAAACGACATTTTCTAAAAATGAATCCTAGCTAGATCGATTTATCGCCCCCGAAAACCCCTGCTTACAAAATTTCATGAAAATCGTTGGAGCCGTTTCCGAGATTCAAATTTATATTAAATATATATTATATATATACAAGAATTGCTCGTTTAAAGGTATTAGATAAAGAACTTGTACCTCAAAGTACTGTAAAGTCATATTGCAAAATAACTTAACTTAAGTGATGTTGAAATACTTAAAATATAAATGATTAGTGATACACAAATGCGAAGTCCCTGTCGTATTTATTAAAAGATACTTTTCGCCTATGTGTTTATATTGGTTGATTTCGTCACTTGTAATAATAGGGTAACAGGATTTTATAAAAATAATGAAACGATTAATGTTTTTAGTGTTAACACTATTAATTATTATCTACCTTACGAGTAGGCTCAACGAACAAGAAAATTAATTATCAAAAAGCTCTATCATAGTTACAATTGAGAGAAAACTTATAACATGCGCCTCTTTCCTTTATACATTATTTTAACCGTACCTGCTGTAAAAAGTTTTTAATTTCCATTTATCCTGGATCATATTACAAACATTTTGTTCAGAAGCCTTCAAAATAATACAAACAACGCAATGCAAACATTTGATCATTGCGCAAAATGTATTCATTACAAAGAGAGAGCCTACCCATCGCCCATGCGTCATTACAAATCTCCCTTATATCTATGTTCACAGTACATTAAGTCGTGGTTGCTGTCTAATTAAATCCCCTCCGGTTACGACGCATTGCTAGCGATTTTTTGTATAAAAAATTATAATAAAGGTTTGTTCATACGGCGTTCATTTTCTCTGTGCAATTAAATATTTTGGTTTGTTTGGTCAGGATTTATTGTGATTATTTTACTGTACCTGTAATTTTATGATTGATAAATATATGTTTAATATAAAGTAACATTAAGGCGAATCCGTTTAGCTACATAATAGGTAGCATATATTTAGCTACATAGCCTCTCGGGAATTGAATTTTTTACCCACTAAAAAGTTGTCTAAATTTTGGAAACAGTAATAGTCGGTAGGTGCAAGGTCTGGTGAGTATGGCGGATGAGGGAGAGCTTCCAACCCCAGCTCTTGCAGTACAAAATGCCTTTGAAGAGTTTGTTGCCTCCCGTCCAGCTGATTTTTACAAGAAGGGCATCAATAAACTGCCAATGCGTTGGCAAAGATGCGTCGATTGCATGGGTGATTATTTCGAATAACAGAAATAAAAAAGTTTGAAAAAATAAGTACTTTCACTGAAGGTCTTTAGATACGTATGAAATTGAAAGAATTATCCTCCAGCTCCTAACCATTGAGGAGTTGTACCTTCCACCTTCCATCATCAGCTTACCTAAATAATTTGAAAGAATACGACTAAAGGTAACATATGTACATATGATATTTAAAGATTTATCCTCCAACTCCTAACCGTTAAGGAGTTGTACCTTACATCATCAGCTCATCATCATAAAATGATGACTACCAGACGCAAATACCTGTGTAACTTCAGAAAATATACGAAAAACATAGTATGTGCCTATAAAAAATGAGGGTTTCCCTCGATTTCCCTGGGATCCCATCATCAGATCCTGATATGCTGGCAATGGGACCACCTCGGAAGCATACCCTTTCGAATACAAGAAAAAAAATTCAAAATCGGTCCACAACTGACGGAGTAATCGGTGAACATACATAAAAAAAAAAAAAACACACAGTAGAACATAGAACCTCCTCCTTGTTGGAAGTCGGTTAAAAATTCGAAAATTGGATTCGATTGTAATAAAATCTAAACACCTAAATATTTTTTTTAGAATCTAATGAAACTGTGACTACGGCCTAATTGAAGAAAATATTTTTAAGACAATGAAAAAAAGAGAGCGTCGGCTGCGAGAATACTGGGAGTGCGCAGATGTGTCTGAATGCTGCTGAATAATTACCGCGACGCCTCGGGCGCGTGCCGCCTTAGACCGAGGGTACAATACTAGCCTAGACTTTCAATGGCCGAGCTGGATAAAATGCGGTAAAATATTACGACATTTGCTAATTAGGTTTCAATTTTTAAGGGATTTATTTATTTACCCTATTTTTAAGGTAAAATATTTAATAAGTAAGAATATAATGAGGCAAAACGCCTTTAAAAATCAGTTGCAGAACATTAGTGTCCGAAAAAAATGTATCTTTTTTATACTAATAATGACTTCATCATGGATTTGAACTACCTTTTAGGTAATGTAATTTTGGTAAATTATTTTACTTAAGTAATATTTTATTTTTATGCAGGTGGTAATCGAATCCTATTTTGGCGATGAAATAAACCTTAATGAGAATTATCACCAGACAAAACACATACAACCTTATTCTAACTTCATTTCAAATTCACAGCCAACGCCTACTGTCTCTAAATATCACTTAACCGCAGCGGAACAATTCCAAAGTCTATATTAGATTCCTTACTAACAAGTTAGTTTCGGCATTAGATTAGTTCTAGTTGAGCGGCTCGTCCCTCGGGCCTTGTAAGTGCATATCCTTGTTTGACATGAGACTCGGTAACTTATTTCGACTTGTATACAAAGTTTCTGTGCACCCCTTTTAGACATGAGATAGTATCAGAAAGAAGGGAAAGTAACAGTGGATTGACGAATGTAGGGACGTTATGTCACTTCATATTTCTTCTTTAGAGATTTGTTTTTACCTAAAAGGTTTCTAAGCAGGTACCTATTTTTTCCCGACTAGGGAGAAGCCAAAAGGAATGGTAAAACAATTGGCAGTCTATGTATGTTTCTATGTTCCACCATAGCGACTAAACTACTGAACTGATTTTAATGAGTAAAGTGTTAATATATTCGTAATGAAGGCCCGGGTGACATAGGCTATATAGATTAAAAAAAAGGTTTTACGTATTCGGATTATAGTTTTTAAACTTTTTCTTGTTAGTACGGTAGGTACGGCAGGCAGAGCCTAGATTGGAAACGATTTCTGTTTCATTTGGAGCCGGTAAATTATTGGTTACTGTTTGAATTATGGCTCGTGTGATGTGACATAACGAGGAGTGCGAATTTGCTACAGTGTTTTGCGTTGTGTATGTACAACTGTGTACAGAATCTACGTTTTATTTGCTTTCATTTTAAAAAAATAATTTTATATATGCACCGAATGATAATAAATTGAATTATTCTTTATTTATAAAATGAGAAATGGCGGATACTAAAGAAAGTTATACGTATCTCATTTTAAAGTTTTCTTCGGAGAAATCTGTTGACTGTGTACTCGTAAGCAAACACCTACGTAATTTTAATTGCCCAATAGTAAACAAGTGAGAAATACGCAGTTACATTATGTCGGATACATTAATTTTAGCCGATATCCGGCTGTCGAATACGCCATATATTTGGCTCAAACACGTAGCAAAACCACAAACACGTGAAAGATATACATAATTATATTTAAGAGAAGTAGTAGTAGCTATGTAGAGAAATAAAAATTGTCCTCTTAGGGCTTGCTAAGTCAGAAGTTACAAATATAGGAGGGGCTGACAGAGACTAGGAATAGGATCTTTTATTAAATTAAAATGATGTGAAAATGTCGAAACTGATATGACACAAGAAAATATTTTAGTACTGACAATTAAAATGCCTTGAACTCCTGATTCATACTCAATAACTTTCATTCATCATGAATTTATTTCAATCGTAGCATTTAAATCATCACGTTTGAGTCTCTTACTAAAACTAAATATTATTATTTTATGGCTGTCTGCGAAATTCTTCATATAAAAACTGTAATTTTCACAAAATGTAGCATTTTCGTAATAGGTCCTAACACAAACGCTATTACTCCGCGGAGCGGAGAAACAGGTGGACTGACAGCAAAGATTAATAAATAGTTACCGAAAGATACTCTCCACTGAACTAGGTTTAATTATTTCATCATTTAATTATATTAAGCTTACTAAGTAAACTAATTTTATGAGCTTTTCAACATTAAACTCAACTACGTAATTTTGTAACTAGCAGCTGAATGTTCTCCTTAAAAATCCTGTTATTATACCTACCTGTCAGATTATATTTTGCAGTCGATATTTTCAATATCCATTTCTGCAAAACGAGGTGAAACATATTACTATAAATAAATATACCTATCCTTTGTAGCTAAGTAACCCAAAAAGTCATATTTCAGACAACCCAACCTTTCAAGGTTTATCATTATTCTACCCCAGCCGTCATCCTCCATACTTAATATAGGTGGAACACGATGTAACCGATGCCCAAACAAATTTTCTACTTCAATTTGGAGAGTGGCTCACACTTAGATATTTTATGCTAATGTCCCATCCGCAGTATGAAATAATAATACCTACCCGTGTCTGGGACCGCTGAGCCTTTAACTTTAGGACTCCTCCGAACCTTGCAAAACATTTGTTACAAAATTTATGCAATATAAAGATAAAGAGCCCACAGGGCACAGGTAATAACACTACTCTTGACTTCATATTTTAAGTTTATTAGTTCTCAACTGCTGTTGTTTCATTAATCTTCTTCTTGTCGTGTCGATGGCAACACTTACACAGTTTCATTCATTTACTTAGTGCTAATAGCTATAGAATTATATACTAGCATCAGATAATAAACATATACAAATTAAAAACTTTAATTTATCGGTTTATAAGTAACAATAATAATATTAATGCTATATAAAATGCATACACGGATACACATATTAATGTTTAAATATGATAATAAATAAATGATAATTATATAAATATTTGATATATAAATATATTATAATAGTTCAGACAGGGATTTTTAGCCAACCCACCCGCGATTTAATATTAAATATGATATATTAAAATACTTTTCATTTAATAAACAGATGGGTGAATGGCGTTCCTAATCGTATTCTCTACTAATATATTACTTTTTTTGTAAATATGTAAGTAGATACATATTATACATAGAAAACAGTCAAACACCGAAATAAATATTTTCAAATCATACAAATATTTAATCCTACCCGGGAATCGAACCCGAGACCACAAGCATAGCCTGCAGTCGCATACGCTACCACTGCGCCATCGAGGCAGTCAAAACATCAAAAAGCATCCAAGCGCACGATCTCTTTGAGTCCTTTGCAGCGAGTTAGTCTCTAATGCACACTAACCCAGAAAGTACCTAAATACTGACACAAACACAAACGTCTAAGCATAGTTAGTCGATAGCGTGAGCAGAGCAGCGAGCGACACAGCCTTTCCGTCTGAATGCCAACGCACGACTGCCGCCTGCGCCCGCACAGAGACCCGCTGTACTTTTAATTTTGGGAATCGCAATATTGATAATTTTCTTTACAAAATATTGATTGATTTAAATATGAGTAATGCCTAGTTTATAGCTAATTCAACCACCAATATTTCTGTGTAAAAATATTTTTTTGCTTCAAAGCCGTTTAAAAGCTTTAGGCAAAAAAGCGAACAAAATAGAGTGTTGTTAAATTTTTATGGCAATACTATTTATCGTATGTAAAAAATTAAACATATATATTCTAGCACTTGAATCTGCAGTAAACATATATTTTTTTCGAGTCTTTTGATGCAGCTGTCAAGGAGGAGTAGTCTTTAGAATGCAACCATTTTTACGCATCTGAAGGGAGGTAGGCCCTTAATGAAAAATAATTGATTGTATTTAGATTTATTTAGATTCATAAATTAGTAAAAAGTAGAACAGTTACTGTTCTACTTTGTTAACCGACTCCAAAAAAAGGAGGAGGTTCTCAATTCGACTGTTTTTTTTAAATGTTTGTTACCTCATAACTTTCGACTCGGTTAACCGATTTTGATGATTCTTTTTTTATTTGAAAGCTGGTGCTTTCCGAATGGTCCCATTTAAATTTGGTCCAGATTGAAGTCGGTATTTTTGTTAAAATTTGTAATTTGATATAATATCATTGAGTAGTTTTATGAAATTTTAATAAACAAACGCAAACATTTCACTATATTATATAGTTCATTTCTTACATCTCTGGAAGTGTGACCAGACGTGTACTTATCGGTCTTAAACATGCATTTAATGGACTTTTTCAACGGGGGTATTCGGACTGGCAAATGGGAGTATTAATGGCAGTTGTAAATTTACTTTCGTTATAAAAGTATATGTGTGTTGGTCGGTGAACTTTGTTTGTGGGTTCGTAATGGTACATGGTAGCTGTTTTATGTTTTAAACAATAACATTTATGAGATAGAATACAATGAAGTGAAATTCTGCATGGTATAAATTGTTCAGGTAGATATTTACTCCTGACGCCAAAAAGGAAAGACTAATAAAAACTACTGATAGAGACGACACTGACTTCTGACAAACGAACTTGAAAATAGATAGCTTTTCTATTTAGAGAATCGATTTATCTAATTATTGGATTTGATTCTAATACAAGACTTTACATTTTTACCGTAAGATTGTAGCTTACATACATCAATGTACGTTATACTCGTAGTACCGCAAAAGTAATCGGAATTTTATTTAGTGTTTTGACATAGAAGCTTATTTCGGATCGGAATATTTGATTATAACGTATTTATAAACATCCAACCTACCAGTGGTAGTGGTACTACATCTTGTGGTTAGACGAGTATGAGTCGAAAATCGATGAAAATAGATTAATGTCTATACAGTTACCTGACAATACATTCGTATCTTTCCCGACTACAGCAAAGCTAATAAAAAGAAGTTTGTATGTTCCATCAAAACGTCTTAACTACTGAACCGATTTTAATGAATGAGGTGAATAGATTTGTCACAATGCTTATATAAATTTTATCAAAGTTTCAAACAATTGATAAGCAAAAATCAGGAACAACGTTAAGAGTTGAAACAACCAAATCATGCTGAATTTTGAAAATTACCTAATAATAAGTGTGTTAACCGACTAAAAAAAGAGGAGGTTCTCAATTTGATTGTATTTTTGTTACATGCGATGCATCAATAAACATATTCTTACTGATTTTTGTTAGCTTTAATTTTAAGTTTGGAGTATTCAATTTACTTAAGTGTAGTCACGTCGTTTTTATTTCAAAGGAAAAAGAAACAAAGCAATAAAAAGAGTTATATATTATGACCATAGACAATTATCCTTGAAATCGAATAAGCATCGATTTCACTCGGATAACTCAGTGATTGTTTACAACCTCTCAATAAGTAATGACGGCCCCGATTATATTATTCTGATACAAACAGTATAATAAATATCTGAACCTATTCCAATTTATTAGTCGACAGCCGCAGTGGAATTATTCGATCAATAAATAATATTAGACTGTAACCTCGACTAATAAATACTAAGTAGGACTTGTGTCATATACTGCTGTAGTACAAACATTTATCTATGCTACTAATAAACTATAGTTCATGATCAATATTTGCTTACGATACACTTTATTTATACTATTTTTCTTTTCCTTTTATTTTATCTAGTTGATAGGAAGCAACTATTAAACCCTCTCAACAGACCTCATCATGCTGAGCAAGACCTAACTGCGTTTCGATTTTAAATAGAGAGTTGTAAAATAACTCTAACCCTTCAATTTTACTTTTCTACCTGTGAGCGTTGAAAGTTAGACAATTAATAATACATTTTATTATAACTGATCGTGGACGGGCAGTTGGTCTGGCGGTTGGCGTTTGCGACCGCCAGTGGATAGGTCTCGGAGTCCAAAGTGTTGTTGGGTATTTCTTATCTAATCATCAAATATACTTGAAACCTAGTTCAATCTTCAAATTCAGTCCAGTTCCTCAGGGTTGCGGAGGTCCGATGCCAGTCTCTCCGTAGACTAACTGATATTCAGATAAAACTAATTGAATTAGTAGCAGATCCCAAACAATCTTGGAAATAACAAAGGCTAAGAAGATGATATTATTATTCTCTTTATTACATTTATATATACATATTATTTTACATTTTTAAATATACATATAAAAACAAATACATTTAAAAATATAAAAAATAGTAGACCACCGACTTCGGGTACAGGGACCAAGAAACCGGTGGTTAGGGCTCCAGAGACAGGAACCTCCTCACAATACGAGCCGTGTCAAGAAGGACTGCCTTCTGCATCAGACCCTTGATCCAGCCCTCCAACGTGAGCCTCTTAAGATGTTGGTCAAGGCTCTTGGCTATCAATCCGTGAGCAGATACGACTATCGGAACAATGATCATTATTATTATTATTCTCTTTATTACATTAAATATACATATTAATTACATTTTTAAATATAAATATAAAAACAAATACATTTAAAAATATAAAAAATAGTAGACCACCGACCTCGGGTACAGGGACCAAGAAACCGGTGGTTAGGGCTCCAGAGACAGGAACCTCCTCACAATACGAGCCGTGTCAAGGAGGACTGCCTTCTGCATCAGACCCTTGATCCAGCCCTCTAACGTGAGCCTCTTAAGATGTTGGTCGAGGCTCTTGGCTATCAATCCGTGAGCAGATACGACTATCGGAACAATGATGACCGAATCCACATTCCACATATCGACAATCTCGTGAGATAAATCCAAATATTTTATTTGTTTTTCTTTTTCGACTTTCACGAGATTCTCGTCATGAGGAACGGCGATATCGACAATCATTGCGCGGCGCTCTAATCGATCTATCATCACAATATCCGGCTTATTGGCAACAATTATTATTATTATTATTATTTTTATGTATGGCCCGCCAAAATGACTCTACTCTGCCTGATGGAAAGCATAAGCAGAATCCAAGAGTATTGGTCGCCATACTCACTGCGAATGCAGACAATGCAGTATGGCGACCCACACCATGGCGGCCTAGTGATGCTGCTGCATCTTTTAGTCTAGTCAACAAGTATGGAACTTGTTGACTAGACTATTTGGGCCTCCGGTCTCGCACTCACCAACGAAACACGACAGCACGAACGTGGTCATTTTACGTTGATTTTCTGTGCGAGGGTAGTACCGCCCCGGTCGAGCCGGCCCATTCGTGCTGAAATCAGCGTGGCTCTACTACCTCTATTATAGTTTCTCATGAGCACTTACTCTTTTTAGTCACATCTTTCTACACGACGTCGTTACTTTCATACTTGGCTTTGGTACTGGATAAATTTGGATGCTTCCGTACGTTTAGTTATCCTAATTATATTAACTTTGAAGATAAAATACAAACTGTAAGTTCTGTTGAGATAATAAATCTTATAAGTTGTAAAATAATCAAAAACTCAATATAATTAACTGAAAATCGAAACTATCGGCACTAACAAAAACTTGAACACATAGCTAATTACTTCAATAATAAGATAATTCATATCCTCGACTAAATTATTCATATATACGTCAGAGGAATAGCAAGCACCGAAATGAAACTATATCATATATTAATACTGACACACCTCAGCTCGCCTATGAGTATTATTCATGTCTTCGTGTCAAAGGGAAACATAGTATTAAATGATAACGAAGACGTGACTTACCGAAATTGGCTTTCATATCTTTGATTTACAAAGCAAATAAATAAATGAATACATAAAAAAAGACGTGTGGCACTCGGGTACTGTCGCGGCAAAGCTATTGCATAGCATTTTTTATCAACTTATGCAATTATAATTATTTATTTATTTTATTATTTATAAAATAAATAAATGATAATATTTAAATAATATACAATTATTTATAATTATTCGTTGATTCGTCGTGCGGAGCAGCTCGTCTCGATCCGTGCGAGCTTCGGGTGTCAGGTTTTATTTTCATTACGTTACGGAAATTCTTGATTCGGTCGCCGCGCTCAAAGGCCTCAAAGCCCGCAATAAAAGCTATGCAATAGCTTAAAAACCTATGATAGAAGAGTTACAAGCATAATAGAATCAGCCGCCAATTCGATAAAAAGACAGCGGTTTCCGTTTGGAACGTCTTCAACTACACTACATATTTCTATAGTATGTATTATAACACTAGTTTTTGGTATTTACATTTTTTTATTACAATAAGATTTTATATGTGAAATATCACAAATACATAATATATTATTTTGTCCAATTTTGTCCTGAAGACAATTGTAGATTGCGATTCGTTCTCTCGACACGTATTGTAAAGTGCGTTCACGATGGTTTGAGAATCAAATTGGTTAATGTAAGCAGACGTCCCTTTAAAGCATTAAAAAAAGATCGCTTAACAAGATGGAACAGATTTTATTTCCCCAGTCCATTAAATACAATGTAACGAAATAGCGTAAGTCTAAGTAACGAGTAAATCCTTTATACCTTGGGGCTAACGAGTTTTCTACATTAGCTAGTATGGCCTAAATGAAACACGAACAAAGGACGGGATAAAAACGTGTTATGTACGATGTAGAAAGTGCCTACAGCAACATTTCAACTCACAAAGGACACAACTTAAGTGATATTTATCAATTAAATTACACATTATAAAATGCCTCACCATTTTTTTTTTTAAATCCGGTATTATTATGCTTATGTCATTGTGTTTGCAATCAACAGAATACCAGTTAAGATAGTGGTTTTTAAAGTAAGGGGTAGGTAAATATGGCTTATTGACAGATTCTTAATGCCCGAGTATTAACACTGAATGATGATTACCCTAATGGCTTATGTTCGTGGGAAATCTGATGATGAAATCATCAAGTATACGTATCTAAATGTTCTATGAAAATAGTTATACATATGATGATTTAGTGTAAATGTTAATAACACTTCAACGGAATACCAAGCGTTTTTATATTTTGAACCGACTTTAAAAATGGAGGTTCTCAATTCTACTGTATTTTTTTATGTTTGTTACCCTAGAACTTTTGACTAGGTGAACCGATTTTGATGAATCTTTTTTTATTTGAAACCTGATGCTTCCCGTGCGGTCCCATTTTTGTCCAAGTTTTATTTTAAATTTTGTATTATACATTATGTACTTCTTTAATGACGAAATTAACTACATCAAAAAAAGTTCATTTGAGGATGCAATGCCCATCGAATTTGTTAGTCCTAACTTACTAGTTATATCAATTTTAAAGCGAAGTATGTAGTAAGAAAAACTAGTGCCATTACTCTATCTGAATCGCGACAGCCGTCCACTAAGTTGCTCCTCATGATTGTTATGAAGACAAATATCCTTCTAACATAGATGAATGGTAACCCTCCAGCTCGTTAATTGTGTTTAGAGGGTGATGCATGTGTCGTGTTTTCAACCGCAGGGTAGACGAGATCTGCTGCATGAATTAATATCTGTTAGATCATATTACATTAATTGTAAAACTTTGCTAGGGTTAACTCTAGATATTTGGGTTAAGGGACAGCGTTAGTCCTCTCAACGAAGATTGGAATGGCTGCTTATTTGAGACTACATTTCTTAATTATTTAATTGTCAAAATTTAAGTTTAAGTTAGTAAGCTTGTGAACTTTTATATAGGGGGAAGAATCATTATTCATTTTTGGAACGAAGATCCTTATGGGGCGTTGAGTAGCCGGCAAAAAACGTCTGGACCGTAAGATTGACGCCTCGGTGTCAAAATGGTAGCGTATGAGGCATGAGACTAGTGTGATTGAGGTCTCGGGTTCGAATCCCGGGTAGGAATCATTAGTCATTTTTTGGAACGAAGTTCCTTATGGGGCGTTGAGGAGGGGTACCCTAACCGGCAAAAAACGTCCGGGCCGTACGATTGACGCCTCGATGTCAAAAAGGTAGCGTATGAGAATGATGTGATTGAGGTCTCGGGTTCGAATCCCGGGTAGGACCAAATATTTTTTTTGATCTGCAAATATTTGTTTTTAATTTAGTATAGCGCCATCTGTAATTATTTATTTATTTCGTGAACGAAAAATTTTGTATAGCGCCATCTGTATTTTTTTGATAATGAACTTCGTTCCTATCTAGTGTCCCACGACACCACACAACTTTTTACAAGAAGATGACATACAGACACGATTTATCTCAAGGGATATTTATTTGTAATTGTTTTTTAATTAAGAAATGGGCAGATTAATTCATTAAAAAAATAACACAAAGTCAAACGAATGTCTAAACATACATACGTAGGTATAATATAATTGCATTAGAGAGCAGTTAACGTGAAATATCCATCACGATAATCGATTTAGTATTGCCTGCAGCGTCGAATATTGCAGACAGGCTATTGGTCGAAATCCTGCTCTTGTCATGTTTTATACGGCCCGAGGCGATAATTTATACTTCAACACATTACATAGTTTCACTAAAAGTTCTCTAAATATTAGACAAAGTAACCGTTTGAGCTCAATTCAGACTTCGACATCAATTGACAATGATAAATACTATGCACAATTTTACCTGACAAATTAACTAAGAGCCTACAACATATTTTTTACTGATCAAAAGTAAGATATCAAGGAAAGGATTAGTTTGTACATACATGAATCATCATCATCATCAGCCTTTAATAGTCCACTGCTAGCAATAAGATTCTCCAGATTCTCTCCATAAGAGTATGTATCTTCTATATTTCATCCTGACAGTTTTCGATCAATATTTTTTTCGGTGCATTATGTGGTACAAGAACAGCTTAATGTGAAAGTAATTATTCAAACACATCTGTCGGTTCTCTACGGGGGAAATGTTTTTGCTAACATTCTTATATAGTCATAAGTCTTGCACGATGAAGGCAAGATTACTCAAGGATTTTCTCCGAGAGTATAAAATACTAGCTGATCCGGCGAACTTCGTACCGCCATATTTATGACCCACGTAACATCGTTTACGTTTTTGTGAATCTAAACCATTCCCAGATCCCCTTGAACACACACAAAAAAATTCATCAAAATCGGTCCAGTCTTTTTTGTGAATCTAAACCATTCCCAGATCCCCTTGAACACACACAAAAAATTTCATCAAAATTGGTCCAGTCGTTTAGGAGGAGTTCAGTCACATACACACGCACACAAGAAATATATATATTAAGATTATCGAGTTTATATTTTGTTGTTCTTTTTATACGCGCCAGTTTACTAACAGTTCTCTGGTAATCAAAAAGTTTTGTAATACTTTGTGTAGTTATAAAAATATGTATTGAATTTCCATTACTTATTTTTATACTTTAGGTAGTAGCTTTCGTTAGTAGATTGAAACGACGATTTTTGTTTTCTTAATTATGGTTAATTAAGGCACAAAAATATTCGCTGAACCTAATCTTATCTGAGTTGATGCTGTAAGTGAATTTGAAGTAAATAATGTGCCAATATCCATACTAAATATTTAATGTTTTTGTCAGTATTTTGTTAAACTTATTGCACATACCACAATCTACGATTACTACGCTATACTAAATTTTTCGTTCACGAAATAAATAAATAAATATTTCGGACATCTCTTTTTTGTAAATACATACATATTATACATAGAAAACATACAAACTCCGAAAAAACAAATATTTTCAGATCATAAAAAAATATTTGATCCTACCTGGGATTCGAATCCGAGACCACAAGCACAGCATTCGCATACGCTACCATTTTGATACCGAGGCGTCAATCTTACATTACGGACGTTTTTTGCCGGCTAGGGTACCACTCCGCAACGCCCCATACGCCCGGAACTTCGTTTTAAAAATATTTGTACTAGATAGAAGAGTTTGAAATAAATTAAATGATATGCCTACGATACTCCATGGTACCGGCCGTTGCTGTCGGGTCCCCGGTTGGACTCGTTACCCATAGAGTTTTATTTATTTTTCTATAACGCAATTTATAGTTCAGTTATTTTAGACCACAGTAACTAAAAAATTGAACAACATACACATGGTAGGGGACAAAAAAAGTGAAGATTATTGTAGGAAAACATCTTGTAATTTATTGCACTCGGGCAGTATAAGCAGCGTAACTAGAACGCGTAAAGATTGTCGTCTTGTTTTACTACCTCAAGGTTTATGTACGTGAGATATGGTTACTTAGTTTTATTTACAAATAATTGCACAGACGACAAGCTTCTAGAAACAATAATATACAAAAAATAATAATTATTATAATAATATACAATGTGCATTAGATAATTCAATGTAAAACTTTTTATTAGACACCTTGATTAATATACTGCTGTAACAATTAAAATTGAATATCTCGGCCATGTGCTTGGGCACGAACGATACATGCTGCTTCAATTAATAATGATGGGCAAGGTGGAGGGTAAGAGACGCGCTGGACGAAGAAAAAAATCGTGGCTACGAAATATCCGGGAGTGGACCGGTACCACCTCCGTTGAACAACTGTTTCGCCTGGCCCAACGACAAGGAGGAGTACAGGAATCTGACGGCCAACCTTCGAGATTGAAGAGGCACTTGAAGAAGAAGAAGAACAATTAACAGTTTAAAAAAGTATAACCCGACTACGTAAAACCTTTTGATAAAATTTATATAGCCATGTCACCTAGGCCATTTTTACGACTCTTTTGACTTCTTCATTAAATCTGTAGGTACCTACATTTAGTTAGGCGCTACCTTGAAACATATAAACATGCCATATCTATATGGCATGTTTATATGTCTAGTCTACTAGGCCCAAACTATTGCCCTTCCTTTTGGTTTTGCCGTAAAAGCTTTGGTAAAAAGGTTATTAAAAATTGTGAATCAGTTTCATAGTCTCGCGCAATCTATTAAATCTCTTCCAGATAATTGATAGAAACAATAAATAGACGACGATATGTAGTTAATTGTTTTTAAACTTTCGCGACTATACATATTATTCGTCTGTAAATCGGGTCTTAATCGCAATAATATCTATGAGGTACAATACCTTTTTTGATAGCCCGACGTTTCGATCGAATTGCACCGATCGTGGACACGGGTAGACGGGAAGACAGTTAGGTATTTTATATTATAATTTGATTCAAATATATATTATTTCATTGAAATATTCATAAGTCCGCACTCCGCCGCACAAATAAGCTTTTTTGAAACCAAACCCTCAAATATATCTGAATTTCTCAGGGTCCTGGTACTGCAAAATATATTGAATACAACCGTCATACATATCTTACGTTTCGTAAAACATATGTTTATCTAAACTAACTATTTTCCGAAGCTAAACTTGCTATTTACATTTTGTACCCACATTCCACTTCTGTTCTCGCAATAATTGAAAGAAAACGTTAAATTGCATTCTTTTCCTGAATTCTTGTCTACGAGAAGCTTAATTGTGTTCACCAAAAACGTCATTATCTACTGAAGCATGGCAAAACCACAACCTATAGACCCAACAAATAATCTTCAACAACTCTATCTTGCGCGATGACAAAAAACTTGAATCTTAATCCCTTAAAAATACGGTTTAATGTCGAGTAAAGGTAGCGTAGATAGATGCAAAATTAAGTTGGCAGTTCACGATTGGCTTCAGTCAACAACGAAACGACGCTAGAATTGTTATAGTTATTGTTTCTTTGACGGTTGTAATAGCTGCCAGCACTTAGGAGGTTGTTACATACGAGACCACAAAGGCCTATTGTTAGATCACGCACTCGTCCAATATGCCAACGCTGCAGTCTCCATGACACAAGGTGCCGACGCAGGAATTACGATAACACACCACAAAGACCTGTTATGAGATCAACGGTGCCACGAAGGCGATGACAGCATTACGAACATGGACAACAAAGGCCTGTTATAAGATCAACACCGCGTCACTAGCACAAGGCGCCGACACAGCATTGTTATAGTATATATATTTAAGATTTGTCATTCTACGCACACTTACTTTTAAGCCAACATCGCGTTAGCAACTTAGACTAATTAGTTATAGTTTAAATGTAATTTTTATAATCTTTTATTAAATTAACTTCAAGTTCTATTTCGTTTCTCTAAAACTCCTTCGGCTGTTGCAAATACGTAATTGGCGCAGTCGGTAGGATACTCGCGGGTCGTTACGCGAGCTATAAAGATCTCTAATATCGAAATCCGCGTTCGCGAGCAGCCCGAGCGGCCTTCAAGCCACTGTACGAGTATCCAGAATCTACGAGAGCTGCAGCCACTGGGAAGAGTATCCGAACATTGATACGCGGCGAAACGGAATGAAAGGGTGAGTGCACAGAATCGTTCTTGTGTTGCTATTCCTTTACCTTGAAGTTTTTATTTCCCAAAATTTTCCACCCATAGTAACTCCCGTATTAGAGAGTCTGCATCGAGCCAGATTCGTCGACGAGTATAACTAGATAGTGGTAGGAATTTGGATTTAAAAGATTATAATTATAGTTTAGAATTACTTAAATCAATAATTTTTTATTCTTCAAAATTTTCCACCCTAGTAACTCCCGTATTAGAGAGTCTGCATCGAGCCAGACTCGTCGGCGAGTACAACTAGATAGTGGTAGGAATTTGAATTTAGAAGACTATAGTTTAGAATTAAATCAATTACCTAGAATTAAGATAATGACGGAGCGCAACCCGGACATAATTTTTAAGGCTTTACGCCCTGTACCGGAGTTCGACGGGAACCCACATATACTTACCCGATTTATTAAGTTATGTGACCAAATAGTATATACCTACCTTAGTACGGAACCCTGCGATCAGTTATCGAACCTTTGCTTGATTAATGGAATTTTAAATAAAATCACAGGCCCCGCCGCTAGTATTATAAATTCAAATGGCATATCTGATAATTGGCTAGACGTTCGGAATGCATTAATCAATAATTTTGCAGACCAAAGGGATGAAACTGCCCTTTATAATGACCTCTCTTTAGCCAACCAGGGACAAAGATCACCACAGGAATTTTATGACCACTGTCAGACACTATTTAGTACAATTATGACATATATTAGCCTTCACGAGACAATATCCACTACTATTGAAGCCAAGCGCACTTTATACAGAAAACTAACCATGCAAGCGTTTGTAAGGGGTTTACAGGAACCTCTAGGTTCACGCATTAGGTGTATGAGACCTGACACGATTGAGAAAGCTTTAGAATATGTTCAGGAGGAAATGAATATATTGTATTTGCAGCAGCGCAATGACATAGCTAGTAAATTACAGCTGACCCCTAAGGTCACCCACTCTACTCCTGTACATACCCCGAAACTTTCAAATAACTATAGCCATAGCCCAACCGCATCATATTGGCCTTCACACGTAGCAAATAGGCCGCCACCTCAGCCGATGCAACCTTTTAGGTTTGCACAAGGGTTCAGGATGAATCCTATGCAGCATCACCCCTCACCACAGGTACGTATGCCCACACACACACAACACATGTTTAGTGCTAGGCCTCTAAATTATAATCTTCGAAGTAATACGTTTAGGATGCCACCTAGAACTCAACCCAGTCAGCCACCTGGCCCCGGACCGATGAGTGGTATAGAACACTTTAATACCAGACCGATGCCACCTCCAGGAGGAATCCGCGGACATGACTGGCGTACCCAGGGCAATCCACCACCTAATAATTACTTTAAATCTCGTGAGATAAACTTTAATGAGTGTTACTATGATAGCTATTATTACGACCACAACTATAACCCTGACTATGACTACTTTTCACATACCAATGACTATACCCCCTATGATGACTATGACACGAATCAAACACAGTATCAAGGCCATGATCTTCCTTTAGAGTACTCTTATAACAATTCAAACGATAACCTTAAGAGTGCCAATTCAAATTCGGACGGATCAGAAATTAGAAAAGCTAAGATAGAAATAAACTTACAAGCACAGAGACAGTTACCATTTATTCAGATATCAAATCCTCCTTTAAAATTACTTATCGATACCGGTGCTAACCAATCATTCTTAAGCCCGGAAGCCGTTCAAAACTATTACCCTGATATTCCTTTAAATTACGATCCATTTGAAGTGACTAATGTACATGCTACTACGAGAAACAACTACTCTATAACACTACCGTGCTTTAACGAATTTAATGACCCGGATAATATACGTTTCTTTGTCTATAAGTTCCACGATTATTTCGATGGTCTTATAGGACTCGACTTAATGACCAAATGGGAAGCTAAAATAGACCTTAAAGACAAGACCTTGACTACACGACATACGGTAAACCCTATTAAAATGTACAACTCCCAAAATGTGAATTTATACGAGGATATTATCCCTGCAAAGAGTTATAAGGTAGTTACGTTACCGATAAGTGCCCCGGATGGCGATGTAATTATTCCAGAACAATTAATTTGTAACTGCACCATAGTTGAATGTGTAACTACTGTAAAAGATAACCGCGCTCTTTTAGAAATTATTAACCCTAGTGATAACGATGTCATATTTGCACTTCAAAACTCGATTAAAGCAGACGTTTTTAACTTAGAATATTCACCCAAAGTTTCTACACGCGTTCAGGACATAATCTCGCGATTACGAACAGACCATTTGAACGAAGAAGAGAAAGCTAATTTAACGTCCTTGTGCTCTCAATATTCAGATATTTTTTATATAGAAAACGAGACTCTAACCTTTACTAATAAAATAAAACACCGAATTAATACTACCGATGAAGTCCCGGTCTATACAAAGAGCTATAGATATCCTTTTATTCACCGTCAGGAAGTTAAGGATCAGATAGAGAAGATGCTTTCACAAGGCATTATAAGACCCTCAGAGTCTGCATGGAGCTCACTTATTTGGGTGGTACCCAAAAAGGCAGACGCGTCAGGTAAACAAAAATGGCGCCTAGTAGTAGACTTTCGGAAACTAAACGAAAAGACTGTAGATGACAAGTACCCTATACCAAACATATATGATGTACTAGACAAACTGGGGAAGTGTCAATACTTCACCACCCTTGATTTGGCCAGTGGATTTTACCAGGTAGAGATGGACCCCAGGGATATACAAAAGACAGCGTTCAATGTAGAACACGGGCACTTCGAATTCCTTCGAATGCCAATGGGTCTGAAGAATTCTCCCTCCACGTTCCAACGTGTGATGGATAACATGCTCCAAGGGCTTCAGAACCAGATCTGCCTAGTATACCTTGATGACATCATCGTTTATAGTACCAGCCTCCAAGAACACATACTGAACCTCCGGAAAGTATTTCAAAGACTTAGAGAGTCCAATTTTAAGGTCCAAATGGACAAATCAGAGTTCTTAAGATCAGAAACAGCATATTTAGGACACATTATAACGAGAGAAGGTGTCAAACCTAACCCTGAAAAAGTATCAGCCATCCAAAAGTACCCATTACCTAAAACCACTAAGGAAATAAAACAATTTCTAGGTCTGATAGGATACTATAGAAAATTTATTCCAGACTTCGCGAAAATCATTAAACCAATGACACAATGCCTGAAGAAGGGTAGAAAAATAACTATGGATAACGATTACCTAGACTGCTTCGAGAAATGCAAAAAACTATTGACTAATGACCCTATACTCCAATACCCCGACTTTAACAAAGACTTCATATTAACGACCGACGCCTCGAATTTTGCAATAGGAGCTATTTTATCGCAAGGACAGATAGGAGTTGATAAGCCAATATCTTATGCCTCTCGTACTCTTAACGACAGTGAGATCAACTACAGCACCATCGAGAAGGAGCTGCTAGCAATAGTATGGGCCACCAAATACTTCCGACCTTATCTATTTGGGCGTAAATTTAAAATTCTAACCGACCACAAGCCACTTCAGTGGATGATGAGTCTAAAGGAGCCCAATTCTCGTTTAACAAGATGGCGATTAAAACTCAGCGAGTATGATTTCACCGTTATATACAAAAAAGGGAAAACTAACACTAACGCAGACGCCTTATCTAGAATTGAAATTCATAACGAGGAAACCAGTTCGATCATTGCAAATCCCACCGAGAAGACTCCCACTATAGATAATTCAGCTACTAGTACAGCCCACACAAGCCAGGAAAATCCAATTTTAGAAGTACCTATTACAGACGAGCCCCTTAACAAATTTCACCGACAGTTAGTTATCACTATCGTAAAATACCTTACACGACGACCTGTAGTTACAAAACCATTTGAGACACACACTAAAGTGACAGTACAAGTGACTGAGGACAATCTTGAATCCGACTTAATTAATGCCATAAAAGAATATGTAAAACCCAAAGTTAAGACCGCCATGTTAATCGTCCCGCCTTTAGCTATGTACACTATTGTACCGATAATTCAGAATAAATTCAGGAGTTCTTCATTAGATCTCGTATTAGCTAAAATAGAACTAGAAAATGTGAAAGACTATTTAAAACAGCAAGAAATAATTAGGCATTACCACGAGGGAAAAACTAACCACAGAGGGATAAATGAATGCTATCTCTCTTTATACAGAAAATATTACTGGCCTAATATGAGGGAACATATAGCTAAACATATAAATGAATGTACCATTTGTGGCCAAGGAAAATATGACCGAAACCCGATTAAGCAGCAATTTAACATAGTTCCGCCAGCTACGAAACCCTTAGAAATTATCCACGCAGACTTATTCACCGTACAATCGGAAAAATACATTACCTTTATAGATGTTTTCTCTAAATATGGTCAAGCCTACCACCTAAAGGATGGCACCGCAATAAGCATATTACAAGCCCTCCTCCTATTCTGCACTCATCACGGGCTTCCTTTAACGATAGTTACAGATAACGGGACTGAATTCACTAACCAACTCTTTGCCGAGTTCTTAAGACTTCACAAAATAACTCACCATAAGACATTACCTCATACCCCCAATGACAACGGTAACATTGAACGTTTCCATTCGACGCTTTTAGAACACCTCCGTATTTTTAAATTGCAGAATAAAGACGAACCAATAACATATCTTGTACCCTACGCCATAATTGCTTACAACAGCTCTATTCATAGTTTTACAAAATGCAGACCCTATGACATATTAAAAGGCCATTTTGACCCCAGGGACCCTATTGACATTGACATAAACGAAAAATTACTCCAACAATATGTAGTGACTCATAGAGCACAGATGAAGACTGTATATGACATAATAAACGAGACTTCGTTAGCCAATAGAACTGCTCTTATAGAATCCCGTAATAAGTCTAGAGAACCTGAAATTGACTACCAGCCTGAACAACAAGTTTTTATAAAAAATCCTCTTGCTGAAAGACAAAAGCTTGCTCCCCGTTATACACAGGACAAAGTCTTAGCCAATCTCCCCATTCACATCTATACCTCGAAAAAACGTAGCCCCGTAGCAAAATCCCGTCTGAAACGAAAACCCAAGAGTAACCAATTGTTACAGGATACTACTACTGACCTTGATGCTGGAACCACTTCTAATACGACCTTAAGAGATAAGACTTGACAATTTAGATTTATTACCATTTAGGCTAGGATAAGCTATAGTAACGACACATTATTATACATTTTTACAATACATCGTACGTACGTACGTAAGTACTATCTAATTCTACACTTAGATTCGAAGTACAGGACTATAAGAATAGACTCACTAACGAAACCTACTTATTATACGAAATACATTTAGAACACCTAGTAAAAAAACCAATATCCTTAATCATCTATACACCTTAGAGCCTGGCAGGACAAAAAGAGGTCTACTTGATGGATTAGTCTATAATTAAAAGCATTACCGGCAATCTGGATTATCAGGATGCTTTTAAATACACTCAAGCTTTAGTTACCTTGGAAACAAAAAAAAATACTGTAGAGTTTAATTATCGCGCTTATTTAAACAAACTTATAGCTAGTTTAACTTATCGAAAACGAAAGTAATATTAATTATATCCTTCAGTTAATCTTAAATGAAAATGCTTACAGAGCCAATAACATTATTAATTATGGAAAATATAACTTGTTAGAATCAAAAATATTCTAGCCTTTACTAAAACCTGGACAAAATAAACTTAGATCTTAGTTAGTACTTAGGAATACTATGATATTATAAGGTCAGGATCGTATTTTGTAGTTTAACATATAAATTATAGTTTTCAAACTCCCCGTAGTCTTTCCAAATATCTATGATTTCTGTAAACTATCCCTCGCACAAAATAAATTTCACCAATTCCTTATTCCTTCTCATCCTTATATAGCAACTGATAGAAATGAATTTGTGTACATAGAGGCAGAATGCCCGAAGTATAGTAAGCACATATGTCTGTGAGAAAAACGTAGCCCAGCAGATCCGGACAGAACCTGATTGCACTCAAGTACTGCAGAACTCACCATCATTAACGACAACAACGAAATAAAAAGTCAACCTTTGAAGTAAACCTTTAAGATCTTCACAGCATCTAGAATAAAGTATCCCAGGAAACACCGATAGAAAACGACAACGTCCAGTCAACAAACCTGTACCATACGACCATTCCATTCTATGTATTGGTATCAGTTACAACTGCAATTATCACCTACGCAGTAGGCCGTAACTACAAGATCTAGCACCTAAAACTAAATAGTTCAAAAGAGAACCGAACACTCCAGATACACACTATGGAAGATCCAGCCAACCCTAAACCAGAAGAATTTTCAGCAACATTTTCCATTAACATGACAAAATAGTTGCTGAACTGAGGGTGGAGGTGTTACATACGAGACCACAAAGGCCTATTGTTAGATCACGCACTCGTCCAATATGCCAACGCTGCAGTCTCCATGACACAAGGTGCCGACGCAGGAATTACGATAACACACCACAAAGACCTGTTATGAGATCAACGGTGCCACGAAGGCGATGACAGCATTACGAACATGGACAACAAAGGCCTGTTATAAGATCAACACCGCGTCACTAGCACAAGGCGCCGACACAGCATTGTTATAGTATATATATTTAAGATTTGTCATTCTACGCACACTTACTTTTAAGCCAACATCGCGTTAGCAACTTAGACTAATTAGTTATAGTTTAAATGTAATTTTTATAATCTTTTATTAAATTAACTTCAAGTTCTATTTCGTTTCTCTAAAACTCCTTCGGCTGTTGCAAATACGTAATTAGGTTTATATAGGGCGCAAACGTTTGTGTTATTCTACTAAGACGAAGCGATATTCAATGTCGCAAAGACTCTTTGTATGTCAATGACCTCAATAGAGAAAAATCACACATTGTACTAATGCAAGTTCATAGTAGAAAAAATAATTTCTGTTCCTTAATATTTTGTTTATCAAACGGAGATTAAAATTTCAAAGTGACGTAATTAGTACTAACAAATATTTTATTGAAGTTGGATACTGAAATAGTGTGCAGTTAATATATATGTAAAATATTTTGGGGTAGAAAGACGTCTTCTATAATGCTTTTAATATATACCTAAGAATTATATTGACTAATTATCTAAATATTTATAGTGAAAAGGGTGTAAACTCTTTTCGATAAAAATTGTATTAGTTAATCACGCATTGCAAATGTTAGGTTACAAAATACCGTAAAAACTGTTATATAACTCATCTCGGCTTGTATCTATATGAGTTTTCAAAGGAGAAACTTATCTTTCATAAACTGCTTTTAAATACTACCTTCATAGTTTTATTTCAAATAAATAGAAAACATATGTCTTAAATCAATATATAGGTACATATTCAAGATAAAGCCGCCGATACATATCACATACAAAATCTACCAAAATTAAGTACTTCTCATTTCGCATTTTTGCATTAACGGGAAGGCGAGTTCAGCTGAAAGAGCAAAATTTTAATTTCACGATGCGACGACAAGATGGCTGTGATGAGATCGACTCCTCGACTTGCGTGCCTTAAACTTATTATAAATTCAACTGCGAAGTGAGAACCGATCTAATATTGCATAATGGATAGAGACTTTATATTTCTAAATTGATAGTTTGCAGAATTCTATACAAAAAAAACACAATTCAAATTAAAGTTTATTAAAAATTAGGTATGTTTATTCAAAAATGAATTTATATTATTGCACAACTAAGTTAGATGAAAAAGAACCAATAGTTGTATGTATCTATTTATTCTTCGATATTCTGAGTTTCTTTAGAGTTATAAATTAAAATAAACTCTTTAGACTTAAACTGTTTTATTATGTGAAAATTGAAATATTAATAAATTATTTAAAAAAAACATTACACGACGCATTTAAAATAACTGTGTCACTATTCTATTGCGTGTGATTTATGCCCGTTATAACCAACTATTTCTGTTAGTAGCTCCTAAATATAAATATTTTCTCATTTCGTTTTCACTATGCCAAGTGACACGTAAGTAAAGTTCTCCTATTTTGTAGGGATTTCCAAAACCGTAAACGTGCGCAAGTATATATCGATTGTCTTTTCCTGCAATATTAAAATATTACTTAATTTTTAAACGATAATTACTACTTCGTAACAAATATGTAACGCAAAATAGAATATGTTTTGTTTATTTTAAAATAAGTACCAATTTTTGTCATTTCTGTCTTAAATTTGTTCACCTTTTAGGGGTTGGCTAAGCGGTCAACATTCGAGCCCCTCAATTTTAAGAGACACCTAAGCACTTAGGTTGTGAAAACGAAATATAGCTAAGGGTTCCGTAACTCTCTCTCTAAGTGGTCCCTAACAACATTAGAATATAAAAACACATATTACCTGTGTATTTTAAAACTAAATCAGATCCAAAGTTTAATTAATGACCAAACATTGTGTTGTTCAAAATCAACAACAAGGTTATAAAATGCTGACTTTAATATTTAGGCATATAATAAAGAATATTTATACGTAATAGAAAACATAAACAACGGTTAATGACATCGTTGGAAGAAGCATTTGCAACACATTTTTGCTGTAGATTTTGATGGTGCCATTAGGTTGGGTAAACGGCCCAGTGGTTGTCCATCCAAGGGCCGCCGTTCGATTTAATTTACCACAGCCGGCACACAGCGCGGCGAGGCGTTTTGCCACAGTTAATTTAGAAATAATTATCGCTATCCCCAATATGTAAGTAGGGATTGTATAACACTGTACATAAAATATGTTAGAGAATAAAAATAATATCATGAGGTACATAAATATAAATACACACTACAATTGCTTTTCTTCCTTACTTAGTTTTCCTTTTATATTGTTATCCTATTTTTTAACATAGGTAGTAGAGCCACGCTGATTTCAGCACGAATGGGCCGGCTCGACCGGGGCGGTACTACCCTCGCACAGAAAATCAACGTAAAATGACAGCGTTCGTGCTGTCGTGTTTCGTTGGTGAGTGCGAGACCGGAGGCCCAAATAGTCTAGTCAACAAGTTCCATACTTGTTGACTAGACTAAAAGATGCAGAAGCATCACTAGGCCGCCATGGTGTGGGTCGCCATACTGCATTGTCTGCATTCGCAGTGAGTATGGTGACCGCCACTCTTGGATTCTACTTATGCTTTCCATCAGGCAGAGTAGTCATTTTGGCGGGCCATACATAAAAAAAAAAAAATAAAAAAAAATAACCGACTTCAAAAAATGGAGGAGGTTCTCAATTCGACTGTATTTTTTTTATGTTTGTTACCTCATAAGTCATAACTTTCGACTAGGTGAACCGATTTTGATGATTCTTTTTTTATTTTTGAAAGCTGATGCTTCCCGTGTGGTCCCATTTAAATTTAGTCCAGATTGTTTTTTGCTAAAATTTGTGATTATATTAACTAATGTCGTTAGGACATTAGTCGATATGCTCTGTTAACGCCAATAAAGGTTGACTTAATACGTAGAGTGAAGTGATGATCCTCAAATTGTGACGTTTAATACGTCTAGGGGCGTCAGTGTAGAATTCAATATATTTAGGTAAGATGTTTAAATTGTGAGTATATACAAGTAGAATAGTATAGTCTGTTTTAGTTTAAAACAATGCAAGGTTCTTCTACAATAAATATAGATGTATTAATTTGCACTATTTATGTTTCATTCGTATGTTGCCTTTAATCGAGTCCCTTAGTTTAATTAAAGTTAAGTGTAATTGTTCATCTACACTAATATTATTAAGAAGAAAAAATTATATTTTTGTGTTTGTGTATGTTTGTAATGAATAAACTCAAAAACTACTGTGCCGATTTCAAAAATTCTTTCACCATTGGAAAGCTACATTCCCCCTGAGTTACATAGACTATATTTATTGCTAGAAAAGATTAGGGAACCTTACTAAAACTTAAGTAACGTAACCCAAGGTGTAAAAAAGTGAAGGTAAAAATAAAAAAAAACTTATGTCCACCCGTGCGAAGCCGGGACGGGTCGCTAGTAATTTTATAAAAAAGCTTCTTCTTACGTTCGGCAACTGAAGGCCTACACTACCAATTTATGATTTTGTCTTC
Organism: Diaphora mendica; assembly: GCA_949125395.1. NCBI lineage: Eukaryota > Metazoa > Arthropoda > Insecta > Lepidoptera > Erebidae > Diaphora > Diaphora mendica. Next base: position 16,387,489 of record OX421324.1, on the reverse strand, counting down.
AAATACATTTTTATAAAGTACTACGAAACGGAAGTTTCTGTATGGACATGAGCAATTTTGTATAGGAATAAATAAGTATTTTACTTTCACAGAAATAATAGATGTTTCTACTTTCTCTGCTGGTATTGATTGGGCCCGTATGTTATTTATCTATATATATAAAAATGAATGTTTGTCTGTATGTCTGTCTTCAGTCGGAATCTTTTTGATGTCACTCGACGCAACCGGAGAAAATAGAAAGGAATTTATATTCAGGTTACTTAGACCCGAGAGGTAGCCAACAGTGCGATGCCTGGTCTGGGGATCCAAATGAGTAGAGGAGGAGAAATGACGATTTAAATCATCCAAACCAATCACCCCCTGCAAACCACCTGATCGCGTCTTACCAATACCTAGAGTTCCTAGAAACTTCCAAATATTGGCGGGAGATGAACGAGTGATGTTGTCAAAAATGTGTCGGCGTTTGGCGTTGCGTATCATCTGATTGCACCGATTTCTAGCAGTTTTGTACAGGTGCGTAAAGTTGTGCGCAGGTTGTAAAGGTGCGCTTTTCCTCTGTACGATCCCTTCTGAATTTACAGAACGCTCTATCTCTACGTCGCATGGCCGAAAGAACCTCCTTCGTCATCCAGGGAGCCGGTTGTCGCTTTAGTTTTATTTTCCTGATAGGTGCGTGGACATCATACAATGAGAGAATTGTGTAATTAAAGTTTTGAAGCTTCTCATCTATATTTGTGGCCGACGTTACCACATCCCAATTCAGGTGGGAAGCATCCCTAAGTAGCTTGTCGATCTCCATTTGGCCAAAACACCTCATGTGCAAAACTCTTAGTTGGGGTTTAGGTGGTTTAAGGACATAGGAGAGAAAGATAAGGTCATGATTGGAGAATGCCGGTGTTTCAAGTTGACCGTGGTTACGGACAAGCGTAGGGGTCGATATAAGCATTAAATCCAACCAAGTATCCACCCCCAGGCCGTTATGATGAGTCGGTTGTAGAGGTAAAATTTGCATACCGGCAGACTCGACTATCTGAAGAAGTTTACAGGAACGTGAAGTAGGGCGAGTTAGGTCTGTATTAAAATCTCCCATGATGATGTGATGAGTGTATGTAGACCCTAAAAATTCCAGTTCTGTTTCCAGACTGGAGAAGTAATCAATCGAAGGAGGTCAATACACAGCCCCCAAGACTATTTTGGTTCCTCTCACAAGGACTTCGAGAAATAGGAACTCTGCTGCGGCTGAAGAAGGGGGAGAAGAAGCCAGAATTTTAAAAGAAAGGGAGCAGTGTATGTAAATGGCTACTCCGCCTCCCCTTCTGCCAATGCGATCATTTCTAACAAGAATATAGCCTGTAAGAGGATAGAAAGTAGAAAGAAGATTAGGTTTGGGCCAACCCTCCGAAATTAGGATGGCATGAACGTTGGTGTTACTAAACGCCTCAGTCAAGTCACTAAAGTGACTGGGAATGCTCTGAGCGTTAATGTGACATACGTTAAGCAGGTGTTGAGATTGACAGTTGAATGTAGATTGTAGGCGTTCACCTAATGTGTCACTTTTTAAGACACACTTTTTAAGAGAAGAGAGAAGAGAAATTGTCAGTTAAGATTTTTATGATACTTTAATTGACTAATATAAAAACAGATAGGAATAAAGATAGTGCTATTGACGATTACGAAGAGAATATATTAATGTTACCCGCGTAGTTGTTGCCCGCGGCTCCACCCGCGTACATGTCTGTTATCGTGGCAAATAGTAGCCTATGTGTTATTCTGATGTATAAGCTATATTACTGTAAAGTTTCATCCAAATCCGTTCAGTAGTTTTTGCGAGAAAGAGTAACAAACATCCATCCATACTTACAACCTTTCCCATTTGTAATATTAGTAGGATTTATCATTCAATAATTCATTTAATTGATTAACACTTCAAACATCGATCGTAGACTTCAAATATAATGCTAGACGTATTTTCACACAGTAGGTACTTATATACAGTTTATTATTTTCAAGTACTCCTAACTGACTTTAAAACTAAACTGCGTATTAAACTTCAATTAACAAAACAATGATCCATTTAAAATACTAACGTGCTTACTGTAAACAGAAAGAGTAACTATTGATTCACCGCCGGGTTCCGTACAAACATAATAGCAATGCATATTGCTATATTTATAAGTTGCAGCGGTTAGGGATGGCGCTAGCCTTAGACGCCTAACAGGCTTGTAAGTTATAATTAATGTTAGTAGAATACAAAACACATAGAGTACTCTGCCGAATAAGATTTATTTCAATTCCCAGAGACAGTTACGTAGCGGCTATTTGATACGTATTTTTCTCCATTTAAAAAAAAACACTATTTTAGCCTTTTGCGACTTATTACACATTATTTTTGTTTTAAAGCGGTACTTATACGCAAAAAAAAATATTTATAAGGTTTCAATTTAATTCAATTCAAAACAATGAAAATATTCACATACAAGCGTCAAAAAATATTGGTAGCGTTCCCAAACTGGCAGCATTTCCACGTTGAATGGCAATGCTAATTCTCTGTGCGAGAAAGAAAGGCCAGTCACGAGAAGCGAAAAAGTATTATATCTGTTTAAAAACAAATTTTTGAGAGTTTTTAGTACTAGCATTACGAATATTTGACACCCTAGCAGTTGCAGTGTGTAACTATAGTGCATTCACTGCGAGATTGACTCCGCGTGGGCATTGTTTGTGGAGTTCGTTCGCAATCAGTCAAAAGGACTGCCATTTTGATAAGAGGTGGGATCGTAGCTTTAGCATCATCGATATCGAGGTTATACATAAACTATGAGGTATAAAGGGAAAAGTTTTATGTAGCTTTTTAACCAACTTCAAAAAAGGAGGAGGTTCTTAATTCGACCGTATATATGTTTTTTTTTATGTATGTTCGCGTATAAGTTCGTCGTTTATGAACCGAATTTGATGATTCTTTTTTTAATGGAAAGGAGATATCCCAACGGTGGTACATGATTTCAGTCTCCAAAACTATAAACCAAGCGTCAAATTATTACAATACTTAAGTTATACAAGTATAATATCGATACATAACACCACTATCATCTATATGAGACTATGAAGGGGTGGTTTCAGAAACTAAAAGCGCAATACCTGTGCAGGCGAGTTGGAAACCACAAAAGGCCTCTGCCACAATGTCTACAATGTCTAGCATTACAATGGAAAATACGAGAAACGTAGCATACTTTTCATTCACACAATAAGGTATTACCTGCAATAAAAGTAGTTATTATCTAGAGTAACATTCAGGGAACTTAACGTAGAATATTCTAGTTTAGGTTGTAACATTTTGTCTTAAATTAATGAATTTTTCAATGTCTGGTATGTAAACAAATGTCTCATAATTTCACACTTGTATGTGTTTATCACATTTTTCTTTTGCTCACTTTTTTATAGTAGCCAGTGACGAACTGTTTAATTATCTTACTAACTACTACTTAACGACACCTTTACTCATAAGTGCTTAACCACATATTCTAAAATAAATGAAACAATTGAATCAATTACTTCTAGATCTAAAAAAGGAATAATTTATTCCTGCAAGGGTCAATATACCTACATCAAATACCACTCGGATATTGCACAAAATCTACGAGTGTTAGCTACAATCTCTGCTGTACACCCCACTTTAAATCACGGCCCCATAGTTCGGAAAGCGAGCCGAAATCAGACAGTGGCTGTACCTAATAGTCCATTTAGGGGTCCTAGACGATTTCACGCGAACTCCAATCGGATTCTATTGTTCTTCTAAAAGGGTGCTTTAGAAAGTGAATTTTTGGACGAACATTTGAGAAATTTAATTAACTGTGATTATAAATCACTAGATGAGCCTAAAATGTTCTGCAAGACTTTCAGCAAGGAAAGCTCAGGAATATTATTCGTATGAAGATATTTTGGAAGGTAATAAACGATATGGAAAATTCTTGGTCTTGAAAAATAATTCCAAAATTTTTTTTTTTTTAAATTGACACTTAGCTAATCACCATAATTCCAAATATGGTGATAAAATCATTTAAAATAATAGTCGTATTCATATGTGATGATGATACAGCAGATACTTTCCACCCGATTAAAGATTCAATTGTAATCACCCGACTGGGGATGGATCAAGCCGGGATGACTCATGGTCCGAAGGCAGAATACTTGTTAGTGATATTGTTTTGAGCATTACGGGAAAACAAAATCCTGAGTATCGTAATCCTTCATAAGATGAAGATAACGTCGGTGTTAGGTGTTTAAACCGGACATTAAACGTTTATGGTGAAAATACAATTAACACAATAATGTAATGAAAGAAAATCTCTTGCCTTTACGTCGACCGTAACATTTTATTACTTTACAAATTTAAAATGACCCTCTGTAATAAACTTGTATAATTACTTTGATTAAATTAATTTTGAATACTTTTTCTTTTCTTTTTTTAAAAAGCAACTCCCGCAATAGGAATAAATCCTGTGTCGCGGGGGACTTTACAAACATACATGAAACGGACACAAGGAACACTCAGACTCAAAAAAATTGTAGATCACACAAAGTTGTCCCTTGTAAGATTTGAACCCACAACACTTGGCGAAGTAGGAAGCGGCGTGGCGACCACTTAAACCACCTGACTACTTAGGCCATGCGTGTAGTGAATACTTTTCAAACTATTATTAGGAAGTACTACAATGCCATATCGAAGACACTACACATACATACCTATACTTTTACACACACATTAGAGGTGAAGATTAATTTGTTTCAACACAGTTGCAATAGCGGCATATAAGGTGTGTTTCAAGTGAAAATCAAAGAAAAACAAACGGTGTTGTAACATAGCACATAGCACCAAATTTGCTAGATGTTTAGAAAGACAAATGAGATGTGTGAAAAATAGTAAAGTCCCTAATGTATATACCTTATATAAAAATGAATCGCCGAAATGTTTGTACGCACATATCTCCCAATTGACTGTACCTAATAAAATAATTCATATTTTATGTGTTCGTTATTGTTAGGACAAGGTTTGCGTACAAGAAAAATTAAAAGATAACGGGCAAAGTCAAGAAATTGACTACCTAGGCCTGTGGGAAGCTGACACAGATACGTAAATATGGCGGTACGAAGTTTGCCGGGTCAGCTAGTAATGCATATTTGTAGTAAAGTAAATCTGTCAAAGCGCTTCTTTTCTCTACAGGTTCGGTAATTACTTTTGACGTCACTGTATGTTGGCAATCACAATCTACCCAAACTCAAAAGATTTTTTGGTTCTCCGACTTATAAGCGATATATGAAGAGATTAGGGGTGTTTTATATGTTAAACAACCCTTAATTTATGCAGAATAAAATCACGATAACGAATAGTCAAGACGCAAATTTGGAAACTAACTAAGAACTAAACAATTATGTTTTCCTAAGAAGATTATTCTTGGAGAATATAGTAAAGTAAATTCATAAGTAGCACAAATAAGAGCTATAAAACTTGTATCCTGAATTATCTCTTAAAAGAACCCACATTTACTTATCCACAATTTATTAGAAGACAGAAAAACTCATTACACTAACACGTGTCGGCGGTCTTTCGACTCGTTTTAATTTATCATTCCGACACCTAGCCTTAAAGTTTCATATCGGTGAGACGGGGGACCTTTTTGAGATGTCTTTGGGGAAATTCTCGCTAAAGTTCCGCTTTAAATATTTTAATAAACTCGTATTAAAGCCGTAAAAAACACTTTGCGCTCTCGTTTTTTTTCAGCTAGCGACACCCCACCGCAAAATTTCCAGTTTTGTGGTTATATCCCTAGATGTAGTACCTATGGCAGCGAACCATTGTACAGAGGGTGTTTCATTATTCATATTGCTTTGTTCGAAACTTGGGGCTTCTGGTTCAGGCACGTTTTGTTGTTTTTGACGGTTCATATTTTCATAGAAATACTTTTCACTGTATGTAAGTACACATGAACCACTTTTAGCCTGATGAATTGGATTAAAGATTCAAGAGTGTATTCAAAATAAAGAGTACTTTATTATGTTTAAGACCTGAGCAAACATCGGGCAAAATCAATATTTTGTGTATAGTATCATGAGAAAAGTTAATACCGTAGCACAATATGATTCTTATTAATATTATGTAACTGTATTCTGGTTTACAGAAGTAAACCAAGAGCTTAGATCACATCACATCATGCCAAACATCAAGGCTAATGCAAATACACAAATTTTCATTAATTAAAAATATTTGTATTAGACGGGAATCGAACTTGCAATCAGATATTGTTGGTGATAAATAGATTGTCAGTACTACGTCGCCGTAAAGGTTAATTAGTTCGAATCATATTGAACTTTTAGCAGCGTTATCCAGCGCTCCTTGTCTTTAAAAAAAGTGAGACTCTTGTTCCTTATTTCAGTCAGTGTACCTTATTTCAGTCAGTAACAGCGTAGTGAATAAATGTATTGTCGTATAAACCGCAATGTAGGCAGCTTACCTACGCGTTGATGTTGTATTATACGTTTATGATAATCTTACAATGGTTGCATAATGTAATGGTGTTGGGACGACTATCGTGGATTTAGTGCGATAAATCTGCGTAGTATGTGGATTTTATGCGGCGCTCGAGATGTTCTAGCGGTTGTGTATATAAAATATGCGGTTTTGGTGGAAAGCCTACGGCATATATTAAGTTTGAACACATGTGTCATTTTATTTTATTATTTTTCTACCTCTCTTTGTTGCGGGAGGCATGTTATTCGTGTTTGTTATACTTTTTTTTGTATCGAATGTTTGCTGCACGTTTTGAAATATAATTTAACAGAAATGTAGCATTAAAAGTTTTTTTTAATTAAGTTATAACGAGATTAATGAATCTCATTCTAAATTCAAATAATTCATACACGACGAAGAGTACTTCATGGATTCATTCCATCGAACCAGCCTCTTTCGAGTAATTAGTACATAAAGACCGTTGCAAGATTCATGATCATCATCATCAGCCTATTGCAGTACACTCCTGGACATAGGCCTCTCCAATTTCACGCCACTTAGTTCGATCCTCGGCTTTTGTTGCAAGAATGATGGGCTCTAAATGTAGTGTTAAAGCGTTCTGTTTAGAAATCCTGGGTCAGTACATCATACCAACTCCTGCATCGGGACCTAACTCGAAAACTTTTTAACATCATCAACATCATTACTGATAGGAAACTCTTAAATAACTTGAGTCATGTATTATGTTGATCTAATATTCTGTAAATATAAGAAAACAAAAATAAAAGAAGGGCACCTGGAAGATATCTATTGGAAAAACCAATGCGTCATTTAAATCTTGAAAAGTTAACATCATTTTCCAATGTTTATTACTCATCCTATCCATCTAACTTACGTGCTAATGTACTCAAAACTTAAACTGAGTCCTTAACAAAAGTACTTTTCCGATAAGGTTTACATAATATTGTTGAAACGATAGCCATAACCGTTCATTTAACGTCGGCGGGCGGGGCTGATGATTTGTAGTGCTTTCGATACCGTCCACATCTTTTTCATCGATTTGATTTATAGCACGTTCACTATTGGCTTAAAATCGAAATAGGATATTGTATTTTACAATACAAACATTTTTAAAATAAGTTCCATTTTCGGTATTTATTACGAACTCTTTTGTTGTACAATTTTCAGTATTCTTTCATAAAAATATAACAGTGTAGAATTCTTATTTATATTTTCTACTAGCTGCGCTCTGCGGATTAACCCCTATGAACCCTCGGTTTTCTTGTACCTTCACAAAAGATTAGCCGGAACGATAAGATAGACTACAATTTAAAAAAAATGATTCTTTGATGTTAATAGGTACCTACCACATATATTTTTATTTGCATTTAGTGAAAAGCTGTTAATTTGCACTTATAAACAGATACTTCAATTTTGTATAGACTAACAGGATTATAAAGGCAAATGCGTATATTAGGTAAATGCACGGTTCAAATTAGGATCACTGAAAACAAAAGCCGTTAACACATTGGCCTGTTTTTAAAAAGTAAAAAAAAATGTAACCTAACCCGGCTTTAGATTGAACTGTGCGTGGAAATTGAAAGCACACTGTAATAATTGAATTTCGGTAACGCGGTCTCTCCTAAAGGCCCGTCTGGTGTGGTTTTAGGTTATTTTGTAGCTTTATGAAATACGTCAACATAGTTACAGAGGTACGTGTATTTTACATAAAGTAAGGCAACATTTATTGGATTAATTTCAATTTTCAGGCAACAGTTTTAGGTTTTTACTTTGTTAATAAATTTTACCTGTTCAATTTACAAAGTATTCAAATTTGGCTTTGGTGTTTGTGCTAAAACCAGTTCATTTTAATAACTGTTCTATATAAAAAAAGACATCGCAGACATTCGGCCCATGTACGATCGTTTTTGTAGAGACGGTGATAATAAACTCAAAAGCTCTTCAAATGAAGATTATGCACATTCTAAAATAATAAAAAAATGTATCTTCTTCTAGTCTCAAAGTATTTTGGAGTAAAATAGTTCCCATCAGCGTTATAATCGGAATAAATGGATGAACCCAAAATCTTATTTTTCTTCTTATATCTATTTAAAAATAACAGTAATGAAACAATATTTTTGCGATCCATGTCACTATTCCTAAAACACGTCCAATACGGCTGACGTATGGACGTGTACGTAATCGAAAGTATGGTCACACCTGAACCATCATTCGTTCGGCGTCGTATCGCATCGCAGTTATGTGTGGGAGCACATAGGTGGGGAAGTCAGAGGACCGAGAGCCCGCGTAGGTTAGGAGAGTGGGCCTCTCCTATCCAATAGCATACTGGCATACTGCAATTGGCCGATTGATTGACTAAGAGTAACGCTGTCTGTATTTTTATTCTAAGATATTTTTTTGCATTTTTTTTTTTTTTTTTTTTTTAATGTTTGGCCCGCCAAAATGACTCTACTCTGCCTGATGGAAAGCATAAGCAGAATCCAAGAGTGGTGGTCACCATGCTCACTGCGAATGCAGACAATGCAGCATGGCGACCCACACCATGGCGGCCTAGTGATGCTACTGCATCTTTTAGTCTAGTCAACAAGTATGGAACTTGTTGACTAGACTAATTGGGCCTCCGGTCTCGCACTCACCAACGAAACACGACAGCATGCTGTCATTTTACGTTGATTTTCTGTGCGAGGGTAGTACCGCCCCGGTCGAGCCGGCCCGTTCGTGCTGAAATCAGCGTGGCTCTACTACCTTTTTCTATATCTATATTGAAACTGAAGAGTATCATCGCATCAAAAGCAGGACGAAAGGATTAAGGGGAAACAGAGACGACAAACCCAAACGATATGGCCACAACCGAGATAATCTAGCTTAAGTTACCTAATTCATAAGTAAATTCTCGGCTTATGCGAAATTCTCGTAATCATCTTAGAGTATAAAAAACACTATAAATAAATACAAAAACAAAGCAATAGATTATGCTAACAGTATATTTGATTTGATTTTTAAATCTACACAAGTAAAGGTAAGAAGTTCTGGAATTCATTTGAACAATTGTATTATGATCTTAAAACGTGAAATCCTTATTACCTTTCATCACATGTAGGCACATGTAAATCAATTCCCAAGCTTACAAAATTCGTCCCAAAATTCATGTTAACTTAAGACCGTATTCATAAGCATTTCAAATAGGTTTCAGTATCAAAGAAAAGCCGCTCAAGTCAAGAGTCTAACCCAGGACCGTGTGTAATTCGATTTGTTCGCCGCCGAAGCACGCCACTGTACCGATAATGTAATTTAACAACGGTTATTACCAAAAGGTAAATTCTTTATATGATCTTATTTCGTTACAGTAAAGTTCAAAATTGTTAAATAAAGGTATTTTACGATGAACATTGACTTCTCTGGAAGCCGTTGAATACTTTTCCGCCGATAGATTTTTGTTAGTCTGATTGTTGAACGATATAAAGTACCTACTTAATTAAATTGAATCTTTTGTTTCGATGCCATTTCTTTTGGCCCTCCTAAATCTGATGATGCACGTGATGCGATAGTTGCTAAAAACCACTTTACTACACAGTAATATAATCTGATATTTAGAAAAAAATAATTTAAAGTTAGCAGTCGTTCCTTACGTCTTTGTGCAAAATAAGTTGAAACTATATGCATTGAAGTTATAATTGATACAAAAATAATTTATTAAATAAAAAAAAGTTTTTACCTGTGTCGTTCTTCGTACAGCTGCGATAGCATGTCTTCGAGATCCGTAGAGAGTGTATTCAGCAACTGTAGAAACAAAATATTTAGTGAGATAATAATATGTGAAATATCATAAGGACGTCTTGATAAATTATTTGATTTAAATCAGAACTAGCTTTTGTCGGTTATCGCGGTAAAAGGTAGCCAGTGTCCTTCCTCAAGAATCGAAATATAGAAATCGAAGCAGCGGCAGCGCTTTAGCCCTAAAAGCGACAGAGATACTTTCGAATTTGAACTATTAATATGGATAGTGCCTCTTGATAATGAATCAGCTGGATTTGTATCGTCATATATTTACTGTTTATTGATGAATATAATTAGTCAGCATAATTGTCACTGTATGGGTTTTACGCAGAGTGTGTATATAGATATATACAGATCTAATGGTGCTAATTTTGTTGTTGACCTCACTAAACTAAAATTCACTAAAATTTATAGTTGAATTTTTTTTTTGTCAGTTGCTTGCCTGTACCTCTGATCAACTTTTATTTGGTACTGAACTAAATATAGTGAAAGCTAAGATGTGACGTAGCAAAAAATGAACTGTAAGTAAAATGAGATTAAAGTAATCCGACAACAAATTTTAGTGAATTTTAGTTTAGTGATGTCAACAACAGAATTAGACACAACAACAACAGAATTAGACACACAACAATTAGAACTTACTTTTTAAATATAGTTTAAAGAAATTCTTATATTTCTATGAAAACTTTGTGAAGCCCCTTTAGTCACTGGATAAATAGAATATACCTAGTTCTTAGGATGCCTTAGACACTAAGGGCTCCCACAAATAACTGCGATGCGATGCGATGCGGCGTGAAGTTCTTCCGGTGCGTTCGTGCGAGCTCTCAGATATTTGCGATGCGTTGCGAATTCGCAGTTTTCTATGGGAGCCCTAAGTCCGTCAATGTACCAAATGTTCACGATGTGTTATTAAAATATATGAACACATTTATATTCTTTTTTCAGTATAAGTACTAAGCTAACACGACAACCTCATGGTTCTTTATAGTAGTAGTAATTTTGTACATTACTGCTATATCTATCAGGATTTTAGATTTCATTAAAATCAGCTTAACGGAATTCACGGACTTCACAATCCTCATTCTAAATCGAACAAGTTTCTAGTAATATCACATAGTCTCCATTATCCACATTGATTTGTTCGATTTTGTATTCGGCCCCGGAGCACATGTGGAACGGACGGAAAATGAGTTAAACCTTGTTCACGACGGCCTCTAGGTTTAGATATTTGCTCTAACGTGACACACAGACATGTAATTGAACGAACTTTTCAACCTATTTCATAGACCACTTTAAAATTGGTCATTCATTTTTAACTACTTCTGTTATAGCTGCAAAAAAGTATTCGATACGATATATTGGGTATAATATAATATGGCAATTATCATCTCACTTGACTCACTTGAACAGATTAAGCTACCTATAGTCTGTAAAATATAAAAGTGATTAGTGAAATTGAAAAAGCACAAATAACAAAGAAAATGTGAATCTAGACATTACGTTGGAGCGCCTTATCCCAACAGCCCTACAGGACATGCCAAATAATAACTGGATTATTCAAACAATATTCAACATTACAGTCAGATAAAGAAAGATTTATTTGTTAGAATATAGTACAATGTATGATGTTATCACATTAAAATACGTTCCTAGTATTCTACCAGGTAATTTGAATTTTAAGTACATTTTACCTAATAGATATGCTTACTATATAGAATTAAATAACAAATTCTCAACAGTAATAATAATCTCACACAATTAACACACGCCTTATTACGTACTTACGTATTTCTAAATACAAACAAATAAAATTTGTGTGTCTGTTTGCAATATTAAAATAACCGCTTATTAATAAATTCATAATAATAGGTATGGATACACTGTACATGTTCCAAAATAACATATTTTTCAATTTTTGTCCGTCCGTATGTTTGTTCCGGCTAATCTCTGGAATGGCTGGACCGATTTTGACGGGACTTTCACTGGCAGATAGCTGATGACCTAAGGAGTAACTTAGGCTACTTTTTTAAACTAGCTTTATCCTGTGGCGTTACCCGCGGTTGTTGTTGTACCGCGGGTAACACCGCGGGACTCAGCTAGTCATAGATAAATTACAAAGATAATGCTCTAGGAACTATAAGTCTGTATGTAACCATGTTAGGTATTTGCTTAGTTCGCAGACGGGGTGGCTGTGAAAAAAAGTTTGTCAAATAAAATCTCTTGGCGGTACCGCGGCCATCCACGCGTAACACCCCACGTGTTATGCTGACTGCTGCTTTTTATTATCTAACTACGGGTTCCATCACTTAACGTGTCTACTACATTTTTGAATATTACTGCTGATAGATAATAAATATACTACTTTAAAAAAAAAAATATTTGAATCACATTACAGATTAGATAATTCCAGTTTAAATTATAACAATAATTCGTTGCAATGGTCCTCTCAGAGTTCTAAATAAAATATTTTCGAATCAGGTAATTACCGTGGAAGAGCCACCTTTCGGCATAATTGGGCCGGCTCGTCCGGAGTGATACCACGGCCTCACAGAAAACCGGAGTGAGTGAGGATACCGGAGGCCCATACCCCAAACCCCTCCCCCTCCAAATCTCCCAAAGGCCGGTAACGCACTCATGACGGTGTTGCGGGTGTCCATGGGCGGCGGTAATCGCTTACCATCAGGTGATATGCCTGTTCGTTTGCCCCCTATTCCATAAAAAAGTTTTTTTTTTATTATTGTATGTTAAATGGTAAAAGTCAGAGAACATTCTATCGGATATTATATTCTACTTTTTATCCGATATACTGTTTTCTGGCTTTTACTCACCTGCACACTGATATAAATGTATTATTAGGTAATAAACAGTTTTTATAAAGAGTGTTAGGATATACTTAGTCAGGGTTGAAAGTGCAGATTTCCTAGCCATTCCTAGGACTTATTCTGAGTCATTTTAATTTTTTGCGGTATACGAGTATTACTCGTGTTTACGCTACGTTTGTTTTAAAGAATTAAATAGAAATCTTTATCTGAAGCTATAAATTTAAAGCAAAAGTTTTATCTCTACTAATAGTCACCTTGTGTACGAAATTCGATCGATAATTCGATGGAGCCGGCTGCACACACGAAAAAACATGACTCATGCGGCGTTACCTCGCTATGCGTATGCTATATCCATTTAAGGCTTACTTGCACTTCAAGCCTTAAATGGAAGCGAGAGATAGATGCAGCGCTTATCTCTCATCATTTCATAAATGTTTCGTTATGACGTTGTCACATTAAACTATCGTCCGTAAACAGACTTTACAGACAACCATTTTTTTTTGTTTTTAGCTTTTTGCACTTCATGTAACCGCTACTACTCTGTATAATAAACTTTCATACTCTTCCATTCGCATAATTTACGTTAAGGATTTGCATCACTTAATGTATAAATATACAATTTGACATGTCATTCATTTATAACGTTATTACAGAACTTTTATCAGATTTCAATCATAGTACAGTGATTTATGTGCGTATACAAACAGAGTCATCACACATTTTTCACGCCAGCGTGCCTTCGAAGGGGCGTGCTTTGACGTAAAGGGATTATACTTAAAAAGTAAACCGTTTTATCTGTCGCTCTGATGTCGCTAGAGCATAAAATGTGCGAATATTCTCGAAAAATTGAGATAGTTGTTAATAGCGCTAATATTTAACACATTAATGATTATAATGATTTTTTTTTTTCACAAAGTCACACAGTGATTGATATTGCACCAATCGAGTTATAATGTAATACCACTAATACCACACTCAAGTACTCTAAGTACTCTACTCTAAGTACACACCCTTATATGATCAATTTGTTACAAACTGTAGCGCGTTGCAACTTTAAGGTACACTGACGTCTATCGAGTGACTTCGAAGTTACCAGGTACACTCAAACACTGGTTATAATATTTATCTATGTTTATAGTTTACTAGTTTTTGCTCGCGTCTCCGCCCGCGTGTATGTCGGTTATCGCGGTAAATAGTAGCCTATGTATTATTCTTTTTTTATTTTATTTATTGAATGATGTATAAGCTATATTGCTGTAAAGTTTCATCCAAATCCGTTTAGTAGTTTTTCGTGAAAGAGTAACAAACATCCATCCATCCATACTTACAAACTTTCGCATTTATAATATTAGTAGGATAGGATAACGTAAAACTATGTACCACTGAAAAATCGTTAGGTACTTATAATATGAAATTCTTCTTTCAAAAGACAAACTGCGGGTAAAATTTATAAATAAATATATACATAAGTACTAGCTGACCCACGCAGCCTCGTTTACGTCTCCTATTGCCCGTAGCGTAATATTTTACCCCGCTTTTGTAACTTTTGTAACATTCTTCTCTCCTCCGCTCCTATTGGTCTTAGCGTGATGATATATAGCCTATAGCCTTCATCAATAAATGTACTATCCAACACTGAAAGAATTTCTCATATCGGCCCTGCGGTTCCTGAGATTAGCGCGTTCCAACAAACAAACTCTTCAGCTTTATAATATTAGTATAGATTCAATACCAAAGATCTTGATAGAATGACCAGATAGATGTGACTGTTTTTGGTTTCAAAATGACTATTTTACAACGCTATTACCTATTTCTGAGTCTACACAAAATCCCATGTTTTTCTTTGTGAAAAATTTATGTCAACCTAAATCCATATGCATTGGTCACCATTGTTATCTTGATTCAATTAAATCAACATTTATTTCTTGTCTAAATCAATGCAAAAACATTGGTCATGAATTTTACTAAACCGATTTGAATAAAGCAACTGATTAGTAATAAAACGAGAAGAAAATTATTAATCGTAAAATCTTATATACAGTTAAACCATGGACATCGAAATTCTTAATTATCGTTATTATCTCGCGTGACAACGTATTGATGATTGCTAGGGGAAATCGCCAAGCGAATTTCATAATGTGCATGAATATTAATAAATAATGACATTATGTAAATTAATATTTCCATTGGAGGCTGTAATTGCAGCGATTTGAGTCTCGTTTTGAACATTATCGAATTTTTCGTAATATTATGTGCAAATTCAACGTTTAAGTATGTTTAAAAACATTAAGATTTAAAGTGCGAACACGTAATATGGCGTACACGTTATATGTATATTTGGCGAAGGTTTAATCGTTTTAATCTCCTTAGTATCTCTTTGAAAAATAATTTTTATGGTATGTATTAGCCCGCCAAAGTGACTCTACTCTGCCTGATGGAAAACTTGAATAGAATCTAAGAGCAGTGGTCACCATACTCATAACGAATGCAGACAATGCAATAATGCAGCATGGGGACGCACTCTTTAGCGACCTTGTGAGATGCTTCAGTATTATTATGCCTCCGGTCTCACACTCACCAAACACGATAGGGCGAATAATGCTGTCATTTCAGGTTGGTCTTCTTTGAGAGTATAGTACCGACCAGGTCGAGCCGACCCATTCTTGTTGAAATCAGCGTGGCTCTAGGTACTACCTTATAAAATGTTTTACAATAGTATGTATTTATTAATTCTAATTAATGCATAATTTCACATAACACTTTCGAGTTACAATTTTTTTTTAAGTAAACATATAATGGTACTAATACCATAATAATAATAAACTCCAATTGATGAAGTGTCTGAACTGACTATCATTGTCTTTAAAGCTGGATTAATCCTAAAGACTTCTGTGAAAATATTTTACGCAATAAACAATGAATAGAACCTTTGTTCTTTGTAATGAATGAGGGTAGCACCTCCCTCCTTATTTAATAACTCGTCAAAATGTCTTCATTCCATTCATACACTTCCCTGTAATAAAACTGATAAATACGGGGCATTTAAATGGAACATCACTTGAATGCCGAGAAAACTCACTTTTCAAATAATTTTCCTGTCTATCAAGCATAGCAAGAGGTCATCGTACTGGTTCTAGAGGTACACAAACCGTTGCTAAGCAATAAAAAGAAACAAACATAACATATCCTAAATTTGCTCAAAATACAATCACCTTTATGATAAGGCAATAAGGTTTAGTTTTTGATTTACGGATTCATTTTGTTTATGGGAATTTTGGAAACCGGGTCAAGAGTTGCATTAAATGAATCATTAGGGCGTAATGTATTATTGATTTGGTATTTCTATGTCAATCTACTGCAAGTATATTAGGTTAAATTATGTTACATCAAAGACTATTTTTTATTGTGCATGAGTGGAATAAACATGATACGAGATCTATAAATTATTTCTCTTAACACATTTAGATGCCTTTTGAAATTTTTAAACTTTATTTGCAGAGGAAATGTAGTGAATACTTGTGTCGCAATGTAGTCAACTGTGAAAGTGAGCCCTTGTTTTTGTACCATAAAGCTAAATAGTCATAGATTAAAGATGAATAATGGTGGAATGTCTTACTAGGTTTTCATTTTACGTCTACTAACGTTCCTATATCAAATTAGGTGATACAGAAACGGTAAATCAAGTGTTAAAAGTTTAAAGCACATAAAAAAACAATAATCATCAAAAAAATTGTCCACACAAAATATATTTTCAGGAAATCCATTGTCAACACCCTCATGCGACCGTCCCTTCGTCAGCAGAACCAACTGAATTACCTTGCACTAATAAAACGCAGTGGCGTAGTACGCTAAATATCCCGTATAAAGCTAACGAGCCCGCTCTAATTGTTTGGAAGTGTCTCGTTATGGAGGGAGACTTATTATAACTTCTTTATTTCTTTCCAACGTTTAATGTTATGACACTGATGATATTTCATATTGTAGTAAACGGTTGCAAACATTTTCAGATAAAAAGTCAACAAGTGCAAGGTGAACAAGTGGCGACGGTTCCGTACCTTAGCTTTAATTATAATCCGTTTACAAAAAATAAAACTCCAATTACATTTCCATACACATTAAATAACACAAATCTTACTAAAAACGATTGCACTCGAGACTTGGGTGTACTACTCGATTCTAAATTACACTTAGACATTCATATCGATAACATTATATATTAGTAAAGCCTTTCGGATGTGTGGTTTCGCCATGCGCTCATGTAAAGATTTAAAAAAACCTAACACCTACCTTTTCCTATACAAAACATTGGTACGTTCTCAGTTAGAGTATGCTGTACCTGTTTGGTGCCCCTTTTATGCAAAATATAAACAGAGGATTGAAATGGTTCAGAAAAGACTCCTTCGTACTACATATTACAAGTGTTTTCATTCTAGAATTTCTTATGTAAATCTTCTAAAACATTTTAAGCTATTGAGCTTGGAGCACAGACGTACTTTACTCATGGTAATGATGCTGTACGGCATATGCCACAATGTGTACAATTGTACGGAATTGTCAAATAAGCTCTGTTATGTGGTACCCAGAACTGTTATTCGGAGGGAGGTGCGCGTACCTCGATTATTCTACACGGAAAAGTGTAGAACTAATACTGGAGAGCGTGCACCTCTTCGCCGATTGTTGATAACGTACAACTTGCATTTCAAGCATTTGGACATATTCGCTCTCACTCAGTCTAAATTAAAAAAAATTGCTTCTGAATCTCTTTCTGCTCAATGAAGACCCTTACCATGCATTTGTTGGAATTGTTTAAATATTTAATCTCACCCCACCCTCTTTTTCTTTTTTCTTCTTGTATAATGCACGTCCGTTACTTTACCCTACACCTTTTATCACCTCGTGGACAATACTGTGGGTTATACGTTATAAACACAATCTGTTAGATATTTGTAAAAACTGTAATGTATAACTATTTTTTGTCCCAAATAAATAAAATAAAAATAAAATAAATAAAAATCCCTACTACTACTACAATTAGATAAAGAATCCGACGTTGATTAGATTTTGTTCTACAAGTAGTTAAAACCTTTACTCAAGTAAATTGACAATTGTATCATGTTTGCATTGCATTGCGTTCAGACGAATGCATTCTCATAAAACAAGCAAAAAATCATTATTTTATGAAAGAAAATTGCTTTTCAAATGATAAAGCGTTTATTAAACAAAAAAATACAAAAGATGTGGTGGTTATAAGATATTTATGTTAATTTGAAATAAGACGAATCTGTCTAAAGTGACTAGAAAAAATACGCTAAATTTGAGCCAAATGAAACAATTCGTAACATTACTCAAGCTTTGTAACGAAACCACAACACTGAAATGTACACTCGAGATTTAGTTTTATTCAAACCTTTTGCTAGTACTATAGTATGCAAATTCGGACATTAAAACTCGCGTCCCTAGGGTGTCAGTTCTACACCCTGTCTCTGTTTATGAATAATGGCATATCTTTACGCCGTCGCGACGTCCTAAACGACACTTTTTATACAACACACAAGTAATTTCTGAACGAGTTGCTATCTATTTTTAAATATGGACAATAAAAGTTTTCTAGTAGTCTAGACAAAAAAAATAAGCATTATTAGAGTGTATGGGAATCTACAGTATACTTTAGTATTTATTATATTACTTACTATTAATAAACTACACTAACTTATCTCATAGCAGGGATGTTGTAAAGCTCGGTAATCACAACAAATCTGTTTAAATCCGAATCTGAAGTAAAGTTTCGAATAATTTCAGCTAAAGTGGAGTCTAAATAAGTAGCTCCATTCTAAAAACATGATCGTGTCTACAATAATAATTATTAAAATATAAAAACCAAAGTAAAACTCTTAAGATTTTATCTACTTTAAAATAACAGTATATTTGTTAAGTCTATTCATATTACTATATCTACCTGTTCTTATTTATTAAAAGTCTAATTTTAGTTTACTTAATACGAATTTACTGAGTCAAAGCAAAAGTTAATCTCATCCCAAAGTTTTTCATTACAAGACAGGTTTACCTATTCCTTAAAAATAAAAAATTATAATGAAATACAGAAATAGAACTGAGAATGATCAAGGGCCAAGGTTTAATAGCTTTCGGTTTTTCATTATAAAGTTGGTACAAGTCAATTACGGTCGCTGATACGAAACAAAAAATAAGAAACGAAAAAATTCTGATATCTCTGAAGAGATCTCTAATTTAAATTTAAAACTGAAATTTAAACACGGCTATGAAAAAGGTTTTTGAATATAATTATGTAACTTTCAAGACAATACATAACCCCATAAGCTAAAAGCAAGCTAAACGTGAAATAATTTAAATATGGTCCTCAACTGCAAATATGTATTATCTTTCTGGTTGATTAGATTCTGCAGAAAAAAAGTACATACGAGTATCATAATATACACACATCAAAAGTGTCTAGGGATCAAGCATTTTTATGCGGATTTCTTGAGATTGAGATGTGGCTTTGGCCCTGGCCTGCTCAGTCGCCAGACTTGAACCCGATTGAGCATGCATGGGATATGCTACAGAGAAGAGCTCTGCCGAATATGGAGGGTATCCAGTCGCAAGAAGACCTTTTTTTGTTGTTGCAACGAACATGGGCGGCCATTCCATAGCGTGATTTGGATGAACTCATTTTGAGTATGCCAAACCGATGTTCTTGTGTTAGTGTTCGCGGTAGAAACACGGATTATTAATTGTTTAAGTTACCTAATAAAATTTTAAAGAAAACTGTTATTTCAGTCTTTTTTTCGAACTTTAATGTTAGTGGTTCAAATGTCAAAAATCCTTTTATTAGGAAAATGGCAAATTTCTTTATTAATGCAAAGGTGACTTGGTTTATCGTTACTGTGACAAACGAAAACACTTTATTTGATGAATCCTTAAAGAAAATTTTAATTAATATCAATCAGGAGAAAAGTTATTGCAAAAATATATGTTGATCCCTAGACACATATGTTGATCCCTAGACACTTTTGATGTGTGTATATTTCTAAAACGATTTTGTTTTCAACACATTTTATAAACAAGACTTATGAAGTAGGTAAATGGTGAACAAAAGTTTAATAAGAATAAGTGAGTAGATTAGATTATAAAACCGTCGCTTAATACTGCTGCATTGTATGATGATTTTAAGTAAAGCATTGCTCTACGAATGCTCTGAAGTTGCAGCTGCAGCGTGTCATAATCGTATAACTATAAATTCTTAAAATTTAAAAAAAACCCCGACATAATAACCTGAGTTCCCTTTAAATAGTAAAAAACACATGCGCTTTCATTTGAGACCCCACTCGATGATATTTTGCAGACATTCGGTTACATTCTTCCCTACTTTCACCCCCATAACTTTTAAACGACTCAACCGATTTTCATGAAACATGTCTAAGAACACTCGCACGTAACTCACCTTTCATACAAAATAAAAACTAAATTGAAATCGCTTCATCCGTTCGCGAGCTACGGTGCCACAGACAAACAGACAGACGGACATGTCAAACTTATAACACCCCTCTTTTTGCGTTGGGGGTTAAAAATGAGAGAATTTGTTGTCCCACGACTCAATGCATCACACATCGATTGGAGAAGGTGGCTAACAATACTAACAAAGTCATTTCAAAGATCTTTATTTATGGATCATCAGATCTTGTCTCTCAGAAGTGGAAAGTGGAACAACAAACAATTTTTTTTAACCGATTTAAATAATATGTCAGTTGTACCTATGTACTTAAAATTGTTTTTAAATACAGCCGTAACAATAAAGGAAACAACTATTTTCTTTTCGGACAAGGTACTTTACACATTAGCGTAGCGTAGAGCGCGTAGAACCTACGTTTTACAATACAGCTAACTGTCGGAACTTTAGAATAGTATTTCCACATTCAAACATTGGTTACATACAAAAGGATTCACGATTAAAGTTGGCGTGTCAGTTTGATGCCGTTCAATTTCCGATACAGCTTCGAAACGGCGCCGCGCATCGTGCCGCTTCCTTTGAACATACCCCTTCACTAGTAGGCATAGCCGACGTGTTCTGTTTACTTGATACTACAATAGAGTGGTTCGGTGTGATTTCGGTTGGACAACTCGGATCGTTTGCATATTTGCGTAGGTTGTATATTGAGGCGTTGCGGAGGGATACCCTAGCCGGCAAAAAACGTCCACAACGTAAGATTGACGCCTCGTTGTCAAAATGGTAGCGTATGAGAATGATGTGAGGTCTCGGGCTCGAATCCCGTGTAGGATTTTTTTATTTTATCTGCAAATAATTGTTTTTGGGAGTTTGGATGTTTTCTATGTATAATATGTATGTATTTACAAAAAAAATGTAAGAAATATTTATTTAATTATTTCGTGAACAAAAAATTTATATAATCTGTAAGTTGCAAATATTTTTAAAATTGTATTCTATGCACCTTTACTTCAATTCTCTGCTATGGTAATCGCAGAGAATTTATTTTTATCGATAAAAAAAATCATGATAAAAAATGTATACCCGAATAATTATTTTCTTTATACTTACCTTGAATAGAACTTGAAATAAATATTTTTATGATAAGAAACTTCGTTCCTATCTGGTGTCCCACGACACCACACGACTTTTTTTTTTCAGACTGAAAATTGTGACTTAAACATACTATAGCAGATGTACTCATTGCCAGGCTAGTCACCAGTCTAGTGATATTAAAAAAGTATGTATTTTCTTTTTAACCGACTTCACAAAAGTAGGACTCAATTCGACTGTTTTTTTAAGTTTCTTACCTCAGAACTTTCGACTTGGTAAACAGATTTTGATGTTTTTTTTATTTGAAAGCTGGTGCTTTCTGTGTGGTCCCATTTCAATTTGGTCCAATTCTTGAAGTTGTTTTTTATACAACTATTTTCTTTTTGTTTACATTTTTATAAAAGTGTTTTCTCATAAATATTTTCAAGCAGTATGAATACATTACGACTTTAGAACGGCAAAGTTTAGAACAAAATATTTAATTAATTACAAGAGCGTCGTCGCTGTAGTAGAAACGAAGCAAAATAAAACAAAAGGTCCTTTAGAACAATCGAAGCTTTAGGGGAAAATAACAAATACCAGAACAAATCAGGCGAGACTGTGCCTTTGTTCATTAAGAAAAAAAAATGCTTAAACTGCTGAGGACTGTTTATTATTTGGTTCCGTAGAATTCAGTACAATTATAACATTTTTGTGTTTTGATGTTTTTTTTATATTTATTTATGTAAAAGAACTTTATTCGGTATACATATATGTAATTTTTAGGTTAAAACGATAGTAGATTTTGGGAGCAGCTTCTTAGTAAATACGATCAACTGCAACTTAACTTTAAACATCTTTACAATTTCTATTTGCTAATAACAGCTGTTGAAATAAATTAAATTAAAAAGCTTTTTAAAACAAGCTTTTACTGGAATGCCTCGAAATGAATCAAACGAGTCCAAACTCGATGATGTTGCGACGTTTCTTTACAGAGTTTCTATGGCCACCTTCCGACTCCAGCATCAGATCAGCTCTATGTCATTAAAATATTCTATTGTCACGCTGTATACATATGCTTGCAAAATTTCAGCAAAATCGATTGATCTGCTTCAAAATTGAGTTGCAAGATTCCGTCCGAACATACAAACAAGCATACATACATTGCAAGTTAATAAAAAGCTTGTAAAATTCGATAAACGCTGCTCATCTATTAATGGACGTATAAAGATTAAATTCATTTCTGAAAATTACGAAGGATCCCTAAGCACAGTTGTTTTCCGGACTAAAAATTGCCGGACTTCGGCATCAATGCACAACTTTCTTCATTTGCACAGTGAGCTGTTTGCTATCCGAAGTTACAAGCATAGATTTTAAAGGTGAAAATAAGTTTATTTGTTACGCTTTCAGACGAAAACTACTTAGCCGATCATTTATTTATTTATTTAAGTCTTCATGCATAATTGTTGCACAGGCGGACTTAATGCCGTGGGCATTTTCTACCAGTCGACCTTAGGGTGATGCAGAGCCAAGAATGGTAGATGCACAGTGTTTAGAAATGTTAAATAATATAATTCCATTATAGTATATCATATTTCCAGAGAGCGAGAGAGAGAGAGAGCTTATAAATGTAAATTACATAGTGATTTTACATTGTTACTTATTCTATATTCATTAGGATATTAGTACACATAATATTTAAGTAATTATATACTCACACATATATAAATATATACTCACACATATATAAATATATACACACATAATATACATATACATACATAATACATTATATTTTTTGTTATGGAGAGGACAAAATTTAGGTCGATCATCATGAAACTTTTTACACATATTCTTGGAGGTATTAGAAGTAACATAGGATATTATTTGCCTATTAAATGCGAGCGAAGCCGCGGGCGAAAGCTAATAATATTATAAATGTGAATGTAAGTTTGTTTGTTACGCCTTCACAGAAAACTACTTAACCGATCATCATGAAACTTTGTACACATATTATTATGCTTGGAGGTATAAGAATAAGAAGTAACATAGGATACTTTTTATAGTTTTTATGTAATGCGAGTGAATCTGCGGGCGAAAGCTAGTACAATATAAATCTATACTAATATTTTAATATTATAAAGCTGAAGAGTTTGTTTGTTTGAACGCGCTAATCTCAGGAACCGTTGGTCTGATTTGAAAAATTATTTCAGTGTTAGATAGCCCATTTATCGAGGAAGGCTATAGGCTACATATCATCACGCTAAGACCAATAGGAGCGGAGCACCAATGAAGAATGGTACAAAAACGGGGGAAAATTATTACGCTACGGGCAATATGAGACGTAAACGAGGTTGCGTGGGTCAGCTAGTATGATAAATGATAATAAATGGACTATGCATACTACACACATCAAAAGTGTCTAGGGATCAAGCATTTTTATGCGGATTTCTTGAGATTGAGATGTGGCTTTGGCCCTGGCCTGTTCAGTCGCCAGACTTGAACCCGATTGAGCATGCATGGGATATGCTACAGAGAAGAGCTCTGCCGAATATGGAGGGTATCCAGTCGCAAGAAGACCTTTTTTTGTTGTTGCAACGAACATGGGCGGCCATTTCACAGCGTGATTTGGATGAACTCATTTTGAGTATGCCAAACCGATGTTCTTGTGTTAGTGTTCGCGGTAGAAACACGGATTATTAATTGTTTAAGTTACCTAATAAAATTTTAAAGAAAACTGTTATTTCAGTCTTTTTTTCGAACTTTAATGTTAGTGGTTCAAATGTCAAAAATCCTTTTATTAGGAAAATGGCAAATTTCTTTATTAATGCAAAGGTGACTTGGTTTATCGTTACTGTGCCAAACGAAAACACTTTATTTGATGAATCCTTAAAGAAAATTTTAATTAATATCAATCAGGAGAAAAGTTATTGCAAAAATATATGTTGATCCCTAGACACTTTTGATGTGTGTATTAATACAAATACGAAAGTAACTCTGTCCGTCTGCTACGCTTTGACGGTTAGATAGGACCTTGGAGAAGGACATAGGCTACTTCTAACCGACATAATATACCTACACGGACAGAGTCGCGGGCAAAAGCAAAACTTAGTAACGTCATAAATTGCAAAACGTTTACCTAATTGTATTTTGTAATGTCAATTGAAAAGTAGTACCTACATGGGTACTTACTTTTCTGAGACGGAATGGATTCAGAGGCGTTTACATTGTAATCTATATTTTATGACGTTTGTATATAACATATTTTATAGAAATCATGTATAACTTTGTAACCAGTTATTTTAAACGCCTTACTTTTTTTTCTTAGCAATGAATCTGTGGAGTACTATTGATTGCCGGCATTAAGTAGGGATTGTGGCTTCATTATTCTTTTGTATTTTTCATAGGATTGTCATATGTTCGAAGTTTGTGGTTCAAATTAAAAATGTAGAAAAAATAATTGTTAAAACAATGTAGCCCAACATCTTTTAAAAACGTTTACTTATCTATACCTTTGGTTTAAAATATAATAGTCAAAGGTTTTAACCATTGAAGAACATCCACATATAGACTATACATATATGGAGGTACTTCAATGGTTAAAACCTTCCTTTAGTCCTTCCTTTCTTTCCCACCGACCTACGCAATCTTCTTTTGTCTTTTAGTACATTATATTTCTTTTCTATCCAACTGACTTAAGACCTTAATGACCTCCTCATTTATTTTATTTATTCATTCTTATTACTACAGTAATCATTTTTTTTATTTTTTTTTACCGAACACTTTCTAATCGATGGTCTATTGAGACCAAGTACACAGTATTAGCAAACTGCTGGTAGGATTGTGAAGAAATAAACGAGACGAAAATGCAGGAGCGTATTAAGAATTTATATGTTTGCTAAAGAATATATTTTATTATTACGTGTATGATGACTACTGATTAATGTCTCTGCTTTGTATATAATAAGCATTGTTTTGTATTGTGTAATTATTATTTTATGGTTTTTATGTAACTTTAACCTATGGATTTATATTAATAAACTGTCTCTGAACATTGGAGCTATTCACAAACCGGGAGAAACCAATGTAAATATTTTTTTAGAAACATATTCCTCGCAACTAGAACGACGAAGAAGATCGATTGTTTTTGGAGATTTCAATATGGATTTGCTGAACCCCAATAGCAATGTCACGAAATATATGAAAGAAACTCAAGAAGCAGGATACAAAATACTAAATAAAATTAATAAGTCGTACGGGACTCGAGTCACTAATACGACAAACACAATATTGGATCACATATGTACAAATATAAGTAACCACTCATTTAGTATATCGTTAATTGAATCCAGTCTTTCTGATCACAAAAAAGTATATGAGGAAATTGGACGTTTGAAACCACAAATTAATAGAAAAATACGTTACAAGGCAATTGATTATAAAAAGTTATACAATAATACTTTAAAAGCGAACTACGTAAACAACGATCATAACTTTTACTTCTTGGAAAAGTTTATACTAGAACAGATACATACGAATAAAATAGATAAATCGAAAATTTTAAATCCACCGCAAAAAGACTGGATTAATCAAACTATTATTAATGCTATAAGTCTGCGAAATACTTTATACCAACAAATCCAACCTGAATGATCAAAGCATAAGTAAGAAGTTTAAGGAACAACAACAGAGAGTAAAGATCTTAATCAATACACACAAGAAAGACTTCTACCATAATCTGTTTCAAAAGTGCAACAATGAACCTAAAAAGATGTGGGAAATCATAAATAACTTAGGTTTAAATAAATTAAAAGACAGCAGTGCTCCCCCTAAATTAACATCGAACTCGGAAACTATCACAGAAGGTAATTTGATATGCGATGTATTTAACTCATTTTTCTCATCAGTAGGCGCTGACTTGGCTAACAATATACCTAACATGTACCACGTACATACGGCCAATATCCTAATGATGACCAAAATTACACTCACACGCTGACACTAAATGAACTCTCACCGTGTACTGTCCAAGAAATTTCCAATATTATCGATGATCTTGATAACAACACTAGCACTGGCCTAGACGGTATGAGCACCAAAGTGATTAAGTGCTTAAAAACAATAATTATTGAGAGATTAACGGACTGTATAAATGTGTGTTTATCACGCGGTATCTTTCCCGAAACGCTCAAGGTTGCTAGGGTCAGTCCTATTTTCAAATCCGGAAGTAGAACTGACCCAAGTAACTATAGACCGGTATCGGTATTACCTGTGATATCTAAGATATATGAACGGGTTTTATATACACGCCTAAATAAGTATTTAACTCAAAAAAAGTTTTTAATAGACCAACAGTACGGCTTTCGTTCAAAATCCAGTACTCTAACTGCCGCAGTAGATTTAATTACAAAAATTAAAACTCATATCGATCAAAGGAGTTTGGCTTTAGGTATTTTTATTGACTTAAAAAAAGCATTTGACACAGTAAGCCATCAAAAACTTTTACAGAAATTGGACAACATAGGCATCATAGGCACAGCCCTTAAAATGTTTAGATCATATTTGGAAAATAGGACACAAGTTGTTAAACTAGATAATTTCACTAGTTCATATCAGAATGTGACATATGGTTGTCCTCAAGGCTCAATTATCAGTCCACTACTGTTTTTAATTTACATAAACAATATTAATAACATAGGTCTAATTGGACACCTAACATTATATGCGGACGATACGTGCCTATTTTATTTTGGTGAGTCTATCCACAACATACTAACAAACGCTCAAAACGAATATTCTCAACGAATGGTTAAAATATAATTTACTTACAATAAACACATCAAAAACATCATCTG
Source organism: Diaphora mendica (assembly GCA_949125395.1). Taxonomy (NCBI): domain Eukaryota; kingdom Metazoa; phylum Arthropoda; class Insecta; order Lepidoptera; family Erebidae; genus Diaphora; species Diaphora mendica. The sequence goes on along the minus strand of OX421324.1, from coordinate 16,359,979 downwards.
TGCTATTCGCGACAAAAAATAAACATATACCCGACTTTATACCACTTACAATAAATAACGAAATAATCAAACGATCTCATCATGAAAAATATCTTGGATTGTGGGTAGATGACAAACTTACCTGAAAACTACATATAGACCACGTCAGAACTAAGTTAATTTCAATACTAGGGGCAGTGCGTAAAGTATCAAAGTGCATTCCAAACAAAGCCCGTACTATTATTTATAATTCTTTGGTGAAGTCGCACCTTGAATATCTAATTGAGATATGGGGATCAGCAGCTGTATCTTATTTGAATACACTGCAAAGAATACAAAACCAAATAATTAAAGTACTATTTCATTACCATTACCTAACTCCTACAAAAGTATTATATGAAAAAACCAAATTAATGAACCTCAAACAACTTTACACCTATAAAACATGCATTTTAGTTAAAAAGATCACCAACAATTCCATTCAAACTGACATACACTTACACAAGAAACCAAACACACATAATTTAAGAAATACAAATAAAATACAACTAACGAAAGTACGAACTAACTACGAAAAAAAAACAATATTATATGAGGGAGCACAGCTGTATAATAGACTGCCGAATGAATTAAAGGAATGTGACAGTTTAAATGTATTTAAAGGCGGGCTAAAGAAATAAGTTTGTACATGTACATTGTAACTTCCAATACGCTGAAAGGTGAATAATATATTAGTCATAAGATAATGCTATGTATCTCATTCTAAGTGTACTGTAAGTTCTTATGAGAAAATAAAATTTAAACTTTAAACTTTAAACACATGTAACTTAGTAGAACTCTATTTCTAACATTGTGATTTAGGTAGTTTTAATTTTCAGATCGTTATACACCGTATTTACGACTTCGTCAGTGAGCGATTGACGACTTCCAATTCGATAAATTCTTTGAAACATAATTTTTGTAAACGACCACTAGAACTGTTCAAGTCCATACCTACATATGCCTCATTATCCGCCTGAAATATGGTAGCACTAATAATTATTATAATTGAGCAAACAACAATAATAATAATAGGGGTCCACGGTATTTAATTCGTTACACTGTGTAATAAATGATAGAGCCGAACTGTAGTGAGTCAGTAGAATGAATCAGCATACAATTATTTTTTTTATAGACAACTCCCGCACTAGGAATAAATCCTGTGACGCGGGGGACTTTACAAACATACATCAAACGGACACAAAGTACACCCCGACTCAGGACAACAATTTGTGGATCACACAAAGTGTTGTCCTACGTGGGATTTGAACCCACGACACTTGGCGAAGTAGGAAACAGCGTGGTGACCGTTAAACCACTAGGCCAAACGTGCAGTCATAATCCTAGTATGTACTAAATATTTAATTGATCTACACATGTTATGTACCTAATATTGGTTTATTAGTGCAACTAGAAAATAAATGAAATCGAATAGAGAATATTATTCTCATCTATCCCATTTTGGTCAAAGCAATATCTGATCAGAATGCAGTTTAAATCAGGAAATGTAAATGTCAAACACACCTGGGTATCCTGAGATTCAAAAATGCCATCCTGCAAATTGGTTTTGCTTGTGGTCAATGCTGTCAAATAGGCTGATATGTTGCGATTATACGAAAATCACCTTTATTGTAATAGCGAAAGACTCTATAATATAATATTCAGACACTATTCACCATGTGGTCTGGTAGCCTTCGTTATTGAAAAAGTTTTAGTGAACATGCTTTACAATGGCAATGGTATTTTTTTTGAATATTTTACTTTTTCATACATGGTATGTTTTAAGGAAAGAAAAAGTGATAGAAATGGAAGAAAAGATGTGTTAAGAACGGATTCGGTAATGTCAGTAATGGGTCAATATAAATGTATATAATATATTTTATAAAATTCCACATGGTATTGTAATCAGTTATAAGTATAATAATGTATGATGTGGTAGTATTTAAATAAATAAATAATAAAGCTCCTCCGGGTCTCATTTGTCGGAATGTTCAAACAAGTTCGAATAATAAATCGAATAGCCGGTAAACTCAAGCTCCAATCATATTATATTATTTAGTTGAATATCATGCGCCAAACGTATAATGCTCAGCAGATTGCTTAATAGTCTCAAATAGATCTATAAATCACACTTCAGAGATGAAAAACCCCTTAGGAGCTCAGTGAGCACTAAATCATTAGGGAATTGAAACAACGTAATGGTGTTGGAACACGCAACTAGCTAGTAACAAATGTAACAAGGAGATCAGAACCCAGTTTTACTTTAAGCTATGCGATATATCTGAGCACTTGTGACAAGTGGTTTCTTGGTAAATAGCTCGTTACATTCACGTAGACCGCCTCGGTGACGCAGTGGTAGCGTATAAGTACGACTGCTGTGCATCAGGTCTCGGTGAACTGAATTCGAAGGTTGAACTAGTTGTTAGTATACCTACTAGAGGGCACTTCCCAATAACTATTCTCATTGGTTCTCATGACAACCGATACCGACGCGACGGCTTAACGTGCTCTCCGAGGCACATGCGGGAAACATCGCTATCTTCGATACTCTGGGCTGCTTTTAAGAATTTCTTGTAAGAAAAATCCAACAGCAGTCCGACCCGGGACTCGAACAGACCCTTGATCGGCAGTCGCTTATGCTAACCGCGAGACCAACGAGGCAGTCTACAGTTAGTAAAGAGTCCGCGCTTTAAGTAAATTACTAGTTTTCTAACCGCCGACGCAAAAAGAGGGGTGTTATAAGTTTGACGTGTCTGTCTGTCTGTCTGTGGCACAGTAGCTCGCGAACAGATGAAGCGATTTCAATTTAGTTTTTTTTTGTATGAAAGGTGAGTTACGTGCGAGTGTTCTTAGACATGTTTCATGAAAATCGGTTGAGTCGTTTAAAAGTTATGGGGGTGAAAGTGGGGAAGAATAACAGAATGTCTGCAAAAATATCATTGGCGTATGATTACTCGATTAAGTGCTTGAGGAGGGGGTTTTTAAAATTTTGAATTTTAGCTTGTTGTAACCTAAGTTGTTCTTGATGTTGTTTTAGTTATCCATCTGTTAGGTACTTATAACATTATATATACAGAATAAACTGCTACTAAACGTAACGCACACCTAGAGTATTTACATACTAGCCATAACTCGCAGTTTCCCTCATTTTATGGACACTTTCTTAAGGATTGTATCTTAATTTTTAACAAACCAAACACTTCGCTCTTTTTGTATTAGTATTTACTATAGTATTTTTTGGATGTGTAAATAAAACGTTATCGCTTAAGGGAGACCTGCGTTTAGCAGTGGGTGGCGATAGGTTGATTCGATAGCATTTTTTGTTTTATTAGATATAAAAGTACGCGGTTTTAAGGTTTTATTTTAAGGTCGTATATTTATATATTTTATATCTAATGTTAATAAGTGGTATTTATTATTGTAGATTTTTTTCTGACACTAATATTTTTCAAATATGTATTAAGCATATGTACATACCTTCATGTATGATCCTCCATTTCTTTCGTCACAGTGCCGCCTAATGTAGCGCTGGCAAATGTTCGACATTTTCCACTCTGAAAAATATAAAGACCTTGTTAGTTCACACAATGGGCTTATTATAATCAAGTTATTTTCGTTTTCGTTACCTACAAGTTAAGCTCATTTTGTGACATAATGGGGAAAAACTAGAACTCATTTGACACGGAATCAGATCGTGTTAATATCACAACCGTATTTGTGAGAAAAATAACAAGAATGTAATCTAATTTTGCTTTTAATAATAATAACTTCACACATCTCACATACGACCCTCTAATTTTAAACTAGGCAGAGTCTTTTTTTTTTACGTGTGGAAACCCTATGGGCCGTCAGCCCACCCGGAATCAGATCGGAAGTTCTTGCGGTGCATTCGTGCGAGCTCGCAGATATTTGTGATGCGTTGCGAATTCGCAGTTATGTCTGGGAGCCCTAAAACCACACGGTGTGCCATTCTGCACCTTAGACAGGAGGGGTTCGGGATCTGCTGTTATTATGCCGTCCGGACCCAAACTAGGCATAGCCTGTGCTATGGTAATCAGACCGCTGATTAAGCATATTTATATAAGTACATGTTTTTGAACTCACAAATATTATAGATTTAGATAAACTATCTTTTGCCTGCGGCTCCGAGCGCGTGTATGTCGGTTATCGCGACAAAAAGTAGCCCATGTCGTTTTCCAAGGTCCAATCTATCTCTATACCGAAATTCATTCAAATCAGTTCAGCAGTTTAGCCGTGAAAGCGTAACAGACAGACAGAGTTACTTTCGAATTTATATACTATAAGTATGGACTAGTATGGAAATGTGGATTGCATTGACACACAAAATAATGAGTCACTACGCTTCTTAACAGTAACAATTAAATACTGGACCCTTATATCCGTTGTTCGATATTTACAACATTCACTTCTAGTGATATGAATAATATTATAATTGATATATTGATGTTAAAGTATACAAAATACATGATCGTGCTCATCACGCAATTATTTGAACTGGATGGGAATCGAACCTGTGACCTCCGGCTTTAGCAGTCAAGGTCACTAACCACTAAACCATCACGCTCGTCTTAGGTAATAAGGTGTCTGAAAAGACCGAGACCGTCGTAAGGTTTTCCGAATAACGAGACGCGGTCATTCCCACGGGAGATAATAACAAGATCTTGACTCCGTCTGTAATTTGTGAGCTGAAATGTTTATTTGGGAAATTGGATACAAAACATTCATATGTATTTATTTTTACAACAGAACTTTTTATTTTAGAACTCTATAGATAAAATCTTTTTTTTTAAATCCATGAAATACTTTTTTTAATATGGAAAAGTTAATCCATAATATGTTTGTCTGTCTGCTATGCTTTCAAGGCTAAACCATAGGACCGATTTGAATGAAATTTGGCATGGAGATACTGATTCTTGAGGAAGGACATAAGCTACTCTTTACCGCGATAACAAACACAAACGCCGGCGGAGTCGCGATCAAAAGCTAGTATATAAATTTGAAAAGAAATTTTAAGTCTACAGTATATTGTGTTTGTTTAAATACTGCAATACAATTGCTAGGACAGTTTCACTATTCAAACCGATACAATTGTGGTTAGTCAACACAAGAGTTAGGAAACTAAATAATGCGTCACTACGCTTGTTAATAAAAGCAATACCGGGGAACTATATCCGTTGTTCAATATTTACAACATTCACTCCTACAGCTATTAATAATATTTTAATTAAGTTATTGATATAAGAGTATATGTAAATATACATATATTATAAACCTCTTATCAAACCAATTACGCAAGCCCCTGTGCGAAATTATATAATAAACAAGTAGGTATTGGTCATGATGGTTAAGGTAAGGTAACTTTGAGGAGATGCATACTATTAGGTACTTTAAAACAAGTTTGGGTAAGCTAATCTCCATCACTACGTCATAAATATTTATATTAAGTGAGGGACTCAAATTGAATAGTTCATACATTAGATCTATTTTTATACACTTATAAGAAACTATGTATTTAGATAGAAACGGATTATGGTAACAGGACTTAATGAAAATAAATTATTCCTAATTGCCTCACTTTTAATTAGGTAAGTTTTAAGACCTAAAAAGTCCGACAATAGACTTCCTACAGAACTTCGATATCGCCTTATAGGTACTTGGGTTGTAGAGGTCTACTGACAGATGAAAAAATCGAAGTTCAGGTTACCGTAGTAGACTTAAAGCCGCCCTAAACAATATTTGAAAACAAATGAAAAAAATCCAATGTATGGTTCTAATGTTTTATAGTAGAAATCATGTGTAAAGACACACATAATGATTTCTACCATACCATTATTAATTTAAACTATTCAAGTTCCCCGATACACATTTAGAAATAAAACCACACATTTCTTTGTATGTATAGATCTCGGCAACTGTTTAGGGAATCCATCGAACGGTGGCTAGCTCCGCCGACAAATTAAAACAATTCAAACCGCATCCGGCATGTAATTGAAGATGTGTAGGAAGTTTACAATTGGATTTGGACGTACTGTGTGTAAATAATACTATAATAGTAACATCTGAGGGATTCTGGTTTTAAATTTAATGGAACGGGTACCGACTAGCTCACTACTTATTAGCATAAACAATGTAGACTGTAATAGAACTAAACTTTAACGCTATTCACTAAAATATAGCGGACAATCGTCTATCTGTATTCATGATGTTTCTGAATGATATTATTTACACTGTCTCATTATACAGTAAATGTTAAATATAATAAAAATAGGGTTATCCCCCATATAAAATTTTACAATTTATATAACTAAAATTTTGCAATTAAGTAGATAAGTAATAGTTGGGTGTATATTTTTTTTCATTCGAAATCTTTTACACCAAGAAATTCCTATGCAAAGCAAAGTTTAGATAAACCTCCAAAAAATGTACTTTATGTAAAGTTGAAGTTTATTTTATAGTATTAGGGCAATGTTTTGATTATTACATTTATTACCCTGGACTTTGCCAAATATAATTGTGACATTCAATCAAATTCAATCTTTCGTATTCGTAATAATCACATACATTTTTTTTATCCTGGAATATTCTCTAACAAGGAAAATTTGATCTGTATTTTACTCGGTTACTAACGGATTAAAAATAAAAACACCCGAATAGTGAATTATTTTAAATTTTCGGAAAGCTACATATGAGAACACGCGGCACGTCTGAGAGCTAGCCAATCCACTTTATTTTTGATATAAAATTAGATTTAGAATGGATTTTAAGACACTTACATATTATATTCGTACTGGTATGTTACGAAAACTATTCTCCTGCTAAGCAAGATCCGCATACTAATGAATGTCAAGGTCTTAATCAAAACGTGTGATGCGAAACGGAAAATAGTTACTTAGTATTCCAATAAATTTGCGAATATACCAGCTTTGTACTTGCTATGTGAGCGGACCAATCACGTCTCTCATAAAGTGACAAATAAATACGAAGATCCGCGCGACGCACGTGCGATCACGCATCTGGATGACATGTATAGACTTCATTAGTAAATTGTTGGTTCCGCCTTATACTTTGTACAGAAATATTGCAAATGATAACATACATACTAGGATAGGAGCAAGGATAGGTATAGAAGACAGTATAGTTAAAACGGTACTTATTAAGGAATAACATAATGTCAGTGACTTGGTAGGTACTTTAGTGCTGGTGTCAAATTATCTAGTTCTATAATACATCATTCCTCACATTTAACTACTTAATAAACTAAATAATAATTCACTGTTCGTGAAGAGCTTTCCTATATTTTTTTTATTAGTGTGAATTTAACAGACTCAAGTTTATCAAAACTTGTTTTTGCAAAAAAGCCAAAAAGTCAATAATTGAAGTAAGAAATTACTTTATTATTGCGTAACACCCCAAGCATAAAGTAATTTGAAGATCAAGGCAAATTTTCTTAAGTTCCCTAACCTCGTGAAATATTTCGTTTTATTTGTTTGCAGTTGCAACCCCAGTCAAATCGTCCCCTACGAAATAATCGTCATGGTACACTAGAGTTTTTAAAAGTTTACAAACAAAACCATTTCATTTCATATTATCAAAAAATTTAATAGCATTTACAAAAAAGTATAAAGCAATTTTGGGTAAGTGTAAAGAAAAAGCATTAAGAGCTTTGAAGGTAAATTTTAAATGTTGTTTTTCTTTACTTTCTAGTCAGTTCTTCATGACTTCTTAATTGTTAGTCGTTCGTCAAAGTATGTAATAGAAAAGTGTAAATAGATTTTATTTAAAAAAATAGCATTATTGATTGTCAGTAGACAATATTGTGCTCTTTCCGTTTTAGCTGAGAGCTGGGAGGCATTTTAGCTGACGTACTTCTTACGTCAGCTAAAATGCCTCTCAAATAAATAAAAACGCATACATATCATCATCATTACCACGATGTCTACCACTGCTGGACATAGGCCTTTTCAATAGCAAGCCAGTTGGTTCGATCCTTGGATTCTCGCATCCAGCCCCTGTCAGCACAGATATCATCATCATCATCATCGTCATCATCAGCCCGTTGCAGTCCAGTGTTGGACATAGGCCTCCCCCAAAGAACACCACAGAGCTCGGTCTGTTGCTTTTTGCATCCAGTCGCTGCCAGCCCTCCTATGCAGATATACTAAGCGTAAAATAAACATGTACTCGAAGGGCATGCAACTTATGTATCATTGAAGGATACACAGTAACTTCTTTACTTTAAAAATGTACGTCAACTGTACCAAACTCAAACAATGCCTTATTTAAAAAATGAAAAAACAAAACAAATCTAAAGCGGAAATCGTAGTGTTGAACAGAGAAGAACGAACCAAAATACGTTATATGCCTCAGTGAATGTAGATGTCAAAAAACGGACGAAGCAATTTGTGTGCAAACCTATTCGAATGTGAGCAAAGAGTGCCGTTGCCTGGCAACGGACACTTTACTACTACTAACCATAGACACTTTACACTTGGTGATTTATTTTGATTTGGTATTTATTACTTTATTCTTTTTTTTTTACAAATAGTAGGTATTATTAAAATACATATTTGACACATTAAAGTCAGCAAAATTATATTTTGTTATCTGCTTGATGTGATGATAGGTTGTGACCTGTATGTAGTTTCACATAACGAATAATTCTTATGTATATTCTCTTTTCGCTTATTACTTTTCTTCCAAAATTTGAAGTCTGATTTAGTTATAACCCTAACAAATTAACACGGATACCTGTTCGTTTCCATTAGTAGTAAATAAAAGTATCAGATGCCTTAGTTGGTACCTTCTATAATCTCGGACATTCGGGTCTTATAAATGACATGTTCCTATGTCTAATATGCTCATGTATTCAAAACCGCTCAAATTACCCAAAGCTTTCTAGTTAGGATCGTAATTTCCTTTCTGCTAGTGTCATCCCACAAAAAGGGTAGGTCCACAAGTTGTCATCACTCGTGCGTAAGTTACGTAGTCACACCATAAATGTCCCCAATTTGCATACGGGAATGAAAGCATTTGCGAGATGAGTGTTTATGATAGGTGGGAACATGAGTGTGGGCCGTATTCCTGAAATATATATCGGCCTCACAATAACAATATTGGTTGTCGTGAAATATTGTTGGATACCTATATATTTTCTATAAAATTGTTGTTTAAAAAATATATGAATGTACCATCTAACGGACTAGTTTCATTATAAAATAAATCAGCGCTCATTTCAGTGGCTAGACTTACATCAGTTTTAAATAATTACAGTTTAAAATGACTTTTAATGTGAATGTAGAAATACAACAAATGTATTCAGACATTTTTTATTTGTTTCGTACATTGTCCGTAAGGTTTATTAGGATTATTTTAACTCATGTAAGTAAAATGTAGAAATTACTTTTAACCTTAAACCTAATATTTTTTTCTTCTAAACTGCCTACTAAACTTTTGCCTAAACTATCTTATAAGAAAATGCCTTATGGTATTAAGTCCGCCTTTGTACTGCATGTGGTTAATGGGGCCTTAATACATTTCCTCCTAAACTGTGATCTAGAATATAATCCTAACTTTCACTATAAAAAACCCTAAATAATACAGACAGCAATACATACATGCACAATACTCTCGAAAGTTTTAGGGGCCACAGTATTTATAAATTCGAGGGAATCCGAACCTCCTCTTCTCTGAAGGTTTCAGAGCGGGAATTAGGATGAAAAACCGAGAGTAATCTCGAGTAAGAAAAATCTTAACCATAATTACATAAAGAAATAAATATTCAATATTTCGTGATCATTCTTAACTTTAAATTCCTACCAGTTATGTCGTGGCAGATGTTTATTTTAGACAGTTTTTTTTCTGTCATCGATAATGAGGATCTATATTTATTTTTTTATGGAAACGGGGCAAACGAGCAGACGTATCACCTGATGTTAAGCGATTACCGCCGCCCATGGACACCGCAACACTAGAGGCGTCACAAGTGCGTTGCCGGCCTTTGGGGGATCGGGAGGGGAGGGAGATGGGGGAGAGGTTGGGGGTATGGGCCTCCGGTAACCTCACTCACTCGGTGAAACACATTTTATATTTTAAATACATCAAGTTTTTGTTTTGCTGAGTAGAGAACACAATATGTAATCAATATGTAGACAGGAGTACCAATATGTACTTTGTAACCAGACAATGAAATAATCGGTTTTAAGTCCACAGTGACACGTGATATTTGCCCGTAGATCAGTATAACACGGATCGTGCCGAAACGGATATCACAGACATCCCTCCGCCTAAGCTACGTTAAAATTTAAACAACCTGTGTTTTGGGGTGACTAAATTGTAATGTTAAGATAAATTGATATTTGTTTTCCTTAAATGACTACACAATTATATTTTTAAGAAGGATTCTTCAAAAAGGGAAGGGGATTATATTTCTCGGCAATTTTTGACTAAATTTCCGTTACTTATGCAGGTTAAATTTCTTTTTTTTTGTCAATTAACATAATTTAAGCGACTTAAACATTTTAAACATATATTATTTTATACTCTCGATTGTCGGCACTCGATGAAACTTATTGAAATACATTCTAGAATTAAACTCGAAAAAAAGTACTTAATAATAATTTTGGTTACAAGTTGCCTATAAGTAATTTACATGTTCTCGTTATTGTATACTTAGATTTGAAACAAGGCTTATTACTAAGGCTATATAAAACTAATGTATGACTACTCTAAGATGGGAATTGTTGTCGAATATTGACCAATAGGCGGTCTGTAGTCTATGACCGAAAATAAGGGCCTACAAAACAACTAGAAATAATGTGATAATTAAAATCATTCAGACGAACAATTAATAAAAATAAATAAAGTGGAATAAATACAAGTGAGTTTGGTTCTAAAATCTATTAATTTTTACGAATATTTACAAAAGTCAGTTAGGCATACGATTTTTTGAGTGAATAAATATGTACATTCAGTTCATTAAATTATTAATTTAACCACTTGAAATTACAAACAGACATTTCAACTTTATTTATTTATATAGAATATAGTTGTTTTTTTTTTAATTCCACACATCAAATGGTTGTACTTTGATATTTATTTTGCGACTATAGACAATTTAATTTATCTCATTTATAAGATTATTTAGAAATAAATGGTTAGTACCTACCTATTAATATTTCTGTGATAACTATACTCAAAATAGGAAAAGGCATGATTTTGTGAATCCTAAAATACCATGTATGGAGTCTAATAAGTAACAGCCAAATTGAAATGAAGTCCTGGTATGAAAGTACATAATATACTGTGTTTTTCCCAAATTTCATATAGAATATCAAATGTGCAATATTTTAGCGTCGCGGTACGAAATCCGAACATACAGTCCGAGGTAGGGATTATACGATTGTTAGGGCGTCATTTTGGTTTTCGATTTATTTGCACAGACAGGGTTTTATTTGAGATTGTATAATTTTCGATACTCGTATTAATACACTATTTTATTGATTTACTAAATTAACTGCAGGTAAGTCTTTTTTACCGGACTGTGACGACACAAAAGGAAGTTTTGACATTCTATAATAATTTTAATTATTTATTTGCAGGAAAATAATCTTGGTTATAAGTTGACTATGATTTACATTCTATTTTATTGAATAGTTATTTTAATTTTAAATAAGGTTTATTACGAACTAAGGCTAGATAAAACTACTATAATTATGGCAATTCTAAGATGTTCAAGACTGAATAGAGAAAAGTGATATTTAAAAGAATGAATTGTGGTTTGAATATTGACTAATGGGCGGTCTGTGTAGGTAGTCTATGACCGAAAATGAGAGCCTACAAAACATTGTATGCTCTCATTTGAGGTCGGTCGGTCATAGACTACCTACTAGTTGTTACTAGAAACAATGTGATAATCATTCAAACGAAGAATTAATTCAGTACAACAAAATTTTATTTTATAAATTTAAGTTTACTACAACATGTATTCATTTCTAATCTATTTCGGGAGGCCTTTGTCCAGCAATGGACTATTAAAGGCTGTGGTTGTAACCAAAAAACCACTTTGTACCCTTTTTTGCTCCAGACATGTGCCCCAAATGTACAGGTGTATTAATAAATACAGCTGACGATGCCTGGACAGGTGTTTATCACCCTTTGTCTTAATAGCACTACAAATATCACCTACTAATCAGGTAAGTTTAAAAATATAGGTAAGGTGTGTTCGCCTGTTATAAGGAAGGGATAGATCATCTTCATACTATACTAGGGAATAGTATTTCAAGAATATTGTAACTACGATCCTTGAACCGGAGTTTATTCTCCTGAGTTCTCATTGTATTACTTACTTAGTTTACAGCGATTTTATATTATGTGAAATACATATTCCATTCAACTATTTTAATAAAAAATATATAAAAAAGTTTTTTAATTTAAACGGTTTTATCGAAAATAATGTACTAAAAGGTAAAAAAAACTATTAGACGATTCCAAAATAACGATTTAGTAGTTTTGCAGTTGCGAGAGTACCTAGTTATAAAACATCTTCCAGACAGACTGAACTGAATAAAACTTTCAAACTAGATCCAGAACTATGCAACTGGTTGTCAAGTATTCGATTGTGTAGGACTTGTTCATTTACATATTATTCAAATTTTTCGTGAACTACTTTAGCTACGTACCTATTACGTATTTATGTATGTCGTATAGTTCTCATTGTATTACTTACTTAGTTTACAGCGATTTTATATTATGTGAAATGCATAGCCCATTCAACTAGTTTAAGAACGAAAACCGGAAACATTGTAAAATTCTTCGAATACAGTTATCCACAAGACGTTCATATTTAACAAGAAAATTTAGGAGAAAAGTTTAGGTCAGTATTAGCATCATATTTATTTAGATAGGAGAGGAGTTAATGGTTGTCGCCAGTATCTTAAATCTGCTTTAATTAGATTCAACGAATAGGCCTAGAAAGGCAGTTTAATATAAGTGCTCTATGGGTATGCTATAATTGCCCACATAGTACTTTTTACTAGATCTCCACACCTGAAGATTTAAAATTAGCTGTGTAGAAGGAATTCATAATTCTTATAAAATGTTCAGCATAAATGCACCTCTATCAATTACCATAGTCCCCTAAAAAGAAAAACAAATAGGCATTCTTAACACACCGTAAATCGGAGTTATATTCGTCGTCCTCAGGTGATACAAGTGTTGGCTCATTAGTTAGGCTCTAGTCTCGTTTGTCAACGCCCTTAGCCGAATTACGTTGCGTTTTTTTTATTAACGCCAATTCCTCGTACTGTAACGACAGTAATTTTTTCTGGGGTCGCCCCATTCTTAGAAAAGTGTTTTTTTACGAGTTACTTCTAGTCGGGTCATTGATCTATTATTTACACTGTGCAAACAGGGTGAATGAACAGTTACTTGTTTGTGTACATGAGAATCTCTCGCTTGAATACTTGTGACTTACTTAAGTTTGTTTGAGATTGACACAATTATCTAAAAATATTGGATAAAATAAAATACATACTACATAATATATATGTTACAGCCAAAGTAATAAATTCGGATATTATATACTATCCAGCCATTATTTATAATATCTAGTCAATTTAGACAAAGTGATACACAGATACACAGAAATAATCACATTAACTACTTAGCTATTTTATATAATTCATATCTTGGAAGACTTGGATAAAGTAATAAAATAGTATTTCAATCTGCCTTATTGCACTAATAAATTATATTGTTTATTAAAAGAACTCTAATAATATTGTCGTAGATATAAAAATTACAGGTCAGGTAACCTAATCTGTAAAAATTAGGTAAGGTAAAAGATAGATTAGGTACGGTTTAAAAAAAAAAGAAAATAACCTAACCTGTAAAAAAAATATCCGTTAGATAGTATTTATTACTTTGACCCGCTATTTTGAATAATACCTACATTGTCTAGACAATTTGGTTATTATATATAATGACCAGCAAATTAATCACAATGACTGTAACATATACACAACAATACATTCTCTCGTTTTTATATGTTTTAAAACTATTAGACGATTCCAAAATAACGATTTAGTAGTTCTGCAGTTGCAAGAGTACCTAGTTATAAAACATCTACCAGACAGACTGAACTGAATAAAACTTTCAAACAAGATCCAGAACTATGCAACTGGTTGTCAAGTATTCGATTGTGTAGGACTTGTTCATTTACATATTATTCAAATTTTTCGTGAACTACTTTAGCTACGTGCCTATTACGTATTTATGTATGTCGTATAGTTAACCATAACAGAGGTGTTAATCACCCATTGCCAAGCCTGTTGCTGATTAAGAGGGCTATTTGAAAAAAAACGAATTGCACTCCGGGTGTGCCGGCAGAAGCACACCTTGAGAACCGATAACTACAGAAATGCTTATTGTGATGTTATAAAATATAGGTTAATGCTATACACTTATACAGTAAAACCATATTACCCGAGCGAAGCCGGGTTTACACACACGCACACGCCCTGCGCTGCTTAAACGAAACAGCAGGAGCAGGCATACATTTTCGCCGCGCGGTAGAAAGAGGGGGATATTACTTTCTCTCCTACGCCACGCAACAGTCTTACGAATATTCGACCAGGTCACGTGTCCTGACGCGAGTTTAACAATTTTTACCCATCACAAAAAGTGCATAACGCCGCTAAAGAAGTTTTCACTTCAGTAAATATGATTGAGATACCGAGGTAAAATAAAAAAAAGTTCTTTAAGATGCTTATTTCTATAGCGTTTGTAATTAAAATGCAGTTAACCTTCATAAATGTGATACTCGGTATCTTAAACGATACATATACCATAAAATTGTATTTTCAGTACACTAAATAAACTCATTTGAAGTCGCCTACATATAGTTTAGCACACAATAGACGTTATATTAATGCCAATAATATAATAGAAATATATAATAATATAATAGAATATCTATAGATTCAAAAGGTAATAAAAAAAACAAATTTAAACACAAACCCAATTCTTATATCACAAAATTAACACGACTGTTTATTTCTTCTCCAAAATTTGAAATACCTTATTTCCATTGAGAATATTCTCAATTGCAACTAATGGTTATTAGAAATATTTTGGTAACGGCACTTCAAAGGCACCCTACTTCTATTTCAGTCACCCACACGACATTTACAACCCCTCGCATATTCAGATGCTTTAATGGCCGTACCTCAACCAGTATTGCAGCATTTTTCATAAAACGTCAGTCCCATATTGCCAAATGGGCCTCTCTCATCTAGCAGATGCGTTCTTTAGAGCAAATGTCCTTGTATTTTTATCCAAGGCTATTCTAAGAGATTGAAGAATATTCTTTAATCTGAAAATTGCATGTGATTTTTTTATTTGCATAGTTCTTAGTAGAACTCGAACTATTCTTGATCGACTTCAAAATAAGAGTTATGTTTAAACTCCCATATAATTCCGTAATAGTAACATCTCAACATTCTTCAACGACTATTCCCTTCTGACGTACGTTTTCTTTCTACTTACTTACAACTTCTTCATTTCCAAATTTTAGACATGATACTAACGTCCTAAAGTCCAAGTTGTCGTTAATAAATAGCATTACCGAGTATTGAGAGAGTGGGACTAATGTTGACAATCATTGATCTTTAATTCAATGCCGGCAACACAGGTACGTTTAAGATTTTAAACCACTGTGCCAGCTCGTTCTTGGCTGATTGTATGTTTACATTACATACACTAGCATATAAATACCCCTTTAAATACCTCACGATCTTTTATAACAAACAAAATGTTGTCAAAACATTATCCCAGTCTATAAATAATACATGTTGGCATTCACAAGAATCGTAAATAATGATGAAAATCAGAAATAAACTTCCGTATATAGGTATACGAAACTCCATATTAAGAATACGGGATACAAAATAAATCTTCCTGATAACTTCAAAAGGAAGTCTTAAGAAACGATAGCAAGCCTCTTTGGTTCAGAATTACAAATCACGTATACCCAACTCTATTGATACTCGTTTACGTGTCGATCCATTCACAGTGACACCTTCTGTTTTGCCTCCAATCTCCGATATGCTCTTTGAAGGTGGCAGACATTGATCGATGCTTTCCTAAGCTCAGAAATTAGATTCTTACGAACAAGGTTCCTCAATTCGATATCGCTGACGATTCAACTTAAAATCTCTTTAGGTTAACATTGATAGATGTGTTTTAGTTAGTACTTTAAATAAATGTGTTATGTGATTGCTTATTTGTAGTGCAGCAAAACTTGATCAGTATACTGGTTTGATAGAGCATTATATTTCCAAATGATGTATAAAATTATAGATCATTACTAGTGGTTGCCTGCGGCTCCGTCCGCGTGTATGTCGATTATCGCGGCAAATAGTAGCCTATGTGTTATTCTGATGTATAAGCTATGTTACTGTAAAGTTTCATCCAAATCCGTTCTGTAGTTTTTGCGTGAAGAAGTAACAAACATACACACAAAATTTCGCCTTTATATATTAGTGTGATGTGATCATTATTTCAGGTAGGTATACAAGGTTAAAATCTCCATTCCATGGAGAGACCAGAAGTAGAATATTGAAGGGTGTTGTTGATGATAATATATTTAAAGACGATATCAGAAGAACTACAGGCGTCTTGGCTGGTTTGTTTCTCAGTTATCATGAGTATAGCTGGTTCAAGCATGGTATAATGCCTGAATAATAAGTAGAATAAACAACCTAAGGCTAATCAAAGGCCATGTTATATAGAAACTTATTGTTATGTGATGATTAAGATCTCTTGTAATTTTCTGAATGAAAAACACAACTGATAGTAATAAAAAAATAATGACACAGTTTTGATTTAAAATTAATATGTTTAAAGTAAACAGACTTTCTATTCCGAGAAATATGCAGCATGTGATCTTGTGTAAAACACCACTCGTTCCTATTTCTCCCAAAATCCTGACTTCCTAGAATATAGACATTTATATAAATAAAAGAAAACCACAAGCTTATAGAATACACAATACACTAAAAATAACTACATGTTCCATTAATTCTGGTCAGGCCATTTACTTGCTACCCTCTTTCCAATCTACTACATCGCACGGTGAAAAAGCATTCCTTACTTTTTACACCTATGTATGTATCTCTTGAAGAATTTAAGATCGTAAAATAAAAGGGGCTTTGAGCTACCTGACGCTAGATATCAAACCAAACAATTAAAGCACCACTAGAAATGGCTGAGTGTGCTCCATACTTATTGCCTTAATCGTTTTACGTCAGAGAACACCAGAAGACTTAAGTATTAAGATGTTTTAATGGTAATCTATTCACATTTCTTAAAAATTTACACATAAATTAAAAAAACATAAGTGTTTAGGAAATCTTTTTGATTTACCGTTTTGGAGATACTACTTCAATTTATGGTCTGCCTTAATTGTTTTCTTAGGTGTACATTATAAAAAACCTGGTGCTAAATATAAAAATTTTGATACTATATTATTTTATTTTGATATTAAAGAAATAATTTAGTCGAGTTATTATAAACTAAGAAGAGTTATCTGAATATAAGACTATATTTGGATTGAACAAACCAAATTGTAGATGCATTTAAAATCAAAATACCCGTGTACTTACGAGTAGATCTTTTCTCTTAAACAAATTGTCTGCGAAAAATAACAACATGCTGTCGTGCTCTTCCATTCTCTTTACATCACTGTACAGTGAATTTTATTGGCGCCCGCCTGATATATCGCGGTGCCAATCGTAAATCTGTTGCCGTGAAATAAATAATTTAAAACTAATAAAACGGGCCCTCTGCTCTCTTGCCAATAATGTAGAGCAGTGGGCGGTTTACTTGTAGAACTCACTGATGTAAAAACATTACACTGCTTACCTATATGAAATATTTTTTATGCTGCCCTTTCTTTGCAATTTTCTTTTCCTTTCCTTTACATTTAATTATATTTTACATTTAAAAGAATAGTTTGTTAATAAACAATAAACTAAAATGGGTATGCGGTATTGATGTACCTACATGCAATTTATATTTATCTAATAGGTATTAAGTAGGTATATTCAAAGAAAACTATTTCAGAATGTTGGCAATGTAGCAGATAACTGTTATTATGAAGCAAAATTGATTTTAGCTACATAAGTACCTCTTTGACTGCCTCGGTGGCGCAGTGGTAGCGTATGCGACTGCTGTGCTTGAGGTCTCGGGTTCGATTCCAGGGTCGGACCAAATGTTTGTATGAAACAAACAAACAAACAAACTCTGCAGCTTTATAATATTAGTATAGATTCATTTATTATCTGCCTCGTTGGTCTCGCGGTTGGCGTGTGCGACTGGTGATCATGAGGTCTCGGGTTCGATTCCCGGGTCGGACCAAATGTTTGTATGATCTACAAATATTATTTTGTTTCGGAGTTTGGGTGTTTTCTATGTATAATTTGTATGTATTTACAAAAAAAGTATATATGTATTTGTATCAGTTGTCTAGTACCTACCCATAACACAAGCTCTGCTTAGCTTGGGACTAGACGGCGTTGTGTGTTAGATGCGCGAAATATTTATTTATTATTTATACCTATAACTATTCAAAAATACCAACAAGGTTAAAAGCTTATACACATGTATTTTTATTAAGAATGTTAAATGGTTCGATGTTAACGTAAACACATCGATTAAACAGGTTTAAAAATAACTAAGAAAAGGTAAAGGTTATTGACTCTAAATTTTTTAATCTATACATAATTCTTAGAATCCATACAAGAAGACAGCAATTATATTTACTGTGGTATTTTGTGGTTGTATTGAAAAAGGGTTAAAACAGTTTTTGAGGCATGTTGCATATCGTGTCAAAATTTAAGCTCAATCGAAGCATTCGGAGCAGATTTTTTTGAGTTTTTGAAGCGTACACAAAACAAAATTACATTTATAAATCCCACCAAAAACATTTTCATGTAAAATGTTGCCAAGACGACTCCATATGGCTTACCCTGTGAAAAAGATATCAGATCTCATGTGGAGCCAAGGTTCCGAATCTATACGCCCTAACTCTACCAACCCTAACTTCACAAATTCTACATCTTAGTAAAAATGTATGGCTTCGCCGTTTCGCTACCATACCATCACGAAGGGGAAACGAACGCCTTTTGTGTTTGCAAATATCTAGTTTCTGAAGTAATGTGTTATACGAATATTTAGTTTCTGAAGTAACGAAACAGCCAAGCCATACATTTTTACTGAGATGTAGAGTTTATGAAGTTAGGGTTGGTAGAGTTAGGGCGTGTAGATTCGGAACCTTGGCTCCACATGAGATCTGATATCTTTTTCACAGGGTAAGCCATATGCATTAAAATAGAAATCTACGGGATTGCTACCATGTACCTTTTTGTTTGTGAGTATCCGATATTTCGGCGCTGTTGCAAGCGCCATGATCACGGAGTAACTGAAGATCTTGCGGGTGGGATGTTATTGGCAGACATATCGGTCTACCCTCTTTCGCAGTCTTTTACTACGATCGCCCCCGGTACCACTGTTCACTAACTCACTATTCACTCGTAATTGCTCTCGACACACAACACTAACAGTATCTGGTCGCGAAACTATGTTTTGTTGATTACGCCGGTTTTTGCACATTCGAATCACGGGATTCCAGACATTTGACAGTTTGAACCCATCCTCACGATTGAAATTTTTGTGTTTATTAATTTCAATCGCTTCCCTGACCAATCTAGGTATGTAGTGGCGTTCTGTCGTAATTATCTGTGGGTTGTGAAACTCAATCCAGTGATTTGGGCCCGAGTCAATCAAATGCTTCGCGATTGCCGATTTCTGCTGGTCGTTGTTTTTGACCGCTTTTATGTGTTCGTTCATGCGGCACGCGATGGTACGTTTAGTTTGGCCGATATATGAACTCCCACAACTGCAGTCGATCTTGTAGACACCAGGCTTCTCCAAGGGGAAATTGTCTTTTGGGGATCGGAGACATTGTGCCACTTTTCTGAATGGAGTGAAGACAGTATTGCAAGACCTACTTGCAAGCACAACGTACAAAGGAACTTAATGCTATGAAACAGGATCGTAAGTTTGAGTCGCTGTTACAAAAACAAAAGCCCGTATCATACCACAAGAACTCGATCGCAACTCGAACTGTAGTCAACATGTCAAGTGTAGAGTTGTCGGATGCTGCACAATCGGTTCTTGAAAAAGGTATGAATTTTGCCATAACACCAAAGCGTATTCCCTATGAGGAGGTAATTGGGTCCGTTGAAGAGTGTATCAGACGTAATAAAATACCTTCAGTCGATGCGGATACTTTAAGACAAGACGTTGCCGTGATATTGCGCTATGCATCACCATCGAGACCGAACGTTACTTCTTCCGAATCAGCCGCACTAAAGGAGCTCCGAAATGATGAAAAAATAATAGTGCTTAAAGCTGATAAAGGGAATGCGACTGTTATTATGGACACCAGTGAGTATGATAGCAAGATCCAATGTCTGCTTAGTGATGTGAACACATATAAAAAGGTAAATTACAACCCGACGGCGAGAACGGACAGAAGCACTCGCTCACTTATAAAACAATGCGCAGACGCCCTTGATGAAGATACGGCCAAGTATTTATTGCGTCCCAGAAGCGCCCAACCGCCGAAGCTGTATGGTTTGCCCAAAATACACAAGCAGAATATGCCCTTAAGACCAATTGTGAGTCAGATAGACTCACCTACATACGAATTAGCGAAGCACGTAGCAAGGGTATTGCAGCCATTAGTGGGACGGACGGCGTCCTTTGTCAAGGACTCTCGTCACTTCATTGATATTTTGCACCAACATAAGGTTGACGTAAATGAGTTGATGGTCAGTTTTGACGTGGAATCACTCTTTACAAATGTACCAGTTGCAGATTGTCTAGAAGTGGTTAAGCTGAAGTTACAAGCTAATAACATCCCGATGGAATATATCACACTGCTGCATCATTGTTTGTCAACTAACTTCTTCATATACCGGGGCCAATACTATCTTCAAATAGATGGAGTAGCTATGGGCAGTCCCGTAGCTCCAGTGGTTGCAAACATTTGGATGGAGTTTTTTGAAGAAAGGGCACTCGCCACGGCACCCACTGAGATAAAATTGTGGAAAAGGTATGTTGACGACGTATTCTGTGTGTTGCGAGGAAACAGGCATGATGTGGAGTCCCATCTGACATATTTAAATAGCATCCACCCGAAAATTAACTTTACTTACGAGATAGAGGAAGACAGAAGCCTGGCGTTTTTGGACGTAAAAATCGGTGTGCGGAGCGACGGTTCACTGAGCCACTCTGTCTTCAGAAAGTCAACTCATACTGACCGCTATCTCAATGCAAGCTCTCATCATCACCCAAGGCACATTGATTCCGTGGTTACATCATTGACAAATCGTGCATATGATTTGTGTGACGACCAACACCTAAACCAGGAGCTCGAGCATGTTCGGTGCGTTCTACGGAACAATGGACATAGGGTGAAGTTCCCACCTAGACACAAAGGAAGCCACCAGAGAAGGGACAGGTTAGACAGACAACCAGCATTTCTGCCTTATATAAAAGGAGTGACAGATAAGATCTCAAACATACTTCATAAGTTTTCACTCAAAACTGTCTTCACTCCATTCAGAAAAGTGGCACAATGTCTCCGATCCCCAAAAGACAATTTCCCCTTGGAGAAGCCTGGTGTCTACAAGATCGACTGCAGTTGTGGGAGTTCATATATCGGCCAAACTAAACGTACCATCGCGTGCCGCATGAACGAACACATAAAAGCGGTCAAAAACAACGACCAGCAGAAATCGGCAATCGCGAAGCATTTGATTGACTCGGGCCCAAATCACTGGATTGAGTTTCACAACCCACAGATAATTACGACAGAACGCCACTACATACCTAGATTGGTCAGGGAAGCGATTGAAATTAATAAACACAAAAATTTCAATCGTGAGGATGGGTTCAAACTGTCAAATGTCTGGAATCCCGTGATTCGAATGTGCAAAAACCGGCGTAATCAACAAAACATAGTTTCGCGACCAGATACTGTTAGTGTTGTGTGTCGAGAACAATTACGAGTGAATAGTGAGTTAGTGAACAGTGGTACCGGGGGCGATCGTAGTAAAAGACTGCGAAAGAGGGTAGACCGATATGTCTGCCAATAACATCCCACCCGCAAGATCTTCAGTTACTCCGTGATCATGGCGCTTGCAACAGCGCCGAAATATCGGATACTCACAAACAAAAAGGTACATGGTAGCAATCCCGTAGATTTCTATTTTAATGTTTCTGACCATGAAAGTTTAAAACAATATAAAGCCATATGCAGTCGTCTTGGCAACATTTTACATGAAAATGTTTTTGGTGGGATTTCATTTCTTTTTATAAGTTGCTTGAGGCAGTTTTATTTCTTTTTTTGGGCTGTATTGACTGTACATCTCCTTTCTTCTTTCGAAAAAGCCCGTGTACCAAAAATAAAACCTCTAGCATAAACATTTGTGAAAGTCTCATACAAACTTCCACCCCCCAAATTTGGGTGTTGGGGGGTAAAAGTAATAGGTTTATGAATTTTTCTGTTGTTTGTATACTAAACATAGTTTACATACCAAATTTCAGCTTTCTAGCACTTCAGGAAGTACCCTAACAGTTTTGATGATCATCAGTGTGTCAGTGACGAAATCGGTGTTTTTTAGGTATCAATAAAATCTAAAGTATCAGAGCTAGGCAATTGAAACTTTGTATGTTTCATTAGTCTATTGGTAACATCATATTCTGAGAATTTGAACGATCTGGTATATCGGGAACCAAAGTTATGAGGGTTCAAAAAAACGACGAAACACTTCGAGAAAAGGTAGGTAGTGCCCTTGCGCTCCGCTTGGCTCGTCTTGGCGGGGGCACGAGCGTGCCCCCAGATACCTATATGTGCATAGATTACATTACTTTAACTCGGAAGTACGTACATAACTGACTGCCTCGTTGGTCTAGCGGTTGGCGTGTGCTGATCATTAGGTCTCGGGTTTGATTCCCGGGTCGGATCAAATGTTTGTTTGATCTACAAATATTTGTTTCAGAGTTTGGGTGTTTTCTATGAATAATACGTATGTATTTACAAAAAAAGTATATATGTATTTGTATCAGTTGTCTAGTAACCATAACACAAGCTCTACTTAGCTTGGGACTAGATGGCGTTGTGTGTTAGATGTCTGAAATATTTATTATATTATTATTATAAATAGTATATATATAATAAATTATTCATAGTTATCTTAGTTGACACACACTGCTGCCTTGCGCAAGACAAACCTAACATTGTCCGCAATGAGACATCTGAAACGCTAATAACCATAGATTTAATTTTTGGCTTTTAAACGAAAACAAGCTTTATACCCACAACAGTAGACATAAAAGGGTATGAAAATGATAATTTGTTGTTTTGTATACAGAAAATGCATTATACAGTACGGAAATGCATGGCTTTCTAAACGTTCATGCTGTTGAACATATGTTTTTGTGACAAGTCGCTTAAGAGTGCGAGGTATTTTTTACACTGAGAACTATTTAGATATACTCGTATGTGTATATATATTTATCAATGCTAGTTCTGCTAGTATTTATATGTATAACAAAAAAAACCTCAAACGTATTGAAGAATCTGTCTGTTCGCAATAAACTCAAAAGCTACTCCACAGATTTCTGCAGTGATTCTTGAGGAAGGTTTCGTATATTATTTGTTAAATTTTTGAGTATATTGGCTAAAATATAACGAATGTGGTAGAAGACGTGGGAAAAAATTAAGCGGCACATCATAGAGAAACATGAGCTACATTATATTTTTCGTAATGAACCCGTGCGAAGCTGGGCCAGGTTGCATTTTAAGCTATTGCATAGCTTTTATCGCGGACTTTGAGGCCTTTGAGCGCGGCGACCGAATCAAGAAATTTCGTAACGTAACGAAAATAAAACCTGACAACTGAAGCTCGCACCGATCGAGACGAGCTCTTCCGAACGACGAATTCGTCAGAAAGAGACAGACAGATTCGTTGACGAGCTGCTCCGAAGTTATAGGTGTATAGATATCTATCATATCTCTATAATGCCACACTCACCGCATGTGCGATACATGTTCAAAGAATAAAAAATGCTGTGATTAAAACAACCCGTTCAATGGTCTAAACCTTATAAAGTATGCTGTGTAACGAAACCATATCGCTACTTAAAAAAAGCGATCAACGACATCTAGTGACGATGTTGGTACTAATTTAATAGTTTAGTATTTTTCATTCACAATATTATACATACTGCATAAATAAAAGATAAATAAATATTTATAATTGCATAAGTTGATAAAAAATGCTATGCAATAGCTTTATCGCGGCAGTCCCCGAGTGCCACACGCCTTTTTTTTAAGCTTTCTGCAATCCTCCTCCATAAAAATTTTCATTGTGACAAAGTTCTTACTCCTCCATTCGCATAATTTACTTAAAAAGGGGTACACAGTTTTTGCTACATAGATAAGAAACTTATAAATGAAATGTTTTCATTAATATAGAGCAAAAAAATTACTATAAAAAATTGTTATTTATTAAATTTTTAAGAAATAGGTGCACACTCCAGTGGAGACCGCGTCTAGGCAAATGTAGTGTGGGATGTCCTGTAGCCAGATGGCTCAACGATTTGCGTAAGCGTGGACTGCAACGGGTTGATGATGATGATGAAGTGCACACTAACGAAAAAGGTATCATTTTTGCACTTTACTCCTGTTTGTTTACAAGCAACTCTAGCTGTTAATAACTAGTGAGTTCCCTTGTATTATCAGAAACCATGTATTATATAGGTCATATTTTGCTCTATAAAATCAAGAGGGTATACAATCACACTAGATGCTTTCCATCAGGCAGAGTAATCACTTCTGCAGGTTCATATATAAATATATATATTATGTATATTGATTATAGAGGTTTTAGCGATCAGCTGTGTCACCATCATTATCATTTTCATCATCATCAGTTGAAATCTCTACTTCACAACTTTGTTTGTCTTCTGTGAACTCCTACCCGCTACATTTTGGGTGCTTTAATATTTCATTTCGGTTCGTGCTTTCATATTTGATACTGTAATGTAAGTTCCAACCACTTCATGTTAGAACACGGATAATGTTAGTATCAATTCAGATGCAAGTGGTAATGTTTCAAATCACCACTTTCTTCAATAAGAATAGCATCTGAGTACTTAAGAGATCACTGATGCAATCAAGTCAATGCTGCTTTAGGTTACTAAAAATTTGCTATCAATGGGATATTTAGTTATGTTATTCAAAGAAAACTTCTTGCTACATTTCGTACAAAACGTGAGCACATACTGTAACTCGAAGGCAGCTATGTTCAGTCACCATGAAGTAATCCTGGCAAACATGACCATCATTATAAATTACTACAACAAAGGCGGTGAAACTGCTTCGCAATCGAGCCAACAGGGTGTGACACATCTTGGACTGCACCATTGTTCAAACTCCTATCAAATTGTCATCCATACTACCCCCACTTATTTTGCCCGCCACTTTTTATAAAGTTTACCGAGTTAGCCGGTACCTCACCACAGTTACTTCTGATTCCATAACTTGTACAATCCGTTGTTTGTTTACTTGACGTATGTGATTGTATTTCTGTAACAACATGTTCTGTTTTGGTTCCCAACGTGTGTTCTTTGCCTTCACAATGCTTTTTTTAAGTTATCGTTTCTCCAAATGCAACGCCATAACTAATACGAATTTAAATGTTAGTGATCGAGTTTATGCAGTGACTAATACAAGTGTAAGTGAATAAAAGACTAACTACTATTAAATGAATAATGAAGGACTCTTAAAAAGCAAATATTTTGTCTTTTCAGAATTTAAATCATGTGAAAACTTTACAAAAGGAAGAAATAGGCAAACGCACATTCTTCATACCGGCTGGGATGCCAGCTCCTTACAAGGTAAACAATTCAAGGTACTTTCATTTATTTATCGTCCGTATTTATGAACAGACTATAAACACAGAGATAATAATACCGTCTACGTAATGTAGAACCGATTCATAATCGGTAAATTCATAATCATAAAAAATAAATAGTATTTAATATAATATGCTAAATTCCATGTAACTAAAAGAATTTTTATCGGAAGACGTCCATAAATATATTTGATGTAAGTAGAACGTTCTTACAAATATGACTGAAATTAGAATAAAATGTAACACATATAGTGGTGGTCAATATTTACAGTAAATAATCGTAAAGCTAGTAAACATGAATAAATAAGTACAATCATGCTCACATAACTTAAGGACAATAAAGGTTTTGCTTTCTTTGTCGCTTTTAAGGATACAGCTTTGGATACATTCAAATAATCTAGGTGTAGGTATTTTTTTGTTGACGGGGTGGAATAAAAAGAAGTAGGTATAGATTAACAGACACTTATCCTTTTGAGAATTTTTGCAAACTTAAGGAAACTTTCGAGGAAACTAAAAGATAGCCGAGAAGTCACATATCTATTTCAAAATGTAGTAAATTTTTAAAGCACTTTAATATTTTGCATATGCTTGTGCTTCTTTCTCATATCTAGGCGGGAATCTTAACAGAGCAGAGGAGAAAATGTCTCTAATACAGTAGGGTTTGACATAGAATCTTAACTACTTCAGAATAGCACGGTCATTATATTTGAAATCCGTTGCCGCCCGATCTGATGGCAATAAAGAACAGCTAATATGCAATTAAACTAAGGTGCTGTAAATATTCTAAGGGCTAACTTGTATTTATAATGATAGTAGTTGTACCGGGCGCAATTACTTCGCCGCATACCCAACAACATTTAATGCATTTGAAATGCAGAAATACACCGAGGCTGTTTGTGGGAATATCAGTGACATGGCCCACATACTTGTCTTGATAAACTGGCTGGAACGGAAGCGTGACTCAACCGGTAGCCGATACGATATAAAATTACATTGACAGTTTTAAAATAAACTATTATTGTATCAACGTTTACAAATTAATTAAGCAAATTGTTAAAACACTGTATAATTCACTCCTTCCTCCGTCAAAACCTTGAAATTCTTTAAAATATTACGTTTAATTAGACCAGTCTCACACAAAGTATTAATATTTATTTAGCGCCTAGTATAAATGTAAGGGAGAAAATAACAAGAAGCAAGGGCGACGAGAGAGTACGGTCACCCAAAACAAGTTTTTGCTTTAGACAGGTTCGTAACAAGGGATGCCATATTTGCACTTCGCCAATTAAGCAAGAAATAGATACATCTTAACAAGATCATGTACATCGTTCTAATTGATTTTAAATACAATACAATATATATACATACAATAGTAGATTTTTTCATCCCTCAAGATAAAAGGTTGTTGACGATGTAGACGTTCAACTCAAAAGACACAAGTAAGTTGCCGGGCTTTGGCTAACCCCACCTAGAATTAGGTGTTTTTTTGGGACCCTCACCCACTTAGTGAAAAGCAATAAAAATTATTGTTTAAAGGAAGCCATACACGGTTGGGAATACCTGACAGGTTTGTCTGTACAGTTGAATCTTACAGGTAAACCGGAGCGTGTATTTTGCACAGCTGTGCAGATTCTCTCGGTCTCGATAAACGAGAACAGCACAAAACGTAAGAGGAGAGGCTATGACTTCAACTGAGAATTTGTACAGATTTACCGCTACATGTGTCCTCTACTCAGCTCAACGGTTGTATACTGGCTGTGCGCTATGCAAGAAAATCTATCAGGTATACCCTACAGTGTATGGCTACCTTACCATCAGTTATCTGTTAGTTATTACTGCAGTCCAGTCCTGTGCTAAAGCTACATATAAAATACATACAAAACTAGGATCGTCGCAGACTATTTCTTTTTCGTTTTAGCGGCATAGGCTGACTTTTTACCCGACTACGGCAAAGCCAAAAGAGGGTTATGATTTTGACAGGCTATGTATGTACGTATGATCATCTGTTCCGTCATAGCTCCTCAACTAGTACTTATTCGAACACGTTACGGCTACGGCCTTTTCAAACTTGTTTCATCGTTTTTTGTCGTAGTTGGGTTTCAGTTTTTAGTTTTTTTTCCACATGGGTATGTTAAATAACTTTTACATACAATCGAAACTATTATAGTTCTATATTACTAACAACATTGCCACTTATTGGAAAATATTAAAGGTAAATCGTTTTACTTGTTTTGCTCTTAATGTAACTGTGATAAAATATTTATCGAAAGGAATTCTGGAGCATGAAATAGTGTTAGTAAATAAGGGTAATTTCACATGCTTCGTCACACTTAGTTGCACCTTCATGGTCTACTAAGATCTTGCCAAGCATGGTAAATACGACTCCTATACGACAAGTTCTTGCGTGTCAGTAATTTTGTAAGACAGACATGTAAGTCTGATTAGGTTCTTTCTTACATAGCATTTTTTTAAAATAATTAGCTATTGTTATAGAGCTTGGTTTTGAAACGCACATTGAGCATTTTGTGCCTACATAAGGTTGGTGAAAACTAACTTTCGATACATAGATTAGGTACTAACTAATTCGACCTGTCATCGGATTCTAAGAGAAAATAGAAAAGTAGCATTAGTTTTGACATTATTTATTGTAAAATTGAAATTTTATATATTTCTGGTCAGGTCTTTTCAGATTATACACCTCATTTATATAAGAATACTTATATCTTGTCTAACCTTGACTTAGTACAAAACAAATGTTCCTTTGTTGATAAAGGAAGTCACGTAGCAGATATAGTCCATTCGCTTAGATACGGTCACCTTGATCGCGTATGTCAACACAAGATTGTTCACAAGCAAGTATGATTGATCAGTTTAGTTTATAATGAATTAATATATTCGTATTTCACAACAATAACCACAATTGCGTGCGGGTGCACCGCCACTATCTAAACGAATGGCTTATACCTCAATATCATTAGTATCGGGCCAAACTATACTAAGTGACAAATACTCATTAAAATGGAAAATAATTTATTTACCTAAATAACATATTTTCTATGAGATTCGTTTATAAAAGTAGGACTCGAACTTACGCCGTATGAAATTAATATGGAATATACAAATTGCAAAGATTTCGGAAGACTTTAGATGCGTAAATAAATAATGACACAATTTATTTCCACTGCAAAGCCTTTTTATTTTTTCAAGGTTTTATACGATAAGCAAATATAAGAAAGGGGGAAGTACATAAAATGGATAAAAACAAACTTTTGTAGAGTATTAGAATTCCTTTATAAACAATATAGAAGAAATAGAAGTAATAGAATAAATCATATTATGGGGGAATACATGAGACCGTAACCTACACCTACACAATTTATTTTGGAGTGAAAACTTCTTTAGCCGCGGTTAGCACTTTTTGGTAGGGGAAAATCTTTTGAGTTCGCATCACCACGTCAACGACATGCTGATTAGGCCACAAACGAATTTACAAACAAATATGGCGGCGCGGGACATAATATAATAATAATTTTGTTCAACCAACTAGCGCGCGATTTGCGATTCGTTGCATACCTACCATTTCACAATCTTTCGACTTGCAATCTCGCGAGATAGATTGCTATGTAACGGTGTTTACAATCTACGGTGACATAGTACTGAGTTTTTGATCATTAGACAATGGACATATTTAAATTAAGTGTTTCATTTAATTTGTTTGTGTTTGTTTAATTCAATTAAGGAGTGGTAGATTTTTATCATCTGCAAAGTTAATATTGAAGTCTCCACTTAAAATCATTGGTACATTATCAAAGTTTTGGCCAAATCTATTTTCGAATATTTTAGGTCCTTCTTTTATAACATGCCAATAACACTCTAAGTTAGAAATAACATTCTGAGTTATAAATAACATTCTAAGTTATAAATAACATCTAAGTTATAAATAACATTCTAAGTTATAAATAACATTCTAAATTATAAGTTTTCACTTCTATCGGCAGTCCTTTTTGTAAAATTAATGACATTAATGACTAATTTTGTGTAAAATTAGAAATTTCATAATGTTTAAATTTAAATCATCATATCGGTGACCAGGTGACGTGAACTCATAAGATTTTCCCCTACCAAAAGTGCATAACACGGCCAAAAAAGTTTGGTGACGTCAGTATATCGGTGTCGGTGTCGGTGACGGTGACGCGGTGACGCGAACTCATAAGGTTTCCCCCTACCAAAAATTGATATTTCACCTAAAAAGTGCTCAACGCGCCTAAACAAGTATTCACTTCAAAAATAAAAAAATACCTAAATCAACCGCAAATAAGTTGTAAGTATTAATAGGAAATTATTTTTAATACCTAAGTATCTTATCAATACGGAAAAGAGAAACTTTTTAAAATTACTGCAGTAATTCCTAGCAATGCTTATTATAATATATAGCATTAAAAATGTTTTAGTATAAATATGAAAGTTGAAACGATACCAGTTGTTAAACTTTTACTAGGTGTATTGAAAAGTAGTAATAAAGCTAACATACCATTAAAAGTTCGTTACACTAACAGCAGACGCATCATAAGCGTATGAGAGAGTCCATTGAAATAGGGATTTAAAGATGCATAGCTGAGAGTTTTTTCCCGTGACGGTCTCGACCTCAACGCAACGGTTAGTCAGATATCAGATCGGTTCCTCGTAATAATGAATAATACTTCAAACCTCAATACAGATGAGAGAAAAAATTAAAATACTTGACTCACACTTGGTCTTATTCATAGTCGAATCCCATATATAAGAACGCATCTTATTTTTTAACCCCCGACGCAAAAAGAGGGGTGTTATAAGTTTTACGCCGATGTCTGTCTGTCTGTCTCTCTGTGTGTGTGTGTCTATCTGTGACTTTAAAGTCACACGGCATGCAACGCCATCAATTTAAGGAGAAACATTAAGTGCCATGTGAAAAGGCGCTGGAGAAATGTTCAGACCGGAGTCAGCCGTATCGTACCATCGGACCATGTCCCCACTAATTCAATTTTATTGTTCTATCTTTCTTTATAGAATATCACCTTTTCTCTTTTAATGAAGACTGACCGTCAGCAGTACTGTCGCCAGATGAGTCTTAATTGAATGTAATTAATGGCAATTTCGAATTAAATTAAAGTGAATTCACCACGTTTCTAGTATTTATTGACTAAGTAACTTATTTCAAAGTGTAGAGGCAGGGCAGCTTCCTTTTTTATTTATTCTGAAAAGTCGGGTTGTCTCCCAAAATAATAGTTAGCACCGAATCAACAAGGTTATGATATTAAACTTTGTAGATGAAATTGATGGCCACTTTCTATATTCTCATACTAAAACATGGCACACTTATAATCATTTGGTTATATTCCTAACGAAAGGTCGAGCCATTAAAATTATAGCTTTGCAAGTTCCAGGTGGGAACAATGCAAAACATATACCTGGTGTATTTTTTATAATAGTTTTATTCCACTTCTAAAGAATCTTTTACATACTCTATTTTTACAAGAAACATTTATTTAAATTTCTTTAGGAGATTAAGATCTTTTACATATTATAGATTCATAAATGTACCTACGACAATGCAGCTACTTAAACTTTGTGTACGCCAAACCAAGCAATTGTTACTTGGCGGCTTACTAAGTAGTTGCACACACGACTATTCGATGTTACAAACTTCATTTAAATGCGATATGAACACGAGAACACGACCATAGGTGTTCACAAGAACACTATCGATCAATATGAAATCAATTGGTCACGTTTTAAGTTGCACGTGCGAATTCTATGCAAATTTTCTTGTAGTAGCTTGTCGGTACGCAGTGAATATTGATTTCATTCATATATTTCAATCATCATCAACAGCTTCTATTAGTTCACTACTAGACATAGTCTTCTCTCTAGAAATTACGTTTTGGTCTACTATTATATCACGTTGGCCAGACGGGTGGATAAAGGATTTTCAAGTGTTCCTTCTCCTTGAGGTGAAACTGTCCTGGGTAGTTTGTTTGTTTGTCGACTCTTACGACACCCACGAGATCAATATAATTGATGGTGACACTCTGTATTCTTTATGCGTCACCACACGGGCATTTCTTTTCAATAGTTAAGTACTGGCTGGTAATTAAAAAGTTGTTGTGAAGTTAAGCCTACTATGTTGTTGATGATATACATACATAGAGCTATTATAGATAGAGTGGGGAAGACATACGGCTGCCTGTAAGCGGAAACGTCCAACGGTTAAAAAGAGAGAGAAGATCGTGATACCCCATTTGTCTTTCTCTACTGACGCATACGCAGTAAAGTACTAATAATGGTAATCCAATCACAACAATTAACCGTCGAATCGTTCTGCTATGCTACTTTGCCGCGCTAATTGCGCATGCGTCAGAAGAGAAAGACGGATAGGTACCGCGATCGTCTCTTTCTAACCGAGGGACGACTGGGGGCCTGGCTCCCCTACTCTATCTATAATAACTCTATGTTTATACTACGAGTATATACCTATACACTTTCTCAGTTAACAGCTCATCAATTTATCATTTCATTGACTTGTCAATCTCAATTCGTCACCTTTTACACTAATACTGTGGCAGGTGCTAACTGACCAAATAAGAGAGATCGATCGTGTTTCTAGAAAAAGTTATGATTCATTCACTTTTGCAGGAAGTCCCCGACAATACCCACTCAGGCACAAGCGACAGCCACAGCCGAGGTTTGTTGTACAACGAACATCAAGGTTAGATCCAATTATTTATTATTGAAACTGAAGAGACATAAGTATAAAAAACGAGAACTTCTATTGATGGAAAAAGCTCGTGAGCCCATAACAATTACATCTATCTATCTATCTATCTATACTTATAATAAAAATGTAACAGGTCCAATTCTGTACATTAAAGATATTTTGAAATTTTTTTTGGAGGGCTCTCTATTATCGATACTGAAGCCAAAACTGTTTTTTTTTGTCTGCCTGTCCGTCTGTCTGTCTGTCTGTCTGTATCTTGGCCGCGCATCACGCCGAAGCTACTGAATCTATTCAAATGAAACTTGCCATGATTTGAGTTCATACTACGAGGAGGACATAGGATACTTTTTATTCCGAAATTCAGCACGGTTTCCTGGAGAGAGGGGATGAAAGTCAAAATATGTACTAATTGTAATTCAATAACATATAGTCAGATTTTATTCATTCTTTTTTTGCTAGAAAGAAAAAAAAAAGATAACGGGAAAAGTCTTTTTTTGTCCGCGACTGTACACTGCCTGTGGGAAGCTGAGACAGATATGTAAATATGGCGGTACGAAGTTCGCCGGGTCAGCTAGTACATTATATAATTTAAGATCTCGGCCAAAGTTGAGCTTAAATCTTTTGTTTTCAAGATTAGTGTTATACTGTACCTACGGTTATATTACTATATCTAGTAATGCATAGCCTAAGTTACTGTGACGAGTGTAATGATAGTATTGATTTTTTTCTTATTTGTTAAAATACACTGGTCTGTTGAACTATCCGTCAGATATCATTAATTAGGTCCGAGTATGTTTGATTTTGACGTAAGTATAGTGTAACATAATATATGATCCTTAAGAGAGATACAATGACCATAAACACCGGTGAATTGGAGAGAAACCTTCGAAATGTATGTAGTTTAGGCATTTGGAAAAGTAGTAGTCGTTGTTTTACATTGCCTAACTTTTACTGTGATACAATTTTGTTCCTTATCTGTGTAATTATTTGAACTAGCACGCGACAAGGTAATTTGTAGTATTGCGTTATAACTTTTTACTACGCGACGTAGTATACCATAATTGCAGACATCTCGGCAAATCTAATTCATAAAGCTTTGATTAACTTTTAGTATTACCTACACACAAGGTGACCTATATTAGTTGCCAGCTTAATATATTAGAATATTTAATTACTTACCTATTCCCAATGGTTTCCCTACGTAGTTTATCACTTGAATGTAGCAATTGGTTACTGCTGGGATCCTTAATTCTTTCTCAAGAATTGTATTATCAAATACAAAAGAGCTCAGCTCAGATTTAATTGTTTGTAGTATCATTTGATACGTACTGTACGTAGGAAGAATTTTTAATTTGCTATTATTAATATTCTTTTATAAGAAAGTAGGTGGACATAATATTTTATTTTGGCCAGTAATAATACTTTGACTTTCCAGGTTACGGATTGAACGATTATGAAGAGGGTTCTCATTATTCGTATGGACACGACTACCAGTACCAAGAGCATCACCCGAAGCCCCACAGTCCACATATCTATGAGAGTCATGACTATGACCAGCATCACTACCCAGGCCATCATAATTATGACCACGGTCATTATAAATTTGAAAAACATGTGAGTATTGCTGTTTGACATATTAAGAATACTATTTCGAGCAAGAAGTTACGCCAAAATTATTAGTCTGCATTCGCAATGAGTATGGTGACCACTACTCTTGAATTCTTCTTAATGCTTGCTATCAGGGAGAGTAGAGTCACTTTAGCAGGCTCGTATATAAAGAAATCATAATTACGTATTAATATACAAATGTCGATAGTAAGTTATTTTTAAAAGTTATGTTTAAACTACATACTTACTAGGAAAACCCAGTTGTTACGCTGTCGTGGAGCGGAGTTAAATTGAGACGCAAAGTTTTCATGTAGGTATGTATACATACAATAGGTTAATGAAATAAAACATTCAAAACTTAAAGAACCTTACCTACGTTCGAACTTTGACCAACAGTAAATTTTGTATAGCATTAATTGTAGGTAAGGAAGTCTGTCATTCCGATAATGTACATGCCAATATTGTTGATGTGTGATTAGTAAGCAAGATGAGTAACGTGATCTGAGGCACACTACTATTACAGTGTCTTATAGGGTTACCTGATTGTAAGACTAACTTTCATTTCACTTCTTTACTTAATATCGCATTCTTTTGTTTTATTGACTAGTTCATCGCCATGTAATATGGTCATAACTTATGACCATATTTCTATAACTTTCCACCTTGCTAAGTGGAAAGTTAATGAATAGTTTTCAAACTTCGAATGCTTTTCTTGCGTTTGTTTGTTTACCCGACTACCGCAAAGCCTTTTGGCTTGTATGGCTATTAATTACATAAGTATTTTTTCTAATGTGTTGTTTGTTTGTTTGTTGAATCGATTTTAATGAACAAGGTATCAATAGATTCGTAAAAATGCCAGGGTGACATAGGCTATATAAATTGTTTCAAAAGTTTTAACGTAATCAGGTACAGTTTTTTAACCTACTTTTTCTTGTTTTTGTATAGGCTAAGGTATTGACAACAATGCTTGATTATTATTTTATGCTTTAGTAGGTAGACAACATAATCAATCATTGTCCGTGTTCTTATCCCAAGATCCCAAGTAATTACCTAATAATGATTTCCAAGGAAAGGGTCTTGTCCAGCAATGGACTGCTGGTGATTATGATGTTCTTGTATTTACGTGAAGTGAACTTTCTTACGTCAATCATGCATATTATCTGTAGTACCTACATTTAAATTACTTTTTAAGAACGGTTAATACTGTCATTAACATCGACTAGACTGACGACTAATATTGAAAAGTATTTTTAGTCAGTCATTGTCAGTCATAGATCTAAATGTTTTTCAAATAAATGTAACTTAATTTATTTTTAACTAGCTAAGACCCGCAACAACAACCGCGATTAACGCCGTGGGACGAAGCTAGTCTAAAAAAATAGGAGCCTATTTACTCCTTTATATCATCAGCTATCTGCTAAGATTAACCGAAAAGCTAACCTAACCTATACAGTTTCATATGCATCTAGTGAAAAACAAACGGACACTTCTATTTTATTAAGGTATTGATGTGTTAGTTACATGCCCAGTTAAGGAATAGGTAGGTATAGCTTAACACCTCTCAAATACAATATGAATCAACAGTACCTATTCACTCCAGATTTAGGTTTTCTTAGTTTAAGACAGTCGCATTTCGTATTCCTGGGTCTGCAACTATTATAATACTTATGTATTAACTCCTCAAGTAAGTAAAAGTAAAATACCTTACTAAATTCCAGAAACTAGTTTTACTCTCGTTCATTTCTAGGGTTAGGTATCTATAGTAAATCTAGAACTACGTATTATTTTAACAATCATTTTCTAGACGTAGCACCTACTTTAAGAAAAGAGGTCTTACATAATTACTTTTATCATTATTAGTTATTTCGTACCTATATGTACCTACATAAATTCTTTGAGTCAGTATATTCCTTTCCCCGTTACATTCTAAAAATGTTAAGTTTTACTTATGTATATAATAGGTATTATGCATAAAATAATTTTATTTTCTAATGTGAATATTTTTAGGTATTGGCAGCGAAAGCAGCACTTTGGCCTTTGGCCGGTATCGCTTTATTGGGCGCGGCTGCCTTAGCAGTAAGCAACCCGGTTCTTCTTCAACTTGGCGTGGTTTCTGGTAAACGTCGAAAGCGAGATACTGAAGAAATCACTGAACCCGACTTCGTTATGAACTCATTACAAAAATTTAAAGAGAAAACCCAGACCAATTCTATAATTGAGAGGCAGAGATATGATAATTTAAAAAGATTAAGGACAAAAACTGATAGTAAAGCTACCGAAAAAGGATCAACTGAGAAGTTTAAAAGAAGATTTTTATCAATTAATAATAACCAAGATAAAAGAAAAATTAAAGGACAGCTTTCTTCAACGAAGTCTTATATCGATCAATCAACTAAGTCTCCAAGGCGGTACGAAGAGAGCTCTGAAGATGATAGGTTTATTCCTATTCCTATTATGTTACGATCACCTAAAAATTTTTAATCGAAAAACTCAAATTAATTAAATTTAAGTACCTAACTGTAGTGATGTTGAATAGCGATATTGTTTCATTTACTGACAAGAATCCTACCGAAAACATTTTTGAATAGGAGATATTTCACTGTAAATTTACTTACCAACTAAATGGTTTTCTTCACGAGGCAGGTTTTTATTTTATTATTAGACACTAAACATGCAAACGTAACACGTATTAAACAGATAAAATTCTTGAAAAACCACGTTTGAATGAACTTATTGATTTTTATTTAATAACCATGTCGATTTACAACAACTACAATGCGAAGATGTTAGCACTTTCACAGAACACTTTATCACATGCACACTGTTTTTGCTGAATATTGCACATTTGATGAATACACTACAAAAACAAAAATATGGACAAAACAAAATATAAACCGACAATTGTTTGGTTAAACGTCATCAAAGAGCCGATCATACGGTGTTTGGCTTACGAAACGAGTGAAGTTCGAACGACAACGACGACGAACGAGATAGTTTTGAATGAAGTTGCCCGCTTACATCTGTCTATGTGTGCGCACACGCATCTTGACAGTATTTGTTGGCAAAGAACGCAAGGGGTGTTGAATAACTCGCTTCGAAAATGCCCATGTGTGAGTCATGCTGAGACAGACACTTTAAACCCGGTGTGTACGAGCAGGACCGCTCTGACTAGTAGGCACTTTGAATTTGAGGGCATCTTATAATTTATTACCGATCTATCAACATTTTATAAAATAATACATTTGGTTACCCGTTTATACAATCGTGTTTGAATGATATTTGTACGAATTTATTATGGATAACATTAAAATGAAAGCTACTACGAAGATACAACTTTAGATAATTTATTTTAAAAGGGATTTTCCTCCTGAGGGCGAATGCATCGATGTCACAAATCAGTTTAAAAAAAGAGCCTAGAAGAGGCTTTTAATATTTTGCAATATCATCAACAAGATACGATTTCAGTACACTGCACTCTTGTGTCTTTTTAACGAACTTAATAAAATTGAGTACGGCCATGCCAGTATGTTAGCTTGACGTGAGCCTTTCACTGTTTCCCTAAGTTAGTACCTATAGTAAAAGTTCTTATAAGTCGTACTAGATGGCGCTAAAATCAGTTTTTTTTTTAAATTTAGTTATGCAAAGTCTAAGTATCGTAACAGATTTTAACTAAAAGTTATTTTTTTTATGCGATAGGGGCAAACTAGCAGGCGTATCGCCTGATGGTGAGCGTTTACCGCCGCCCATGGACACCCGCAACACCAGAGGCGTCACAAGTGCGTTGCCGGCCTTTGGGGGATAGGGAGGGGAATTGAGGAAGGGGTTGGGGTGTATGGGCCTCCTCTTACGTACTCTACTATTACATGGTTTATTAAATTAAAAACAATGAGGTGATAATGAGAATAATTTATTATTCGAAGGTATTTAGATATTATAAGATTAAAATGTGGAGCATCACAAACAGTGTTTGACTTACTTACAACTTGAACCCAAACTGAAACAGAAATAAAAATTATTTGAATACTTCATTTCTTTTGGCGCTCAGCATATAAGCAAGCCAATAAAAAATAAACAAATATACTGAATAGTTAAAATATAGTAATAATATAGTGTATTTTAATTACATATCATATCTACTTAAATAACCAAATTAAAATAACATTTATTTTATTCTTATATGGGTCATGGGTGAGACAGTTTGTTGTTGGATACGGTGGTTGAATAAATAAATAAAATAAATAAATAAATATTTCGGACATTTAACACACAACGCCATCTTGTCCCAAGATAAGCAGAGCTTGTGTTATGGGTACTAGACAACTGATATAAATACACATATACTTTTTTTTTGTAAATACATACTTATTATACATAGAAAACACCCAAACTCCGAAACAAATATTTGCAGATCATACAAACATTTGGTTCGACCCGGGAATCGAACCCGAAAGAAAAATTTCTGGTTGAATCTAAGTCATCCTTCTGCTCATTTAATGGTTTGGACCGGTTTGGTGATTAGCATAAATGCCTTAAACTCAAAACATACAATCTATTGTTATTGACAAATAAGTATTCAGATATCGGGTAATGCAATACAAGTTTCTTATTTAGTAAATAAGTAAAAGCATATATTTTTGAATGGACAGGAACTTTAAGCGGGGCGTGAAAAAACGTCTCACTAGGCCACCAACATGCTGCATTGCCGACATTCCGAATCGCAATGAGGTTGGTGACCACCACTCTTCGATTATGCTAATGCTTTCCATCAGCCAGAGTAGAGTAATTTTGGCTGAAAAAAAAAAGGAATAGGTTTAGTATGACTGACCTTCCGAGCGTTGTTAATGGTGCACTTGAAAATTAATGCAGCTCTGTCACATCCTTTTTCGCCATCCGACACTTGTTCGTCATTCACTGAAAATAATAATAACGTTTAAATATATTATCTTGTTTTGTATCAAAAGTACACTGACTAGGCCACTTATCTAGTATTTGAAAAGCTTGCGGCTTGTGTCTTGATGTTTGATATAGGTACGTTGCTAAGAATGCAGAAATAAATTTTAGGAATCTTGGAAGTGTATCACTGATAAAATATTCTCCCTAACAATTCCGTACTTATACGAAAAACTGCAGCTACTTATTAATGTTTGAAGTACCTTTGACACAGACATCAGCCATTTTCTTTCCATTAACCACTCGCTGTTCGTCTCCATTCTTCAGTTGTTCAGCTACTTTGTATGCGTGCTCGAGATTGTACAATCCATCTTTTGTCATCTGTGAATAACAAATAGTTAAGTAATTTCAAAAATAAAACACTTACCTGATCCTACTATTAATGTCATAACATATTCACAAACCTCTTACAAAATTGGCAAACATCCTACTAATATTATAAACGCGAAAGTTTGTATGGATGGATGTTTGTTACTCTTTCACGCAAAAACTACTGAACGGATTTGGATGAAAATTTACGGCAATATAGCTTACATATCAGAATAACACATAGGCTACTATTTGCAGCGATAACCGACATACACGCGGGCGGAGCCGCGGGCAACAGCTAGTATTTAATAAACTGCTCACTACACTTACCGTTTAGCTTAGTTGGTGTAAAGGCTCGATATACGTGTTCGTATATCGTGCCATTACAACATTACAGTAATAAATATTGATACACAATAACGAATACTAAAACCTATCCCTTAAGAAAAGAACACAAGATTTTTTAAATGTTGTCAATTATGTTTTTTATCGTAAGAAGATGGATTTAAGAATAACTAAACCAATGTCTTTAACATCGGTCCAACACGGTCACAGTTCCAAACGTATAAGTGTGACAAAGTTTGACTACAGCATGTTATAACATGCTATAGGATGGATAGCATAGTATGTATGTATAGCAACAGATGGGTGTCGAAAATGCCGACTAAGAGAGCAACAATGCAAAATAACAGCAGAAACAGCAGCAACAAAAGCAGCAAAGAGAAGGTAAAATCGAAAAAACTAAACTTACCCGTCTGGCCAGCGTGGTACGGTAGGCCAAAACCACCCATCTAAGCTGAAGCATTTGTTTAGCAGTGAACTATTAAAGGCTGTTGATGTGATATTATGTGATGATTAAAAAAATATAAGATTGCCTTATACTCACTATTTGCGCTTCCTTGTAAGCACAAGCCAATACACATTTCGTTGCTGTCTTCGTAGGAGTTATGAATTCCTGTAGCTGCTGCAAGTCCGCAATATCTACTTCTGACTTGCTGTTGCACTTCATCACCAGCTTCGTGAATTCGGTCTTTATATCTTCTTCTGTAAGTGCCTAAAACAAAAATTTGCTGTTTTAATAAAAACCTTTACATCCTCTAACTGAAATTGTAATAGATTCTTTATGGTACAAGGACAAACAAACACCAGAGGTGAGAGGCATGGTAAACTAAAGGTAGAGAAGCCACGCAGATTTCAGCACTAAAGGGCTTCTGCTCATGGTTTTAATCGGGCAGAGTAGAGTCATTTTGACAGGCCCATATAATAAAAAACAGATAGTAAGTGCTGTGGCCCATGGACAGTGTCAGTGACACTGTTCTCACTCTAGGGTTTCTGCTCTTCGCTAAACTCACTTATGCGGTAAAAGACAACGAAAGAATTGTTTAACACCGGCTTTCTGTGACGCGTAGCAACATAGAAGAAACAAAAGAAAAAAAATATGTGTACTAACGTAAGTATAGCTACATAAAGCTGATAAAAGAAGTATTAAATTCCACATATTTATTACAGTTTATTTCAAACACAATTGGTTAAACAATACTGTTATTCTATTGCCAACTCTGGGCTTGAATATCGAATATATTGTGATCTTTCTTTAAAACTCCTTATTTATAGCATAGAATCACAACGAATTTATTAATGGGAATGACCTACATCCGTTCACCATTGAAAATAATAGTTTCCTGAAATTGTTAACTTAATTTATCAACTTTTTTTTTGGATGATTTTTTATCGGTACGATCTCTTAACGAGTATTCATAATGTATTATTTTGGTTTCCGTTTCGTAGAGGTAATCAAAATGAAATAGGCTAATATTTTACAGTAACGTTAAAAATGGTAATTAAATTTTTTAAATAAATGATTGTACTGTGGTTTTGTTCACGTTTGACTGATCACAAGATCATATCTCGTAACATGATGATATCGCTTCAAATCGTATAGGTATAACGATAGTACTGGATAGTACCTACATTTGGCATCAGGTCTATCACGAATTTCAAATAATTTTTAACCGACTTCCA
Organism: Diaphora mendica; assembly: GCA_949125395.1. Classification (NCBI taxonomy): domain Eukaryota; kingdom Metazoa; phylum Arthropoda; class Insecta; order Lepidoptera; family Erebidae; genus Diaphora; species Diaphora mendica. Next base: position 16,318,252 of record OX421324.1, on the reverse strand, counting down.
AAAGGAGGTTCTCAATTTCATCGGTTTTTTTATGGTGGTCCCATTGTCACCACATCAGGATCTGATGATGGGATCCCAAGGAAATCGAAGGAAACCCTCAAATTTGTTAGACACGTACTATGTTTTTCATATATTTTCTAAAGCTATTACAGTATTTACATTTGGTAGTCATCAGTTCATGATGATGAGCTGATGATAGAAGATGAAACTCCTTAAGATAAACCTTTAAATGTCACGTGTATGTATGTTACCTTTAGTCGTATTCTTTCAAGTGATTTAGGTGAAATGATAATGAGAGACTTGAGAAAGACTAAAAAGCGAAAAATAAAAAAAAAAACCTTCGTTTAAAAAACCGACTTCAAAAACTAAAAAGTATGAAATAACTTAATAAAGATTTAATTAAATACACCTCATATGCAAACCTTTAATATTGATGGAACACTATTATTTGTATGTGCTACCTATTCATAGGTTTGAAGTCGGTGCCAAGCCAAAATGTAATAGTAGGTACCTGAATCGGTCAACATCTATTTTTCATACCCCTAAATGATAAGGGTGACCCACCCTTAATAAGTGATACGAATTCTCGAAACTGTAATAATGTGTCGCGTCTTCGTCTTTCTTCTTTTTCTTCAACTAGGTTGGAGTTGTCTTTTAAATCTATTACGATACGGCTGAACTTTAGTTTTTTACTCTGAGCGTCTTGCATCAGACTTCAATAACTAATTGTATCAAACTTCGTTTATATTTTACTATTAATATTAGTAAAAGTCCCTAGACCTGAAGGCCGATTGTAAATCGTATAATAGATAGCCGCGATACAGGCAAGTCTATTGCGGCTAACACCAACACACAATTATGTAAAAACTAGAATATTAATAAAGATTGATATTAGTATTATTACGAGTATAATCCAACTGCTCGGTGATATCGAAGTTCTGTAGAAAGACTGCACGTCCGACCGGCCTGTCCGCCCGCGACTTTCACATAATAATATGGTGATAGTACAGAAAATTAAATTAACACATAATATACTAAGTACAGAACACAATATACTAAGTAGTATATATATTACTAGTAGAGTATTAGTAGTATAGTAGTACTTAGTAGTATATTTCGTCAGTGGTTAAACCAAGACGGATACGGATACTATTAATGTTATAAAATTTGAAGTAAAACTATTAAATTACTCGAAGTAATCCAACACAGAACTTAGTACCATAGGTTCAGACGAAATATATAGAAGAACAGAATAGATTCTGTAATTTATACTCTCGATTGTCGGCACTTGATGGAACTTGTTATAATACATTTTTGAATTAAATCACTTGTGCTTATTCCACTATTTTATTTTTGTTTACACACTGATGCCATAAGGCGATACCGGTCAGGTGTAAACAAAAATAAAATAGTGGAATAAGTACAAGTGATTTAATTCAAAAATGTAGAATAGATTCTCTTTTTACCCGACTACGGCAAAGCCAAAGGAGGGTTATGTATGTATGTGTGTATGTATGTATGTATGTTCATTTGTTCCCTCATAGCTCCTTAATTACTTATTAGAACTGGACAAACGAGGTATCATTAAAAGCGTCTTGATCGTCCGCTGGTTATAGGCTATATGACGTGTCACTGAATCTAATGTGGCGCCCTCTACCCGACATAAAGTACTGTATTAAAAAATAAATTTGAGATAAATATGCCGAGTTTGGTATCATTGGAAAGGGCGTTACTTGAACATTTCAAATTTGTATCTATACTTATACTTATAATAAAAATGTAACAGTTCCAATTCTGTACATCATCATCACTACATAGTATGTAAAAGAAAAACCGACTTCCAAAAAACATCCAACGAACACTCTCTGCCAAAACAACACTTAAAAGCGTAAAATAAACTGGTTCTTCATAAATTGCCTATACCTAATTCTTTATTCATTTAAATAGTAGTATTATAATGTGTGCTAGGTACCTAGAATCTGTTTGAAGTCAGTGCCAAGTGACTATCGCTTAGACTTTTGTAATTGTTCGTTTGTATTCTTTTTGGCTTAGCACCGACTTCAAACAGAGTTTAGGTACCTAGCACACATTATAATACTACTATTTAAATGAATAAAGAATTAGGTATAGGCAATTTATGAAGAACCAGTTTATTTTACGCTTTTAAGTGTTTTTTTGGCAGAGAGTTTTCGTTGGATGTTTTTTGGAAGTCGTTTTTTTTTTTTATAAAAAGTTTTTATTTTTCAGTTTTTAGTGCAAACAATCGTAGGTAAGTAGTAAGTTGAACTATTTCATCAAGAATACAAATGAAAGTCTAAACGTACGTGTAATATTGAAATCATCCTCTAATTGAAGAGTTTAACCTTCTATCATCAGTTCACCTAAATAACTTGAAAGTATACGACTGAAGGTCTTTAGATACGTATGAAATTGAAAGAATTATCCTCCAACTCCTAATCGTTGAGGAGTTGTACCTTCCACCTTCCATCATCAGCTTACCTAAATAATTTGAAAGAATACGACTAAAGGTAACATATATACATCTAATATTTAAAGATTTATCCTCCAACTCCTAACCGTTAAGGAGTTGTACCTTACATCATCAGCTCATCATCATAAAATGATGACTACCAGACGCAAATACGGGTGTAACTTCAGAAAATATACGAAAAACATAGTATGTGCCTGTTGGCTGTTGTGCTTAAAGATTTTAATTTAGATTAAGAACACGGTGACACAGCCGTGAGTCATTCTTCTTGCCAGTGCTATTAGTAGTGATTGTAGACCTATCTATGGGCCCGTAGGTATTATAAACATCATCAAAAGGTGATCGCTGCCTTGACAAGAGGACTGATCAGTGCCTATAAAAACTGAGAGTTTCCCTCGATTTCCCTGGGATCCCATCATCAGATCCTGATATGCTGGCAATGGGACCACCTCGGAAGCATACCCTTTCGAATACAAAAAAAAATAATTAAATCGGTCCACAACTGACGGAGTAATCGGGTAACATACATAAAAAAAAAAAAAAACATACAGTGGACCATAGAACCTCCTCCTTTTTGGAAGTCGGTTAAAAACAAAGTCGCTTTTTCTGTCCCTATATCCCTTTGTTTGCTTAAATCTTTAAAACTACGCAACGGATTTTGATGCGGGTTTCTTTAATAAATAGAGTGATTCAAGAGGAAGGTTTTTATGTATAATAAATGCATAATATAGTATGGAAACACTGTTAATTTTCGAGGTTTCTAATGTGATGTAGCAAATAAACACATTTTTTGCGCTTATATTGCAAACGCTGGTTTGCAATATAAGCGCAAACCAGCGTCACCCTACGAGATAGATCAAAATAATGTACTACAGTATTTTACACCTTAAAAAGTACTACAAAAAAGTCGGCGACGGTATATGTCTATTTCTTAGGGATAACCCACAACAATTTTATTCCTTTCTTTTTACGAGAAATAATGGCTTATTTACGAAGTGATTTTAAGTAATACAGAATGAATCCTTATACAAACAAATAAAAGATAACGGGATTATATTAAACAAAATAAAAGATAACGTATATAATATACTAGCTGACCCGGCGAACTTCGTACCGCCATATTTACATATCTGTCTCACCTTCCCACAGGCAGTGTACAGTCGCGGACAAAAAAAAAGACTTTTCCCTTTATTTTTTTCTTTCTAGCAAAAAAAGAATGAATGAAATCGGACTATGTGTTATTGAATTACAACCAAGTACATATTTTGACTTTCATCCCCTCTTTCCAGGAAACCGTGCTGAATTTCGGGATAAAAAGTATCCTATGTCCTACCTCGTAGTATGAACTAAAATCATGCAAAGTTTCATTTGAATCCGTTCAGTAGTTTCGGCGTGATGCGCGGCCAAGATACAGACAGACAGACAGACAGACGGACAGACAGACAGACAAAAATGAAAAAAATTACAGTTTTGGCTTCAGTATCGATAATAGAGAGCCCTCCAATAAAAAATTTCAAAATATCTTTAATGTACAGAATTTGACCTGTTACATTCTGATTATAAGTATAGATGTACAGAATTTGACCTGTTACATTCTTATTATAAGTATAGATTTCAAAATATCTTTAATGTACAAAATTTGACCTGTTACATTCTTAATAAAAGTATAGATTAATAACGGCACGAAATCATTATAATCAATAACGGCATCAGACGCACAATAACACTTTAACAACGTGTGACTACGTTTGTAACTTATGTGTGTAACTTGTTTTATACTTTTTCAGTGTCGTTTTTTGTCGTAGTTGGGTTATAGTTTTTCCTTTTATTTATGTCTGTACCTACAGTAAGGTACTTACAGTACCTACTTTGGCATTTCTTTAATGTAGTCACGATTTATTGTAAAGCTTTTAATTTAGGGAGATAATTAATATACATATTTCAATATATTGTAGGAACGTAGTATTTTTTGTTTGGTTTGTAACTTTGTACATATATATGTTGCGTTCTCTTGTATAAAACATTTTTCAGTAGGTAGTGATAACAAAGGTTTTGGGCTATTCTGTGTTACCGTATTTTCATAATAATTTAAGTAGATCTGAATAGTTTGAGATTTCTCTAAATTTTTCCAAATAAACAACTTTAAAATCACTCAATGACATAATCATCAGATTCAGATGACAGGAAGCTCCATAACTCGCGAAACAATTTGCCTATGAAGGAAAGTGCAGAGTAGACCTTCATCAACAAAGAGACTAAAGATAAATGACTCTCAGTTGACTTTGATTCGATCGCTTGTATTTCCATTTACCGTTTTTTTCGTAGTCATTAAAGTTATACAGCCAATATTAGAATACTTGGTGTCGACATATCAAGTGAAGTCCAGTTTCGTGGCCATTTGGAGGGTAAGGCCAAATTGGCTTCGTATGCTCAATAGATCGAAACGGTATTCCACCCCGGCCCACTGCCTTCTGCTTTATAAGACGCAGGTTCGGCCTCATATGGAATACTGTACACATCTTTGGTCAGAGCACCCCAGTACCAGCTGGGGTGTTGGTCCCTCTGGACTGCATCCAACGGAGAGCGACTCGTCGAATCGTCGACTGCCAAGATATTTCAAATCAGCTAGACTCCCTTTCGCTGCGTAAAGATGTGGCCTCCCTATGCATCTTCACGACACCAGTTTCATTCCCATCATTTAGAATTTAGATCGTTGGCATAGAATCGCATAACAAAACTATGGAATGAACTGTCCTCTGCGGTATTCCCAGAACAATACGACCTTCAAGAAAAGAGCATACTCCTTCTTAAAAGGCCGGCAATGCACTTGTGACGCCCCTGGTGTCGCAGCTGTAATCGCTTACCATCAGGCGATCCGTCTGCTCGTTTTCCCCGTAACGTCTTACTTATAAAGATTTAGTTTCTGACATTAACTCTTGAAGTATTTTGCCGTCAATGCATGGGTTCGAGCGGTTGGCTTAGGAACTCTTCATCTCTGGGAAGGGTCCGGATGTGTTAATGTCAGCAGTTCCCGGATCCCTCCCTTCTCAGGCGCAGAGTGGCACGCCGTGTGGTTTTAGTCGTTTCGATTCGATGTGCCGCGCCGCAAACCCTGGTGGGGTCGTCACCCCAACCAGGGTTTGCGGCGCGATGCGTCGCCCGGCCAACTTAAAAAAAAAAGAACTCTTCATCTGCTCAATATAATTAGAAACCTAAGTGATCAGGATCTGAACCGGTGTTATAGACGTATCTGAGAAGTTTATGGTGTAAGTCCATCATGTCAGGGCTCTATCATGTTCTATTAGTCAATCTAAAGATAAATATAATTCGTGCTTGTATTTGGTTATGTCGTTAGAGTATAAGAAAAAAAAAGCCTGAATCCTGAATATCAGTTTCCTTCAGTTTGCCAGAAGAAGTTTAACAGGTCCTTTCTCTAATTCCGAATTAGTGAGATTAACGGCCACTTTGTGTTGTAGAAGAGAAGAAAGAATAACAATTTTATCATTACTAACGCCTTTTTTTATTTATCTTCATTGTTTTTTTATTTTTTTTTAACTTTAATAGTTATTTGTTATACAAGAGTGCAAAGTTGCTTTTTAACCGCGTGCTCAATTTTGAGGACCGAGCAAGCGAAGGATTCTAAAATTAGAATCCTGAGCGTTAGCGAGGGAATCAAAAGAGCACGAGGTAAAAAGTCTTTGCACTCGAGTGCAACACGTAACTTTTCATCCCATCTCAGCGAGCAAATGACTAAATGCAAAAAGAAAATGGCGCGGGCAAAGCAAATTAAAAAAAAGTATACCAAGAAGGTTCCGAGTCTGAGTTTTTAACAAATTAAAAAAGGTTGTATGATAAATTCGGCACCATGGAGGTAGAAGTAAATAGGTTTCATGATGTTTTGAATTCACAAACTTACTGCACACGATGTTCCAAATTCAATTTACTTTATCCTCTATCGGATGAAAACGGCTTAAGCACTCAGATATCGAAGGGTAAAAATACTCTTTCCGAGATGGGGGGATGAAAAGATTATTATTAATCTGAATTTGATTCAGTTTATAAAATGACCACTTGTTGTTAAGAGAACGATGTAATAATAATGTCACTTCATAGATAGATGTTTACGTATACGAATGGAATGTGTGTGCGATCACATCAATGTATGTACCTACACTACACATTGCTTTGAATGTTAACGTAGGCGCAAGGCACTAAATCATAAATAAACATTATCTTCACTCATCACTAAACACTAAATAAATATTCATATCCCTTGACTTAAAGAAAACACATCTTTTGAGTTTATAATTATATAATTAGTTTCTTACAACCTATTTTAAAAAGATAATACAATTTGAATATAAAATATATCATGTAGTTTTGAATGTTAGTTTAGAATTAGAAATATTGGTAGGGGAGCATTACAAAATAGTCCAACCCCGACTTTATACTTTGAATCCAAACTGAAACAAAAAAAACATTTTATTTACATGTTGGTTAATGTTGTCCCTCTTAACATAATATATGTCTCATTATATTGGTTTTTGTACACACTATATTATGTATGTCGATTTGTACTCGTATGTATGTATAACAAAAAATCTAAGGACCAACTTCACCACTTTGTGATAAATATAACTTACAGATTTCAGTTTCACAAGTGTCGTATAGAGAAAAGCAACTTTTATCTCTCACATATAATAATTATGTCAGATAACTGTCTAAATCTTTATCAGGAACTGGTGAAACTGGCCCAAAGTATGATTTTCCTAGTGCTAACAAACTTGGCTTATATTTTGAAGTGATAACTTCTTACGGGAGGGTAAACCATTTTGTAACGTAACGCGTTGCGGCGCCAGTCTGTCTGGCTTCGCATTCTCTTACGCATACGGCAGCGGTAGGCAGGCTCCTCCTCTCTCACTTTAAGCCACAGCGCTATCCGTGGAAATAGATCAACTTAGATCGACTGCACTTTTGGCCTAGTGGTTTAACGGTCACCACGCCGTTTCCTACTTCGCCAAGTGTCGTGGGTTCAAATCCCACGTAGGACAACACTTTGTGTGATCCACAAATTGTTGTTCTGAGTCTGGGTGTTATTTGTGTCCGTTCAATGTATGTTTGTAAAGTCCCCCGCGACACAGGATAATTTCCTAGTGCGGGAGTTGTCTTATAAAAGAAAAAAGAAAAAAAGAAAGAAAAAAGAAAAGATTAGTTTAAGTTATCACTTCCGTCGGGAGTCCCAAGACGCACATGTTTTTTTATTACTCTGTTCATTAATATTAAGTAATTAATTAATATTAAATTTTTACCTAGCACAAATATTGCGAGTTTCTGTAGCTCTAAAAATCTTAATAAATTCTAACAATTTTACTGACCTTACGAGCATTATCTATTGTGCATTTGAAGATTAAGGCTGCCCTATCGCAGCCTTTATCGCCGTCGGTCACTTGGACATCGTTAACTGTAAAACAAATTAATTACATTTACGTTCTGTTCCACCCGCTCCTGATAAAGTATTAGATGACTATCTGCCATATAACAAATATTTAATAGATAAAAGTTGCTGCTAATTATATTGTATCTGACAAATGTGTCTCTATCCAAGACTTATGAAATTGAAATTTGTAGTTATTTTATAAAGAAGGTGAAACTGGCCTTGAAAGTCTTAAAAAGTTAAATTACTGACATTATTATAAAATTAAACAGGATGTTATTTGCTTAATTCGGTTTACAAATGACTGAAACCTGAGGTAACAAAACGTGAATTGAAAACATCCTCCCTTTATATAAGTCGGTTAATTAAATAAGTACATTCATATATAGAATATACAAGAACAACAAATGTAAAAGTTCTAATATCTTTCTTTAGGGCCATCTAAAATATAAATTACGAATACAAGCTTTCTTTGAAAACCCTTTGAAGTAAATTGACGATGAGAAGATAGGCTGGAGTAGATTGTGGCTTCAATTTCAGCCGCTCGTGGTAAATGATGGATGGATAATGTTGTATTTTGTCAATAGTAAGAGTTTAAAAACCTTTAGAACAAATGTCAGCCACTTTTTTTCCATTCTCCAGTCGTTTTTCGTCACCATTTTTTACTTCTTCTGCTACCTTGTACGCATTTTCGATGCTATACAATCCATCATTGGTCATCTGTAAACGCATTAACACAAAATTTCCTTTTATTCCAAATATATAAATTAAGGGAAAAGGAAAACTTGAAATTAACCCCATACCAACATAATAATGATGTGATATCAAACTTCCTCCTTGACTCATTTTTCATTCACTTTTTAAATTGATTGATGATTGAGTTTAGTATTTTGATGTAATTGCAGAAGAAGTCGGTATAGCACTATCCATGGTTATATATGGGATAGAAGCTAGAAGCAAGCCTTAGAGGTCGCCGTCGTCATGGAGACTTGTTCCGTTTGCACTTGTCTGTTCTAAATAATATTTAGACTCTCCCCATTATACGCTACCATATCCTCGACTATCAAAACCCATAATTTAAGCAGAACACATACATTTATTAAAAGTAAAATATGTTTTTATCCATATATTGATCTGTATGGTGACGGATTAGAAATATAGGATGTAACCATATCTATTCATCCCATCCCGTATGAAGCGACTAAGGAAGCAAACTACACAGGACGACATCAGTGCAAAGAGAAGGCAAACTTAAAACATTTTTTTTATGCATGGGCCTGCCAAAATGACTCTACTCTGCCTAACGGAAAGCAGAAGCAGAATTCAAGAGTGGTGGCCACCATGCTCATAGCGAATGCAAACAATGCAACAATGCAGCAGAGTGACCCACACCATGGCGGCCTAGTGATGCTTCTGCATCATTGGGCCTCCGGTCTCACACTCATCAACAAAACACGACAGCAGGAACGCTGTCATTTTACGTTGATCTTCTGTGCGTAGTACCGCCCTGATCGAGCCGGCCCGTTCGTACTGATATCAGCGTGGCACTACTACCTTGGAAAATATTATACCGACCCGAACCCGTCTGGCCAGCGTAGTATGGTAGGCCGAAGCCTCGTTTCTGGTGGGCCTATATCCAACAGCGAACTATTGAAGGTGATGATGATGATAATAATGATGTTTCTATACTTACAACTCCAGAAGCTTTATAAGCGCATGCAAGTACACATTTTGTCTTCATTTGGGTAGGAGTAACGAAACGTTGTAATAGCAGCAACTGTGATATGTCAACACCGGCATTTTCGTTACACTTCATAATCAATTTAATCAATTGTGCTTTTATCTCTTCTTCAGTTTTTGCCTTCGTTAATAAAGAAAAATTAAATATTTAACGCCGCACTTGAAAATGAATTCAAAGAACTGGACTGGGAGAACAAGAGCGTAAATGTGGATGAATAGATGACTTGGTAATATTATCCGATAATATACCGGATGGTCATGCTTAACACCCTGCAAACGGAATCGGCTAAGGTAGGACTGAGGGTCAACTATAACAATATCAAAATCATGACCAATATTCCTAATGCACTCCAATACTGTAGGAAGTCACGTCGGAGTATATATACCTGGGGCATAAAATCACGTTGGGTAGCGAAAACCAAACTGCAAAAGTAAGGAGACGCACGGGTGGGACATATTGCACGAATGAGTAGCGGAATGTGGACTGTTAGAGTGGCGCCCGGGGGCACATACTAAACCGCGGGGTAGACCACCAACGACATGGAAGGACGACATCAAAGGACATGCAGGTCAAGATTGGATGTCGGCGGCTCAAGACCGTCAGAGGTGGAAGAGTATGGAAGAGGCTTACGTCCAAAAATGGATAGAAAGAGGCTGAGATAGATAGATAATAAAAAAAAAAAACAAACACTATTTATTCGAAACGGCAGAACTTTGAGATTTGCATTACATTATTTATTGAACTAAGTTTTGTAGCTGGACCATGTCATAACTCATTACTAATGTTGAAAATGCAACTGCAAGTATATTTGTTGCACTTTACCACTCCACCGATCAATATAACATTTTAGAATGTATACATTTGAATAATATATTTATTTCGATTAATAGATTTGAGATGGTCATCATCTTATAATGAAGTAATGATACATCTTAAAATGAATCTGAGTATTTATCAGAAAATTACTTTTTTCCTGAATCTCTCATGGGCATAGCGAGGACAATGTAGAGATGTAAGGGTTACCCACAGAACAGAGAATGGGTTACCTATATTTGAAGGTTTGTTCTCATTAGTTCGAGTGTAGAACTAACGCGGTAATTAACGATTTAATGAATCTGAACCTGTTGAACTTTATACTAGGAATAAAAGAAAACTTCGCCTTACAACAACATTTTTCATATTCATTTTTTTCTATTTTTACCATTTTTGTGTGTTACTACCGAAATTTCGATGTTTTTACATGTAGGTTTAGGGATACTCACATAAACACTGAGAAATATTGCCAACAAAATGAATACAGAATTCGACATTTCAATTCAATAGGTTTCGTGTTGTAGGTTATTTTATATAATTTATTTCGTTGTGTGTTGCCCTATAAATACAAAAATAAAATTGCACCAAAACCATTAAAATTTCTAACAATAAACTATAATAACTATATCATACAGAGAGTAATGTAATATTTGATTATACGTTACTATTAAATTTGGTTTCAAGCAATTTACAAAAACAATTATACTAATTTTTGTGTAAATGTTCTGACCCATACCTTTGCATTCTACAATATGTGTATACAGGCGGAAGTTTTAGTCACAAAACAGTAAAATTCACAAAATTTTACAAGTAATTTTATAAGTCTGTTAAAATAAGGTAGTAGACCGGGGCGGTACTACCCTCGCACAGAAAACCAACGTAAAATGACAGCAGCAGTGCTGTCGTGTTTCGTTGGTGAGTGCGAGACCGGAGGCCCATATAGTCTAGTCATCAAGTTCCATACTTGTTGACTAGACTAAGAAGCATCACTAGGCCGCCATGGTGTGGGTCGCCATGCTGCATTGTCTGCATTCGCAATGAGTATGGTGACCACCACTCTTGCATTCTGCTTATGCTTTCCATCAGGCAGAGTAGAGTCATTATGGAGGGCCATACATAAAAAAAAAAAAAAAAAAAAAAAAAAAATGATTTTAATAATCACAAACTTTGCGACTGTATAAAAAAACTCCTTTGGTGTAAGAGAAGCTACTATTTGCTTTAAAACTAGTTTCTTAACTTTTTTCAACTAGTTTAGTAATTAATATTCACTTTTTTTGAAAACATTTATTCGTAGGCTAATTTTGTACACTTTTTTCATGTTTTTCGTAATGAATAAATAAGATTATCTACTATTTTGATTAAGTTTGCACTCATACTTCGAAATGCTACTTCTACAAAAACTTTAAAGCTATGTTTCTTGAAATCTCTTCTTTACTAGTTTCTTGTCGTACTCAAACGAAGTCGAACTGTAACAGAAATTATAAATAATATATTGTTTTGAATATTTCTGACATCTAAAGGCGGGTATTCACCGAAATTGTTGGCGATTTCAGTGTTTCCAACTGTTTGCAACTCTTCAGAAAATCGCCAACTTTTGTTTCTATTGTGTCTACACCGAGTCGTCAACAATTTGAAAAAAATCCAATAAATATTTGCAATAAGCGTATTATTTTGATGTTAACCGCTAAAAACAGAAACACGGTTCCCAATATTTGCTGACAATTTTTGTTGCCAACACAAGGAAATTACAGAAACTTTTGTCACCAACACGTTTTGACAACACAAAAGTTGCCAACTTTTGTTCGTTGGAGACTCTGCTTAACACACAACGTCATCTAGTCCCAAACCAAGCAACTCATGTATTATGGGTAGACAACTGATATAAAAATATCTACTATTTCATATATTTTTTGTAGATACATACATATTGTACATAGAAAACACCCAAACTTCGAAACAAATATTTGCAGATCATACTAACATTTGGTACGAACCGTGAATTGAACCCGAGACCTCATTCACAGCAGTCGCGTACGCTACTGCTGCGCCTTTGAGGCCGTCATCACATTGTTACTATACTCTTTGCGCTGTAGCATGGTGCGGGTGACTTTCGTCGTTTCGTTCGTTTCACTCTTAAAAGTTGCCGCGATTTACAAATTATGACTTAGTATTTCAGCTGTACCACATTCGCAACCAACCAGAATCGTCGTACAGGCAATTGTCACCAGCACCATGCTACAGCGCAAAGAGTATAGAAACTATAAGCAAAATATGTAAGTAAACATAATATTATATGTTTGTTTATTTTCTCAGCATAATATTTAACTTCAGCTTCATATTAAAGTTTATTGCATGATTTTTTTTGTATTTATTACTAACATTTTACTTGTGTTTATTTGTTTACTACCAATAGGTCAGATTAGACTATTGGCTAACGTGGATTAAGCAATTTCCCGAAGTTTTCAAGAATTATAGTTATCTGTATTCTCATGAATATGATTCTATGCAACAATAAATTTAAAAACTCAATGCTATTGTTTTCTTTGACTACAAGGTATAGATATATCTTGTTAGAGATACGTACCTCCGGAGCTTTTTCTACCGTACATTTAAAGATCAAAGCAGCTCTTTCGCATCCCATGGCACCATCACTAACAGGAACATCGTTCACTGAAAATAATAAATTTTTAGTGCAATCATATGTATACAGCGTGACAATACAATATTATAATGACATGGAGCTAATCTGATGCTGGAGCTGGAAGGTGGTCATAGGACCTCTGTAAAGAAACGTCCCAACATCATCAAGTCTTTTTTTTTTTTTTTTTTTTATGTATGGCCCGCCAAAATGACTCTACTCTGCCTGATGGAAAGCATAAGCAGAATCCAAGAGTGGTGGTCACCATGCTTACTGCGAATGCAGACAATGCAGTATGGCGACCCACACCATGGCAGCCTAGTGATGCTGCTGCATCTTTTAGTCTAGTCAACAAGTATGGTACTTGTTGACTAGACTATTTGGGCCTCCGGTCTCGCACTCACCAACGAAACACGACAGCACGAACGCTGTCATTTTACGTAGATTTTCTGTGCGAGGGTAGTACCGCCCCGGTCGAGCCGGCCCGTTCGTGCTGAAATCAGCGTGGCTCTACTACCTATTAGTAGAAGTTTGGACTCGTTTGAATCGTCTCGAGACATTCCAGTAAAAGCTTGTTTTTAAAAACCTTTTTACTTAATTATTTTTTTACTTATAAAACTAAGTTTACCTGCGTCTCTCAAAAGAAATAAAATTCATCGCTTTTGTTTGTTTGGGAAAATAAAATTGTTGTTTTTTCTAGTTTCCTAGCATTTTTCCCGCCGGTTAAACTGGACTTCCACAGCTATTTCAAGATCAAAATCTCCCATATCAGTCTGTTTCTTTTCGGCGTTTAATAAGAATAACGAATGGCAATCCTTTTTGTTACTATAAAATAATTCAAATACTAGTTCCACATAATTCCACTCATATTAAGGCAGCTTAGGTATAAAAGCCTTAGCGTGCCATTATTTTGTTTAGAACTTTCATAAGTAAATATCCTATCTAACACAATGATAACTGCCTCGTTATGTAAGAACATAAGACATCAAATTAGAAGATTGAATCGCTCGTTCGGCATGTCGTACATATGCAAAATATCTTTGTCATCTTTTACAACGACCATATCAAAAATGCATTGTACATTCAGACAATAACTACACTGACACGAAACGTCTGCCGTCGAAACGCTAAGAGGAAAAAGATTCAGATAATGAAATAGAAGTATTTCCTATCCCCTTCTTTTGCCCCTACAGCACGAAAAGTCTGGAAGTCTTACCGCTTTTACACGCCGCTGTGAATTCTTCACTCTTCTTCATCCGTATAAGATCATTTGATAAGTACTTGCGAGTCATTTCGTTCACACCTTCAATCCAAAGTTCTCCTCTGTCATTCATCTGCAATTATAATTATTTGTAGTTTATCTATTTATATACACAAGAAAGTAATACTGTCAATTGCTTATTAATAGTATAGGTAGAGAGTACGAGTATAACAGTAAAGCTCGACAGTAAAGCGCATCGTCTTCATTAACGTTAACATTAAACTGCCTCGTTGGTCTCGCGGTTGTCGTGTGCGACTGCTGATCATGAGGTCTCGGGTTCGATTCCCGGGTCGGACCAAATGTTTGTATGATCTACAAATATTTGTTTTTTTTTTATGGAATAGGCCGGCAAACGAGCAAACGTATCGCCTGATGGTAAGCGATCACCGCCGCCCATGGACACCTGCAACTCCAGAAGCGTCACAAGTGCGTTGCCAGCCTTTTGGGAATGGGGGGGGGAAGGTAGGGGGATTAGGGTATGGGCCTCCGGTATCCTCACTCACTCAGTGAAACACAGCTCAAGTTACTGTTTCACACCGGTTTTCTGTGACACCGTGGTATCACTCCGGTCGAGCCGGCCCATTCATGCCGAGGCGTGGCTCTCCCACGGTACACGTGGCTCTCCGGTGTTTCCGGAGTTTGGGTGTTTTCTATGTATAATATGTATGTATTTACAAAAAAAAAGTATATATGTATTTGTATCAGCTGTCTAGTACCCATAACACAAGCTCTGCTTAGCTTGGGACTAGATTGGGGCGTTGTGTGTTAGATGTCCGAAACATTTATTTATTTATTTTTTATAATATTCATTAACAGAATTTAATAGTCCACAGCTGGACATAAGCCTCTCCTTAGAAAGGAGATTTTGCCCTACTACAGAGCAGGTCTAAAATACCACGCAGGTACCATGTAGTACTAGACTTGATGGTATAGGGTTTGTGTGTAGCTTTCATTCGCCTTGTAGTGCTGTAGTCCCTCGTCGGCCGACACGCACGGGATGAAAAAGGCTGACACTCCGTGATACAAGTACACTTAGCACGAGTTCTATATGTATATATGGGTTTAGCCAATTTTTTATATAGAGGCAGAATGCTGTATCATGTTATTGTGTGTGTATATCGAAATTTTACTCAATACGAGTTTGTATATGAGAATCTAAGTCGAATTGTACGCTAGTTTCCTAATTTAGATCTATGAAAGGGAATTAATAAACACAATTAAAATTTTCTAAATCATTTACATTGATCTCGATACAATTTAGGTTCTAACGATACCAATAATATTTCAAAGTCAATTTTAATTACAGAGATTCAACAGAAACTTTATAAAAAAGGGGTTAAGTTATAAAAATAACGCATTCGTATTCGTAATTACAGAGTAACATCATCAAATTCATAGAAAAATCAGTTTCCGGCTAATACGAGCATTAGCTGTAATAACCACCAAAAGGCATTGTACAGTGACCGTGGTGCGTATAATTGGTGTGTATCATCAGCTACCAGCAACCTTGAGTTTTTTCTACAACCCAATTCATCGCTGTAATGCTAAATAATTGTGTAGGTAAGCAAGTACTTTGGTACAAATTTATAAATAAATAAATATAAATATTTTCGGACATCTAACACACAACGCCATCTAGTCCCAAGCTAAGCAGAGCTTGTGTTATGGGTACTAGACAACTGATACAAATACATATATACTTTTTTTTTTGTAAATACATACATATTATACATAGAAAACATGTATGTTGTTAATGTTGTTTATGTTTATGTTGTTCTAAAGGTGTTAGAATGATCTTTGGTCATGAGAGCTCTTGGTTTGATTATATAGTAAACTAGCTTACGTCTGGTGTCGATTTTTAGTATATGTCTTTCCTCAAGAATCAAAGTATCTCCATACCAAATTTCATTGAAATCGGTTTAACCTTAACAGACAAATAGACAGACAGAGTCACTTTCGAATTTATAATATTAATATGGATTCATTTTAAAGATATAGATAAATATCAAAATAAGAGAATTTTTATTTCGAGTCGTTGAATTAGTTAGTAAGTATAATTACATAGGCAGACTGATTGTTATAAATGTACAAAAACACATTATAATTATAGAAAATTCTAATAGAATCTAGGAGTAGAATATGATTTATTCTTTCTCTTATATGGATTACGTGATCAATTTTTGTCAAGAATGTAGTAGGTATGACCGAGGTACGACGGTATAAAAATGCTGTTTCATTTTAATGATTGTAGATAATTAAGGTATAATAAGTGATATTGACAAGATGTAAAATGTGACCTATGAAGCGATGGAGTGATAACATAACAGCAGTGTAGCTACAACCGGTGAGGGGTGGTCTGAGCAAGCTAAAGAAACAGAAATCTAAAAAAATCTGGTATAGGCATACCCAAGTGGTCTAGTAGACATATTTAGTATAAGTGAAACTATCTTTAAGAACACATGTCAGACTTAAGTGATGGGAAATTATAAAAGCTTTATTTTAACGTGACGTTTAATAAATCGATGAACGCTGGCTGCATGCACGAAAAAGGATGACTCATTGTCTCGTTACGCTCATTGTACGTCGTTGTATGAGAGATAGATATCTCTCATCATTTTATGAATGTTCTGTTATGTCGTTGTCAGGTTAAACTATCGTCCGTAAACCGACTTTACAGATAACCAATTTTTTAAGTAACCTTAGTACAGACATACATCTACGCACAGTCTCTGATTCTCTGAGGGAAACATACCATCTACTCCCAAGCTAAGCAGAGCTTGTGTTATGGGTAGGTACATTAGACAACTGATATAAATAAATATACATATACTTTTTTGGAAAATCCATACACATATTGTATATTTAAAAGACATCCAAATCCGAAACAATTATTTGCAGGTCATACAAACATTTGGTCCGACCCGGGAATCGAACCCGAGACCTCAAGCATAGCAGTCGCATACACTACAGCTACGCCACAAGTTTTGGATGATGTCAAAATTATTTAATGATCTCGCTTGAAAAGTCATTTTTAGCAGGAAAATTATCATATATAAAGGTTATATATATATATGATAATTTTGTATAACCGGCAATGTTACAAATAAACGCAGTTTCGTATTAATAGGATTATTTTAAGTTAGTCATCTATCGAGATTTCAAATCATTGCTTACCATTCCAGCTTTCTTATAGACGCAAGCGAACAGACACTTAATAGATTGGTTGTCAGGCATTTTCTTGTTCTTCAAGAGATCCAAATCAGCAGCTGGTATCGGGAAGTCTCCAGAACATTCTATTATCATCTCCACATATTTTTGCTTCAATTCCTCTATATTTGAAACCTAAAAAAACTTATGATGAATTTTTTTAGCTATTACAGAAATATTATAATTCTGAGAACTCAACTTAAGATAACTGTCATTTCAATGTATAACTTAAATTAGCTTAAATAAAAGTGATAAATAGTCTGCATTCGCAGTGAGCATGGTGACCACCACTCTTGGATTCTGCTTATGCTTTCCATCAGGCAGAGTAGAGTCATTTTGGCGGGCCAAACATAAAAAAAAAAAAAAAGAAGTGATATAGCAAGGAGGGGGTTCAAATCAATTGTAGAATTGTGTATGAGTTGATTAAAACTCTAACTGTGTTTTAAGACTAGTTTGTGGTGTTTGCGTCAATCACAGAACAATGTTCTGTGGCGTCAATGAATTATCATGAGCAATATTAAAATAGCAACACAATGAACGTCATCATTCATTTTTATACCATTTAGCAAGTTTACAGTTAGGTAATGTTTGAATATAAAGTTGTATTCAAACATTAAGCAACCTTAGAAAATAATAGCTTTACATGTACAATAGATTATAATATCATTAAATTTACCGACTTCATAGTTCCTTCATTCTAGAAACGAATAAGATTTATGAAGAAATCGAACGACTTTTGTTATGAATTTGAAATCATTAGATAAAAATTACACTTGTTTATTTAAGCTAGTATTTTGGATAAAATATATAAACTTCAACAGTAAAAATAAAATTAAAACCCACCTGAGCATTACATGAATAACAAAATACAACTATGATACTAAAAAATAATTTGAACATGGCCACAAACTAGAACACTCGTGAATTTGAAAAGCAAATGTGTGAATTGATATAATTTATCCTTTATATAAGCCAAACGACTATTGTGAATAATCATTAAAGTGCGACAAAAGCATCACATAGCCCCAGTTAGTAATCCATTTTGCGTTATTAACAAATCAAAAAGAATACACTGATTTTAGTCTTATACTGTGGTGATAGAATGCATAATTGCTTGTTTATAATTTGGGGCAAATGGCAATGTTTGCAATTATCGTATTTCATAACGCACTTGTTACCCTAGATGACCATATTGACAAATAACCAGGTGTGACATTAACAGATAATGACATCCCGCATGTTACAAAAAGTTAAACAAAATGATGTCAGCTATGTTCTAATGGTAATATCTTCATTTTCACGACTAAAAAACAATGGACAGTTGTTTAATATGAATATTATGTAAAGTAGTCTTTGAACAATTATTTACATATTAACAATTTAGCATATGTAGCACAGTAACAATTTAGCACATATTGTTTAAAGTAAAAAGTTATGAGGAAAACGGCTCTATAAAACTATAAGTATTCATGTTCAATGTATATTTTAGCCTGTTACCGTGTAAAAGTTTAATCAATGATGAAAGACCAAGCTACACTAAAGAATAACATGATAAGTCAAAACGGTCGAAATCTCGACCGATGAGCTTTGTCCCCAATTCTGGTGTTATATTTCACATTTACAGGTATAGATCCGTATTATAAGTAATAATTTCCTACAAATTTTAACAAAAAAAAACCGACTTCAATCTGGACCAAATTTAAATGGGACCATTCGGTTAGCACCAGCTTTCAAATAAAAAAAGAATTATCAAAATCGGTTCAACCAGTCAAATTTTATGAGGTAACAAAAAAAAAATACAGTCAAATTGAGAACCTCCTCCTTTTTTTGAAGTCGGTTAAAAAGTACTACAAATACACAGGATATTCAAAGAAAACGATAGAAACTTACGCTGTGAATGAGGCTCATAGTGTTACTCAATAAAAGAACAAACAATATAATTGTCTAATAACGTCTGTCTAAAGAACAAACAAAACAAAATGTACTGTCTATACGGATCGAAAAATACGTTTGCAGTATTACCAGAAGCTCATATAACAACAGTGCGCACAATAGTAATTTGGAGATTTTGTCGTCGAGACCTACTCATTAATTTAATATGACATCGCTAATTCGACGTTCTCATAAGGTTCATATAATAATTATAGTGTTAACAACATTTCATTACAATCTCATCAAAATCCCAACCATATAAATTCCGTATGTCCCGAAATTTCGTCATAAACCTATTCGCATCTTGCAGTAACAACCGTCTCCGCGCCTCTCATCAAAATCTGTATTTTCAAAATGTTTAAAATTGTTACATTTTTGTCTTGCATGTGCTTTTGTGCCTTTACGCCATTGTTTACTTTTGTAAGTAACTTGAATAATGTGAAAAACGGTGTTTTAATTCCTTCGCCACTTTTCACCGAGTGAACCTTTAGGGTCACTCGGTGAAAAGGTAGGAGGTTTATTGCCTGTCTTTCTCTCTGACTCTATAGGAGAGACTCAGACTCAAGGGTTGGCATCGAACTTGGGACTCTTAAGTAACAGGTGTCCATTAGAAGACTCTTGGATCAACCAAGTTGCTTTTTTCCCCTGATAAGGCATAACTAGGGTTTGTCCGAGACTCCGCCCGCGTGTATAATAATGCAGTAAAAAGTAGTATATGTTGTTCTGAGATATATTACAGTAAAGTTTCCAAAGAATCCGTTAAGTGATTTATGTGTAAAAGAATAACAAATATCTATACACCCTCACAAATATCACCCTCGCGTTATTAATGGGATAAAATTATTTTTGCATGAACTTATTCTTCTAAGATTTCGCGTCTAATATTTTCATCCTTTTTGTTCAATTTTCAAATCATATAATTTTTCATTCTTTATGATTCCAGGCTATGACTCCTGAACAAAAAGCTCAAATTCATGCCCACTTTGAATCTATTGGCCAGATGTGTATTAAAGACAATGTAATATCAGAAGACGATATAGCCAGCCTCAGATCTCGTAAGGTGCCTACAGGTGCAAATGCTCCTTGTTTCCTGGCCTGCATGATGAAGCAAATTGGTGTGGTCAGTAAATTTCACTTTACTTACATAGTTTCTGCAAAACTCACTACAATATACTTAAAAACTCTAAATTGAATTATAAGCAAAGAACTGAAAACTTCGTAAAACATTTCGCACACATTTCTTTTTCGTTAACCTACATGTGTACCACTCAATTTTATTTATTGAATTTTAAGATTTAGTTTTACAGTACTTTTCATTCTTCTCAGATGGACGATAGCGGAGTTCTACAAAAAGAAACAGCACTAGAAATGGCTAAATCCGTCTTCAATGAACCAGAAGAGATAAAAAATATTGAAGACTATCTTCACTCTTGTTCTTCCGGTAATTCCTTTCTTACTTTTACGAGCTATGCTATAACATTGCATATTAGATCTTCAGAAAAATTAATGAACACTTTAGGAATAGGTATACAGATATACAGTGATATATTTTAGAATCAAACTCACTTGTACTTATTCCACTATTATAATTAAATTTACACCTGACCGGTTTCGCCTTATGGCATCCTCTAAGGATGGATGTCATTAGGATATTCTAAAATGTATTACAACAAGTTCCATCAAGTGCCGACAATCGAGAGTATAAATTATAAAATACAGTGATATGATTTTATTAACAGTTAATCAAGAGGCTGTCAGTGACGGTGAGAAGGGTTGCGAACGCGCTATGTTGGCCTACAAGTGTATGATTACAAATGCTCCCCAGGTATTTCAAGTTTCAATTCTCTTTGTTTACCACGTTATCTTCATATAAATATTCAGGACATCCTCAGTATCTAGGCTTGCTTGTAATGTATGGAATTAATTAGTGCAGTTAATGTACTCGTAGAATAAAATAACAAAGTTTAACTTAAATGTTACAAGGAATGCCCTTTTCTTTTATTTGTGTTTGGAAAACAGAAATGCTATGAATCTATAATGCCGAAAACATTGATTCTTACATACTTTCTGTAATTTAAATGTGTGAATATCTCTAAATATGTATATAACTTAATATTATGATCTTTTACAGTTCGGTCTGGATGTCTAACTTCTGTCATAAACTACAACACGACGACATTTTCTTTGGAACCGATCTTTACGGAGAACAGTTTCAGGACTCATTGTATAATTTAAATAATTAATGATGCTATAAATACTTTATCACTATTGTTTATGTTACCATAATAAAGGTTATTTTAAAATATGCTCTGATTTTAGTTTGAAAATAAATTGACTTTTAAAACAGCACTATTCTTCCCACTATCCCACTTTCATACTCCTGACTTATGATAAATTGCAAAAAAAATTACTTTTAATATATCTGGGGGCACGGTCGTGCCCCCGCCAAGACGGGCCAAGCGAAGCGCAAGGGCACTACCTACCTTTTCTTGTAGTGTTTCGTCGTTTTTCTGAACTCTCATAACTTTGGTTCCCGATATACCAGATCGTTCAAATTCTCAGGATATGATGTTACCAATAGACCAATGAAACACACAAAGTTTCAATTGCATAGCTCTGATACTTTAGATTTTATTGATACCTAAAAAACACCGATTTCGTCACTGACACACTGATGATTATCAAAACTGTTAGGGTACTTCCTGAAGTGCTAGAAAGCTGAAATTTGGTATGTAAACTAAGTTTAGTATACAAACAACAGAAAAATTCATAAACCTATTACTTTTGCACCCCAACCCCCAAATTTAAGGGGTGGAAGTTTGTATGAGACTTTCACAAATGTTTATGCTAGAGGTTTTATTTTTGGTACACGGACTTTTTCGAAAGAAGAAAGAAGATGTACAAGAAATACAGCCCAAAAAAAGAAAAAAACTGCCTCAAGCAACTTTCAAAAAGAAATGAAATCCCACCAAAAACATTTTCATGTAAAATGTTGCCAAGACGACTGCATATGGCTTACCCTGTGAAAAATATATCAGATCTCATGTAGAGCCAAGGTTCCCTAACCCTAACTTCATAAACTCTACATCTCAGAAAAAAATTATGTCTTGGCTGTTTCGTTACTTCAGAAATTAAATATTCGTATACACGTATACGTACACAAAAGGCGTTCGTTTCCCCTTCGTGATGGTATGGTAGCGAAATGGCAAAGCCATACATTTTTACTGAGATGTAGAGTTTGTGAAGTTAGGGTTGGTAGAGTTAGGGCGTGTAGATTCGGAACCTTGGCTCTATATGAGATCTGATATCTTTTTCACAGGGTAAGCCATATGCAGTCGTCTTGGCAACATTTTACATGAAAATGTTTTTGGTGGGATCTATATTGTACCCTAATAGCCCATTTTTCTATTAGAATTTAAATAGGACTAAACGAAGTATGTATATCCTCCCAATCGAATGTAATTGATACATAAATTAATTTATCAGAAAAATCACACAAAACGGTAATGTCTGAAAGTCTGGAATAGCAGTATGTATCAGAGAACGCATGGTTTTCAAGATACATAACGAAGTTCACATCATACCATTTATGATATCCCCCAGTTCCAATATTGTTAGATATTTTTTTTTACAACACTTTTTTTTGGAATGAAAGAATTTGTAGTATCACAGAAGTGACAAAAGTTTAGTCGGACCTTTTAGGGTAGTAGAGCCACGCTGATATCAGCACGAACGGGCCGGCTCGACCGGGGTGGTACTACCCTCGCACAGAAAATCAACGTAAAATGACAGCGATCGTGCTGTCGTGATTCGTTGGTGAGTGCGAGACCGGAGGCCCAAATAGTCTAGTCCACAAGTTCCATACTTGTTGACTAGACTGTTAAACTCGAACAGATTCTCACTGCCCCATTGAGAGATGCGGCTTAGAACCAGGTCGAGCTCAGCGACAAGATCCCGTCGCTTCGCCTCAACGTCCGCTGACTTGGCTGTAGGGTGACCAAAATATCGCCCATGTACTGTACTGTCGTCTGCATAGCAATGAATATTGCCAAGGGCCAACATGTCATTGATATGCAGGAGAAACAGCGTGGGTGACAGGACGGAGCCCTGAGGTACACCGGCGTTTATCTGCCGATAATCAGAGGCCGCACCGTCGCAAAGGACCTTAATACGGCGCTGGTGCAGGAATGCGGCGACCCAGGTGCAGAGTTTAGGGGGCAGGTCGAATGCGGGAAGTTTGGAGAGAAGCGAGCGGTGCCAAACCCGATCGAAAGCTTTGGCCATGTCAAGGCTGATGGCCAAGGACTCCCCATGTCTGTCAATAGCTTCACCCCAAAGGTGAGTGACATACGCTAGAAGATCACCCGTGGATCGGTTCGGCCTAAAGCCATATTGCCGATCATTTAGCAAGGAGTGATCTTCCAGTTAGAGGACCAATTGCTTGTTGATGATCCGTTCGAGCACCTTGCAGAGAATGGATGTTACGGCTATAGGTCGGTAATTAGCCGGGTCTGAACGGTCACCTTTTTTGGGGATAGGTTGCACGTTCGCCTCTCTCCAAGCCTCCGGAACAATTCCTGAGGAATAAGACAGGCGGTACAAGCGCGTCAGTACGGGAGACAACTCCGGGGCGCAGTTCTTAAGAACCACCGCTGGGACACCGTCGGGTCCACTGGCTTTCCGGACGTCAAGTGACCTGAGTTCAGCTAGGACATCACTCTGACGGATACGGATATCCCTCATCGTGGAGTCACTGGTCCGAATGGTGGGCGGGTGCACGCCCCGATCGTCCATTCGAGAGTTAGCCGCAAAGAGCAGTTTCGCTTTCTCCTGCGGCTGATGGGCCAGCGATCCGTCGGGATATTTCAGCGGTGGTAGTGAGGGCTGGCAATGGTTGGACTGCACAGCTTTAGCCAATCGCCAGAACTTTCGGCTACCCGTAGGGTGTGAGACGAGTTCATGGCCAAGCCGCGCGATGCACTGGGCATCTGCTCTAATGTAAGCCCTCTTGCATTCCCTAGTGGCTTTGTTAAAAGCTGCTTTTAGGCGATCCACAGCAGGGTCGCCACAGGTGCGTGCCCTGGTCCATGCTCGGTAGGCCGCTTGTTTTTGAGCGACGGCATGGGTGCACTCACAATTGTACCAGGGACGGGTCTTGGAGCCGACGATCTCACTGTAGGGAATATAATATTCCATGCCGACAGTGATCTCGTCAGCCACGGCGGACGCACTCTGCGACAGATGCCTGTTCCCAAAGCAGCGTTGAGTCCACGGGATGGATGCAAAGTAATCCCGCATTCCATCCCAATCTGCTGACGAGTAGTGCCATAAACGCCTTTTTGTTGCGATGGATCGTGGCAGGGCAACAAGAGGCACCGTGGTGGATACCAGGCAGTGGTCGGAGGATCCCAGAGGGGCGTGGACCGACACATTGTACTGCGCTGGGTGACTCGTCAGCAGTAGGTCTAGCAATGAGGGCGCTTGACTTGTAATGTCTGGTATCCTGGTGGGCTGGAGTACCAGCTGGGTCAGGTCGTGCGTGAGAGCGAATGCGTGGGCAGTTCGGCCCGCGTGGTCAGTTTTGGAAGATCCCAACCAGGATTCGTGGTGGGCGTTAAAATCTCCCAAAAACACCAGTTCGGCGATCGGGAACTGCTCCTGCGCTTTGTCCACTGCCTGACTTAGATGGTCAAAGAGCCGAGTTGTCTCCGAGTCTCCAGAATGGGATCGATAGAGGCACACGTAGATTCGGCTCGTAGAGCCAAGATCCACGTGAAGCCAAAGGATGGAGAAGGAGGGGTCCTCAAGGCAGCGTAAACGGCGACAACAAACATCCGCCCTGACGAAAAGACACACCCCCGCCTTCGCGAGGAAGCACT
The DNA here is from genome assembly GCA_949125395.1 of Diaphora mendica. Classification (NCBI taxonomy): domain Eukaryota; kingdom Metazoa; phylum Arthropoda; class Insecta; order Lepidoptera; family Erebidae; genus Diaphora; species Diaphora mendica. Next base: position 16,292,859 of record OX421324.1, on the reverse strand, counting down.
CCTCAAGCACGTAGCCGGGATAACGAAGATATGTCGTGTCGGCAGGGCGACGTATTTGTGTCTCCGTTAGGAAAAGCATGGCCGGACGTGTCGTCTCAAGATGTTGGTGGACGGCGCTCAGGTTTGCATGGAGTCCACGGATATTTGCAAACTCCACTTTAAAGAGCGGGTTGGTGGTGGTGGGAGAAGGGAATGCCGCTGTGGAACGTTTATATTTTTTCCTTCTTGCTGCCATGATTGAAACGAAGGGGAGAGAATGGAGACGTAAAAGGCGTGACAGTCATCGTGACAGTGTAACACTGAGACCTAGAGTGCTGCGTCCTCATACAACGGTAAGGCATGACGGTTACCGAACCGCCGGACGGAAGGGCCCCCGTACCCTCCCGGAAGTGGTCGCCTGGTCCCACCGTCCGGTTACCAACCGGCACGACGAGCCACTCCGTGGATTATGCGCGACCTGACGGGGCAGCCTCCCAGGGTGGTTAGCCGCGGTTGGGCCCCTCTCTATGCCGCGGGCGGCCAGCGGCACCACCGTTTCTACGGGTCTCCCTGGCCGACGGTTCGATCCACGCCAACCTTACTATGATTTCACGAGCACTCTTTCGCTCATACACTTATCACGATAACTGTCACCCCTGCATCTGTGGGCCTCCGGTCTCGCACTCACCAACGAAACACGACAGCACGAATACTGTCATTTTAGGTTGGTTTTCTGTGCGAGGGTAGTACCGCCCCGGTCGAGCCGGCCCGTTCGTGCTGAAATCAGCGTGGCTCTACTACCTCTTAGAGTAGGTAGGTAGGTATGGAAAAAAATAGACAGTGAAAAAATTACTTTGAATAAAGTTTTACATAGCTGACTGCCTTGGCGCAGTGGTAGTGAATGCGACTGCGGTGCTTGAGGTCTCGGGTTTAAATCCTGGGTCGGACCAAATGTTTGTGTGATCTACAAATGTTCGTTTCGGAGTTTGGGTGTTTTTTATGTATAATATGTATGTATTTACAAAAAAAAAAGGATATTTGTATTTATATCAGTTGTCTAGTAACCCATAACACAAACTCTGCTTAGCTTGGGACTAGATGGCGTAGTGTGTTAGATGTCCAAAATATTTATTTATTATTTATTTATAAAAAAACATTAAAATTTAGTCCAACTATTGTTAAACTAAATCTATTTTCATATGTTCTTAGTTACAAGCTCAGAATAAATTAACTAAGTCATTGGTTACAAGACCCACATTGTTTAAAATTTCATTATATGATAAAATTTTGATCTAGCGATATATCTATGGTTATTTCAATCCATAAAGTGTCGCGCTAACGTGTATAAAATACAACACCATTTACAAGCCATTTATCGCTGTCATTGAAATGTACTACTCGTATGCTAATATGTATCCTAATTTTGGGTTTTCAAGAGTAATAACAGTGGTAACTTCCTATTTAGATTACATTTGGAATCAAACCTAACAAATAGTAAAATATATAAGTTCACTGTTTCCAATATTTGAACATTAAATTGCCTGAAATTTCAGAAGTAACGAGTTCCCCAAGGTTTTATTTATTTACTTCTATCATGTTTAACTTAATATTCTTTAGTGGTATTTTATTTTGCACTATGTTTTCAAACTTCATTTTGGTAAGTGAAAAATATAAGTAGTGGTCGTGGCCAATTTTTTTTTTCGCTTTCTGTACTCCTGTATATAAACTTTAAATGTGCTAAATTTAATGTCACTACCTTCACACCTTTTTCGTAAAAAGGGTTACAAAGTATTTTCTTAATGTATTGTAATTAATACGTATAGATTATGTTTTTCTTGGCATTTTCTTGGGAAATGGAATGGAATCTTGTTAATTTTTCGATTGTGATAGCTAACAGGGGTAGCAAAGATAAAAAACTTTTGAGCATAGGACCGGGATAACGTACCACGCAATTTGTAGGACAATGTGGCTATTAAATTATATCAATATTCAAAAAGAAAAATTATCTCATCAAAAATAAGTCATTTACGAAAAATAAGCTGCAACATTTTCTGATTTTAAATGTGTGGAAACTTTAAATGAATAAAACGAATTAGTATTATAATTGCAATGATTTTCAAAAATACTTGGGAATCTACATCCATATAAAAAAAACATATATTCATTTCACAGGCAAAGCCACAACAGGACGCTGAAGCTAAGTTTTTTGAAATTTTTAATAATTGTATGAAAGACAACACTATAACTGAGGACGATATCAGTCAGCTCAAAGAACTGGGAGTACCATCAGGACCGAACACTCCTTGTTTCATGGCCTGCGTTGTGAAACAATTTGGTGTGGTTAGTATTACACATAAACGATGAATTTTTAAATTTCTTAGCGAATCCGAAATAAACATACTGCACGAAGAAACGACTACACGTTTGGCTTAGTGGTTTAACGGTCACCACGCCGTTTCCTACTTCGCCAATTTTGATCGCCAAATTTGTGTGATCCACAAATTGTTGTTCTGAGTCTGGGTGTTATTTGTGTCCGTTTCATGTATGTTTGTAAAGTCCCCCGCGACTCAGGATTTATTACTAGTGCGGGAGTTGTCTTTAAAAAAAAAAACCTTGTAATATAAGTTCATATTTAGTACCTTTCTGGTGGTTTTGAGTATTTACCCGGCCTACCCAAATATCCTGCTGGCGATAGTGTCGCGCTTCAGGTCGTTAAAGACCAACCCAGATCATATACTGTACTCACTTACATTTTTATTATATTTTCTTCATTGATTGAAGAAAAGATAAAAATGTTCATGGACTTAAAAAAAAGACACCTCTGTGGTTTATTTCGGCATTTCTTCCCAGAGTTAGTCTTAGGAAATGCCGACCTCTTCTAGCTTTAAAGTCCGACGTGTAAAAATATCTGTAAAGATTTACTTATAAAATAAATATCATTTATACAAGAATGATTTAGTGATTTAGGAGGCCATTTCGCTACTTTCTACTGCAGTGAGTCTTGTTCAAACTCCACATTGGACAATACTTTGTGTAATTCACAAATTATTGTTCTAAGTTTGTAAAGCTCCCCGAGATACTAATATTCCTAGTACGGAACTGACATACTAGGAATATTTGTATCGCGGGGAGCTTTCTTTAAAAACGTGTTCTTAAAAATCTATTATTAAAAGGCTGATTTGAACTTGCTTCAATATTATTTTTTCTAGATGGATGACTCTGGTATGATCCGTACAAATATTGACGAAGAAAAAGCTAAGGCACTAGTTAAAAATCCTGAGGAACTTATCAAACTTAATGGATATCTGGCAACATGCTCATATGGTATAATATTTATTTTTCTGTTGATATGTTGAAGGGTTGAACTTGAACGTTGGTTGAGGGCTCTGAATTCCTGACAATTGTCATAGATGCCCATAGCAATGGCGTGAAATACCGTTGTTCACTCTTCCCACCAATGATAGCGATCACTTTGTGATACTTGAGATGTCTTAGGACCCATAGATAGGACATGCAATCACTAACCTAATTCATTGTCGAGAAGAATGAGCTTTACGGCGATTCACCGTGTTCTTAATCTAAACTAAAATCATCAAGCACTTACTCAACTTCTTGGCGCCGTTGACGGGGTACCCCACTGCTTTGTCTTGATACGTCCACACAATCATAAACTCCTAAAGTGCTGTACAACTTCCAAGGTATTCGAATTACAACAAACTCGTATCAGCTATCGCGGATATTCGTATTACAACTCACTCGCTTCAGCTATCGCGGAACGCGCCTACAAAACTCGCGATTCCACGACCTGGAAAATACTATTAGCTTTTATTTATTTATTTATTAGCTTATATTACCTTACTACATTTAGTGTTTAAATCTATCTTAACATTACATTATATCTTATCTATTTTTTGTTGTGGATACTATAATAATTAATTTCTAAGTGTTAGATGTAAGGACCGCCTTTTGCGGTATAAGCCTCCCCCAAACATTGCCAAGTGGCTCTATCTCGTGCCAGTCTGGACCAAAGGTGGCCGTAGTTTCCACGATATCGTCACTCCATCTTTTAAACGGTCTGCCCTTTTTTCTTTTCTTGTCTAGTGGATACCACTGTGAGTGACTGTCTGCGACCATCTTCCATCGATTGCTCTTTGAACATGGCCGGACCATTTCCACTTGAGTGTCAGAACCTGTTTAACTACGTCTCGCGCTTTGGTTATTTTCCTGATTTCCGAGTTTCTCACTCTATCTTTCAACTTAATATTCATGTAGCTTCGTTCCATTCCTCTTTGACAAGTTTTGATCTTGTTCAGGTTTGAACGCTTGAGAGGCCAGGTTTGACATGCATAGGTAAGAACCGGAGTAAGACAAATGTTCATCGCTTTGGTCTTCAAGTTTGTGGGAATGCAACCTTTGAAGATCTCCTTTAAAGACCAGTACCTATTCCAAGTATTATACTATTAGCTTACTATCAATTAATTACGGTTTTCAAACAACAAATCGTCGGCCGTTTTCAACACGCGTCTTTCAAGTCCTTTTTACATATTAACCTCAAACGTCAAAACGTCAAACAAGAAAAAAAGTGACAATCAAAAATGTTGCCATTATAATGACGTTCGAAATCCAACAACCGTCAACTCCCATTCTTCGTAATAAATTCTCATTTTTTTATATTTCAGTAAACAACGAATCTGTTACCGACAGTGAAAAAGGTTGTGATCGGGCCGTACTTTTTTACAAATGTATGATGGACAATAATATGAAGGTATTTAGAGGTCGACATTTGATTTTCTATTCATAAGTTATCTTCTTCTCTTATTTTATAAGAATCAATTGCTGTTCGTTTGTCTCGCTAAAACTCGAGAACGCCTGTGCCGATTTAGCTGATTTGGTTTTAAAATGTTTGTCGTAGTCCAGGGAAGGTTTAAACGGTGAAAAACTTAACAATAACTTTCAAATCCAAATTTAGTTACTAATAATTATGTTATATTTTTACATTCCCACATCCATCTTTGTGAGAAGTCCCTTTGTGGAGGAATAGGTGTCATGTTCCTCCAACAGAAAGGGACCGACCAGATGAGGTGATCATCTCTGGCGGGGCGCGGCACAATATTTGATGTTAGGAATTTGCGTGTATACCAATCAGCGCGAGAATTTCTCGATCGCGATACAGGATTAGCAGTTACTCCGTAGTTGTGTCCCCCCCACGGAGGGTATGGTACCTTCATTTTCTAAAACTATTTTCAAAGTATGTACTTTCTAATTTCCAGTAAAACGTCCAGCAATTTGACTTGCTTAAATTACGTAAGTGAAACGGGCAGTATGGCCCATTCGCTGAAAGTTGAGTAGATGTGTGTATGTGTGTATGTATATACAACTCATCATAATTTACGTACATCAGTATTACAACGTCAGGCAAAACAGAGGTATGTAGTACCTTGAAATAGTGATCGCGTTAATTCCCGTAAAAATAATAATAATTATATCAGTATTACCACCGAAAGGAAACTGACTTTCAATTGAAAAAAACCTCATTTAAATCGGTTCATCCGTTTGAGAGCTACGATGCCACAGACAGACACACACACATGATTGGTTAGCTCATGGCTGTGCAGCAATGACTCCAAACCTTTTGATTCGTTTTCTTTGGTCGACTTCGTTCTCATTCAAGTCTCTTAGTGTAAAAAAAATGTAAACCGTATTATTATTTTTTAAAAGGAGCAACCATGGAGTTTCTTGCTAGATTCTTCTCCATGAAGGGTAGGCTGCATTTGGAACTGGCGACTAGAATCACTCGATTTTTAAATATTAAATATTGACTATTCTTAAGTGCCTGTAAAATAAGTGCCTATTTGAATAAAATCTTTTTGAGTTTGAGTTTGAGTCACACACAGACAGACATCGACGTCAAACATATAACACCCCTCTTTTTGCGTCGGGGGTTAAAATATAATGTAATACAATATTGTTACTCATTAAATTTTTATATTAACTTTACAGCTTTTCCAATTCTAAAGAGAGAAACTCCACGAAAACGGACTGAACATTACAACATTACTTAAGAAACATGGACACTGACGTGTACCTAATTTAAAAATATAATGTATTAAATTTTTTTGTTTTTTATTTAATTATATTATCTTTCACTATTTTTTTTCTTTAAAAAGACAACTACCGCACTACGAATAAATCCTAGGTCGCGGGGGACTTTACAAACATACATGAACCGGACACAAAGAACACCCAGACTCAGAACAACAATTTGTGGATCACACAAAGTGTTGTCCTACATGGGATTTGAACCCACGACACTTGGCGAAGTAGGAAACGGCGTGGTGACCTTTAAACCACTAGGCTTAACGTGCAATCGATTTTAACGTTCGGTTAAAAGATTGGTTATAGATAGTGAGTACTGTTTTTAGTCTTTAAGTGAGAACCGTTTGAAAGTATTTTAAATACACCGAAAATTATAAATAAACCAAAACTATTCAAACAAACTAAACTTTTATTTAAAAAAAACATTTTCTAATAAAGAAGTATTCTTTTCGGCTAATAACCTTCTATTTGCGTTAACTTTGGTCCAAGTTTTATGGCATTACAAAAAGATCTGAAACAATAATAAAAACATATTTAAATAATTTGTACAGTGTTTTCTAGATTATATATTTTTAGTAACTTAAAAAGTATATAGTATGGTATATATGAAGCACTCTGTGTTACTGATAAATACAAATAAAATAGTAGATTGCTTGACTTTAGCTACTTTTCACGAAAACAACCCAATAGTACTCTACTTCTTTGGGCTTAAAGTCATTAACTTTTAAAAAATCTAGAAAATAGTAGTAGTTGGTACGGTACGTATACATTACTCACCTCAAGTTTGTTTTCGATCCCGCATTTAAAAGCTAGTTTAGCTCTTTCACATCCTGCATCACCGTCGCTGACCGACTCCTCGTTTACTGAAATCAATAAAAAAATTGAGACAATTGAAAACCTATTTATATGTTATGTTAAAAATTTTCGTAAAATATTATAGACACTTTTTTAAAATTTAAGAAAAATCACTACTCTTAGTACTTCTAACAGCGTCTGCCCGCGGTTCAACACGCGTGTCTGCCTGATGTCGCGGTAACCATTAGCATGTGACATTAAATAATGTGGCTTTCTACTGGTAAAAGAGTTTTCAAAATCGGTTTAGTAGATTCAGAGATAACCCCTACAACTTCACAAACTTTTACATTTTAAATTTTAACGCCCAATTGCCGCCCTGTCAGAGGCGCGTCTTCAACCAGCCTTTAAAAAACTTTGGATAGACGTTATACGAGTACTATGGTTATTGTATAAGACCAACCTTTTGAGCATATTTTGCTAACCTCTTCGTATTTATCAAATTCATCGTGGTTTTTCAGCAAACTTTTTGCTTTATTAAGACCTGTTGCCGAGTCAAGAAGACCTTTGCTGTCCATCTGAAAATATAGATAAAGTTTAGATTTATCGTTTTTTTATAAATTTTGTTTCTCAAAAGTTCACTAGCATATCGCACACATAGGTGATGCATTATTATTCCCCTTTTTATATTAAAAGTGGTTCACTTGGAAGAATTTGTAACCGCTACCAATTTGCCGTAAGACACTTAGGGTAATTTTTTATTGATCTTTTTCTAATGCTGTCAAAGCTAAGCCTTTAATTTTAGTGTTACATAATGCTTTGATTTAAATTTACATATAAAATTCTATAAAATAAATAAACCAGTGTTTTATTTTTTTTAAAAGTAACTGGTACTTACAAATTCCGTTTTCTTCAAGACACATGCCAAGAAACAGGAGTTAAGACTATCTGTATTGTAGGAATCCTTTGCTGATTTAATATCTCCTTCACTTACACCGTGCTCCGAAGAACAATCTGATATGATCGGTGTCATGATCGCACTTATAATAGCCTTGTCTTCATCGGTAAGAGCCTAAAATATATTAACACTTATAAAATCGTAAAATAAATAATGGTAATATTTTTATAGAGCTCGTTCTGACATACAAATCTTAGAAACAACAGTCTTTTACTTCTTAAACGCACATTATCTTCTTAAATGCCTTTTCCTTTCAATATAGTAAAATGTCAACGGTAAAAACGGACATTTTTGTAATTATAAGGTAAAAATTTCAAAAATACTCGACTATTTTGTCCGTTACCGATATGAGATTAGAATATGGATGGTCTGATGTGTTTTTTAATAAACATGAAAATTTTGAAGGCTTTTCTGATTACTGTCGATAACTTAAAAAGAAGATAATGAGCTTAAGTAACATTTATATTAACGACTTTACACGAGCACTTGCCACAGACTGAAAAACGAACGCTTGAAGTTCTATTAAGTGAAACTATTAATAAGTAGCAAAATACACAAGCTAAAATTCAAAATTTAAAAAACTCCCTACTCAAGCACTTAATCGAGTAATCATACGCCAATGATATTTTTGCAGACATTCGGTTATTCTTCCCCACTTTCACTCCCATAAGTTTTAAACGACTCAACTGATTTTCATGAAACATGTCTAAGAACACTCGCACGTAACTCACCTTTCATACAAAAAAACTAAATTGAAATCGCTTCATCCGTTCGCGAGCTAAGGTGCCACAGACAGACAGACAAACAGACAGACAAACAGACAGACAAACAGACAGACAAACAGACAGACACGTTAAACTTATAACACCCCTCTTTTTCCGTCGGGGGTTAAAAACAAATCTTAACAAAATCAAACAAACCCTATACGTACTGGTTTGGCTAGCGCTATACTATGCGTTATACCACACGTAGGCCGTAATCTCATTTCTAAGGAGAAGCCTATGTTCAGTAGCAGTCTGTTAAAGACTGTGAATTATAGAAATAGACGAGTTTTATACTCACAAAAACTTTAGTCAAGCTAATGGCCACAATCGCGATACTTAAAATACAGTGAACTTTTGCCATCTTGTCAAGATGTCCTCCTATTGTTTAGTTTGAGCTTCCAAAGGATTATGACTGAACCTAAGACTGTCATCTGTTTATATATAAGAATCCCAGTTACAAATTCGTTTGGAATTAGGCAATTACTACATTATCTTACAAACGAGACTACGTGTTTCAAGTAACAACAAAAAATTACAACATTTCGTAGGTTTATTTACGCGCTTCCTCAATAAAATAACCTGTAGGTAATTGTTTACACAAAGTTATTGTTACTGGAATAATTTGAACATTCTTTCCTATGTCCACAATTCATTATTCACAAACTCATTCTGAATTTCGAAACTATTTTTAAGACAACTACTACAATCGATTCAGATATTTTAACTTTTAAACTTTCGCGTTCCATGATATAATAATTATTATTTTTACGGCAATTAACGCGATCGCTTATTCAAAGGTATTACATACCTCTGATTTGCCTGACGTTTCGACCAGGTTGCACAGGTCGTGGTCATAGGCTGGCTGAGGTATGAACCTAATACCTTTATTTATTTATTTCAAATAAGCAGTACAAACTTACAGTACATTACCAAAACGTTTGCATGCTGTGAATTACATAATACATTTTATTACATAATACACAATTACATAATACAGAATAAGCAACAATGTCAATTCGTAAATTATAAATTAATTCTTACAATTTTATGTCCCTAGCAATGTCAAAACTTATACACAAATAACTATCAATCTTACAGATATTACGACAAAAAAATAAAATTTCAAGTAAAAAATAATAATAGAAATAATCAAAAAACAAAGAAAAGTAAAATTAAAATAATGATGATTAATTAATACACTGAATTGGTCAGTCACTATTCATGTCCTAAATTAAAATTTAATACTTAGCTGTATATAATTAGAGAAAATAGCACTATGTTTGTCAAAAAATATGTCTGTATCTGGACTATTCTGCAGGAAAGTATTTAAATATTCAATTCCTTTAGCCGTAGGGCTATTACGTGCCTGAGGAGTGCACCAAGTTGGTGGGCAGGTGAACAATTGGTGCTGCCGTCGTCCTGTGCCACTCAAATACTGATTAGGTACATAAAGGTGGACGCACTCAAGTACCGATGGATTGTCTACCCTATTGTTCAGCAGCAAGTAATAATGCAATACGTGCATATACTCTCTCCTAGTTTGTAACGTATCGAGACCAACCATCCCAGACACAAACACCGAAGGACACAAAAACGGGTAGTAGCACGTTTATAAATAAACCGGGTGAACCTACGCTGGACTTTCTCAATCATGAGTGTATACAGCTGTTCCTTGGGATGCCAAAGAACAGCGTTGTACTCCAACTTACTTCGTACAAAGGCGTTGTAAAGCAGCCTTATGGTCTGGACATTACTAAATTTATACAAGGTACGAATAATGAAACCTAAAGATCTATTTGCGTCCTTACATACTTGTTTGACGTGTTCATGGAAACTTAGTTTACCATCCATAGTTACTCCTAGGTCACGTATACCAGTGACACGCTCGAGCGGTTCACCTTCCAGTTCGAAAGTGGTTATGATTGGTGATCGAGATCGCGTGAAGGTAATAATTTTGCATTTGGAGGTGTTGAGTGACAGTTTATTTTTCACACTCCATGACACGACCACATCAATACCTCTTTGCATCGCCTTACAATCCTCAGTGTTAGTAATAGAGAGGAATAACTTGAGATCATCAGCAAACATCAGACACTCAGTCCCAGAAATACACTGGGCAGGTCATCGATCATAATGAGAAACAGTGTTGGACCGAGGGTACTTCCTTGACTTATTCCTGATCGAGTATAGTATTCTTGAGATCGATGATTTCCCACCTTTACATAGTGCCTGCAATCTCTAAGGTAATCTGCCATGAAATCCAAAAGAGCTGCGTACTAAAGCCCACAAACGAAAGTCTCCTCAAGACCACATCATTGTCCACAAGGTCGAATGCCTTTTTGAAATCAAAATATGCTGCATCCACTTGGCGGCCCGCAGTCACCCTAGTGCTCAAGTAGTCTATGAATTTAATATGATTGGTTAGTGTAGAGCACGCAGGTTGGAAACCATGTTGACAATCACTTAAGTACGTACTAATTTGATTGAATATGTAGCCATTGATAATGGATTCAAAGATCTTTCCGAGGACCGATAATACTGCAATAGGCCTGTGACTTGTTATATCTGTTTAAGAACCACACTTGGGTACTGGCGTTACTCGCAAAGTCTTCCACCTCGTGGGGATATACGTAAATATTTGAATATGTGATCGCGTTAATTCCCGTAAAAATAATTATTATGATTCAGTTTGTTCATGCACGAAATATTTTCGATACGTTATAGTGCTCTTTACGGGTTTTTTTAATTTTGATAGACGCTTAGATTTTTGTAATTGTTCGTTCGTATTCTTTTTGGCTTGGCGCCGACTTCAAACAGATTTTAGGTACCTAGCACACATTATAATACTACTATTTAAATGAAGAAAGAATTACGTATAGACAAGAACTCGCATCAACAATCGAAAGTTAGTAGTAAGTTGAACTATTTTATATAATTTCTGCTGATGCAAATAATTCTAGTGGTTGAAACGTATTAAAACTGAGCATAGTCTCCAAAATTATGTTGAGATGCAACATTTCTGTTACCGAGAATGTGGTCTACTTATTACTAATTAGAATCATGTCCTAGCTTCAATGACCTGAGCTCTGCCGTGATGAAATAGAAGCAGGCGAGTTAATTAAAGGAAAATACATTAAGGGGTTAGTTATCATAGCGCCTGTGTCAACTGCCTATCAGAAGGCTACGGGACGTTAAACGGAGAATACAATTACTGCTAATCTGTAGTTGGGTGATTATGATACGTCAAGTCCTGAGGGTCTAGTGTGACTATGTATCACGTCTAATCAATCTTCACGGTGACTGCCTTCGGTTTTCGATCGACTCATACTGAAATCTTCACCAATCGCAAGGCTAAACGCGCTCACCATGACAATCGAGTCAATGCAAAACAAACTCACACTAGGCTGCCCTTTGCACATAATATATTTATAATTTTGTGTACTCTTTTAAATCTGAAATACGGTGTACAAATAAAGAGTTTTCTATCTATTCGTCTATAATAAACTAGCTGTTGCCCGTTGCCCTACCGTGGGAGAGCCACGCTTCGGCATGTGAGTGATACCACGGCCTCACAGAAAACCGGTGTGAAACAGCGCTTGCGGTGTGTTTCACCGAGTGAGTGAGGCTACCGGAGGCCCAACCCCCTCCCCATGATGGCGCAGTTGAAAGACAGATTGATACCCCAGGAGGATACCAACTGCACTAGCGTTGGAGATTCCCTCTCTGGGCGTCCGCGCTCACGACACAACGCGCCTGAACGTGGATGCCCAGGCTGCCCCTCGTTTCTGGGGAGGGCAAAATTGCGCTAGATCACGCTCAGGGTAAGAGCAGTAACATCACGGCACCCCCTACCACACTGGTCGTGGACTTCTGCAACGTCAGGGGATTACATAGTAATCTTGATGCTGTCCATCACCACCTCGAGACAGCAAAGCCAGCATTGCTCTTTTTGACCGCCACGCAGATATCGTCTCCTGCGGACACATCCTACCTCAGCTACCCGAGGTACGGACTAGAACACTCCTTTATGTCTGAAGCCGGAGTGTGCGTGTACGTCAGAAACGATATCAGCTCTCGTCGCCTCAGCAACCTTGAAGGTGGGGACCGCTCCATCTTATGGCTCCGTGCAGACAGCGACGACCATCCCCGCGTCTATGCGTGCCTCTACAGGTCCCATAGCGGTGATGCCGAAACTGACCGACTCATTGAGCACATCCAGATGGCCACAGACCTTGTGCAGCAGCAGATCCCTTCCGCAGAGATCATCGTACTTGGCGATTTTAACGCTCACCACACCGGCTGGCTCAGCTCCAGTAAAACGGTTCATGCGGGGAGATCTGTTCACGACTTCGCCCTGGCATATGGCCTGACACAATTGGTTACCACGCCCACGCGAGTCCCAGATGTGGAGGGCCAGAATTCCTCTTTGTTGGACCTTCTGCTGACTTCTCATCCGGACGGATACCACGTACCCGTAAACGCCCCACTTGGCTCCTCAGACCATTGCCTTGTCCTGAGTACAGTGCCACTCACATGCTCGCCGCGATCGCGAGTTGCACGCAGTCGCCGTGTGTGGCACTACAAGTCAGCAGATTGGGATTGGATGCGGTCCTTCTTTGTGTCCTACCCTTGGAGACAGTTGTGCTTCTCGCCGGATAATCCCAAAACCGCTGCTGATTCTATTGCTGATGTTGTGCTACAGGGTATGGAGATTTTCATTCCATCCTCTGTGGTCCCCATTGGTGGCAAGTGTAGGCCCTGGTTTGGTTCATCTTCCAAAAAAGCTTCTCGCAGGAAGCAAAAAGCTTACCAAGCCTGGGCTGACGCAGTGGCGGTATGGGATCAAAACACCAGCGCTCTAAAAAAGGAGTACAACTTTGCTTCCAGGTCCTTCAAAAGAGACATAGCTAGGGCAAAGTCGGTGCACATTGCTAGGATTGGCGAGAGGCTTGAGCGTCTTCCTTCGGGAACTCGAGCATTCTGATCTCTTGCCAAGGCTATCGAAGGGAATTTCTGTAAGCCATCCCTTCCACCTTTGCACTTGGGCACCGATCTCCTGGCAAAACACTTTGCGTCCAACTCGACCTTGGATGACGGGGAACAGGAGCCGCCTAACATACCGCAGTGCGAGAGTTGTATGCTGGATATCCAGTTTCACCAACGCTCAGTGCGTATAGCACTTTTATCCCTCGATATCCATAAGTCGAGTGGCCCGGATGGAATCCCCCCTATAGTGTTGAAGATATGCGCTCCAGAGTTGGCACCGGTCTTAACGCGTCTTATTCGGCTCTTCTACTCTTCTGGCGTAGTCCGGACAACATGGAAGGCAGCATTAGTCCACCCGATCCCAAAAAAAGGCCAACGCTCTAATCCGTCCAACTACAGGCCGATAGCCATTACTTCCCTATTCTCGAAAATAATGGAGTCCATCATCAACTATCAACTCCTACGGTATCTAGAAGATCATCATCTGCTTAGCGACCAGCAGTACGGCTTCCGTAAGGGTCGATCGGCTGGTGATCTTCTGGTATACCTGACACATTGCTGGGCACAGGCGATTCAGACTAAGGGGGAAGCGTTGGCAGTTAGTTTGGACATCGCAAAGGCCTTCGATCGGGTCTGGCACAAAGCGCTTCTTTCGAAGCTCCCCACCTATGGGCTACCCGAGAAATTATGCGATTGGGTCACTAGCTTTCTAGCAGATAGAAGCATTAAGGCCGTAGTCGACGGTGAATGCTCTGAATTCATATCTGTGAATGCTGGTGTCCCGCAAGGCTGTGTGCTATCGCCTACTTTTTTCCTCATCCATATCAATGACATGCTGCAAAATTGCGGCATTCATTGTTATGCGGATGACAGCACCGGCGATGCTTTTTACACCAGCCGCGCCAATATTTCTCGGGAAAACGTCATTGAGAGTCGAAACAAACTTGTGTCTGAAGTTGAGACTTCTTTGGAAAAGGTCTCAGATTGAGGTAGACTTAATTTAGTTCAATTATGTAAAAAAACGTAGAACCTTGTCCTTTTTAACCTAATTCCAAAAAGGAGGAGGTTCTATGTTCCACTGTATGTATCGGAAATCGGTTAACAAAGGTGTTAAGATAATTTTGTAAAGTAGTTGTTTTGATATTTATCGATAAAAAAAATCATATTAAAAAATGTTTACCCGAATAATTATTTTCTTTATACCTCGAATAGAACTTGACATTAATATTTTTAAGGAACTTCGTTCCTATCTGGTGTCCCGCGACACCACACGGTTTTTTTTGTATTCATTTCTGTTGCCAGAAACTACTACAAAGAGTCATTGCTCTTTGTAGTAGTTTCTAGTAGTGTAGTAGTCTATTAGTCTAGTAGTGGACCACACCCGTTTCACGGTTGCGTTAAACGTTTAACGCTACCATGGAGGGGGTATGAAAGCACTTTTGCACATTACGAAGTTTCACTTCTTCCGCGCGGAGGGACTCCACTAATTTTAATTATTTTTAAATAAGTACACATAACCCTTTCAAATCAGGAAGCGATTGTCAATAAATTAAAAGTTGTAGAAATTACAACGAACATACTTATTTACATATCTTTTTATCACTGAATTTTGCTTAGCAATTTCACCACTGATCATGATTATACTTATTAATATGTGAATCAAATTATTTTCTTATCAGATATTACTAAATAAAAAATAAAGGGATTTTAAGTGTAACATTAGATAATGAAAAGCGGATAAGGAGTGAGGATTTTTTTCAGTTCAACTCATGGCTGGAGTTCAGGTGTTAAGCACCGTAATGTTAAAGCTATGTTCATCTTATAAAAACATGGCAGAATAGTTTAATTTAATTAAACAACTATAGTTCGAACAATGTTTGCTTTATTACATGAATTAAAAAAAAACACTACAATATAATCTAAGCTCATTTGGTCTTCCTTGGATTTGCCGTCTCGACGAAGTCTTTAAGCCTTATTTCATTTATATTGGGATCTGTAATAAAATACATAAAATATTAAATATTCATAAAATTTATAAGATTAGTGTAATCCAGGAATATTTTTTACCTCAGCTTTGTTTTCAATAGCGCATGCCATTATCAATTTGGCTCTTTCGCATCCAGCAGCACCATCGCTGACAGATTCGTCGTTCACTATAAAAAAAACATAGTTATTATTGAAATTCATTAAATCTTTTAAATCCTGATAGCTCATTATGAAGTAATAGATTACAACTGTTATAATAAAGAAGTAGTAGTAGGTATATGTTTTACCTAAACAATAAAATTTAATTCATTCTTAAAATAGTAAAACTCAAAACTGTACATGGCTAGTTCCATTGAATTAGAGGTTTCCAAATGCGGTAGAATAGTAAAGAAGAATAAAATCAGTTTTCTTTTAACTTCTGAACACTTTTTGAGAATAAGTGCAAATTTTATGTAACTATGTAAGCAACACCTCATTTGGTTTTTATTGATTTTTTCTATTCTTGCAATCTGAAAAAAGCTTGTGTAGAACAAAATGCGGATTGAAATGGTAATAATAAAAATAAGGAGTTTAAAATGGATGTCACGTGATTGTAATAATCCTAAATTTAATAGGAAACAAACCTTTTACACATTTCTTAGCAACGGCTTCAAACTTAGCAAAGTCTTCATCACTCTTTACAAATGGCCTCAATTTGCTGAGTCCTTTTTCGGCATCATAAAGGCCATTGCTGTCCAACTGAAATTATTATTAATGTTATATTTATATTAGACCTGGCGGCCGCTTGCGACTTCGTACGCGTGGAGCTAGTTATTTGCAAATATTTTTTTAATTATATTCGGAAAATCCACACCACACCATCTATAGAGCATACATTTTAAATTTCAAGTCTCTTACTTCAAATACATAGGACTTTCATACAAACTTCCAACCCCCGTTTTACCCCCTTAGGGGTGGAGTATTGTAAAATCCGTTCTTAGCGGATGTCTATACCCTGTAAGAAACCTACCTGCTAAATTTCAAGTTTGTAGGTGTTATAGTTTCTGAGATTTCGTGATTAATAAGTGAGTGGTATTTCGCTTTTATATATGTATATAGATTAAGTATTTAGTATGGCACATAGTAAGTATATAGTTTCACTGCACTTAATGTTTTCAATATCTAATCTAATAAATAGGAATTTAATCTCAGGACACTTACCAGTTCTGTTTTCTTCATGATGCACCCAATGAAGCATGGTTTAATGCCATCTTCATAATTTAACTCTTTAGCAGCCGCGATGTCTCCTTCGCTTACGCTGTGCTCAGCAGAACAGGCGGCTATGATCGGCTCCATGGCTTCATGGAAGGCAGCCTTCTCTTCATCAGTAACAGCCTGGCAAATGTTATTTAACTTATACTTTGAGACAGTCTTGACTTTCAAAAAGTAAATAATTCTAGAATGTATTCCAAAAAATAGTTTTAATGTGTTTTAAAATTTAATATCTCAGTTAATACGTGAAAGGCTTTGAATGAGAAGAACTGACAACGTTGTTACGTTGGCTATGTGCGGTACAAGTATACTTCTGTTTCAGGTTTATAATTTCCATAGCAAGCATCCAGATTAGAATGAATCTATAGATTTCTTAATTTATACAATTTTCATCAACAGCTTTTAACAGTTCACTGCTGGATATAGGCCTCTCCTCAGAGAGGAGGATTTAGCCGAGTCTACCACGCTATTTATTAGGAGTTTAGATCTTTGCAAACTTATGTACTGGTTCCACACTAAATATACGAAATTTATTTACTTACAGAAACTGCTGCGAGACTTGCTGCTACTATACAAAAAAGTATCGAGGTATATTTTGCCATTTTTGCTTTGGCTCTGATGTTGTACCGTCTTGAAGTTTCCAAGATAATCTGCTGTTGATTTAACTGTAATGGCTATTTATATGCTTAGAATTTGGTCGTTATGTCGTTTCAAGATAAACAATTACCATAATATCTCACCAACTACAGGCCTTGATACAAAAAGTTACAAAAAGATACACTGTTTACCTACTTCCTTAAACAAGTAAATTGCAATTGTCCGGATAGTGTCATGTGCAACATTGAACTAATGCGATGGATTATATTGTATCCAATTACGACATAAATACTTGCAAATTTAAGGAATATTAAAAAACTTAATGCTTAGGACTTGTCTTAGGATTAGGTATCATATTATTATTTATAATTACATTGTATTATTGTGCTTCTTGATTTTACAGTAGTTGAATCGATTTTATTAACTTTCATTAAATTTGAAATTTTTACGAAAATGAAGCCGTACACAACTAAGTGTGTGTAAATATTTCTAAATATATACATATTATTCGGAAACCGATTTATTAACGGGCTGCTTCGGTGGCACAGTGGTAGCGTATACGACTGCTGTGCTTGAGATCTCGGGTTCGATTCCCGGGTCGAATCAAATGTTTGTATGATCTGCAAATGTTTGTTTCGGACTTTGGGTGTTTTCTATGTATAATATGTATGTATTTAAAAAAAGGTATATATTATGTATTTATATCAGGTGTTTAGTACCCATGATACAAGCCCTGCTTAGTTTGGGACTAAATGTCCGAAATATTTATTTACTTATTAATTCATGTATATGGAGTATTGCTCTATCTATACGGTTGTAAAACTTGGAAAAATAAATAGAATAAGAAAATACTGGATGCCTTTGAAGTGTGGTGCTGGAGAAGAATGGAAGCAATCAGATGAACTAAAAATATTACCAACGACGAAGTACTAGAAAGAGTGAAAGAGAAATGGCTGCTGATATCTACTATAGTAATTAGAAGAAGCAAGATAGTAGGCCACCTACTTACCTTACTACTACCTTATACTCGTACGCCAAGATAACTTTATAAGTTAGTAGTAGTAGGTAGTAGAGCCACGCTGATTACAACACGAACGGGCCGGCTCGACCGGGGCGGTACTACCCTCGCACAGAAAATCAACGTAAAATGACAGCGTTCGTGCTGTCGTGTTTCGTTGGTGAGTGCGAGACCGGGGGCCCAATTAGTCTAGTCAACAAGTTTCATACTTGTTGACTGGACTAAAAGATGCAGTAGCATCACTAGGCCGCCATAGTGTGGGTCGCCATACTGCACTGTCTGCATTCGCAATGAGTATGGTGACCACCACTCTTGGATTCTGCTTATGTTTTCCATCAGGCAGAGCAGAGTCATTTTGGCGGGCCAAACATAAAAAAAAAAAAAAAAAAAAAATGTAATATCAGTGAGAGAAAAATAGAAAGAAAGAGAGGAAGAAGAAGACAAAGACATAGTTAAATCGACCAGATGAACGAAAAAGTGGCGGTCGCGACGTTTAAGGAGGTTAAGGAGACGACTCTTGATAGGGAGAATTGGATAAATGTGCTTGCTTGCTAAATAAATGATGATACATATTATGAATAAACTAAACCTGGACACAGAAAATAGAATGGTGCCGATCACACAAAAAATTATCCTGGGTGGGAAGAGAACCTACGAACTCCGGCTTAGTCAGCGTCACTAACTACCAAACCAACTGGCCTGGCAGTATTTGAAGTAACAGTACCATTACTCATTTATATTTCGTATGTTATCTTCTTTTCAAACAAGACACGTATTTCACGTACTAAATCTTCAACTAATATCTCCACATCTCCATTCTTTTCATTTAAAAAGACAACTCCCGCATTATTAATATACATCCTGCGTCACGGAGGACTTTAAAAACATACATGAAACGTACACAAAGAACACCCAGACTCAGAACCACAATTTGTGGATCACACAAAGTGTTATCCCATGTGGGATTTGAACCCACAACATTTGGCGCAGTAGAAAACGGCGGGGCGACCTCTTAAACCACCAGACTAACCGTGCAGCCATTTACTGTTAGCGTTTATAGAAGGCTGGTGACATTGGTACGTTGGATGACAATGATAATTCTCTGTAATAGTAATAAGTTACGAGAAATGTATATCAGTCATCTAGCTAATTCTGTATAAAAAGAATGAGCTCTTAAATACAATAGCTTATCGACCCCAAACACTTCTAAAAAATAAGTTGTGTATTTTTACATATATATATATATATATGCAAGTGTGGGTCTTTCGGTAGTCGCAACAGCAAGAATCAACCTCAACAACAACAAATTTAGAAAAAAAAGATGTTTGGCACTCAGTGACTGCCGCGGTAAAGCTATTACATGGCATTTTTTATCAACTTATGCAATTATAATTTTTTATTTATTTTTTATTTATGCAGTATGTATAATATTGTGAATGAAAAATACTAAACTAATTAATTAGTACCAACATCGTCACTAGACGGCGTTGATCACTTTTTTTTAAGTAGGTCCATTACACAGCATACTATAAAAGGTAACCTATTCTCACAAAATGTCTTCATCATTGAACGGATTGTTTTATTCACAGTATTTTTTTTTTCTTTGAACATATATACTTACGGGGCGCACATGCGGTGAGTGTGGCATTATAAAGATATGATAGATACCTATACACCTATATACTTTCTCACAAACAGCTGCTTAAGCCGGACATACACGTTCAAGTATACGTGCGCAAACACAGACTGTTTTTTCTGTCTGTCTAACAGATTCATTGATTCGTCGTTCAGAGCAGCTCGTCTCGATCCGTGCGAGCTACGGGTGTCAGGTTTTATTTTCGTTACGTTACGGAATTTCTTGATTTGGCCGCCGCGCTCAAAGGCCTCAAAGCCCGCGATAAAAGCTATACATGTAATTTTGTAGCTTCATGGGTTAATCGGATTTGCACCCTTGTGAATACTAAATTTAATTAATTATTGTCAAATTAAAATATTATTTTGCTAATGCTAATTATTTGTTATAATTTTGCTAGTTACTGCTTCATTAAAATTTGGTTCGCTCGGAACGATAGACAAGCGCGGCAAGTCTGATGCCTATTTATGAGAGTGCAAAAGACCATTATTTCTATTTTACAAGAAATGCTGTATTCATTATTGTATATTCCATAAAGTTCCAGAAGACTCATTACTGAATATTTTATTTGTGCGCTGTTTCATTAGTGAGTGAGGATACCGGAGGCGCATACTCCAACCCCAACTCCAAGTCCGGCAACGCACTTGTGACGCCTCTGTTGTTGCGGGTATCCATGGGCGGCGGTAATCGCTTACCACTTACCATCAGGCGATACGTATGCTCATTTGCCCCTATTACAAAAACAAATAGTTTAGTTAGATAGGGGTCGGAAGAGTTGTATTATTTAGCAAGCAAAATTAGCAAGAACAAAGAATGTAATAATAAACAATAAAAAACAGGCATCAACCACTGGATTGAATTTCACCGCACGCAAGTCCTCTCCACCGAACGTCACTTTTACTCAAGAGTAGTACGTGAAGCGATTGAGATTAAAAAGCATAAAACTTTCAATCGGGAAGATGGTTTTAAATTATCTACAGCGTGGAATCCAGTGTTAAAAAACATACCACCTCGCTTTTCTGCGCAGTCGGATAAACACCAGAATAGGAACACATCGGTTTGCCTACAGAATAGGGACCCTGTTAGTGTGGTATGTGACGGTACATGGCGAAACAAAAATATCAATAATATCGAAAATGTGCGGGTGGATGAAGAACCTTCTACTTCACGGATTCGACGACGGAGGGCGTGCGCCGCTGAGCCAGTCAGCCTGTGACCACGGCCAGTGCAACCTGGTCGAAACGTCAGGCAAAACAGAGGTATGTAATACCTTGAAATAAGTGATCGCGTTAATTCCCGTAAAAATAATAATTATTACATCATGGAACGCGAAAGTTTAAAAGTTAGTAATAAACAATTAAATAAATTGATACGAATTACCATTAACGTCCATTACTACATTACATTACGGGCGCACGTCATGAATGCGTGTAGTGGCGTAATTGTACTAGATCCTTCACTATTTATATATAACTAGCTGACCCGGCGAACTTCGTACCGCCATATTTATATACAATAATTAGCAATAAATTAAAATTGCGACTATAATTTGAGATTTAAACTATCCTATCTCTCAATTTGGATCGAACTGCACATGGTGTGCAAATTTTAGTATAATCGGTTAAGTGGTTTAGGAGTCCATTGAGGACAAACATTGTGACACGAGATTTATATATATTAAGATAATAAGTTGTGTATATATATATATATATATTTTAAAAGACAACTCCCGCACTAGGAATACATCCTGTGTCGCGGGGGACTTTACAGACATACATGAAACGGACACAAAGAACACCCAGACTCAGAACAACAATTTGTGGATCACACAAAGTGTTTGTCCTACGTGGGATTTGAACCCACGACACTTGGCGAAGTAGGAAACGGCGAGGTTACCGCTAAACCACTAGGCCAATCGTGCAGTCTTGTTTTATAGCCCCGATTCAAATATTCCATTGATGAATATAGATTGGGTGCTGGTGACAGGTGACGTTCCACGATTTTGTAGTGCATGCCTTTTTAAGGCTTGATAACTAACCCTAAAATATCAATGATGGTCGGGGTTTCGGGGTTTTAGCTCCCCCACGCGTCCTCTTCATAAGGAAAAGCGCTTTTCTTTGTGTAGCGGATTTTCGTGTTTTTCCGTGATAGTATACTGCATGCCATTATAATATACGGAAGTTTAAGCAAATTAAAGCTGTAATAATTGATGGCATGCACTCCGCAGCGGCCCAAGATGATTATAGGATTCTGAGAACCTGAACAAAATTAAAGGGCAATTCCGAGTTTTGAAATGCATGCCGATATAAAAAATGAAAGTTTTTGTAATAAACACACTCTGGAAAAATTGGCATGCAACCCTCGTATGACCAACGGTGGTAAATTTCCGGATAACTCTGTAAAATTGAAACACAGATTTTCCGTGATTCCAAAGTGCATGCCATTGAAAGGATACTTAATTTGTAACATTAATTAATAGTAGGAAATTTGGCATGCACACCAGGATGTTGCGAAATAGAGGCATGCATGATGAAGTTGCATAAAACACTGTACAAATTTAGGTGACTTGTTTTTGCATGCCGTTTTGTGTTTCGTGAATTTACATTATTTTAAGTCATGAATGTAAATGGCATGCATGTAGCTACAGCCCAACATACTGAAAAATGCCGTGACTTCTTCCTGTCATCGTCATCATTTGATTCTTCATCCTCTTCATCATCAAAGTTTGCACACATCGATACAACTTCCTCGTCATTAGCGTCGCTGTCTTTTGGGGCTATGAAAATGACAGATAATAATGTTTCATAAAAAAAATTAAAAAAAACTTACTATAAAATCGGACCTTCTTTTTTTACATGCTACTTGCATGCCATTTCGCCTTTCAGCTTACAATAGTATCTACTAACAAAATACAAAGCGGCATGCAGGAAGAAGTCACGGAATTTTTCAGTATTTTTTTTCAATTGAGAAATTGATGTTTATTCAATTTTTTCTCAATTTTTGTATAATGGGCTGTAGCTACATGCATACCATTTACATTCATGACTTAAAATAATGTAAATTCACGAAATACAAAACGGCATGCAAAAACAAGTCACCTAAATTTGTACAGAGTTTTTTGCAACTTCATCTTGCATGCCTCTATTTTGCAACATCCTGGTGTGCATGCCAAATTTCCTACTATTAATCAATGTTACAAATTAAGTATCCTTTCAATGGCATGCAGTTTGGAATCACGGAAAATCTGTGTTCAAATCTTACAGAGTTATCCGGAAATTTACCACCGTTGGTCATACGAGGGGTGCATGCCAATTTTTCAAGAGTGTGTTTATCACAAAAACTTCCATTCTTTATGTCGGCATGCAATTTCAAAACACGGAATTGCCCTTTAATTGTGTTCAGGTTTTCAAAATCCTATGATCATCTTGGGCCGCTGCGGAGTGCATGCCATCAATTATTACAGCTTTAATTTGTTTAAACTTCCGTATATTACAATAGCATGCAGGATACTATCACGGAAAAACACGAAAATCCGCTACACAAAGAAAAGCGCTTTTCCTTATGAAGGGGACGCGCGGGGAGGCTAAAACTTCGACTATCATTGATATTTTAGGGTTAGTTATCAAGTCTTAAAAAGGCATGCACGACAAAATTGTGGAACGTCACCTGCCACCAGCTCCCGGTCTAATAGAATCAACAATCGATGAAAGCCGAATGGCGATGTAAAGTGCTACTGTATTTGTTTTTTCATTAACAGCACTGATACTCGAAGAAAAAAGCAAGGATTTTTATGATGAGGCAAACCTAACGTATAAATGTGTTTTTACTTACATTGTACAAAAATTTAATAATAAACATTTGAATTAAAAACATTCCTTGCTAATACTGTAACACATCTGTAATTTTATATACCAATGAGTACCTTCTTATATATAAAATTCTCGTGTCACAATGTTAGTTACCATACTCCTCTGAAACGGCTGGACCGATTTTTATGAAATTTGGTGTGCATATCGGGTAGCTGAAGTTAGTAACTATATAGTAAACTAATAGAATATAATGGTAACTGTAATTGTTCGCATAGTTCATATTATTTATTTTTGCTTGATGTGGTCTCCTGCACATTAAGGAGTACACCGGCATTATACCCCTTCAGTCATTTAAGCTGCGCGCCCACTGGGTCTTCACGGACGGTCAGTACGGTCGGTACGGGATTTTTCAAAAGTTTAAAGTATTGATTCCTATGAGCATGCGCCCACTGCGTCGTCACGGCCGTCAACGGAGTTCCGCAACTTCGGCATGTCCGATAGAAAGTCTGGAGCTATGTAAAATTGTGTTTAGAGTGTAACGTCTAAGATTTTTTTGTACAGAAACTTCAACTTGTTTACACAAAAATAAAACAACAAATATTCAGAGTACAAGTATAGTTGAGCTCTGGCACCCATGATAAAATTGAACTTGTGCTATGTATCAGGGCGCTCTCATAAGAAAACGACATTGTGTGCGTTAATATAGATTAACAATATCGTATACGAGTTAGTATAATTAAAGGATCATTTCGGACTGCTTACAACATCAGGCATAACAGATCAGAATTTTATCATGATACATTAAAATACGTGTTGCTGTTTCTAGGTTTAGAATTCCATTAGTTAGCCTTTTGCTAACTATGCAGCTATTACCTTAAAATATTTATTTTTGTTTTTTAAGTAAGAATTTCCTCATACAGCTTGATAAAATAATAAAGTAAATATCTAACGTCAATATTCACTTTTTTAAATATTAAACTAATAAAACGAATACATAGTTCGAACAAATATATTATGCTTTATTTCTAAAATAAAAACAAAAAATCTACAAAATAAATTAAACTCATTTGGTCTGCTTTAGATTTGAGGTCCTGAAGTAATTTGTCTTATTTCATTTAGATTGGAATCTGTAATTTAAGAGCAAGGTACTATTAGTAATTTATAAATCAACTAATTAAAAAAAAACAACGTCTTTAAATATATTTTACCTCAGCTTTGTTTTCAACAGCGCATGCCATTATTAACTTTGCTCTATCGCATCCAGCGGCACCATCGCTGACAGGTTCGTCGTTCACTATTAAAAAGAATATAATATTTCAGTTCATTAAATCATTTAAAATCAAATAAGCGTTATTAACTAATGCGAAAGATATTTGGGAAGAAATACGAAGAGTAATGGGGCCTCTTTTTGGGTTTTGAATTTAAGGGAAAAATTCAAACGAATACCCCAGCGGATTTCAGCACTCCTCTGCTTCAATAGCAGGGAATCCTAGTGCCTGGAGTCAAAATGGGGATTTGGAGTACTTATGCGTCGTCATGTGTGACCGTAATGTTGCATGTGAATGAAAACAAACCTTTTAGGCATTTCTTAGCCACGCTTTCAAACTTAGCAAAATCTTCATCACTCTTAACAAACGGTCTCAATTTGCTGAGTCCTTTTTCGGCATTGTAAAGGCCGTTGCTGTCCAACTGAAAGAATAGAGGTTTAAAGGTATTATTTAAATAAGAACTAAACTTAGCATTTAGTATCATTGCATTAAATGTTATTTTTATCCGTGTTAAAATGTTCCTACGTCTGAAATCTCTGGAACGTGGATATCCTCTTAATGAAATAGCTTTTTTAAAGTTTCAAGTGCTGTTATAGTAAAAATTATAATAAAACTGACTATACCCATAGCGGTTTGAACTCACACTAGACAGAGCATATGCTATGATAACTAGGACGCTGATAAACATACTTTATGTATATTTCTAAATACATACATACTGTGTATGAATTACATCCAAATACATCACACAATTTTTGTCCTTGGTTGAACCCACGACCCCCAACTTAACAGTCAGGGTCACTAACAACCAACAGGCTAGTCAAAAAAATAATAATTTCAAAGTTATATACGAGTAATTGTTGTTCACATATACTTTTTTAAATACTGTTTGTGTTGTTTAGGTACTTGAAGTACAAAACCAAAATTTTGGATTCAGAAATAAACCAAGAATTTTATTACATAACATACAAATACTTACTATTTCTGTTTTCTTCATGACACATCCAATGAAGCACGGTTTGATATTATCTGAATAATGCAACTCTTTAGCAGCCGCGATGTCTCCTTCGCTTACGCTATGCTCCGCAGAACAGGCGGCTATAATTGGCTCCATCGCCTCACGGAAAACATCCTTTTCTTCATCAGTAACAGCCTGGCAAAAAACATTTTCATTCATTTTAAGAAGATGCCCAATACTACCAATCGTAAGTTACTGCGTCAAAAAATAATATGCTAAAGCCCTTATTTTTGAAGTTTAAAACAAGAACATATAGCAAATTACTTTCCCATGTATTGTTTATATTTTATACTTTCCATTGAAAACGTTTACATTAAAAAGGCTTATACTCACTTAGGCATTTAATATTATATTATCATATTCAAGATCTTCACATAAGTTCTATACTATGAATGGGTATGTATGTATTTTTATATACTATTTTTATATTTTACTTACATAAACAGCTGCGAAACCTGCAGCTACGATACAAAAAAGTAAGGAGGTATACTTCGTCATTTTTGTTTAAGATCTTTGGTGTTCCAACGTCTTCAGGTATCCAAGACAATATGCTGTTGATTTCAATATTAATGGCCTTTTATATACATAAAATTTGGTTGTTATGAAGCTCAAAGTCAGGCAATTACCGCAATATCTCACCGACGATAGACCTTGATAACAATAAATCCAAAAGATACGTCATTTTTGTGTACTTCCTTAAAGAAACAATTGCAAGTATAAATCCATGTGCAATATTGCATTAGTTAATTAGATAGATTATAGGGTGATTAACTACGACATCATTCATTGTAAGATTATGAAGTTACAATATAAACGCCTTTCTCGTTAAAATGCACTTGAATTTTGCTCCGTGTTCATATGCTTTTATTCTAAAATGGAGGCAATATATAATAGCTTTAGCGCGCGTCCCCGCCCGCATTTTTTGGTTATCGCAGCAACGAGTAGCCTATGGCTATGTAGCCTCAAGAATCAAAGTATCTACATGCCAAATTTCATTGAAATTGGTGCAGCGGTTTGACCATGAAAGCAGGACATACAGAGTTACTTTCGCATTTATAATATGATAGATAAATATATAATTTATGTTTCAGACATCTAACACACAACGCCATCAGAAAAAAATAAGAAAAAATCACAATTTTAACGCGTAACGCTTTTGATTACTGCTTGTAGAGATTGGAGATATGGCACGTTTAAAATTCAAGACTAAAAATTTGTATACTTGTAGGCACTTAGTTTAAGTATTTTCACTTTATAAAATTTACGAATTTACATTGCATAGTGTACATTTTATCTGAGAATTGTTATATTTTAAATACTATCACGGTTGTCCGTATATCTTTCTTTTCCCGTGTCCACTTGGAATAACTGGTAAGTTTTAAAACATGACAAATATATTTGTACGGCACGCGGAAGCTTATCACTTTTGTGAATACTAAATGTATAAATGAAGAAGTGCAGTAAACTGAAAATCATAACCCTTCAATAAACGTTCAACCGCCTCAAATCTCTATTACCTACTGGTAATGATAAAGAGTAACGATGATTCAAGCAAGTATAAATAAATTGTTTTTTTAGCATGGCAATAGCCAGACTAATTAAAAAAAAATACACGATTATAAAGCTCTGTTAATTTTAACACTCTCATACGTAACGGATTAGACATACCATAGTCTTCATTGAGAAAAATTATAGACAATTTAACTTCAATCTACCGGAGTACCGAATACCTACAGTTAGGTTCTTTGCTACGCTGCCTAAGTCCAAAAATCCTATGAAAAAAAATTTAACCCCTTAATCTCCTACCTAAGGGTACCTTCAATATTACAGCTGCCTTGGTGTCATAATCTCATGAGTAAAAACTGTTTACGAGCATTGTAAGTTTCATTCTATAAGAATGATTTTTTTTTTTCGTTTATATATATGCATACCGATCTTCTTTTTTTTTAAAGACAACTCCCGCACTAGGAATAAATCCTGTGTAGCGGGGGACTTTACAAACATACATGAAAGTGTTGTAGTATTAACTAAATATTATTATCTATGCCTTTTGTCTGTGGTGAAACACAACAGAAACGGACACAAAGAACACCCAGACTCAGAACAACAATTTGTGGATCACACAAAGTGTTGTCCTACGTGGGATTTGAACCCACGACACTTGGCGAAGTAGGAAACGGCGTGGTGACCATTAAACCACTAGGCCAAACACGCAGTCGTTTTTTTCGCATTTCATAACTAAACTATGGGAAAAATAGATTTAAATCGAGTAGGTAGTTTAAATTGCAGAAAATTGCTGCGAAGTTGTTGAATAGGTAATCATCATCAAAGTCTGGCCATAATGCGCACTGACCTTCACCAAAATAGTATAAAACTGAAAATAATCTACCTGCATTAGTCCCATGCACGAATATGTTCACGAGCTGTCTGCTACTGCTGACTTGGATTTCGTAATCAATTTGGTACAAAGAAGTAAAAGTTCAATTTTCTCGTTAGACCAAACAGTTAATGTAATTAAGGACGTATACATAAAGTAGGCCCTAGATGAAATATTTGTAATGTAAAGATTGACCTGTATCTATAACAAGTTTGTTTATACCGCTAGCAACTTACATTATCATAATCTCAGATTACAAAAAAAAGCCAGATAGACCGTAAAGAACACGACAGTGAATTTACAAAGTAGATATGAATTAGAAAGCGAATACATTCTCGCGGCAGTGTTTGACAAACCGCCATATTGTGTTCACGTCACGATTGATTTTTGATTTTATTTTCAAAATGCCGTCTTGCATCATTAAACACTGTAAGAGCGGTTCCCAAAAACAAAAAAAAAGAATATAGAATATCTTTTCACAGGTAAATACAGATTATTTAGTTGATTTAATTATTTATTTACCCGATAATTATATTGTTGTGTCGGAACACAAAACCTCAACCGTAGTTCGACTGTGATACCAGTTTTTGTCTATTTTTTTCCTTTCAATTAGGGAAATTACTTGTTAGTCCAGACATTAGTGAACCTCATTTCTAAACCTCATATAAAAGTATTCTTTGGTGAAACATACAATTATTTCTGATAATAGGGAATATGCATAAAAAAATTATTTGTCTCAAACACTTTTTTCTAGATTCTTTATTGTCTTTACAATATACATAAATGGTATTTTTTTTATTTAGTGATTATTTAAACCCAGAAAATATTAAATAAAAAGTGAAAATTAAGGGAGGTAAATTCAAACCTGCAAAACGCGTCCTATTGGTCGTAACGAAATGTGACGTCGATTGTTACACTATCGAAATTATCGGCGTCGAAATTCCTACTGTGTTAGTAGTGTTTGTGAGAAAAAATAACTTCTTCCATGATTTTTATAGCAATCAAAACTGTAAATAGGTATAAAATAACTGAAACACTCAATAGTAAACAAACACGAAATGACAATGACGTCATATGTTATGTCAATAGCGCGCAAAAAATGGCGGCGTTTGAATAGCTCAAATTTAGTCGGTGTTTTAAATTTCACTTTGAAAATTAATTTGACTATTTTGAAACTATTTATATTTTTTTCTATGTTATGGAGACTTATATGATCAGATTAAGAAATAAAAAAAGACATGCATATTCCCTATTATTACATACGAACAATTTGTGAATGTTTCTACAAATGGTTGAGAATGATCGATAGTACGAAACTTGATTCCCAGATACTTACCGTATAACGGCAGAATATTAAAAAAAAATTAACATACATTTAGTACAAGTACTTTTGGTAA
Organism: Diaphora mendica; assembly: GCA_949125395.1. Classification (NCBI taxonomy): domain Eukaryota; kingdom Metazoa; phylum Arthropoda; class Insecta; order Lepidoptera; family Erebidae; genus Diaphora; species Diaphora mendica. The sequence continues at coordinate 16,262,930 of OX421324.1, read as the reverse complement.
AGTAATTTATTTTAGCTTTTTATAATGTTTACACGAAATTTACACGCAAAACGACAATATTATAAAAAGTTAGTGAAAATAAAGGTTGCTGAGAATTTGCATAGTATGTAACAGTTACTGAAATAAAAACTATAATATTTAAATTTCTGTAATATTAAAAAACCCTTTTTTTTCAATCTTAATATTTATCAAAAAAATAGGCAATTTTTTACTGAGTATGGTATCTGGATATATATATGGTATATATAGATATATGGTATATACTGGAACTTTACATTTATAAAAGAGTGTAGATATTTCAAGTTTTAAAATAAGTACTGGAAACGTCTTCATTGAGTATTTATATATATTATATTTGTTATAATAGGTCTTTACCTATGAAATTGCCGTTTTGTATGCAATAAGTGAAAGTACTTATTTTTTCAAACTTTTTATTTCTGTTATTCGAAGTAATCACCCATGCAATCGACGCATCTTTGCCAACGCATTAGCAGTTTATTGATGCCCTTCTTGTAAAAATCAGCTGGACGGGAGGCAACGAACTCTTTAAAGGCATTTTGTACTGCCTCTCGGGAATTGAATTTTTTACCCACTAAAAAGTTGTCTAAATTTTGGAAAAAGTAATAGTCGGTAGGTGCAAGGTCTGGTGAGTATGGCGGATGAGGGAGAGCTTCCAACCCCAGCTCTTGCAGCTTGGAGACTGTCTGTTGCGAACTGTGCCAAATGATGTTGTTAGTTCAGACAGTCTCCAAAGCCATGCCTTTGAAGAGTTCGTTGCCTCCCGTCCAGCTGATTTTTACAAGAAGGGCATCAATAAACTGCTAATGCGTTGGCAAAGATGCGTCGATTGCATGGGTGATTACTTCGAATAACAGAAATAAAAAAGTTTGAAAAAAATAAGTATTTTCACTTATTGCATACAAAACGGCAATTTCATAGGTAAATACCTATTATTAATAAGAATATCACTCTACAGCTAACAATACAATAACATAAGTTAAACTTGTCTCTGAAATAAACCAAATAGTTAAAACCTTACATCCCATGATCGAATTTGTATCACCAGGCGATGCTTAGTGAAATCAAAACAGGCCAATATCGGAGAACAGCAATAAAAGAATGTGTTTCAAACGTAAAATACTTTATTTCATTATTCATAATGTTTGTAAGAATCAAATACAGTGAAATGCTTAGTAAAATAGGTACTTCATTTGTTTTTCTGGAACTTATTTGCTGGTAGAATATTATGTCTTCGTTCATTTCTTGAGCGGCAGCTGTCAATACAAACATCAAATAATAAATTAAATTAAAAAGCCTTTTGAAAACAAGTTTTTACTGGAATACCTCGAGACGAATCAAATGAGTCCAAACTCGATGATGTTGCGACTTTTCTTTACAGGGTTTCCATGGCCAACTTCCAGCTCCAGCATCAGATCAGCTCAATGTCATCATAATATTGTATTATCACGCTGTATACATATGGTAGCAAAATTTGAACAAAATCGGTTGAAGATATCTGCTTCCAAATTGAGTTGCAAGATTCCACCCGAACATACAAGCATATATACACACATACATTGCAAGTTAATAAAAAGCTTGTAATTATAATAGACCATGATTTTAACTCAAATTGTGAGAACCGAAATCTCAAACGTCTACTTTATCGCACTTTGTTACTAACTGATGGAAGAAATAACAACAGGAAAGTATATAATGTGTAATTGAAGCCTTGAAGGCCGTTCATTGGTAAAAGTATTATAAAATAGCTACTTATATTATATTACGATCATGTGTCATATTTTATTCTTTTCTTTTTCGTTTAAAAAATGAAGAGAATAAAATAAATTTACCATATATATATATATATTATAACACTATTTCTATTTATAAATTTGGAATATGCAGAAATAGCTGGCAAACCATAATTGAAACTCGCACGATGCGTTCGATTAGCTCTGTATCAACGTCGGCAATTATCCCATTTACGAGTCGGTTCTATCTTACCTGGGTCGCCTATAGAGTTAAGCTATGTCTGAAATCACGTAGATTCGGTTGTTACTACTATCATATTTTATGAATAATTCAGTGGCGTCCTCTTACCTGAGCTATATTATCAAAAGCACATTCCAGAAGGAACAAAGCTCTGTCACAACGAGTTTCATCTTCGCTCACAGGTATGTCGTTCACTGTAATAAAGTTGGAGTTACATTAGTTATAAAACCTAGTTGGTTGACTGGTAGAGAATGCCTTGGGCATTAAGTCCGACGATGTACAATAGTGCATAAAGTTATCTATATACTTATAATAAAAATGTAACAGGTCTAATTCTGTACATTGAAGATATTTTGAATTTTTTTTTTGGAGGGCTCTCTAAAATCGATACTGAAGCCAAAACTGTATTTTTTTTCATTTTTGTCTGTCTGTCTGTCCGTCTGTCTGTCTGTCTGTCTGTATCTTGGCCGCGCATCACTCTGAAACTACTGAATGGATTCAAATGAAACATGGCATGATTTGAGTTCATACTACGAGGTAGGACATAGGATACTTTTTATCCCGAAATTCACCACGGTTTCCTGGAGAGAGGGGATGAAAGTCAAAATATGTACTTGGTTGTAATTTAATAACACATAGTCCGATTTCATTCATTATTTTTTTGTAAGAGGGAAAAAAAGAAAAGATAACGGGAAAAGCTTTTTTTTGTCTGCGACTGTACACTTCCTGTAGGAAGCTGAGACAGATATGTAAATATGGCGGTACGAAGTTCGCCGGGTCAGCTAGTAAATAAATAAAAGTAGATTAATAAATTAATGGACTTTGACAATTGATATGACATCATATACCTATGCTATGCAGTAGGTAAAAGAGGGATATTACTACCACCAGCTATAATATGAACAATCCTACTTATATTTTAGATGCGAATTTTTGTAAGTATAGATGTTTGTTACTCTTTCACGCAAAAACTTCTGAACGGATTTGGATGAAACTTTACAGTAATATAGCTTATACATCAGAATAACACATAGGCTACTATTTGCAGTGATAACCGACATACAGGCAACAGCTAGTATGACTATAAATATAACCTCTCAATAAATAATAGAACTCAGGTACATTTTAGTTAAAGAATTCCCTTTAGTAATTTCATAGATTATGGCCTACATAAAAATAAACTTTACCTTTTATAATAGTAAGTTTAATAATATTTTTTAACTGTTTGGAAATTGAGAATCTAAGAGATTTATCATAATCTTATAATCTATATTTATTAAAGCGAAATACCACTCACTTATTAATCACGAAATCTCAGAAACTAGATATAACACCTACAAACTTGAAATTTAGCAGGTAGGTTCCTTATGGGGTGTAGATATCCGCTAAGAACGGATTTTACGAAACTCCACAACTAAGGGGGTAAAACGGGGTTTGCACGTTTGTATGAAAGTCCTATGTTTTTGAAGTAAGAGACTTGAAATTTAAAATGTATGCTCTATAGATGGTGTGGAGGTGTACTAACAATGTAGCTTTAGAAATCAACCCCTTTTTGGGTTTAAAACGGAAGATGGTAGTTTGGACGCAAACGAGGTTGCGTGGGTCAGCTAGTTGCATAATTATATTTTATATTTATTACGTTTTCTTTATTTTTAAAATTTTTAGGAGTAGATAAACAATCAACAAACCTTTCATGCATTTCTTTGCAACGACTTCAAACTTCGCGAAATCCTCGTCATCCTTTACAAACTTTCTTAGTTTATGAAGACCTCGATCTGCATTGTAATAACCACTGGTTTCCAACTGAAATTAAAAATATAATATTTAACATTATTAGTACTACCTATTTGATATTGACTGCCTCGGTGACGCAGTGGTAGCATATGTGACTACTGTGCTTGAGGGCTCGGGTTCGATTCTCGGGTCGGACTAAGTGTTATGATCTGCACACATTTGTTTCGGAGTTTGGGTGTTTTCTATGTAAAAATGTATGTATTTACAAAAAAAAAGTATTATATAAAATGTAAAAAAAAAAATAAACCAGTTGTCTAGTACCCATAGCACAAGCTCTGCTTAGCTCGCGACTAGATGACGTTGCGTGTTAGATGTCCGAAAAATATTGATTTAGTCTAATTTGTTACAGGTTGAACTTCAAGGAACATTAATTTCGAGTTGCGAATTCTAATTTGCTTGAGTATATGCTTATACAGTATTCCTATTGATTTTTTTGTTTGTCTTTTCATTTCTAAAATATCCCAAAAAAAAACTTAATCTTGAAAGTCGACTGTGGTCAATTTTAGACTGGCTTTTGTTTTATGAGGTTTTGTAGTAGGTAAAATATCCATATTTGTTTTTATCTACCATTTCTGGAATACCAATATTAATAAAATGTTTGTACTAGAAAACCTGTGCAACTTCGTCAGTGTCCCTTAAATGTAATAAATTTCTAAGTTTTTGCAACATTTTTCACCAATGCACGGTTTCCATTTGTATGACTTTATAGCCTACAACTTTCCTCGATTAATGAGCTATCCAATTATAAAAAAGTAGCAAAATTGATCCAGCCGTTCATGTGTGATGCCGTAATAAATGGAAGTAGGAGATTAATTTTATATTTCTAGAATATAATTATATTCCTAGGCTATTTGGTTCTAATCATTCTTGAAGGACACTTTATTCTTTAAATTAACATACTTTATTTCACAAACACAAAACACACATAAAACCTAAATTACAAGAAAAATATAAAACAAAAAATATTTAGTGATCAAAATTATTACGCAAATACTCACAATTTCTGTTCTCCTCAAAACACATTCTATGAAGCAGGGTTTTAAAGCATTTGCATTTTTGTTATCCTTGGCAGCCTGAATATCATCGCTTGTCACGCCGTATTCACTAGAACACTCTTCTATATATGGGCCTATCGATTTACGAAAGGCTTTCAATTCTTCTACAGTAACAGCCTGGTGAGAAGGATATCAAGCGCTTACAAAAATAATTCGTAAAAAAAGAACTACGACCAAGACGATATACGAATACGAAGACCATTGGCGTAGCTAGGGGGGGTTTCGGGGTTCAAAAACCCCCACCCACCCCGAAATATTACCAAACTATTGATATTTTTTACACCTCAATTTCTTTTTGAAACGACCCCCCCTTCCCAAACTACGCCCGTAGAATAGAGGCTAAAGTATCTTGTAAAACATGTCGTAGATGGATAACTGTGTTAAATAATAGTCAAACACTAGGCCACGTTAATATGATGAGCGCTCAACGCGCGTTTACAACTACATGTAATTATATTCTAGGCGTACACACGCTATCGCGCGTTTCTATACAACACGCGTTCAACGCTGCGCTAGCGTCAGCGTCAGCGCGCGGTATTGCGCAAAGAGTTCACTGGTTTTCTATGTAACCGTCCATTTAGTTGAGTGCGGGCTTTTGATGCAGATAGGCGTATTTTAGGGTTTACTCAGTTAGTCCAGAATTCGTCCGCAATGAAAACGGAAGCTTTTAATACCGAATTATTAATAGACGAAATATAAAAACGTCCAGCGATATGGGACATGACAAGTAGTGTTTATTCAGAGAAAAACAAGGAGACGGGCTTGGGAAGAAATTTCTTCCGTCCATCTTCTAGAAATGTAGAACTCAAACTGAACCAGGGCGGCTGTAACAACGCACGTTCAATGCCTGCCAAGCGCGCACCATATACATAAAGGGCTCGATCGACGCGCGATGAGCGCTCGTCATCTGAATGTTACCCGAGTTCATGCAATGCAAATGATTACATAGCTTTGGTGCCTTCGAAAATAGAAGTTTTAGTTTATAGGCATAGGTTTAACCTATGAGCTGTTAACTAATATTAGAGATGTTTTAATTAACTGATTCAATTGAATAAAGGACGTTAAAATATTTAACAAGAAAGAAAAGATTAACAAGAAACCTTTTATTTAACTTGAAACATATCGATCATAAGATTCTACTTACGGAAACTATGTACAGGCTTGCAGCTATAACGCATAGGTGAAAGAGGGTAAACTTTGTCATTTTTGTATATTTTTTAATCCACACCGTTTTTAAGTCACCGTTACTAACAATGAATATACTTTTCCTATGTGACAACTCCACTTTAAATACTATTTAAGTGATCGTAAATTTGTTTTAGTATATTCCTAAATTAAATGCGTTAATGTTGTTAAAGACAATAAAACTATTAACATTTTATGTGTTAATCATTTTCCTGTAATAAAATTCTTCCTGTGTCTAAACGGTTTTTTATATCAGTTCTAATTTCACCCTAAGTAGTAAAGATAGCAATAATTCTGCAATTGGAGGGCAAAGGAGCAAACAATGAAACAATTCAGTCGATGTATCACCTTCTGTAGCCGTCTGTGGGTCAAGTTTATCGCTACGCTACCCTTTATTGTGGAAGTACATTTTTTAAAGCTTCTAAAGAATATAGATCTGGGAAAACCGTAGGCAACAATTTGTTTCATAAATCGGTTTTTCGTGGCAAAAACTTTAAACGTGATAATTATATGCGTCTTATATTACAATCGATAGGTACAATAGACTCACACAAGAAAAAAACATAAAAACTGTAATCCGACTACGTAACAACTTTTGGTAAATAAATTATGTCACCCGGGCAATTATAACTAGTAAATAATATTATTCATTGTTTGAATATTTATTTGATGGTGTGTTACTGGTGTATAAACCGTTTTAAATATCATAAACACCCAATATCCATTTTAAGGTTGTCTGGAAGAAATTGCCGTGAGCGATAAGACCGCCAATTGTTACGTCTACAACTTTAACTTCCTGTTCAAAACTATTACTCTTTCATATGGTTTCGCCGTAGTCGGGTCAAAATATGTAAACATATGTTAAATAGTTTAATAAAAATATTATTCTAACTAGTACACTGAATCAGTACGGGCCCGGTCAAGTCTCCAAATGGTCGCCATAACCGAAATGTACAAGAATGGAGACAGCAATTAGACATTAGTGTAGGACACCCTGCGATACGATGGACTAACTACTTCTTGAAAAAAGTGAATGGCAGCAGATTGATGCGGTCTACCTAAGACAGGGAAGGTCTCTTTGGAGGAATTTAGTGCCTGCGTTCAGCTGTGGACAGCAATATGCTGATCAGGTCAAACCTCAGTCTCGAAACGAACTGGAACCAATGTATTACCACTCGCTTATTCTTGGGAACTTTAATTTTGTCTTTATTTGCATCATTTTTCTGCCTCATAGATATCAGCAACTTTCGTGACAAAATCTGCGAATCCTACACAGGTCTGAACGCACTTCTGACAAGAATACCTACTTCTGCAGAGAATACAAGTTTGGAAATCCATGTATTTCTTAATAAATTTAGAAATGCTATAGCTGAAAAACATACTCAATATTTTACTTTATTCTACTTCTATGGTTTGTCCTTCATTTGGTTCTATAATCTGGGGGCACAGTCGTGCCCCCGCCAAGACGAGCCAAGCGAAGCGCAAGGGCACTACCTACCTTTTCTCGAAGCGTTTCGTCGTTTTTTTGAACTCTCATAACTTTGGTTCCCGATCTACCAAATCGTTCCAATTCTCAGGATATGATGTTATCAATAGATTAATGAAATATACAAAGTTTCAATTGCTCTCTGATACTTTAGATTTTATTGATACCTAAAAAACACCGATTGCGTCACTGATACACTGATGATCATCAAAACTGTTAGGGTTCTTCCTGAAGTGCTAGAAAGCTGAAATTTGGAATGTAGCCTAAGTTTAGTATACGAACAACAAAAAAAATCTTAAACCAATTACTCTTGCCCCCCAACCCTCAAATTTGTGGGGGTGGAAGTTTGTATGAGACTTTCACAATTTATATAATTTATAATATATTTTTGGTATATGGACTTTTTCGAAAGAAGAAAGAAGATGTACAAGAAATACAGCCCAAAAAAAGAAGAAAAAACTGCCTTAAGCAACTTACAAAAAGAAATGAAATCCCACCAAACCATTTTCATGAAAAATGCTCCCAAGACGACTGCATATGGCTTACCCTGTGAAAAGATATCATATCTCATAAAGAGCCAAGGTTCTGAATCTACACGCCCTAACTCTACCAACCCTGACTTCATAAACTCTACATCTCACAAAAAATGAATGGCTTGGCTGTTTTGTTACTTCAGAAACTAAATATTCGTATAACACATTACTTCAGAAACTAGATATTTGCAAACACAAAAGGCGTTCGTTTCCCCTTCGTGATAGTATGGTAGCGAAACGGCGAAGCCATAAATTTTTACTGAGATGTAGAGTTTATGAAGTTAGGGTTGGTAGAGTTAAGGCGTGTAGATTCAGAACCTTGGCTCTACATGAGATCTGATATCTTTTTCACAGGGTAAGCCATATGCAGTCGTCTTGGCATCATTTTACATGAATATGTTTTTGGTGGGATCAATATTATACTGCCTCGATAGTCTCGCGGTTGGCGTGTGCGACTGCTGATCATGAGGTCTCGGGTTCGATTCCTGGGTCTGACCAAATTTTTGTATGATCTCCAAATGTTTGTTGCGGAGTTTGGATGTTTTCTATGTAAAATATGTATGTATTTATATAAAAAAAGTATATATGTGTTTGTATCAGATGTCTAGTACCCATAACACAAGCTCTGCTTAACTTGGGACTAGATGGCGTTGTGTGTTAGACGTCCGAAATATTTATTATTATTATCAGTTGATTATGCAGATATTTTGAATAAAAACAAGTATTTGTATTTGCTGCTTTATTTCTTGTTTGATTTACAGTAACATTGTTACACCAGGTGTAACTTTTAAACGCAATATTTACAAGAGTTTTGTATTATTGGCATAATATGCTGTTGTTAGGTCTAGCAAAGACCCAATGATGCAGAAGCATCACTAGGCTGCCATAGTGTGGGTCATTATGCTGCATTGATACATTGTCTGCATTCGCAATGAGTATGGTGATTGGATTCTGCTTATGCTTTCCATCAGGCAGAGTAGAGTCATTTTAGCAGGGCCATATATAAAAAAAAGACTAATAACTGCCTTTAGTGACACAATAAATTTAACACTTTTTATTTCAATATTTCTTGCTTACCTAAAACTTATATAACCAGATTGTAATTTTTTGAGCAATTTTCTTGTATATGCATAGCACTAGTAGTGGGTAAGGCGCTTTTATTTTTTTCAAAGTTTTGAACTTGCGACTCATTGCAGTGGCAAAGACGAAGACATTCTAAAAGGAATTGGGGAAATAAGAAGTTGCTAAGCATTTATACGGAATGAAACACTTTTCTTTGGTGTCATTTAGTTGGAATATACGAATGTTATTGATTTATTTGTCAGCACAGTGAGATGTTGACCACACACATAATAAAAAAGTGGCCAAGTGCGAGTCGGACCCATGAAGGGTTTCGAAGCAGCAAGTAACATAATATAAAAGTTCTTGTAGTTCGTTGTAACTTTGATCGATGTTTTAATATAGTGTTTTTTTTGCGGTTTACGATTTATGACGTATTAAAAAAACTACTTACTAGATCTCGTTCAAACTAATTTTCAGTGGAAGTTTGCGTGGTAATGTACATCATATATTTTTTTTTAGTTTTATCATTCTCTTATTTTAGAAGTTACAGGGGGGACACACATTTTACCACTTTGGAAGTGTCTCTCGCGCAAACTATTCAGTTTAGAAAAAAAAAATATTAGAAACCTTAATATCATTTTTAAAGACCTATCTATAGATACCCCACACGCATGGGTTTGATAAAAAAAAATATGAGTTTCAGTTCTAAGTATGGGTACCCCAAAAAATTTCTGTTTTTTTTTTTAATTTTTGTGTGAAAATCTTAATGCGGTTCATAGAATACATCTACTTACCAAGTTTCAACAGTATAGGTTTTATAGTTCCGGAAAAAAGCGGCTGTGACATACGGACGGACAGACAGACGGACGGACACACAGACATGACGAATCTATAATGGTTCCGTTTTTTGCCTTTGGCACGGAACACTAAAAAATCAAATTTTGGTAAATATGAAAGAAATAAGATAATAAGCGCTTTCTCATAACTAATCTAATAGGAAATCGTGGTAAAAGACAGATCCATTCTCAATAGTCAGTAGATAAGATTACAGAAGTAGGCTAAAATATATAGTATTCGAAGAACTTATGGTGAGATAGTATTGTCTTTCTTGTGTGTATTTATATTACATGAACATACGTATAATTATGCAAACACACTTGAGCTCCCCGTCCTACACTCAATGTATAGAATGTTTGGTGAGACCTCCTGTTTAACTATATATCTATTATTACACACTATGCCATCGTTAATCTAAAACTAACACAATACTGACCACGCACACACACACACACACACACATACATACACACACACACACACACCCACACTCATACACATACACACTCAATCTAACTTAAATTTCCTCACTCTCTTAAACACACGTGCGCTTAGTATTGACACTGAAATCACTGCATGCTTGGTTTTCTTTGTTTCATGATTTTTTAAGAGTTGAGTTACTTGATTTTCTATTGACTATAACCACGGATGTGAGCGCTAACGTATTTATATATATATAATTAACGTATTTTTCTATTGTATCAAAGATGGATTATCAATAAACAATTTATTATTATTATTATATTCTCAATTGGCATAATTTCTATTGAGGAAATACCTACCTTTCCAATCTACATAAATTATAGGCTTTTGATGCTTGATTCTTTACTGGGGTAAGAATCGGTGAATGATTAAATATGTGCTCCTAAGAAATTCATGATCAACGTATATCCTATGATAAACAATAAGTTATGATAATTTGGATGGATGGTAAGCACATATCGAGACTGCCCTACATTGAATGGCTTGTCCTATTTTTATATGTTATCATCAAAGTTATCACTTTCATCATTTTGTTTTTTTCCTACTAAAAATGATAGATTAGTAGAAAATGATTACCTCTACCTCTCACATGTTTTGAAAAGAAGAATTGCAGGAATGGTCAGGACTTTTGTACGTACGTTTTGCGTATCTCATGCGCAAACCGTTGGGATTGTTGTATTTATTTGGCTGGTAATACCATAGCCAATCTTATATATAAAATTCTCTATCACAATATTAGTTACCATACTCCTCTGAAACGGCTGCACCGATGTTTATGAAATTTGATGTGCATATCGGGTAGGTCTGAGAATCGACCAACATCTATTTTTTAAACCCCAATTTATTTTTATGGCAAAACAACGTTTGCATGGTCAGCTAGTAACATGTAAAATTCTCAAATTTTGAGAACTTTCCATTAAAAAGTTATTTCTTTTTGAAGTTTACGATGTAATACATAGGCTACACCACGGGCTACAGTTATGGTCGGCCATGGCGGCTGACTGACTTATTGTAGTCCACACGATGGCGTTATATATTTTTTTAAATCTAAATCATTCATTTTCTGTTTAATTAGTTTATATAATGCTAAATACACTAGTGAGCTCATTCATAAATATCGATTAAAATATTTCATAGGTTGATGTAATTTATATATCGCACACCTAGATAAAGACTCACGCAACTCAAAATGTTACTTTTTTCAGGAAACGAAAAAAACGTTTTACTTCATTTCTATTTGGTATATTAAAAATATTCTTACAGGTTCTTGTAGACATTTTTAATGAGATATTTATGTAATTAATAGTCTTTCATCTAGTAGCAGCAACATTTCGTAATTTCATTTTTTTGAGTTGAGTTGGTATTCGTGAGAAAATCATTGTTTAATATTTTTACTAAATCGAATTGAGCTTATATTACTGATTTTATTTTAATTAGTACACTAATAATCTGCACATTTTTATTTAATACTAACCAAAAATAGTAGTGTATGTACATTATGTTTTATTTATTGCCGGTACATTACCAAAATAAAAGAAATATCTTAGAAAAGAAATTACCTTTATTAAGGTCAGATACAGATGAAAACAACTAAAAACAAAAATTATAGTAGATAATCTATAAAATAGTTTGTAATCAAGATCTGAGATTTATGTATAATAATTAGACTTTTATGTTGAACAATATAAATATCAAGAACTTCTAATCATAACACTTAATTAAATCACAGAATAAAAATGAGCAATAACACTCATACCTCTTAATAGTAAACCTTTATAGAATAATCAGACTTTGTATAAGAAAATGATCGATACGATCTTTATCAAACAATTATCAGTACATAATAAATCACAGTATAATAACTACAAAAAACACTTTTTTATGGAATAGTGGCTGTCGATGGCCGCCGCCCATGGAAACCCGCAACACCAGACTCGTCACAAGTGCGTTGCCGGCCTTTTAAGAAGGAGTACGCTCTTTACTTGAAGGATTGAAGGTCGTATTGGTCCGGGAATAGGCGACAGTTCTTTCCAGTTTTGTCGTGCGAGGCAGAAGGTTTCTGGAAAAGCTGTTGTAGACTACCAACCATCTAAATGATCTAATGGATAGAACTGCTATCGCGTAGGACGATAGCGGAAAGAGGCGGCAGGGATTAGTTCGAACAATTTCTCGGAGCACTCCACATGGTAAATTCTATAGAAGACGCATAGCAAAGCCACATCTCTACCCAACGCCATGAGTCAAGCCGACGATAGCAGTCGCCCTCCATTGAATGCGGTCCAGAGGGAGGAGCTGGTACTGGGGTGCCCCCGCCCAAATATGAGAACAGTATTCCACATGAAGCCGAACCTGCGCCTTTTAAAGCCGAAGGCGATGAGCCGTAGTGAAATACCGTCTCGATCTGTTGAGCACACCAAGCTTCTTCGAGGCCAATTTGGCAGATAAGGGAGTCTTCAAAACGAGGACGTACAACCCACGGCAGGTTTTTAGCGGTGAACGCGCAAATTTTTTGTGTCTCTGTGGGGTTATATTGGACTAAATTAAGTCTACTCCAATCTGAGACCTTTTCCAAAGATGTCTCGATTTCAGACACAAGTTTGTTTCGACTCTCAATGACGTTTTCCCGAGAAACATTAGCGCGGCCGGTGCAGAGAGCATCGCCCGTGTTGTCATCCGTATAACAATGAATGCCGCTAATTTGCAACATGTCATTGATATGGAGAAGTAACAAAGTAGGCAATAGCACACCGCCTTTCGGGACACCAAGATTCAAAGATATGGAGTCAGAGTATTCACCGTCGGCTACGACCTTTATGCTTCTATCCGCTAAAAAGCTAGTGACCTGTTCGTATAATTTCACCGGAAGCCCATAGGAAGGGAGCTTCGAAAGAAGCGCTTTGTGCCAGACCCGATCAAAGGCCTTCGCAATGTTCTAACTAACTGCCAAGGCATCCCCCTTAATTTCAATCGCCTGCACCCAGCGAATGTATCAAAGTATCAGGTATACTAGAAAATCACCAGCTGATCGATCCTTACGGAGGCCGTACTGGTTGGTCACTAAGCAGATGATGACCTTCTAGTTACCTCTACCGCAGAAGTTGATGGTTGACAATGGACTCCATAATTTTCGAGAAGAGGGAAGTTAAGCCTATCGGCCTGTAGTTGGAAGGATTTGAGCGATCGCCTTTTTTAGGGATCCGGTGGACTAATAACTTCTTCCATGATGTCGAGATTACGCTAGAAGAGTAGGAGAGCCGAAGAAGTCTTGAGATCTGGCTGACGTATATTGTGGCGAGTTAGAGTTCTCTCCTAACCACCAATTTGTGATTCGCTAAGGTTTCTTCTATCGTTTTAATGCTGGTTGAAGGTGTTGGTATCTACTGTTCTCCAATTCTATATTGTCGCCCTCTGGTTCATTTAGTAAGATTTCTCTCATGATCGTGGGGCACGTTGAAGATGTTGGCGTGGGGCCTCGTGGGGTTCTAGCTTGTTATCATTGCGCTCTGATTCAGTTGTTGTGGTTTTTTCTATAGTTGTAGTGCTGGTTGAAGGTGTTGGTGTGCTTTCTTGAGGCTCCAATTCAACATCATTGTACTCAGATTCATTTGAATGAGCTCCCAAAGCCTAAATAATATTAGACCACAAACCTTTATTTTCTGAAATATAAATCATCGCCATAAATTTAGCCACGAAGACTAGACTGACTCAAAAATAAAAACTTTCACAGCTCACTTGCTAAGTGGACAATTAAATACATTTTTTTAAATCTCTGCCGCAAATACAAATAAAACACAAATTATTCCTTTATTTAAATAAACTATAGCAGCTATGATTATAGTAATAAGTGTGATTTTCATTTAACCAGCAATACTCAACTAAGTCGAATATTGTTAAGTAATTTCAACAATAATAAATCATTTACAGTTAGTAAAAAAAAAACTTACATTTGTCCACGAACACACCAGTAAGTCGAAATAATCGAAGAATCGGCTTTATTTTTTTACAAGTTTTACCACAAAGACAAGTCTCACTAAAAATATTTACGTATACAAAACGCGATTTACCACAAATATACGCCCAACTCGAAATAATCTGGTCTTTACATGTACTAATTGCACCCATCCCTTCGGCTGACATGTTGCAACTGGAAATGAGTTACTGTTGTTGGTGGGTGGTATGGGCCGAGTGAATCAGCAATACTAAGTTATAGCGCCATCTACACTTTATTTATAGAGATATTTCTATAGGTGTCTTTGGAGATAACGTACTTTTGAACGCAGATTCCCGTTATGGTACTAAGTCACTTTTGAATTATTTCGAGTTGCGCGAGTCTTTATCTAGGTGTGCGATATGTATAATAAATAATAATGCGAAAATAATTTTGGGAATTTGACATACAAGTGTGTTTATAAGTAGATTTTAAGAATGGCAAAATATTTTAGCCAAATGTTTTCATGATATTATCTTTTTAGTACCTACGTACTAAAAAAATTATATCATTAAAACATGGATGATTGACTGTATAAACGGTTCAAATTTCATAATCATCTCGTTACTTATTCTCGATTTTCTATTTAAAATTATCACACCACATGATATAGTGCTTTTATTGCTCAATTACTATAATTTTTCTCAATTTTTTTTGGAAATTGGCTCACGAGTCTGTATATTAATACGGCAATAAGTTCAAAATTCTTTTTATGTAAGGTAGGTAAGTTCGTAATGGTAATGGTTCATATAAAAATAATATGCCGATAAATTTTATTGCATGGTACGTTTTTATTTATTTATTTTCTTGGATTCATGATACATTAAATAATAAATAAATATAATAAATAACATGATATGAAGAGTTGCTCTCAGCGTGACTGTACGGAAGGCGTTTCGTGATCTTGTTTCAATTAGAATGGCATCTGAAATTAAAAAGGAAATTTGTAAAATTTTATTATGTTTATATTTTTTGATCACCAGCAGGAAATCTATATCTACATATATTACGTCGATCGGATAGGCATCATTTTTAGTTAATAATATTTGTAAATATTAATTAGTATATTTACCTCAGCTCTGTGTTTGAAAGCACACGCCAAAATTTGTTTTGCTCTTTGACATCCTTTGGCACCGTCATCGACGGGTTCGTCGTTCACTGTAAGAATAATTATATGAAATGGACTTAAGGCATTCTTCTAGTCAAACCTTTGGGTGATGCAAGACTGTTGTTGTGCATTTAGAGCTAAGACAAGTGCAGTTTCACTTTATATGAAGTTCGCCACAATGTTATCACAGGAATTAGAGTAGGTTGACAGTTTAAAAATTAAGAGATATTATATTTTTATTCACTGATTTCAGCAACACGCTTGTTATTATAATAATAAATATTTTTACGGGAATTAAAAGGTATTACATACCGCTGATTTGCCTGACGTGAAAAGAAAAAAAATACCTTTGTTATTGTCGTTACTAGATAAGATGTTCATGGTTGCGTAATTACTTTAGAAGTAGTAGAATATTTCATGAAAATAGTCTAAAGAAAATGTTCACAAACCTTTAGCGCACGTATGAGCTATACTTTCAAACTTGGCGAAATCTTCATCGTTATCGACAAATAGTTTTAGTTTGTTAACAACCTTATCGGTATCGTACAGGCCATTGGAATCCAACTAAAAATGCAAAAGATTAAATTATTATAAAATCTGTTTTTTTTTTGGGCTTACACTATAGATTAATATGAAACATTTAAATGTTAGTGTGCAATTTTAAATTATTCACATTACAATTTAAAAAATACGTTATATTATAACTATTATCATTAAGATTTACAACTTTGATAATTAACTACTTGTAATTGTCAAAGTCTAAAATCTTTATGATAATAATTTAATACGTGTGGTAATACTTACAACGCCAATTTTCTTGAATCCACATGCAATAAAGCAAGATGCCACAGCATCGACGTCCAGGTTCTTTTTGGCAGCTTCTATGTCATTGTTATTCACTTCAAATTCTGCAGCACACTCAGTTATGATTGGCGTTACTGCCATCCGGAATGCGGTCAATTCTTCCTCAGTAACTGCCTAATAAGGATTTATTTGATTAATTTGTGTATTATTTATAGATTAAGAACCTATTTATTCTTGTTGAAAGAGGAACTCTTGTCTTCCCCATGGGTTACCACTTTACAATGTCAAATAATATCCTAGTTAGGTGGAGATCCATCCGTACGTCGGAGAGTACGATGCCATACAAGCATCTGTACAATTATTAGGTACAATTAGTTTGAGTCCTAAAAAGTCCGTACCAGTCTTTGTACAGATCTTGAATAAAACCGGTGTGAAACAGCGCTTGCGCTGTATTTCACCGAATGAGTGAGGATATCGAAGGCCCATACCCCAACCCCTCCCCAATCCCCATTCCCATCCCCAAAGGCAACGCACTTCTGACGCCTCTGGTGTTGCGGGTGTCCATATGTGGCGGTAATCGCTTACTATCAGGGGATACGACTGCTCGTTTGCCCTCTATTTAAAAAATAATAATTACCTTGTAGTTTGGTTAGTGAAGATCTAATGGCAGTCGTTTCAACGTATAAAATAAAAGTTTATACATACTAACAAGGTATCAAATATAAATATGTTATATTTATTTATTTAACAACATATTACAAATGACAATGAGTTTAATACTTAAAAGCCTGTCAAGCTTATTGGCTTTGGTATTTGAAACTATCTATTCAATGCGTTGACTCAACAAGAAAAAGTTTAAAAAACTATAACCGGACTACGTAACAAATTCGAAATTCATACCTACTAGTATTTTTTTTCACTAGACTGCCAAAAATGTTATCCTTCCTTTTTGCTTCACCGTAAGCGGATGAAAAAATAATACAAAGTTTAAAAAAAAATACGACTTCAAGAACGACCAAATTGAAATGGGCCCACACGGAAAGCACCAGCTTTCAAATAATAAAAATAATCATCGAAATTGATTGGCGTGATACTAAGTTATTCGTCAATTTTTCGCACACATACTTAATGCAAATTGAAGACTTAAATGGTTTTCTCATGGATGACATGTCAGAACTAGACCGAATTGAAATGGGACCACATGGGAAGCACCAGTTTTCAAATAAAAAAAGAATCATCAAGATCAGTTCACCGAGTCGAAAGTTATGAGGTAACAAACATAAAAAAAACAGTCGAATTGAGAACCTCCTCCTTTTTATGAAGTCGGTTAATGAGCGTTAAACCAGAAAGATGATGGATTATACTTACTGAAACCACTGAAGTCAGGCTCGCACCTACAACGAACAGTAGAAAAGTGGTAAGCTGAGACATTTTTAATTATTGTTTTCTTTCTATTGAACCTTTGACAGAACTCTGAAAGACTATGTTTCTGCCTTGTAAAACGTTCTGTTATATACTCAAAATGTGATCGTAAAGTAGTTTTAGGTGACAATTAATATTGTTTAAGTATATTAGCAAATGCTATTAAAGTTTAGTTTCATTTGTATCTACTTCCTGTAATAAACAAGTTAATATTGTTTAACTACTCCAGTACTTAGCCAAAGTTTTCACTATTAGTACTTACTTAATCTGTAGCAAAAACTACAAAGAAAATTAGTATACCTACATCAACATTTATATTTTAAATAAACTTATTTTAATGATTGGAAAATGTGAAAAGTTTTTAAACTGAGTTGATTTCACCCACTTCATTCCACCACTAAACGCAGTTCTCCCCCTAATAGCACCGCAAGAACTTTATAGAAGAAAATTTAGTTAAACACTATTTCTATAAATATAACTCAATTTGATAATATAGGTTTTTTTATGGTACAGATGGCAAACGAGCAGACCTATCAGCTGATGGCAAGCGATTACCGCCGCCCATGGACACCTGCAACATCAGAGGCGTCACAAGTTCGTTGCCGACCTTTGGGGGATGGGGAAAGGAATGTAGGGAGGGGTTTGGGATATGGGCCTCCAGTATCCTCATTCACTCGGTGAAACACAGCGCAAGCGCCATTTCACACCGGTTTTCTGTGAGGCCGTGGTTTCGTAGGTTAGGTTTATTTATTTGTTGCTTTTACTTATTATTTACCTATATATACATATAAAAAAAACCCAATCTAACCTAACCTAACGTGTTTTGTCTAGTAACAACTAGTTTTAACTGATATTCGATTTGAACATTAGTTAATTCTAGTATTAACAAAGGCATACATTAAAAACTAGTTCTAACTAGGAAAAACGCGTTATATCTAAAAACTAGTTTTAACTGTAACAGAAATATTTGCAGGAGTTTAAAGGTATTAGATAGAAACGGTATCGGCAGTAACCAGCTCAGCGCCATTACCAGTAACTAAATATTTTCGATTTATGTACCTATGATAAATAAATATTTCGGACATCTAACACACAACACCATCTAGTCCCAAGCTAAGCAGAGCTAGTGTTATGGTATACTGATATGAATACATTATACATTTTATTTGGAAATACTTACATATGAGACCTATTTCTTAGCGTTCCATGGATTCACCGTGCGGGTGCCGGGTCCATCGCGTGATAGATGGGGGCAACACATGCGACTTCGACAGTGCCTGGGAATTGCGACCCAGGTTTAGGTTTAAGGAGCACTCCTTACGACGCGTCAACGCTCACCTCCACTGTCCGCCGTGTTACCCCCTCTACCTAACCATACGACCATGGCGACATCTCGACCTACAGCCTAAACAAAATATATGCTAATAATATAGTCCATTCACTTAGATACGGTCACCTTGATCGCGCCGCCACGCACCGTCGCACGTGCGGCAAGCCGCCACAAAATAAAAGGTTCCGCTTGCGACGTACACACAAGCAAGTATGATTTGTCAGTTTACGCCGTTGTATGAATTAATATATTTGTATTTCACAACAATAATCACAATTGTGTTCGGGTGCACGGACGCTATCTAAACGAATGGACTATACAAGAGAATACAGGCCTTAGCGATTCTGGAAAGAGAATGGACGAAAAACACCTGCAACTTGGATAAGGGACCTGGTGTTGCTCGAAGAACTTTACTTTTCTGTTTAACATTAAAATACGGTTTAAATTTTTTAAAAATCTTTTTATTTCAGAAGTAAGTGTGATATACATTTTATTATTTAATAGTTAACATAGTTGTTGAATAACATTGCTTCGAAGAGTATTGGAGCTATTTGGAGTCGCTTACAGAATCTGAAAAAAACAAAAAACATTAACTCTCACTTTGTTAAGCGATTACAAATAATTAGTGCAAAATGATTAAAAACAATAGAAAATATGTATCATAATCTGCTTCTTACTTAAAAAATTATAATGTATGCATAAATCTTTGGATATTTTCTTAGAGATCTGACTATTACTTATTTCCGTCAATCAAAAAATAAATCTGTGGTTCTTTAGCTTTTAATCTGACAATTATTCTGAATCTTACCCCGTCCTTGTTTTGATGAATGCAGGATAACAACATCTTAGCTCTTTCACAGCCTTCAGCTCCATCAGTCACTGCCTCGTCATTAACTGTAATATTTAAAATTAGTATTTACATTATCACTGGAAGATTGTAAAAACCGTTAGATTATAATCTATCTAGCGAGATTGCAAACTATTGATAGATTGTTAACTGTGATTTACTGCATACGGGCTTCATATTGTCAACTGCCCCTGATTGGTCGGTTTTACAGTAGGCCGTTCTATGGCCATATAGTTAAGTTAGGTTAGAACTTCTTTAATTAATCACAAATTAATTTTACTGCCACAACAATTTTATATTCTACATCTATACTACTATAGATCTACAAATATTTGTTTCGGAGTTTGGGTGTTTTCTATGTATAATATGTATGTGTTTACAAAAAAAAAAGTATATATGTATTTATATCAGTTGTCTTGTACCCATAACACAAGCTCTGCTTAGCTTGGGACTAGATGGCGTTGTGTGTTAGATGTCCAAAATATAAAAAAAATAAATATAACCAATTCTAAAGATGTGAGGTATTATCAACATGAAATCAGTTTACAGTCACAAAAATACTTTACATTCACCAACAAAGATGAATTAACAAACAAATATGGCGGCGCGGGACATATGCTGTTCAACCAATCAGCGCGCGACTTGCGATTCGTTGATACCATTTCACAATCTTTCGACTGTTTGCAATCTCGCGAGCGAGATGATTACAATCTAACGGTTTTGACAATCTTACGGTAACATATATAAGTTAAAATCTAAATTTTATAATACTAGCTGAGCCCCGCGGTGTTACCCACGGTTGTTGTTGTATCTTTACAACATATCTAAACTTTTAAAATTTGTTATTTTCATGAGACTACGTGTAATCCGTTATCACAGGATAATGGGTATACATTTATGTGATAAATTGTGTTTATACATAAAATGATTGATGCATAATTAAAATATCTTTTTTTTCGATTTTTTTAATACCAATGTTATGAATATATTCATTCCGTGTTTTCTTTTGACCAACTGAGCATTCTTTTTTACGGTGTCCCAATAATGTAAATTCAAACTGCTTAATTTTATTAGTCATTTATACACACTTATCCATTAGTTCAAGTATACTTAGGTATATCATTAGGCAATTAATCGCTCCGCAATAGAAGTTAAAACCGTAACAGATATTTTACTAACCGAAGTAAATTGGTAGTAAAACATTTATTTTACTAACCGAAGTAAATTGGTAATAAAACATTTATTTACTAAATAGTGAAATGAAAAGGTCATGATGGATATAAATTGATTATTATCAATTAAAATTTTCCTATATATTTGAATAAATTAAAATACAGTGATATGAAATTTTATGATATGATATGAATAATTAGGAAAAACTTATTTTTTTTAGGATTTTAAAGCAAACCAATACTGTTCAGTTTTGTTTGGCAAAAAGTTTAAGCGTTCAAAGTTGAAATGTTAGTAAGTTACTATTAGTCTTTAAAACATAGCTCGATCTCGGTCACAGATGGCTACGAAATTATTTTGTAATACCTATATTTAAATCTTCTTATATTAAAATCAATTGCTGTTTGCTTGTCTCGCTAAAACTCGAGAACGGCTAGGAAAATTTAGCCAATTTTGGTTTTAAAATGTTTGTCGTAGTGCAAGGAAGGTTTAAACGGTAAAAAATTAAAAATAACTAATTAAAAAAACAATAATTAAATAATTAATTAAAAATAACTTGAATATTAAAATGTCACGTGTACGAAGTTGCGGGCACAACTAGTACGTTATAAATATAAAAATTCTCATCTTAAATGTTAGTCTTCGTTAGTTCTTAAATGAGATTAGTGACAACTCTGTAGGTAGTAGAGCCACGCTGATTTCAGCACGAATGGGCCGGCTCGACCGGGGCGGTACTACCCTCGCACAGAAAATCAACGTAAAATGACAGCGTTCATGCTGTCGTGTTTCGTTGGTTAGTGCGAGACCGGAGGCCCAAATAGTCTAGTCAACAAGTTCCATACTTGTAGACTAGACTAAAAGATGCAGTAGCATCACTAGGCCGCCATGGTGCGGGTCGCCATACTGCATTGTCTGCATTCGCAGTGAGTATGGTGACCACCACTCTTGGATTCTGCTTATGCTTTCCATCAGGCAGAGTAGAGTCATTATGGCGGGCCATACATAAAAAAAAAAAAAAAAAAAAACAATTGCTACAGACATCAAGCTATATTTTAAAACATCTTATTATTATTATTTAAAAATCAGTTTCTAAGTTAGTATGCGTTAGTAGAATAATGGCAAAATTTACGAATGAACTCACTTGAAGCGCATTTCTTGCCAACCTCTGCAAACTTGTTGAATTCCTCTTCGTCACTAATGTATTTCTTTGTTACTTTTAAAGCTGCATCTACATCGTATTCTCCCTTATCGTTTAGCTGGAATAGATTTATAAATGGTTTACAAAATTTCTATTGCGTAAAAAATGTTTTTACAATTTCAAACGAGTTCTTGATTGTGTAGCTTAGTTTAGCTTTAGTCTGTGTGCGGGTGTGCCTATTTTTTAATCCAATCTACAAACATATTAATGTAGAATAAAAATTATTGAATTTCATTCATTGAATAGTCAACGATATCCTTACCCAATACCTTTACTTACAATTACCTAACATCATAAACTTAAAATAAGGCACTTTTATTTTGCTTGTGCACCTTACTACTCAATCGATAATTTAGAAATATTTAAGTATACATACCACAGAACAAAGGAATATACAACAAGGAAGAAAGGAAGAACAAAGGAATAAAGGAAGTATATTCCATTATTCTGTGATACATGCATATTGACATTAGAAAAGAGATGAATTACATTAAAAATTACTATAAGCGAAGTATACACAGAAAAGAAATTCGAAACGATCGAAGCTGATCGATCGATCGATGTGATCGACCCAAAATGACAAATATTAAAAATTCAAAAACTTTCATATGTATTCGTACATCACTTTAATCTTCATCAGGCAGTAGTTAAAAAATATAAAAATAATATTAGTTTTGATAAAATGGTGTATGTTCAATAGAAAACTTACGATTTCACTTTTCTTGAGTACACATCCAAGGAAACACGGTTTAAGGCCTGAAGAAGTGCCGGCCTCTTTTGCAGCCTTAATTTCATCCATGGAAATTCCATGTGCTTCAGAACATTCTTCTATTAGAGGCTTGATTGCTTCCTGGAAGGCCGTCTTAGCTTCGTCGGAAAGCGCCTGTTGAACAACATTTCAGTTCTCAATCTAATCTATACTTACATTTATTTTTCTGAAGAAAGACAACTCCCGCACTAGGAATCATCATGTGTCGTGGGAAACTTTACAAAAATAAATGAAATGGGCACAAGGAGCACCGAGATTCAGAACATAAATTTCTGGGGTCACACAAAGTGTTTTCCCATGTGGGGTTTTGAAGCCACAATCCTCAGCGCAGTAGAAAGCGGCAAGGTAACCGATTAAACCACTACGCCATCCGTGCATTATGCAACTGAAGAGTTTGTATATTTTGTTGAACAATATAAAAATAAAAGCATCGCTGCAAGGTCCAAAGTCATTAGTATAGGTTCATATTCAAGTACGTAAATCTATCTCAAAATTAATTACTCACGTAAACATTACTCAAGACAGCTACCGCACACACGAATAATAAGGTATACTTCGACATATTTAGCTTGCTTGTTAGTCCTATCTTGCTACTAGGAAACTAGAAACATGTATGATGATCTGAACACAAACATCTCCTATTTATATAAAACCTTAAGAATGAGCTGTAATTAAAATGGTATCTCACAGCGTCTCGAATCATACATAATGGCGGGCAAAAAAGCCATCTCGGACTTCGATCAATCTTAGCTTAATTATTCTTTAAGAAAAATACATTTGGAAGGTTAATTCATATGTGCCTTTTCAGGGTCTCGAAGTAATGTCTTTTTTTCTAAATGCTAGTAAAATAGTTAAATGATTATATACCAAATGACTTGTGGTTCAAAGTCACCTTTATAACGATTGGGGAAATAGTTAACTAACCTGAGATAATTCCTTCAATTTAGAATTTTAACTATATTTTTACGCTTCCTAATTCATTTGTATCTATGCCATTAATTTTCTTTCCTAACATTGCCTTCCCATGTTACCAAGTTTTCCTTTCAAATTTTTATTTGTATTTGTAATTTTTTGTATGTAAATGTAAAAATGTAAAAAATGTAATAAATTTGTAAAGTCCCCCGCGACACAGGATTTATCCCTAGTACGGGCGTTGTCTTTAAAAAAAAATTAAAAAAAATGTCCAGTTTTCCCATTTAATTCTTTAACGGTAAAATCATATTTTAACGTATATGGGATTGAAGTCTGCAAAATGTGGGTGGAATATGCTCTTGCTTATCTCTTCAGGGATATATTTTTGTTGATTGACACACGCCATTTGTTGGGGGGGGGGGGACCCATTCCTCCACACAGGTTAGCGTATTTGTGTACTCGTATGGTAATATATTTGTTAGCGCAGTCATTTATGTAATTCTAACTATAAATCAAAATTTAACTCTTAAGCAATTTAATTAAATAAACCATTGCTAGCTCGAGTTGTTTAGATTTTCAAGTAGCTGTTAGTTGTTGATCTGCATTTTCAACGAAGGCATGTCCATATACTTACCTACAATTATACCTATCTAACCACAGTAATCATCTATATATATAAAAGCGAAATACCACTCACTTATTAATCACGAAATCTCAGAAAATATAACACCTACAAACTTGAAATTTAGCAGGTAGGTTCCTTATAGGGTGTAGACATCCGCTAAGAACGGATTTTACTTTACTCCACCCCTAAGGGGGTAAATCAGGGGATGAAAGTCTGCGTGAGAGAAGCTGCGTGCAAAAGCTAGTATCATATAATCTTATTGAGTTGATTTTTGTTGAGTCATACACGTTGAATTGTGCGTCCAAGATCTACGAGAGCTCCAACAAGATTTCCTATTAAAAAGCTTCATATTCAGGCGATAGTGAAGATGAAACGATGCACTTCGGCATTCCACCCTATACTTGCCTTGTAAGCCTCGAGACTTACCACCGTCTTTTCGAGTTTCTCTCCTAGATCATCTTAGGTTCGCATAACAGGGTCTAACAATAGCACAAATCTAGCCTTAGGTTAGTTTGTTCTCTTCCTTTTATCAGTTCATTATTGTACTCCGGCCTCCGGTATCCTCACTCATCCCGACCCCTCCTTACATTCCCCTCCCCATCCCCCAAAGGCCGGCAACGCACTTGTGACGCCTCTGGTGTTGCGGGTGTCCATGGGCGGCGGTAATCACTTACCATCAGGCGATACGTCTGCTCGTTTGCCCGCCTATTCCATAAAAAAGGCATTACAAACTCAACTGGTAGTCTTTAAGTCTACGTTGTCGTTAGGTTAGCTCATGATTATATTAGACTAGCTTTTACACGCGGCTTCGCTCACGCAGACTTTCATCCCCTGATTTACTGCCTTAGGGGTGGAATTTGAAAAATTCCTTTCTCAGTGCTCACTTACGTTATATAAAGAACCTACATGCAAAATTTCAGGATTCTAGCTTCAGCGGTTTGGGCTGTGCGTTGATCTCTGGGTATGTCAGTCAGTCAGTCACATTGCTCTTTTAAATATAATATATAGATAGATAGAAGATTAGATAGAAATACCATGAATTTGTTTTCATATCTAGTGTTGCTACCAAATTGTAGCACATTGACGTCAAAGATATCGTTTTGGATTTATATCTTTGTATATAGTCCGAACCAAACTTTATGACGGCTCGGAACATCGTGCGTGTCGATGCGCAGCATACAATTTTAGGTATCAGCGGGACGTACAGGGGTGCGGGTGGAGGTCGACACATGGCGCATCTTCCTCGTGTGAGTGACTTATGTCCGTACGTGTAGTGTATGCACTCATAATGTTGTCTACGTACAGTCGAGTTGTTAATAGTTTTGAATTATTTCGTAACCTACTTGTTTTGTATTTTTTTGGTTACTTGTATTATTATTGACTGTTGTAGTTTTGTGTATTGTCACCCGCTCGAACAGGTACGTACCTGTTCCCTAATCTACAGGCAGGCGAGATAACGTTGCTACCGCTCGTTTGGTAACTGAGTCCCCAACAAGAACCTCTGCGGACCGGGGGCTCCCATCTTTACCATGAAACAAGTTAACAATGCGCCCCCGGCGCCAACGCAGTGGCGGTAGGTTAGCATCCTTAACCAGCACGAGGTCACCAACATTAGGGGGACCAGTCAACGCCTCCAAGTCATTTGGATCCGAGCTGAGCGGACACAACGGTCGCGAGTTGAGAACGGCTTCGATCTTACAAACAACGTCGCGAGTTCCTCAAATGTCAGCGCGGTCTGACCGACAATACGCCCTAAATGCGTCTTAGCTGACTTGACTACGGCTTCAAAAATCCCGCCCCAGTGGGGGCAACCTGGTGGACTGAAGGTCCATTGTATACCCCAACGAGAGAGGGCTGTTCCAATATCCACTTTGTTTTCATTTAAAACCTGACTACAAGTATCGTTCTGCACCTACGAAGTTGGTTCCATTATCGGAACGAATCAGTGCTGGCAGTCCCCTTCGGGAAACGAATCTGTCCAAGCACGCTATAAAAGCTTCCGTCTTGAGGTCAGCAACGAGCTCGAGATGCACCGCCTTGGTGGATAGACAGACGAACACGCAAAGGTACGCCTTGTACTGTTTCGCGTTCCGCAGCCGCGAGCTTTTCACTAAGAATGGGCCCGCAAAGTCTGTACCAACACCCGCCCATGGCCTAGTCTCAGTCACCCGATCAGGGGGCAGATCCCCCATGTGAGGCTGCATCGTGGCAGCCTTGCTCCTATAACAAAGCATGCACCGAAACATGATGTTCCGTATGGTACGACGCCCAGTCAATATCCAAATCTCCCTCTGGAGTGTAGCTAACAAGGCGTAACAACCTGCATGAGCGTTTTTAACATGCCGGTCAGTCACCAACAACTCAACCAACTGCCCTCCCTTGGGGAGCAGTAGGGGGTGACGAGCCGAATACGGCAGATTCGCATTGCGCAATCTTCCTCCTACCCGAAGCAACCCGGCCGAATCTATAAACGGGTTGAGACGCGCGACAGCACCCTTCAATTTGGAACGCCCAGTTCATAGACTCGCCAATTCTGCTCCAAAGTTCGAAGACTGTACCAACCGGATCAAATTCAGAAGCGACTCATTTCGCTCTGCCGGTGACAGAATTGGGCTAAGCTGTCGCTGTTCGCGGGGAGTGCGACTATTCCAAACGAATCTCCTCATCCAACAATTGACATTGATCAATTTATCAAGAGAGCTATAACGCTCAATCAGGAAACTGTGTTAAGGGGCCAATTCGATTCCTTCCTTGCAAGCCAAGGAGGGCCCCACCATAACTGATGGTTAACCAACTCAGGAGCCCGGCATCCTCTGGATGCACAATCTGACGGGTTCAATTCTCCTGTCACCTGTCTTCACAGCCATGAATCGATCATGCTGCATGACTCGCCGATCCGACAACAAAACTTACCCAGAACGTCTACTCCCAGTAGCACGTCAACCGTACCTGGGGTGTCGATTTCAAACCCCAAACACACACGGAGGCAGTGGGCAAGACTATAGCCTCCGGTTGGGGACCAAATTTGATTGGGCTGCAATTTCCTAGCGGGGGCCCCCGGGGCCCCACGCATTATAATCCGAGCAACCGGGCATATCAGTGCTGACGTAGGGATCCCATGGTCCCTCGTAAGTGCCCCTCCAGTCGCGGCGCTCTACCTGGTGCCGTCCACGGATAGGGGGGGTGCGGTGATCCAACCGAGGGCGTTCCATGATGGGCGGCGAAAATCGACGAAGTCGTCGGCAGCGAGCGCGATGACACCCGAGGCGGCGTTCTAGTGGTCGGCGGCGAGCGCGATGACACCCGAGGCGGCGTTCTAACGAACCGCTCTATACTCGAGGGTGCATACGCACACCCGCCCGTGCCAGCTCCAACTGAGCCCCTGGTCTGCCAATAGGTCGGGGAACCGCGCGCGATGTTGGCCTGAACATCGCCCCCAACATCCTCCCTATGAGGGCCCTGGTCCCGTGGACCCAGGTTCCAAGTCCGGCCCTGTGTACTTGACCCCATCCGTCCCTGAGTCCGGCCCTGTCCATCTGCATGATGTTGGTCGGGCCTATTCATGCAGAGCAACTCAAGATGGCGGCCTCCACAAATTTTACACATTGCGGACCGAGCGCAATCCCTTGCTAAATGGGGACCCAGACACAAAAAACACCAGCCACGTTGCTTGGTGATCTGGCGTCGCCCTTGGACTCTCTGGTCCCTAAATCTAAGGCAGGCGGCCACACTATGGCCATCCTGTTCACAATATGGGCAGGCATCCCGTTCAGGTGTTGAGGCACCCACGTGCCCATACAACTGCCTTGGTCCTCTCTGCGGTAGTCCCCTCCTCACAGGGCTCCGAGTAGTCTTCTGTGGCTCCGCAGCGGGCATCACGAACATACCCATGTTCTCTGCCCTCCGACACTCTTCCTCCAAAAACTCTATGAGCTGAGAAGAGGTGGGCAAGTTGTCTGCACCCTGACCAATATGCTGCTCAAATCTGGTCTGCACATCCACTGGCAGCCGGGACAGTACTATGTACACTAACATGTAAGACCATTGTTCTACCGGAAAGCCTAAATTTTCTAATGCCCGAGTGACACTCAACAACGGGGTCAACACTTCTGCCTGTATGGCAGAGACCCGAGTCACTGAAGGGATGCTAAACAGCCTCTTGAGCTGCGCATCAACCAGCCTTCTTTTGTTGTGGTAGCGCCTTACCAACATTTGACGGGCAATCTCATAATTGTCCTCAGTCACCGTCAAATGGGCTACCAGTTCCCTCGGCTCTCCCTTCAGGGCTGACATCAGTTGCGCCATCTTATAGGCCTTAGGTAAATCCTCCCTTAAGTGGACCAGACTGTCAAATAAGTTGATGAAGCTGACCCACTCACCGAGCTCTATATCAAAGCTGGGTAGTTGTATCTGAGGCAGCTTTGATACAACCCCGCGAGAGTGTGGACCTTCCACAGCTTCTTCATCACAGCCGGTTCTGCGCTGGCGCTTTATTTCAGCTATGCGCTGCTGAATGTCATCAGCAATTGAGAGGCACTGGTCAACATCAGCCTGCATCGTGGACCTTATCTGATCGCTGACCTTCTCCTCCTCAAGGGCCTCGACCTTGGTAAGCGTTTCCATCAATAACTCCAGCCTAGCCGGCGCATCCAATGCTCGAGCCAACAGTGCATCCTGTCTATCTGGTCGGCCTAGGAGACCTTGAACCGATGTAAACCATCTCAATTCTGTGCTAATCTTAGCCCGGTACAATGAGAACGACATAGCGGCAAAACGATACTTACAAGTTACAATATTTTATGTATGTAACAAAACTATTTATTTAAACACTATTAGGAACTTCATATAAAACCCTATTAAGTGCTTGTACAGTAACTTAATCTCAGATATATATCTCCCTACAAGTTTCACTTTATCAATGCCCACTAACAATAAGTTAATTTTATTAAAAATAACTGAATTTAAGCTTCACTAAACAATATTAGAATGATATAACAATATTATTCTAGTAATATTGTCTTTGGGCTAGCCAAATCTAATTGTATTACACCAATATCTTTGACCAATTGTCCCTCACAATTAATATTTAATATTAAGTTTCACAATTCAAGTTTTACAATTCAACCAATAATTAAATGTGTGATTGGGTTAATATATTGGATCAATTTTATTGTCCCAAGCAATCATATCAAGTATACAATATAGTTTTACAATTATAAGTTCAAACTAGTAAACATCAACCAGTAACACAAATTTTACAATTTATGTATAAGTTTTATAATTAAATGTGTGAACTACCTACATTCAATCATTATGCTAATAAATTGTTTCAAATACTATTCTAAATAGCTATATCAGTGGAATCAAAGATATGTGGACAGTGGAACAGTATAATTACCTGCCTAATGAACTGGTTTCACCCTCTGAGTGCACTACGGGTGCTCACAGCCCGGAGGTAAACCACGCTCTGCTACCAAAATGATCAGTCCTCTTGCCAAGGCAGCGATCACCTTATGTTGATGTTTATAATACCCACGGGCCCATAGATGGATATACAATCACTACTAATACCACTGGCAAGAAGAATGACCCACGGCTGTGTCACCGTGTTCTTAATCTAAACTATACTTACTGGAGTTGTGTAGCGTCCTGTTTTCGGCGCCGTTGATGGGGTACCCCACCGCCTGGTCTGTCCTGGTACGTTTACACATACAGCTCCTAAAATGCTGTACAACTTCCTATGGTATTCGAGCTACAATACACTCGTTTCAGCTTACGCGGAACACGCCTACAAAAACTCGCGAATCCACGACCTAACACAATACAGTTTATCACTAAAGAGACTGCGGGTCGATGGACAATACAATTAGCTTACTATCAATTGATTTTCACAATAACAAATAAAACGTCGGCCGGTTTCAACACACGCGTTCTATCACAATCTTTTTTACGTACATTAACCTCAAACGTCAAACGTCAACACGAACCAGAGACAATCAAAATGTTGCCAGTACAATGACGTTCGAAATCCAACAGTGGTTATATATTTGATGTGTCGATTAAAATGACTCGCGGACTGTTTAATCTTCTAAGTCAAAGTCATTCATTTCTGTACTCTTTACACTTAACTTGCTAGAAAACTTTTAATATAATTAAATAGAATTAGATTAATATTTGAGATCATATTTTATTTGCCTCGAACAACATCTCAGAAATAATTCTTCGGTTTATAGTTGGATAAGAATGGTAGCAACCTACGTTTACGTTTTTTACGTTATGTTTTTATAAATTTCATATTATAATTATATCCACTCATCTAATTATTTTCAACGTAATTGTACCTGCGCTCACCTGCTTGCATAGCTAACTTCAGAAACGCCATAAAGTTTGGTTAGGGCTATACTATCTATAAACTTATCATTTCACACATAAGATAAAAATGCAGTATACATTTTTCGGTATTGCTAGGAGAGAGTATGGAGTGATAGCTAGTTTGCTAGCTCTCGGATTTTAATCAAAGTAAATTATGCTTTAACTCCAACATCTTAGACTTTTTTGAACATTGAATGACATCTTTTTTTTTATGTACGGCCCTGCCAAAATGACTCTACTCTGCCTGATGGAAAGCATAACCAGAATCCAAGAGTGGTGGTCACCATAGTCATTGCTCGTGCAGACAATGCAACAATGCAGCATGGTGACCCACACTATGGCGGCCTAGTGATGCTTCTGCATCATTGGGCTTCCGGTCTCGCACTCACCAACGAAACACGACAAGAATCTTTGTCTGTGATGTAAAATTGTTTATATATCCATCTATATTATATCATGCATCTGTGCCTGTTTTTACCCAACTACAGCGAAGCCTACAGAAATATTTTCGAAGTATAGCTAATTTCTCCAACCACGTCAAAAAATACGATGCAATTTTAGTAGTTTGCACTATATACGAAACTGAGAGTATCAAAGTCTACATTATCTTTAGTACATAATTATATTGAATTGACCGCAATAAGCATAAGAACCTGTTTTTGTACCTAGTATTCCTACCTAGTTTTAGCTCATTGACGTCAAAGAAAATATCATAACAATATCGACTAATAAACCATTAAAATCTTATTGTCTGTAAATATTATGTTTTAATTTATATTTAGTAACTTAAAGATCGTTGACTATTTTAATGATCACTTGTGAAACGGTTACGTAATTTAGGTTAGTTATGTAATTTGTGTGAATTGTTTTATGTTATAGATAACATTTATAATATTTGATAATAATCTTTTTATGCTGGGGTTCTGGGTTCAATTTTCTTAATCGGAAATGTAATTTGTTTCACAAACACACCGTCTTCTAGAATTGTTGTTTTCAAAGCAATGATATATTCTGCGCTTAGTTTATTTCTAACATGGTTCATTTACTAACAGCGATTATTATTTATTTGTCGCTTTTTGATACTGTGAAATCCCCCAGGGTCATCACTTCATCGAGGCTCACGATTCAATGGTACCAAACCGACGTGTCGGTATCAAACTGACTAAAACAATACGAGATGATCTCTCCCATGAATCTATAGCAAGGAATTCGGGTGTACCACAGGCCGGAACTCCCAGGATACGCTCATTACGTACCTAATGATAATTATATCACAACAATAATAGCATACAGTCCACAAGCAAGACATAAGCAACTCCTTGGAAAGGAGGTTTTGGTCTATTTACCGCTGGCCAGATGGGTTGATCTCTTTCAAGTTTTCCTTGTTTTACAGTGAGGTTGTTCTGCTTAGTTTGTTCCTTAGTCTTAAGACATCCATGGAAGGAATATGGGTGGTGACACTCTATATTCTTAACTTTTCACCACACGGATAGTACACGATTAGTACATAATTACACGATTATTAACGTACAAGGTAGTAGAGCCATGCTAATTTCAGCACGAACGGGCCGGATCGACCAGGGTGGTACTTCTCTCGCACATAAGATCAACGTAAAATGACAGCGTTGGTGAGTGCGAGACCGGAGGCCCAATGATGTAGAAGCATCACTAGGCCGCCATAGTGTGGGTTACCATGCTGCATTGTCTACATTCGCAATGAGTATGGTGTCTACCACTCTTGGATTCTGCTTATGCCTTCCATCAAGCAGAGTGCAGTCATTTTGGGAGGGCCATATATAAAAAAAACAATGAAATTTTTTTGTTAGCTAAAACCAACATCTTGACACGTGAGTTACGTATTCAATTACCAAAATTTTATATGTAGTTACCGGTAATGCTTGTTTTTATACCTGATTTATTTCATACTAGAGCTACCTACGTGTCTATGTTACGAAAGATATGATAATCTTGATTACATGAGTTTTAATTGCGAGCCGAGCAGTTTATTTATTTCTGTATCTAGGTATAATTTATTGATGATTTGTATGTATTTTGTATAGGTAATAAGCATATTTATCAGTAAACAGGTACATACATACTTTATCTGGTGTGGGATCAGACGGCTAAATATTACGTGTTGACTTATTATTAATCTTAAAATCTGAATGCAGAAAGAAACGACATAGGATCTTCTTTTTAAATATTGGTTGCTGTTCAATTATGAGCTACTAGCTTTTGCCCGCGGCTCCGCCCGCGTTTATGTCGGGATTTAAAGGAGAAGGAAAGTTCTGGGCCCAACAGTTAACTAGTTGAAATATGTTTATAAAAATACATTATATTTTTGTGATTGAAATTACAAAATATAGCAGCATTTTTCTATCTAGAAAACGAGTAATTAACATTTTTGTCTTTCAAAATATAGAATCGATAAATACCATATTCGATTTCCTAATCATCGAGTTTAAAAAAATTAGTAAAATGCAAAAAAGTTTAAGGAAATTCACTAAATTGGTATTTCATTATTATATTTTTAAATAGTTTCCTGTGATGTATAATATTTTGAGGTAGATTAATTATATTATGACGAAGAACCTAAGAATTAAAAAGATCGTATAAACATCCAAATTGTGTTTCACAATCGATAATATACCGTGAATCAAGATTTTTGTTTTTTACACCTGTCAACACTGATCATCGATGTCAGGTATGTCAAAATTCAAAACAACACTCGTTCGTTTTTTTTGGTTCGGAGTGCGCTGCGTTTATTGTTTATTCTCAATTTCTAATAATTTCGGCTTTATAACAGACTATACGACTGATTGCTATTTTGTATTACCTGGCTCACTATTTTGGACTACCGATTACGCCTATCGATTGGATATTGACGACATGGATCGCTGTGTGAATTGTGCCTTTGCGACTAGTCGCAATAATTCTATTGGCAGAAGAATCTTGGATGACGAGGCGATATTAGCACCTGCACAGTTTTTAGATAATATATTATTAATTATTGAAGACGAATAAAAACATTTTGTAGACATGATTCATTGGTGTTTTATTTTTCTTTCATATCTCCCTTTTTGCCTTAAGAGAAGGTAAGAATAAATTATGGCACATACATAAGATATAAGTAGCTAATTATAATCATCTTTAATCATAATTATAATCATAATAATTGTTTATTTATATTATCTATTACCAACTACTATTATCAACTTATGTATGAGATGATGATAGCTGAAAAGTATAATACTGCAGTGCGGCGGCAGACAGAAAAATGCAATCGAAAACTTATAAATACGGCTTGCTGTAATACTAATTAAGGTTTCTGGGAGTGTAAACATCCCCCAACATTAACATTTATGGTTTATAACTCGAACTCTCGGCATAAGACTTTAAAAATAATTAGAAAGTAACCTAAAGAAAACTACCATATTGAGCCATAACCTCACTATTACTATATTTTTGATTTTCATATATCTTGGTTCCTGGATAGCCAAATTTTACCAAATTTTCAGTTTAGATTTGTAATTATATCATGTTTGAAATAAGGCCACTTTTATTGAGTTAACACGTGGGCCCAAGAATGTATAGAGCGCTTTCATTCTCCTTTAAAAAATTCTATAAATTTTAACTTAATATGTTATGCCGATTTCTAAGCTATATTACTGCAAAGTCTCATGAAAATCTGTTCAATAGTTTTTGCGTGAAAGAGCAACAAACACACATCCTTACAAACTTTCACATTTATTATATTAGTACGATAGGATAGGAAGGATGCTATGAGTAAGAAATTGATTATATTTTACTTAATTTTTCAAATATTAATGTATTTTTATACGTACGTACGTACGTGTATGTGTGGTGGTTTAAGAATACGGATTATCAACACCTCTATTCTCTCACGGGTGTTGTAAGAATGAATAAGGGTGTAAACTACACAGGCCAACTAAACAGTACTGCAAAGAGAAGGAAAATTAGGAAAGAAATATAGAATGGAAAACTTCTCGGGTCGTCACACCACCAGGGTTTGCGGCGAGGTGATGTGTCGGAATCCGACTGACTCAAACCACACCGTGTGGCACTTTGCACCTGACAAAAAAAGGATCCGTGAACAACTGTTATTACGGCATCCAGACCCAAACTGTATATCAACCCGTTTGATATCGTATGACCGGTATCATCAACAGCCAAAGTCTCCTTTTTAAGGAAAGACCTATGTCCTGCAGAGGACTATTAAATGCCGCGCTGGTGAGCATGATGATAAATTTTCCATATTTTTTAATTACAAGCGTGTGGTTAGTAACACAACGCAAACACAATAACAACAAAGTGCTTTGCTGCCATTGTGTCAATCAAACGGATGCCTCGGATTTGGCTGACTATTGTAATTACTTAAAGGAAATCTAATCGATTCACTGTAATTGAAGGTTTTTTATCGTTTAGACCATATACATTGTCACAATTCTTTGTTTAGTATAAAACCTCCGAAACTGTAAAACAAAAGTCAGATTACTCCAAACGGACTAGCTGTTTACAAAGACATTAAAATGTTTAAAGTGGTGATTTTACTTTGCATTATATGCTTGAATAATGTCTTGGTAAGTTCTATACAATTCCTTTTTTTCTATAAAAAATTATCAATAGTTTATTAAGATGTTCTTAAATATCGAGTAAAGTACCGTAAATAATTCGCTATACCATGCTTTTCATAGAGTTTGACGGATGAACAACAAGCTGAAATACACTCCAAGATTCTTGAGTATAGTTCTGAATGCATCAAGGATCATCCTGTGCCTATTGAAGATCTTGCATCTCTGAAGCAACAAGTTTTCCCAGAAAACAGTACCGCTGGTTGTTTTGCGGCTTGTGTTTTCAATAAAATTGGACTGGTAAGAAGTACTTCAAGTATTTTTAACTGTTGTGTACCTAAATAATACTTACTATTCGGGAACAAGTATGCTCTTCGTAAAAAATAATATTGTTTTCAAAGAGCTTACAACTTTCTAAGACAATATGAGTTGATTCGACATCTAAGTTTCCGTTTTGGACTTAGGAATTTATATACTTACGAGGCTAAACTAACATATTTCAAACTTATATCTTTGGAGTCCCGTCGTACAATCGCTGACCTTGTATTCCTATACAAGTTATTCCATGGTCACATTGACTGTCCAGACCTTCTCAGCAAAATCGGCATAAATGTTCCAAATAGAATCCCACGGTACCCTAGCCCTCTATTCAGGGTTCCACGAGCCCGAACAAATCTAGGGAAGCAGGCACCAATTGCTAGGATGACTCAGAAGTATAACGTAGTTTCGGTTCCTTCGGAGGACATAGACATCTTTTCTAACAGTTTGGGTGAATTCAGGAAAAAATGTTCAATCTTTTATACTGAACGTTAACTGAACGTTAGTTGAACGGTGTTTATTTGTTGACGTACCTACCTGCTTTTGAAATAAAAATAAAAATGAATAAATAAATAAGTATTTATGTGTACGAGTGTGTATGTTGTGTGTGTTTGTTTTGTGATTTTTTGCATAAATAATTGTTTTCCCTTTGCCTTGGCTTGTAGTCATTATTGGTTTTGTATATTTTGTGATTTTTGTAATGTTCATGTTGTGATCTCCCATAATTGAGGAAGCACAAGACAATTTATTTTTTGTAATGTACTAGCATGTAAAGTGTATTCCTTGTCGGAGGTCCAAAATAAGTAAATAAATAAATAAATTATATGGAAGAAACATAGTAAAATGTATATAATGCTCAAGAAAGCAAAAATACCTCCAGGATTTTTAGTATCACGGGTAATTCACGAAAACGGGATAATATATAAAAGGCTTACCTTTTATTACAATACTATTTATTTTATTGTAAGTACACCGTGGCATTGCTCTTCCAAACCTTTTTCTCTTCGATATTAGCATCATAATCAACAGTTTTCATTAATTCACTGCTGAACATCGGTCCCCTTTTAGTAAACAGGTTTGTTTGTATTTATTCCTATACTAGCAATCCGCCCCGGTTTCACGCGGTTGGATTTTAGATGCACCTACCGACTACATTTTAAATCTGTAATATCTTCGAATATATTCATTTAAATTATATACTGTAAAGGGCCATATTGATTTTTATTAAATATACAATGTATTTAAGGTTCTTAATTGAATAAAAATTAATGCTGTATTGCTTAAAATCGCTTCGTAAATAAGAAAATATTTCTCGTAAAGAGAAAGGAATAAAAATGATTATCCCTAAGAGATAGAAATATACCATAACAGACTTTTTTGTAGACCTTTTAAAGGTGTAGTACATTATTTTGATCTATCTCGTAGGATTCAGCCAGCGTTTGCAATATAACCACAAAAATGAATTTATTTATGACATCACATTAGAAACCTCTAAAATTATCAGTGTTTCTCTACTAAATGTATTACATGTACTATGTACATGTATTATGCATATAAACTTTTCACTTGAATCTATCTATTAAAGAAAACCGCATCAAAATCCGTTGCCTAGTTTTAAAGATCTAAGCATTTATAGGGACAGGCAGACAGCGGAAGGGACTTTGTTTCATACTATGTACCTAGGGATTAGGTAGTATGTATTATCTATACTAATACTATAATATTATAAAGCTGCAGAGTTTGTTTGTTTGTTTGTTTGAACGCGCTAATCTCAGGAACTGCTGGTCCGATTTGAAAAATTATTTCAATTTTGGATAGTCCATTTATCGAGGAAGGCTATAGGTTATATTATTTTCAAAAATAATAGGGATCCGTAAGAAAATTGCTATTTCGTGACCCAAGGTGTGAAATCGAAAACCTATTTTTGCGTGCGCTGCAAAAACTATAGACAATAGAACAAAATAATGTATTACGAGCTCGTAGATCCTAATAAGATCTACAAAAAAGTCCGCGAGAGCATATATCTAACTATCATGGTTTAGTCACAATAACCGCTTTTGTGTTCAAAAAATTTATTATATCGTCTGAAGAAAGAAACTACGTTAAATGTGTATCGTAATATTAATCCTTATCTAAATTAAGCATTATGTTATCAAGAATATTTATGTAGAAGTAAAATACTTTTTGTTTCATGCCAATCGGTCATTTCGTTTAGAAGTTATCACGAGTATAAGACGCTAAGAGTTGGTACCTAATAATGAGTTATTTGCCAAAGAGTTTTTATCAACATAATACCTAATATTAATATTTGTCCTAATAAATGTGTTGTTAATTATGAGTATTAGATCTTAGAAGAGTATAATAAATACATCTATACTAATATATAAAGCTGAAGAGTTTGTTTGTTTGTTTGAACGCGCTAATCTCAGGAACTACGGGTCCAATTTGATAAATTCTTTCAGTGTTTGATAGCCCATTTATCGAGGAAGGCTATAGGCTATATATCATCACGCTAAGACCAATAGGAGCGGAGCACCAATGAAGAATGTTTCAAAAACGGGGGAAATTATCACGCTACGGGCAATAGGAGTCGCAAACGACGTTGCGTGGGTCAGCTAGTTTAATTATATTAGGAAAATGTTCAGTGACCACCTTTTATTGATATATTTATAGTTATTTCAAGAAGATTGAAGGTATATTATATATTGTATATATATAATATATAGTAACGTAAACAAAAGGTAAACATATATCAAGTTTCTTAAAAAATAATTACAGTTATGAAATCAATTGGACTCAGACTCGATAACAATTCTGTTACTGCTACCATGTATTTTTTTTAATTATGCAACATCACTTAAGTTAAAAATTGAGACGATCTTAACATTGATTGCAGTACTTTTATGAATCAGACTTTGCGCTTTGTTACGACTCATGCTTAATTTAGTCGACGAATTCAAGGCTTTGATAATTATAGTAATAAAATTTGAGAAGCTTCATCAATGGCGCTCGACCAAACAAAGTTTATATGAGTCATAACTCTTCAATAAAAATATTGTTTAAAGACAATAACTTGGCAAGCATACATTTTACATCGAAACATTTGACTTATTGTTCAATGCAACATTTATGCTGATAATATAAAGTTGACAAGTTTGTTTGGTTAAAGTCACTAATCTTATGAAATACTAGTTTAGCTCCAAAAATTCTTTCTTTATTGGAATATCTATCTATTGGAGTTTATAACATCACAGCTATAACAGAACTAATAGGAGCCAAACATCAATGAAAAATGAAAAATCTTTTGAGAAACGCAGACTCTCTTTTCTCTTTATTCGTGTGGTTTTTCCTGGGTTATATTTTATGAAAGACTAGCTTTTACACGCAGCTTCGCTCACGCAGACTTTCATCCCCTGATTTACCCCCTTAGGGGCGGAATTTCAAAAATTCCTTTCTTACTGCTCACTTACATTATATAAAGAACCTACATGCAAAATTTCAGGATTCTAGGTTCAGCGGTTTGGGCTGTGCGTTGATCTCTGGGTATGTCAGTCAGCCAGTCAGTCAGTCACCTTACTCTTTTATATATAT
Source organism: Diaphora mendica (assembly GCA_949125395.1). Taxonomy (NCBI): domain Eukaryota; kingdom Metazoa; phylum Arthropoda; class Insecta; order Lepidoptera; family Erebidae; genus Diaphora; species Diaphora mendica. Next base: position 16,223,457 of record OX421324.1, on the reverse strand, counting down.
ACACACATCAAAAGTGTCTAGGGATCAACATATGTGTCTAGGGATCAACATATATTTTTGCAATAACTTTTCTCCTGATTGATATTAATTAAAATTTTCTTTAAGGATTCATCAAATAAAGTGTTTTCGTTTGTCACAGTAACGATAAACCAAGTCACCTTTGCATTAATAAAGAAATTTGCCATTTTCCTAATAAAGGGATTTTTGACATTTGAACCACTAACATTAAAGTTCGAAAAAAGACTGAAATAACAGTTTTCTTTAAAATTTTATTAGGTAACTTAAACAATTAATAATCCGTGTTTCTACCGCGAACACTAACAACACAAGAATCGGTTTGGCATACTCAAAATGAGTTCATCCAAATCACGCTGTGGAATGGCCGCCCATGTTCGTTGCAACAACAAAAAAAGGACTTCTTGCGACTGGATATCCTCCATATTCGTCAGAGCTCTTCTCTGTAGCATATCCCATGCATGCTCAATCGGGTTCAAGTCTGGCGACTGAGCAGGCCAGGGCCAAAGCCACATCTCAATCTCAAGAAATCCGCATAAAATGCTTGATCCCTAGACACTTTTGATGTGTGTAGATTAACAGTTTTGAGGTTTAAAGCCCCTCTTGAACATTAACAATGTGTTTGCGTATTTATTTTTGTTATTAAACTATAACTACGATCAGTAAAATTCTGTGGAAATATTGCGAAATCAAAAACATCACATGTACAGAACTTAAAATTAAACAAAAGAAACAACTTCAAGAACTAGACCAAATTGAAATGTCCCCACACGGGAAGCACCAGCTTTGAAATAAAAAACAATTATCAAAATCGGTTCACCCAGTCGAAAGTTCTGAGGTAACCAACATAAAAAAGTACACTCAAATTGAGATTCATCTCCTTTTTTGAAGTCAGTTAAAAATATTCTTCATTTGTAAACGTTCAATATGTTCATGAATTGTATAACATAAAACTAATGGTAGGTAACTAATGTTCATGGCAATCACTTGTCGGAAGCACATTACTACTAAAGACAATTATCCGCCACTTAAACGTTGTAAAATCACTTGATTTCAATCGACAAATAAGCTTTATAATTATATACAATTGAGGATAAACCGAGAAGGATAGAAATAGAATCAATATTCGTACCTTGCTCGGTTGTCTTTTATACGTGATTTATCGTACACATACACATCTCATTTATCATTATTCTTAAAATTATGACCAAATAAATTGCTCTAAAGATCATCATTTTATATGAGAAGGTGCTATCGCTGTCGTCGAAAATAAGGCAGTGCCGAAGAATTAACCCTAATAAGTAATACATATCTATCTTAAAAATGTTTGTCAATGCTTTTATGTCATAAAAAATCATTATCCTTTTACATATTACCATAGTTTAAAAAAATGTTATTATATAATGTCTGAAGTCCTTAATTTTAATTCTTCTTTTTAGAGTACATTTTCCTGTGTCGATAACAAAAACAATTGTGGGTTAACATATTAATTACTAACTTTTATTCAAGAACAGGATACAAGAAATTGGGGTTTTTGCAGACAACCTTTGGACTGGTTAATGTGTCACATTATAGTCCAAAGGTTCAGTTTTCGTCTGGTTGTAATAGATTTAGAATGAATGTTAACTACAGTCATTAGTATTCAACTCTACGAAGCAATGGTTAAAGTAACCGCCTAGTATTTTTTTTTCATCGAATGTTAGGATTCAAGTCCCAAAGTATTAAAAGTCTGTACTATCGACAAGTGATCTTAATGGACTACTGGACTGCCCAAGACCGGGATGGTTGGCGCTCCTTTGGGGAGACTTCCACTCAGCTGTGGACGGCGATCAGTTGATTTTTTAATTTAAAAACTAACTTTTTCACAGTTCGATGTTAAAGGGAACTTATCACCAACAGCTGCATTAGAACATGCAAAGAATATCTTTGAGGATGAAAAAGAATTAAAAAGCATCGAAGAGTTTTTGTCTACTTGTGTTAAAGGTCAGTTCTACTCTTTAAATAAATAAATATAAATATTTTGGACATCTAACACACAACGCCATCTAGACCCAAGCTAAGCAGAGCTTGTGTTATGGGTACTAGACAACTGATACAAATACATATATACTTTTTTTTTGTAAATACATACATATTATACATAGAAAACACCCAAACTCCGAAAAAAATATTTGTAGATCATACAAACATTTGGTCCGACCCGGGAATCGAACCCGAGACCTCATGATCAGCAGTCGCACACGCCAACCGCGAGACCAGCGAGGCAGTCATTTCATGATCATGATGATAACTAGTAATATTAATTCTCACACTCACACAATATTAGATAGATTTCATATAAGAATATATATCTATAAAACAGGAGAAATATATTGTCCAACTCTCGAAAACAATGTTTTCTTTCTGGTAAGTCTAAAGTTGGATGCTAAAAAATTAATGCGTGTTAAATACACGCAAATGTTATAAGCAAAGATAAATTTACATTTATTGTATTAAATATCAACATGATAGGACTAATATCAGATATGAGTCGGAAGATTAAATCTCATATTAAAATAATCGTATGAAATTCAGTTTCGATCTCGTTTTTCTGAATCCGAATTCTGGACTACGCGATTTCACCTTTTGCGTTTTTGTTTCAGTGAACGATGAAGAAGTTAGTGATGGCGAACAGGGTTGTGAAAGAGCAAAATTAGCATTCAACTGTTATGTTGAGAACTATAAAAAGGTATTCATATAATCTATACATGTAAAAAAATATGCCTATTTTCCTATGCCAAGACATCTAGCTAAAACGGCTGGATCAATTTGAACAATTCTTTTAGAGTTAGACGGCCCATTTATGAGGAAAGGCTATCTTCTATTTAATATAACGCCTCTATCAGTGAGAGCCGAGCAAGAAAAGAGACGCACAAAAAGTTACGTGGGTCAGCTAGTATAACAAATGCCTAAGAATCCACGGATATAATATAAATACGACGATAGGGGAAATATTTTCTTATCTGTTTTATTTGTAAATAATTGCTTGACATTTTAAACGCATAAACTTTAAAAAACAGCCTATTCTTTAGTTTCCTAAAACTATGACTGTTTATCTAACTTCATTGTTATTTTTTTATTTTACAGTTCGACTTCCATTTTATTCTTTAATGTGATTGCAATGTAACACCGCACAATATGACTTCGGCTCAACGAATCAAGAACGAATAATATAAGTTTATTATTAAGTCTTGGATTGTGGATATATTATTGTAAGATTAGTTTTATTTAATATATAACGCATGCAATTTACAGACTTTTTGTTATTTTTTATAAAAATTATAATCGATCAGCAAGCGTCTTCTACCGCATTTACTATAGGGAGTGCTCCGAGGATTTATTCGGACTGATTCCTGCCGCCTCTTTCCACCATCACCCTACGCGACAGCAGTTTCATCCCCATCACATAGATGGCTGGCAGTCCACAACTGTGCGGTTTTCTAGGAACTTTCTGCCTCGCACAACAAAACTGTGGAATGAACTGTAGCCTGCGGCATTCCCGGACCAATACGACCTTCAAACCATCAATAAAAGAGCGTACTCTATCATAAGAGGTAGGCAACGCACTTGTGACTCCTCTGGTGTTGCGGGTGTCCATGGGTGGCGGTAATCGTTTACCATCAGGGGAAACGTCTGCTCGTTTGCCCCCTATTCAATAAAAAAAACGTAGATAGAATATCTACGTTTTTTTTTCGTTACGTTACTATTTTATTCAAATCACACACAACAACAGCGTTTAACAATCCACTGCTGAATAGACCTCTGCTTAGAATGGAGGCTTTGACTTACTTTACCACTCTAGCCAAACGGGTTGGTGTAGGTAGGGCTCGTTTCAAGTTTTCCATCTCTTTGCAGTGATGTTGTCCTGTATAGTTTCAAAACATTCATTCTAGACATATTCTGAAAACGATGGTTATTTAGGAACTACAGAACTTAGAAATGAGACTCGAAACTCTGAAGAAAATTAGCTTCACGAGCATCACTGGGCCGCCGCGGTGTGCGTCACCACGCTGCATTGTCTGCATTCGCGATGAGTATGGTAACCACCACTCTTGGATTCTGCTTATAATTTCCACCAAGTATTTCCATTTCAAATAATTTCCATACATAAATAAAAGAAAACGCAACACTAAAAGTGAGCCTCGTTTAAATGTGTGAAACTTTGTGTGTGATTTTGAAAATAACAACTGTTTCGTAAGTAAAATATAGAGCAAAACACTAGCTCTACAGATAAACTTTTTGTTAAAAAAAATGCCTATAATAGTTCGTACACGTGACATTAGGATTTTCAAGTTATTTTTAATTTTTCACCGTTTAAACCTTCCCTGGACTACGACAAACATTTCAAAACCAAAATCAGCTAAATCAGCCCACCCATTCTCGAGTTTTAGCGAGACAAACGAACAGCAATTGATTTTTAAATACACACATCAAAAGTGTCTAGGGATCAACATTTGTGTCTAGGGATCAACATATATTTTTGCAATAACTTTTCTCCTGATTGATATTAATTAAAATTTTCTTTAAGGATTCATCAAATAAAGTGTTTTCGTTTGTCACAGTAACGATAAACCAAGTCACCTTTGCATTAATAAAGAAATTTGCCATTTTCCTAATAAAAGGATTTTTGACATTTGAACCACTAACATTAAAGTTCGAAAAAAAGACTGAAATAACAGTTTTCTTTAAAATTTTATTAGGTAACTTAAACAATTAATAATCCGTGTTTCTACCGCGAACACTAACACAAGAACATCGGTTTGGCATACTCAAAATGAGTTCATCCAAATCACGCTGTGGAATGGCCGCCCATGTTCGTTGCAACAACAAAAAAAGGTCTTCTTGCGACTGGATACCCTCCATATTCGGCAGAGCTCTTCTCTGTAGCATATCCCATGCATGCTCAATCGGGTTCAAGTCTGGCGACTGAGCAGGCCAGGGCCAAAGCCACATCTCAATCTCAAGAAATCCGCATAAAAATGCTTGATCCCTAGACACTTTTGATGTGTGTATAAGTTTATAACAAATTTGAAAGTAAGTGCCTATCTGTTTTGCTTTCACGAGTACACCGCTGAACCGATCTCAATGAAATTTGGCATGGAGCACTCCCCATACTTTGATTCATGAGAAATGACATAGACTCTTTGCAACGATAACCGAAAAATACGCGGGCGCACCCGCGTTCAAAATCTAGTTGTCATTTAATTAAAAGTATATCACATATAACATCCTACAGTATCTGCAACTTTATATTCGTTTTAATAGTACCCACCATTACCAGTTTATTTACTGCCGCCACTTTTGCAATAAATTAACAATAAAATTGATAGCTACTTGAACAATTAACTATCAATGTATGTAAACACCCTTTATATTCGACTCTTTAACGATCGTGATGATCGTAAAGGTCTTTTGGGTTCCTTTATGTGATTATAATTGAAATGAAATGTTACGTAATGGTAACCCACTATTCTTTTTAAAGAACTTAATCCCAGCATATCCTTTTGAGCATCTGAGCTTTACGTCATAATTCACAACAGATGAAAAGAAAAACTTTTCAGTACTGTAATATTTTATTACCACGTTGACAAAAGTTCACAACAAATCCTTACTGCATATAATATAAGTGCAGATCAGCATTGTTCGTTCAGCATGGTTCCTTAGGCAAACGTAAAATCATACTGGAAAATAGAAAATAATATTTTATAAACTGAAGAACTTACCAGTTCTTTCGATAAAGTGAAGTCAAAACGGTTATTGTTTAAAATACTGTAATGGAAAGCTGTTTGTTTATAATAATTAACAACGTCTTTGATTTGTTGTAACTGAATAATTTAATTAAAGTATAACTAAATAAACAAATTTAGGATTTCAATTTTAATGTAGGAATCCTAACTGTTGATTGAACAGATCCAATACGTCAAATTTTATAGTAAAAAAATTTGACGTATTGGATCTGTTTTGGCAATAGTACTAGAGGGTGAATAGTGGGCCTCTTTAGGGGCTGCTAGAATGCCTAGTGAGTTTAGACACATATAATTCGTTGTAAGGGTTTCTGTCTACCTAGATCCCCTGGGGAATTAGTCTGGGTTAGTTTTTCACACTGTCTCTTAGGGAATCTTTTTGGATTTTAGTTCCATTTTGATTCCCTAGGGATTATTATTATTAGGGCAGGGAAGATTTATTTGATAGTTTTTGTAAACAGAACTAGCCAAGCAGAAGATCCAAGTGGACGGAGCCGTTTAAGGTATCCTATGAGCGATATTGATGACGTGACGAGATACTTTGATTCTTGAGGAAGGAGATAGGTACTGCCATATTCGACAAACACGCGGACGGAGCCGGGCGCAAAAGTTAGTAGGTACTATAATATTAACAAATTTTAACTTACGTCAGGGCCACTTTTAATTAAACACGAAAATAATTCTTTCGCTCGATTGCATCCTTTACTGTCTTCTTTATGAAGTTCATTTACTGAAAAAATAACATCATTTGCACACATTTAGAGACTTTTTTATGAAAACGAGTATGAGCAGGCTGATTAGAAACTTATGCCTAGCTAGAAAAACATCTTTTAAAACTTTTGCTGTACTGGATCTAAATGTAGGATTATAGGTTACTTCCAAAATTTAGGTTGCAGATATTGGTGTTAATTCTGTTGTTGTGTCATAAAATTATCTTCTAATCTCTTATTTTAATTAAACCATTAACTCAATGTTATTTTATATATATATATTTAGATGACGTTCATTTTTAGTATGACACATCCAATTTTTGTCAATCTATAACAGTTAGAACGTCGTTTGACAAAGCAAAACTTTTTTTTATGATTTTAGTTTAGTTCGGAAAAATTTCGACTCAAGATTCCATCGAATAACAGAATTGGCACCATTGCTCAAGATTCCTTTTTCATGGCAAAAACTTATTTTTAAATCTACTCTACGCTATACATAGTTCGTAGTAAAATCATCGTAAAGTTACCATATAAGCAATGCTGCATCAATTTTTCAACATTGTTTAGTTTTTGTTCATCTTTCAATATATTTTCTGCCTGTTTCCGAGCAAGGGCCGGTGATAGCATACCCATGTCATCCATCTAAATAAACAAAATATAAGTAAGTTAGTAAATCTAGGTATTCAAAAAACTATTGGGTTCTATTTTTTTTTTTGGCCCTGCCCTGATGGAAAGCATAAGCAGAATCCAAGAGTGGTGGTCTCCATACTCTTTGCAAGTGCAGACAATGCATCAATACAGCATGGTGACACACACCATGATAGCCTAGCGATGCTTCTGCATCATAGGGCCATCCTATTTCTCTTACATATAAAAATCAGTTGCTGTTCCTTTGTCTCGCTGAAGTTCGAGTGCGGCTGGGTCGATTTAGCTAATTTTGATTTTGAAATGCCTGTCGTAGTCCAGGGAAGGTTTAAACGGTAAAAATCAAAAATAACTTGAAAATCCAAATGTCACGTGTACGAAGTCACAGCTAGTTTTATATAAGGTAAAAACTAGAAACAAATTTAAACTCACATACACACTTCGCAGTCGGCTACATAAAAATATGTTGATATTTTGTAGGTAAGAATATTGCTTCAATAATTAGCAAGAAACACTGTTGTTCTTTTCATACTCATATGTCATGAATTACTCGTAAAATTGTCATTGTTTCTTTTTTAAATAAAAACAAATTACATATATATAGTCATCGCAATTTGTGATGTGATGTATGAAGCTTTCAGTTTCGTAGATTTGACATTTGGTACGAAAAAAAATGGTTGGCTGTTAAGTCTGTTTACGGACGATAGTTTAACGTTTGATTGATTGATCGAAACATTGATGAAATGATGGGAGATAGATCTATCTCTCGCTTCCATTTAAGGCTTGAAGTGCAAGTGAGACATAGATCTATCTCTCGCTTGCACTTCAAGCCTTAAATGGAACGCCTCAGAGCGCCGCCAGAGTAACGACGCATGACGTCAGGTAACGCCGCATGAGTCATGACTTTCTGTGCGTGCAGCCGGCTCTATCGAATTATAAGACATTGTCACGCCAAAAATTAAACTTAAACAAAGTGACTGAATTAATAAAATGCCGCCATCAAGTTTGTAGTCCATGCATAAAGTAACTCTTCCAAACTACCACAGCCTTTAATACCTGCGAAACCTCTTCTAAGCGTTTATATACTTACGAATCCCATTTTCTTATACAAACAAGCAGTAAAACATTTCGGGTTTTCTTCATCCGGAACGACGTTGTTCTTAAAAGATTTTATTTGAGCGAATGTTAAAGGATTAGACTGTATGCACTCTAGTGCAGCTGCAAACATTTTAGTTCTGATTATAGTTTGCTCCATCGGCGATATAGCCTGCAATGGTTTGTTATTTTCAATACATAAATAATTTAGTTAACATAAGATAAATTATTCTAAATTTAGCATGCATGTACGTTGTATGTACACACTGTGTGGTTCTATCACAGCACAGGACAGTTCAGACCTCAATGTATGTTTTAGCAGTTTTGTTTAGTTTGAAACCGATTAAAGTAATAGCTTTCAAATTTTTTACATAAAAAACTTTTATTTGAAATTATGTCGTGCAATGGGAAAAGAATGGTACTTTGTGTTTGCATTAATGATATATCTATCTATCTATCTATACTTATAATAAAAATGTAACAGGTCCAATTCTGTACATTAAAGATATTTTGAAATTTTTTTTTGGCGGGCTCTCTATTATCGATGCTGAAGTCAAAACTGTATTTTTTTTCATTTTTGTCTGTCTATCTGTCTGTCTGTCTGTCTGTCTGTATCTTGGCCAGCTAGTGAGAAATAAAACTGACGCGAAAAATAGATAAAGACACTCACAGAGACAGAGACATCGTGTCAAAATTTTTGAGCTCAATTGAGCTCAAAGTTCTCAGGAATTTCGGTGACAAATGGCACTGAACTTTCTTTTGAAGTATACACAAAACAACCTAACATTTATAATTATGCAAAGATAGATAAATTGTACTCTAAAATAAACATACCATACTAGTTTTAGCTATGAAACCGATGAAAATTAAAAAACAACATCCAGGAAAAGAAACAGTCATTTTCATTCTTCAGACAATTCAAATCACTTCCTTAAACCAAATTGTGGTGAATGCCAATGAAACATACAAAAGCTATTAAAAATAAAAAGTATTTTCGTCTATTTATACAAGAGTTTTAGAGCGGATGAGACAGCGAAATTTGTATGAATCGACAATATCGGCGAGACCTTCGATTATTGAGTCCGGAAGTTAGCCGTAACAAAACACTAAAATTTGATGACTAGGTGGATCATCATTCATTACCAAGACATAAATAATTTATTTTATTACAACTATTATGATAACAGTGTACGATGAACAATAAAGCTTGATTTTGTAGAGTAAAATAAGTCAGGGGTCGCAGATGTCTTTAGCAGAAGAGTAATTGTTTAGATCTTTAGGAAGTGTATGTATGTATATTCCACTGTAGCTCCTAAACTACTGAACCGATTTTAATGAATGAGGTTTTAAAAGATTCGTAGTAATGGGCCGGGCTACATAGGCTGTATAAATGTATCAAATAATTTTACGTACTCATTGTCCCGACTTCCACATACAGTGCAACAAAAACATACTATAGCGCCATCTACTGAAGACAAACCAAACTACCGAAGACACACTGAACCACAGAGTAACTAATCCTGAATCGCCATATAGAAATTCTCGCGCTGATTAGCATTAACACAACTCTTTGTGTTAGAGGGACATAACTCCCTTTCCGTCACAGTCAGGTATACTATTACCTGACTGTGACGGAAAGGGAGTTTAAAACTTTGCCTTGTTCTTTTAAATAAAATGTTATGAATGCATGTGTTTTTAACCCCCGACCAAAAAGAAGGGTGTTATAAGTTTCACGTGTCTGTCTGTCTGTCGGTCTGTCTGTCTGTCTGTCTGTCTGTGGCACCGTAGCTCCCGAACGGATGAAGTGATTCAATTTAGTTTTTTGTATGAAAGGTGAGTTACGTGCGAGTGTTCTTAGACATGTTTCATGAAAATCTATTGAGCCGTTTAAAAGTTATGGGGGTGAAAGTGGGGAAGAGTAACCGAATGTCTGCAAAAATATCATCGAGTGGGGTCTCAAATGAAAGCGCATATCGTGTCTTTTACTTTTTAAAGGGAATATGTTGCAAGTTCTAATTTTACGGTAACATCTTTGCGTAACCTTATGACGTCACACTGCGCCGTTGCTGAGATCTCATCCTCTACCTGTAGGGTTTACGTCGTGAGCTGTTATTTTCAATTTTCACATCCTATTGATCCTCATCTACATCATTTACGTTTCGTTTTGCGGTCCCTCATAGGACACAAAATTATCATTGGCGCTGATGTCAATGCTTCTTCTACTTTATGGTATGGCAAATTGCGTGCAGCTGACATGGCTCGTCGCTGTGCGGTTGAAGATTTTATTGCGGAAATGAACCTTACTATCCACAATACCCCTGATGCACCACCAACTTTTTGCAGCCCAATGGGTGAGTCTTCTATTGACGTGACGCTTACGCGCGGCGACGTCTCGATATCTGGATGGCGTGTCCTACCGGACGCATCCTGTAGTGACCACCGCTTAATCGTGTACGAATTCATACCAATGGTTGCACAATATCCACAAAGAACTCCTTACAATTTTAGGTATAAAACTAAAGGGGCAAATTGGGCTTTATTTGGTTCACTCTTTGCAGTACATGCCAAAGACTTCAGTCGCAGTGGTCTATCAGCTGAGGAAAGCGCAAACATATTATCAGATACTTTCACATATTGTGCTGATGTTTGTATCGGCCGTGGATCTATCACTAACACTCGTAGATGTGATTGGTGGAATTATAAATTAGTCGAATTACGTAGAATCTATCGGAAAGCTCGTAAAAAACTAAATGACATTAAAAAGCGTAACGTAACAGGAGATATTTACAATAATGCTCTTATTGCTCTTAGAGTTGCCAGGTCTCATTATAGAGCTGCTGTGGAGAAATCAAAGGGAAATTTAATACGTAAACTTGTTGATAAACTCGATAAAGAGGGTCCCTGGTCACCTTTGTATCATGAATTTAAAGTAAATAGATCAATCGACCTTGCATACGTACAGAACATCAAAATTAATAATAGTTATACTACAGGAGTAGAACAAACCACAGAATATCTTTGAGAATCACTTGTGCCTGACGATCGGCCTGAGGATGACACGGATTATCACCGACAAATTAAGCAGTGGGCTATTGAACCACCATTGTCTCCAATGTCTGACTTACCATCTTCAGACGAATTCCTTAGTATTGTTAGGTCATTACCACTAAATGAGGCTTCGGACCTTCGGAGCTTGTAAGCTTTCGGGTGATACGGTTTTAACAGTTTTTAAACGTTGCATTGCGGAAGGAGTATTTCCTAGTGTTTGGCGGTGCGGTAATATTCGAATAATACCAAAAAGCGGCGATAAGCCGCCGGACGATCCTAAATCCTATCGACCCATAACACTGTTACCATCGCTGGGAAAGCTTTTAGAGCATCTTGTAGTACCACGACTTCTACCGGGTAGAGTTAAATTTCATGATAGACAATTCGGCTTTACGTTGGGAAAATCGACAACTGATGCGGTTATATCTGTAAGGAAAACTGTCACCGAGTCAAGTTTTCAATACGTTTTAGGCATCTTCTTAGATATATCTGGCGCCTTTGACAATGCGTGGTGGCCCATGCTATTGCTAAAATTAAAATTAAGAGGTTGCTTTAAAAATATTTATTCCCTTATCTCCTCGTACTTCTTACAAGGTACTACTAAATTGAGACTTGGGCATCATTCTGTGTCGAAGGCGCTTACGATGGGGTGTCCTCAAGGGTCAGTGCTAGATCCATACTTGTGGAACATAGGCTTCGACGATTTTCTGGCAATGCCTGTGCCGTCCGGATGTACCCTGAATGCGTACGCGGACGACGGTTTGTTATTGATAGAATCGGATACTAGAACGGGGCTTGAGAGGCTGGCCAGTGAATGTTTGGACTTAATATCTCGGTGGGGTGGGCGTAATCGGTTGACGTTTGCACCAAACAAAACCTTCCAGCTACTTCTGAAAGGTTACCTCAACAGTCACCACTTAAGTTCGCTGGGGTACGGTCGCGTCCACTTCGAATATATATACAGAGTTGATAAAACCGTAATCACCCGTTTTTAGAAGCAGTTTTACTTAGTAGTTTAACAACGCAGTAGTATCAACAACTCTAAGTAGATACAACACGTAGACGAACATCGAGTCAGTGCCGTGAGTTCACACATACATCGACCGCACTATACGTATCTCAAACTTTTTGTTCGAAAGAAAATAATTGATAATGTTTATGTGCAAGAGCTGCGAGAACGAGGCCACGGATGGAGTTACATGCACACAGTGTGGAGGTCAGCAGGCCATCAAGGTGGAATGGGTGGAATTGAAAACCATGAGGTCTGAATTTATAGATTTGAAGTCCTCTTTGGAGTTTGTCCACGATGCTGTCCAGGCTCTGACTAACAAGGTATCGTCTCTGGATCAGGAAGTAGAGGCCATGAAGGCATCTAAAGCAGAAGTCATGCTCCTTCAGGACCGTGTCCTTAAGCTGGAAAACATGCATCACGAAAATGAACAAAGGTCACGTATGAACAACATTGAAATAAAAGGTGTACCGACGTCAAACAGCGAGAACTTATTCTCCGTTATAGCGAAAATTGGCAAGATAGTAGGTTGTGAGATCCCTAAAGAAGGCATAAATTATGTTGCTAGGGTACCAATGCGAAATAACAGCCAAAATAAAAATATAATTTGCTCAGTACATAGCAGTTATATGAAAAATGAAATTGTGGCTGCCGCGAAGAAGCACAAGACCCTTAAGCCTAGCGACATAGGACTGCAAGGCACAAATAGAATCTTCGTAAACGACCATCTAACTATTGAGAATAAAGTTCTATTAAACAAAACCAAAATCAGAGCCAGGGAACGGGGTTTTGAACACGTTTGGGTTCAAGGATGCAAGATTATGCTAAGGAAAAACGTCACCTCGCCTAAACTGCATATCAAGTCAGAACACGATCTACGCAAATTTTTAAACTGAGTATGTTCATTCATCACCCGGGCGTGTCGCTTGGTATGTGCGGCTCGCTCATGTTGAGAACCACAGGTAACCATTTTTTCTGTGCATTTAAAAGGAACCGGCTTTTTGCTTGCTCGACACCTGCTAATAATTTACTTACACATTTTGGCTGTACAAACTATCAACCTTATCGCTATGCAATTAAAAATGTATTTAGCTTATACCTGCAAAATATATTAGCTAAAAATTATTTATATTTTTATCTGAATACCCCGCAGTACTTTGGATATAATATGCTTTATTTGCACGAGATTAAAGCTTATAATTGCTTATCTTTTACTACGCAACGGTCATTCATTTTTATAATATTTTGCTTAGAATTGAATGTATCTCATAAATCTTTTTCTATTATTATTTTGGTATTTTTTTACATTTTGATGTTTAATGGCGCCTCTTAGTATCTACTACCAGAATGTACGGGGACTGCGAACGAAAACAGGGTTATTTTACAGAAATGTATGTATCAATAAATATGACATCATTTGTTTAACGGAAACTTGGCTTACTGATGGCATATCTGACTGTGAGCTGTTTGATGACAGGTATATTGTGTGGAGACGGGATAGGGACTACGCTAGTACTAATCAGGCATTAGGCGGAGGCGTATTAATAGCAGTGAAGCGGGAACTTATCGCGGACGCCCGCATGGAATGGTGTTCCTCTGCTGAGGACCTGTGGGTTACCCTAACATTGCAACGTAAACGTAATTTACAAAATGCATATCTGTGTTGTATATATCTGTACACAGGGGGCAGGCCACTCACTATCAAAACAACTTACACTTTTTTCTGACAATTTAACTGGCGTATTTCTTAGACATTCCGCTGACAAGTTTGTAGTTTTAGGTGATTTTAATCAGCCGGGTATCACTTGGCAACCTGACGAAGATGGTCGCTCACAACGTCCTATTTACGCACAAAATGAGATTTACACGAATCTAATTGACAATTTTAATACATGTAATCTGTCACAATACAACTCTTACCCTAACAAAAATAACAGAATACTGGACTTAATACTATCGAACGATGATTTGACTGTTACATGTTGCGACTCGCCTATGGTGTCAGAGGATCCTCATCACAGAGCGTTATGTGTCTCTGCGGAGTTTTTTGAACTGCACAGTTTACCAATCCAACCTTACACTAAGTTTTTATATGCATCTGCCAATTACGTTGCTATCAGAGACGAAATTATTAACATTGACTGGGAGAGCGAGTTATGCCCTAGACCACTGGAAGATGCTGTTTCATTTTTCTACGATACTCTGTATAGACTACGTAACCAGTATACTCCAAAAAAGATCGTGAAAAGCTCTTCCAAATATCCGCCGTGGTACAAAGCACCGCTATTAAAAGTAATTAGGGAAAAATATAGATTTCACACAAAATACAAAAAGTATAAAGATTGTTCTGACTACCACTCTTTTGTCATGCTGCGTCAAAGGGCTAAAGTACTGGAAAAAGAAATGTTTGATGACTACATAACAAAAATTGAAACAGACATCGTAAACAATCCTCGTGCTTTCTGGAGTTATGTTAAATCAAAACGACAATCGAATTCTTTTCCCTCAACATTAAAGCGTGGACAACATACATCTGACGATGGCGAGGAAATATGTAACATGTTTAGTGACTACTTCTACTCAAATTTCCTGGAACGTAATGACATTGAATCCACCTCTGCGTCAGACCAATACACGAACCTGCCTGAGTATAAATCTGGAGATATTTACAGCGTAAATGTTAATATTAGGGATGTAATATCGTTACTTTCAAAAGTCGACACTAACAAATCTGCGGGCCCGGATAACGTATCACCTGTATTCATTAAGCACTGCGCTGAATGTCTTGCAGTGCCGCTCACCATCTTGTTTCAGTTATCCCTTAACGACGGTGTCATGCCCTCGGTTTGGAAGTCGGCATATATAACCCCAATACACAAAAAAGGACCAAATAACGATATAGAGAACTATAGACCGATCTCTAAACTATGCGTGTTCGCAAAAATATTAGAAAAAATCGTATATGCACAAGTATATTCCGCTTTACAGCACACTTTCATAGAACAACAACACGGTTTTCTAAAAGGAAGATCCACTACAACAAATTTAATCCTTTGCAGCGACTTTATCTCGGACTGTATGTCACAACGGTCACAAGTCGACGTTATATATACCGAATACAGTAAATGTTTCGATCGGATAGATCATGACACCCTAATTAACAAACTCTTTGCCATCGGTATCAGGGGTAATCTGTTTAGATGGTTCATATCTTACGTTGACAATAGGTGCCAGACAGTGGTTTTGAATGGGTACTCTTCGAGATCCGTTTTTATACCTTCCGGGGTACCCCAGGGATCCCTGTTAGGACCACTTTTATTTAACATATTTATTAATGACATTGATTGCTGTTTTCGACATTCTAAAATACTTTTATATGCAGATGACATGAAAATAATGAAACAAATTAATTCTACTGACGACGCTATGCTACTGCAGGAAGACCTACAGAGATTTCAGACGTACTGTTTAAGAAACAAGCTTGACCTTAATCCTATTAAATGCAATGTCAGCTCATTTACCCGTAGACCCATCCCAATATTACACACTTACAAGCTCTTAGATACCACATTAGCTAGAATGACTACGGTTAGGGATCTCGGGGTCACCTTTGACTCTAAGCTTTTGTTTGATGTGCACATTGAAAACATAATTAAAAAAGCATCTCGCTCGCTGGGTTTCGTCTTCAGAGTTTCGGCAGATTTCAAAAGCATCAAAACTATAAAAATTCTGTACTGTTCTTTCGTTCGCAGTCATCTTGAGTACGCATCTCAAGTATGGAACCCGTGTTATAACATCTACAAAAATCGTTTAGAGGCCATACAGAAGAGATTTCTGAGATACATTCAGTATCGATCACACTGCTACTTACCTAACTATTACAGCAGGTGTAAAAAATTCCATCTTCTTCCACTAGAGGAAAGAAGAAAAGTTGCGGATCTATCCCTACTGGCAACAATCGCGAAAGGTTTAATAAACGTTGGTGAACTGGTGAGTAAAGTAGGCTTGCGCGTGCCATCTACGTTCCTACGTAAAGCACAGTTGCTACACATACCTAAAGCAAATACGACCTACAGGCAAAACTCATATATTGTTCGAGCGAGTCGTATGTTCAATGCGACATGCCGGAGTGTTGATATGGACTTGTTTGTGCATGGAAACAACCAGCTCAGGAAAACCCTGACTGACTCCTTCTTCGCTTCTTGCAACCAGGATTGATGATATTTATTTATTAATTATGTCTATCTTGCTTGTATCTGTGTTGTTGTGTGAATGTGTATTTCTATCTATTTCCACTTACTTGTTCTGCTATCTGTGAAAACTTTTAATTGGCCTTCTTGTTTTGTATAAAGTTTGTATAATGGAATAATATAGCTGTAAGTTTTCCTATAATTGTAAAATAAAATAAATAAAATAAAATAAATCACCGCCGTGTATTAAATTTGAAAATATTACTATTAAAAATAAAACCTCGGTTTGTTATTTAGGATTGGTATTAGAAATATTTTTTTTCATTTATTGAACATATTAGAACAGTTAATGAAAAGTCTAAAAAGAGTTTCTTTGCACTGACGAGGATATCAACTGCGACATGGGGTCTGTCATATAATACACTAAAGATCATATATGGAGCTACTTATTTGGGTTCTATTTGCTATGGTGCTCCTGTATGGGCAGATAGGGCGACTGTAGGTGCTGTCCGTCGCAAACTGTTACAAGGCCAACGACCTGCATTGATTTTCTTGTGCAAGGCATATAGGACGGTTAGCACTGAGGCTTTACCGGTGTTGGCAGGTGTTCTTCCGGTCGATCTCGAGGTGCAAAGACGTGCAGCCATGTACTATTCCACACTACAAAACATGGAATGCGATTTTTCATCGCGGGCATACGAGACCGCGGTAAAACCATAAGATTGTTTCAACAACAATCCAATGTCTATAACGACCTCTTGGATGAATGGCAGCAACGATGGGACGAATCATCTAAGGGGCGCCACCGCTACCAGTTCTTTCCATCTGTTCGCGAACGGTTGTCAAGGACATGGCTCGAGGTAGATCACTGTGTCGCTCAATTTCTTACAGGCCACGGTAACTTTAAGAGCAAACTATACTCATTTAAATTAGTCGATTCACCATTGTGTCAATGCTCAACACCTGATTCTAACTGTGAACAGTCGGCTCATCATATCCTCTGGGAATGTAGTCTTTGGTACAATGAACGTAACATGATGCTAAATAGCTTACAAACGACGTCTGGGGTAGTATATTATGGGGATCTTGTGTCAACTGCGGTGAATTTCCGTGCGTTTAAGCGATTCTGCCATACATACTATAGAAATCAAATATAGCTCACTTAGGACCCATAATATTTTTATCCGTGGTGCTTCCCGGTCTGAAAAAGGCGTCTGCCTATTTTGACTCCATTTTGTCTCCCGCTTTGCTAAGGAGGGAAGTGGACTTATTATATTTCCAACTCCTCCAGTTTTCTTCTGATTAATTTCGTTGCGGGTTCCAAGACAGTTAAATTTTTCCTGGGACTTCCCGAGTATCATAACTTGGTGTTTTCGTGGGTCACCGCTGTTGATCCTGGTGTACAGGAGTTACAGTGGTGGGCGTGTGGGCGGGAATAGTCCCATTTTTAAAGGGAACTTAGGTTATTATATCGGTAGTTTTTTTTTAATTTTGAGAATTTATGTGTCTTGTTTACCCTATGAAGATTAGTTTAACTTGCTCAATAAAATGAAATTTTCAGTTAAACTCTAGAGTACCTACTATACTTCATTATTATAATAGGTCTTTACCTATGAAATTGCCGTTTTGTATTCAATAAGTGAAAGTACTTATTTTTTCAAACTTTTTTATTTCTGTTATTCGAAGTGCTTGGAAGAGCTTGGTGCCGACTTCAAAAAGATTTTAGGTACCTAGTACATATAATAATACTACTATTTAAATGAATAAAGAATTAGGTATAGACAAGAATTGGCACATAGCAATTTATGAAGAGCCAGTTTATTTTACGCTTTTTAGTGTTTTTGGCAGGGAGTTTTCGTTGGATGGTTTTTGGAAGTCGTTTTTATTTTATAAAAAGTTTTTATTACCATCTTTTTACAACATTGTGGAATGCAAATAAACGTTATGAATGAATGAAAACTAAATAATAGTAAATGAACACCGTGCCTAATTTATTCGTCCTCCTATTAATCAAGATATTGCAAGAATGTTTGTACCTGGTACTATCTAAATGTGAAGTTGTAAAAGTCCTTTATGTGTACTTACATAAATTGCCTAAAATATCACGAATATTAAATGTAAGTACTGCACTCATTAGTTAAGTACCTTTAACTTGAAATGTGAAAAAGTATTGTAATAGAAATCATCCACAATCCATAATGTCTGACTGCTGGGCTCGGGTCTCCTTTCAGAAGAGGGTTAAGGCCATACGTCCCCACGCTGGCCGAGGGCGGGTTGGGGACTGGCAAGAGAACGTGGCTACGTAATCTTGCCGTTGGATGTTTTTAAGCCGCCCAAAAGCCTCCAACTAAATTTCACGACTGTTATCCTATGATAACAGCCTTTTAATAGAAATAATGCAGAATTAAAGAATATATTCCGGAACAGATTTTGTAGGAAAACAAAGCAGGTGTACAAACATATAAGCTAAACATATTAGCTTATGTCGGTTATCGCGGTAAAGAGTATGGATTGAAAAATAAAAAATATTTATACAATTTCAAAATACACAGGTACAAGAGTAAGTGCGAATTTTAAGCTCGTTTTTGAAAATTCGTTTGTCTTTATATCTAATTTACATTGTCCCAGAAATAAGTCAGTTAGCAAACTTATGCTTTGACACTGGACAATTTCCTGCTGCTTTCAAGCGGTCTGTTATTACTCCTGTGCATAAGGGCGGTGACGTGAACGATGTCAATAATTATCAACGTATATCTGTCTTGCCTTGCATTTCGAAAATCATTAGAATGAAAAATTAATGCAGCATATCTATATAATAGGTCTTTACCTATGAAATTGCCGTTTTATATGCAATAAGTGAAAGTACTTATTTTTTCAAACTTTTTTATTTCTGTTATTCGAAGTAATCACCCATGCAATCGACGCATCTTTGCCAACGCATGGGCAGTTTATTGATGCCCTTCTTGTAAAAATCAGCTGGACGGGAGGCAACAAACTCTTCAAAGGCATTTTGTACTGCCTCTCGGGAATTGAATTTTTTACCCACTAAAAAGTTGTCTAAATGTTGGAAAAAGTAATAGTCGGTAGGTGCAAGGTCTGGTGAGTATGGCGGATGAGGGAGAGCTTCCAACCCCAGCTCTTGCAGCTGCTTCACGACAACGCGCGACCCCATACTGCGCAACAGACAGTCAAATTTAGACAACTTTTTAGTGGGTAAAAAATTCAATTCCCGAGAGGCAGTACAAAATGCCTTTGAAGAGTTTGTTGCCTCCCGTCCAGCTGATTTTTACAAGAAGGGCATCAATAAACTGCCCATGCGTTGGCAAAGATGCGTCGATTGCATGGGTGATTACTTCGAATAACAGAAATAAAAAAGTTTGAAAAAATAAGTACTTTCACTTATTGCATACAAAACGGCAATTTCATAGGTAAAGACCTAATATATACTTATTATAAAAATGTAATAGGTCCAATTCTGTACATTAAATATATTTTGAATATTTTTTTTGGAGGGCTCTCTATAATCGATACTAAAACCAAGACTGTATTTTTTTTCATTTTTGTCTGTCTATCTGTCTGTATCTTGGCCGCGCATCACGCTAAAACTACTGAATGGATTCAAATAAAACTTGGAATGATTTGAGTTCATACGAGGTAGCACATAGGATACGTTTTATCCCGAAATTCAGCACGGTTTCTTGGAGGAGATGAAAGTCAAAATATGTACTTAGTTGTAATTCAATAACACATAGTCCGATTTCTATCATTCTTTTTTTGCTAGAAAGAAAAAAAATAAAAGATAACGGGCAAAGTCTTTTTTTGTCCGCGACTGTACACTGCCTGTGGAAAGCTGAGATAGTAAATATATGTAAATATGGCGGTACGAAGTTCGCCTGGTCAGCTAGTGTAAAATATAATCAACTATTTTAATTCACATCAACAGCTTTTAAAAGTACACAGCTGGACATAAATAAGCCTCTCCTTCGAAAGGCTCTCCTTCCTTATTCTACTATGCCACGACGGCGGGACGGGTTGGTAGAGAGTTTGTTTCAAGGTATCCTTGTTTTTGCCCTGTTCTTGTCCGGTGGACATATTCTAAAAGAAAAACTAAAATCTGTGCTACATGTTACCAGCCTCTCCATACCTTGGACAGCGAAAAGTACCTATGGCGGGTGGATTCAGTGGCGGAGGCGTGAAGAAAGCAAACTAGTTTGCGTTTACCGCTCTTGAAATTTGCAGAAGTTGCCAATTATTCTCCTCGTAATTGTATAAAAAGTGGGAAAGCCACGCTTCGGTATGCATGGGCCGGCTCGACCGGAGTGATACCACGACCTTACAGAAAACCGGTGTGAAGCAGCACCTGCGCTGTGTTTCACCGAGTGAGTGACGATACCTGAGGCCCATTACCCTCTCCCCTCCCCGATCCCTCTCCCCATCCCCCAAAGCCCGGCAACGCACTTGTAACGCCTCTGGTGTTGCGTGTGTCAAAAGGCGATACTATCAGGCGATACGTCTGCTCGTTTACCCCGTATTACATAAAAAAACATGTTACATTTTCACTCTTTCCTTGTAATCGATAAAAATATATCAATTATTATCTAGTGCGTCAACTCAATACTAATCACATAGGTATCATAATCATGAGGCTATGTAGGACTCGAACCGACTAAAAACCGCACGCCGTCTGGGGTACCTACTAAGAGCCGGGGAACCAGGTGCACCCTCGAAATGAAATTCCTGGACCCCAACGAACCTCGGGCCACCTATGGTTTGTAGATGCCCCTTCCTGTACATGAATCCCAATGTTCTTTTCCGGCGCTCGCACAATAATCAACGTAAAATGACAGCGTTCGTGCTGTCGTGTTCCGTTGGTGAGTGCGAGACCGGAGGCCCAATGATGCAGAAGCATCATTAGTCCGCCATGGTGTGGGTCACCATGCTGCATTGTTGCATTGTCTGCATTCGCAGTGAGTATGGTGACCACCACTCTTGGATTCTGCTTATGCTTTCCACCAGGCAGAGTAGTCATTTTGATAGGGTCAAGCATAAAAAAAGGACTAAAAGGTTAAAAGAATTACATACCTTCAAGTATTGTTAGATAAAATCATTAAAACATAATCTTAGACTGCAACTATAAACTGAGCTGTATTTTTAATTAGATTCGAATAGGTACAACAGTTTCGTTATTTATTCAGTAAAGGTTATATGAAAAACCCTTTTTTTGCAATTCTTCATGAAATTCCAACCCAGCATTAACATAGTAAGTTCAAATAAAATCAAAAAGAAAAAAAAAAAAAATCAAAAAGAAAAAAAAAAAAAGAAAAAAAAAATAGATTTAACTGCATTTAGCTAATCTTATGTTAGTAAAGAAAACATCTTGCGTCTTAATTGGATAATTTTATTTCATAAACAGTTATCACATAGT
Organism: Diaphora mendica; assembly: GCA_949125395.1. Classification (NCBI taxonomy): domain Eukaryota; kingdom Metazoa; phylum Arthropoda; class Insecta; order Lepidoptera; family Erebidae; genus Diaphora; species Diaphora mendica. The sequence goes on along the minus strand of OX421324.1, from coordinate 16,201,537 downwards.
TGCTCAAACTCTTTAAAGTGTAAAGTTTAAAATTACTTGATCGATTTGATGAGGTCTTAGTTGACATCCAGTTTTAATCCATACTGCAAAATAAAATAATATTAAATAACTAAAAATACAACTAAAAGACATGAAGGAAACCACAATTATTTTGTCACGTTGTTGCGCACGACGGACTCCGAAACTATCTAACCGATTTTCATGTTTTTTAATGTGTGTTTTACTGGCGTGTCTAAGATAGGATAGTTAACATTACGCTTAAATCAATAGGAGTCGAGCATGATGGATAGGAGACGCACATGAAGTTGTGCTTGTCAGCTAGTAAATCTATAAAATGCTCAACGCGTATGTACAACTACACACATCAAAAGTGTCTAGGGATCAACATATGTGTCTAGGGATCAACATATATTTTTGCAATAACTTTTCTCCTGATTGATATTAATTAAAATTTTCTTTAAGGATTCATCAAATAAAGTGTTTTCTTTTGTCACAGTAACGATAAACCAAGTCACCTTTGCATTAATAAAGAAATTTGCCATTTTCCTAATAAAAGGATTTTTGACATTTGAACCACTAACATTAAAGTTCGAAAAAAAGACTGAAATAACAGTTTTCTTTAAAAATTTTATTAGGTAACTTAAACAATTAATAATCCGTGTTTCTACCGCGAACACTAACACAAGAACATCGGTTTGGCATACTCAAAATGAGTTCATCCAAATCACGCTGTGGAATGGCCGCCCATGTTCGTTGCAACAACAAAAAAAGGTCTTCTTGCGACTGGATACCCTCCATATTCGGCAGAGCTCTTCTCTGTAGCATATCCCATGCATGCTCAATCGGGTTCAAGTCTGGCGACTGAGCAGGCCAGGGCCAAAGCCACATCTCAATCTCAAGAAATCCGCATAAAAATGCTTGATCCCTAGACACTTTTGATGTGTGTATATTGTGGTGTGGTATGCTTACAACATTATTTCACTGGTATAAACAAGTATTGATATTATGTGCCCAGTAGCAGGCAATTTCAAATAATTTTAGCATATAAGGTGAAAAAAGAGATAACTGAAACTATTTACTTACTCTGGGACCATTTTCTATAAAACATTCGTAAATCAACTTTGCTCTGTCACAACCCTCAGGGCCATCGTCGATTATAGGTTCATTTACTAAAAATAAACAGTAAAATTAGATGAAAACAGTTTTCCTAAAATTTTAATTACTAACTAAACATACAGATGTCTCATTCTCAATTAGGTAGAATCTATACTATAGAAAGCAAACTGCTTATAAACATATTAACCCTTTCAGCCCTGAATTATTTTTATCTCTTGTAAGGAGGGAATTGTAATATTTCAGACCAAAAATAACACAAAAATACATAATACATTATCAATTAAGTGGACAATTGAGCGCAACTCTTTTAAATTACAAATCTTAAATTTGTTTGTTGTATTCAAACTGCAATATATTTTAGATTTTTGTGTCCTCAATTGTAGATGTCAGGTCTAAAAGGGTTAATATATATATTTTTTTATTGACATGACAACGTCTTATAATTCGATGGAGCCGGCTGCAAGCACGAAAAAAACATGACTCATGCGGCGTTACCTCTCCCTTCATCAATGTTTCGTTATGACGTTGTCACGTTAAACTATCGTCCGTAAACAGACAACCATTGTTTTTTAATGTTTGAGCTGCCAAAATGACTCTTCTCCCCGCCTGATGGAAAGCACAAGCAGAATCCAAGAGGTCACCATCCTCAATGTGAACATGGACAGTGCAGCATGGTGACCAGCACTATGACGGCCTATTGAGATGCTTTTTCACGCCCCGCTTAAAAGACCCGGGTTCATCGTGGGACGGAAACACGTGCGCTTTTAGTGAGTTCCAGGCTTTAACCGCTCGGCACAGGAAGGAAGAACCGAATCGATAAGTGCGAGAGCGTATGTCTTCCACTTTGAGGCGGTGACTTCTGAGGCTGGCACGTGTTGTCCTGTAGAGGAAGGGAGAAGGGGGGACTAGTTGGAAGAGCTCTTCAGAACATTCCCCAAAATAAAGGCGATTGAGGAGTGCCACAGAGGCGATATCTCTACGCATCTGCAGAGGCTCAAGGGACTCGGTGGCTTCAGGACTGCCCTTTAGTTCGCTATTATGACACCCACGAGACGAATAGGGTGGTGATTCACAATCTGTCACCACTCGGAATACCCCTCCCCTCATCCCCTGTCACTTGATACAGTTACTATATATGTATTAGGTCTTTACCTATGAAATTGCCGTTTTGTATGCAATAAGTGAAAGTACTTATTTTTTCAAACTTTTTTATTTCTGTTATTCGAAGTAATCACCCATGCAATCGACGCATCTTTACCAACGCATTAGCAGTTTATTGATGCCCTTCTTGTAAAAATCAGCTGGACGGGAGGCAACAAACTCTTCAAAGGCATTTTGTACTGCCTCTCGGGAATTGAATTTTTTACCCACTAAAAAGTTGTCTAAATTTTGGAAAAAGTAATAGTCGGTAGGTGCACGGTCTGGTGAGTATGACGGATGAGGGAGACCTACCAACCCTAGCTCTTGCAGCTTGGAGACTGTCTGTTGCGCAGTATGGAGTTCGCGCGATGTCGTGAAGGAAGTGCATACAAAACGGCAATTTCATAGGTAAAGACCTATTATAATAAAAAGGAGAAATTAAAATAAACAAATAATAGTAGCCAGTCATCGATATGAGACGAATAGAAATAAAGTTGAATTCTAATAAAATTGAATTACTTTCATACATTTAAGAACATTTTTAATAATAGGTAATTTGAACTTGATGAAAACCCTTTTGCTTAAGACTTATTTAATTAACATAATTTAATTTTTTTACACAATATTTACCCACTGAACAAATCCTCATAAGTTCCTCGTCCATATTTAGTTGCGTTTCATTTCCTTTCCATAGAAGTTCCGCTTTCTTTCTGGCCTCTTGTGCTGATAACATTCCATTCTCATCCATCTAATGTAAATTAAACATACATCCTTTATTTAACTTTTACTGTTGAATAAATCAATACTTGCATACTAATATCACTTTTTCGAAAGTAACTCTTTATGTCTGCTACGATTTTACCACTAAACCACTGAAACGATTAAAATGAGTCTCTTTATAGAGATAGATTAAACCTTGGAAAAGGACATTGGCTACTTTTTGTATAGTCTATTCGTTTAGAAAGTGTCTTGTTCTTGTCTAGATAGTTCTTGTCAAAGAAAGTTTTTTTTAAACTTGTGGGAGTACGCCGCACACGGGTAGTGCGATCAAAGTGACACTATCTAAACGAATAGACTATACCAATAAAATTTTAAAATGAAATTAACTTTTGCCCGCAGCTCCGCCGGCGTGTATATTAGGTTGCTATTGCGTTAAAGAGCAGCCTATGTCCTTCCTTAAGAATCAAAGTATCTCCAAATCGGTGCAGTAGTTTAGTCGTGAAAGCTTTTCAGACAGATAGTTACTTTTGAATTTATGATATTACTAGTGGTTGCCCGCGGCTACGCCCGCGTATATGTCGGTTATCGCGGCAAATAGTAGCGTATGTGTTATTCTGATGTATAAGCTATATTACTGTAAAGTTTTATCCAAATGCGTTCAGTAGTTTTTGCGTGAAAGAGTAACAAACATCCATCCATCCATACTTACAAACTGTCGTGTTTATAATATTAGTAAGATAGTATGTAATATGTAATAAATGTGATTATGAAGATTTGTCTCTATTTAAAATACTTACGATTCCGATCTTTTTAAACAGACAAGTAGTGAAACATTTTGGGTTTAGTCCATCTGGAAAGATTTTATTTCTAAAAGCCATTATTTCAGACATTGTTAAAGGATGAGTCTGTAAACACTCAGACGCAAATGAAAAAACTTTCTTCTGTATTCCATTATATTTTTCTGGTTTTGTTTTGGTCTGTAAAAAAATCGATTTATTTACTTTTACTATTTTTTGTATTACTTTTGAAAGTATTATATCGTAATTTATTTCTATTATTGACTATTCGCATGGTTAAAATTATTGATTAACAGCTATTAGAGAGAAATAATTATTTTGAATGTTTAAATTAAATCTAATGCCTTTCTCTGGCAGCAGAAAGCAGCTGTTGTGACAAGAAGGCTAATTTTCGTATTAAAAAATCGGATAAGTTCAAAACTGATTTTCTTAAGGAATTTTGTGTTAGGTTCTAAACACACATAAAAAAATTAAGATATATTTATTTTAAAAAGTTATAATAATAAATGTATCGGAAATCATATTCACAAGCGTACACCCATACATTTGCATGAACCATGTAATATGTTGTGACAAATTATTTTTTTCAGCGTTTTTTTTCTTCTCGACACGTGGTGGTTACATACGCATGTCATAATGTAAGAGGAACACTGATTCCTAAGTCACAGGTGTAAACCTAGTTTGGGAACCAGTGGACCCACTTCTTGCAAGAATTTTAATTTCAGTATGTAATAATAAATATAAAGAAATAAATAAATCAAATTTCTTCCAAACTCAATGTACAAGGTTTTTGTGTTTCTTAAGAGTAGACTTAATATAAGCAAAATATTAATTTTTAAGCACATATACGACTAGAACTAAGTATTTATTATTCTTAATATCAAATTACAATTCTTAATCTTATTATTAAGTATGGTCAATATTTCAAGTTAGTGATTTGCCTGATCTAGGTAAGACCTGTGTTTCCTATATAATCCTTTTTCTATGTAAACTTTCTGTGTAAACTTTGCTTTTTTAAAAAAAAAATATTACTATTATTTTATTAAGATTTTTTATAATTTTGTTACATTATTATTGTTTTTTTTTATAAGAAAAGTTGCCTTTTGCTTATATCAGAAACAGAGGAAGGCAGTTATTAGTAAAAGCTTAAAATTATTTCTGACTAGTTGCACCAAGACACTTAGTTCTGTTAAAAGTTATTGGTCTGTCGCAGTTTAACAGAAAACTAAATAAGTGCTGTTCTTACTATTTTTTTCTCTCCTTCCTTGTGCCTTAACGAAAATGAAAACAACCGGATCGGTCGGGCGGTTCTCGAGTTTTGCGCTTAGCAACACATTTGGTGATTCATTTTCACAATTACATATCTATTTTGCAGATAGATTATCGTTTGAAATACACATAATACATACCTGTACTTGTTTAGTTACAAGACTAAGAATAATCAAATATCCAATAGTAATGAACACTTTCATTTTCGAAATATGTTTTATCTTAGTAAATTCCTGAAAATAAAACGAGTACTTAAAAAAAGTAGTCAACACTTAGTAACAGTTGAAGTGGAAAGGAATACTAAACTACCTCTTAGGTATTTGTGTGAAGTTTTCAAAGTTTATATAAACATTGATAATATCGGAATTCATATAAATTAACAATAATTGTGACTTTATGATAACGAATACCGTGAAACACCGTTCAAGTAAATGCGATTTTATCAATTCAGTTAGGACCTGTTATTTTAACCGGAATAAAAAATAAATAAGCAAACGTGATAAAAACCTGTTTAATGTTCGAAGCGACAATGAAAGCATAAAATATGAATTGTTGCAAAAAAAAGTACATATTTAGAAATTTTACATTTGATCAGTCCTCTTGCCAAGGCAGTGATCACCTTGTGAAGTTTATAATACCCATGGGCCCATAGATGGATATACAATCACTACTAATACCACTGGCAAGAAGAATGACCCACGGCCTGTGTCACCGTGTTCTTAATCTAAATTAAATTCATCTAAAGCACTTACTGGAGTGTGTGTCTTCTTTGTTCTCGGCGTCCAAGAGATATCTCTTGGGTAGAATCTTCTCTGCTCTTGCGTCTTCACACAAACATTGCTTCCAGGTGCTGGTTATTTCTCAAGGTATCCGAATTAATCTCAATAATCAACTTTTCACAGATATTCGAATTACAATACACTCGTTTTAGTTCTCGCGGGACGCGCCTATCACGTATTACAATTCTCGCGAGTCTAATCACAATTAACTTAACTGTTCCCAAGCCTAGCCTGGCCGATCAAACCTTCTCAACAATTTTCGATATTAATCTCGTCTCACGCTGGGCGGCGAGCCCACAAGTACCCTAGCTCAACAAACCTCACGGTGTTATCAATCTCACGCGGAAACTATACGAGTGCTACAAAATTAACCATCAAATTATTCACTGCCCGCCATTGGTACACGAGTTCTATCGCAATCTAACCTCCAACGTCAAAACGTCAAACACGAACCAGAGACAATCAAAATGTTGCCAGTACAATGACGTTCGAAATCCAACAACATTCATACATAAAAAAAAATATGACAGAGACCGTGAAAACCTATCTCTGTGATTTCTTCTTTCTCCATCTGTGATGTATCAATTCCATCTGCCAGTTGATTAGGAGGAATTTCTGACGCCTGAGATATGACTACGATGCTGTTACAACTGCCGTCATTCCGGGTTATTAGACATATTGAATCTAGATATATTGTTTTCTATTTTTTGCTTACATCTGTCAAGTCATCTGTCGCCAAATCGAGCGCGAAGGAAACACTGCCGTACCATCCGTTACTGGAACCATTTCGCCGCATTTTCAGATCCCTATTTGAGAACCTCTGGATAAAAACAGAACGCAGAAATATTCGTCATCCAGTAAGCTATAAAATCACACTTAAAATAAAAAAAAACAAGTCTGTAGGTCATTTAGTTCAGAAGCTAAGCGAAAGCAAAGTTTTGCATTTATGACACTCAGTCACTCACTCATGATCATCAGAATAGAACTAGTACTTCCCATAAACTCAGAGAGCTGAAATTTGGTACAGAGTTAGGGTTTAATTGTCACATAAAGGGAACCCGTCAACAAATCGAGGAGTACCTGGTAACAAAAAAAAAGGAAAAAAGTTTTGTAATAATAAAAACACTACTCCTAAAAATAAATAAGAAAATCTAATAAAATAAATCATTATGTCTACGTTTCTACAAAAAGAAGTGAAATCCCAACAAAAACATTCTGTAAAAAACTAGCGAAGTCTCGATGTAGCTGCTTGTTTATCTCTAAAAAGTAATGAAATCTAGACAAAGTCGTGCCAAGGTTAAGGTTCCTTACTGCGATTTCTTTATTATTATAGTTCCTCCATTTTTTTAAGTCGGTTAAAAATAGTTTTTAACGCAAGTAACTATAAAATTAAAAACACTTCTAAAATATCAAGCAGAGGATCTGTTCCAATAATTTTCTTTTTATCCTGTTTCTATATTAAGTATTTCTATATTAAGCAATCTGCCTCATTGGTCTCGCGGTTGACGTGTGCGACTGCTGATCATGAGGTCTCGGGTTCGATTCCCGGGTCGGACCAACTGTTTGTATGATCTACAAACAAAAAATAATATAAGTCGGAGAGATGGACCAAGTAATGATTTTGAAAATGGTGACGTCAGCCTCGCCGACGTCACTGATTTTCTCAATAGTGGAACTTATGATTTGTAGCAATAATAGGTAGGGTTTATTTACACAACCAAAGACAATATTGAATTCCAAATAGTTTATTGAATTAATGAAGCTACAGTTAAAATCATAGATCGACACAAACAGACTCCACAGGTATGCTGTATTGTCAAGGGCATATGATGATCCATAATTTCCAGATTCCAAAATGCGTAGAGCCTTATGAGAAGAATACTGGCAAAGAAACTCATAGCCACTCTTTTAAATGTCACATCTTAAATTATTAGTCACAGATGTTTAATAATTAACTACAACAATTAAGAAGCCCAAGTACTTAGCTTATTTACAGCTTGTCCTTCCTGGTACAACGCCCGCACGGCTCGAGTGTAACTGACTCGATCGCTAGCTAGCTAGTGTTTTCTTCTCACCCTTGTGGGGGGCGGGGAAACTTCCTGGAGCTCCAGGCTCCTTGAAGTTGCTCTTCACGCGGCTGATCTCTATGAGCCGGTCCTTGGGGTGGGCCAGCCTCGAGGCTCGAACCGTCGGTCTCCCTCCGAAGAGGGGGGGGGGCAGCGATGCGCCTGCGAGAGGCTGGCGGTTCTTGATCGTAGTCCTTAGGGGCCGCGTCTCGCTCGAGGGAGTCGTAATGAACTCCCGAGCGGGACGTTTCAGTCGCCTAAGGACTGAAGTGTAGATCGTTCATGAAGTTCAGATCAGAGATGGGGGCGAGCTGTTCTCTTCCAAGGTCTACCGCCGGCTGGTCGGCTGGAGATGGTTGGGGCGTTTCTGTGGACGCATCCTTCTGAAGGGCGGCGAGTTGCTCCCTTACGGGGTCTTCCGCCGGCTATTCGATTGGTTGTGGCGTTTCCTTGAGCGCAGCTTTCCTCCTCCTACGCTTCCTGCGAGGTCTGGATGGGGCTGCGCTGGCCGGGTTCGCCTCGGCCATGAGTGTGGCTGGGGCGGAGTCACCGACGGTGTTGGGCTGGGCGATAAGTTGTGCCGGTCCTGTTCTCGGGGCCAGGCCGGCCTTCTTGTTTCGTGCCTCCCGTTTGAAAACGGTGCTTGAAACGCTGTTGGCGGGATGGGAGCCCTTGCAGTTAACGCAAGTGGCCGGCTGGTCTCTTGGTCTAGGGCATTTGTGCGCTTGGTGTTCGTCCCCGCAGCGAACACAGGCGAGCGGGCGGTGGCAATTGAGGGCGCTGTGCCGGAAGCCCTGGCAGCGATGGCACTGCGCGGGCCCCTTCTTCCACTTCCATGCCTCGATGACGACGCCCGGCATAAGCAGGACTTCGTCGAGGCCATAGGCTTTCGTGGCGGCTGGTGTCTTGTCCACCTCCGCGAAGAAGATGCACCCGGGCCTTCCGGTCCGGGCCCGGATGTGCTTGGCGTACCGACACGCCTTTGCCGATCAGGTCCTCCACGATCTCCTCGGCGGGGGTGTCAGCGGGTAGACCTCGAATAGCCATCTTCAGAGGCCTGCGGTGCTGTGGTGCTATAACGTAATAGGGCGCCTTATCCTGCCCAAGTTCGTCGAGGTGGGCCTGGATGGCCCTGAACTCATCGTCGTCCTTGGGCAGGAATCGGAACCCCTTCCCGAACGGCCTTCCGTTCGGTGGATGTCCAATTTTCTCAGCCAACTCCTTGAAATGGGCCTTCCAGTTGTCCAGGCGGTCCACCACAAGAATCAGCTGATTCCGGGTTGGAGGCTGTTGCATGGTTGGTGGCGGTGCAGAACGCGCCGTCGTTGCAGGTAGTGGTGATTTGGGAGGCGTCGGCGCAGCCAATACGGCCGCCATCGGCTCGAGTCCGAAATAACTACCAATGGGTGGAATGCGGGGAATTTTCGCCAAAGTAGATAAAAAAGGTACCTTTAAAACATTCATCAACAGCTTCTAGAATCATCTGAGCTTCGTTTTCATTATCTGTGTAAGTGTTTATTTGTTTCTTAACTTCACTACGATTGTACTTAACCGACTTCCAAAAGAAGGAGGTTCTCAATTTCATCGGTATTTATATATATATATATATATTTGTGTATGTACATTGATTACTCCGTCAATTTTGTACCGATTTTGAAAATTATTTTTGTATTCGAAAGGGTATGCTCCCCATGTGGTCCCATGGCCACCATATCAGGATCTGATGATGGGATCCCAAGGAAATCGAAGGAAACCCTCAAATTTACGTGAGCGCCTGCAATAAAGTTAAGGCAATTGTCTGCATGCCTTCATATTCTGTAGACATCATGTCCGAAATATTTATTTATTATTATTTATTATTCTATACAGTATGTTGTATGTTACCTTTAGTCGTATTCTTTCAAGTTATTTAGGTGAAATGATGATGAGAGACTTGAGAAAGACTAAAAAGCGAAAATAAAAAAATACTTCGTTTAAAAAAACCGACTTCAAAAACTAAAAAGTATAAAATAACTCAATTTGTATGTGCTACCTATTCATAGGTTTAAAGTCGGTGCCAAGCCCAAATGTAATAGTAGGTACCGCACTCGCCACGCGTGACCTTGAGCGGGGTAGCTGCTCTTCGCGTAGAACAGAACAACCGAAGCGTTGGTGACGTCGTCTCGAAATATAGTGAGTGTGGTACCTACTATTACATTTGTCTTGGCGCCGAATTCAAACCTATGAATAGGTAGCACATACAAATTAAGTTATTTTATACTTTTTAGTTTTAGAAGGCGGTTTTTTTAAACGAAGTTTTTTTTTGCCATTTTCGTTTATCTGTAATGGATTAATTAACCGCCTTTAAAACAAAGAACGTCTGCATTAGCTTTCTTTTGCTGTACTGTAAATATATTCTGTGAGTCGTATATTTTAAGAAATTAAGATATACATATATTCAGTATAATCAATTTTTTTTCATAAACACAATCAATTTTCTAGCCATTACTTTTAAATGAATACAGCTTAAGTACATAATCCCCCTTCGCACACGGGTCGTAAGCGTAGTCGTATCGTAAGCGTATCGTTACAACGCTACGCGTACGCGACCAGCATTCTTCCACAAACACACACAAACGAACACAAACGAATCGTCGCGTAGGCGTATCGTTTTGTAAGATCTCATCTGAAATCACGAGTTCTACCAAACTGAAGACTGTAACCATGCCGCGGGTAACCAACAAATAATAGTTCCAGAATATAATACAAATCCTCATGTTGATAGAACTTCGTTATCAATCCAGCTTTGCGGTTATATGGCAAATTAATTTCTGAAAGCCAGTAATTCTCTTCCGTGGCAGTCGCAGCATTGTGTGTAATTTTTTCAATAAGTCAATAATTTTCAATAAATCAGTTTATCTTTGACGATATTTCTGTCCAACCGTTCTTACAGAAGTTGATGTAGTGATAGCATCTACATAATTATAACTAACAAGACCTTTGAAAATAACCTTAATCTAATCATGTCTATCACTTTATTAGTCATTTTTCTGCTGTAAATGGGACTTTATTTCATATATTTGGGTACACTGATTATAGATACATCATATTTCCTGTAATTATGGAATATGCGTTCCGTCGTGGCACCAACGCGACACAAACGGCACGTAACATCAAAAACGTTTACGGAGAGAACTGTACAAACGAACACACAACTCGTTATTGGTTTTCCCGGTTCCGTTCTGGAAATTTTGACTTGAAAAATGAAGCTCGTGGTCGTCCGGAGACTTTGGTTAACAATAATGAATTAAAGGCGATTGTGGAAGCTGACGAAACTCAATCTACAGCTGAGCTAGCAACACCTTTTAATGTAAGCATCAAAAGAATATTGATCCATTTGCGACAAATTGGCAAGGTAAAAAAGCTTGATAGATGGGTGCCCCACGACCTTAACGATCGCCTGCGCAACGTACGCGTCGAGACTTGCCTTGCGCTGCTCAACAGGCAAAGAAATGAAGGAATTTTGAAACGAATTCTTACGTGCGACGAAATATGGATTCTGTTCGACAATCGAAAGCGCTCAGCAAGTTGGTTAGACCCTGGTTCAGCACCAAAGCAATGCCCTAAACCAAAAATGACCCCTAAAAAGGTGATGGTCACTGTTTGGTGGTCTAGTGCGGGTGTGATTCACCACAGCTTTTTACAAAACGGCATGAGCATTAATGCAGATGTGTACTGTGAAGAACTGGAGAGAATGATGCAGAAGCTTGCACATCTGCAACCAGCTTTGGTGAATCGGTCGTCCCCACTGCTCCTTCACGACATCGCGCGAACTCCATACTGCGCAACAGACAGTCTCCAAGCTGCAAGAGCTAGGGTTGGTAGGTCTCCCTCATCCGTCATACTCACCAGACCGTGCACCTACCGACTATTACTTTTTCCAAAATTTAGACAACTTTTTAGTGGGTAAAAAATTCAATTCCCGAGAGGCAGTACAAAATGCCTTTGAAGAGTTTGTTGCCTCCCGTCCAGCTGATTTTTACAAGAAGGGCATCAAAAAAAATGCCATTGCGTTGGCAAAGATGCGTCGATTGCATGGGTGATTACTTCAAATAACAGAAATAAAAAGTTTTAAAAAATAAGTACTTTCACTTATTGCATACAAAACGGCAATTTCATAGGTAAAGACCTATTATCTAAAGTATAATTTGCTAGTCTCCGTTGCGACTGGACACCAAGTCCGATTAGTGTTGATACATATATATTAAAAATAACTACTATGAGAACTTTATAAATATGCCATCATCTTAGTTGCTATACTTTGTCAGCAAAATAAACTATGTACATTTATTGATATTCACATTTACTAGCTGCCTCTACAGACTTAATTCTGTTAAAAGTTATTTGGTCTGCAGCAGTCCAATAAAATAAATAAATGGTTTTTTACTATTTTCCTCACAGTGTTTACGGTTTGTAGGGTTCCGTGCCAAAGGCAAAAAACGGAACCCTTATAGATTCGTCATGCCTGTCTGTCTGACTGTCCGTCCGTCTGTCTGTCTGTCCGTACGTATGTCACAGCCACTTTATTCCGAAACTATAAGAACTATACTGTTGAAAATTGGTAGATGTATTCTGTGAACCGCATTAAGATTTTCACTCAAAAATAAAAGAAAAACAATTAATTTTGGGGGTCCTCATACTTAGAACTGAAACTAAAAAAAAAATTTTCATCAAACCCATACCCATATCTATGGATAGGTCTTCGAAAATTATATTGAAGTTTCTAGTACCATTTTTTTCTAAACTGAATAGTTTGCGCGAGAAACAGTTCCAAAGTGGTAAAATGTGTGTGTCCCCCTTGTAACTTCTAAAATAATAAAACTAAAAAAAATATATGATGTACATTACCATGCAAACTTCCACCGAAAATTGGTTTGAACGAGATCTAGGAAGTAGTTTTTTTTTAATACGTCATAAATGGTAAACCGCAAAAAAAAAACACTATTATTAAAACATCGATCAAAGTTACAACGAACTACAATAATGTTAATATTATGTTACTTGCTGCTTTGGAACCCTTCATGGGCGAGTCCGACTCGCACTTGGCCGCTTTTTTATTTATTTAGATATGGTTTTAGCTTACAGTACCATCACACACACACACGGTATAAAGGAAGGAGGTAACTTGAAGTGAAGAAGAAGGGCAGGGCTAGGGATCTATAACTTGACAAGTCTTTACCTCTGCCCTCCCCTGGCTGGTGCACCTTTGAGCCTGAACCCACAATCTTACGATCGGAGATAGAAGCAGCCCTCGGATCTCTTAAGGCCAGGAAAGCCCCTGGGCCAAATCAAATAATATCCGAAACCCTTTACGCTCTCGGAGAACTGAGCATCGACTTGTTGAATGGCATTTGTACCAACACCGAGTACCGGCCTCGTGACTAGACGGAGTCAGTTATTCTTCCCATTCACAAAAAGGCTCCACGAAGTAATGTGACAACTATCGCAACCTTGCATTAATCTCAAACGCCAGCAAAGTTCTCCTCCACATAATTAATGCCCGCATCCGCCACATTCTGGATTGGCAAAGTCCACCGGAACAAGCAGGGTTCGTAAACAGGGCCGGACCGTGAGTTTAGGGGGCCCTGGGCTAATACTACTTAGGGGCCCACCAAATTCTTTTTTTTAAAGACAACGCCCGTATTAGGAATATACATCCTGTGTCGAGGGGGACTCTATAAACATACATGTAACGAACACAAAGAACACTCAGACTTATAACAACAATTTGTGGATCACACAAAGTGTGGTCCCATGTGGGAATTGAACCCACAACACTTGGCGCAATGGAAAACGGCATAGCGACCGCTTAAACCACTAGATCTGGCAATCATCAATCAAACAATAAAATATTTAATTTGTATTTTAATATATTATGCCTTAGGGCTTAGTGTTTAATAAGTACAATTGTAATTAAATTGACAAATGATAATGCAAACTTTCTGCACTTTCCTTTGGCAAATTTAATTTAATTTGTTTCTCACATTCTAAATTCTTAGTTAAATCAACATTTATGGACAAAACGGATAAAAGCCTATAATATATGCCATCGCTCGGCTTCACATCTTGTGATTAGTATTGTTAAATATATTTTTAAGATTGTATAGCAATTCGGGAATACGTCAACAAGCGTCTTTTCATAAATAATCGCAAAATTGTCTATGCAAGATGAATAGGACTCTGTCGACTGAAGCAAATGAGTTTTTAATTAGATGCATTCATTAACTAAATATTCATACACAATATCGGGATAATAGTCGATAACCTAACGTGTGCTTTCTACGCTGCTGCATGTGCAAGATATTTTCTTGCAAAACCTTAAAAAAAAATTTTTTTGACATGTCTCATAAACTTGACTTCTTTGATTTTTGAATCCGTATTCAGATTATTTAGTGCAACGTTTAGCGTGTCTATTTTAAACTTTTCTGCGCCGTTTACTGCGACTGTCTCTGTATTGTCTTTGATGTAATGTGTCTGTAGTTTATTCTTAGTTTTTGGCTTTTTCTTTGTAATCCTTTAGCTTCTGATCTATTTTAATGACACAATTAACTTATATCCTACACAACCAGGACTCTGTATTTTTTATTAACTGAATTAAATCTTTCAATAATTTCTTCCCAATAAAAAATAAACAAAATTGCCAGTTTATTAAATAAATATCTTGCCTCTTTTCGAAAATCAGTTTTTTCCTCTTCATTTTCGCTGAAACTTATCAAAATTTTCATAATGTCATCATAGTTATTTTTTAAAGCTTTAACAGCTATAAAAGCGCTTGCACCTCCACCCCGGCCTGCTTCTGCTAGGGTGACAGGTGGCCTCATCTGCCAGCCCCAGGCTTGCGCTTATGGAGGACGGAGATCATTTTGTGACCACTGGCGCCTGAGTCGTTTGTGGTACCGAGCCCATTCCCGGGCTGGGTGGACCAGGAGAGTTCTAAATCTGATCCGGTCCTACTCCACCGTCTCCTGCACGAGCATAACTTGATCGCAGAAAGAGACTGCGAATTTCCAATCTCGCTCCGTAACATGCTCCCCCCACTGCGATGTCCGCCACGAGATTGCGCCTCGGCTCCCCCCATGCCGTACATTCTGCAAGCGTGTGGAGCGCTGTGTCCACGGTCTGGTCATCGCAGGCACTTAGGCGTTGGCTCCTTACGGATCAGACACAGGTGATCGCCGAAGCATCGTTTTACAGTGATCACCTGCGTCAGCCGGTATGAGAGGCTCCCGTGATGCCTTTCAAGCCAATCCTCCATAAGCGGTCTTATCACCGCAAAAACTGCGTGCCCAGCACTCGGTTGCCCAAGTCGTTCTTCCATCCCTCCACGATGACCTGGCGGAGTTGGGCTTTCTGATCTTCGATTTCTCGAATCTCAGGAGACCTTCCCAACTTCCACGCCTCCTTGAGACACTGGTAAAGAGCCGCAAGGTCTCTTGCCTCCAGGTCCCATGGTGGAGTTCTGGCCAGGAGACTTGCGACCTCAAAAGAGATCGTGCGGTACCTCTTTATGATTCTGATGGCCAGCACTCGTTTCGGTTGTCGCAATATCTGGGGCCCCATAAAGGGCCATGGACCGCACGACCGTTTGACTGTCCCCTACAGTTATCCAGTGGTAATCCTTTTTTTTTTCAAAATGTCTTTTAAAACATTAAATAAATGTAAGCTAGTATGACAACCGATTTTAACGATATGCATCTTTCGTACACTTTTCCCTGAAAACAATATCGAAGTACGATAGTTAACTGATCATTATTAGATAGATCTGAGACTGAGGACAGAATCGCAAAAAGGTATTAGAGCCACGCTGATTTCAGTACGAACGGGCCGGCTCGACCGGGGCGGTACTACCCTCGCAAAGAAAATCAACGTAAAATAACAGCGTTCGTGCTGTCGTGTTTCGTTGGTGAGTGCGAGACCTGAGGCCCAAATAGTCTAGTCAACAAGTTCCATACTTGTTGACTAGACCAAAAGATGAAGAAGCATCACTAGGCCGCCATGGTGTGGGTCTCCATGCTGCATTGTCTGCATTCGCAATGAGTATGGTAACCACCACTCTTGGATTTTGCTTATGCTTTCCATCTGGCAGAGAATAGTCATATTGGCGGGCCATACATAAAAAAAAGTTATAATCGGCGGGAATTCCCCCGTATTATAGACTCACCCAAAGACTCACTCACATTTTTTTGTTTTTAGCCTGGCCTGGTAGCAAGATATATGATCCAAATATGCTTACTCACTCTCGAACGAAAAATTACTTGATGTGGGTATAATTAGTAGAACATAGTTATTATCACATGGTATTTAGAAATACTTTAAGTATAACCGTTAATCACGTAAGAGGAATAAAAACTATGTTACATTATTTAATATGTGAGCAAAATCGTTATTAAAATATTAAATCGTAACGTGTAAAATTGTTGCAGTATCTACAACTCTAGAAAATTAAGAAAACATGCTGTCGTCCGGAAATAATCGATGGGGAAATGCCCGTTCAGGTTGACACGCATTATCGTCTATTTTTTACTTTAACTTGACTTAGCTGGGGGCCCCTAGAATCCCTGGGGCCCTGGGCTTAAGCCCAAAAAGCCATATGGTAGATCCGGCCCTGTTTGTAAAAGGCAAGGGAACCAGAGAACAATTACTCAACCTTAGGATTATAGTAAGGCCTTTGATTGCGTCAGATGGGACTGCTTGTGGCTGGTGTTTGACAAAATGGGCGTGCCACAACACGTCTCTGCTACCGTCGCTCTACAGTAACAGCAGGGGCATCGTCAGGGTGGACCAAATCCTCTCAAAACCATTCTCCTTCGAAAAAGGTGTGCGCCAGGGCTGCATACTGTCTTCGATCTTATTCAACATCTACGGCGAGTATATCCTCAGGCGAGCACTCGAGGACTGGAGCGGCGGCGTATCTGTTGGTGGCGTTAAAGTGAACTCGAACTTTCGTTACGCAGACGACACCACACTCCTAGCTGCGGATGAGACCGAGATGCATGCTCTCTTGAGCAGAATGTAGAGAGCCAGTGAAGACCTAGGGCTCAAAATAAATAATAATAATAAATATTTCGGACATCTAACACACAACGCCATCTAGTCCCAAGCTAAGCAGAGCTTGTATTGTGGGTACTGGACAACTGATACAAATACATATATACTTTTATTTTGTAAATACATACGTATTATACATAGAAAACACCCAAACTCCGAAACAAATATTTGTAGATCATACAAACATTTGATCCGACCCGGGAATCGAACCCGAGACCTCATGATCAGCAGTCGGCAGTCGCACACGCCAACCGCAAGACCAACGAGGCAGTCAGTCAAAATGAACCGGGCCAAAATAAAAGTCATGGTTGTTGACAGAACTGCCAACTGGAACTTACAGGTTCGCTTGGCCTTGCGGTGGTGGAGGATTTCATTTACCTTGGCTCCAAAATTACCAACACCGGATCAGCTGAAAGAGAGATTCGGCGACGAATAGGTATGGCTAAGAGCGCAATGTCCAACCTGGATAGAATATGGAAGGACCGCAACATCTCTAGAGGATAACGACACAAGGAGGAGTAATAACTTGTAAAATTTGTTCCGGGGATTCCGGACTATTAAGACACCCGACAACTTAGGAACACTCGCTTCAAGAAAAATGTCATTCTCATTATTATTGTTTTTGGTCACCGCCACATATTAACGTTTTTATCAATCGTCATTTGGACATTAGTTTTGACTAGTGAAAAATTTGCTCCCAGGTTGATGTGACCTTCTGAATTCCATGAATAAGTCGTTAGTTAGTTCAATGACTGTAGCAAAGAAATATTATATATTAAATAAGTCAACAATTTTATTTGTTATGTCTCTTAACAAATTGTCGCATTAATAACAATTACCTGCTCAAAGAACTTTAACTGCGAAGATTTTATATAAAGGCTGCGGTCGAATCTCATACTCACATGAGCAATGAAAATTGTTTAGAACATATTTACATTTATTTTAACCTAAAAATGTTTAGTCAAAAGTTTTTCTCTGTCGTGACTTTAGCGTTTTTCTTGGGAATTTTAAGAGTATATGCGGTAAGCAATCTGTAAATATCACTTTGAAAACGATTCAGTATCATGAAAGCGGCACCATATCAATACATTGATCTGCCAGCTGAAGACAAGACAGCTCAGACCGTGTTGTTTGACCTGTGTTTGTATAAGTTCTCTATCTGTGTAAGACTTAAAGAAATTAAAAAAAAAACATTTCTATTATTAATTATGCTCCTTGTAAATTCAGTCTTAATTATCCAGGGCATGGATGAGGACGAAATGACGACAGCCGTAAATGATATGTCGCAAGTATGTGGTGAAGAGTTAGGTATCGCTCCCGAAAAAGTTAAGGAATTCAAGTGGGATTTCATGGATTACGATCCTTGCTTCCTAAATTGCTTTTACGAAAGAGAGGGAGTGGTAAGTGTTTAATAATTATTTGTTTTTGCATAAACGAAATCACTGTTATATAAACGTCCACGTATGTTTTTATTTTAGTTTTTTTTTATGGAATAGGCGGGCAAACGAGCATACGTATCGCCTGATAGTAAGCGATTACCGCCGCCCATGGACACCTCCAAAACCAGAAGCGTCACAAGTGCGTTGCCGGTCTTTTGGGGCTGGGGGGAGGTAGGGGTAGGGGATTGGGGTATGGGCCTCCGGTATCCTCACTCACTCGGTGAAACACAGCGCAAGCACTATTTCACACCGGTTTTCTGTGAGGCCGTGGTATCACTCCGGTCGAGCCATTCATGCCGAAGCGTGGCTCTTCCACGGTAAAATAAAAATTTGTAAACATAAATACCCTTCCGAGGTAATATGCTCGCCGTAGTATCAGGGTTTTCCTTCATATTGTACACGCGGTTACCCATGTATTGATACCAAAGGCTCCCTGTGGTTTTGTGTAAATTTTAACTCTGGCACATTAACTTTTTTTTCAATACTTTTTCAAGATGCGCAATGGTAAATTTGATAAAGATGCTATGGAATTCGCAAAAATGTACATAAAGGATGAATCAGTATTGGCGCAAATAAAGAAACGTAATGAGGACTGCAGTAAAGGTTTGAATTTTTAATGTACCTAAATATTATATTATATTTTAATTTTAATATGTTATACAAGTGGATCTTTCTATAGAAAAGGTGGTAGCCGTGTCCAGCCCATATACACCAGACGATTAAGGAATTTAATGAAGCATTGATGGTTTCAGGAATGCTCATGTTTTTCCCGTTTCTGCTTTGATTCCGTGACATGTACTTATTAACACTTTAACATATCTGATGTCAAGGAATAAGACCTAATCCCGTCAGCACCGGCTCATGCTACAGACCTCTCAATTAATTCCATACAGTTAATTTTTAACCCACAACTAAAAAAGACTGTTTGTGTCAGACTTCTCAAATGACTTTGGAAATTTGGATGTAAAAATATAATTTCTTTATTGTTTTCAGTTAACGATGTAGACATTAGTGATGGAGATATAAGTTGTAAGAGAGCAGTTTTGCTTCACAAGTGTTTAAGTGATCAAAAGATTATATAGAAAGGTATAAGAAAACACTTAATAATGTCAGTAAATTTTGAATTCTGAAATCTGAAGCTTTTAAGATCAAACAAAAGAAACAACTTTTTGCCAATTTTTTTTTTTTTCTTTACCTACCACGCTTTTATTAGCTAATCCTGTATATTTGTATAAACATGATTTTGACCTACTTTTGGGTCTTAATAATATGATCATCAGTTAACTACCTACCAGTTTATTTTCATTCAGCTTCTTCAAGACCACGGACTGCAGAAATATGTTTGAACAATATAGGATGATGGATCAATGAATGGATGTTATTTTTCAGTTCTTTTAAGAAATAAATTACGATCAATATTTTTTTTATTTTAAATTTCATAATTTTCGTCTAATAAAGAGTGCAACGATTTGCAATAATAATGTAATTAAAGTTTTTAGAATTAACACATTTGTTTTAACATTCTTAAACAAAGACCGTCTGCCTAAAGCTTGAACGGACACCCGAACCCGAATCAGCGCGTACCCTGAACCTGGAATGTTATTTTTACATTAAACATCAACATTACATTTTATTCAGTGCATTAAGGTAGCACTTAGGTATAATCAATTAGCTGTTAGTAATATAAGTCAGTCACGGCAACGGAGATCATCGGGGATTTCCTTATGAAGCCATAAAATCAGCGTGAGAGACGTGTAATTGTAATTATTTAAATATTAAGGATTCATCTGACTAAGGTAAATTTATGTAGATTGTCATGTGGTGATGAAATTGAATTATGAATACGTACACCACTACCCCTTTTATCCCGTGGGTGTCGTAAAAGGTGACTAACGGCTGTCATCAATAATTTATCTCTGGTTAAAACTGGAGATAGTCAATTTTTTTTTAATGTGATGTGTAATGTAACTGAATACTTCAATTGATAGACAGGATCATTTACATTTATATTTTTGACAAGTTTTAGTTGTTAAAAAAAGAACAAATACTTTTTTTAAGGTAAATTCAGACCGATTTTAAAGACTATCTCTAGTTAAAACTGGAGATAGGTTAATGAAAACGGCCCTAAGTAAGCAAACTACGTAAGATAACAGCACTGCACACAATATTTATTGCGCAAGTGGTGCAAGTTCGTGTATTTTAATTTAATGATGTTGATATGTCAAAAAAACTTCGTTTAAAAAACCGACTTCGAAAACTGAAAAGTATAAAATAACTTAATTTGTATGTGCTACCTATTCATAGGTTTGAAGTCGGCGCCAAGCCAAATGTAATAGTAGGTACCACACTCGCTATATTTCGAGACGAACGTCAACGACCTCACCGACGGTTCGGTTGTTTTGTCCTACGCGAAGAGCAGCTATCCCGCTCATAGTCACGCGCGGCGAGTGCGGTACCTACTATTACATTTTGGCTCGGCACCGACTTCAAACCTATGAATAGGTAGCACATACAAATTAAGTTATTTTATACTTTTCAGTTTTCGAAGTCGGTTTTTTTAAGCGAAGTTTTTTTTTTTTTTTTCGCTTTATAGTCTTTCTCAAGTCTCTCATCATTATTTCACCTAAATAACTTGAAAGAATACGACTAAAGGTAACATACAACATACTGTATAGAATAATTAATAAATATTTCGGACATGATGTTTACAGAATATGAAAGCATGCGGACAATTGCCTTAACTTTATTGCAGGCGCTCACGTAAATTTGAGGGTTTCCTTCAATTTCCTTGGGATCCCATCATCAGATCCTGATATGGTGGCCATGGGACCACATGGGGAGCATACCCTTTCGAAAACAAAAATAATTTTCAAAATCGGTCCACAATTGACGGAGTAATCAATGTACATACATAAAAAAAAAAATAGCGATGAAATTGAGAACCTCCTCCTTTTGGCAGTCGGTTAAAAATGGTACTTCTCAGTGATTAAAACAACTGTTTGTTTGTTTGTTTATTTTTAAAAAGACAACTCCCGCACTAGGAATAAATCATGTGCTGCGGGGGACTTTACAAACATACATGTAACGGACACAAAGAACCAGACTCAGAACCACAATTTGTGGATGACACAAAGTGTTGTCCTATATGGGATTTGAACCCACGACACTTGGCGAAGTAGGAAACGGAATGGTGACCGCCAAACCACTAGGCCAAACGTGCAGTCAAGGCCAAGTTTTAGGCAAAACCGTCTATTTTGTAGCCCCACAATTTTCCATGTAAACAGTCGTCAAATTATATGTTGTTACAATGTTATACATACATTGGTAATGATCGTAATAACATCCCACATTGCGTTGAATACAGTCAAGAGAGGAAACCACAAAATGGTAACAATGTACTATTGTTGTATGGTACTATTAAATATATTTTAATGTTTGAAATAGGGATCCTTAAAAAAGTAAAACCATTTTCACAATAGTAATGTTCCTATAATAGAAGGGTAACTGTAGCTTTAGTTTGACAACTTTGTCTTTTTTGATCTTTATGTTATTTAATTTATTTAAGAAGTTGTTAATTTATTTGGGGGTACGGGTGTCATGTCCCTCCAACACAAAGATCCTGCCTTGATCCTCCAACCAGGCGAGGTGATCATGCCTGGCGGACCGCGGCCCAACGGTTGATGTTGGGATGCTGCATAAATGCTAATCGGCGCGAGAACTTCTATATCGCAATGCAAGATTAGTAGTTACTTTGTATATGTAGTTCGTCACTCCGTAGTTCGGTGTTTCTCCGGTAGACAGCGTTGTTTTACCTTTTTGTTTTCGTATGTGGAAGTTGCTACAACTAGTTATTACACTAAAAATTTATGTAAAATTACAGTGGTCCTTGTCTTCCAAAACTGGGTTGATGGTTTAACTTGGGACTTACGAAAAATATTTACTAAAATTTGATTATATTTATTCAGAATCAAAAATCAAGTAAAAATTACAACACATTTTTTATATTATTAGCAACAACCATTAATACTCCACTGCTGATGGTAGGCCTCTCGAAGCGTATTTCACACGGGGGCAGAACAGCGAAGCAGAATAGTAGGACAGACCAGTTTGGAAAGACAGTATCGTTTAAATAGGCGGAGCCCATGGGAGAGCCGCGCTTCGGCATGAATGGGCCGGCTCGACCGGAGTGATACCACGGCCTCACAGAAAACCGGTGTGAAATAGTGCTTGCGCTGTGTTTTACCGAGTGAGTGGGGAGCCGACCGGAGGCCCATACCCCGATCTCCTACCCCTAACTACCCCATCCCCAAAAGGCCGGCAACGCACTTGTGTCACTTCTGGTGTTGCAAGTGTCCATGGGCGGCGGTAATCGCTTAACATCAGGCGATAGGTCTGCTCGTTTGCCCGCCTATTCCATAATATATATATATATATATAGAATTAATGAATGTTATTTATTTTAAAAGACAACCTTCCTTCGCCTTTCTATCAAAGCAATTATAACACTTCTGGAGAAATAGTTAAATTTCGTTAAAAGCCGACTTGTAACTAAATAGTAAATCGTCCGAGAGCTCTCAACCGATTGTTATATCAGTATGCGCACTCAAATATCAATTAATTTAATTAAAAAGCTTTTTAAAAACAAGCTTTTACAGGAATACCTCGAGACGAATCAAACGAGTCCAAACTCGATGATTTTGCGACGTTTCTTTACTGAGTTCCTATGGCCACCTTCCAGCTCCAGCATCAAATCAGCTCCATGTCATTATAATATTGTATTGTCACGCTGTATATATATGCTTGCAAAATTTCAGCAAAATCAGTTAAATATATCTGCTTCAAAATTGAGTTGCAAGATTCCACCCGAACATACAAGCATACATACATTGCAAGTTAATAAAAAGCTTGTAAAAATATACAAAACTTAAAAAATCTGGTGAGCATGGTGTAGTAGATCCAATCCTTATAAAGGATTTCTAAGGAGAGGCCTATCCAGCAGTTTACCATAAATAACTCTTGATAAATATACGATACGTCCATATTTTACACAGAAAACAAAAAAAACTCCAAAACAAATATTAGGTCTTTACCTATGAAATTGCCGTTCTTCAGTACTGGTTATTTCAAATAAAAAAAAGTTTGTAATGGCTCTGTATTCTAAATTCAAATTAATTTTGTTTTAAAACCATGACATTCTAGTTACAAACTCAGTCTTTTGTTTTTTGATTAGCGTTGTATTTTCATTACATTTCAACATTTTTCGTCATAATAGATACTTTAAAAATTCATGTAATTATGGA
Organism: Diaphora mendica; assembly: GCA_949125395.1. Lineage (NCBI taxonomy): Eukaryota > Metazoa > Arthropoda > Insecta > Lepidoptera > Erebidae > Diaphora > Diaphora mendica. The sequence continues at coordinate 16,177,824 of OX421324.1, read as the reverse complement.
ATATGAGTTCCGTCGTGGCACCAACGCCACACAAACGGCACGTAACATCAAAAACGTTTACGGAAAGACTGTACAAATGAACGCATAACCCGTTATTGGTTTTCCCGGTTCCGTTCTGAAAATTTTGACTTGAAAAGTGAAGCTCGTGGTCGTCCGGAGACTTTGGTTAACAATAATGAATTAAAGGCGATTGTGGAAGCTGACGAAACTCAATCTACAGCTGAGCTAGCAGCAGCTTTTAATGTAAGCATCAAAACAATATTGATCCATTTGCGACAAATTGGCAAGGTAAAAAGCTTGATAGATGGGTGCCCCACGACCTTAACGATCGCCAGCGCAACGTACGCGTCGAGACCTGCCTTGCGCTGCTCAACAGGCAAAGAAATGAAGGAATTTTGAAACGAATTGTTACGTGCGACGAAAAATGGATTCTGTTCGACAATCGAAAGCGCTCAGCAAGTTAGTTAGACCCTGGTTCAGCACCAAAGCAATGCCCTAAACCAAAAATGACCCCTAAAAAGGTGATGGTCACTGTTTGGTTGTCTAGTGCGGGTGTGATTCACCACAGCTTTTTACAAAACGGCATGAGCATTAATGCAGATGTGTACTGAGAAGAACTGGAGAGAATGATGGAGAAGATTGCACATCTGCAACCAGCTTTGGTCAATCGGTCGTCCCCACTGCTCCTTCACGACAACGCGCGACCCCATACTGCGCAACAGACAGTCTCCAAGCTGCAAGAGCTGGGGTTGCAAGCTCTCCCTCATCCGCCATACTCACCAGACCTTGCACCTACCGACTACTACTTTTTCCAAAATTTAGACAACTTTTTAGTGGGTAAAAAATTCAATTCCCGAGAGGCAGTACAAAATGCCTTTGAAGAGTTTGTTGCCTCCCGTCCAGCTGATTTTTACAAGAAGGGCATCAATAAACTGCCAATGCGTTAGCAAAGATGCGTCGATTGCATGGGTGATTACTTCGAATAACAGAAATAAAAAAGTTTGAAAAAATAAGTACTTTCACTTATTGCATACAAAACGGCAATTTCATAGGTAGACCTATTATTTGCAGATCATACCAAACATTTGGTCCGACTAGCTCAGCAATTGGGTACGCTACCACTGCTATGTGTGACAATATTTGTACATTAGTGTGGGCGCACACCAAACTCGACATACTGTCACGGACGAGACAGTTTGTTGAGGCTCGACGAGGTTGCCGTAAAAAGCGTTGTGTTAGGTGGGACCGTCGCACACCAAAGCTGTTGTCGAGAAATTGTCTCCGACTAGACAGTTTGTTGAGGATTGACTAGGTTGCCGTAAAAAGCGTTGTGTTAGGTGGGACGTGCGTTGTGGAATTGTAATGCAAGAAGTATAAGTATAAAAAAAGTAAACAAACACACAAACGACTGCACGTTTGGCCTAGTGGTTTAACGGTCACCACGCCGTTTCCTACTTCGCCAAGTGTCGTGGGTTCAAACCCCACGTAGGACAACACTTTGTGTGATCCACAAATTGTTGTTCTGAGTCTGGGTGTTCTTTGTGTCCGTTACATGTATGTCCGAAAGTCCCCCGCGACACAGGATTTATTCCTAGAGCGGGCGTTGTCTTTTAAATGAAAAAAAAAAAAACTTTAAAGGCGTAATATCCATAATCAAATCGTCCCTTCCCCTTCTTCTACCATTTGTTCGGTCTCATGCGGTGTGCGTCAGCACAAGACAACTGTCGAAAACCGTCTTGTCGCGGATAGTCTCGTCGAAGACCGTTTCGGTGTGCGCCCGACCTTAGGAATACTATTCCTTCCTTATTTGTTTTTGCTTACGCGCTTACAACAAGATAAAACATTCTGTGTCGCGGGGACTTTACAAATATACATGAAATAGACACAAACAACTACTGGCTGTTTGTGCAAAATTTTAAGTTTCTAGCCCTAAGGGCTTGGCCTGTGCATTTCATTCCCTTTTTTACCCTCTTAGTAGTTGAAGTTTAGAAAACGCTGGAATACGTAACTCATTACTTTTGCCGTATGTACTCAATTCATATAAACTTTCATGCAAATGTGTCCAAAGACTAAAAAGTTTCATACAAACTTTACCCCCTATTTCACCCCCTTGGCTATTGAATTTTGAAAAATTCTTCCTTATTGGATGCCTACATCATAAGAGCAATACGTGTGTTGTTATTATGAGTCACAGAAAAACAATTATGAGTCATACTGAGGTTACCCACACGCAACGCAGAGGAAAGCGGCGAGGTTAACAGTAGGGTTTTTAGTATAGGGTTTGTTTTAAGTTTTCCTTCTTTTTGCATCGATGTCGTTCTGCTCAATTTTTTTCCTCAGTCGTCTCTTACGACACCCGAATGAATAGGGTGATGACACTCTTTATTTTTAATCCATCACCACACGTCTATAATTCAGTGTTGGGAAAATCTTTTAATTTATTGAAAAAAAAACACGCCAAACTTACGTTTACTTTACTTACGTAAAGGAAAATTTTATTCAAGGATAAATAAGTGATCATGCTAACAAGAATAATAGACATACAGGTAAAATGTGAGATCAGAAAAAATAAAATCAAAATAATAAGTTCATAATATTGTATTTTCAGGATTTAACACTAACAAAGGTTTGTTTTTCCGACGTCCTTTAACATGTAAGCATGTTACTGCAGCCGTGCCGTGTTCCTGATGAATCTGAATTAGTAAAAAGTAAAAATATTAAATAAATGTACTAAAATAAAAAGACTTAAAAATAAAGGAACTGAAAGGGATAGATATTAGTATCTGTTTAGTATTCGTGACTAGTCTCAGTCTTCTTCTTCTTCTCTGTAGGTTGAGACAAAATACATTATGTTTTCCATACATCGCAAATAACTATCATTTATCGTAGTCTTTATTACCTATAATGATAATTCTAAAAAAATTGTACCTTTATAGATACATCTATACAAGTAAATAAATTTGGAGTGTCTGTTTGTAATATTAAAATAACCGATTTTTACTAAATGTATGTGTTGGATTTCGAACGTCATTGTACTGGCAACATTTTGATTGTCTCTGGTTCGTGTTGACGTTTGACGTTTGAGGTTAATGGAAAAAAGACTGGATAGAACGCGTGTTGAAATGGCCGGTGCCGTAATTTATTGATTGTTAATTTTGTAGTACTCGTATAGTTTCCGCGTGAGATTGATAACACCGTGAGGTTTGTTGAGCTAGGGTACTTGTGGGCTCGCCGCCCAGCGTGAGACGAGATTAATATCGAAAATTGTTGAGAAGGCTTGGGAACAGTTAAATTAATTGTGATTAGACTCGCGAGAATTGTAATACGTGATAGGCGCGTCCCGCGAGAACTAAAACGAGTGTTTTGTAATTCGAATATCTGTGAAAAGTTGATTATTGAGATTAATTCGGATACCTTGAGAAATAACCAGCACCTGTAAGCAATGTTTGTGTGAAGACGCAAGAGCAGTGAAGATTCTACCCAAGAGATATCTCTTGGACGCCGAGAACATAGAAGACACACACTCCAGTAAGTGCTTTAGATGAATTTAATTTAGATTAAAAACACGGTGACACAAGGCCGTGGGTCATTCTTCTTGCCAGTGGTATTAGTAGTGATTGTATATCCATCTATGGGCCCATGGGTATTATAAACTTCACAAGGTGATCACTGCCTTGGCAAGAGGACTGATCAGTATGTATACACGGTACATATACCATATGTTTTTCCATTTTTAGGGTTCCGTGCCAAGCAAAAAACGGAACCCTTATAGATTCGTCATGTCTGTCTGTCTGTCCGTCTGTCTGTCCGTCCGTATGTCACAGCCACTTTATTCCGAAACTATAAGACCTTTAATGTTGAAACTTGGTTGGTAGATGTATTCTGTGAACCGCAATAAGATTTTCACACAAAAATAGAAAAAAAACAATTTATTTTGGGGGTCCCCATACTTAGAACTGAAACTCAAAAAAAAAATTTTTTATCCAACCCATACGTGTGGGGTATCTATAGATAGGTCTTCAAAAATTATATTGAGGTTTCTTAAGTTATTTTTTTCTAAACTGAATATTTTGCGCGAGAGACACTTCCAAAGTGGTAAAATGTGTGACCCCCTCCCCCCTCTAACTTCTAAAATAAGAGAATGATAAATCTAAAAAAAAATATATGACGTACATTACCATGCAAACTTCCAACGAAAATTGGTTTGAACGAAATCTAGTAAGTAGTTTTTTTTTAATACGTCATAAATCGTGAACTGCAATTTACCTTTCATTTAATCAACACAAATGTAAAAATATAAAATAAAAATTATATTATGTTACTTGCTGCTGCGGAACCCTTCATGGGCGAGTCCGACTCGCACTTGGCCTCTTTTTTGTCTGTCTGTCTGTCTGTTTGTTCTGGCTAATCTTTTTCATTTTGACGGGACTTTCCGGAATGACCGCGGGTAACAGCGCAGGATTCAACTAGTTTATTTAATATATATGCAGTTTTAATATAATGTATATAGTTATAATGTATATGTATATAGTTAAAGTGCACAAAGGTAACATTATATTATAACTGTTCTGTGTTCATTGTTCCCAAATTAGACAGTCTTTAGTATAATAACCAATCTGCTGATATAAATATTTATAAATATCATAGATAACTTACAGAAAGACGCAGACGAAATGATATTGCACGCCACACAGTAATAAATCCTGGGATATCGAATGGGAATCGAAACCGTCACCTTAAGAGTCACAATCACTAGCCACACACACACTAGCAATAAATCAAAAGATCCATTAAGAATAAACTTGTATCTAATTTCATCAACAGCCTATTTTCAGATTTCACTGCTGGACATAAAACTCTCCTTAGTAAGGCTATTTTGACCTACTTATACCAAGCTGGCCAGACGTACCGTACGTATTTCAAATACCTATTACTTCTCTTTGTGGTGCTGTTGTCATGCATAATTGTTTTTTTAAAGAGAACTCCCGCATTAGGAATATATCTCATGTCTCGCGGGGCACTTTAGAAACATACATGTAACGGACACAAAGAACACCCAGACTCAGGACAACAATTTGTGGATCACATAAAGTGTTGTCCCATGTGGGATTTGAACCCACGACATTTGGCAACACTTAAGCCAACCGTGCAGTCTTTACTCCCTAAGTTGGTTTTTACGACACCAGGATAATAATTAGGGAATGTGACAATGCATATTCTTTATCCTTCACCGCAAATATCCAACACACGGATCTAATTTCGTACCAACTAATATCAGTGCAAGTCATAAAAAAAATCTTTTTAAGCGTTCCAAGACTTTTTGAGTATTCTTACCTATATTATTTCCTTATGAGCGCCTAAACACTTAAAAAGCAAAAGTGCCCTCTTACAACTAACGTCTCCATCACCTATGTCTACATCGTTAACTGAAAGTAATGAAGAAATTTTATTTAAGTATCCACAAAGTAAAAAAAAACCAAACTAATTTGAGAAATCTCACACGAAGAGGGTTTTCTGTGGTAGACTAAATTACATTTAAATAAATATGGATTGAAAGAAATTAAACAAAAAATTGGGCATAAAATTGTAAATTTTCAAATAACAATGTTTCATTGAAAATCTTTACTACTACTACGTTCAACACCGTAAAAGAGTTATCATTTGCCATTTAAGGGCCGGGGCGTATCACGGCTGCCACACTTTTAATAAGAAGATCCATATTGAATTAAATATATATATATTTAAAGATTTTTTTATTGTAAGGTATTATAATATGTATATATTAAAAAATTCAGACCTCTGTTGCAACCCTCGTTAGACTCCTTCATATGGGCCAAAAGTATTTCATCTTTTATGTACTTTTTTGAAAACTCCATAGCATTATCTTTATCAAATTTTCCTTTGTTCATCTTCAAATAAAAAAAAGGTAAAGTTAATCTGTCATTTACTTTGGGGGGAAGGTTATAAATGAAAAATTTTGTTTTAAAATAAAACACACAAGAACATTAATATAAATGACATAATAGTTATTTCGTTCATGCAGGAATACTTACCACTCCATGTTTTTCGTAAAAGCAATTTAAGAAGCAAGGATCGTAATCCACATCCCATCTAAATGTCGTACTCTTTTCGTAAGGGATACCTAACTCTTGGGCACATTCTTGCATCATATGATCTACAGCAGCCATCATGCCGTCCGTGTCGTCATCCATACCCTGGAAAATAAGACCAAATTTATAAACACAATAAAGTCATAATTAATAACAAGAATGAATAGTTTCATAACCGTTACGGAATTAGGAAAACTATTGGGATCGTGCGTAGGAAACGATCGCAGCGCTTGCCGTGCCAGAAATGTACAACAAAAGAGGCTTAATGAAACTTGTCAATTGACAATTGCTCTAAAATGGGTCATTATTGTTGTTGTATTGTAAACTGCAAAAATAGCAACAGCAATAGTCAGTGCAAATTTTGTTCTTAGAGCGTGATTTATCTGTAATAAATTAATTAAAATGTTATTAGATATACTTATCTACTGTAGAATACTAAAATGTGTGTTCTTTGTAGGTTAGGAGAGTACTAAAGTTGAAACTTGTTTTGGTGTTAAGGTTACCAATATTTGCCAATTTATGTTGGCTCATATTCAATAACTATTGCCATTAGTTCTTCTACATTCCTTACATATTCTGCTAAAAACAATTTATTTCCTTTCAACGTAGTTTGGCTCCAGAAACATATTTTGTGTTTTACACTGTCAAAACCACTTTTTTTAATAACATCCATTTTTAACCGACTTCCAAAAGGAGGAGGTTCTCAATTTCATCGTTTTTTTTTTGTTTTTTTTTTTTTATGTATGTACATTGATTACTCCGTCAATTGTGGACCGATTCTGAAAATTATTTTTGTATTCGAAAGGGTATGCTCCCCATGTGGTCCCATGGCCACCATATCAGGATCTGATGATGGGATCCCAAGGAAATTGAAGGAAACCCTCAAATTTACGTGAGCGCCTGCAATAAAGTTAAGGCAATTGTCTGCATGCTTTCATATTCTGTAAACATCATGTCCGAAATATTTATTTATGTTGTACAGTACGTTGTATGTTACCTTTAGTCGTATTCTTTCAAGTTATTTAGGTGAAATGATGATGAGAGACTTGAGAAAGACTAAAAAGCGAAAAATAAAAAAAAAACTTCGCTTAAAAAAACCGACTTCAAAAACTGAAAAGTATATAATAACTTAATTTGTATATGCTACTTATTCATAGGTTTGAAGTCGGTGCCGAGCCAAAATGTAATAGTAGGACTCGCCGCGCGTGACCTTGAGCGGGATAGCTGCTCTTCGCGTAGGACAAAACAACCGAAGCGTCGGTGACGTCGTTGACGTTCGTCTCGAAATATAGCGAGTGTGGTACCTACTATTACATTTGGCTTGGCACCGAATTCAAACCTATGAATAGGTAGCACATACAAATTAAGTTATTTTATACTTTTCAGTTTTTGAAGTCGGTTTTTTTAAACGAAGTTTTTTTTTTCTATTACTGTTTGTAACAAATGCCTCTAAAAGTATTATTAATTATTATCTTTCCATATGTTACATAAAATAGTACGAACTTGTCATTCACTATTTTACTAACGCCCCGTAAGTTGCGTTTGTAAGATGTGGCGCTACTGTCGTGCACGTTCCCAATAAGAGAGAGAGAGCTCAAGTTACAGCACAGTTTGATCTGTTTGGATTTCAGCTGACAGATAAACATATTAACATAGTACAGCTTTTATGACACTGAACTAAAGGCCGGCAACGCACTTGTGATGCCTCTGGTGTTGCGGGTGTCCATAGGTGGCGGTAATCGCTTATTTCATATTTCCTATTTCATAAAAAAAAAGTTGTGTGGTGTCTTGGGACACTAGACAGGAACGAAGTTCATTATCAAAAATACAGATGGCGCTATACTAAATTTTTCGTTCACGCTCTTTAAAAGCCACAAAATTGTCTTAACACCGTTATGTTATTTAAAATGATTTATAAAAATATATAAAAGTTCTATGCGAGATATAAAGAAAATAGCTATTCAGGCATACATTTTTATTATGTTTTTTTATCGATAAAAATAAAAAATAAAACTAAACTTTTCACTTGTGCTGCCACCTGGTAATCTCTACTGAAACAAGTTCTGTCTAGTGTTGCTCCATACTTGTTACATACAACCTACAAATTATATTTCTATACAATATTATACTACATTTTTCGTTCACTAAATTAATTAATTAATTATTTCTTTCATTTTTTTTAAATACTTACATATTATACATAGAAAAATCCAAATTCCTAAAAAACAAATAATTGCAGATCAAAAAATATATTGATCCTACCCGCATAGATAGGATCAATCACATCATTCTCATACGCTACCATTTTGACCATAAGGAACTTCGTTCCAAAAACCTTTTTTATATTTTTATATTAGAAAGTAACATTTACAGATTACTTACCGCATATACACTTAATGATCCTAAACAGAACGCTAAAGTCACGACCGAGAAAAACTTTTGTCCAAACATTTTTCGGTTACAATAAATGACAATATTGTTTAAACAATTTTCGTTACTCATATGAGAATGAAACATCCGTCTGCAGTCTTTATATAAAATGTTCGCAGTTACAGTGCTTTGAGAAGTTAAATGCGACAATTTTATTTGTTATTTCCTAATTCACGTATCATTTTTCTCATGCTATAGTCATTGAAATAATATAGTTGACTGTCTTTTGTTTTGTTAAGCAGCGAAAACAAATTTTGACTCATCATTACAAAACAATTCTCAAAGTGTACGAGTACATGATGATCTAAACACCACCGTCATAACGTTTTGTTTTCCTTTCTATTAGGCCATGTTCAGATGACGAGCGCTCAACGCGCGTTTTGCTAACGCGCGTTAACAACTACATATAAAAACGCGCGTTAGCATGTGTACACCTAGAACAAAATTACATGTAGTTGTAAACGCGCGTTGGCAAAACGCGCGATGAGCGCTCGTCATCTGAACATGGGATTAATCTAAGAGAACGAACGTTTCCGTGTGAACACGTAATTTTGGTAAATAAATATATTAAAGGATATTACGTAAAAACGTCCCCACTCACTAACAGACTTGAAACACGTGTCATTCGAAGCGTCTAGAGAAATTGAGAATTATCTACTATGGCGTCACACCTCAAATATGTAGGGTTTACAGTTCATAAAAAAATATTGTTTTTCATTACACATTCACTTGTATGCAATAAAGAACGAGTAAGTAAACGTTAGTATAATTATAGTCATGTCTAAGAATGTGTCAAAAACAGATTTGATCTTGATGAAACGTGTTGGAGTGCAAAAATCGTTAGTAGTATTCTTAGGTCCTAACAAGAGGAACTATAAGGATAGACCGTCCTTACCCTACTTTACTCGCTTTCTCCTCACCTTTCAAGTAATTATGATAGCCAGAACCGCCTGTCATTATATCTACTCTCTTTAAATCGCTTAACATGTTGATGATATATATAAATTACAACTTTCCAGAATAAAGTTTGTCTTCATTGATGATATCATTACATCTTTCGGTTCCCCTGGCAGGTACTTGTACTCATCGGAAACGCCTGTCAATTTTCTCTTTGATCTTCCCAATAAATGTACTAAATCGTATAAAACTTTCAAGCTTTTATTAAGGAATAAGTTTTTCTTTCACATTTTTTTACACTTTCAAAAATATATTGGTTGATGATGTGCAGGGCTGAGGCCTGCCAAGCGGTGGTTACCGTACTAAGCATGCTATAAATCGAATTGATATCGAAAGTGATCGTTGGATCATTATTTGAATGACTGGGATTAAGCATTAGCAAACTTTGAAGAATGTGGAAGATATATATAATCTAAAATAGTATTTTTTTATGTTTTTGAATGAAATAAAATAATTACATAGTTATCTTAGTTTTTCATACTAAAATTATAAAGTTGAAGAGTGTGTTTGTTTATACGACCGCGCTAATCTCAGGAAGATTTTGTCCGATTTGAAAAAAATATTTCAGTGCGCTTAGTGTGTGTAATTACTGAGTCTGGCCATAAATACTGTTATAATTAAAATTAACAAAATATTACTTTTGAATTTGGAATCTGTCATTTTTACACGATAGTTTATCGTGTTTTTTTTTATTTTTGCGCTCAATATATTGTAAAATATTTTGTGATATTAAAATGGAGTGGGATGATAAAGAGAACCGAATCGCTGTGACTGCATTATATAAAGTAGGTATGGAGCCAAATACAATTTTTAAAATCCTCCATACGCTTGGTATTAGTCAAATTAATATTTGTGTACCGGGCCATTGATAGGTACAATGGAACCTTCTCTATTTATGACAGAAAATTATCTGGACGTCCACGTGTTCGTACGACAAAGGCGATCAAAGCAATCCTGTCCGAAAGCAAAATATTTTAATTGGGACATAAAGATAGCACCTAGAACCATGTCGCGTATTTTAAAAGATGAATTAGGACTTGCAGCCTATAAGAGACACACTGGTAATTTCTTAACTGATAATTTAAAAAAGAATAGGGTGGTACAATCAAAATAACTACCAAAGGGAGGTCACAGAAAAAAATGTTTATGGAATAGTTTTTTTATTCAATTGAGCAATATTTTAACAAATAAAATGACCATATTTATGATGAAAGCTCTAAAGAAGCTTCCTAATCAGTCAACAGAGTATATTCCAAGCCAATTCGGCCAATTCGTACGCTGCGCAAATTTTTAAAATTTCACGAAAACAATGATGACGATTACAACTCTTTCAACATTTTGAATTTGTTATATATCTTAAAAACGGTGGCTCTTAGGAGAAAAGTATTTAGAAATTTTTTGAAATTTATTTAATTTTAAATTTTATGATAAAACTTACCGTTTTGCTGAAAATCGCGAAAAATCCGTTTTTGTCACCTTTGACCCCGAATATTTTTTTTTCCAGGTGTCGGATCGTGTTTTGAACAATCCTACCAATTTTCAACTGGGTGCGAATTTTTGTAACCTCGGATGTCTAAATTGACCAGACTAACAGCGAATTACGTTCAAAAACTACGAAGTTCGTATGCCAACCGGGATCGACTGTTTAAGTTCTCATCTTTATTTTGACCTAACTAAAGTTGCTTCACTTTGCAATGTGTAAACCGACTTGGATACCACTTAGCCATGATTCCCTCCTTTTCCTTTCCCATCACTCGTTATTAGTCCACTACTATACATAGCCCCCTATAAAGGAGGTTTTTAAGTCAAATACATATTCTTACTTTTTTTTTATGGAATAGGCCGGCAAACGAGCAGACGTATCGCCTGATGGCAAGCGATTACCGCCGCCCAGGGACACCTGCAACACCAGAAGCGTCACAAGTGCGTTGCCAGCCTTTTGGGGATGGGAGGGGGGTAGTAGGGGAGGTAGGGGATTGGGGTATGGGCCTCCGGTATCCTCACTCACTCGGTGAAACACAGCGCAAGCACTATTTCACACCGGTTTTCTGTGAGGCCGTGGTATCACTCCGGTCGAGCCCGAGCCCATTCATGACGAAGCGTGGCTCTCCCACGATAAATAGATTTTATAGATTCAGTCAACCATCACTACATAGTATAAAACAAGGTCGCTTTCTCTGTCCCTATGTCCCTTTGCTTGCTTAAATCTTTAAAACTACGCAACGGATTTTGATGCGGGTTTCTTTAATAGATGGAGTGATTCAAGAGGAAGGTTTTTATTTATAATAAATGCATAATATAGTATGGGAACACTGTTAATTTTCGAGATTTCTAATGTGATGTAGCAAATAAACACATTTTTTTGCGCTTACATTGCAAACGCTGGTTGCACCCTACGAGATAGATCAAAATAATGTACTACAGTATTGTACACCTTAAAAAGTACTACAAAAAAGTCCGCGACGGTATATGTCTATCTCTTAGGGATAACCCACAACAACCATTTTTTATTCCTTTCTTTTTACGAGAAATAATGGCTTATTTACGAAGTGATTTTAAGCAATACAGAATGAATCCTTATACAATTAAGTAAATTAAATACATTGTGCATTTAATATAGATCAAAATGGTCCTTTACAGTATCTAATTTAAATGAACATATTCGAAGATATTACAGATTTAAAATGCACGAATCTTGTCGTCGGCGGGGGCATCTGAAATCCACCCGTGCGAAGCCGGGGCGGGTCGCTAGTTTTGTTAATAATTTGGGATTATTATTGATTTTAAGCTCATCTGGCGACATCATCTCGGTTTCTAGCCCCAACCAGATAGTAATAGGTACGGTTCGTACCTTATTTCAATTACTTAACTAGGCAGAACAGTAGAACTAAGGTACACAGCACCTTTAAATAAAATGGGAAGCAATTGCACCGGCATTCGACCATTCGAATGATAAAACTTTCACGCAAAATATTAGGCAATAAATAAAATCAAATAGACAACAAACTCTTTTATTTCAATGAATAAATATGTTAAAATCAAACAATCCTTTTTTCTTTATAATGCAGTTGGTAGTAGTAGGTAGTTACAACAGTTATACATCTTCTCTCAAATTAAAGTCTGAAAATGAAAAACATTATTTATAACCCGTTTGTTCTAATTGACGTGATTCGAAAGTGAATGAGATTCGCCAATGAATTCGAAATGCATACAAATATTGATACACATGGATGACAACAAGAAAAAAATTTAAAAACTGTAACCGGACAACACGAAAACTTTTGACAAAATGTATATAGCCTATGTCACCCGGGCCATACGCTTCCATTTGGCTACCAGGTAATAAATAAAAATACCAGCAAAGGCCTGTACCTTTGATGATACTTTGAATATTTAATCATCACTTAACACCACATCAACAGCATTTAATAGTCTACTGTTCTACTCTGACAACACTGGGACTGTTTCAAGTTTTCCTTCTTTTTGCAGTAATGTTGTCTTGCATGGTTTGTTCCTTTAGTCAACTTTTACGACACATGGGGAATGATTAGGCGTGGTGACTGATTCAGAATACTAAGTGTCACCACGTCTATTTTTACATATAAACAATTTTAAATGCGTCGTGAATACTAATAAATAATAGTTAATCGATGCTCTTAAGCTGTGATTATTGAAAATCATCTAACCATCTTTATAAGGAATAACATTTTGTCAGTACATAGTATACAGTATTGGAGTAAGGTCCAGTGGGAACGCCCTCTGCTAATCAAGGGGATTTAGAACCTTAGATCAAGTAAGTCACATTATTGACATATTCTCGTTCTTGATTACACATAAGAAGTGCTTTATAATAATGAATAAAAAATAGAAAAAGTTAATTAAATATTTAGTACTTTGAATAATTTTAATAAATAATACCACTTACAGTTGCTTTGTGTTGTTTAACACATTCCAAAAATAGCTTGGCTCTTTCACAGCCTTTATCTCCATCGCTAACACTTTCGTCATTTACTGAAACATTACACATTAAGTGTAAAAATGTGATAAGAAATAATAATTTTATGTATTGTATTTCTTTATCATGCGTAAAACCTATAAAATGCTAATCAGGGCCAATTTCTTTGTGAGAGACTTATTTCTGTAGTTGCAGGAAATTCCTGTATCATCAGTAGCTTACCTCCTGGACGAAATATAGTAACATTGAACAAAACATGTATATTCTACAGTTTATAGTTTTAGTAAACAAAATATGTGTGCGTGTGTCTGCGTACGCGTGGGTTTTTGCATCCGTACGTGCGATTTATTCCACTGGGTGATATCTCCCACATGAATAAAGTAGACCTTTGAGTGCCCTCATTTCAACTTCGAAGTTTTTAACCTACGTGATATCATCCAGGTGACATAATTTTACTTAAACGATGTCCTTTGTTCAACTTAAAATTGATTCACCCATGTTAACAAAGGTGACTTTTTTATTCATCTTGTGTAATTTCATCACATGAGGTATACTAAAAACTTTCAAATTTAACGTGCGTGAGTGTACACTATGTGCGAAAAGAGCGTGACCGGCAAAATTTAATGAAAATCTTAGAAATATTAAACGATAAATTGTAATCAAATAAGTCTTTTATTGCTGTTTGATGCTTTATATTAATACGGTGTCCAATCTCCATTATTATCCATAATCGCTTGGCATCTTCGCGGCTTACTTTCCGCCAATTTTTCAGCATAGCTGCGAGGTAGAGACCTCCACGCGGACTTCAGTTCACGAGTGAGGTTAGGGACGGTCACTACATTTTTTGCACTTAGTTTAAGCTTCATCCACGCCCAAACATTTTCAATTGGATTGGCATCAGGATGGATGGATTGGATGAGTACAGAGAAACACAGCTTCAAATCGGTAAGCGTACGCGGCACTCATTGTAAAAAATAATATTTTTTACAAGGAAAACTGGAGAAACTTATGTTTTTTACAATGCATTTTAGACAAAGGATTTTTTAGCCTAAGTTTTAGTTCTATTCAGCCTAATATTTATTTTTATAAATTGCATTCCAAAATTTAATAATATGCCGATCACGTTCTTTTCACACACACTGTATGTGTTAAATTTATAAGTGATTTAGGTAATGTCTGTGTAATATGGCTTTTAGTGTACGCTACAAAATGTAAGAGGGGGACAAGTATGTCAAATTTCATTCTGTTAACAACACTTATATATCACATATATAGCCATAAATCACATACCTTTTGAGCATTCTTTTGTGACGTTTTCAATTTCCGCGAAAGAGTCTTCACGTTTGATATAAAGTTTATGGAATTCTGTCGACTTTGCAATATTAATCATTGCACTCTTGTCGAACTGTAAAACAAAAATATTGTAAAATGTATAAAACAGATAATTTTTATGTACTTTAAGTGGACTAACTGTATTTTGGGACCTACTTAAACAATTATATTTTAAATACTGATTATTTTAATCGATGAAAAGTACCTTAAAGGAAACTTCATTAATTATAGTCAAATCGATCTTAGTTTTAATGAATTACTATACTCTTTGCGCTGTTTCATGCTGCGGGTGACAGTTTCAGTAACATTTCGTTTAACTTTTGAAAGTTGCCGCGATTTACAAATTATGACTTAGCTGTACCACATTTGCAATATATTAAATCATTAATAACTGTAGTAAATAAAATTACCCATAAACTGTAGTAAATTAAATTAAACCACCACGCACCATGCTACAGCGCAAAGAGTATAGCAACCCGACCCGGTTTCGCACTGAATGAAGTCTGTGTCTCGGATTTCCTCCACTGTAATATGCATATAAACCTTCCTCTTGAATCACTCTTATCTATTGCTGAAAACTGGATTAAAATCAGTTAAGTAGTTAAGGAGAGTGAAGCGAACAGACAGCGGAAGTGACTTCATTTTAAACTATGTAAAGAAGTGCATAAGTAAAACTATGAAATAATAATTGTGTAATAGTAGATAATTATAGATTATTTAATTCAATCCTTTTTCATATTAAACATTCTTGATTTCGAGACAAATTATTTTCTTGATGTCTGCTACTAAATTATTACATAATTAATATTGTTTTTTTTGGAAAATATTTATTAATTTAATATGGACTTATATGGAGATAATAATGAATAACAATTAGAACATACCGGTGAAGAACATAATCATAATACTGGACACATCATACACATGGTTGTCTGGTTCCTAACTAGGCAGAGCTATGGTAATCAGAATGCTGACATATATACTGATATATTTCTATGTACATACTTCATCAACAACCCATAACGTCCCACTGCTGGGCTCTTGTTTCCTCTCAGGAGAGGGTTAAGGCCATACGTCCCGATGCTGGCCAAGTGCGGGTTGGGGACTGGCAAGACAATGTTGTGGCTACGTAATCTTGCCGTTGGATGTTTTTAAGCCGCCCAAAGGCCTCCAACTAAGCTTCACGACTGTTATCCTACGATAACAACCGGGACCGACTGCTTAACGTGACCTCCGAATCACGCAGGAGCTCGTGATATAGTGCCACTAGCGGTCACCCATCCAGGTGCTGACCGCGCCGTTGTTGCTTACCCTCGGTGATTGTTTCTAATCACCGAGTACAACTGGGCTATGAACGCCTATGTACATACTATAGATAAATTACACCCAGATGCTTCTGAGTCTCACCTAGACTCAGAAAAACACTATTGGTGTCCGCTTCATTTAGGTCCCCCGCCACACAAGAATATTCCGCACTACGAGAGTTGACTTTTTACAAATATCCATGGGCTGTGGCAATCATTACTATTAGATAACTCGTCGGCTAGATAAAATCGTAAAAATAAAAAAAAAACTATCACAACTGAAGATACTCACTATTCCATTTTTTTTAAACACACAAGCAGGCAGACAAAAAAATGCGTCATCCCCCTTATCCTTTAGATCTTGAATTTGATCCTTCGTCAGGCCAAGCTCTTGGTGGCACTCCATAATATACGGTTCTATTCCTGTTTTCATAGCTTGTATTTCCTCTGGACTTATGGCCTAAATTAAAATGAATATATAGTGAAACATCATCTACCTAGTTTTTATTAATCTTAAGATTGTTTGCGGTCGGCTACTAGTTCAAACAGTTTTACCAGAATATCAGATTTTAGCGACTGATTCGAAGGTTGAACTAGTTATCAGTATTTTGAGAGCACTTACTTCACAATAACGATTGCCATAGATGTTCATGACAACTGGGAGCGACAGATTAACGTACTTGAGGCACAGGCGTGACACCATCAACTTCCATATCTCGGGCTTAACAGTACTTAATAATTTCTTAATTTTCTAACTTAATAATTTCTTGG
This sequence comes from Diaphora mendica, assembly GCA_949125395.1. Taxonomy (NCBI): domain Eukaryota; kingdom Metazoa; phylum Arthropoda; class Insecta; order Lepidoptera; family Erebidae; genus Diaphora; species Diaphora mendica. Next base: position 16,160,965 of record OX421324.1, on the reverse strand, counting down.
CAGAAAAACCTAAATACACTTTCAGGCCTAATGTCACAATTTCGTAAGTATGAGGAATGAATTGAAGTGTATTCATTTAAAGAAAGTATTTACAGACAGATTTATACATATTTTATATTTCGCAGAAATATTAGGCAATTTCATAGGTTAAGACCTATTATTTTTTACTACCAGGAATAAGTATTTCTTTTTTTTAGGTTCTACTTATGTATAATAACAACATAGTACATATTATACTCACCGAATACACACAAGAGGTTCCCAAACAAAATATGAAAGCCAGTAACAAAAACATTTCCAAAACTTTACAAACAGTGCTAATGTATTTTATTAATTGTTTTGCGCTTTTCAGGTTACCGAAATGAGCGAATATTGAATACAAAATAAACATTCCTGACACATTTATATACTAGAATCACGTTCAGTGCAAGATAATTACAATAATTTTCAATCTCACAAATTGATATACATTAAAACCCTAAATTAACTAAAGCAAACACTATAGAATAATAAATGTAATTCGAAGGTGGTAATTTGAACATTTATGGTGCTAATAATAAACGTTTTAAAATCAATTTAGAGACAGAATGTATTATTTTTTAATGGAGGACGTTACGTAAAGTGATGTTGCTGAGCCTGCTAATAAATTTCCAAGTTTCAGCAAATAAGTAACGGTTAAGTCAAGGATAGAAAACTCTTTTCTAGAAAAGTTAGTCATAAACATTACTAGTTTTTTTGGCAAGTCTATTTTAGTACTGGTAGTGAAGAAACATCACTACACATGTGTATGGTGTAACGGTGTAACGTCTCTGTAATGTCATATATAGCTACACTACACCATTTAATGTAAAAGAACAACGCCGGATTTTATATAGCCACCATCCCCACCATCCAATAGATATTACAATATTATCAAGGATTTGTGCTGGATTATTGATGGGTTCTGGGGCAGCTAGAACATCATCAATAACATCATTTTCGTCTAGACGGTTTTCTAGATTTTTTCCATTATAAGCTATTTGCCGTCATCCGTTACATACAACTAATTTTGTTATTAAAAAGATTCTGAAATAAAAAAATAATATTGTCATCTATATATATAAAAGCGAAATACCACTCACTTATTAATCACGAAATCTCAGAAAGTATAATACCTACAAACTTTAAATTTAGCAGGTAGGTTTCTTATAAGGTGTAGACATCCGCTAAGAACGGATTTTACGGGTTGGGCGTTTGTATGAAAGTCCTATGTTTTTGAAGTAACAGACTTGAAATTTAAAATGTATGCTCTTTAAATGGTGTGAAAGTGTACTTATAATGTATCTTTAGACATATTAAATAACTTCGAGGACGAGGTGAACAGGAGAATTTAGCTGGGTTGGGCAGCGTTTGGGAAACTTCGTTGGGTCTTTTCATCGTCGATCCCACAGTGCCTTAAGACGAAAGTCTTCATTCAGTGTGTCCTACCCGTCATGACATACGGACCCAAAACGTGAAACTTACGGCACGGCTGGCCCACAAGTTCAAAGTCGCTCAGCGTGCTATGGAGAGGATTCGGCGTTTCTCTGAGGGATCGCATTAGGTATGAGGTGATCCGGCAGATAACCAAGGTCATCGACATAGCCCAAAGGATTAGATTAAAAATACAGGTATGACATTCCGATCCGAGATACATAGAGCACGAGATGACGTCATCATCACTATCGCTGGTTCTCAAACTTTATACTTTTGGGGAGGTTTTACAACCTACTTAATTTAGTCAATAATTAAAATTTAGTAAATAATTTGAATATATAAGTTTTGATGCTGATTGTATATGACTATATAAACTGAGAGTCAGCCCAGAATTACGTCATTTTGTAAAAGTTAAAGTTGAAATTTTAAGGGTCGATAGTCTGACATATACTCAGAAAGGAATGGATAATCACTAAGCTGAAAGTGAGGCCGTTTTTTTTTGACGGCTCCACCCGCCTGTATATCGGTTATCGTAGTAATTTCCATAGCCTATACGTAAAATGTAGAGATGATTACCTGATGGTATTTTATTAATCCATTCTTTAAAAGGGTGTTTCACCTTTCAAAGTTCTGGAAGGGGTTCGATTGATTATGTAGTATTGCTTCGATCAAAAAACTTGTTGTACCGCCTTTTATAGCTCTGCTCTTACAGTTCCGAATAGAACAACAAACCATTTTGTTATCTTATATATAAAATGATCGTGTCACAATGTTAGTTACCATACTCCTCTGAAACGGCTGGACCGATTTTTATGAAATTGTGTGTGCATATCGGGTAGGTCTGAGAATCGACCAATATCTATTTTTTATACCCCAAAATTGTTTTTATGGCAAAACAACGTTTGCCGGATCAGCTAGTATACTATAAATACAAATTAATATTTGGGAATAGCTGTATACACTAGCACTGAACGAGACAGACTTATGCGTGTAACGAAGATAACGACATACGGAAAAACACTGGCATAGCACGTTTCAGTGTTACCAGTAGTGTGAAATAATAACTCCTAACCACCATTATTTCCTTTGTGAATTCGATAGAACAATAAAGTTTTACGTTATCATATTTTAAATGCAAATATTATGTTTCATTATGTACACAAAACAACAATTTAAATGCATTTTACATTTTTTTAAATATAATGGTTCCTGAAAATGTTTCCATCATTTCATGTTATGTTGCTATAAAGTGGTAACTGGATAGTGACGTCACCCTGTGTAGCTTTCGGAGTGTCATACCTGTATTTTTATATCATGGATGAGATGAAATATGTCATTATCTTAGGATGAAATGGGGACCGTTTTTCGAAAAAACAAAAAACGAACCAGTATGTATGTCAAAGTCAAACTAAAAAGATTATTATTTTGTGTCTATACTGTTATAATGAATCAAATGAATGTGAAAGTACCTATGTATCTAAGTGCTCATACGCACTGTCCGGTAAGCCGCGTTGCGGCTGCCCATCCGGCTGGCCACAGGATGCGGTTGCAACTGCGGTTAGCCGAGCGGCCACTAGCCGCAACCGCAACTGGAGAGTGCGTATAGGATTTGACGTTGCGATTTCGTCGAGTCATTTCCAAGATGGACGTTGAAGAAGTTGCAGCTATTTATTATATTTACATGCCATATGTAAAGAAAATGGTTCTGGGTGCATCCTTATTTGCATAGTATACGTGCGTGCGCTTTTGATGGCTAGCAACCGCATAGTAGCAAACCGCACTGCATCTGCGTGGTGCGTATAGGCATCGTCCGGCTACTTGTGCTTGCTCGGTCATTTTACGGAGCGATCCGATCTCGTTCATTGAGCCAAGTGAACTAGTTCGGTACTCTAGTTCTTTTAGTACATTTAGTACACTAGTTCAGAGCAGAAATGAATTGTTTCGATGAACGAGCCGAACGAGGCGATCGTTCATGAACTATATGCCTTTTAGTACGTAGTACACTAGCACCATATAGCGTAGTACTTTTAATGGTATTGCAATTGCTTGAATACGGGAATTTATGTAAATTTAAAAAATTAACTATTTTTAGATTTTCCTTCATACTTTACAGGCTTAGGACTGTCATTCTAATATTAATTAAGAACTTAAATATAAAAGTTACTGACTCTACGTAAAGTTAAGTTAAACGTTAGAGACATTATATAATGTAAAATTATAATAACACATTGTAGATATAAATAATTAGTCCAATTACTGTATCTCAGTAGGTACAGTAGCCACTTATTGTCCTTTTGAATTTTTGTTGTCATTTTTCTTTATATTTGTTAACACCTAGATGAATCTTTATTACTGCGATTGGGAATTATGTGTATAGTATTAATTGGACTTCAGATTTTAAATTGTATATTGTTACTTGTTATTGTGTGAGGCATGATCTGTTTTGTCTGTAACTATACCTATAGAGCAAAAATTAAAATAAAATTAGAATGGCGCATTTAAAAATATATACTCTTCGTTAATATATTTATCATCTCGCGGATTCCTGCAGCAGTAGGGTTATATTACCATAACATTGAAAGGAAAAGAAATGAACTAGAGAACTCATTTCTTAAGTGCTTTTAACTTTTTTTACAAATTAAGTACTAGCGACGCAACATTGTCAAACTATTGAATTTTGTAAATATTAGCTAAATAAAAGTAATAGCTAAAAAACAATGCAAATAAAGACTAGAGTTCTGTGATTCTGTCATTAACGCGTCAATGTACTTTTATTTTAAAAATGTTATCTACTCTGCTACTCGTTCGTATATCGAATTCCCATATATACGTCTCGCTCGTTCGTGGTGGCAGCGGGTGTACGATACGGCGCGGGCGGTGAGGCTCGAGCCGCGAACGACCGACCCGACAGCAGCCGGTGAGCCGTGTAGTGTACTATTCAGTACTATATAGTGAACTAAATGAACGAAGTACTATGAGCTTTGAGGAATAGTTCGTTCTAGTTCTTTGTCAGGAACTAGTTCCTTATAGTACGTAGTTCACGAACTACACAACTCGGCCGTCAGTCGGGCCGCAGCGCTCCGAGCGACCGGAGCGGTTGGGCGACAGCCGCATCTCAGTGCGTATAAAAACAATTTTTTCGTACATATTTTTGATTGCGGCTGACCGGACGGCTTAGCACATTCCGGCTTACCGCATTCCGGCTTACCGCATTCCGGCTTACCGCATTCCGGCTTACCGCATTCCGGCTTACCGCATTCCGGCTAACCGCATAGTGCGTATGAGGGCTAAATGTAAAAGTAGCCATGATGAAATCTGTGATTAAAGAGGTGTAATAGCCTAAAAAGTTCTAACTAAAAAACTAAAGGATTATGGTCGAATTTCGACCTCTGGGCGACCACTACTATCCTTAAATATAACATACTTCTAAATAATGACATAACTTTCTTAAATCGGTTTATTTATTGCGAAGTTCTGAAGTAACATTCATAAAAATCTAAACTTTATATCGTACTAGTTGTTGCCTGCGGCTCCACCCGCGTATATGTTGGTTATCGTGGCAAATAGTAGTCGATGTGTTATTCTGATTTATAAGCTATATTACTGTCAAGTTTCACCCAAATCCGTTCAGTAGTTTTTGCGTGAAAGAGTAACAAACATCCATCCATCTATCTATTCGTCCATACTTACAAACTTTCGCGTTTATAATATTAGTATAGATTATACCGATTCCCTGAATTATAATATTCCCCGAATTTAGATCCCACAACTCTTTTTTTAAAAGTTGGATATAAAAATAAATTGCCTACAATAGTAAAATAAACTGACATTTGTGTTTAAGATCCGTAACGAGTAACATTTATTATAATCATGGTTGTAATTTACGCTTATAATAAATAGCATCGATTTGTTGATTCAGTCCTTGAAAGTGTCACTAAGGTTTTTTTGCTTTTGGCATTTTGCTGTGGGTGCTATATTCAAATTACAGAAACGTGCGATTACAATATTCTATTGCATGGACCCTCGCTAGTCTAAAAGACACATTTAAAGAATTTTATAACATATTTGCTCGTAAAGGGTCTCTTATTTCACCAATTTCAATATCGTAATGTATCTCATTACGTACTTGTGGGTTATTGTAATGTAAAACGCACGTTTTTTTTTAATAAAGTAAAACTCACGGTTCATCAAGATGCTTGAACAATGCTCTTTTAAATATTAGCAAAGAGTTTTTATGTCAGAAAAGTGGTCATCATTTTATGAGTGAAAGTAGGAGAAAAGAAAGTAGCCTCCGCCGCTGCCACCGACTGCTGAACTCTGTGGTCTCGTTTCTCCTACTTTCACTCAAGAGAGTGAAGGAGAGACTGGTGAAATTTTAATTAATAATATTAACTTGACAAGCTTACAAATGCCAACTGGCAACGTAATAATCAATTTTACAAATTGTTCAAATTTTTATAACTGCTTTAACAAGTCATTAAAGATTTATTCGATCAAGAAAGACCGAGTTTTATTTATTTCCTCGCAAATATGTTATAAAACGTCGTATGACATACGTGCGCTTTGAGAATTACAGCCTCAGCTTTCTTGTAGAGCTCGCCTGCGGCTCGGGCTAGCAATATCTCCTCGGTTGTAATTTTTAACTTACCGCACTTTTATCATAATGTACTATTATACTCTCACGTTGCCATCGCTTTACACTATGGAGAATATAATGTACGTTTTATTGCAAATAAAGCAGTAGTTCCAAGGTTTAGATTAACTAAAACCAACGCTAAATCATTTCTAGGGAATTATTTATTTAAAATTTTATGCACTTTTGTACATTGGCGGACTTAATGCCCAAGGCATTCTCTTCCAGCCAACCTTAGGGTGGTGTAGAAATCTTGTAAGGTAGGTGGTGCCCAGAGGATTTCGTATGGAACTAAGTACAACTACACAAAAGAAAGAAAGAAATACTGAAACATACATAAACACATATAGAATACATAATTTTGTCTGAAATACACGCACATATAATATAATATATATGCATATATATATATAAATATACAACATATATACTTCATCAACATCGTCTTTATAATAAACTGCCAAATAGTAATGATAGTTTTGTTTAGCTTGTTATTACTACCAGCTTCCCCATAGCCCCTATTCCTAGCTTAGACCTGCCTACACAGATAAACTTTCAGCTTTAATAAAATAACGTATGCCTGGCCATCGTTGGATCTTGGTCGATAGATTATAATGATTTGATTTTGCAAGCCCCGAATACTTGCTATTTCGACCCTCATCACTTCTATTAAGGCCACACTTTATACGTTACCATTCCTGACTTATTTTTGGAGATTACTACTGCTGTAAAAACGGCGCCCAAATAAAAAGTTTTCTATATATTTTATAATTGCAAATAAATTATATTAAATAACTAACAATAAATTTAAGAGACTTCAAAAAAGGAGGTGCGTATCAATTCGACTGTATTTTTTTTTTATATTTGTTACCTCATATCTTTCGACTGGGTGAACCGATTTTGATGATTTTTCTTTTATTAAAAAGCTGGTGCTTCCCATGTGGTCCCATTTCAGTCCATTGGTCCAGATTAAAGTCGGATTATTTTCGTTAAAATAAACATCAAAATTTAATTGGTTATTGGTGATTTTCATATTGAATGACTTCTTGTAAAAGTGTACTATTATCCGGCAAATTATCAACTGGAGTAGCAAAGGTTTTTTTGTCAGTTTTTCAGCTTCAATATATTTTCTAACCGTTTTAATGCCTGATAACCGAGACTCTTTCCAGTAGCAGGCAACTTCTGTAGGTGTCGTATCTTCAATTCTGCGATGGGTCCACATAAGTAATGCTAATGCATGTTTGCAACCACCTGTGCATTTATTATAAAATAAATAAAATAAGCTTTTATTGCTGTTTGTTTGTTCTACATTCCTATGATATGATTATAAATTAAATTAAACTAACATAACTCTAGGTTTTTTTATTAAAGTTAATTGCTACAAACGGTAACGGGTTTGAGTTTGGGTCTTTTGTTAACAGCTTGTCTTGCGACATAGGCCTCCTCTAAAGATTTTCATATTAGCCTATCCTTAGCGATTCGACACCATGTTGGACCGGCTTCTTGTTTGTTATCGTCTTTCCAACGCTTAGTCTGCCTAACTTTTTTTTTTTTTTTTTTTTTGAGAGAGAGACTCTACTCTGCCTGATGGAAAGCATAAGCAGAATCCAAGAGTGGTGGTCACCATGCTCACTGCGAATGCAGACAATGCAGCACGACCCACACCATGGCGGCCTAGTGTTGCTACTGCATCTTTTAGTCTAGTCAACAAGTATGGAACTTGTTGACTAGACTAATTGGGCCTCCGATCTCGCACTCACCAACGAAACACGACAGCATGCTGTCATTTTACGTTGATTTTCTGTGCTGTCCGTTCGTGCTGAAATCAGCGTGGCTCTACTACCTTTACTTTTTTTACCGTCTCTGGGGTACCACTCTGTTACATTTTTTGTCCACTTCTCCCTATTCTCTCTCATCATACGCCCTGTCCACTTCTATTTTATTGTTTTGGATTTAGTAATTACGTCTTTGAACTTGGTTTTATCCTTTATGTCCTTTTTTATTACTCTGTCATGTCTCATAACACCACTTACACTTCTTTCAATACCGTTTTGGCATACTTTTATTATATTACTTAATTGCTCTGTTAATGCCCATGTTTGGCAGCCGTAAGTTAGACAAGGTAATATGGATGTGTGACTTTAGCTTTTACATAGCTTGGCATATCCTTGCTTTTCATTATTTAACTACTTAGTGAAATAATGAAAAGCGTTTCCATGTATTGGCTATCCTTCTATCGATTTCCTTTTGCTTAGTATTAGTTGTGGAAATTAACTGGCCCAAGTAAACGTATTCGTTTACTTGGGCCAGTAAAACTTTTCGTTTATTATTTATTTGGATGTTGCATATTTTTTATTTTCAAGTTTTTAGTTTTTAATTTCATTACATAGTACTTTTCTTCTGTATTCTACTAGTCAACTCCTTTCATCTGATACCCATATTAAATTTGGCGGGAGGACCAAAAATAACCCTGAATGTAAAAATTAAGGTTGAAAAATAAATCAATTCGACATCATCATCATCAGAGTCGTCGGAGCTTGTGTCATCATCTCGAACTTCAATTATTATTTCGTGTTCAATAAAATTGTAGAAGTGGACGTCGCGCATCCAGTCAGATAATATTGCTTCTTTGACGTGTCGTACTACATTCGCCCAGTTTTCAGCGGTCACTTGACCACAAGCTTCTTCCAACAAACTGAGCATTTTGTTTGCGATGAAGGGAGATGTTTTTTTTGTTTTTGTTTTTAAAAAAGATAACTCCCGCACTAGGAATAATTCCTGTGTCGCGGGGGACTTTACAAATATACATGAAACGAACACAAAAAACACCCAGACTCAGAACAACAATTTGTGGATCACACAAAGTATTGTCCTAAGTGGGATTTGAACCCACGACACTTGGCGAAGTAGGAAACGGCGTGATGACCGTTAAACCACTAGGCCAAACGTGCATGTATTGGTACGTGCTGCGTTTCCTGTGAAAGAATTATGTGATTGTTAAAATAATACTATTAATGAAATTGATGTTAAAGAATTTATCAAGAAGAAATAATTTTTTTACTGACCTTTGATTTGTGCCCATATCAGCTCTATGGCATTTTATTGACAACGATAGGGTGGCAACCTGATCACTGTGTGACCGCGTTGCTTTGCTGCTTCGTCCAGTAAATATACTGGCTCCCTCGGTTTGTGTGTGGTCACGCAGTTCGCACTTGAGCATTGTCATGTCGGCATTTACGCCCTTGTTTATGAGCCACTCTATTATATCGGCTTTTTGTTTGCCATCGTCGGAGCCTTGTCAAGTTGCATGGAATGATAGGATGTATTATCCATTATTATTATATGACGACCATCCAGGTTGTCCATCATTTTATAAAACCATTCCGAAAAAGTTTCGAAGTTCATCTCTTCGTGATACTCATTCGTTTTTTTGAATTTAAATGCCAGTAAACAGTTTGGCACAAACCCTTGGGCAGTACCTGCGTGGCAAATTATCAGTCTCTCCCCTTTTCCTTCTGGTACTTTTGTAGACGATTGGGCAGTATCATCGTTCCATGTTTTTTTAACAGTGTGATCATTCAACCAAGTTTCATCTAAAAACACAACTTTTGCCCAATCGGTAATATTTTTGCTTTTCTTAAGAAATCAGCCCGTTTGAGGGCAATGTCATTCCTTTCCATAAGAATCTTGCGGTTGTTGGATTTTTGGTAATGAAATCCAATCCTACGCAATAGTTTTGACAGCGAGGTTCGACCGGCGTCATATAAATCTGCTTCTCTTAGTGTCACCAGCAACTTGTCAAGTGTGGGCAATTATTTTCTTGAATAATAACCATAAATGTGGTTCCGTATGGGCATACGGCACCATTGAAAATCGACAATATTGACGATAGGTTGGATACGCCTACGTTTCTTATTAGGGGACGACAGTTTATTCTCCTCATCACCTTCTTTATCATATTTTTCCGTACAGATTCGTGTCACAGTAGCTAATCCAATCCCCAAAGTGTCAGCTACACGTTGCCGCACTTGAGACAATGGTATTAATGATCCCCCATTTTGTGACTCACGCTCAAAATAATCGCGTAAGCTAATCACAAACTAACGCGTTTCACTGTTGAGTACAGTTTTTCTCACCCTTTTAGGCATGTTTAACAAAAGTTCAAAACAAAAACTTAACTGTTCCCGACGTTCGGCTTATATGGCCAGTCGATGGAACGATGGAATGCGTAATTCAAATTAAAATTATTTTTTTTTACCTTATTTTTCTAAAAAGAGTTATACCAGCTAAAGAGACCCCAACTACTAGCCAAAGAGACCCCAACCAAAAGGAGGTTCTTAACAATAACTTAACAATGATCTTTAATAATGATTTTTTGTAATCGATATTTGTAACAGTTACTGCCTATTATTCGTGTCCCATCCGTCAGACCGATGTAACATTGTACAAGCGTCTATAATTTTCAGTGTTCCTATTTAAATTATACTTTGAAGCAATAAAAAGTCTTAAAATTTTCGGATAGCGCTTGAATCTTTAGGGACTTTTGTGTTATATATATTTTTGTAATATTTTTACAATTTTTAAAATTTTAAATTAAGATAATAAATATGTTCGTCATTGCAAAGTTATGTCGATCAGAAAAATTTACATCTGTCAAAAAGATCAAGCTAACTTGTACACTCATTTTGTCGCACACTTAATGCAGCATCGGCCGCCGCTTGTTTACATGTATTGACCGATACACACATGTGCTCACTCATCTCGCTCGGCGCCACCTTTTTATTATTCACTGATTCTGTAACTACCTCCGCAAACGAAATAATAAAAATATTCAGTTTTTTCTCGGTTTGAGAGAATTCTTTGTTGCCCATAATGGAATTATGATCTTCAGAATTCTGCGGAGGGTGACCATCATACAAATCAATAGGGTCACTATCAATTGTCCACCCACTATTTAAACAGAAGGAGGATGGGGGGAATTTTGTACCCTGAAATTATTTCCTAAGATTCTCTAAATGCTCTAAAGTGGCGCACGTTTCCTTCACATTTTTGATCAGAGCCTGCACAATCATCAAATCGTGTAGTTTCATTCTGTGTTATTTCATTTTCTTCCCAAACTGAATTGATGATGGCTTGAAAACTAGTACAGTACGACTTAACGGGTATTTTTTTCGTGGAGTTACTGCCATCGGCCCTCCAAAACCAATTACTAGGTGACATCGAAGTTCTTTAGCAATACCTATTGAACTATTTATGACGTAATTACCCATAAAAATTTAAGTTCAAGAACACCGAAATACAACTGGGATTCAGTTTCTATCGTAATCGAGTTAGTAATAGGTACCGTTCGTACCTTTTTTCAGTTACCTAACTAGGCAGAACGGTAGAACTAAGGTAAACAGCACCCTGATTTAAACTGGGAAGAAATTGCTCCGGCATTCGGCATAAAACGACAAGAGTAATTTAAAAAGTAATAGTGACGAAGGAACAGGCAATGACAGAACTTTCACGCAAAACATTATAAGGCAATAAATAAAATCAAATTGCAACAAACTCTTTTATTGCAATCAAGAAATATGTTAAAATCAAATAATCCTTTTTTCCATATAATGCAGTTGGTAGTAGTAGGTAGTTCTAACAGTTAAACATCTTCTCTCAAATGATAGTCTGAAAATGAAAAACAAAAGTTAAAACCCGCTTGTCTAATTGACGGCATTCGAAAGTGAATGAGATTCGGCAATGAATTTGAAATGTATACAAATAGTGACACACAGGGATGATACAAAAGAAATTAAAATCTTTAATCAATGCTCGGAAAGTATGATTATTGAAAATCTTCTAACCTTCTTTTTAAGGAATGTCAAATATACAGTATTGGAGCCCATCAGGGGACATAGAACATTAGGTCAAGTTATTGACATTATTGACAAATTCTCGTTCCTTATTACACCTAAGAAGTATTTTATAATAATTATTAAAAACATAAAAAGTAAATGAAATAGTTACTTGTAGAAGTTTGTATAAATTCAATAAATAATACTACTTACAGTTGCTTTGAGTTCTTTAACACATTCCAAAAATAGCTTAGCTCTTTCACAGCCTTTATCTCCATCGCTAACACTTTCGTCGTTTACTGAAAAAAATAGTTTATTTCAAGTGTAAAAAGTATTGTTAAATAAAAAATAATATATATTCTATCTGATTCAATTTGAAACATTAAACAATTGTGACATGTATTAGTTTTGTAAAGGTATAAATAATTAAGTAAATTTGAGTGCGTGTGTTTGCGAACGCGTTTGTGCTTGTATCCATACGTACGATTACGATTTATTCCACTGCGCGATATAAATAAAATATATATATAAAGTAAACTTTTGAGTATCCTCATTTCACCTTGGATGTATTTCACCTACCTGATATCACCCAGGTGAAATAATTCAACTTAAACGATGTCCTTTGTTCAAATTGTAATTGATTCACCCAGATTAACAAAGGCGACAGTTTTTATTCATCTTGTGTACTTTTATCACCCACATGAGGTATAATAAAAACTTTCAAATTCACAGATGGTTTGTTCCACTTTGTTCAACTGGTTAATAAAGTGAAATAAATTGTACGTGTATGTAGTACCGTAGGCTTCAAATAGTTACAGACTTCAAGTATCTTAAATTTCATTCTGTTAACAAAACTTATTTCGATAGCCACAAATGACGTACCTTTAGAGCACTCTTTTGTGACGTTTTCAATTTCTGCTAAAGAGTCTTCACGTTTGATATAAAGCTTATGGAATTCTGTTGACTTTGGAACATCAATCATTGCCTTCTTGTCGAACTGTAAAACAACAAGCAACGAATTATTTAAAAAAATGAGTTAATATCTTTATTACATTAATTGAAGAACTGAAAAGATAGAAATAACTGAAAAGAAATGTTTTTTTTTATTATTATTTTGATGTACCCAGTGTCACTCTCACGACTAAGACGAACCTATTGACACCAGTCACATAAAATACGACAAGCCGTTTAGGCTCTAGGGCGTGCCAAAGAAATATACATACATACATACATACACTCGAAAAACAACCCACCTTATTTTGTAGTTGGGTAAAAATTATGTAACATGTATAAAACAGACTATTTTTAACCGACTTACAAAAAGGAGGAGGTTCTATGTTCCACTGTATGTATTTTTCTTTTTTTATGTATGTTCACCGATTACTCCGTCAGTTATGGACCGATTTTGAAATTTTTTTTTGTATTCGAAAGGGTATGCTTCTGAGATGGTCCCATTGCCAGCATATCAGGATCTGATGATGGGATCCCAGGGAAATCGAGGGAAACCCTCATTTTTTATAGGCACATACTATGTTTTTCGTATATTTTCTAAAGTTACACCGGTATTTGCGTCTGGCAGTCATCATTTTATGATGATGAGCTGATGATGTAAGGTACAACTCTTTAACGGTTAGGAGTTGGAGGATAAATCTTTAAATATCATATGTATATATGTTACCTTAAGTCGTATTCTTTCAAATTATTTAGGTAAGCTGGTGATGGAAGGTGGAAGGTACAACTCCTCAACGGTTAGAAGTTGGAGGATAATTCTTTCATTTTCATACGTATCTAAAGACCTTCAGTCGTATACTTTCAAGTTATTTAGGTGAGCTGATAATAGAAGGTTAAACTCTTCAACAGTTAGGGATTAGAGGATGATTTTAATATTACACGTACGTATAGACCTTAATTTGTATTCTTGATAATGAAATTTGATGAAATAGTTCAACTTACTACTTACCTACGATTGATTGCACTAAAAACTGAAAAATAAAAACTTTTTATAAAAAAAAAAAAACGACTTCCAAAAAAACATCCAACGAAAACTATCTGCCAAAAAGCGTAAAATAAACTGGTTCGTCAAAAATTGCCCATACCTCATTCTTTATTCATTTCAATAGTAGTATTATAATGTGTGCTAGGTACCTAAAATCTGTTTAAAGTCGGTGCTAAGCCAAAAAGAATACAAACGAACAATTACAAAAGTCTAAGCGATAGTCACTTGGCACCGACTTCAAACAGATTGTAGGTACCTAGCACACATTATAATACTACTATTGAAATGAATAAAGAATTAGGTATAGGCAATTTATGAAGAACCAGTTTATTTTACGCTTTTAAGTGTCTTTTTGGAAGATAGTTTTCGTTGGATGTTTTTTTGGAAGTCGGTTTTTTTTTAAGTAAGCATACAGTGGACAAACTTTTTTTTGGTATCTACTTAAACAATGGAAGTATTTAAATCGATGAAAAATGCCCTAAAAGAAACTTCATTATTTATAGTCAAAAGCGATCTCAGTTTTTATGTAATTACTTGCAACCCGGCTTCGCACGGAAATCTTTCAAATTTTCGGATTTCCTCTACTACGTATAATATACATGTATCACACATATAAACCTTCCTCTGGACACATTATCTATTGCTGAAAAGTGGATTAAAATCCATAGAGTAATTTAAAAGTGCTAATCGAACAGACAGCGGCAAGGACTTCATTTTTACCCGACTACGGCAAAGCCAAAGGAGTGTTATGATTTTGACAGGTTATGTATGTATGTATGTTCATCTGTTCCCTCATAGCTCCTTAATTACTTATTAGACCTGGACAAATGAGGTATCGTTAGAAGCGTCTTGATCGTCCGCTAGTTATAGGATGACGTGTCACTGAATCTAATGTGGCGCCCTCTAGCCGACATAAAGTACTGTATTAAAAAATAAATTTGAGATAAATATGCCGTGTTTGGTATCATTCGAAAGGGCGTTGCTAGTTCATTTCAAAAGTATTTATTATTAGCATTTTCTCGTGACTTTGTCCGTATTTATTCGATAATTGTGATATTTTTATGGTACCTATTTAAAATATACTTTGCAAAGAAATGAATATTATAGAGGTACCAAAACATTATAAATAAAATCACACGTCACGTAGAAATGTACCATAACACATTAACAAGGCGTGACTACGGCTTTTGAAACTTGTTTCAGACTTTTTTCGTTTTTGTCGTAGTTGGGTTTTAGTTTTTACTTTTTTATACTATGAAAAGTGCGTAATATAAGTAAAACTATAACACCTACAAACCTGAAATTTGGCAGGTAGGTTCCTTATAGGGTGTAGACATCCGTTGAGAACGGAGTTTACGAAACTCCACCCCTAAGGGAGTAAAACTGGGGTTGGATGTTTGTTGTTGAAAATTAACATGTATGATGGTGTGGAGGTGTACTAATAATGTATCTTTAGTAATCAACCCCCTTTTGGGGTTAAAACGGGGGATGGTAGTTTGTATGAAAGTCGAATTTTATTAAAGTTAAAGTAATTATGGCAGAAGGATATTAAATGATATGCATAAGAATTATCATATATATGTATATACTAGGTTAGCCCCGTGGTGTTACCCACAGTACAAAAACAACCGCGGGTAACGCCGCGAAGCAAAGCTAGTGATTTATAAAATTAATAACATGATTGATTTCAAATTCAACTTGAGATTTTTTTTGATAATGTCTGCTAAAACATATTTATATGGATTATTAAGGAGAATAATAAGAACTAAAAATCACAAGCTAAAATTCAAAAATTTAAAAAACTTCCAATGATATTTTTGCAGACAATCTGTTATTCTTCCCCACTTTCACCCCCATAACTTTTAAACGACTCAACCGATTTTCATGAAACATGTCTAAGAACACTCGCACATAACTCACCTTTCATACAAAAAAAACTAAATTGAAATCGCTTCATCCATTGTCGAGCTACGGTGCCACAGACAGACAGACAAATAGACAGACAGACAGACACGTCAAACTTATAACACCCCTCTTCTTGTGTCGGGGGTTAATAAATTACTCCCAAATACAGAACAAATGATCGTTCTCAGCACACTATATTTGTAAGCGGTGGGAGTCGATTCTAGGACCACAGGCTCAGCAGGCAAGATCATTAACTAATACACTAACAAGGCAGTCCTTATGCCATGTCTTTATGTTTACGTTACTTAGAAGTACCTACTTAGAAGACGGTAGACCGTGGGAAAGCTGTTTCGCTAAGTGTGTGCTAGAATTGTTCAGAGTGATATGACAGCGTCACAGTAAACGTAAGTAGTTTCACAGTGAGAAAGAGGTTACTGGAGTCTAAACCCTCTCATCCTGATTCTGGGAAAGGGGATTGAAAGCAGCGGCATCGCATTTTTTTATAATTAGCTGCCGAAATGTCTCTATTCAGCCTGATTGAAATCATGATTAGATTCTACCAAGAGTGGTGGTCACAACTGCACTTGCACTTCTGACTGCACAATGACAAAGTGGTTTAAGCGGTCGCCATGCCGCTTTGTACTGTGTGATCCTCAAATGATTACTCTGAATCTAGTTGTTCTTGGTGTCCGTTTGATGTGCGTTTACAAAGTCCACCGTGACACAGGAATATTCTGACTACGGGAGTTGTCTTTTTAAGAAAACCCTTGAGTTACAAATATCCATGGGCTGCGCCAAATATTTCCAACAGATAACCCGTCGGCTGCATATTATAACGTAAAAAAACTATAACAACTAAAGATTCTTACCATTCCCATTTTTTTGAACACGCAAGCAGGCAGACAGAAAAATTTATCGTCCCCTTTTTCGACTAGATCTTGAATTTGATCCTTCGTCAGGCTGAGCTCTTGGTAGCACTCCATAATATACGGTTCTATTCCTGTTTTCAAAGTCTGTATTTCCTCTGGAGTCATGGCCTAAATTGAAATGAATTTGTAGTGAAACATCATCCGTGTTTATTTATCTCAAGATTATTTGGGATCCGCTACTAGTTCAACCGGTTTTATCAGAATATCAGATTTTCTATTGTGACTGATTTGATTTAAGGTTGAACTATTTATCAGTATTTTTGAGAGCACCTATTTCCCAATAACGACTGCCATAGATGTTCATGACAACTCGGAACGACAGCTTAACGTACTTGAGGCACAGGCATGAAACACCATCTACTTACATACTTTGGGCTATTGATAATTTCTTGGAAGAAAAACCTAAATACATTTTTTAGGTCGACCCAGAAATCGAACCAGATTTCTTAGATTGAGGTTGCAAATATAAAAGCCATCTTTGAAATGTTTAACTTTTACCAACGCAAAACCAATTCAATATCTTTAAAGATGGTCCGTACCGAAAGGGTCAGCACCGAAAAACAGTTACTCTGTCAGGCTGTCCTTTGAGAGAAAGCATTTACAGAGAGATTTATACCTATTTTATATTTCGGAGAAATATATTTTACTACAAGGATAAAAAAAAAAGTTTTACTCAAGTATAATAACAACATAGTACATAATATTATACTCACCGAATATACATAAGAAGTTCCCGAACAAAATATGAAAGTCGTAAGCAACAAAAACATTTCCAAAACTTTACGAACAGTACTGATGAATTTTATTATTATTTATTTTTCGGTTTTCAGGTAACCGAAATGAGCGAATATTGAATACAAAATAAAAATTCCTGACACATTTATATACTAGAATCATGCTCATAGTGCAAGGTAATTACTATAATTTTTAATATCACAAATTGATATGCATTAGAACCTTAAATGAGCTAAAGCAAATATTATAGAATAATAAAGGTAATTCAAAGGTGGTAATTTGAACATTTATGGTGCGTATAATCAACGTTTCAAAATTGATTTAGAGACTGCCTTTATTATTATTATTTTATGCAGGACGTTACGTAAAGTAATGTTGTTGAGACTACTAATAAATAAATTAAATTAAAAAGATTTTTAAAAACAAGTTTTTACTGGAATGCCTCGAGACGAATCAAAAGTCCAAACTCGATGATGTTGCGACGTTTCTTTACAGAGTTCCTATGGCCACCTTTCAGCTCCAGCATCAGATCAGCTCCATTTCATTATAATATTGTATTGTCACGCTGTATACATATGCTTGCAAAATTTCAGCAAAATCGATTGAAGATATCTGCTTCAAAATTGAGTTGCAAGATTCCACCCGAACATACAAGCATACATACATACATTGCAAGTTAATAAAAAGCTTGTAATATTCATGTTTCAGCAAATAAGTAACCTTCGATTAGACCGTTTACACTTGAAGGATAGCTAGAAATGTGAGTCATAAACTTTAATAGTTTTTTTGCCAAGTGAAGAAACATCACTACACACATGTGTATGGTGTAATGGTGTAACGTTTCTGTAATGTCACATATAGCTAACACGATTTAATGTGAAAGAACAACGCCGGATTTTATATAGCCACCATCTCCACCATCCAACAGATATGGGATACATGTCTTTATTTTTCCATAAAAAGATTTGTCATTGTTTATTATTATATTATATCTGTTAGAATTTACTATTGCATATAATCATATAGAGTATTACAATATTATCAAGCATTTGTGCTGTATTATTGATGGGTTCTGGAGCATCTACAACCTCATCATTAACTTCATTTTTATCGAGACGGTTTTCTGGATTTTTTCGTGTGCGTGTGAACTGAGGGACCATAGTGATATTTTTGTTTGAAATTTTTATAAGATTTAGTAGTAGGCTCAAAACAATTGTAGAACAAATATGAGAATTTGTAAAAAGATATGTTAAAAACTACAGCCCTTTAAGTGTGGTCCCTCAATCCTCACATACCATCAGCCGGATCTCGGCAAGTATGTAAAAAATAAGGTATTGTGACTGCAGACATTTAGTAGAGAATTTGTAAAGATATATACTAAAATAACTGAGCACAAATCATCAACGATTAAAAAAATACAACGACTATACTGTGGTCCCTCAGTCCACACACGAAAATTTTTGTTATGCTGAATATTACCACATCAACGGAATAAAATCTTTATTTTCTTACATAATGTTTTAGAAAAAGTCTCACAGCAATTTGTAAAAAATAAATTTTAAAAAAATATCGACGCACTTTGAAGATATTTATAATTAAAGCTGGTCCCTCAATCCTCACGTTCTCAAACATACTTGCATGTCTAGCTGCTAGACGACTAAAGTATCACAAAGTGTAGTGTATTAAACTTTTTGTAAAAAGTTTCTACAAAATAATAGATATCTAAAATTGTGTGTATCTTACCTCTAAAATCAGATTATAGCATTTGAGTGATCTTATGAACAGATATACGAGTAGTGTGACCACACAATGAAACAAAATGTAGACTACCAATATAATTTTTATTTAATAGTCGAAACCCAAGGTTGTACGGTTGATTTAGTGTTATGTTACATTACGTATCTTAACAAAGCATGAAATAAAGTAGCTTTTAGACGCTTATCACCATTTAGGCTATGTTTCAAGGAAGCTTTATGTACTTATAATACCCCAGTATTTTACAAACCATTATGGTGACATAGTGGTATTATTTATACTGCTCAGTTTTATACGTTCTATGAACACATAAAATTGAACATTTAAAAACTCAGGATTTTGTAAAATATTTACATTATTACATTTTTTATTACATTATTACAATCACAATACAATACATTTTTTATTACAATTACATTATTTATATTTGTAAATATTTTACAAAATCCTGTGTTTTTAAATGTTCAATTTTATGTGTTAATAGAACGTATAAAACTGAGCTGTATAAATAATACCACTATGTTACCATAACGGTTTGTAAAATACTGGGGTATTATATGTACATAAAGCTTCCTTGTGTTTCAAGGAAGCTTTATGTAGCCTAAATGGTGATAAGCGTCTAAAAGCTACTTTATTTCATGCGTTGTAAAGATACGTAATGTAACATAACACTAAATCAACCGTACAACCTTGGGTTTCGTCTATTACAATAAAAAATATAATGGTAGTCTACATTTTGTTTCATTGTGTGGTCACACTACTCGTATATCTGTTCATAAGATCACTGAAATGCTATAATCTCATTTTAGAGGTAAGATACACACAATTTTAGATACCTATTATTTTGTAGAAACTTTTTACAAAAAGTTTATTACACTACACTTTGTGATACTTTAGTCGTCTAGCAGCTAGACATGCAAGTATGTTTGAGAACGTGAGGATCGAGGGACCAGCTTTAATTGTAAATATCTTCAAAGTGCGTCGATATTTTTTTTTTATTTTTTTTTTACAAATTGCTATTAGACTTTTTCTAAAACATTATGTAAGAAAATAAAGATTTTATTCCGTTGATGTGGTAATATTCAGTATAACAAAATCTTTCTTGTGTGGATTGAGGGACCACAGTACAGTCGTTGTATTTTTTTAATCGTTGATGATTTGTGCTCAGTTATTTTAGTATATATCTTTACAAATTCTCTACTAAATGTCTGCAGTCACAATACCTTATTTTTTACATACTTGCCGAGATCCGGCTGATGGTATGTGAGGATTGAGGGACCACACTTAAAGGGCTGTAGTTTTTAACATATCTTTTTACAAATTCTCATATTTGTTCTACAATTGTTTTGAGCCTACTACTAAATCTTATAAAAATTTCAAACAAAAATATCACTATGGTCCCTCAGTTCACACGCACACAAAAATGTGTGCGTGTGAACTGAGGGACCATAGTGATATTTTTGTTTGAAATTTTTATAAGATTTTATAGATATATACTAAAATAACTGAGCACAAATCATCAACGATTAAAAAAATACAACGACTATACTGTGGTCCCTCAGTCCACACACGAAAATTTTTGTTATGCTGAATATTACCACATCAACGGAATAAAATCTTTATTTTCTTACATAATGTTTTAGAAAAAGTCTCACAGCAATTTGTAAAAAATAAATTTTAAAAAAATATCGACGCACTTTGAAGATATTTATAATTAAAGCTGGTCCCTCAATCCTCACGTTCTCAAACATACTTGCATGTCTAGCTGCTAGACGACTAAAGTATCACAAAGTGTAGTGTATTAAACTTTTTGTAAAAAGTTTCTACAAAATAATAGATATCTAAAATTGTGTGTATCTTACCTCTAAAATCAGATTATAGCATTTGAGTGATCTTATGAACAGATATACGAGTAGTGTGACCACACAATGAAACAAAATGTAGACTACCATTATATTTTTTATTGTAATAGACGAAACCCAAGGTTGTACGGTTGATTTAGTGTTATGTTACATTACGTATCTTTACAACGCATGAAATAAAGTAGCTTTTAGACGCTTATCACCATTTAGGCTACATAAAGCTTCCTTGAAACACAAGGAAGCTTTATGTACATATAATACCCCAGTATTTTACAAACCGTTATGGTAACATAGTGGGTGATAAGCGTCTAAAAGCTACTTTATTTCATGCGTTGTAAAGATACGTAATGTAACATAACACTAAATCAACCGTACAACCTTGGGTTTCGTCTATTACAATAAAAAATACAATGGTAGTCTACATTTTGTTTCATTGTGTGGTCACACTACTCGTATATCTGTTCATAAGATCACTGAAATGCTATAATCTCATTTTAGAGGTAAGATACACACAATTTTAGATACCTATTATTTTGTAGAAACTTTTTACAAAAAGTTTATTACACTACACTTTGTGATACTTTAGTCGTCTAGCAGCTAGACATGCAAGTATGTTTGAGAACGTGAGGATCGAGGGACCAGCTTTAATTGTAAATATCTTCAAAGTGCGTCGATATTTTTTTTTTATTTTTTTTTACAAATTGCTATTAGACTTTTTCTAAAACATTATGTAAGAAAATAAAGATTTTATTCCGTTGATGTGGTAATATTCAGTATAACAAAATCTTTCGTGTGTGGATTGAGGGACCACAGTATAGTCGTTGTATTTTTTTAATCGTTGATGATTTGTGCTCAGTTATTTTAGTATATATCTTTACAAATTCTCTACTAAATGTCTGCAGTCACAATACCTTATTTTTTTACATACTTGCCGAGATCCGGCTGATGGTATGTGAGGATTGAGGGACCACACTTAAAGGGCTGTAGTTTTTAACATATCTTTTTACAAATTCTCATATTTGTTCTACAATTGTTTTGAGCCTACTACAAAATCTTATAAAAATTTCAAACAAAAATATCACTATGGTCCCTCAGTTCACACGCACACATTTTTTCCATTATTAGCTATTTGCCTACCGATCCGATACCTACTAATGGTGTTTTTAAAAAGTTACTGAAATAAAAATAACAACATGTTTTATATTTACATATGACACGACTATTTTAGTAGTACTGTAGTTGGGTTAGTAGCTTGTAATGCAGAAACCACAGATTAACTAGACCATTTAATTGTATCTATTTTGGTTCCTGAGACACTGACTACCTACGGTCCACTATGTCAAGGATGAATGCCGCACGACAGTGGCGAACCTAGGAAATTATTTCGGGGATACCATATTTTGTAAACCTTTAAAATGCATAAAGAATTTAAGTATAGGCATATGTTACCAGCAATCTGAATAATTCAGGTATTATTATACGGCAATGTATGAAATATATGATAAACCACTAGGCCAACAGTGCAGTGCAGTTTGCGTGGATTGTTTTTATCTGTTCCCGTAGATATCACACCGGCATACTGCTGCGCATTAGGCATTGTATAGAATACCTAGGCAAAGTATAAAATAAATAATATTTTAAACATTACGTATGGATACAATGGTCTACGACTGAATTCGTTCTGACGGTGGGAACGTCGAAGAGACGGCGCCGGATCATGAGCCCGGAAAGCTTCGGCGGAACGCACATACGCAAGCCCTTAGGGCTCGAGCGCGGCTCGACGAGCGCTTTGTGCCAGACCCGATCGAAGGCCTTCGCAATGTCCAAACTAACTGCCAATGCTTCCCATCAGTCTCAATCCCCTGTGCCCAGCGATGTGTCAGGTATACCAGAAGATCACCAGCCGATCTACCCTTACGGAAGCCGTACTGCTGGTCGCTAAGCAGATGATGATCTTCTAGATACCGTAGGAGTTGCTTGACTGCCTCGGTGGCCCAGTGGTAGCGTATGCGACTGCTGTGGTTAAGGTCTCGGGTTCGAATCCCGGGTTCGATCAAATGTTTGTATGACCTACAAATATTTGTTTCGGAGTTTGGGTGTATTCTATGTATAATACTTATTTATTTACGAAAAAAAGTATATATGTATTTATATCAGTTGTCTAGTACCCATAACACAAGCTCTGCTTAGCTTGGGACTAGATAGCGTTGTGTTGAAAAAAAAAAAGTTTACAGTTGACAATGGACTCCATTATTTTCGAGAAGAGGGAAGTAATGTACAGTAATGTAATATACATAACATACTTCTAAATAATGACATAACTTTCTTAAATCAGTTCATATATTACAAAGTTCTAAAATCTAAAGTTAATATATTACTAGATGTTGCCCGCGGCTCCGCCCGCGTGTATGTCGGTAATCGCGGCAAATAGTTGCCTATGTGTTATTTTGATGTATAAGCTATATTACTGTAAAGTTTCATCCAAATCCGGTTAGTAGTTTTTGCGTGAAGTAGTAACAAACATACACACAAACTTTCGCCTTTTTATATTAGTGTGATTATACCGATTCCCTGAATTATAACATTCTCTGAATTTAGATCCCACTACTCTTTTTTAAAGGTCAGATAAAGAAATAATTTTCTAAAATAATAAAATAAACTGGCATTTGTGTTTAAGATCCGTAACGAGTAACATTTATTATAATGGTGGTTGTAATTTGCGCTTATAATAAATAGCATCAATTCGTTAATCCAGTCCTTAAAATTGTTATTAAGGTTTTTTAGCTCTTGGCATTTTGTGTGGGTGTAATATTCATATTACAGAAACGTGCGATTACGGTATTCTACTGCATGGGCCCTCGCGAGTCTAAAAGACACATTTAAACAAAGTTTTACTATCACGTTGCCATCGCTTTACATTGTGGAGAATATAGTTTAGGTGCGTTTGAAAAAAAATACAAATAAACCATCAGTTCCAAGATTTAGATTTACTGAAAGCAACACTAAATCATTTCTAGGGAATTCTCTTCGTCTTTATAATAAACTGACAGATAGTATTACTAGTTTACCTTTAAATAAGTTTAAAAAGACAATGAAATCGATGCTGATAAATAAAGCTATCATAAAATTTGTTACTACGAGGATAAGCGCACGTGGACTTAATATCTTCTCCGCACATGTGGTCTCCCTGGAGGTCTGCGAGCTTATTTTGTTTTCCTTGTTACTGCTATTAGATTCCCCCTAGCATTTATTCTAGCATTTATTCCTAGAAGCTTTGACATGCCTTGACTTCCCTGTCAGGGATTTGATTAGGACTCTGAGACATGCACAGATAAACTAAACTGAATAAAATAACGCATGTCTGGCCATCGTTGGATCTTGGTCGATAGATTATAGTGATTTGATTTTGCAAGCCCTAAATACGTCCTATTTCGATTCCGCCGCTTCTATTAAGGCCACCCTTCATACGTCATAAATCCTAAATTATATTTGAAGAATTTGAATTTTGAAGAACTACTTTTGTAAAAATGACGCCCAAATAAAAAGTTTTCTATGTATTTTATCTATTTTAAAATGTACATCATTTTAAAATGTAAATAAAACATAGATCATTGAATTGCAAATAAATTATATTAAATAACTAACAATAACAATGTGTTAGCAGTAGTCAGTGTAGCTCAATTCGTCTTTAATGTCGATAGTTTGTTCTGATTATCTCATCTACATTAGGATCTGAAATCAAAAACAAAATAACTTTATACCACCTAGTGAGCAATACCCATAGTCTAATAATATCTTCTATACCAACATTTAAAGTTACAAGAAGGCTGTGGAAAGGTACTTAATCCTATAAAATCCGACATCATGAAAATAAAAACAATTGTTTGTATTCTACATTATATATTTCTTAGTTATGATGTGCAATAAAGAGTAACTATATATCAATCTTGATCCATAAATCAAAATAATTTAAAGAAATTGTTGGAAGGTAGTAGAGCCACGCTGATTTCAACACGAACGGGCCGGCTTGACCGAGGCGATACTACCCTCGCACAGAAAATAAACGTAAAAAATGACAGAGTTCGTGCTGTCGGGGGTGTCGGTCATCATGCTGCATTGTCGCAATGAGTATGGTGACCACCACTCTTGGATTCTGCTTTTCGGATTTTTCTTTTTGGATTCGGCAGGGCCATACATAAAAAAATGCTTTTCCTAAGCATATCAATAATAAGATTTATAAATTAACTAAAATAAAAATGCAAAATACTAATACAGCGATGAAAATATATTAATATACTTTTCCTAAATGTTCCTTCCAACAATCAGATAACAGCTTAGCTCTTTCACAACCGTTGCTTCCATCACTTACTTCTGCATCATTTACTGAAAGAATATAACGTACTTTAATTAACTGTATATAAAGTCAGTTAGGTTAACTTTCCCATGCGGTCAGAGATTAAGAATACCTTCCCTATTCATACAATGGGTGTTGTAAGTGACGACTAACGGTCCGTTCACACAGACCGGCTCGGAGAGCATCGGCCCACTTTTTTCTTTTCACACAGACCGTATCGTATACGCTTGGAATTGGCCAGAGCGGAGCCGCCTACCATTTCACATAGACCGGCTGTAGAGGAGAATTGGAGCCGATTGACTGCGCACCGGGAATGAGCACGCAATCGGCGCCGGTCGGCTCCTCTTTATTATTTTACACAAAGCGCGTTCAAGCATTCTCAATGACAAAAGAAGTGCACATGCAAACTAAACTTTACTACAATTACTGATACCTCTGTTTCCAATGTGATAAAAATCTGATCTCCTCTCCGAGCCGGTCTGTGTGAACGGACCCTAAGAGAGCAAACTAAGCAGGACAACACCAATGCAACGAGAATTAAAACTTGAATGAAACTGTATACCTACTAAACTGTCTGGCCAGCGTGGTATAGTAGAATTAAACCTCCTTTTTAAGATGAGACCTATTTCCAGCACTGGACTGTTAAAAGCTGTTAATGATGATCATGATGAGGGTCAGTTATAGGGTTTGACTGCCTCAGTGGCGCAGTGGTAGCGTATGCGACTGCTGTGTGTGCTTGAGGTCTCGGGTTCGATTCCCGGGTCGGACCAAATGTTTGTATGATCTGCAAAATACTTGTTTCGGAGTTTGGGTGTTTTCTATGTATAATATGTATGTATTTCCAAAAAACACGTATATATGTATTTATATCAGTTGTCTAGTACCCATAACTCAAGGTCGGCTTAGCTTGGGACTAGATGGCGTTATTTATTTATTTAGCATTTATGGTTACATGATTTGCCTTATCTCTAGCTTTAATTTAAAGAAAGGATAAAATGTTATAAAAACATTAAATGGTGTCGTTGCCAAAGTGTCGTAGATATTTCAAAATCTATAAATAGTACATCGATTTAGACACTGCTCAGATTATACAGCTAGTGTTTTTTCTGTCTTAAGAAATGAGAGTCTATAAATGTTATAGAACATATTACATAAAAGGGTTTCCATGTTCTTTCTCTATTTATTTTTGTTCTTTGTATAGCGGCAGAATGAATTACTAGGGCTTTCTTTGCCGATCACTCCAGAGTGGAGTAGAAATCTTGTAAAGTAAATGCACGAAGAAGACTACTCTGTGAGTGTGTCTGAACGGGAGGTTCTGATAGATCGGATTGGACGAGATCTGTCTCCGAAAGTAAATATTACCGCTATACTAGCGGATGAGGAGGGCTAGGGCGTCGAGATCTCTTTCTGTAAAGCTATAATGCTTCAGACAGAGACAGCTGAACGGGATCAGGAGAGGGTCTTTCCCGAACGTAGAAGACGTCGGCGACAATACGGTTGCCAAAGAATGAAGATATCTTGTGATAGGCTACGAGAACTACGGTAGGGGATATGACAGACGCGATTCAAGTCCTTACTAGGGTAGGGCGATTTGCCGACGTAATTATTTTTATGGAAATACCAAATACTTCTGGCTCCTGGATACTGAAGAAGCCATAGATCTGAAGGACTTTTTCACCATATCATCAAAAGAAGAAGAAAGATTACCTTTGGAGCATTCATCTGTGACTTTGTCGAATAATGTTAGTGTTTCTTCATTCTTTATGAATAGCCTTGCATTTTCCTTTGATTTTTTAGGCTCAAATAAACCATTCTCATCAAACTGAAATTAAAATCGTGTTAATTTTACATGGTACGATAATAAGTTACTAATATTTCTCTATAATTTAATCTTTCTTCTTTTGACTAAAGCCGTGTAGATACAGTTGAATTAGGCAATAGTATCATATTATTATACTTTTGACATTACATACACCTATTTGCACTTACAAGGAATTCCTGATAGGTATTGTAAAACAAATTGTTTATTTAAATAATCATTTTTTTTCTTTAAAGAAAAAGTATGTACACCGAAAGAATAGGGTAAAACAAAATTCATAATAGCGTGTAAACTACTAGTAATATGTAAGCTACTTAACACGGTAACGCCTGTTAAATCGGATATACCTACCTATTCCGCGATCATTTGACTTTATTAACAAAAGCCTTTAAGCAATATATTGGAGCGGAAAACATTACCAATATTTCTGGTATTCTACTTATCAAATTCATACTTACATCTTCAATTTTCTTCAAGAAGCAAGACATAAAACAACTGACTTCCTCATTATTAGCATCTTCAATTTCTTTCAAATTATCTATAGTCACTCCGTGTTTTTTAGAGCATTCTTCTAAATGTGGTTTAAACATTTCCAACATATTGGCTACTTCCTCCTCAGTGAGACCCTAAAGAAAGTAAAATTATGTAAACTTTATACTCACGTATAATAACTATAAATTCTCAAAATTAAAAAAAACCCCGACATAATAACCTAAGTTCCCTTTAAAAAGTAAAAAACACGTTATGCGCTTTCATTTGAGACCCCACTCGATGATATTTTGGCAGACATTCGGTTACTCTTCCCCACTTTCACGTCCATAACTTTTAAACAACTCAACCGATTTTCGTGAAACATGTCTAAGAACACTCGCACGTAACTTACCTTTCATACAAAAAAACTAAATTGAAATCGCTTCATCCTTTCGCGAGCTACGGTGCCACAGACATACAGACAGACAGACAGTCACGTCAAACTTATAACACCCCTCTATTTGCATCGGGGGTTAAAAATAATAGTTGCAACAGTTTCATATCCTTCCTACTACTAATATTATTAATGCGAAAGTTTGTAAGGATGTGTGTTTGTTGCTCTTTCACGCAAAAAACTACAGAACGGATTTTCATGAGCCTTTGCAGTAATATAGCTTAGACATCGGAATAACATAATAAGTTAAAATTTATAGAGATTTTAAAAATTTAAATACCGACATAAACGCGGGCGGAGCCGCGGGCAAAAGCTGGTAACTAATATATTTAAAAAGCAACTTCTAGTCCAAGAGCTGGTGGATAATTTTGATTTTGAATAGGTTATAAGTAGGCTAGGTATTCTAGACATCATCATCATTCTAGGCATTATCTTTCGTAACATCTAAATATGAAATCAAACATCTGGGGAGAAAGAAGTCTTCATTTATACACCCTATTTATTTGATCTTAACAAGATTAGTGAACACTTAATTAGTGGTTACTAATTACAACAATTAAGGATTAAGTTGCTGATTTCCTCAAATTTCTCTCTCTCTCTCTCTCCAGCTCTCCTACTATTCGCAAGCCAATTGACATCG
The DNA here is from genome assembly GCA_949125395.1 of Diaphora mendica. Lineage (NCBI taxonomy): Eukaryota > Metazoa > Arthropoda > Insecta > Lepidoptera > Erebidae > Diaphora > Diaphora mendica. The sequence goes on along the minus strand of OX421324.1, from coordinate 16,132,123 downwards.
ATCCTCCAATCCATTGAATTAATCCTTTGATTAAACCAATACCATAAATAAATAATTTTATTTCAATAAATATAAATGCAGTATGCTCACCGCGTGTACACTTGATCTTGCCAAACAAACCATTAAGGCTGCAAAAGTCAAAAACTTTACTACAAACATTTTAAAATGATGACAATTAGCAGTTCAAAGTTAGATCTTCACTGTTTTACATTTATATGAGTTTGTGTTATGTTCACAATGGGTATTTATATAAAATATTGTTAGTTAACAGAGGTTTTATAATTGCGACAATTTTGCACATTAAAAATGAATCTGATAATAAAAAACACGCACACACATGCATGCTTGCATACACATATAAGTATTAAATAATGTTTATCATTGCCGATTACAAAAAGGCAAATCACAAATTCTATTTGTATGTAGTATACCTACATATAAGTATCTTTAACAGTAATTTTATAATTTGGTACCTATTTAATATGAAGAATATTTTAACTGGATTGTCTTAGAACACTTCAACAACACTAGTCTTTATTTTATAGCCAAGAACTGCTAATTTTTGTAATCGATCAGCATCTATTTAGCCTCAATTAACTATCCTTTAATTAATGTAATTTTTAATTTCTTATCAACTTTCTTATTTCTCTTTTGTTTTTAACCGACTTCCAAAAGGAGGAGGTTCTCAATTTCATCGGTTTTTTTTTAATGTATGTACATCGATTACTCCGTCAATTGTAGACCGATTTTGAAAATTCTTTTTGTATTCAAAAGGGTATGCTCCCCACGTGGTCCTATGTCCACCATATCAGGATCTAATGATGGGATCCTAAGGAAATCGAACGAAACCCTCAAATTTACGTGAGCACCTGCAATGAACTTACGAGCAATTGTCTGCATGCCTTCATATTCTGTAGACATAATTTAATTTTAAATGAAATGATGATGAGAGACTTGAGAAAGACTAAAAAGCGAAAAATAAAAAAAAAACTTCGTTTAAAAAAACCGACTTCAAAAACTAAAAAGTATAAAATAACTTAATTTGTATGTGCTAACTATTCATAGGTTTGAAGTCGGTGCCAAGCCAAAATGTAATAGTAGGTACCACACTTGCCGCGCGTGACCTTGAGCGGGATAGCTGCTCTTCGCGTTGAACAAAACAACCGAAGCGTCGGTGACGTCGTTGATGTTCGTCTCGAAATATAGCGAGTGTGGTACCTACCATTACATTTGGCTTGGCACTGACTTCAAACCTATGAATAGGTAGCACATACAAATTAAGTTATTTTATACTTTTTAGTTTTTGAAGTCGGTTTTTTAAACGAAGTTTTTTTAAAAAAAGTAGGTAAAGCATGTAGACAATATAATGCTCTTAAACTGCAGTAACGAGATGAAGTAACAGAAACGGGTATGATTAATAAAATAGAGCAATTATCATTATAACACGACATACAATTTTACTTTTCAACCTTCAATTAAGTTGTTCCCTGTCATACACTTATATTCATATTAATCATGTTTTTTCAGCGTCTTGTTAGACTCATGATATAAAATATCTGTACGTACTAATATTATGGTTTTTTGGAAGAAATCACTGTATGGAATAGTTAGGACTTATCAACTTCAGTATAGTTCAGTATTTTAAAGTTCAAATAATATTATTTGGTGTGCAATAATAAATAATAGTTCATGAAATGTCGACTACGAAAGTTGTAATTAAATATCTAAGATAAAATGAAAAATACATAAAGCAAAAACTTTGTACTCCTATGAAATTTTGGCACACTTAAAGTTTAATATTAAGAAGAGCAGAAAGCTAAAGAAAGTTATGGATGGATTACAACCACTGAGTGACTTCTAATAAAAACAATCAATTTCAATTTTTGTTTACCTTTTATCCATTACCTAAGTATAATTTTAGTATTGACAGCTTTACATTGGAAAACGAATGGAGTTTGATTCGTACAACTATAATTTCTGAAATTTTGTCGAGGTCAAGAATCTGGATCTCTTTGGAGGTTCTGGGGTGAGTTTACTTAAGTAACAAGGTGGAAGTATGTTGTCTTAAGACGAGTACTTTGAATAAAAGATGCAGAAATGGCAAAGCAAGCAATTTTTTATAAATCCCATTTATTAATTTTTTTATACAAATGCTTCATGAGTTAATTCATAATATGTGCTTTTGTAAAAGTGAAATTTAATTTAATAATCTCATTTAAAATAATCATTGTTGATTTAAAAATACATGTTAATTTTTTTACCTACAGTTAAGGGTTTTTCATTACTTAAATAAAACTATATAAACATTTTAATGTTGTCTTATTTTGTTTGTATATATATTTAATAATCCACTATATATATCACTATCACTTTAGGTAATACATTATACCTACTACTTTAATTTTCCCTTCGTATCTTTTTTTTATGTTTGGCCCGCCGAAATGACTCTACTCTGCCTGATGGAAAGCATAAGCAGAGTCCAAGAGTGGTGGTCACCATACTCATTGCGAATGAAGACAATGCAACAATGCAGCATGGCGACCCACACCATGGCGGCCTAGTAATGCTTTTGCATCTTTTAGTCTAGTCAACAAAGTATGGAACTTGTTGACTAGACTATTTGGGCCGCCGGTCTCGCACTCACCAATGAAAAACGACAGCACGAACGCTGTCATTTTACGTTGATTTTCTGTGCGAATCTACATTTTAACCGATTTCCAAAAGGAGGAGGTTCTCAATTTCATCGTTTTGTTTTTTGTTTTTTTTTTGTATGTACATTGATTACTCAGTCAATTGTGGACCGATTTTGAATATTCTTTTTGTATTCGAAAGGGTATGCTCCCCATGGCCCCATGGTCCCATGGCCACCATATCAGGATCTGATGAAGTTATTTTATACTTTTTAGTTTTTGAAGTCGGTTTTTTTAAACGTTTTTTTTTAATACGCCAGACACTACTTTCTGCTAGTCATGTTTTCTCTCCGTCCCATTGGTTGCCTATAAGAGATTACCATTACTAACTTTTAAACTTTCGCGTTCCATGATGTAATATAAATAATAAAGATTACCATTACATAAAAAAAAACAATTTGTTCTCGATCCGCTACCTACCAACCCAAAAAATTTTACTTACTAGGGCCTGCAGTCTCGACATAGATAGCGATCGTTAAAGTTGCGAATTCGGTAGCTAATTCATATCGATAATTTTTTAACGATTTTTGGTAGTCTCTACCGTTGCAACTATCGATTTTTATCGGTATCGTATCGAATTTGCTGTCAATTTAACGACAATCGCAAATCGCTTATCGAGGCATTTTGGCAGCCGGCTAACTCGATAAGTAATATGTGCTATTATTGTAATGCTACATATTCAGAACTTTGAGTGACGATACACATCAAACTAAAAATGATACTAACCTATTTTAGTGTAGAATCTACAGGAGGGTTTCACCTCTATAGCTAAAAGCTACAGGTAAGGTAGTTAACACTCTAAAAAGGACGACATCACTTTTTACTTCGATATCACCTAGTACCCACTTGCGTTGGGGATCTCTGATGGCAGCCGCTAAGCATAAAATATAAATCGTAGTTCAACTGTATCATAGTAAGCTTAAAGCCTTCTCTTTTTTTTTTACTTGTGGAAACCCCCGCGGGCCGTCATCCCATCGAGGTTTGCGGCGGGGCGGTTTGCCAGAATCGTACCGACTAAAACCACACGGTGTGCCACTCTGCGCCAGAGAAGGGAGGGATCCGGGAACAACTGTTATTAACACATCCGGACCGGTAGGCTTAAAGCCTTTCGTAACCTTGATTACGAAAAATCCTCAGAGGTAATCTATCTATCTTTCTTTCGTATCCGCTGGTTAAGTAAGACCCGTTGATGAGAATTGGCTCTAGAGACAGAAAGGGGCTCTCTCATACCAGTTTACGAATTCTTTGAACTGGCTAGTTTCTTATTCGTTATAGTTTACAATAAAATGAAACAATGTTAGGTAATAATATATTTTGCAATTAGTAAAACATAAATTGTTTAAGTTATTTCGCCCGTTATGACGTCCATTTCTTCTTATGCAACCTTTGGTATGACTGGATATTTTTTATTCCAAAGCCTGGAAAAGAGAAACAGTAACTTTATCAAAAGAACTGTGATAGTATGTATATGACATATGTATGTGTATGACCATGTACGAGTATAGAGCATCATTGTGTCGGTATATAATAAGTGTCTATGTCAATTAGTACTCGATCTCAAAAATTATGTTTTTATGACGAACGTTTGTCATCGTCTTCCTAGCCTTTATTATTTCCAAAACTATTTTAGCTCGGCTACTAGTTCAACCGATTTTACCAGAATGGCAGTTTTTCTACGGAGCGACTGGCATCGGTCGGTCCTCTGCAACTCTCAGGGCGAACTGATTTCGAAGGTAAAACTATTTGTCAGTATATTTCTGCACTGACTTCCCAATAACGATTGTCATAGATAATTATATTTTTTATTCCCAGACTTTTTTCCCAAACTAGGTACTCCTTCATAATCTAATTACCAACTAGGCAATATCTAAGTGCTATGAAAGAACTGTTGTCGGACTTAAGTGCTAAAACTACCCGAAATAAATGCAAGATCGTATGGCAACCGGGATCAATATTCTCTGTGGCTCGGAGGGAGCTCGTGTCAACTAAATACTTATTGGTGGTAATTCTGTTGTTGTCATCACTAAACTAAAATTCACTGAAATTTGCTGTCGGATTTTAATCTAATCTCGCTTACAGTCCATTTTTCGATATCTCACATCTCAGCTTGCACTATATTTAGTTCAGTACCAACTAAAATTTGATTAGAGAAACATGCTTGTTTAGTTTACCACTATTGTCACAGTTTTTAATATAAAAATAATAACAGTTTTTGAAAAACTTACGCTTTTGTATTCGTCTAAACATTCACTCAGCAACTTAGCTCGTTCACAATTTTCATCCTCATCTGGGATCTTTACTTCATTTACTGAAATTATAAAATTGTAGAAATGTTAGCTAGGGTTATACAGGAAATCATGACATTTTTTTTCTAATGGTTTCTTATAATTTCATGTGCACTTTCATTTCTGTTTGTTTGTGTCTGTTTCATGTTTAAATTATTTTATAGGTACCGTAATTTATAATTAACATATTATTAACATACAAATTTTTAGTCATTCGGTTCACCGGTTTGCTCTTGAAGATGTTACAGACAAACAGACACATAGATAGGCAGACAGATAGAGTTACTTTCAAATTTACAACATCATTGAATATTAGTATGACTTAGTACGGATATGTAATTAAATACTTTGAGGCAACAAAGTATTTCATTTGTCTTTTATCTGTGTTTCATTATATTATTTTGTATTTACAGAAATTAGTACCCATAAAGAATGTGTTAAAATACTAGCGATACTAGCAGAGTAGATAAGAGCAATAAATTTTCATTTATGCTCCTCTCCTGTTATTCATGGCGTGATTATATCTCTTCTATATATTTTTTTATATATTAATAGATAAACACTTTTTTTTAAATACACAGATTGTACACATACACATTGTATTTCATACTAATCCTACAAAAAACTTTTAGAAATAAATAAAATTATACAAACTTTTTTCACAGTTATTTGCAGTTTCTTCGATTTTAGAAAAGTTTTCATCGTCTTTTTCGTTATGTTTCATGTTTTTTATTATTTGGTCAACATTAAACATACCTTGTTCGTCAAACTGAAAATAAAACAATAGTTATTTGCTATACAACAGTCCAAAGTTGCTTTTTAACCGCGTGCTCAATTTTGATGACCGAGCAAGCGAAAAAGTGCTAAGACTTGTGTATTTAGCCCTTTGCCAATCCCTAATACAATACTGCATTGTTACTTGGGGAGGTTCCGCTAAAACTCACCTTCTGAAACTTGAGCGTGCTCAAAGAGCACTCTCAAAAGTGGGTTGGAGACTTCCTTTCCGGTTTCCAACAGCCGACCAATTTAGAACTTGCGGTGTTCTCTCAGTCCGAGCCTTATTCATTCGCACTACTGTTTTAACCACACACTCACAGACATATTACAATCCGGATCATATTGAAACCAATAGACATAGACATGCTATTTTGCCTCCTAAATTAGTTCACACTAGCCTAGCACAAAGAAGCTTCCACTTTCTTAGTAGTTATTTGTACAATGAAGTAAATAAACATATCTATATATATCCACTGACGATCCATGAATGTAAAACTGTAAAAAACTATTTTATAGTTACTATTAGTTTGTTTGACAATTTTAGGTATTGTTATCCTCAGAATTTTATATATAGGAAAGAATAGTTTTCATCAGTTTTATCATAACATTTTGATTAAATTATTGAGAAATAATGTTTAAGCTCAAAACACTATTATTGTACCTGCTCGCTAAATAAAATCTAAACGCGTTAATTTCTTTGTTTTTCTTGAATACATTAAAAGCAGATAAAAGTTTAGTATTGAGTGTGACCCCCTCTTGCTGAAATCACGGTTTGGATTCGTCTGGGCATGCTAGCGAGTATATCTTTTATGGTTTCTTGGGGAATACGTTCCCACTCCGCGGTAATCACATTCTTTAGCTCTCTGATGGTCTGCGGAGCCGGCTGCACTGATCTCACTCGTCGCTTCAGAACGTCCCAGACATGCTCTATGGGATTGAGGGCCGGACTTTTAGCTGGCCAGTCCAAACGACGAATTCCGACTTCTAGCATATACGCTTCCACATCGCCAGACCGGTGGGCGCGAGCGTTGTCGTCCATAAAAATTGAGTTTTCGCTAAGAGCGGTTAAAGCGGGTTGTGCATAAGGAATTAGAACTTCCGTTATGTATCGGCGTCTAGTCAGTGTACCGTTTTCGATAAAGACTAACTCCGTACGATCCATAGAATTATATTCCTGCCCAAAACATAACAGAGCCCCCTCCATAAGGTGTGATTTCTTCAAAACATGCCTCTGCAAAGTGTTCTCCTCGTTTACGTACCACTCGCCGACGTCGGTCTTCACCATGCAGAGATATCCTGGCTTCATCGGAGAACAATACCCTATCCCAGTCTTCATGAGTCCATGACACATAATTTCGAGCGAAGCTAAGCCTGGCAACTCGATGTCCACGGAGTAATTTAGGGCCGCGTGCCGGGCGATGACTGTGTATATTAGCAGCGAGAAGCCTCCTCCTGACCGTAAATAGACTAATTTGCACATTTCTTACATCTTCGAGGCTGTTCTTGAGGTCCACATAAGAAGATTTGCGATTTCTCAACGCTTGACTAACTAGAAAACGATCATCCCGTGGTTCGGTACATGTCTCTTCTGCCAGAACCAGGCCTTCTCTTGACGGAACCGGTCTCTTGTAGCGCTGCCAGGTCCTTTGAACTGTCGACCGACTCACATTTAGCCTCTGAGCCACGAAGCATTGGCTACAACCTTCTTCAAGCAGCGCAATAATTGTGCTCGCTTTTATCACCATTTTCGAGATTGCTAAACAGCAATAACAATACTTTTAAATTTCAAGGACATCAGATAATTTAATAAAAATTGACAAAAAGTTAATTAGAGTCGCTTTTAACTATAGGGAATTCGCGCCACAAAATGTAGTTAGAAGTTGTTTTCTTTGAAAATCAGGCTCAATCAAAAATTTGAATTTGGGATGTACTTCTTATAAACATTATGGCACTTTTATAACTGGCCAGTAACATGTTCAAATGATTAAAACCTTTTTGGTATTTAATTTTTTTCAGCCAGGACGAAAATCGAAACCGCCCGTTTTTTTTGCAAATGAGTGTATAAATATTATAATAATTATTATTTGCCGCGATAATCGACATACAGAGGGGTGGAGCCGCGGGCAACCACTAGTTAGAAATAAATACTCACGATTTTCAGTTTTTTATAGAAACAATCAAGGAAACAATAGTAACCGTCTGGAGGGCTTTCCATATTTTCTTCGAATTTTTCCAGACTCAGACCATGAGCCTCAAGGCACTCCATTAGGTATGGCAACTCAGTCTTTAACATTATTTAGTAAAATGTATTTATTGTCAATAAATTACTCTTAAAATGATTATTAATGTCTTGCAATATGTATATAAATTGAGGTGCACACGAATACATATAAATAAAGATAAACAACATAGTATATGACTCACAAGTTTTAACATATTTTAACAAAAGCATACTTTTTGGTATGTATTTTGAAATTTTTATTTCTTTTTAAAGACGGGGAGTTCCCCCATAATAGCAATCCTGTGTCGCAATGGACTTTACAAACGTACATGAAACGGACACCAAAAACACCCAGACTCAGAACATCAAGTCGCGGATCACACAAAGTGTTGTTTTATGTGGGGTTTGAACCCACAGCACTCAGTGCAATAGTGTTAAAGCTTAATTTAACATTTAATGTATATCACAACATAATTTGTAATGTATATTTTACAACAAGTTTATTACTTTAGTTGTTGGTACATGCTAACTTAAATCCCTAAAAAGTAAACAAATGATCTCCAACAGCTGGGCGGATGTCTTCGATCAATGACGAACTTCACAGACGTAAACAGCGCCATTTCGAGAGTGGTTCATTGGTTTGACATCAACAATCTGCTTTTAAATGAACAAAAAACTAAGTGCATACGTTTCACAATGCCAAACGTCAAGCCAGTGAAAACTACAGTGGTAATTAAGGATGTCGGGTTGGATCTTGTGGACACTACGACATTTTTGGGTATAACACTAGACTCTAAGCTACAGTGGGGCCCACATATTGATAAATTATCGAGTAGACTCAGCTCAGCAGCATACGCAGTAAGAAAAATTCGAGAGTTGACTGATGTTGATACAGCACGACTTGTTTTCTTCAGTTATTTTCATAGCATAATGTCGTACGGTATTCTACTGTGGGGGAATGCTGCCGACATTCAAACTATTTTTGTACTGCAAAAGAGAGCGATTCGAGCACTCTATAATTTAGGCAATCGTTGTTCATTAAGGCAGAAATTTAAAGAAATAAACATAATGACAGTGGCAAGTCAATATATCTATGAAAATGTAATGTATGTTCAGAAAAACAAAGATAGCTTTTTGAAAAGAAGTGATGTACATTCTTTAAATACCAGGAATAAAAATAAACTTGTAGTACCCGCCACTAGGCTCCAAAAGATAAACAACTCTTTTCGAGGTCAATGTGTCCGATTTTATAATAAAATCCCAAATAATATTCAAGATTTAAGTATTAACAAATTTAAATCCGCAATAAAACGTGGATTGTGTAAGAAGGCCTACTATTCAATTTTGGATTATATAGAAGATCAAAATGCTTGGGATTAATTAACGCAGGCTATTTCTTAAGGAAAAATGTGGTGTTGGCTAGTGTGTTTTTTATTATTATTATTTTTTTCTATTTTTTATGCTACATTTCATTTTCTCTTTTATTCGATTTTTTTTCTTAATCTTGTTTTCTCTTCATTGTCCTTTTACCTTTTAGTACTTAATAACGGACATACTGGCACACATCAAAACAATGTTGTGGTACATGTAATAATGCCATCTATCTGTAATTTGCAAAAGAGTGGCCATGAGTTTGTTTGCCCTTTCTTCTCATAAGGCTCAACTCCTTGGAAATGGGCGGTTGTAGATCGGCACAGGCAAATACTCGTAATAGATTTTGTATGAGTTTAATTTTTATTAAGCTTATTTGCTTGCTATTTGACAAAACAGAGATTGTTGCTATTGTGTGTGTTGATCTATGACTTTAGAGTCTACATAAAAGACGATTTCAAACAATTTAAAAAAAATTATGAAATAAAGAGAGTTTTGAGTTTGAGTTTGAGTTTGAATGGCATTCCTATTTCCCTCCCGTGACTTACATTGCCCCTTACTCTGCATCCTTTTTCTTACACCCACTTTTCTTCTTTGTGCAATGTCAAAATAATTCTATTCGCCAACGAGGGTAGAAAAGCCGTTTGGCCAAAAATCAACAAAGGCAAAAGTTATTGGAATAGTCGACCAGCTTCACAACCGAACTATTCCAACAGACTCCTGCTAAATAAATGAAAGAAATTTATTAAAATTTCTTTCAGATATTTAGAAAAAATTACCCACTGTATCGTACGAATCTTAGCAGTGCCACATTGTTGTTACATTGATGAGAAATGAGGACCAAATCTGACGCGAGAAATATTTAAAATCAATCATTGAAACGGTTTGCACAAAGTTTTAAAATTTGAGCTCAGTCGGTGCAAAACTTTTTGAGTTTTTGAAGTGTGTGCAAATCGAATTAACATTTTGAAGAATTGTTTTTGGAGTTACGAACGTTTTGAACTAACTTTTGACGTTTCTTTTCAGTCTTAACTGTACTAAAATGAATGTGTTTGTGCACTTTATTTCGTATTGTAGTGCACAACATTTTTGAGAAATAATGTGCACAATCCAATATTCTCACCGCCTTCACATTGAATCTTCCCAAGAAGAGCACTAACACCACGTTATACCAATGGATTCCCTTTCCACTAAACATTTCTTGTTTTTTTGATGTTGGATTTTTGTAGATTTTCGGTCCATGTATATGAGCTTAAAATGAATACACATGCCATTTATATAAAATAAGTGCAACTTATTTCCTGTGTGAAATAATTACGATAATTTTATACTTTAGGAGTTAATGAATGTTAAAGTACCTGTCATTTTAACAAGTAATTTCAGTATAAAATGACCAGCGACTTAATGTATATTTAAATACATAACAGAGAATAAATTGATTTATTGAAATATCTATATACTATACATAGAAATGCTTTCACAAAACTGGTCAACAAGTCTAGCTGCCAATTCTTACAGATATATGAATTTTTAAAATAGGACAGACGGCAGAACTTAAATTAATTAAATGATACAAGTAAAAGTTTAAATAACTATATACCAACCACGTAAAACTTTTAATAAAATTTACCACCTTGGCCTCATTCTTTAAAATTGGCTCAGTAGTTTAGCGTGTGACGACTTCCACATACAATATTGACAGCGCCATCCACCGAATATGCACTGAACTACGAAGCATTGCACATCACGAAGAAACTTTCAATCCTGAATCGCGGAATTGAAGTTCTCGCGCCGAATAGCACATATACCGCCACAAGCGCTACACTGGAACATACGAGCATTTGTAGACTGTCCAAATATTATCCTTTCTTTTGGCTTTGCCGTAGTAGAGTAAAAACAATAACGGCAATGACATATAAGCCACAGTGTTTACTTTCAACAATTTAAATCTATCTAATACCTATAAACGTTCAAATCTTGTACCCAACTATTTTCATGAAATTTTACACTTTTGGATGACGATACACTGTACGAGTATTTATTATACTTAACACAATATTTATGTATTTTAGTGTGTAATCATACCACAGCCTTTGACGAGTCGAACTAGGTTACCTTATACTTTGAGGCGTTTTCTACATTACCATCCGAAACATATCGGAGCGGAATAGTATTTATGTACAGTACAAACTAGATTATGGTCGACTGTAAGTCTATTACGATGCGGCTGGACTTCGACTTTTTACGTGGAGCGACTGCCAGACCTCAAAAACCCAAATACTTAAGAAGAAATATCGAAGTTCTACATAAATACTGTTGTCAGTCTTTATAAGCTCCAACCGTGGGAGAGCCACGCTTCGGCCTGAATGGGCCGGCTCGACCGGAGTAATACCACGGCTTCACAGAAAACCGGCGTGAAATAGCGCTTGCGCTGTGTTTCACCGAGTGAGTGAGGCTACCGGAGGCCCATACCCCAATCCCTCCCCACATCCCTCTCCCCATCCCCCAAAGGCCGGCGTCGCACTTGTGACGCCTCTGGAGTTTCGGGTGTCTATGGGCGGCGGTAATCGCTTACCATCTGGTGATGCGTCTGCTTGTTTGTCCCCTATTCCATAAAAAAACAAATAAAAACTAAGTAGTAACGAGATGCCACTTAAAGTATAGCACTTAAAGTGCTATCCGAGGCCCGAAGTTGTCTAAATAATATCAAGAACGGTCACCCAATCAACAATGTCACAATATCATCATTACAGCCGTATCTGCTTAGGAAGGAAGCTTTGGCTGACTTTCAACAAACTTTCCTTCTGTTTACAGCACTGTCCTGCGTAATTTGCTGCCTTAGTCATCTCTTAATAATCATATGTAACACCTTAATTCGCCGAACCCATATTCGCAATTAGTTGATTGCATTATGCTGCATTATGATTGCAAAATGACAATCAAAAAGTCCTGAGCCCAAATGCCTATGTTATTGGAGCTTGGAAGTACTTACTTGATTTACATCTATATTCTTACTTCAGCAAACTTAAGATGATAACACAACAATCTTCTTAGAAGAGATATATAGGGAAAATAGGATGAAAACAGCAAAAGTAATAAATGTACAACTACCAAATTAACCCCGTTTGGGTTAATTTGGTAGTTGTACATTTATTACTTTTTAATATACATCAATGAAAAATAATCAGGAACCTTCTTCAGGTCATTAGTATCTCAAGAAATACCAAGTTCAAATTAAAAGTATCGGTAAATATTGCTAAACCACATTTATTTAATTTCTTAGACGTTTTCAGTATTTTGTTAAATTATTTTTATGCAGATATAAACTGAAAACAAAAAGATATTCGGTTAAAAGTATAAATCGATGCGAGAAGCCGAGGATCGAACCAAGTGGAATGCAATTGAAGAGTTATACCTCTTCAATTGCATTTCACTTGGTACATATATTACAGTGGACTGCGATAGACTGATGATGATAACTCCAATACTGATGACTACCTCGATGGCGCAGTGCAAGCACCCGAGACCTCAAGCACAGCAGTCGCATACGCCATGTATGCGACTGCTGTACTTGAGGTCTCGGGTTCGATTCCAGGGTCGGACCAAATGTTTGTATGATCTGCAAAATACTTGTTTCGGAGTTTGGGTGTTTTCTATGTATAATATGTATGTACACACATCAAAAGTGTCTAGGGATCAAGCATTTTTATGCGGATTTCTTGAGATTGAGATGTGGCTTTGGCCCTGGCCTGCTCAGTCGCCAGACTTGAACCCGATTGAGCATGCATGGGATATGCTACAGAGAAGAGCTCTGCCGAATATGGAGGGTATCCAGTCGCAAGAAGACCTTTTTTTGTTGTTGCAACGAACATGGGCGGCCATTCCACAGCGTGTTTGGATGAACTCATTTTGAGTATGCCAAACTGATGTTCTTGTGTTGTTAGTGTTCGCGGTAGAAACACGGATTATTAATTGTTTAAGTTACCTAATAAAATTTTAAAGAAAACTGTTATTTCAGTCTTTTTTTCGAACTTTAATGTTAGTGGTTCAAATGTCAAAAATCCCTTTATTAGGAAAATGGCAAATTTCTTTATTAATGCAAAGGTGACTTGGTTTATCGTTACTGTGACAAACGAAAACACTTTATTTGATGAATCCTTAAAGAAAATTTTAATTAATATCAATCAGGAGAAAAGTTATTGCAAAAATATATGTTGATCTCTAGACACATATGTTGATCCCTAGACACTTTTGATGTGTGTATTTACAAAAAAAAAGTATAGGTACATGTATTTATATCAGATGTCTAGTACCCATAACACAAGCTCTGCTTAGCTTGGGACTAGATGGCGTTGTGTGTAAGATGTCCGAAATACTTATTATTATTACTATTTATAAATAAACTCAACCAATAATAAGTGCGTGCGTTTTTTTTTTGTTCGCCTAATTAAAAATTGACACATTTTAGGAGTTGACTTTAAAATTTGAATGTTTCTAGCTTTTGACCGCGGCTCCGCCCGCGTGCATGTCGGTTTTTTATGACAAAAACTAACATAAGACCTTCTTCAAGGTTCAATATGTCTCTTTACCGAAATTAATCCAAATCGGTTCAGCGGCTTAGCCGTGAAAGCGTAACAGACAGACAGCTACTTTCAAATTCATAATATTGGTATGAATTTAATGAACTTACATGATCACCGTTATCATTTAAACAGTCATATAATAATATTGCTCTTTCTCCGTACCCAACCTCACCATCACTGACTTTAGCTTCGTTTACTGAAATAAAATATTAATTAATAGTAAAAACAACAATTTTATCTAGTCTATCTATCGCACCGTAGCGGATCTCTGCAAGTTAAAATTAATTAAATTTTAAAATACGAATTTAGAAATGACGACATATCGACACCACTAGTCGCTATGACTAAGAGACAAAGATTTTACTTACACCATCTGTTCCAAAACTAAAGAATTAGTATCAATGTAAACAGTGTGTTTAGTTAAAACTACACTGGTTTGTTAGGTCAAGCACAAAAAAATACGTGAAATAAGAACTCTGTGCCCCTTTTTAAGAAAATTATGGAAACGGAGGAATAAGAAATTTGGCACAGTTAAAGTTTTTATTGAGAAGCTAAAAAATCACAAAAAAATAAAACGAATTATTGTCGAATTTTAACTGCTGGGCGATCACTAGTAGTTAGTTAAATTATTATAAATCACGAAATCTTTGCGAGCCCTTTTAAAGCAAAGCTTATTACTAGTGAATACTTTGAAGCTTAATTCGAGTGTCTTTTAATATCGAATTTTATAAAAGTGATTGTGTAAGCATTTTTAAATTTAAAATTTCTCTTTTATTGTTACTAAAAATAAATTACAAACCTTTTGAACACTCTTGTCTTATTTTGTACGATCTCGCTAATTCATCTTCACGATTTAGGTAACGCTTAGTAAAAGTCATAAACTTATCAACGTTGTACACCCCTTTCTCCATCTAAAATCATACTAAAATGTACACATGATGAAATTTCAAAGAGCAAGCAGCGAGTTAAAAGAAAAAAAAACCCTTTCCTTTCATTATATTTCATAGAGAAACATTAAGGGCGACTTTAGTTACAAAAATGTATCAAAAATAATGTAACTTTTTAAAACTTCATTGTAAAAAATTACTATAGTTGTAAATATTCAGTTCACCATCAGGGTTGCGGAGGTCTGATGCCAGTCGCTCCGTGTAAAAACTGATATTCAGGTAAAACCGGTTGACTGCACGGTTGGTCTAGTGGTTTCGGCGGTCGCCACGCCGCTTGCCAATTCACCAAGTGTTGTGGGTTCAAATCCTACACGGGACACTACTTTGTGTGATCCAGAAATTGTTGTTCTGAGTTTGGGTGTTGTGTCCGTTTCATGTATGTCTGTAAGGCCCCCGCGACACAGGATGTTCATTCCTAATGCGGGAGTTGTTTAAAAAAGAAAAGAATAAAAAATGAAAAACTAGTAGCCGACCCTAAATCTTGGGAATAGTAAAGGCTATGAAGGTGATGACTATCGTTGTAAATATGCCTCTTATTGTGACATGAAGGCACCCAGCCTCCATATAACGCCAAAATTTCACCTGTCGATTGTCGTCTGCCGTTTTTATGTTGCATTAGCAGTAGGTATGCTTATTTTTGTTTTAAGTTTCACGATTAAAACTGATTCCACAAAGCCAAATGTTTGTTAATGTTTGTAATGAACAACTCGCCCGAGGCCTCGTAATGAACTACATACCCAGGCCCTCACAATAATCTACTCGTCCAGGAACTTGCAATATCTAAGACACAACAATGTGAACAAATAAATCATTCATTTTGTCGACGTACGCTAACGGCGAACTTAACTGAGGCCTTAAATTTAAGCATTCACGATCGCTACCACATCTGTCCTTTCCGTTCCTAGTGCACCAGTTGAGAGACAGACATACATCACCCCCTCCCATAACCCTATATAAATGTAAGAGTATTTACAATTCCGCATTCAGTGAAAATACAACTGAGGAAACGTGGATCGTATTTAATATCAGGATTGGTGTACATCTTTTCTACATCTAATGAACTAATGTCATATTTCTCTAGACACTCTTCAATCACGTCGTTTGTAGCCTCCATCATATCATTAAATTCCTTTTCAGTTAAATCCTGAAGTCAAAACGAATAATGAGTAAATATAGATTATTAGAAAAGTATACCATGATAATTATACCTATTAAGTTATACCTAGTTATATCGGAACATAAAATATTTTATTGTATATATATAATATTTTATTAGATATATTTGATATTTGTGTGAGTCAATTAAAATCATATATAAGTATCGAAATACGGCAAATAGTATGTTTCATAAAATGCAAATTTTAAGTTTATTATTTTATATTTTTTACTAATTATAAATCATGGTCTCTTTAGGCCTTTGATTTCAGTATTATATTTTTGTATGTATTTTACAAATTGTTGTAATACTGAAATAAACTTTTATTCTATTCTAGTTATGGAGATAATAAGAGACTATTTTCTAAATGTGAAGAAAAAAATATATTAAGTCTTGCTGAGGCCTAAAACATTTTTATTTTATTTTGTTATTCATATATTTAAAAATTTACATTTTCATCAACATAACGATAAACTGAAGGTACTTTTTGTAACTTTAATTTTATGTACTTACGGCAAACACATTGGTGTTTTTAAGAGAACTAGAGACTATTAAAAGTGTAAAAGTCAGAAT
Organism: Diaphora mendica; assembly: GCA_949125395.1. Taxonomy (NCBI): domain Eukaryota; kingdom Metazoa; phylum Arthropoda; class Insecta; order Lepidoptera; family Erebidae; genus Diaphora; species Diaphora mendica. The sequence continues at coordinate 16,115,520 of OX421324.1, read as the reverse complement.
CGTCTGATGAAGCATTTTTAACTAAATAAATTGACACTAGAATCTGATTTTCATTTTTATATATTTTCTTAAATCTAAGGCTCGGTTCGTATATGGTGGGCAGATTGGAGCTCATTTTCTGTTGTCCCACCATAGCCATGTTGTTTATGCACGCTCTATGTATGTGTGTGTATAACTCAGTTTACACAACATTATGTTTTCTTGTATGAATTAATATTTATAGTATGAGTGTAATTATATATGAATGCCTGCACTAATGGCATGGATATCTGCAACTCATTACAAGTCCTTGGGATGTTAGTCACTTAACATCAGGTGACAGTCTCGTCTTTTGCTGAAGACTGGACAATTAACTAGTGCAGTGCATTATGGTTCTTAAACAAATTCCCTTGTTAGAAGGTGAAGCTGTGCTGTCAGCATATAAATAAATAAATAAATAAAAAAACACGCTTATTACTACATATTTTTTGGTAATATTTATAAAGTAAAACTTCAATACTAATCTTCTCTATTTTCTACTCAGCCAGATGCAAACCGGCCCTAAGTATAACAATTTCTAACACTTATGTACATAAAATCGTTGTTTGTATTAAAAATAGGAGTTAATTCAGTTCATTCAGCACATTGTGACAATTTTGTGGACTTTAAAATCGTAATGAATGTTCAGTTTGAACATTAGTGAGTGTCATTAAGGTCGGTAAATTTCGAATAATTTAATGTTAACGTAGCATTATTGTGACACATATTAATGTATTAGTCACGTAAAACTATTACTAGGTACTCATTACAGGAACATCATATTTTGATCACAACTCGTTTTATGTGTGTCAAAATATGAAATTCTAGTTGTTGCCCGCGGCTCCGCCCGCGTGTATGTCGGTTATCGCGGCAAATAGTAGCCTATGTGTTATTCTGATGTATAAGCTATATTACTGTAAAGTTTCATCCAAATCCATTTAGTAGTTTTTGCGTGAAAGAGTAGCAAACATCCATCCATTCATCCATCCATCCATACTTACAAACTTTCGCGTTTATAATATTAGTAGGAAGTATAACAACAAAATGTACTTGAACAACAGTAAATCGATCTATTACAAGTAGTTTTGGTTGATTTTGAAAACAACTAATAAATAAAAACTGGTCATGTCATTACAAAAACTTGTTTTCCTCATGCATATAAATAATACTAACAGTTGCAATTAATGGCAGCAGTGTTGTCGGACTCCTGTAAGGTGCAACGGATACTGTTTTATGAACGCTAGTTTGACTGACAGTATGTTTAAAAATATACTATTTTTATCATTCACTTTGTAAATATCTGTTCTAATTAGGTATATATATATATCTATTACTAGCTGTTGCCCGCAGCTCCGCCCGCGTATATGTCGGTTACCGAGGCAAATAGTAGCCTATGTGTTATTCTGATGTATTTAATAAGCTATGTGGGGTCGCGATGATGCAATACATTGTAATAATAAAATGCATGATCAGCTAATGTAGCACATCGCACCTCGGGCTCGACAGGGCTCCGCTGGAGTCTTTAGTCGGTCCGCACCTCCGATAGCTAACACACGTTAGCAACAGTTAATCTCAGTCACCATCTGCTAAATTGGTGACCTCCGACGTGGAGCATTAATAAGTGAATTAAAGTGAGATCGCGGACTGCTCCCCATTTCGGTACAGTGGGTTATTTTTGTACGTTGCGTTTTTGTTTTTTTAAATTAAAATGCCACCACCGGCAACCGCCGCGCAGGAAGCGACGGAGCTCTCGGTTATATCACTGTCAGCCAAAATACCAGAGTTTTGGAGAGAGAATCCTCGGCTATGGTTCGCCCAATTTGATGCAGTATTAGAGCCACAGAAACAAGGTGACGCAGCCAAGTATAACCTGGTCATCGCGAAACTAGGAAGAGAAGCGCTACAACAGGTCAGTGATATTATTTTGACGCCGCCTGAAACAAACAAGTATCAGACTATTAAAGATCGATTAATTACGACTTACGAAGAAAGCGCCGAGAAACAATTTCAACGTTTAGTTTCTGATATGTGTTTGGGATCACAGAAACCTACACAGTTACTCAGAACGATGTCAACTTTAGCAAAAAACTCACAAGTTACTGATGAAACCTTAAAACGGTTATGGCTATCTCGCCTTCCCAGTTCTGTAAAAGCCGTTCTATCAGTGGCACAAGATACCAAGTTAGAGGAACTAGCGGCCCTGGCAGATAAGATCATGGAAAATATACAGTCGACAGAGATCGCAGCTGTAGCGTCCACTTCCACTTCAACAGCGCCGATAGATGTAATTACACAACTTGCTGCCATGACTATGGAAATGAAGAACCTACGTCAGGAGCTAAATGAAATACGCGGCCGTAGTTTTGACAGAGGCAACAGATGGAACAGAACTGCATCTAGAGGAAGATCACAATCGAGAGGACCACGTCTTACGAATTCAAGCTCGAATTGGTTATGCATATATCACTTCAGGTATAGAAATAGAGCAAATAAATGTGTGCAGCCGTGCAGCTGGAAGAAGTCAGGTACGTCACCAGTACAGCAGGAAGACAGGAGAAATTCGGAAAACTAGGCGCCGTACAATCTAACTCGGTGGGCGATTGTGCAACGGCGACTGGCAACCATCGCTTGTGTGTAGCAGATCTGAAGTCTCGTGTTCGATTCTTGGTCGACACTGGAGCCAACGTTTCCGTCTTACCGGTGAGTAAATTTAAATGTGAAAATAAAGTGAGTGAATATAAATTATATGCTGCAAACAATACAGAGATTAAAACGTTCGGTTTAAAGACTTTAGACTTAAATTTCGGGTTGCGCAGGTCATTTAAATGGACCTTTATAATTTGTGATGTCAAACAGGCGATATTGGGTGCAGATTTTATTACACATTATAAGTTAACGGTAGATTTATATAATAAGAAACTTATTGATAATGTAACTAGCTTAAACACGGAAGGGTCCATCATAAGATGTAATACCTGTTCTATTACAAGCGTACAGGGAAATATTCCCTACCGGGATTTATTAGTAGATTTTCCAGAAATAACGAAACCTGTAGCGTTTAAGGAAACGTGTAATCATGCTGTCCGACACCATATTGTAACCACCGGAGCCCCGGTATGTGCGCGTCCAAGGCCACTACCGCCGGACCGGTACAACAAGGTTAAAGAGGAGTTCACAAAGATGCAGGAGTTAGGCATATGTAGGCCAGGTAAAGGAGAATGGGCAAGTCCTCTCCACGTAGTTCCAAAGAAAGATGGTAGCTTAAGGCCTTGTGGCGATTATAGAGCACTTAATTCTTTAACTAAGCCCGATAGGTACCCAATACCTCGCTTAAAGGACTTTACGTACATTTTAAACGATAAGAAATGTCTCAGTGTGATTGATTTAAATAGAGCTTTTAATAATATAATGGTCGCGGACGAGGATATTGAAAAAACGGCAATCTGTACGCCGTGGGGTTTATATGAGTTTCCTCGCATGGGATTTGGATTCCGTAATAGTCCACAGACTTTTCAGAGATTTATGGATCATGAAGTATTAAAAGGAATAGAGACAATAGGTAAAGAAGGAAGCTATGAGTCAGCACTTTTCTGTTATTTGGACGACATTTTAGTAGCGTCAATTGATGAGAAAAGCAATAAATCACACTTACGACTCATTTTTGAAAGACTCGACAAGTTAGGTATCACTATCAATGTGAATAAATGTGTTTTTGGACAATCTAGTATAGATTTCTTAGGATATTCAGTGTCAAGTAATGGCATAAGCCCGTTGCCGGAGAAGGTTCAGGCTATTGTTAATTACCCAAGACCAAAAACAGTTGAGGAACTTCGTCGTTTTTTAGGAATGATTAATTTTTATAGATATCATTTACCACATGCTGTAGCTTATCAGAGCGAGCTTAATAAGTTTTTACATAATACGAAAAGGAAAGATAAAACCTTGATTTGCTGGGATGCAAGTAGTTTAGAAGCTTTCGATAAATGTAAGACGTCCTTAGAAAATGCCATTACCCTAGCGCATCCTAGATCAAATGTACAGTATACACTAACTACAGACGCTAGCGACACCTGTGTCGGAGCCTGTCTAGAGCAAATAGTAAACGGAAAATCGGAACCGTTAGGATTTTTCTCGAAAAAGCTATCTGATGCACAACGGAAATACAGTACTTACGATAAAGAGTTAACAGCAATATATTTGGCTATAGTGTATTTTAGAGATTTAATTGAAGGACAAAATCTAATCGTGTATACGGATCATAAACCATTGACTTATGCTTTTACAAAAATAGTTAGTAGTAATAAGGAATTAGCCCGTAGAACTCGACAATTACTCTATATTAGTGAGTTTACCAGCGAAATAAAGTACATTGTCGGTTCTAATAACGTAGTAGCAGACGCGTTATCGCGTGTTGAGTCTATAGTTTGTCCAACAGCTATTGATTACGAGGAATTAGCTCGCGCACAAGAAAAGGAACACCCACTCAGTATAAGTACAAAGAATAATGAATTGCAATTTAAGCATATCAGCTTACCGAACTGCAACAAAGTTGTTTATTGTGAAGTTTCTACGAAGTACGCTAGGCCCTATGTACCTGTCCAATTCAGGGAATTAGTTTTTCATAGCGTACACGGAATCAGTCATCCAGGCGTTCGTACAACTAGAAAGTTGATGACACAAAAGTTTTTCTGGCCAGGGATGAATAGAGATATTAATACGTTAACTAAAGCTTGTATAGCTTGTCAGAAAACTAAAGTAAATAGACATACAGTTTCGGATTTAGGTAACTTTCCACCGTGTAGTAGATTTGATCACATTCATACGGATTTAGTAGGACCGTTGGAAACTTCAAAATATGGCCATCGTTATTTAGTTACCATAATAGACCGTTTCACAAACTGGGTAGAATGTATTCCGGTTTCAGACATTTCAGCAGAAACTGTATCTAAGGTTATTTTAAAAGAATGGATTTGTAGATTTGGTTGTCCTAGTAAGATTACTACGGATCAAGGTAGGCAATTCGAAAGCGATTTATTTAACGAATTAATGAAATTGTTAGGTGTGCAACGAATTCGCACTACGCCTTACCATCCACAGAGTAATGGATTAATTGAGAGATGGCATCGCACTCTTAAAACTGCATTAACCACCAAATTAAGTCAAGGTACAGACTGGGTAGATGAGCTACCAATGGTCATGTTAGGATTACGAGCAGCTTTTAGGACAGATACAGGAATTAGTGCAGCGGAAATGGTATACGGTCAAACAATTAGATTACCTTCAGAATTTTTTCATACAGAAGCAAGGTCAAGAAAGAGTGTTCATGATTTCATGGAGAACTTACGCGAAACTATTCGTAAACTAAGCCCTCAGGCACGAGATAAAAGTCATTCAAAGAAAATATTTGTAAGTAAAGATTTAAAGTCGTGTTCACATGTATTTATTAGAAGAGATATGTTAAAAAAATCGTTAAGCCCTACCTATGATGGTCCCTACCATGTGTTAAACAGAAACGATAAGGTATTTAAGGTTGACTTAGGAAATAGAATAGTAGACATATCCATCGACAGGTTGAAACCCGCTTATATTATTAATCTAAATGAAAGTTCAAGTTCAATTAGTTCAGATACAGTAAAAAATGATAGTAGTAATTCGAGCAAGATCGAGAATCGAGTGACTCGCACCACGCGTAGTGGGCGCGTCATAAGATTACCTGTACGATTTGCTGATGGATAATATTGTTAAAAGTAGATCAATACTTATTAAGCATTTTTTTTTTTTTTTCAATTCAATTTTAATTATAAGTAAAAATGTATTTAAATCGTCTTGAAATATTGTAATGAACACTAGTCTAGTACTATATCTTTGTATATTTTTATACTTTAATAAATCAGTCTCTTATATTACCAAAATGGGAAAGTCTTACAGTAAACAGGAAGAAATTATTATTGCTCAAACAGGAGCTAATCATGCAGGATATTCCTCACTGGAGACACACATGAGTTCAATGGGAATACTTACAATTGTGATAACTGTGCTAATTACAGCCGTTATTGTTGTCTGGATTTTTGCTACATGTCGAAATAAAATCAAAGTATGGTTTAAGAAAGAAATGGTGAATTCTGTCAATCAAGCTCAAAGCCAAGTTTAAGATTGTACCTAAAAGGTAATTGATTATTTTACTGTGTAATGTGTAAACATTTTTATCGTGTATTTTTTTTTTTTTTTTCTTTCTTAGTAAATCTGTGAAATATTGGCTATATATTTTTTTTTTGTTTGTAGACACTCTCTCGTGGCGTTGGTTAAGGGAATGCTGTCTTATAGAGCTCCTTAATCAACTACCCTTAGCATTGAGTTAGTTTTTATTTTTATCTTTAGAAAAAACATCATTAAGATTTTTAAATATAAACTTTTTATAAACATTGTTGTTGATGTCAATAACTGTAATTAATGTTAAAGTATAAATGAAACCATAATGTAACTTTGTATTCAAATCATAATTTAATTGAGTAATTTTTATTTAAACATAGTAATACCTGCGACATGCATAAGAGCATCAGGTTACGCGCATGGGCAAGCGCTTAATCAGCGTCAGCGCATTCCTGTGTGCCTCGCGCGCACTAATTTAAATTTAAAATTTTATTGTAATAAATGTTATATAATATTGTAATAATATGATAGAATAAAATTTTTTTGTAAGAGAGGGATGACTGTGGGGTCGCGATGATGCAATACATTGTAATAATAAAATGCATGATCAGCTAATGTAGCACATCGCACCTCGGGCTCGACAGGGCTCCGCTGGAGTCTTTAGTCGGTCCGCACCTCCGATAGCTAACACACGTTAGCAACAGTTAATCTCAGTCACCATCTGCTAAAAGCTATATTACTGTACAGTTTCATCCAAGTCCGTTCAGTAGTTTTTGCGTGAAAGAGTAACAAACATCCATCCATAGAAACTTTCGCGTTTATAATATTAGTTCTTACTCTACTACTTCCTAGTAGAATATAATTCTCGTGTCACATTGTTGTTCACGCTGAACTCCGAAACCATCACACTGATTTTTTGGTTTTTCCTGAAATTTGAATTTTGCTGGCGTGCTTAAGATTTTTTTATGTATAAACCTGCCAAAATGACTATTGTAACGGTCGATTGCACCAAGTAGGACGTTCGGGATATGAATGCGTGAAATTACTCGAACGAAGGTATTTTTATAGTATTTGACAGGCTTGACCCAATTCAATACTAAATTCACATATTTAGTAGATAATATCAAATATTGTTTACCATAAATATTCTAATGATTATTAGCATACAATTATTATTTGATAATACAGGATTGTGTACTATTAAAGATTTGATATGAAATATAAGTCGCGCCGGAAGCTGACAAGCGGAAGGCGCCAAGATATTAATATGAATCAACTATTTACTTGTTTATAAAATCACCAATTGAATTATAAGTTTATAATATATTTTATTGTATGCCTAGTAATTATTAAGATTTAAACAAATGAGGCATTTATACGAGGTTGGAATCGTTACTTATAACATTCGGCCATCCTGTGCATGCCGTGTCCCACGGCGATCAGAGCTGCCACTAATTTAATTAAATCTGGTACTGACCAATTTATTTATTTCGCCTAGCTCACATAGCTTTTACTTGCTATACGTCACACAGTTTCGCATTTGCTATACGTCACACAGTTTCGCATTTGCTATACGTCACACAGTTTCGTATTTGCTATACGTTACACAGTTTCGTATTTGCTATACGTCACACAGTTTCGTATTTGTTTGTAATACGTCACACAGTTTGTTTTAACCTGCATCACACAGCTTTTGTTTTTACTACATCACACAGCTTTTGTTTTTACTACATCACACAGCTTTTGTTTTTACTACATCACACAGCTTTTGTTTTTACTACATCACACAGCTTTTGTTTTTACTACATCACACAGCTTTTGTTTTTACTACATCACACAGCTTTTGTTTTTACTACATCACACAGCTTTTGTTTTTACTACATCACACAGCTTTTGTTTTTACTACATCACACAGCTTTTATTTTGTACTACATCTATAGTTGTAACACGGACTTGATCACATAGCCGCCCGTATTCACATGTAGTACTTGAATTCGGAAACGTAGTTTAATTTAAGTAAATAGACTTGATCACACAGCCGTCTTTACAGGTAAGATTTAACACAGCGGTAAATAACTGTTTACTTAGTATTATCACACAGTGTAGGTACTATATAATTGCAGACAAGTATAGGTAAATGGAAATCATGAACTTTTGTTTACACTTTTAAATTTCATTATAAATAAACTGGAACGTACTCACCAGATGTACAGATAGATATTCTTTACTGCACCTTCACCAATTACTCGAACGAAAACAAGAAAATTTCATAGGGTATCCAAATAAAGATTTCGTTAACTTTTAAATATTTTCAAAACAGGACGCGCGAGAATGCTAGATCCCACTTCTGAAATGTAACGGTCGATTGCACCAAGTAGGACGTTCGGGATATGAATGCGTGAAATTACTCGAACGAAGGTATTTTTATAGTATTTGACAGGCTTGACCCAATTCAATACTAAATTCACATATTTAGTAGATAATATCAAATATTGTTTACCATAAATATTCTAATGATTATTAGCATACAATTATTATTTGATAATACAGGATTGTGTACTATTAAAGATTTGATATGAAATATAAGTCGCGCCGGAAGCTGACAAGCGGAAGGCGCCAAGATATTAATATGAATCAACTATTTACTTGTTTATAAAATCACCAATTGAATTATAAGTTTATAATATATTTTATTGTATGCCTAGTAATTATTAAGATTTAAACAAATGAGGCATTTATACGAGGTTGGAATCGTTACTTATAACACTATACTCTCACAATAAGAATAGTTGTTGTTCGAAGTTGTGTTCTACCTTCCTAGCATAAGTCATTATAAAGACTACCTTTTTTTATATGAGTCTACCAAAGTGATTCTGCTATACCTGATGGAAAGCATGAGCAGAATCCAAGAGTGGTGATCACTATATTCATTGCGAATGCAGGCAATGCAACAATGCAGCATGGTGACTCACACTATGTTGGCCTCTTGCGATGTTTCTGCATGATTAGGCATCTGGTCTCGCACTCACAAACATAACACGACAGAACAAATGCTGTCATTTAAGGTTGGTCTTCTGTGAGAGGGTAGTACCGCCCCGGTAGAGCCGGCCCTTTCGTGCTGAAATCAACATGACTCTACTGCTTTTTTTTTTGACGGGATGGAAAATCCCTTCGGATCTCCGGCTGCTCGGGGACTGAGGAGCCAGGTATGTGGTGATTCCATTAAAAACCACCCCGGCTGCCGGTCTCAGGCGCCCTGCTCTGAGGAGGACCCGGACCATGTTATTTCAGGTCCGCCCCAGGAACGAAGCCGCGTCTAGAGACTCTATCCTGAGGGAAGCCTCGGATTCCCTCTGCCTGTCGGCCCAACCGTTATAAGTTGCGGCCTGAATGCAGTTTTGCGACCAGGCCGCCCCCCTATCGCTGACCGCATCAATTAATCAGCTACCAGAGGTCCCCACTTTCTGCCAGCTTGCGGTTCTGTCGGCGGCTGGGGTCGCCGGCGACGTCGTCTACGCTCTGGATCGGCCCTCTCCCGATCTTGTTCAGCGGTCTCTTTCTGGAGCATTACACCCTCACAGAAAGAAACCACTCACTCTATGCTCTCACTTTCACCTCTACTGTCTAGTAAAGGATAGGATAGTTAACTTTACGCTTAGACGAATAGGAGTTGCCTGGATCAGATAGTATATTACAAAACAAGTGTAACTTAGCCTGGCCACAAATTAAATATTGATACAATTAAACAAACACATAATAATAGTATATCGCTTTATTGTACACCAAATTAATTACAACGATATCTTAAAACTCGGAGGTACAAACGAGGAAGTGTAGAAGAAGGGATTGTGTAAGAGCAATCTTGGGGTTGGTTGTGGGTAACAAATTGTTAGTCTACGTAAAGACCCTGCAGTGGCAATCATTTTGCGACTCAGGTCTTGCAGCTGAGGAAACCAGGATAAGGTCTTGCAGCTGAGGACACCAGGATAAGGTACTATCAATGTAAATCCCCAAATTCTCCACTTCGTCCCTGTACGCATGAGGTGAGCTATTGCAAGTGAGTTGAGGTAATGTTGTCCAATCAATATTGGAGATCATTGGCGTGCTTCCAACGAAAATAACTTGAGTCTTTGATGAGTTCATTTTCTGGCCTTAGGTATTGCTCCTTTTACATAATTTATCCAGGTTAGCATTAGTGATCGTTACAGGTTCAGTCAGATTAATCATTGATGATCTTCCCTAAAGAGAAATGAGAATCGGAAAAGAAGGGGTTTTTCTTTTTGGGAATAGGTATAATTTCAGCATCCTTTCACGCTTTCGAGAACAAGCTATAAATAAGAAATTGAATAGTTGAGGATATGAAAGATGACGGAAAGAATTTTAACGAGGATTGGAAGGATTATATTACGGCTTGGACAATCAGAACCCACTGCATTCGAAGTAAAGGCCCGTATTCACTTTGTATAGTGCGAGTGCAGGTACTTAGTGCGGGTGATTGGTGGAAAGTACGTGTGGACAGCGAATTCGCGATCCACACGTATTTTGCACACCTGCACTCGCACTATACAAAGTGAATACGGGCCTTAATAGATACTAAACTCTTCTTAACGTAATAATGAGAAAGTTGTCTAAAGAACAAGAGAATACCTAATGTATCGATAGCAAAATTATTTATATAAAAATTACTATATGAAGGTAGCTATATAATTAACTGAAGATGTGAAGTGAATGTAAACATTATGCTATGTTCACATCCACAAGAAGTTATGAATCGTACCTGGACTGTATTATGTGTGCAGGGTAAGTATATTACTTTTAGTCGCTGCAGTTTAAACTTAGTGACGGTAGCTTTTGGGACATAATACTTAATTTGAAATATTGTATTTTAATATGAATTTCTCATTGCTTTTTCGCGCCAATCAGTGCTAAAAACTTGTGGAGCGATGTGATAAAGAGACCGAGAGAGAATGATAGTACCTATCACACAATATAGGTATTGTAGTATATCCATATACTATATTGTCAGCTCCAAGGTACATGTGCACACTCACCTGCGCCGCTCACAGTCGATTGAACTGTGTGCGACCGCACATGCCTAGAGATGACCTAATGCTTCCTTCTCATTCATTCAATGAATGAATGCGTTACTAGTCGAGTGACTGACCATAGACAAATACACTACAGGTATGGAGGCAAATGCAATATTCAAACTTCTAGTTTTTAAGAAAGGAAAAAGAAGAAACCCTTTTTTAGAAAAAAAGTCACCGGCCACGTAGTATTTGTACGAAAAAGACTACCTATCTAAGCCGAATAAATTTTGTCACATGATGGCAAAAGTCTACCGATGTACATAAAGTTTATAGTAAATAAATAAGTAAATAATTGACTTATTGACGTTCATAAAAACCTTTGTATAGAAACGATCGACATGCTAAATTAAATTGCAAGATAAAAAGTAATTATTTATTCATAAAAATAATCAGAAATTCACATTATTTTTAGAAGCATGCAAGCAATGTACATAATTATTATGTTATTATATTTTGACGCCTGTCCACCAACAGCAAATAACTGTGGAAACAGAATTTATTGTAGATTTTTATTGTATAGTTTAGTATTGAGATTATTGAAATTCTTCGTCGGCGAGTAGAAACTGAAATCAAAAGCATATTAGGTTAACAGTGTAAATTAATACCCATTCTTCTAATAAACATCAACAAACAACAAGTATGTTTGTATTTATGTTATGCCTAATTAAAAATTGTGGCACTTGAGGAATTGACTTTAAAATGGTACTATTTACTTACATGATCACCGTTCTTCTTTAAACAGTTAAATAGCAACATTGCTCTTTCTGCATTATTGACTTTAACTTTGTTAACTGAAATAATAAATTGAATCGTATAGGGATTTCGTAACCATCTATACTAGTATTATAAACGCGAAAGTTTGTAAGTATGGATGGATGGATGGATGGATGGATGTTTGTTACTTGAACGGATTTGAATGAAACTTTACAGTAATATAGCTTATACATCAGAATAACACATAGGCTACTATTTGCAGCGATAACCGATATATACGCGGGCGGAGCCGCGGACAACCACTAGTAGTAAATACCTTGGATAAGGTCTCTTTGTCTAAAACTAATTATTTTATGTATTAGTATTTTTTATTTATTTAGTAGTATTTATTATTAACAGGTAGACGTGTATAAAAGATTGATTAATCTGGACGAAGAGAACTCAGCTGGCATGGGAGTAACAGCAGAAACACTAGTTACCCTAGCTGAAGAAGGCCTTAGACAGTGCGGCCAAGTCTGTCGGACTTCCTTAAATGATTACTAGAGTTTACAATCGACCCTTGCAATAGAATCACATGTGACACCGTATGATTTTAGTCGGTTCGATTCCAACATAGAACTTAACTGTGAGCACCCGTGAGTGTGACACGTAGAACTTTTTCTATGGTCAATATATCAGAATCATGGCAAACGACGCGACGTTTAAACACCGAGAATACAATTTGAATTAGCCTTTGGGTATCTTTGTGTAAATTTGTACAAAGACAATGACTTAAAGTAAATTACAAACCTTTTAAACACTTTTGTCTAATTTTATACGACCTCGCTAACTCATCTTCGCGATGCAAGTAACGCTTCGTAAAATCCATAAAGTTTTCAACGTTGAGCAACCCTTTCTCCATCTAAAATCATACCAAAATTTATACATTACAAGGTATCAAAGAGAGGAGATAAGTTTCATAGAAAACATTATGGGCAACTTGACTGATAGTAATGTATTTAAAAAGATTAGCATTTTAAAATTTCAGTTCAATAAAAAAAAAATACTTGGCCAGTATTTTTTATTATTGCAAGCCTGCGTTTTTATTATATGGAGACTGGTTAGCGTATAAATAGCAATAAGCACATGATAAACAACAATTTTAGCGTTAATTTAATCAATGCACGCGTGGCTCCTTTAACTTGGCCTAAGAAGTCTTCTACTCATCTCGTGTTCTTACCGCTACCAGTCGAGAGCCCATACATTACCCCATTCTAAAACCCTGTTTATAATTGTTAAAGAAATCTGAAACAAAACTAATAATATTTACAATTCCGCATTCAGTGAAATAACAATTGATAAAGTATTTGTAATCAGGTTGATTGTATATCTCTACTGCTTCTGAAGACTTAAAATCAAATATTTCAAAACATTTTTCAGCTGCGATGGATGCAGCTACCAGCATATGACGATATTCGTCTTCACTCATGGCCTAAAATCAAAACAGATGAAAATTTAATTTCTCTTAAAAGATTAAAGTAAAATATCATGCCATGTTTTAAATTCTGATAAAACTTACTTAACAAAAAACTTCGTTTAGAAAAACCGACTTCAAAAACTAAAAAGTATAAAATAACTTAATACAGATTTAATTTAATACACCTCATAGGCAAACCTTTAGCCCTTAAGTTATTAAAGGATTTGTAACCGGTAAGTGTAAAATTCAATGTTTATTTTATTACTATTTATTCCTAAAATTATGTGTAATTTGTTCATAATATAACTTAACCAATAAAATAAAAAAAACCTTATTTCTTCACATTTTTTTTCCTTTGAGGGATGCGCCGCGTTCCCGGTGCAGCTTTTTTAATTCCGGAATAGTTAGACGTCAATAATTATTATCCATTTTTAATAATAATATGGAAATAAAATAAAATATACAATCAATGTAATTTTAAAAGTTTACAGCGCTTATCTGTTTACGTTATAGTTCGGTGGCGCCCTCTAGGATTAGCTTTGCGTAAGCAACCTAATTGACAGAGTAATCAGAGTTCATACTAAAAAAAATAATTGAGAACCTCCTCCTTTTGGAAGTCGGTTAAAAAGTAAGTTGTATCACAATTTAAAACATGACATTTGATACTTCAATGAGAGAGGCTAATGTCCAGAGGTAGACTGCATTAAGCTGATGATAATGATTTTCATTGTTCGTCAAATCTATATTATATAAAAATCAATCGCTGAAATGTATGTACGCGCATAACTTCGATCGGCTTTTGTACAAGAAAAATTAAAAGATAACGGGAAAAGTCACTTTTTCTGTCCGCGACGGGAAGCTGAGACAGATATGTAAATATGGCGATACGAAGTTCGCCGGATCAGCTAGCTAATATCTTATTAATGATATACCTACGCAAAAAAATATTTGTGGAATACAAATTTATAATATGTATAAACTGTATGCTCATAATTTACGGAAACAAGAAAAGCCTGTTTCCTAAATCTATGTATAAAAATATTTCAAATATTTCTAAAAATTCTTTATGATAAACAAAAATTTGAACAAAAAAAAACGACTTCAAGAACTGGACCAAATTGAAATGGGACCACACGGGAAGCACTAGCTTTCAAATAAAAAAGAATCATCAAAATCGGTTTATCCAGTCGACAGTTCTGAGATAACAAACTAAAAAAAATACAGACGAATTGAGAACCTCCTCCTCTTTAAGTTAGTTAAAAATATGTATCACAACTCAATTTAAGCATAATTTATTTTCTAAGTATTATTTAACCAGTAGGGTTAAATAATACTTCAATGTATCTACAACTTTATCAGGAACACATGAAACTGGCCTTTAATGTACTTACTGCGAACACATAGGTACTATTGAAGCAGAGTATCAAAAGTGTAAAGGTAAGAATCGTATGGTGAAACATTTTTGACTAAGTAAATTGACATTGAAATCAGGTTTTCGTTTTTATATACTTCTTTAGATCTAAGGTTCTGTGCATATGTGGCGAACGGAATGTAGCTTTTTTCTGATGTGGTTCCATAGATTTTTATTACATTAAATTACAGAAATTACAAACATTGTAATCAACAATTTTAACAGAATTGTTAAAAGGGTTCTTCTTTTCTTGTGATTTTAGAGTTTCTTGCTTATTCTTATAAATAGGAAGTACCTATTCATTAAAACGAGCAACTATTTTAATCATTGACTTATTTTGACTGTCTTTAACTGGCGTCATTGAAATAAATAATGTTTCCTTTGATAATCTATATATATAAAAGAGTGACTGACTGACATACCCAGATATCATCGCACAGCCCAAACCGCTGAACCTAGAATCCTGAAATTTTGCATGTAGGTTCTAATAACGTAAGTAACGTATATAACGTAAGTGAGCACTAAGAAAGGATTTTTTTAAATTCCACCCCTAAGGGGGTAAATCAGGGGATGAAAGTCTGCGTCAGGGAAGCCGCGTGCAAAAGCTAGTGTACGATAAAGATGATGATGCTAAAGATATCTATACTAATATTATAAACGCGAAAGTTTGTAAATATGGATGGATGGATGGATGTTTGTTACTATTTCACGCAAAAACTACTGAACGGATTTGGATGAAACTATACAGTAATATAGCCTCTATATCAGAATAACACATAGGCTACTTTTGGGTTGATAACCGACATATACGCGGGCGGAGCCGTGGGCAACAACTAGTTTATAAATAAATTTGAATGCTATTCCTCTAAACGGTCCAACCTTCTCCCTTCCTCTACACGACAACACGTGCTGGTCTTGGAAGTCACCGCTTTAGAGTGTTATAGATACACTCTCTAACTAAATGGTTTGGCTTTTTCCTTTTCCTTCCTGTACCAAGCACTCAAGACTTGGAACTCACTAACACCGCACATGTTTCACTCCCACTATAATCGCGAGTCCTATAAGCGAGGCATGAAAAAGCATCTCATTATTCCACCATAGCGTGTGTGGGTCATCATTCTGTTCTGCATTGTCCACATTAGCAATGAGGATGATGACCACCACTTTTGGATTCTAGTCACGCTTTCCAACAGGCAGTGTAGTCATTTTGACTGCCTCTGTGGCGCAGTGGGAGCGTATGCTACTGCTGTGCTTGAGGTCTTGGGTTCGATTCCCGGGTCGGACCAAATGTTTGTATGATCTATAGATATTTGTTTCGGAGTTGGGATAATATGCATGTATTTACAAAAAAAAGTATATACGTAATCAGTTGTCTAGTGCCCATAACACAAGCTTTGCTTAGCTTAGACTAGATGGCGTTGTATGTGAGATGTCCGAAATATTTATTTATTAAGTTTGTCAGCTATTACATAAAAAACTGCACAGCCAGATATAAGGCGGCCCTAAAGAGAACAATTTCTAGCAGTTATGTAAAAAAAAGTAACAATAGGAGTTAATCCAGTTTATTTAACAAATTATAACAACTTTGTGGACTTTAAAAATATAATGACTGGCCAAAAGTAACATCCGTGCGTGACATTAAAAAAAAAATTCGAACGCATAATGTATTGTAGTGTTGGCCTTCATGGTTATTCGGTCACCTAAACCTATTTGTACTTACTCATTATAGGAACACCATTTGAGCCCATCGCATTTTGTGTATTTCAAAATATAAATTATCATAAAAACATTATCTACTTCAAAAAGAGTAAAGTATTGATCTTGAAGTATTTTAGTTTTAGCCTTTGTTGCTACTTACTACTGGTCTCCCTCTCCCTGTCCTCAACTCTCTATCTTGGCCGCAACAGTCTTTTCTCAAACCGTCTAGACAGCTATTTTGATATGAACATAATATTTTTTTGTGTTTTAATGTCACTTTGACAATATCATGTGTATGTTATGTTAGTTAATTTCGTCAATATAATAATAAGAAATAAATATTTCAGACATTTAACACACAACGCCATCTAGTCACAAACTAAGCAGAGCTTGTGTTATGGGTACTAGACAACTGATGTAAATACATATATCTATACTAATATTATAAAGCTGCAGAGTTTGTTTGTTTGTTTGTTTGAACGCGCTAATCTCAGGAATTACTGGTCCGATTTGAAAACTTCTTTCAGTGTTGGATAGTCCATTTATCGAGGAAGGCTATAGGCTATATTTTATTTTAAAAAAAATTAGGGATCCGTAAGAAAATTGCTATTTCGTAACCCAAGGTGTGAACTCGAAAACCTATTTTTGCGTGCGCTGCAATAACTATTGACAATAGAACAAAATAATGTATTACGGGTTTGTAGGTCTCATTAAGATCTACAAAAAAGTCCGCGAGAGCATATATCTAACTATCATGGTTTAGTTACAATAACCGCTTTTGCGTTCAAAAAATTTATTAAATCGTCTGAAGAAAGAAACTACGTTAAATGTGTATCGTAATATTAATCCTTATCCAAATTAAGCATTGTGTTATCAAGGGTATTTATGTAGAAGTAAAATACTTTTTGTTTCATCCCAATCGTTCATTTCGTTTAGAAGTTATCACGAGTATAAGACGCTGACAGTTGGTACCTAATGAGTTATTTGCCAAAGAGTTTTTATCAACATAATACCTAATATTAATCTTTATCCAAATAAATGTGTTGTTGAGTATGAGTATTAGATCTTAGAAGAGCATAATAAATACATCTATACTAATATATAAAGCTGAAGAGTTTGTTTGTTTGAACGCGCTTATCTCAGGAACTACTGTCCAATTTGGAAAATTCTTCCAGTCTTAGATAGCCCATTTATCGAGGAAGGCTATAGGCTATATATCATCACGCTTAGACCAATAGGAGCGGAGCACCAATGAAGAATGGGGGAAAATTATTACGCTACGGGCAATAGAAGACGCAAACGACATTGCGTGCACCACCGATTTGAATGAAATTTGGTATACAGATAGTCTAGAGCCTGAGAAAGGACACAGGCTACTTTTTAATGCGAAAAAGGGGTTGTAAGGGCTTTAAAAGGGGGATGAAAGGTTGTTCTGGGGGTTCACTCGCCACACGCCTGCGCATTACCTACGTCGGGCGTCTTGACAACGAATAAACAAGGCTGTCACATCATCCATACTTATATTATAAATGCGAAAGTAACTCTGTCTGTCTGTTTTGCTTTCACGGCCAAACCGCTGCACCGATTACAATGAAATTTGGTATACAGATAGTCTAGAGCCTGAGAACGGACATAGGGACATACTTTTTAATGGGAAAAAAGGTCAATAAGGGGTTGAAAGGGGGGATGAAAGATTGTATAGAAGAGTGGTGGTTCACTCGCCACACGCCTGCGCATTACCTACGCCGGGCGTCTTGGCAACGACCAAACACGGCTGTCACGTTCATTAAAAATATTTCACTTTTTCAACGAAGACTTAAATTAATACATACATTCATGAATCCGATTTGTATGTATGTTCATGATATTAGTAAAAATAAATAAGCCATATTACTTAATAGTATTTATAAAATTTAAAAGCTCTCTACAGAAGTATCGTCATTTTAAGCGAAAATCTGCGAAAATATTAAAATTTCTTTTTTAGGCTGTTGATTAGATATAAATAAAAATGTGATTTAAATTTTGTAAAAAAATTACCATCAAGGGGGTTAAATAGCAATAGGGGATGAAAGTTTGTATGGCAATATGCAAGGTTTGTGAAAATCTATACATGCTTCATAAGTTTGCGAAAGGAGACAAAATATTAGAGCTATTCTGATGTAACATTTACTGAGTTATCACAATATGCCTAAGTGTGCTTGCCCGAACGGGCAGACACGTGAGGGCAGACGACTGTGCCGCATGCGGATGTTGAATTTTGCCACTACAAATTCGTTATTATTCACTGCGATTGAAAAAATCCGACATAAAAGGATCCGGGGGGATTTATTCACAAAATAAAGGGAAAGGGGTACGCCGCAAGATGAAATAAATGCCTGTATGAAACATATGTACTATGGGTACATGTTAAAAAGTTTTGTCTTATTACAATTATGCGAGTACAACTTCACAATTATTTATGAGCAGTGTCAATATGCAAATGCTCTTCTAAAAATCGGAGAAGATTGTATGCCAACTGACAGTAACGACATGATTACACTGAGACGTGAGTTCTGGTATATGGTGGCACAGATGATCTAAAAATAATATCTATTCTGATCCTCCGACTAATGAGACAGTTATCAAATAAACGAACGGATCATGTCAGACGTGGAGGAAGATGTTATCGAATACCTCTCAGGAAATACAAGGGACACTGAACCAGTCATATCATAGCTTATGCATAGAGTTTTTCAACTCTTTAGAATTATCAGGAGCGCCTTACCATAAGTTGAGACTGAAATTTAATGTACCAGTCCTATTAATGAGAAATCTTGAGCGCCAAAGCTACACTATAGCTATAGCTATAGCTATAATGGTACACGGCTACAAAATACACATCTGGGGTACAACATTGTAAAAGCTACAATCATGATGCATGGAATGGCAAAAACCGTTAGGTTCGAGAGCGTATTTCTAAGACTGAGGCGGTGACTTCCAAGGCCAGCACGTGTTGTTCTGTAGAGAAAGGGAGAAGATGGGATCAGTTGGAAGAACTCTTCAGAACACTCTCCATGGTAAAGCGGTAGAGGACTGCCATAGAGGCGATGTCACTCCGCAACTGCAGAGATTCAAGGGACTCGGTGGTATCAGGACTGTTGATCATGCGGACTGCTTGCCGCTTCAACCGATGGAGAACATCAAGCAAATACTGCGTGGATCCATCACAAAGATGAGAACAGTACGCACGAGCGAACCTGGGTCTTATAAAGGAGACACAAATGCTCGGGCGCGAAGAACCGTCTCACCCTGTTCAGGCCGCCTTAGTGGTGCCCTCGATGTACTTCCGTGGGTTGAGGTCCCGGCAAATATCCATGCCCAGGACACCAGCTTATCCCGTAGTGGCAGTTGAGTGCTCTGAAAAGTGGGGAGGGGAAAAAACGGACACTTTTTGGTAGAGAAAGGGCACACCTATGTTTTCTTAACGTTGAACTCGACCAAAATCTCATCACCCTATTGTGAAATGCGGTTCAAAACCCGGTCGAGCTCAGCGACGAGCTCCTGTCGATTTTCCTCAATGTCTACCAGCTTGGCTGCAGGGTATCCATAATTCGCCCAAGCACTGTGCTATCGTCTGCATAGCAATGTATATTGCCGAGGGCTAATATGTCATTGACATGCAGAAGAAACATCTTGGGCGACAGGCGACAGGACTGAACCCTGAGGTACGCTAGCGTTTACCTCCAGAAAAACAGAGGCCGCGCCGTCGCAAAGAACCCTAATGCTTAGAGCTTAGAGCTTAGAAAGAAGCGAACGGTGCCAGACCCGGTTGAAAGCCTTGGCCATGTCAAATGTCGAAATAAGCTCATGTAAAATACTTTTTATTTTATGTACTTATAGAAATACTTAAATGTGTTTTTAACAGTGAAACGTGTGTGTCTTATCTTTAAAATAATATTATCCTCAATAATTAAAACTGCTACCCAAAGTCACTATTACACGCGGACGAAGTCGCGGGCACAGCTAGTTATATATTATAAATTTTCCAAAAATCTAACTATTAAGAGCGCGAACAACAAAGCGAAGAGCAAAGTGTTTAATGAAGTAAGTTTGAACACCAAAAGCGTCACAAGTGCGTTGCCGGCCTTTTGGGGATGGGGGGAGGTAGGAATAGAGGATTGGGGTATGGGCCTCCGGTATCCTCACTCACTCGGTGAAACACAGCGCAAGCACTATTTTACACCGGTTTTCTGTGAGGCCATGGTATCACTCCGGTCGAGCCGGCCCATTCATGCCGAAGCGTGGCTCTCCCGCGGTAATGTGGCTCTCTCACACAAATAAAACAATTCTTACATTAAATAAATTTACTATCAATTAAAATGAAAACATGTATATTTTTACAGCTAAAATTACTTACAAATTTGGTGTTTTATTATCATGGTTCAATTTTTTTAAATAAAACGTTTCCTAAATGCGAAAAAGTATTATTAAAAAAAGTATTTTTATAGCAACGACGTTCAACACTTGTACTTACCGAATACACATAGCTGCTTTTCAAACAGGCTATCAAAATTATAGAAGTCAGAAACTCTTGATAAACCATTTTCGAAGTGAATTAACACTAGAGTGCCAATTTCGTTTTTATATCCTTAGATATAAGGATCGGCGCATATGTGACTTGAATTTAAAGCAATCACGATCTTATACACAACTTGAAATAGGAGTAATCAATAAAAATAATTAAGAAATAATACCAAATATATTATGTATTTATACAACGTTCATAAATTGTTTTACTTTAGATTTTACAGTAAATGCCTCATAATTTCCAAATTGTGCAGCTCAATGTAAGCCGGTCCTTAGGATAACAACCTTTATTGTTTATATAAATACTAGCTTATCCCGCAAACGTTGCTTTGCCATAAAAAAAAATTGGGGTATAAAAATAGATGTTGGTCGATTCTCAGACCGATATGCACACCAAATTTCATAAAAATCGGTCCAACCGTTTCAGAGGAGTATGGTAACTAACATTGTGACACGAGAATTTTATATATAAGAAGTATATGCATTTGAATGGGAGCTATTTTAAACTATTATCATAATGACTTCATTCACTTTTTTTTTATGTGTGTTCGCGGATAACTTCGTCGTTTATGAACCGATTTTGATGATTCTTTTTTTGTTGGATAGGAGATGTTCCGAAGAAGACACATGACAAAACATAAATACGGTCGAGTTAAGAAACCTCCTCCTTTTTTTGAAGTCGGTTAAAAATAAACAATGAGCTTCCTATATTAACATAATTTTATATCAAATTCGAGCCAATTTACAACACTAATGACAGACTCACAGTAAATCTATGTGTTCGATTTCCTATCATACTATAAACATTATAAATATATAAATACTGTACACCCTTATTTGTGCACTATAATATCTAAAGTATAGTTTGCTAGTCTCCGTTGCGACTGGACACCAAGTCCGAAATCGGCTAGGAGTCCATTATATATACATTTATACTAGTGTGTGTATGTATATATATAGTGTAGTAGGCGTGACAGCCAAGTAACATTTCAAATGATACAATTTTACTAGGTATCTCCAATTTGTCCTTCATCACTAATTTAAAAATTGGGGTTAAAAATATTAAAAGTCATTTGAAAATGGTCTTTATTGCTAATAGTTGAGTGCACACATTGCTTATGCAAACACGAAGTCTTCAGGTTTGTAGTCATACATACATTTCGCTGACCAGAATGAAGCCTCACAAATGTCTTTATACTTCTTTTCTGTAAAATAAAAACAAAACTTGGTACACGATTGTCTAAAATATAAATATTTTGTATGTATCTTAGTAATCGGTTATCTAAAAAGTATGAAATATACAGGTATAGTTATAGGGTTAGCGTTGTGATCACGTCATTTCCATACATTTGTTACTTTTCTAATAATGTTTATGTTTCTAGAATGTCAACTTAGTTAGACTGGACACTTAACAGCTTAACTACTTAACAAGTAGGATGACCGGTATTTTGTTTCGATAAATTTTCTAAAAATAAATCCTAGTTATATCGATTTATTACCTGCGAAGCCCGCTGCATACTTAATTTCATGAACATCGTTGGAGTCGTTTCCAAGATCTAGATTATATATACCTACAGGAATTGCTCGTTTCAAAGTATTAGATAGGTAATTTTCTGACTACAAATAATACTTACGAACATCCTTGCAATTGGAAGCGGCTGCTTTAGCTGACTCCTTTAATTCTGGCGGATACATCATATCAATTTGTTTTATTGAAGCTTCGTAATTTAATTTATTATTCTTAATCTAAAACAGACATTTTATACTTCACATTCCATTTCTATTTAACAATTAATATCATCCAACAAATCAACTACTTTTTTACATTAAGCAACCAAATAAAGCGATTTCTAAATGAAAAAATATTATAAAAATTCTAAGTAATATATCTGGGGCACAGAAGTGCCTCGGGTTAGTTAGAGAAAAGAGCA
Organism: Diaphora mendica; assembly: GCA_949125395.1. NCBI lineage: Eukaryota > Metazoa > Arthropoda > Insecta > Lepidoptera > Erebidae > Diaphora > Diaphora mendica. Next base: position 16,092,486 of record OX421324.1, on the reverse strand, counting down.
AATGTACTATATTTTCATGTTAATTTTAGTTTCTCAAGTACATACTCCATAAGGTTAAGGATAAATAAGAAGCTTGAAAGTGTCTGCGAGTTCAGTTCAGTCATTCAATCTAGTACTACCGAAGTTAACTACACAAGGACCCGTAGAATATATATAATATTAGTTTTGAAAAAAATACAGGTAGCGTCAGTATAAATAAGCATTGTATTATATGCCAACTTTATAAATAAAATGTTGAACAAAACTTACAACATTAGTCATTTCAAAGATACAAGCTATATAACACATGACTTTTGGATCCTCAATGAACACTCCTTTTTCTATATTACCAACCATATCTGTAAGGTAAACTTCTTATAAATATACTTAACTGTTTAATTTTTAGAACTGTTTTAATTTAACTATTATAATCCTCAAAATATACCTTGATTTCTGTGACAATTGTCATTTTAGAACTACGAGGTACATTTTAGATGTGAAATTTTAATTCTTATTATGTACTAGCTGACCCGCAAACTTCGTACCGCCATATTTACATATCTGTCTCAGCTTCCCACAGGCAGTGTACAGTCGCGGACAAAAAAAAGCACTTTTTCCGTTATCTTTATTTTTTTTCTTTCTAGCAAAAAAAGAATGAATGAAATCGGACTATGTGTTATTGAATTACAACTAAGTACATATTTTGACTTTCATCCCGTCTCTCCAGGAAACCGTGCTGAATTTCAGGATAAAAAGTATCCTATATCCTACCTCGTAGTATGAACTCAAATCATGCCAAGTTTCATTTGAATCCGTTCAGTAGTTTCGGCGTGATGCGCGGCCAAGATACAGACAGACATACAACCAAAAATGAAAAAAAATATAGTTTTGGCTTCAGAATCGATAATAGAGAGACCTCCAAAAAAAATTTACCAAAATATCTTCAATGTACAGAATTGGACCTGTTACATTTTTATTATAAGTAATAATAGATTATATGTACTTTATTTGTGATAAAACTGGCACTTAAAAAAATCTAATATAGGTGATACAAAATAAAATCACTTGTTAAAAACTTTCTTTAAAAACTTAAGTCTAACTTAAAACTTAGTCCGTTTCGTAGCCATCTCCGGCTTTGACTGCCTCATTGGCACAGTGGTAGCGTATGCGACTGCTGTGCATGAGGTCACGGGTTCGATTCCCGGGTCGAACCAATTGTTTGTATGATCGCAAATCTTTGTTTTGGAATTTGGGTGTTTTCTATGTATAATATGTATGTATTTACAAAATAATAATAAAAGAAAAGTATAAATGTATTTATAACAGTTATGTAGTACCCATAATACATATAAGCTCTGCTTAGTTTGGGACTAGATGGTGTTAAAAAAAAAGTAAAAGTATTAAGTATCTGTTACAGAGTTCAAGCTATATTTTAAGGATTCTAGTAAATTAGAATTATGAAGAACTTTAAAAACTTAAGTTGTTCAGTGTCTTCGTTAAATGGTATCGAAGTATGTTTTTCGTTGTATGTGTCATCTATGTGGAAGAGTTATTATAAAAACAAAATAAAGATTAGAGCATTCAATAAACAAAACACTCCCAACGACATACATACTTCAATATAGTTAATAAATATTGGTCTAGTTATATATTGTAGAATCACTTATGCAAAACCAATTTATAACTTTAATACTGTACCTTCAGGCACTTGTGTTTTCTTAATGCAGCTAGTTTTCAGCATCTTGCCTGTTTTTTTCATCTGTTGCCTTGACATCTAAAACCGGATAGTGACTATAGGTTAAACTATAATTTATTTTTTGCGAGATATTATAATTTTTTAAATATTTTATTACAGTTTCCAAAATACAGATCCACATAAAACAGTAAGTATGGTCTGTTTTATGAAAATTTCAAAAACATGGATTTAGCAAATTATGATGAAAAGTTTAGGCTCAATTTCCAAAAGAAACATTAACCTAGTTTAAATAACTTTTGACACAAAAATTTATTTGTGGTTAAATTATGTCACTATCCAAACAAATGATTCTACTAACGGTAAAGGTAAGCGTCGCACAAAGTAGGTTCATATTATTTTCATTGGTGCATACTTACGCCATCAATTCCAGTTATTAGAAAAAAAACAACAATCACTGCAAACAAATCCTTTCGATCCATCGCGATGCTCCAAAGTGCAAGTTAGTAGTGACCGCAATGACATTGTTTCTTCTAGGGAAAGCCATATATACAAATTATCTACTTCTTGATTATACAACAAAACTACTTATTCAGTGCAATCAGGAGTATCATTAGCTATTTAAACACATAAATTAACAAGACAGCTGTATTTATACAGTAAACAATTAGTACATCCCAATAGCAGCTTATAAATCAGGGGAAAATAAAAGATGGTGGGTCCGTTTCATATAAACATTTGACTGCAGCATATACGCCCTCACACATATCGCTGTACTTGTCCTCTGAAAAAAAAACTTAATTAAATAATCAATTTAGGTGTTCAATATATTTATGCTTAGTGACATTGAAGAAACACGTTCAAATTAACCCTTATAAGAAACACTTGTGTTATCATTTCTTTTGTAAATGAATCATATATTCGAATAACATTTTATGTAATCTTAAAATGTATTAAAAGAACAGAATAATACATGTATGGAAATACATATCGTGATAAGTGATGTCGCTGTCATTTGTCATCTAATTAATTTAGTAAATACAGCAATTAATTACAGACACCATCAAGTCCATCAATTATTTATTTTATTTATTTATTTATATCTTTATTGTGTACATAAAAAAAAAATATAACAAAAAATGAATAACAAATTTGTATAATAATATGTAACAATTGGCGGTCTTATCGCTCACGGCGATTTCTTCCAGACAACCTTAGTATGGATATTGGGTGTTTATGATATTAAGGCAGTTTATACACCAGCGACACACCATCACGCGAATATTCAATCAATAAATATTTTTTTTAAAAGAAAACGTATACTTGCACATATACATACATACACATAGACATACATACACATAGACATACATATATATACAAACTATAATATATATTTTAAGTTACAATTACATCGTAATATACAAAGTATACAAACAACCCATTGGTTTGCGTTTGATTAATTGAAATGGCTAGGTTCTTAACTTGAGCGCCTACAACGTAATTATACTGGCAAGAAATGATTGAGTTTTTCTATTGTGACCATGGACAAACCGTCTAGTGTAAGTTTATATCGTATGAACTCAATAGTTTCGGTAACCGCATTCGATATTGCGATTGGACCGAATTGAAATAAATCCTAAAGGACAATGATGCAGAAGCTTCGCAACAGACCGTCATAGTGAAGGTTGCATTGTCTGCATTCATAATGAAGATGGTGACCACTACTTTTGGATTCTACTCGTGTTTTCCATGAGTATGAATAAATATAAACCACTTTCCTTTTCTAACCGACTTCAAAAAAAGGAGGAGGTTCTCAATTCGACTGTATTTTTTTATTTTTTTATGTTTGTTACCTCATAACTTTCGACCGGGTGAATTGATTTTGATGATTGTTTTTTTGGTGCTTCCCGTGTGGTCCTATTTAAATTTGGTCCAGATTGAAGTCGTTTTTTTTGTTAAAATTTGTGATTATGATGACTAGAATAATAGTCATCATAATCACAACGACAACGACGGAAGTGTAACGCCAATATACTTACGATGATGTATGCAAGTTACAACGGCGTTTTTCGTTGTTGCTTTCAAATCTGGAGGATAAAGTATATCTACTTGTTTTGTTACTAGTGCCTGATCCAGTCTATCGTTCTTTATCTGTAAAAATATAATATTGGGTTCAGAAAATTCTTCTCAACTTTATTAGCAGTAACAGGAACTGTTAATTTCAAAATAGAAAGAATATTCAGAATAATTTCATATTTACGAGAGGAATACCCTTTTATATAAACGATTATTAAAATATTTAAAAAACTAGAATTGCGTCGATTTATAAAAACAGTAATAAATATAAGAATGATTATAAATTTATCTAAGGAATATGTAGAATTATAGAGCATTATCTCACCACTTGCATATTTTTGTAGATGCATGTAACATAGCACATTACATTTTTATCGTCTGGAAAAACACCTTCCCCTATTTTGGCTACCTGATCTGAAACGTTACCAAGTGTGATGATAAAAAAACTAATGCATAAAAATGATTTACTAATCATTACTCAATCATACAGATTGAAATAAATTATCAGACGAACTCTTTCCTATACATATTCTATTGATATTCGAGTCCATTCCTGTCTGCAACATGATAAATAAAAATACTAGCTGACCTGGCGAACTTCGTACCGCCATATTTACATATATGTTTCAGCTTCCCACAGGCAGTGTACAGTTGCGGACAAAAAAAACTGACTTTTCCCGTTATTTTTTAATTTTTATTGTACACCAACCTTGTCCTTACAGTAACGAATACAAGGATAAAAGAATTATTAACAAAATTATCCGCCATTTATTGAATATTTTTTTTATAAAAAATGTGATAAATGAAGAACCGCTAGATCGATTTTGTGCAAACTTCACATAAACCATCTACTAAATAGTCCGAACAAAGCCTAAACATTTGGTTTGGATAGGTGAGCCCGTTCTTGAGTTATAAAATTACAACGAAAAGTGGCATTGATTTTTATATATATTGATAAGTAAGATATTCGTTGAACGAAGGCCTCCCTCCATCGTGGGGGGCCTTCGAGGGAGCAGCAGGAGACCGTTTCCTTCTGACTTTACGTTCTGACTGACTTAACGCAGGTAATTTCCAACACGTTTGCTTCGTTAAGTATTGCGATTTTGATTGCTGGAATCGGTCACTAGAAGGGAATAGAGTCTCGCCTGTCACCACTGCGACTGCAGTGAGGGACTCACTCACCAGTACAGAAATCTTTCAGACCACACACGTAAGTACTGCAAATAATTGAATTACTAGAACATGGTTGGTCATAGCTCTTTATCAGATGCAAACGCAGTTATCACGTCATATCTATGTAGCTTAGGGGTCCATAAAGCGTTGAAGTAAAAATGTGTTAAAAACTTATTGATAAATGTACTTTTTTTTTATCCAGGTTATCTACCTTCGGTAACTGAATTCTTTGGCATGCATTGATTTTTCAACAGCCCCATTGTTTTTTTCACTTGCGCTCTTGTCATCTGAAATATTTTTTAATACATAACTATTCGCCCGTCTTCGCATGGAATTCTGCAAAATTCTCGGTATTTTTCTGTTATAATAACATCTATTATACATATAAACCTTCCTCTTGGATTATACCCTCTACTGGGGAAAACATCATCAGAATCCGTTACGTAGTTTAAAAGATCTAAGCGCACAAGTACGGGAGGCGCCTTCAATTTTAAAAGACTTCCAAAAGGAGGAGGTTCTCAATTTCATCGTTTTTTTATACATATATACATTGTATTGCTGTATTATTATGTTTTTATACTTCCTTATTATTTAAATTTAATATTACTAAAAACGCATTATAGCTTATGTTAGTTGAAGAAATAATTCATTAAGAAATAATCAGAATATTAAAGTTTAATTCACAATAATAAATAAAAAAGATAAAAAATATGTTTGCTTACTCCATGCACGCATCCCAGTAATGAAAGAAGCAGGATAAAGCGATACATTTAACTAGAAATCTTTCCACAACGTTGTGCGTACAACTCTAAAGAAAACTAAAAACTGTGCCAAAAATCATTCTGTTTATGTATAGTAACCGAACCAAGCTTGCCAAAAAACCAAGCTTATGTTTAGTTGATAAAAACCACTAATTTGATATCAAATAATAACAGGTTAAGTAAACGGTTCCTAAACGTTCTGGATATTATGTAGTTAATTGAATGAACAATTTTTTGTTACAAAAAACGTACTCACCTCTTAAGAAATATATATAACTATGTACTGTACAAAATCACTTATTTGGTGACTCCACAAGCCGCACTCTTGGTATGCTCAGAAAATTGCTCAAAGCAAAGGCTCTGAGCACTTTTGCTTGTGTAAGTTTCAATATCAACAAAGTAAGCAAGCCCTAAATAAAGCAATCAACTCAAGGAAGTTCCCTATTATTCTGTTAATTATGCTTTTTAATTTATTATAAAAAAAGAAAGTTGGTAATTTTTTGCAGATTACGTTACTCTTGACTTATTTGTTAAATTAAATAAAACTACAATATTGTAAATAGTTTTGTACTTTATTTTAAGACAATATTTATGGGAAAACAAAATTTGCTGCATCAAAATCATACATACACTTGGCTGTCCAGTACGATGCCTCACACAAGTCTTTGTATTTCTTGGCTGAAAATATAAAAGTCAGTCAATATATTCTATTACTAATATTTATAACAAAATAATCACTGAAGACAAAGCAAAACAATCACCCCAATATATTTCTTGCTAAGATGTTGACGAATTAAGAATGTGAAGTATCAGTACCCTTACTCATAACGTGGGTTTCCTAAGAGCAGGAAACTACTACTGCAAAAAGAAGTAAACAAGAAACCTACCCTATACCCGTCTGGCCAACGTTGTATAGCAGAGCAAAACCTCCTTTTTCGAAAGAAGCCCACATCCAGCAGTGAATTATCAAAGAATGATTTGATGATGTGACACAATAACTAGTTTAGATATTTAATATTCTACTTGGGACTTACCAATATCTTTACAATGAGTGGCAGCGGACTTAACAGCGTCTCTCATCTCTGCTGGAAACATGACGTCGACTTGTTTGATGACAGCATCGTAGCTTAACTTATTGTTTTTCACCTGTACAGATAAGTATTAAATAATAGCTAACAATGGATTTTTTTATGTACATCTACATTTATAATCTGTTCCCTTAAACTGTACTCTTTGCGCTGTAGCATGGTGTGTGGCATGGTTCAGTAACATTTATTAAATATATTAAATCATTAATAACTGTAGTAAATTAAATTAAACCATAAACTGCTGTAAATTAAAGTAAATTAAATAAAACCACCACGCACCATGCTACAGCGCAAAGAGTATAAGTATCTGGTGTATCAGATCAAATTAATAAATCTTAAAGTTCCAGCCATTGACACGTATCGGTAACTCTCTACATTCAAATAGTTTCTTTCAGGTCAATATTCTGCTAACCAGTACATAAACAAACTGCCATATATTAGTCCCATTAAAATACATAATATCTTGTCATATATCTTTTGATACCGATCCCGACTTTTACCCATATCAGAGCAAAACTTACAACTTGTGTCATCGTGTAGATACAAGAAATGTAGCACATCACGTTCCGGTTCTCCAAGAACTTCCCTTGCTCAATCTGGCCAACGTCATCTGTAAAAACAATTAAGGTAAAATATTTTGAACTATGAAAGTGAACCGGTAAAGTTCTAGTAGCAAATGATGTTAAATTTCACGTATACCTTCAGTTACATCATTTTTTGGCATGCATGATTTCTTCATTAGTTTTCCCGAATTCTTCAGTTGTTTTCTTGTCATCTGCATGAAGGAAAGTAATAAATATAATTCACATGTACAGCCTTTAACATCAAATACTGGACATAGACATCTCCTTAGATAGAAAATTTTGGCAACCAAACCACGCTGGCCAAATAGGTCGGTATAGGGTTTGTTGTGTTCTGTAGTAGGCAGTGACCTCTCGCTGCCGGCCGTAGTTCATTCTATGGTCGACGGCGAGGAGTCCTGGGACGCGGTGGTCTGCGAAACCGTCATCTTGCAGAAGGAGACTGCGGAAAGGGAAAAGGAGATCCTGACCTCTCTCTCCGCCCGCAGCAGGCGCACCGGGCGTCGGAGGCACGCTGCTCTCCAACGGCCCCCCTAACTGGGTCCAGGGGCGGCGGACTTGGGGATGTTCGTCGCCCTCCAGTGTAGTCCGCCCGTAGTGTTCCCGTGGGCCCCTCTTTGAAGTCGCGAGGGGATTCCTCCCCTCGCTGACGAGATGTGGCCCGCTACGGCGGGCCAGCCTCAGTCAGGGATTGCGGTTGTCTCTTATGTTCCCGCGATCCCCGGCATAGGTGATAGATTGAACACCGGGGGGTTTAAGTCAGTAAGAGTCTGACAGACCCCTTCGCCATCTCCCCAAAAAAAAGGGTTTGTTGTGTCAAGTTTGACTTCTCTTTGCAGTGATGTTGTCTTGCATACTTTCTTAGTCGCCTCTTACGACACCCATGGGAAGAATAGGGATGGTGATACTCCGTATTCTTAATCATTCACCACACAGACTGTATAAAACACAATTTCAAACTACAGTAAATTTCTAGAACTTCCAGTCATCCCCATAATCATCTAATCACACAAATATCATAAAGGTGAAAGTTTGTGAGTGTGTATGTTTGTTACTTCTTCAGGAGCAAACTACTGAACGGATTTGGATGAAACTTTACAGTAGTATAGCTTATACATCAGAATAACATAAAGGCTATTTATTTGCCGCGATAATCGACATACACGCGGGTGGAGCCGCGGGCAACAGCTAGTCTATTTTGAATCAGATAAAGTTCATCTTTTGAAATATCAGTTTTTTTCTGTTTCAAATTAAAAAATCTGTATGAATTAAAATTCTTCTTATATATTATAAAATTCTCATGTCACAATGTTAGTTACCATACTCCTCTGAAACGGCTGGAACGATTTTTATGAAATTTGGTGTGCATATCGGGTAGGTCTGAGAATCGACCAACATCTATTTTTTATACCCCAAGTTGTTTTTGGCAAAGCAACGATTGCCTGGTCAGCTAGTATACATATAAAATTACCTTTGTGTATTTATCTAGAGTACTATACTCTGCGCATAAATTTTCATTATTATAACTCTTACCGCATCACAACCAGCAAATAACCAATAAATATAAATTGCTTTTAACACATATTGCACTTTTTGCGTATTCATTATGTTGGCCTCGACAATGTAAAAAGAAAAAATATCTCAGTGGTATTTATATAAAAACGTTTATACTAACTACATTTAAATGATTGATGGTGGGTGGGGTTTTAAGACAAATAACTTGTGATTTGACTGTCACTTGTAAACGATACAAGAAAAATCTGCATAGTTCGTCATTATCCAATCTCAATTCATAATGCATATAGGCGGGATTAGTGGTAATAGTAGTTTTATTTAAATAGTGAATAAACGCTTTTTTTTCTTTTTACTTATGCTACCGGGTATTTTAGTCTCAGTATACATTAAATTAGCTTCTGAGTGATGATATGATATAGTATAGTGATGATATAATAATATCATTTAAACTATGACATGACAGGTAGGTAGGTTTTTGGAAAGTTCCTTATGGGGCGGTGCGGCCCTAGCTGGTAAAAAACGTCCACAACGTAAGATTAATGCCTCGGTGTCAAAATGGTAGCGTATGAGAATGATGTGAGGGTTCGAATCCCGTGTAGGATCAAATATTTTTTTTGATCTGCAAATATTTGTTTTTTGGGAGTTTGGATGTTTGCTATGTATAATATGTATGTATTTACAAAAAACATGTCCGAAATATTTATTTATGTATTTCGTGAACAAAAAATTTCTATAATCTGTAAGTTGCATGTAACAAGTACGGAGTAACTCTAGACAGAACTTGTTTCAGTAGAGATTAGAGAACTCTATATATTTTTATTTCTTGATAAGGACTTCGTTCCTATCTGGTGTCCCACGACACAACAAGACATTTTTTTTAAATAAGCTATTTATTAAATTGTACTACTTATTCTTCCTTACCTTTTATTACTTTAAGTGGGGTTATCTCTAATTGTTTTACGTCGCCAAGATTGTCAAAGATTGTCGGTTCGGGTTCAAGGGTTGTTGCTATTAAATTGTACGAAACTGTTAAAATAATAACTTGTATAAGTGAAGAAGGTCATGGAGAACCTTACTAACAACTAACCCTAAGTCAATTATGAAATATTAATACAAAGTAATTAATAACACATCACACGGTGCAATAATTTGTAGCCTGTCAACGAGGAAGTAGAAGCAACAATTTAAAATGATTTACTGTATAATCAAACTAGAGTAGACTAGGGTGGCAAATTCTTTAATTTTGATATACAGGACTAATGTCTAGAATCTTCTTTCTAAGACACAAAAAGACACTTCTTTAACGTTTAAGACTTTCTAATGCGTATAACCAAGTGTTTCACGGAAGTTGAACATCAAAAACATTGTACTGCACAGAATATGTAAAAAGTCACTTGAAATATGCATCACAAATTTGGAGTTCGCGTTACCATACATCGACTGGATTGAAAATGTACAAAAACTCTTTGTCAAGTACCACTGTTTTCACCTAAGGATCCATTATCCGGTCAGAAAATTATATTTATCTCACAACAGTATTGTCTGCCCTGAACGCCTAGAAAAAAAATACTTTCATGTTCCCAACAAACCATTCCCTCACAGCTCTCCGTTGTGTGAAAGTGAACCAAAGGCATCACCTAATTATAGTCAGAGTAGCTATTTTGAGCGCGTGAGTAGGGTTTTAAATGACCTTTGTAAACAGTACACCATAGATCCATTCTCTATAAGAGTCAGAAAGGAGTAAATGTGTTTATTAAGTTCTTTAAATAGAGAAAAAAGTGTCCTGTAATATAACATTGTTGATGCTATATCTCACATATATATGTTTAGTATATTACTAAACGTGAGGATTTATAATTGTCTCACTGTTATCTATTTATTCTATAAATCAATGTAAGTTATAAGTCCTCACTCCTCTATATGCCAAATTAGGTTGGTGTAGGCCCAATATTAAAAAATATAGCTTTAAATAGCTATTGCTAAAGAAAAAAGACAGATAAAAGTATATTATCCTTAAATGGTACATATCTCATAAGGACACGATTCATGGACAACTACATCAGAATCAGGTGTTGAAAACAATAGCAGTATAATTAACCCATTAATTTTCTTATAAAGCTGTCACTCAATATTCAATGGGTAAAAATTAAAGGCCATGACATGCCATCAGATCACAACAAGAATTTGTCGAAAATGCTCGTAACTGTTCTTCTGAACTTTTTAATTTTTATTGCTGCTTCTGAAGCGGTAAGTGATTTTCGTTCATAATATGCATCATACATCTTCCTAAAATATCTATCACACGTAATTTTCCTATTAAATTTCTTTGCCCGAAAAAGCCAAATGAAAATTTAAAAAAAATATTGCTTGCTCTTGCTATCAATGATGGCTTCAACGACAACTTAGGCCATCAGTCAATCTTTGTACGATTATATTTTAATCTCTGTTACTCTGTTTTTTTTTTGCAACGTTATTGCAGATGACTATGAAGCAAATAAAAAATACCGGAAAAATGATGAGAAAATCTTGTCAGCCGAAAAATAACGTTGAAGATGGTAAGAGAGATCTGCTACTAAATATCTGAAATATTTAAATAATACTATACCTACCTATAATTCAGTAGGTAGTACAGCCACGTTGATTTCAGCACGAACGGGCCGGCTCGACCGGGGCGGTACCACCCTCGCACAGAACCTTAAATGACAGATTAACCTAAAATGACAGTATTCGTGCTGTCTGTTTTATTGGTGAGTGCGAGACCGGAGACATCACTAGGCCGCCAAGGTGTGGGTCACTATGCTGCATTGTTGCATTGTCTGCATTCGCAATGAGTATGGTGACCACAACTCATGGATTCTGCTTATGCTTTCCACCAGGCAGAGTAGAGTCATTTCGGCAGCCCCATACATAAAAAAGTATACATACTTTAGAAACCAAAACTTATTGGGTAGAGCGTTAAAGAGAGTGGTTAGATGCATCCGAACTGACTGCTGAAGAACTTATCCGACCGACAATGAATTGTACTGCCTAGTATGAAAGAAAGTAAAACTATTAATATTTTTATTAATGGCTTTTATCAAGTCAATTCAAGTTTAGTTAGATTAATTAGGTATATCTTAAGTAGGTATGTTTTAAGAAACACCGGAATAATAGAGACTGTATTCTGTATTTGTAGTGAAATTAATGTAATTAATTTAATTTAATCCACGATTTTGTTTAGAGAAAATTGATCCAATCAATGACGGCGTCTTTATTGAAGAGAAAGAAGTAAAATGCTACGTGGCGTGCATTATGAAAATGGCTAATACGGTAGGTGACAATCGATTAACGAGAGAGATCTCTAAGTAATAGATTATAAGGATACATCCTCTATAAAGATCTTAATAATAATATGGTTATAACCATATTATTATTAAGATGGTGACGACAACGAAAACAGAAGACGGAGTAGTGAGTAGGTAAGACGAATGGTGAAGGTCATGGGAAGACATTGGATGAGGACCACAAAGGATCGATTGTCATTGTGAATCTTTGTGCTGTCTACATCCAGCAGTGAACATCCCTTTTAGCTAAGATGATGATGATTGCCTGATTCAATAGGTACCCTCAAAACATCAAATTTATATTCCTCCCAATGTTTCGTTACTCTACTAAACACTTGTGTTTTATAGTTGAAAAATGGCAAATTTAATCACGAAGCTGCACTAAAACAAGCTGACTTATTATTACCGGATGAGATAAAGGAACCAGCAAAAGACGCAATCAAGGCATGCAGAAAAGTAGGTAAGTAAAGCAATCATGAGTTATATTTAGATTTTGATAGAAAAACTCAGAATTATTAGTTAAACAAGGAAAAATAAATGTTTGTATAAACTGCACTTCAGTATAAAGATTTAATACGGTAGTTTTCTATAAAAACGATATGATATCTGATGCCTACGAAACTGACGAACTAACTCTGAACAAGCGGTTTTATTTTGCATCACCTATCTTTTCATTTTTTACGTGCCAATTTTATCTAAAACTGCTGAGTCCCGCGGTTATTATCGTACCGCGGGTGACGCCGCGGGGTGAAGCTAGTCTAAAAAAGTAGCCTTAGTTACTCCTTATATCATCAGCTACCTATCAGTGAAAGTCCCGTCAAAATCGGTCCAGCTGTGCCAGAGATTAGCCGGAACAAACAGACAGACGGGCCGAGAGACAACAACAGAATAAAAAATGATATTTTACAATTTTATTTGACTTGATTTGACACTCCAATTTTATTTATTTATATAGATGTATAGATATAGATGTGCGGCAATACATTATACATATAATAGACCACACCTAAAATATACCTCGTAAGTTTTAAAATGATACTATAGACTCTGTAGTCTATACTATAGAGTCAATAGTATCAAGTCACAATTGCCACGGAGATCAAACTATATTTAGTATACTATAGATGATGTTTGGTTTTATAAATAGGGAAAACTGTGTATTAGTGTGCTTAAACACTCACACAACTTATCAATCTCCCTATACAATAAAGTAATTTTAAAAATACGGTATACGTGTATTGTTTCTTTTGCTGATAGGAAATAAATACTTCTGTACATAGTATTTATATAATGAAGTCGCTTCCACTGTTTGTTGGCTTAGATCTTTTAAACTACTAAACGGATTTTAAAGTAGTTTTCCACAATAGATAGAGTGATACTAGAAGAAAGTTTATAAGTATAATACATGCATATTAAGCAAAGACTTCCTTACGAAGCCGAACTGGAATGAGGAAGAATAACTATGCACGTTGTATATTTTTCAGCGGACGCCCACAAGGACATCTGTGATGCATCGTTCTACACTACTAAATGTATCTACGAATTTAATCCAGCTGTTTTTTACTTTCCTTAAGTAGGTGTATTAAGAAAGGAAACGAGAAATAAAATGACATAAAATAAACAATTCTATTAAAACGTTAATTTGAAGTTTTATTGTTTAGCTAGCTTTGCGTCGACTCGCGTGGTAACCGACATACAGTAAAAAAGAGGTACGTTAAGTAGGTACTCGCTAATAATGTAATTAGTAAAATAATTTTAAAATAGGTTCAGTTGTTTAGGCGTCAATGGTAACAAATAAACTAACACCAACATCCATAATAGCAGTTAAGATGTCTAGATCTGGGGGCACGGTCGTGCCCCCGCCAAGACGAGCCAAGCGATGCGCAAGGGCACTACTTTTTTTTTTTTTTTTTATGTTTGGCCCGCCAAAATGACTCTACTCTGCCTGATGGAAAGCATAAGCAGAATCCAAGAGTGGAGGTCACCATACTCATTGCGAATGCAGACAATGCAGTATGGCGACCCACACCATGGCGGCCTAGTGATGCTGCTGCATCTTTTAGTCTAGTCAACAAGTATGGAACTTGTTGACTAGACTATTTGGGCCTCCGGTCTCGCACTCACCAACGAAACACGACAGCACGAACGCTGTCATTTTACGTTGATTTTCTGTGCGAGGGTAGTACCGCCCCGGTCGAGCCGGCCCGTTCGTGCTGATATCAGCGTGGCTCTACTACCTTGCATTACCTTTACTTACCTTTTCTCGAAGTGTTTCGTCGTTTTTTTGAACCCTCATAACTTTGGTTCCCGATATACCAGATCGTTCAAATTCTCAGAATATGATGTTACCAATAGACTAGTGAAACGTACAAAGTTTCAATTACATAGCTTTAATATTTTAGATTTTATTGATACCTAAAAAACACCGATTTCGTCACTGACACACTGATGATCATCAAAACTGTTAGGGTACTTCCTGAAGTGATAGAAAGCTGAAATTTGGTATTTAAACTAAGTTTAGTATACAAACAACAAAAAAAAACATAAATCTATTACTTTTGCCCCCCAACCCCCAAATTTGGGGGGTGGAAGTTTGTATGAGACTTTCACAAATTTTTATGCTTGAGGTTTTATTTTTGGTACACCGACTTTTTCGAGAGAAGATGTACGAGAAATACACCCCAAAAAAGGAAAAAAAATGTCTTAAGCAACTTACAAAAAGAAATGAAATCCCATCAAAAACATTTTCATGTAAAATGTTGCCAAGACGACTGCATAAGGCTTACCCTGTGAAAAAGATATCAGATCTGATGTAGAGCCAAGGTTCTGAATTTACACGCCCTAACTCTACCAACCCTAACTTCACAAACTCTACATCTCAGTA
The DNA here is from genome assembly GCA_949125395.1 of Diaphora mendica. NCBI lineage: Eukaryota > Metazoa > Arthropoda > Insecta > Lepidoptera > Erebidae > Diaphora > Diaphora mendica. The sequence goes on along the minus strand of OX421324.1, from coordinate 16,077,410 downwards.
AAAATGTATAGCTTCGCCGTTTCGTTACCATACTGTCGCGAAGGGGAAACGAATGCCTTTTGTGTTTGCAAATATCTAGTGTCTGAAGTGTTATACGAATTTTTAGTTTCTGAAGTAACGAAACAGCCAAGCCATACATTTTCACTGAGATGTAGAGTTTATGAAGTTAGGGTTGGTAGAGTTAGGGCGTGTAGATTCAGAACCTTGGCTCTACATGAGATCTGATATCTTTTTCACAGGGTAAGCCTTATGCAGTCGTCGATGTATGTTTTATTTTGAAAATTGTAAATGCTCTTAGGATAAATACCTAACTACCTCTATTTAGTACATTACAGTACATTTATTATCCGCATACTAAGTATGCTGAACAATAAAACAGCAATGTAAAAATATGTTCTTTGAAAGGAAACAAGTTACAGTGGTGATGTTTATGTGCTTCCGCTTGATACGAACGAATACCGACAATTTTCAACATAATCACCAATTACACTGCATTTTTTCCGACACTTAATTATACCCGACTACGTGTGTGTTGGAATAATAGCGCCCTGCAAATTATATAATGCGAATGATGGATAGAGTAATTTATAGTGGCGTGGCATGTCAAGTTTCATGAATATGGTTTTGTATTCAAAATCATTTTAGTGTCTATGTTGTTGTTGAATTTAAGAGACCAGATTTTGCTTCTAATTTTTTTATAAATAGAAGAAATAGAGACATATAGTCCTCATTAGTATCATAAGCCTATAGCAGTCCACAGTCATATATAATTCTTTCCCATTGCATTCCAATTCAGCTCCTGCCAGCCATCTTGCATAATATACATAGTCCTCGTAAATAAAGTCATAAACTGAAGAGGACAGAAATTACTTTTTTATTCTAAACGGGAGTGCCTGGATGACCGGTTGATAAATTTTCTAAAAACGATTACCAACTAGATTGATTTATAGCCGCTGAAACCCGTTGCATACTAAATTTAATTATTTAAAAAAACCGACTTCCAAAAAACATACAACGAAAACTCTCTGCCAAAAAAACTAAAAGGCGTAAAATAAACTGGCTCTTCATAAATTGCTATGTGCCAATTCTTGTATATACCTAATTCTTTATTCATTTAAATAGTAGTATTATAATGTGTGCTAGGTACCTAGAATCTGTTATCTGTTATATTATAATACTACTATTTAAATGAATAAAGAATTAGGTATAGACAAGAATTGGCACATAGCAATTTATGAAGAGTCAGTTTATTTTACGTTTTTAGTGTTTTTTGGCAGGGACTTTTCGTTGGATGGTTTTTGGAAGTCGTTTATTTTTTTAATTTATTTTTTTAAGTTTTTTGGAAGTCGGTTAATGAAAATCGTTGCAATCGTATAGGTAACATATACAAGAACATATCAATATTACTGGCTTCAACACCTTTCATTGTGATACTGAACCCTTGTTCGATTTCAAACTTGGTGCGCAAGGAACTTCATTGTGTGGGGTAGGTAATGGAGTGGTGGTCAATGAAGTTACAGTTAAAAAAAAAAGGATTGCTCGGTTAAAGATATAAGATAGATATTTGTTCCAGTACTTTAACCGTTATCTAGAGTGAAGGAAAAAAGAAAATTAAAAATTTCAAGCACTTTTTTCTAATGCAACTTTATTGACTTAAAATAAAACTTCTGTGGATTGTATTTAATTTTTTTAAGTAAATAGTTTTTTAAATGTATATTTTAGCAGATAATTACAGACCCGGACACATAAACGTAATGCCTGGCACATGGACGATCTTATAATATCCACAAATATTCATCAAAAGTAAACTTTACATTTAATACAATTACATTTATGCCTTAGCAATGTTTTTTAAATAGAGAAAAATTACCATCTTGCATTATTGATGAAAAACTTTTTGTACATATAATAATTGATTTTGTTCTGGATACACTCGCCCAACATTTCACAATGGACAAAAAAATATATGTTATAGAAATCTTCCTACCGAAATCTAATCTTATATATAAAATTCTCGTGTCACAATGTTAGTTACCATACTCCTCTGAAACGGCTGGACCGATTTTTATGAAATTTGGTGTGCATATCGGGTAGGTCTGAGAATCGACCAACATCTATTTTTATACCCCAATTTTTTTATGGCATAACAACGTTTGCGGGATCAGCTAGTATTCTGTAGGTAGTAGAGCCACGCTGATTTCAGCACGAACGGGCCGGCTCGACCGGGGCGGTACTACCCTCGCACAGAAAATTAACGTAAAATGACAGCGTGCTGTCGTGTTTCGTTGGTGAGTGCGAGACCGGAGGCCCAATTAGTCTAGTCAACAAGTTCCATACTTGTTGACTAGACTAAAAGATGCAGCAGCATCACTAGGCCGCCATGGTGTGGGTCGCCATGCTGCATTGTCTGCATTCGCAGTGAGCATGGTGACCACTACTCTTGGATTCTGCTTATGCTTTCCATCAGGCAGAGTAGAGTCATTTTGGCGGGCCAAACATAAAAAAAAAAAAAAAAAAAAACTATACACTAGCTTCAGAAGAATAAATTCAAAATAAAGTAAACTAAAGAATTTTGAACAGCGAATTAGAATAATCAAACTTAAATGTCATAAATATGATGGAAAATAAACCTATCTAAATATAACAATGAATTGATATTCCATAGTCTGACTAGAAGTCGGGAATTACTGGATCGATTTTGCTGATTTGGGTCTGGAAATATTCGTAGAAATAATGAGGTTTCTTTAATAATAAGTCTGAAAAATACCAAATTTCACGCTAAGGTAGCACCTAGCGGATACTGCTAGTATAAAATAAGTAGTAGTAAAATGTAATCATAACATTAATATAACAAAAAATAAAGTTACAAAACTTTCTAGAGTTAAATTTATTTCGATCAAAATTACGGACTGAAAAACTAATAAATATAGGTATCAAATAGAACAGAGACTTTCTGTTTTGCAGCTCGCAAAATATATTTGCATTGTAATAACACGGTTCTGGACTTTTATACCTTCTCACATCAATACCAAAGCCATCAAGTTGAAACTACGAGTACAAGATAATGATATTTATTGACCTTCTACAAACATAACCAGCCAACTGTAACTAACGACTATGATGATGATTTTAGAGATCATTATTTTTTTTCAGTTAAAACTATAATGTTTATGAAAAAAAGTAGAAAAGAATATATTACGCAGTCCATAAATTTTAAAAATTTCGTGATCCTAGCCTTTATTATTCTTAAGATAATTTGGGTCGGCAGTTTCCACAGAGCGACTGGCATTGGACCTCCACAACCCTGAGGTTGAACTGAATTTTATTAACATATGAAATCTATAGTCTATAGTAGTAGTGTAGTAATGGAAACTATAGTCTGGACATCAGCTGAATCGAAACATTCAATTTAAGCTTTCGATCACTAACATTGATTGAATTGAAGGAGGTGCTAGGTGCGAACATTCTTCTTAAACTGAACTGTTGTTTTTTTTACCATTGAAAATGTTTATCAGATCCTTTTCCTGTAAGACGTAAATTTGACTATATCTTCGAGGATTTTGATGTGATGTTTTTGAAAAAATTGAGAATATTGTAGTCGTCGAAAATTGGCCAAAAACGCATCTGAGAAACTAAATTGTCTAATAAATGGTTAAAACATTTTTTGAAATAGATAATAATTGTGGCCTGTAGGTAGCCCCTGAAAATTGACTTAATGGAAATGGAATATTTTTTATGGATACGGGCGTGGTATTTGCGGCAATGCATATAGATCAAGATCACATGCCTGTAATTTGAATTGGCAGCTGCCAATTCAAAGTCATTAATTACCTACATTGGTAGGTAGGTAGTCATTAGCAATAGATAAAATCGATTATTATGTAACAAATTCTAAATTCGGAACATAAGTGATGATGATCAATATGAGGGCCGAAATCAGTAGGTACTTAGTATAAAAGGCTTATGGTATTGTTTAATGGCATTATTTGTGACGAGTAATCAATTCGATGATCATGCTCATTTATTTTTTATTTTGTATATGTTTGACAGTGCACATAGTACATGTAAGTACATAATTTTTGTATTGCATTTTATTCATGTTTACTCAACTATCATCTAAAACCATGTTATGTAGGTACAGGATGAGACGGTTCTTCGCGCCCGAGCATCTGTGTCTTCTTTATAAGACCCAGGTTCGCTCGTGCGTGGAGTACTGTTCTCATCTATGCGATGGTGCCACACAGTATCTGTTTGACGCTCTCGATCGGTTGCAGTGGCGAGCAATCCGCATCATCGGTAGTCCTAAAGCCACCGAGTTCCTTGGACCTCTACAGCTGCAAAGAGATATCGCCTCTATGGCAGTCCTCTATCGCCTGTATCATGGGGAGTGTTCTGAAGAGCTCTTCCAACTGGTCCCCCCTTCTCCCTTCCTCTACAGAACAACACGTGCTGGCCTTCGCAGTCACCCTTTTAGAGTGGAAGACATACGCTCTCGAACGTAACGTTTCAGTTCTTCCTTCTTGTGCCAAGCGATCAAAACATGGAACTCACTACCACCGCACGTGTTCCCCTTTATGATCCTGGGTCCTTTAAGCGAATTAACACCATTAACTATTTGGTATTGCATCTTTTATCAGAGTAAAACCGATGAAGAAATATTAACATGGTTATTTCGCCAAGCCTTGCAATGCAGCGCACAATACCCCATCACACCAGAAGAAATGCAAATGCTTCAGAAGCAAAAAATGCCAAACTCAAAAAATGCCAGATGTTTGATAGGATGCGTCTTTAAAAGAGCTAAATTTGTAAGTAAATATTAAAAGTTATTATTTTAATGTAATTTTCCACAGGTCTGTGAATTTCTTCACAGGTCTCTCAAGTCATAGAACCATATATATAAACACAGTCATATACCTATATAACGGAAGATTTTGTTCATTGTTCTATAGACTAACTGAACTGGATTTCGTAATATGTAGTCGCAATTTCACCCATTGACAATATTTAGAAAATGAAATGTTCCAGCACTCAAATATAAGAACTAAAAACGTCAGATCAATAATAGTAATACGGCTTCAAGGTAGTAGAGGCAGTAGAGCCATGATTGACTGATTCAGCACGAACGGATTCTGGATTCTGCTCATGCTTTCTATCAGGCAGAGTAGAGTCACATTGGCAGGCTCATACATAAGTAAAAAAAAAAGAAAAACGTGCAACCATCCATTCATTTTCTTAAAAGTTTGAGATTACACACTTTAATAATTTTTTTAGGAAAACTCTGTATATGTAAAAACTTTAATATCTCACACTGCCGTAAGTACCAACTAAAAAATCAAATGACTGTCAGACAGTTCTTGAAAAATACCTTACAAGTACAAGCCCGGATAGGATATCACACGAATGTCTGTTCCGTCTTTAAAGCTGCAATGCACAGAAATTCTTAACCTTATTTACTCACTGTCAAGAAAAATCTAACAAAATTTATTTAACTTATAGATGGATGACAAGGGAATGTTTGATGAAGAAGGTGCAATAGTCCAGTCAAAGAAAACCCATGAAGGTGATCCGACGAGGATCGAAAACTCTAAAAAACTCATGGAAATATGCAAAAAAGGTAGGCTATAGTATAGATTAGACAGAATATTTTTATATTTATATCTATGTATATATATTTATATTTATATATATGTATTCATAAAATATATTTATTATAATATTCGTAAAGATCGTGTAAAATGTATTAATTAAACAATTGATTTGCAGTAAATTCGGAACCAGTCGAAGACGGTGAAGCTGGCTGTGATAGGGCACGGCTTATTTTCAAATGCTTCAATGAAAACGCACGTAAGGTAGTGTATATTTACATAGTATAAAAAGTAAGTTGCTTCCGCTGTCTGTACCTACGCTTAGGTCTTTTAAACTACTGAACGGACTTTAATGCAGTTTTCAGCAATAAAAACAGTGATTCAAGAGGAACGTTTATATGTTTAATACTCGAACATGCAGAGGAAATCTGAAAATGTCAAAGACTTCCATGCGAAACCGCGCCAGGTCGCTAGTTAATTTATAGAAGTCAAACATGATATAGGTACCTACTTGTGATTCGATACAATTAATTATTCCGTATACGAAAGAAAGTATGCTTAAAGAGTAATGTCATGCATAACGATGTCAGTAATGACATGACAGCATAATAATATATAATCCATACTAATAATATAAATTCCAAAGTAACTCCGTATGTTTGTCTATTACGCTTTCACGGTTAACCGTTGAACTGACTTGGATGATATTTACAATGGAGATCTTTTGATTCTTGAAAGAGAGCGTCACTAAAGCGGCCTCGCGGAAGTTAGGTGTACTGATCAAGGTGAGACGGTTCTTCTTGGCCGAGCATCAGTGTCTTCTTTACAAGACCCAGGTTTGCTCGTGCGTGGAATACTGCTGTCTTCTTTGCGATGGATCTGTGCAGTATCTGTTTGACGCTCTCCATCGGCGAGCAGTCTGCGTCATCGGTAGTCCCGATGCCACTGAGTTCCTTGAGCCTCTGCTGCTGCGAAGAGACATTGCCTTTATTGCAGTTCTCTATCGCTTTTATCATGGGAAGTGTGCTGAAGAACGATTCCAACAGGTCCCCCTTTCTCCCTTCCTCTACAGGACAAGACGTGGTGGCCTTCGAAGTCACCCTTTTAGAGTAGGCATATGAACCCGAACGCAACGTTTCGGTTCTTCCTTCTTGTGCCGGACGCCCAAAAAGTGGAACTCACCACCATCGCACGTGTTTCCCTTCCATTATGATCCCTTTATCCTTTAAGCGGGGCGTGAAAAAGCATCTCACTAGGCCGCCATAGTGTGAGTCACCATGCTGCCCTGTCCACGTTCGCATTGAGGATGGTGACCACCACTCTTGGATTCTACTCATGCTTTCCATCAGTCAGAGTAGAGTCATTTTGGTAGCTTGTACATAAAAATAAAACAAAATACTAATAAACTGTGCACTTGTATTTTTTTTACATTTAGAGGTTCGCACTGATCATTTTTTTTTATCTACACTTTGTTATAGTCTGCAGGTACCTGGAGTTCGAGTTGTAATTCATTTTTTAACCGACTTCAAAAAAGGAGGATGTTCTCAATTCGACTGTATTTTTTTGTGTTTGTTACCTCAGAACTTTCAACTGGGTGAACCGATTTTGATGATTCTTTTTTATTTAAAAGCTGGTGCTACCCGTGTGGTCATTTCAGTTTGGTCCAGTTCTTGAAGTCGGTTTTTCTTTGTTAAAATTTTGTATATTAAGTAACCATATCACTGTACAATGTCTCAGTACCTAAATCATGAAATAATTTTTCATTTCAGCTGGGATTCTCGATGCACCCGATACAATCAAAATAATTTAAGTTGTGCGATGCTCCACATAATATTATAGTAAGATGCTTATAAAATTGTGATATTTAAAATATAAAGAATTTTTATAAGCAACTATTTTAATTTATTTATTTCCATTAGAAAACCTGTTTTACACTATTGTATCTGTATTCCTGTGTTCTCACCTATTAACAGACACACAGCACACTGTTGATATACACACACGCATATCACTATTGTGTATATAATAGGTCTTTACCTATGAAATTGCCGTTTTGTATGCAATAAGTGAAAGTACTTATTTTTTCAAACTTTTTTATTTCTGTTATTCGAAGTACGGCATGAGCATTAATGCAGATGTGTACTGTGAAGAACTGGAGAGAATGATGGAGAAGCTTGCACATCTGCAACCAGCTTTGGTCAATCGGTCGTCCCCACTGCTCCTTCACGACAACGCGCGACCCCATACTGCGCAACAGACAGTCTCCAAGCTGCAAGAGCTGGGGTTGGAAGCTCTCCCTCATCCGCCATACTCACCAGACCTTGCACCTACCGACTATTACTTTTTCCAAAATTTAGACAACTTTTTAGTGGGTAAAAAATTCAATTCCCGAGAGGCAGTACAAAATGCCTTTGTAGCTCTGTGTGTTTTAAAGAGTTTGTAGCCTCCCGTCCAGCTGATTTTTACGAGAAGGGCATCAATAAACTGCCAATGCGTTGGCAAAGATGCGTCGATGGCATAGGTGATTACTTCGAATAACAGAAATAAAAAAGTTTGAAAAAATAAGTACTTTCACTTATTGCATTCAAAACGGCAATTTCATAGGTAAAGACCTATTATTAAGCTTAACAGAAGATATTGAACATGTTCAATTATTAGAAAAGATTTAGAAATGGATTATCCTTACTTCCTTACTTATATTATAAATGCGAAAGTAACTCTGTCTGTCTGTCTGTCTGTCGTGCTTTCACGGCCAAACCGCCGCACCGATTTCAATGAAATTTAGTACACAGATAGTGTAGAGCCTGAGAAAGGACATAGGCTACTTTTTAATGAGAAAAAATGGTTTTAAGGGATTTAAAAGGGGATGAAAGTTTGTATAGAAGTCTGGAGGTTCACACACGCATGCGCGTTACTTACGTCGGGCGTCTTGACAACCAATAAACAAAGCTGTCACACTCATTAAAAAGACATTCGTCAATCAGATTTGTATGTTCATTGTATTAATAGAAATAAATAAGCCAAATTAATTTGTAAAATTCAAAATCTCTAGAGAAGTATCGTCACTATAAGCTAGAAGTTTGAAATTTATTTTTTAAGCTGTTGATTAGATATAAATAAAAATGTCATTTAAAGTTTCCACACGCCTGCGCGTTACCTACGCCGGGCGTCTTGACAACCAATAAACAAGACCGTCACACTAATCTATAATCTATAATATCTATACTAATATTATAAAGCTGCAGAGTTTGTTTGTTTGTTTGTTTGAACGCGCTAATCTCAGGAACTACTGGTCCGATTTGAAAAATTCTTTCAGTGTTGGATAGTCCATTTATCGAGGAAGGCTATAGGCTATATTTTATTTTATTTTAAATTAGGGATCCGTAAGAAAATTGCTATTTCGTAACCAAAGGTGTGAAATTGAAAACCTATTTTTGCGTGCGCTGCAATAACTATTGACAATAGAACAAAATAATGTATTACGAGTTTGTAGGTCTCATTAAGATCTACAAAAAAGTCTGCGAGAGCATATATCTAACTATCATGGTTTAGTTACAATAACCGCTTTTGTGTTCAAAAAAATTATTAAATCGTCTGAAGAAAGAAACTACGTTAAATGTGTATCGTAATATTGATCCTTATCCAAATTAAGCATTATGTTATCAAGGGTATTTATGTAGAAGTAAAATACTTTTTGTTTCATCCCAATCGTTCATTTCGATTAGAAGTTATCACGAGTATAAGACGCTAAGAGTTAGTACCTAATAATGAGTTATTTTCCAAAGAGTTTTTATCAACATAATACCTAATATTAATCTTTATCCAAATAAATGTGTTGTTGATTATGAGTATTAGATCTTAGAAGTGCATAATAAATACATATATACTAATATATATAAAGCTGAAGAGTTTGTTTGTTTGTTTGAAAGCGCTAATCTCAGGAACTACTGGTCCAATTTGAAAAATTATTTCAGTGTTAGATAGCCCATGTACTTTTTTTTTGAATCTGCAAAAGTGACTATGGTCAGCCTGATGAAAAACTCAAGCAGAATCCAACAGTGGGGGCAACCATACTCACTGGGAAAGCAGACAATGCAGAATTGCGTCCCACACTATGACGGCATAGTGAGATGCTTTTTCACGCCCCACTTAATTTACGCCCCACTTAAAGGGCCAGGGATCACAGTAGGAGAGAAACACGTGCGCTGTAAGTCAGTTCCAGTTTTTAGCTGCTCGGCACAGGAAGGATGAACCAAACCGTTTGGTTTGAGAGTAAACATGTTATTCTGCAGAGAAGAGCTCCTCAGAATACTTCCAATGATACAGATGGTAGTGGACTGCTATAGAGGCGATATCTCTACGCAGCTGCAGAGGTTCAAGGAAATCGGTGGCTTCGGGACTGTTGGTAAAGCGGACTGCTCGCCACTGCAACCAATCGAAAGCATCAAGCAAATACTGCGCGGATCCATCACAAAGATGAGAACAGTATTCGAGGTCTCGGCAAATATCCATGCCCAGGACACCGAGCTTACCCCGTAGTGGCAGTTGAGTGCTCTGAAAAGTGGGGAGGGAAAGAAATGGAGACTTTTTGGTAGAGAACGCGCATAACTGTGTTTTCGTAGCGTTGAACTCGACCAGATTCTTGTCACCCCATTGTAAAATGCGGTTTAAAACCCGGTCGAGCTCAGCGACAAGCTTCTGTCGATTTTCTTTAAAGTCTGCCGTCATTGGCTGAACGGTGTCAAAAATATCGCCAATGAACTGAGATATCGTCTGAATAGAAATGTATGTTGCCAAGAGCTAAAATGTCATTGATATGCAGAAGAAATAGTGTGGGCGACAGGACTGAACCCTGAGGTACGCTAGCGTTTACATCCAGAACATCAGAGGCCGTGCCGTCGCAAAGGCCAATAATGCGGCGCTGATGAAGAAAATCGTCAATCCAGTGACATAGTCTAGGAGGCAGACCAAATGACGAGAGCTTGGAGAGAAGCGAGCGGTGCCAGACCCGGTCGAAGGCCTTGGCCATGTCAAATGTCGAAATAAGCTCATATAAACACTTTATAATTTATGTACATATATAAATACTTAAATAAGTTTTTAATAGTAAAACGTGTGTGTCTGTGTTATTTGTAAAAAAAATCGAGTGGTGTCGTGAATGAGTTCCATATCAAAAATACAGATGGCGCTATACTAAATTTTTCGTTCACGAAATAAATAAATTATTACAGATGGCGCTATACTAAATTTTTAGTTTTGACAAAATTGTATTAAACACCTTTATTTTATTTAAACTGATTTATAAAAATATATAAAAGTTCTTTGCGAGGTAAAGAAAATAAAACTATTCAGGTACCAAAACATTTTGTATTATGATTTTATATCGATAAAAATCCTACCTATATTAATAACGCGAAAGTTTGGTAGTATGGATGGATGGATGTTTGTTACTCTTTCACACAAAAACTACTTAACGGATTTGGATAAAACTTTACAGTAATATAGCTTATACATCAGAATAACACATAAGCTACTATTTGCAGTGATAACCGACATACACGCGGGCGAAGCCGCGGGCAACAGCTAGTTTTCTATATTTTATTTATATTTAATATTAATTAAGACAATAATAACATCAGACAACTCATACATAATCGTCTGTTTGTTAAACCAATGACACAATATAGTTATATTTCGTCAGTGGTTAAACTAAGAAGAGCCTGTACTACGGAACCAAACTATAGACAACCTTACTTCTGTAAATAACACTCAATGACAGAACAAATGATCGTGCTCATAAGTCAATTACCAACGACCTCTGGCTAAGCAGTCAGGTTTCCTAGACGCTAGACCAACTTCTTAGTTTCAATTGCAAACTAGCGATAGGCCTGATGTTACTTGATTTTATAAGTATTGATATTAAATGAATATACCAACAAACCTACTAGTCCATTGAAAAGTTACATTTGGGGTTGCATTTCTCAGAGGACACAATTTTATTTTTAGATATGAAGGAGGTGTTAGTAAGTAGCCGGGTGTTGCAACCCCACAAATTTGAATTTAACTTTACACTAACACGTCCTTCATATCTAAAAAATAAAATTGTGTCCTCTGAGAAATGCAATCCCAATGAAATGCAGCCACAATTTTCAAATACATTCCAAAAAATGTTCCGAGAGTCTAGTTTTTTTTTCTGTGTCTCATGTAGGTATGTTCGTAAAGTAATCCGCGATACAGGAATACTATAAGGAGCTGTTTTATATCAAAAAAAAAATACGAATTTCAACTGATTATAAATAATAAAAGTTTATTTCAATTTATCGGCAACGTTAGTCAAAATTTAGAAATAAGGCGATGGAGGAATTAGAAGAAAATTAGAATTAGACGTGAGCCTAGACTAGTCTACCTAACCTAGGTGAAATCAATGCGAAGAATATGTGAAGTTAAGAACACAATAGCTTAAAAGATATCGTAGAGAAAAAGATTAAAATCTGGTCCAAACAGGAAATAATAGTACTAATATTCAAAGATTTTGCGTTTATTACTAACAAGTACCTGAATGACCATCCTTCGCTTGCAGAGGCGGATTAAGTATCAAGAGCGCCCTAGGCAACCATCCCATCGGCGCCCCTCCTAATCGATATTTCTAGCATTCATCTATACTATCTATACTTATTATATAAAGCTGATGAGTTTGTTTGTTTGAACGCGCTAATCTCAGGAACAGCTGGTCCGATTTGAAAAATTCTTTCAGTGTTGGATAGTACAATTATCGAGGAAGGCTACATATCATCACGTTAAGACCAATAGGAGCGGCGCATCAATGAAGAATGTTACAAAAACCGCGGAAAAATATTACGCTATGGACAATAGGAGACGTAAACGACGTTGCGTGGGTCAGCTAGTATATTATAACTATCTTGGCAGTTGGAATTTATTTACTAAAATTTTTTACATGTGAAACCTTCTTGAGCCGTTATCACGCCGGGGTTTGAGGTGTATCGGAAACTTTGCCAGATATAAAAGATGGCAGCTTTATTAAAAAGTCAGGACCGTTTTTTTTTGGTGCGATACATGGGTTCATCTATTGCACCCAGAGCTGCGCTTATGAAAGAAAACCGGCGCCCGAACCATCTGAAGTACCGTTCCACGACCTGGCGAACTGGCGGAGCTCTAATTCATTTTCGGTCCCAATAATATACCCTCTCTCTTATCGAGCTTAATTTGCTTGCCGAATAAGAAGGCGAGTTTTACGCATTCGCACTCCATACCACGGCCTCAACCATGGAATTGAGCGTCAGAATCCAAACTCAAATGATCATCACAAGGCCATGCTTCTGCTCCACCAACTTCAAGCATTCTGGCTGCGTGTGATTCACCGTGTCCACGCTCTCTCCGCCTATATAATAAATATAAATAAATAAATAAATATTTCGGACATCTAACACACAACGCCATCTAGTCCCAAGCTAAGCAGAGCTTGTGCTATGGGTACTAGACAACTGATACAAATACATATATACTTTTTTTTTTGTAAATACATACATATTATACATAGAAAACACCCAAACTCCGAAATAAATATTTGTAGATCATACAAACAATTGGTCCGACCCGGGAATCGAACCCGAGACCTCATGATCAGCAGTCGCACACACCAACCGCGAGACCAACGAGGCAGTATATAGTAAGTACCCAAGCGTTGGCTCAGTGCAGATCAGACACAGCTGATCTCCGAAGCATCCTTTCTCGATGAACACCTGTTTCAGCCGCTATAAGAACGTTCTGTGTTTCCTCTCGATCAAACCTTCCATAACGAATCTTACTGCCGTCTGCTCGGCACTTGCTTAAATCTGTCCTTTGCTCCTCAACCAGGACCCAATGGAGTTGAAATTTCGGGTCCTCGATTTTTCGAGTCACAGGATTCCAAGCCAGTATAAGCTTCACGTGGCTCTCTTTGTGTATGTAAAAACAAGGTCATAGATTCCTGCAAAGCCACACCACGACCTTGACACTGGATCCGCCGTAGGACATTTGCAATCATAGCCGTGACCCACAGAGTTGTCTCACAGTGCACCTTTCCCAACGCTGTGCTGAGCACGGCTCCTTCGAAGAAGGCATTTAAAAACTCAGTCATAGCCGATTTGTCACAGGAACAGCCCTAAAGGCCTATAAAGGATCCTTTAAACGGATTACTACAAACGTTTTAGCATAATAAGTCCACCGGCACAACATTTTTCGGGCGGTGGCTACTTTGCACGGAAAAGCAGTTCAAATAGAAGCCAGTTTTGCCGCCAGGGTTGTTGACGACATACCCAACGGTCAGTCAACCGGCATAGTGTAGGAGCATTAACACTGACCCTTGCGGAACTACTTGTGTAGATGACAGCTCCAGCCAAACTTCTCCCAGCGCCTACTTTTCAAAATCATAGGCACCACCCGACATGGGGAAAAACTCTTATTGAGGTGACGTCTGGCATACGAAGGTCAGATTCTCGTGGTAGACCTTTGTGGCGGGTGGACAGTGAATCCCGTCCTGTGACCATACAAGAATGTACTCTATGGACCACACTTAGGGTGCCATGAAGTAATAGGAGACACGCAAATTATAACAGGCGCAATTCGATTCACTCTTAGCAATCGATTGCTAATACCAATCCAAGCGTGTCCAGAAAGGATCTCATTCAGTCAATCAGATTTGGAAACAAGGAAGAATTCCTATACTGCCGCCCTGTCCGCACCTTATTGTTTGCAGTCGAAGCCGCCGCCTACTCCGGTGCACCATATCCCTTTGAAGGGACGAATCTGGTCTCACTAAAACTTATAGAATAATCTTAACTACAGTTTCAGTTGTAGCGACTACGTTTTTGTATGGAAACAGCACTAGTCTCAAACAAGAAATAGTGTTATTTTCTTCTACAATATGTCAGGCATATATTTTTGTTATGTTAAAAAATTTGACGCGCGCGCCCCTAAGCAACCTCGCGCCCTACTTTGCCTTAGGGTTAATCCGCCTCTGTTCGCTTGATAATTTTTATTGGTGAATTTTCTAAAAATGAATCCTAGCTAGACCGATTTGTCGCCGAAACCCCCCGCATACCTAACTAAACATGAAAATGTTTAGAGCCGTTTCCGAAATTTAGATTGAATATATATTTATACAATAATTGCTTGTTTAAAGGTAGGTATTAAATAAATATTTATTTGTATAGATTAACAATGAAGATTTTTTGTTATAATCACACGCGGCACGTGTTTATACCAACCTAGGTATATAGGTATGCTTAATACGGTAGGCTGTGCGGTACTTTACCTACATCAATTTTAAACAGATACCATCATTCACGTTCAAATTTTGTAATTACACACACTAGTTTTCAATGACCTTCTACGTAGTTAACGAACCAACTACTAATGCCGGTAATGTAGGTACGTACCTACACATTTTTTTTCAAATTTTGTCATTTTTAACGGAAGGGACAGATTATATAGGGTTTATTTAGAATTTTCTTTCTCCTTGCAGTGCTGTAGTCCTGCGTAATTTTACAAGCTTTTTATTAACTTGCAATGTATATAATGTATGCTTGCATGTTCGGGTGGAATCTTGGAACTCAATTTTGAAGCAGATATCTTCAACCGATTTTGCTAACATTTTACAAGCATATATATACAGCGTGACAATACAATATTATAATGACATGGAGCTGATCTGATGCTGGAGCTGGAAGGTGGCCATAGGAACTCTGTAAAGAAACGTCGCAACATCATCGAGTTTGGACTCGTTTGATTTGTCTCGAGCATCGAGATATACCTAATGTATAGAGAAGACGCCACCCATTAGTGCGGTGTTCCATGCAATTGCGGCGCATGCGCCGCACTTCCTTCAGTCGCTTGCTAGCTACACTCTGATGAAGCGGTGGCTCAAGCGTGTGATTGTTTACATTTAAAAACGTTCTAAAACTCGTGAATTATGCCATTTTGTGTCTTGAGATATTGCACTAATAATACAAGGAATACGGAGAAAAACAAAGGAATAACTTTTCACCAGTAATTAACTAGATATAATTGTTTTAAAATTAAATACGAACAAAATATTTTAAGACGCCATTGTTGCCTCATTCGACATAGAGTACTTAGAGTAAAACATACAGAAGTGATATTTAGGTAGAATTAACTGACGTTAAATGCACAACGTATTTAACGTATTTAATTGGATAAGGAAAAATAATATGTTGTTAAAAATAGCTTCGTAAATAACCCATAACATTTTTTTTGCAATAATTATATTTAAATTATCATTAAAGTATAATTTAAAAATTGAATATTCGGCTTTTATATTTTATACCTCGATGAATTCTACAAAAAAACTGAAACTGGTAAAGCTATTGAAGTACTATTTACTCAAAGTGAATTTCCTAATAAAGCTTCGTAGGTATAAAGCTATTTATCCGTTCTGCTTTCTTGTTTGGCGCTTACTCTATAAAAGCGAATCTTTGCAACAGTTCGTTGGCCAAAACGCGTAAGCGCCATGAAAATCGCGGCGCTTATGACATTTCGCTCGCGAGGAAACTACAACTCGAATGCGATAGAGCGCTGCTTGTTAATACTGTTGGATTAGACTACTAATTATTGTTTGGCTTTATATTTTTAATTTTTATATATATATTTAATTTAATAAAATATTTTTGAGTTTGAGTTTGATCAACAACACATCGTGTTAGCCTCGGATCTACATGACCCCGACGAGATACGGGTAACCGTGAGAATGTTTTTCTTTTTTGTTTCACCACTTTTACACTAATTTTTACATTAATAGCCTCGGTCGCGTGGTGGTAAACGATAGTCTACTCAAGTGTCAATTGTGTGGACGGTACTGCCGCTCTCGTATTGGGCTCTACAGCCATACCAAGAATTGCCACAGAGGTGCTGTCTAAATCATCTGAAAAGATGTAAGGCCATATGATGATGTATGTATTTACAAAAAAAAAGTAAATGTGTATTTATATCAGTTGTCTAGTACCCATAACACAAGCTTGGGACTAGATGGCGCTGTGTGTTATATGTCCGATATTTAATTTTAATTTAATACACTAAACAGAGAATCGCAGCTGAAAAACAAATATCTTTATTATTGCTCAATATCGTTCTACTACAGTCTGTACTACTATACATACCTACCTACCAAAGCATTATCTACTATTGCTTAATTTATAAAAATTAAGTATCACTTCAAAAGTCATAGTTTGACGATTCAACTATAGGTATGTATATCAATAACAGGTCATAAAAATCATCATCTTCTGTGCCTATGTATCTACAGAAATATATATAAAATAGTAAACAATGTCCTTTATCTCTCTTCGATGGTATATATTTCTGTAGTAAATAAAATAAAAACTTTTAATTCGTTGCACATTACGAAAACGTAAGTTATCTATTTCTTAATCAAGCTTTATAATATTGAGAATATTATTACCTACCTAAAACAAATTTCGAATGAAACTTTAGTGTTCTCGTAATTAGCTATAGGTAGTAGGTATACACAACATTAGGAAGATAAAAATCAATGATGGTATCGAATTCAAATTCTCTTCCTATTCCAATTATAATTCTCACTGTGCTACCATAATATGCTGTCATATCTGTGCACAGTGTTTTGTTTACATATAAAGGATTGTAGCATTTATAAATAAAATAGTGTCCGTGAAGACTAATCAGTGTGATGATCATGCTTGTTCGCTTTTTATTGTTTTTGTATCTGGCAGTCCAAATAATTCACGTAAGTAACATTTCCTGTAATTCATTTAAACTTTCGGGAACTTAACCGAAAGCGTACTTTCGGGTGGGTTACCCGAAAGAACGCTTTCAATTATTTTTTCCCAATTACTAGCATTGGCCTCGCGGATCGCGGATATCCATAGTACCTATTGAATGATAACCTTCTCCTTTTGGAAGTCGGTTAAAAATAGCATTTGATTCAATTGATTCATTCACGAAGTGTTTTTTTAAACGGTTTTATTTAGCTCACCCCGTTTGTTTTATTATTTATTTTTCTTTTAAGTTTAAAAAAATACTTATTTTTTACTTTTGTTAATTTTCAAATTTCTTGAAATCAACAATATCAAATTGTATGCTTCAAGTAGGTATTATGTATATATGTTACCCGAGCATAGTGCCTTTATATTTATACATTCCATTAATAAAAATAATACATTAATAAAATAAAATTTGCAAATGTTTTCCTTCTCATTTATTTTTTTCAATCAGGGAAAAACTGATGAAGAAATAAGGGTTTGGTTTTTCCGTCAAGCCTTGGAATGCAACAAAGACCATCCAGTGGCCAAGGAAGAAATGCAAATGCTTCAAGAGTACAAAGTACCGGACACCAAGAATTCTAAATGTTTGATGGCATGCGTTTTCCAAAAAGCTAATTACGTAAGTAAAATGACACGGATGTCATAAAGTCATATAGAACCACAGAAATAGAACTACAAAAATTGAAAAACCGTAATATATCTTAAGGGAATTAAGTATCGTACCTACTGCTTAGTAGTTAAAATGGATTTTTTCAAGAGAACATAATTTTACTTTCGCATTTGCTTACATTAAATGCGAAAATAGGTTTCGCATTTTGCTACAATTAAGGTACACTGGCCGTAACCCTCTTCTGAGAGGAGACCCGAGCGAGCCCAGCAGTGGGACGTTATGGGTTGTTGGTGAAGGTACACTGGAAGGTACGCTGACTCGCGCAACTTCGTCTACATATCTTTTCAATCTCGGCTCCTATTAGTCCAAGATCTATCTTATCTATCTTAGACACGCTAACAAAATACTGATTTAAAAAACTTTGATGGAATGAGCATAGATTACAGAAAACTTTTTATAAAAAAAAAAACCGACTTCCAAAAAACATCCAACGAAAACTCTCTGCCAAAAAAACACTTAAAAGCGTAAAATAAACTGGTTCTTCATAAATTGCCTATACCTCATTCTTTATTCATTTAAATAGTAGTGTTATAATGTGTGCTAGGTACCTAGAATCTGTTTGAAGTCGGTGCCAAGTGACTATCGCTTAGACTTTTAGCCTTTTTAGTCGGCTTAGCACCGACTTCAAACAGATTTTAGGTACCTAGCACACATTATAACACTACTATTTAAATGAATAAAGAATTAGGTATAGGCAATTTATGAAGAACCAGTTTATTTTACGCTTTTAAGTGTTTTTTTGGCAGAGAGTTTTCGTTGGATGTTTTTTGGAAGTCGGTTTTTTTTTTTATAAAAAGTTTTTATTTTTCAGTTTTTAGTGCACACAATCGTAGGTAAGTTTAACTATTTCATCAAATTTCATCATCAAGAATACAAATTAAGGTCTATACGTACGTGTAATATTAAAATCATCCTCTAATCCCTAACTGTTGAAGAGTTTAACCTTCTATCATCAGCTCACCTAAATAATTTGAAAGTATACGACTGAAGGTCTTTAGATACATATGAAATTGAAAGAATTATCCTCCAATTCCTAACCGTTGAGGAGTTGTACCTTCCACCTTCCATCATCAGCTTACCTAAATAATTTGAAAGAATACGACTAAAGGTAACATATGTACATATGATATTTAAAGATTTATCCTCCAACTCCTAACCGTTAAGGAGTTGTACCTTACATAATCAGCTCATCATAAAATGATGACTACCAGACGCAAATACCGGTGCAACTTCAGAAAATATACGAAAAACATACAGTATGTGCCTATAAAAAATGAGGGTTTCCCTCGATTTCCCTGGGATCCCATCATCAGATCCTGATATACTGGCAATGGGACCACCTCGGAAGCATACCCTTTCGAATACAAAAAAAAAATCAAAATCGGTCCACAACTGACGGAGTAATCGGTGAACATACATAAAAAAAAAAAAAAAAAAACAAAAAAAAAATACATACAGTGGAACATAGAACCTCCTCCTTTTTGGAAGTCGGTTAAAAAGGAAGTTTAATGGTTTCGGAGTTGATCGTGAGTAATAACGTGACACGAGAATTATATTAAACTAGCTGACCCACGCAACCTCGTTTGCGTCTCCTATTGCCCGTAGCGTGATAATTTTCCCCTGTTTTTTAATCATTTTTCATTGGTGCTCCGCTCCTATTGGTCGTAGCGTGATGATAAATAGCCTATTGCCTTCCTCGATAAATGTACTATCCAACACTGAAAGAATTTTCAAATCAGACCAGCGGTTCCTGAGATTAGCGCGTTCAAACAAACAAACAAACTCTTCAGCTTTATATAATAGGTATTAAATTGATAGGTATTTTCATTTTTTATATAGTAGGTACACCCCCTCATGAGTCTTGAAAGATGTCTTTTAATAAAATAAGTTATAGAAGTACCTATAGAAAAAAGTAATTCTGAACAAGTCCTTATCTTTTAGATGGATAGTAAGGGTATGTTTGATTTGGAAGGTGCAACAGCCCATGCTGCGAAAGATTATGAAGGTGATGCAACAAAGGTTGAAAACTCTAAGAAACTTTTGGAAATCTGTAATAAAGGTATGTTATGTAGCTGTATTAATCAAAGAGATGTGTGACCACTAACAAAAAAACTCTTAAACCATTTGAACATAGATAGCATTGTGGCTCTCGAAAGTTTGTGCCCTGTGATACCAAATTGTCAAAAAACAATAATAAAATTCTAATAGGTAATGTCGTTTTAGTAAACTCCGAAACTGTAGGCGACGGTGAAGCTGGTTGTGAGAGAGCATTTCTTCTTTTCCAATGCTTCAATGAAAACGCACCTCAGGTAAATCTACTTATTTAATTGAGCGGTTATTTATCTAGGTATAACTACACAAAGAACGATTTCATCCTAATCATTATGATGTAGCACCTTTACGCATCATGGAAGAGAGTTCGCGCGAAAAGGTAATTCAAAGTAGGTATAGTGTGAGTCGATTCTACATCTGCCCCCTAGCCAAGTTGCAAGCGTTCTTCGTTCTGCAATCGTTAACGCCTAAATTCTCGAGTGTCATTGGCTAATCTAAGATAAAGTAATCTTAAACAAAGTATTAGCCAATGACACACGAGAATTTAGGCGTTAAAGATTGCAGAACGAAGAACGCAACTTGGCTAGGGGGCTGACAGCGTTCGGAGTTGCGTTTGCTTCACTCTGAACACTTCACCAAAATGACCCTGAAACTGTAAAAAAATATGACAAAACAGTGGTAAGTACTACAACGCTCCTGAATTAGGAGAAAATGGCCGTTTATGTGTAATACCCTATACGTACATCTTTACCTACGACAGTACTATTAATTATTATGTGCCTATGGTGCAGGGTGTGCAGTGCACACGGGCACAGCGGTTTAGGGTGCGCCCAGCCGCGGCACTTTCAATGAAACTATACGCCTACTAAAGGGCGCTAGAGTAATAATTGCACACGACGCGCTTCATGAGTTACGAGACGTCTTTGCATCTAGTGCCAAAAAGGAGATTAGTTTTGATTTGTCAAAATAACAATAATACCTTTACACATGGCAGTCTATTATTGATTGCATTTTGTGTACTTTCCTACACACCTTGCAAGTGATATTGAAAAATTCTAAGTATTTAATCTAACGTAATTTAATCACGATATCTTTGTCATAGTAACACGAACTTTTAAAAAAAAATCACTTTCTTCAATCATTTGATCAAATGTTTATTTTTCAGCTGGGATTCACGATACACACAAAGGCATAAAATACGTATGTAATTAAAATATGCTGCACACATTCAAATATAGTACAATTATATTTGATGTAATATTGAAATAAAATAACATTCATGAGCAACAGTAATTTTATTTATTCATTTACATTACAAAAACACTTTAAACAACAAGGATACTAAAATATAGAATACAAAATATTTATATAGGTAGTAGGTACGTATGTATTATGCTGTACTTATGGATAATATTTTATAACGTACTGATATACCTCGATATATTGATATCACACTTCTACATTATAACTATACAGCCATATTATAATATACACAACATCATTAATGGGTATGCGAAATTAAATCTAACACAAACACAATAGAAGTGAACAGAAAGCCTAGTACGTTTATTTCATATCTACTCTTTCGTTACGGTCACATCGTTCGGAGTTGCGATTGGCCTACACTGAACTCTCCACCAATCGCAATGCCGAACGCTATCACCACAATATAATTGCTGTAGGTCTAGTGTGAGTTTATCTTGAATTGCAACTTGGTTAATATTACAACCTGTTTAAATACGGAAGGGACTTTAACTTACCTATCGTTAATAATATTATGTAATTAGGCTAAGTAGGTTTGGAGAAAATCACCTTCATTCTATAAGTAGTTATCAGATCGAAATATTACGATATAGGTATATCCATTTTCGGATGCATATTACAGTTTTTAAATCTAATACGTTTTGATGATGGTGGTTGTGTTTTTACAATGCAAATGCAATTATATATATCTAAGATGACGTTGTTTTATTAATATTATTGATCGATGATAGCAAGGGTTATTATTTAAGTTTACCTTACTTTTATAAATATTTGGAAATTTATTTATGAACGAAATTGACGTAAACATGTTTCTTAGTGTTCTGTAAATCGACACAAATTTTTAATGTTTGGTCGTCTTATCATAATATAATCAACTTTTTAGATTATGTCGACACAATTTCACATATAATAAACTTGAAAAAAAATTTTAATATCCAACTAATTAATAAATCTTCATCAAAAGCGAATTTATAGATTACTCTTTTTTTATTGAGGGGCAAGCGAGCAGACGTATTGCCTGATGGTAAGCGATAACCGCCGCCCATGAACACCCGCAACACCAGAGGCGTAACAAGTGCGTTGCCGGCTTTTTAAGAAGGAGTACGCTCGTCTCTTCCCTTTTGGCTTGTATAAATTAAATATTGATTTCGTTCGGTTTGTTGATGCGTTTCGTGTTCAAATCACATCTTAAACTACATCATCTCTTAAAGCAACATCATGGGAAATGGCGAAGAAAGTACTACACAAAACAGCAATGACTCTTGTATTCTAATACAAAATGAAACATACGTATGCGATAGTTAAAAAACTTAACAAGCTTGTAAATAGTGCGTAGTGGTGTAACTAACAATGACTAGTGCTTACACAAAATCACACTATTTCATAATAAGTTTAGAGATTCTACGTATTCTTTAAAACATACTTCAGATAATATATATTCAGATTATTTATCGTTTATATTTTGTGCTAAATGTTGGATGCGATTTTAATTACCCGAGGACAAGGCCAGATAACCGGCACTTAGGCATATTCCAACAGTAGTTTCTTACGTATATAATTTAATATAAACCAGTATGGTCTAGGATACATTATTATTTAGATTAAAAGATCTTAAGCCATCTACTATGTAAAGTTCACTTGGCATCTCCACATTAATTCCAAATTTTATTCAATAACTTCATATTTTACATAGATTATATATATAGTTACAAATATATGAAGTAAGAAATTATAAGCGTGTATGAAAATATTCGATATATTGGTCCAAGATTAAGACAAAAGGACATTTGTTTTTGTTTTTACACAAAATATATTCGAAAATAGTAACCATAGACATAGTTATATAACCTCTTTAGCTCACTAATTTAGAGATTCTAAACTTAAATTAAATATTATGGAGCGAGGACTATACACCTCTGATAATGTTAAAAAAATAATCAAATCTTGTTGTACCTTTAAGGATGTGTAGGTATATTTAACCAATACTATATAACTATAAATAAACAGTTAACAATAACAAAAATGGAAATAAAATTTAGATATATAAACTTACTTCAATTTGGTGATTGGCACATTCGAAATATTAACTTGTATGTTTTATAGGCGAAAATATTATAATATTATCCAATACGGACGACTATGTTGAGGGAACAGATAATATTAAAAACTGTTACAATAAAAAGTACGTTTTTTTTTTATAAATGGCAAGACTACCTTTTCATTTAGATTTTGTTGCCCTTTTTTAAACATTCTAGCTGTTTTTAGAAAATCTCTTTCTAATTTACCGTTATGCCTGTAAAGCAATATTTTTACAAGACTACGGTGAAGTTAAACGGAAGGATAATAGTTTTTGTGTATTGTTCGCCGTAACGCCTAAACTACTGAACCGATGTTAATGAATGAGGTGTCAATGTATTCGTAATAATGGCCCGGGTGACATAGCCTACACACATTTTATAAAAAATAGTAGTCCGGTTATAGTTTTTTACACTTTTTCTTTAATTACAATTTATATTATTTGTTTTTTATTGAAAAAGGCTGTCGTTTATTATTTCAATTACATACTTAGCTGACGTAATACTCGTATTAAAAGACATAATTCCGTTTAAGAAGTTACAACCCTATAAATAAAAGGTATTGAAATATTTTTAAATGTTATAAACATAATTATAGTCTTTATCTGTAGTACTTATAGAGTTTACAAGTGCATTTATTGTTTCACATATGTAACTACGAGTATAAGATTAAATATAAAGGATACCCTACATTTAGTATGAAGAAAATCACTGGTATATAAATTACTCACATCTACAATTATCTGATTACATTTGCGTTCTAAGGGAATCGGATACTTTTATGACTGACATCGATGACGCGCATGATGTATATCTAAGCTTAAACACGGTTAAGTAATCCATTAATGCGATGATCCAATCTAACCTAGCTGGTATAGAATAACCAGAATGTAGCAATGCAATCTGGCGAAATTGAGCCAAATATTTAGTTTGTCAAATCTTTACTAGATGGCATCGTGTTTGCAAATTGTATATCCCACTATTGAGTTTATCACTTAACTTTCTTATATGAAGTTATGATATGTCAAATTACCTACATAAGTAAATGACAGTACTATTTTAGAAGTGTCCAATGATAAAGCTACAAAAATAAATTACATGTTATTATATATCAACTAATGCGTATTATTTTAATCATTAGGTTATTTTGTAAGCGTTTTTTTCAGCAAACAATAATAAAGCACTTGTCTAATGCTTTTATGGACGAATAATATAATAATAAGTAACAACGTAAAATATGACTTAACATTCTTTAAATAAGAGCAATTAGTAGTAATTGAATGATATTGTTTTATATGACATCAGCCAAATGAACCGACCACCGGATGGAGAGTACGATCAGGTTTGACGCACAATTTAACATTCGATTCAGTTGTGCAATGTGACGAGAATGTATACTTTCAATTTAAATTACTAATAGTGAAAGTTTAGATAGATATAAAGTCGTTTCGTAATATTCGCAGAATTTTATACAGAGTATTTGAATTAGTATTCTAAAATATGCATGTTATTTCTATTATGCATTATTTTAAAATATTTTATATATTTAATAAAAATATAGTTTTTGCATTGTATGACCCATATTGCTGATAATAATGACAGAGCAGATATTTAAGCCGTTAGATATGTTCTCACTGCAATACTCTTACGAGATTCCAAAAAGATCCATTTGAATTCGAGTGCAATTTAAAAGAACTACCAGGATATACTGAATTATTGCGTCATGCAAACATATAAAGTTCTAAGCTATTTAGATTTCAACAATAGCAGAATACTTCCGCGTATGTTTAGTATTTAGAGCATATATACATAGAGGGGCAGCTGAACGGGCGATAAGCGTGCCTTTCTTTGCCTCCTCTCAGCCCCTCCTGCTATAGATGCTCTAAGGTATGGTATGACAATTTCAAGAAAATAACAACTTCTTTTTTGTTTACTTGATTAAACAACAAATAAACTCTTATAACCTAAGTAATATCCAGACGCATCTAATCACTGAAATTTGCTTAGGCTTATTTAAGTAGGAAATAGCGAACGTAAACGAAACTTAATTTCAAGGATACTACGATATGAATAAAAATGTTACGTAAGAATATTGAAATCAATCCTGAATTTAATGTAAACCTGAACAGGCTTCATAATAATGATGTCGTGGTTTTACGCGTTTATTTTTGTTTTATTTAAATTTGGAATGTTTTTAATTTATCGATCAAGTAATACAAATGTTAATTTCAAACAATTTCCTTCTATAAAACTATTATTAACGATATGTCCGGTGCCGATAGCACAAGTAGTACAATGAGTTACTAAATCGCCTGCACCTACAAATAAACAATGTGTACCTACTGATCGGATGCTCGAGCGCGTTTTACCTAAACACGACTTGAGGGAAAATTAATTTAAACATACCTTTTAAAACAATATTGCTTGTCACTGGTTGACTGCCTTGTTGGTTCAGTGGTTTGCGTATACGACCGTCGATCGTGAGGGTTCGATTTCCGGGTGCCAATTAGTGTTGTTGAGTCATCTATGGCAATCGTTATTGGGAAGTCAGTGCCCTCAAATATACTGAAAACTAGTTCAACCTCCGAATTCAGTTCGCCCTCAGAGTTCTAAAGCACCGGTTGAAATAGTAGCTGATCCGAAAATAGTATTGGAATTAATATATTCTTGGAAGATGACCTTTTTCCTTATTTAATAGGAAGATGACTTGTCACTGATTCTTATTTCTATTTTAATCTAGATAAAATTGAGATTTGCCTATTAACTGATTCCATGAAAATCAATGTGAAAATAAAGCATTTAAAATACTAAGAATTAAGTAAAGCGAAGTTTAGGTAAATATCACCTGTTCACTAAAGGTAGAACAAAATTCAGAATCAAGTCCTTGGCCCAAGTGGCTATAACCAAAAGGTAGGTAACATACGAGTACAAGCACTGTTATTCATGCACTTTGAAATCAGAACAAATAAGAAAACGATATTTAAAAACTTGACGCAAATGTAACCTTACACGCAAAAAATTTAAAAGTAAAGTAAATGTCTATTCCAGCAAGACCAGTTGACCTTCAGAGAGGGTCTCTTCCTTCTGATGTTATATACTGTCGTAGCTGTTGGGGTCGGGTGACACGGTTTGTCCCGTCGCCCTAGCTGGCAACTTGAAACCATTTGTCATAAAAAGCCAGCCATCCTGGAAACAATAAACAATACACGTCTTTAATAGGGCAATAATATTAAATACTAGCTGTGCCCGCTACTTCGTACACGTAACATTTGGATTTTCAAGTTATTTAAAAATTTTCATCTTTTAAACCTTCCCTGGACTAACACAAACATTTCAAAACCAAAATCAGCTAAATCGGCCCAGCTCTTCTCGAGTTTTATCGAGACAAACGAGCAGCAATTGATTTTTATATATAAGAAGATATTGGATTAGGGTCAAATTATGATGCAATATTCTACCACTCATTTTGTATTCATTTCTCATTAACGCAACCACAAATTATGCCGAAGGGTGACAAGGTACTGCTAGTTTTACTTAAATTATTTAGATTTTTGCTTACCTTAACGAGATTTGGTATATCCGACCAGAAACCAAGGTTGGGTATGACTTCAATACCCGTCGCACCCATAAGGAACTTCTTCGTACAGATGCCCAGAACGAGGTAGAATATGAGGCATGAAAAGAATATAATCAAAAGCGTAGAACCAGCTGATCTGCCGACGTCTTCGATCTGCTTCAAACACGCGTCTTTTGAATAGAACGATAACACCTGTAAAATATACATGATTATTTCAATAACAAATACAACTAAAATAAACTACATAACTTTTTTGGAATTTATCTGTTATTCACATTTTTTTTTGTTTGGTACTAATTTGATTAAAAGTTATTTTTTAAAAAGATGCCTGTTTGGTCTTATTTCAATTTGTAGAAAAAGTACGAATTTTTCGAGTGTAAAATTACGGAATGAAGAATACACTAAAGCAATGGATTAGGTATTGAAACCGATGATTGTATTTTATATGTTAATTATTTACATCAAGGATGAACAAAAATTCGGAAACTTTTTACGTTTTGAAACTAAGTAATGAAAAAAAAATACTGTGTCTGATTATCGTCATCCTCTTCCTCTGCTTGTTTTTTATTAGAAAATAGTGTAAACCGGTGTGATAGGGGTTTTGAATTTTCAGCCGTTAGTATAAATGATGTTATCAAGGCTTTTAAAAGTATAAATGTAAAGAAAACAACTGATTTATGGGGACATTCAGTACATACTATATCTGCAATAATTGATATGATATCTCCATATTTAGCAACTGTTTTCAATTCTTGTATCGCACCTGGTGTGTTTCCTGATCTAATGAAACAAAGTAAAGTGATTCCATTGTTCAAATCTGGTAGTAGTTCAGATCCATCTAACTTCCGACCTATCTCAATACTTCCAACATTAAGTAAAATTTTTGAAAAATTACTTTTAAACCAAATGTTACAACATTTTATTAAGCACAACTTGCTTCATCAAAAGCAATTTGGTTTTACTAAAGGTCGTTCAACTACGGACGCGGGCGTGGAATTGCTTAAACACATATATGGCGCCTGGGAGGATTCACAGGATGCGTTTGGTATTTTCTGTGACTTGTCTAAGGCTTTCGATTGTGTCCATCACCCCACACTCATCAGGAAGCTACAGCACTACGGAATAATGAATAATGCTCTAAATATTCTAACGTCGTATTTGAATAAGCGAGTTCAAAAAGTTGATATTAATGGTAAAACATCTTCGGGATCCCCGGTAACAATGGGCGTCCCACAGGGTTCTATTCTAGGGCCATTTCTGTTTCTCATATATATAAATGATCTAGCCTATTATGTAAGTGACAATCATGAGATTGTATTGTTCGCGGATGACACATCGTTAATTTTTAAAGTTAGGCGCCAACTTGACAGTTTTACTGAAGTCAACAGTGCACTCTTGAAAGTGGTACATTGGTTTAATACAAATAACCTTCTCCTTAATGAGAAGAAAACTAAATTCATTAAATTCTCTACACCAAACGTTAGGCATGTTACAACCAATGTTCGATTGAATGGACTAGAGTTGGATCCTGTGGAATCTACTGTATTTTTAGGTATTACTATTGACGCTAAGTTACAATGGGGTCCCCAAATAGAAAAACTATCCGGTAGGCTAAGCTCAGCGGCTTTTGCTGTAAAAAAGATTCGACATTTAACTGATGTTGATACAGCTAGAATAGTTTACTTCAGTTACTTTCATAGCATAATGAGTTACGGTATCCTACTCTGGGGTAACTGTGCAGATATTAATGCCATATTTGTTTTACAAAAACGCGCCGTACGAGCCATTTATAAATTAGGCCCTCGAGTTTCTCTCCGTTCCAAATTTAAAGAGATAAATATTCTGACTGTATCTTCACAATATATATACGAAAATTTAGTTTATGTTCAAAAAAATATATCAAAGTTTTCTAAAATCAGTGATGTTCATTCGGTAAATACCAGAAACAAACATAATCTTAGTGTTCACGTCACTCGTCTCCACAGAGTAGGCAACTCGTTCATGGGCCAATGTATACGCTTTTACAATAAACTCCCTATTGATATTAGGAATTTGCCATTAAAGAAATTTAAGAATACCATAAAATCTAAGTTATCCGCAAAGGGATTATCTTTACTGATTATTGTAATTGTGACTCAAATTGTAATTATCGTATTTCTTTTATTGAAATAATGTCTTTTGCATATTGTCTGGACTTTAAAAGAGACGGTGATCCCTGAGTTTGTTTCGTCCTTTCTTCTCAGGGCTAGTCCAGTTAGAAAAGGCCGAACTCATCTGCTCAAAAAAAGTTTAACTTGCAAAAGTGTTCATGTAACCTAATTGCAGAATAAATGATTTCATTTCATTTCATTTCGTTAAGGTTTGTATATAAAATCATGAAAACAAACACATCAGGCTATCTTTTAATTCACGAGTAATTAGCTAATCACATTATAGCGTGTTTTATTAAACTACTATTCTAAAAAAACATCATTGAAACAAGTGCGTCCGTCTGCAGAACAACATTCAGAAATGGAGGCAAGCACTTGAAAGCAATGGCCTCCGCATCAGTAGAAGCAAGACCGAGTACATGAAATCAGGGATATTCCGGTTAGGGTTAACCTAACCGAAATAATATGTTATTAACCCTTTTGGAAATGGGTTAACCTAAATTTAGGATTAACCTAAATATGTGTTACCGAATTATAACCGTTAACAGGAATAATCTAATACAGGATAATTACGGTTAACCTTAACCGAATTTGATATAGGTTTCTAGATATTTGTAGGTCCGTGATTCATTTTTCGTTACAGTCGTCGGTGACGTTCATTATTTGCGTGGAATGGGAAAAGGGGATAACAAGTTAATTTTTTTCCCAAGAGATCAAGTAAAATTGATTAATTTTCGAATCGCGTCACGTCGTAAAATAACCGAAATCTTGGGTTAACATCTATCATTTGGGTTAACAATTTCAAAATCATAAACCCTTTAATTTGGGTTAACCCTTATTGTTTGGGTTAAAACAATAACATATATAATCTGTTAACCGAATCGATGAGTAACCCTTTGAAACGGTTACAGATTGATTCGGTAACCGTTTATAACGAATACCGTTATGCATGAGTTTTCCGATCCCTGCATGAAATGCAGATTTTCTGACAATTAGCATCTGGCACAGACATAATTATGGACGGTCAGCCGCTACCCACAGTAGACCGATTCAAATACTTAGGATCGATGCTAACCGCGGATGTAAATGTGGATGTAGACGTGACCCATAGGGTCAAGGGGAGTGGCTTAAATGGAGAACTCTTTCTGGTGTACTGTGTGATCCCAAAATGCCAATAAAACTTAAGGGAAAAGTTTACAAAACTGCAGTAAGGCCTGCTATGATGTATGGAACAGACTGCTGGGCCATAAAGAAACAACATGGACAGAAGATGCACACCAACGAATAAAAAATGCTGCGATGGGCTGCTGGGGTAACAAGACTCGATAGGGTGCGCAATGAGTATATTATAGGCTCATTTAAGGCTCACTCCTATTGTGGAAAACATAGCGGAAAGTCGTATGTGTTGGTATGGGCATGTGATGAGACGTGATGAGGAGCACGTTGTAAGGAAAGCCCTAGCCATCCCAGATAAAAAGAAAGGCAAAGGACTGTTAGAACTAAAGTTAATTGATAACAAATATATTGTCATTGTATATTGATACAAGGAACGTCATGTCTTGAGTATAAGGTGTCATCTATCTACTCTATATATAGATTATTCAATAAAGTTAGTCTGCTTAAAGCCGCCATTGCGTTTTAATAAGGACGACCACAGTTACCAGGGACACGGAGCGGGCTCAGGTGGAGGGGCAGACTACCCAAGACCGACTGTCATGGCGACTTGTAACGAGAAGGGCCGACCCCAAATGAAAAGGGAAAGGCACAGCAGAAGAAGACTATGCTAAAAAAGTTAAAAAAAACTGAAATCCATACTATAGGTACTATTTCCATTTGTTTATTTTCTCGATGACAGTTCTACTTTGATAGTTGTAGTGTTGTGACCAAATAAGTAATGATATCGATCGCATATATTTATTAAAATTATTTATTAAAGACAAATACAACAAAAACATTCAAATATATTTTTGCAAGCTGGGAACACTCTATGACCCACCACCATTTTGTGTTTGTTTTAATCTGTCACTCGCAACAAGACGGTCGTGCTTTAAAGTCACTACATTTCTGTTCGCTGAGTTTTTTCACATTAACAAGGTTCGTAATTACTTTGAAGCAGAGTATCAAAATGATGGCCCGCTATTACCACTGTCGCAAGTGCGAGAGCGTGTTTAGGCCGCATTAGGAATTAGTGGACCTACAATTTCAAAAATTACTACCGGTACAAGCGGCACACAGGAAAATAAGCTTCATACGCCGAAGAAAAAACGCCAACCACGTCGTGTGACATCGATTGACAACTTCGACGCTGTCGCTATTCGCCGTCATATATATGACTATTACTTGCGCAAAGAAATTCCAACACTTAAAAAACTTGTTGTTTCTTTACGTGAATGTGGTGTGTTCCATGGCCAAAATTGACATTTAGCTTGGTTTTGAAAGAAATTGGATTTTCTCATAAAAAATCGAACAAACGTTACATATTGATGGAGCGTCACGAAGTTGCTATGGCTCGCTGCGAATTTTTGAGCGGAGCCAAAAACATATCAGATTGGTCAAATGTTATTTTCACTGATGAGACTTGGTTAAATGCAAACCACACAGTATCTAAGCACTAGACTGACGACACCGCCGCTTTCACTAGTTTAGTGCCAATGGGAAAAGGTGAACGCCTTATCTTATGCCATGCAGGGTCTACGAAAGGATTCGTGTCAGATGCTTTACTGGCCTTTAAATCCAAGAAAACAGTGGACTACCACGAAGAATTGAACGCAGAGATTAACGAAGGATAGTTTAAAGAAATGATGCAATCTAAGATGTGGTGCAATCTCTGGAAGAACCGTTGATAATTATTATGGACAATGTTACATATCACTCCAGACAGGTAGTAGAGCCACGCTGATTTCAGCACGAACGGGCCGGCTCGACCGGGGCGGTACTACCCTCGCACAGAAAATCAACGTAAAATGACAGCCGCAGTGCTGTTGTGTTTCGTTGGTGAGTGCGAGACCGGAGGCCCAAATAGTCTAGTCAACAAGTTCCATACTTGTTGACTAGACTAAAAGATGCAGAAGCATAACTAGGCCGCCATGGTGTGGGTCGCCATGCTGCATTGTCTGCATTCGCAGTGAGCATGGTGACCACCACTCTTGGATTCTGCTTATGCTTTCCATCAGGCAGAGTAGAGTCATTTTGGCGGGCCAAACATAAAAAAAGACAAATTGATAAAATGCCGACGCAGGCCAATAAAAAACAAGAGATAATTGACTGGCTCTTACGTCATGGTGAAAATGTGGATAATACTTTAATAGCTGCCGAATGTGGTCATTGGGATCTTCGACTTCCGCCGTAATATGGGCAAAAATCAAAGGACACGCCGCTCGAAACAATACCCATTACCCTTTTACGGCAAACAAGATATTAGATTTATTAAAAAATGCATGTGCGGAAGTAAAACATTATAGCGTCGTATTGGGAAATTCATGTGGCATTCAATAATATAGAAGTACAGGAACTTAAAATATATGTTAGGGAGAGCTCATCGAGTGACAGTGACGATTCATCAGATTTTGATTAAAATAAATAAATAAAGAATCAACATAATATAATTACATTTTGTAATGAAATGTAATATTAGTTAATTAATTTTCTACAAAATTATCCGGCAATAGTTTAGTTTCTTACATTGTTTGTAAAAAAATATCGGGTCTGTTATCGTATTACGTTTATCGATAGCTCCATCCCTATGAGTTTCCATCCATCTGCTATGACCTCGTACGTGCGTAAACGTCATATTTTTATTAAATAATGTATACATAATGTAAAAAAGACGCTCGTTCAAATTTCCACAGAGAACTGTCATCGAGAAAATAAAGAAATGGAAATAGTTTAATATAATAAATTCGATACTTAATTCTGTCCGTCTGTTACGCTTTCACGGTGAAACCGCTGGCTCCACTGATTTCAATGAAAATCATGGAGATACTTTGATTTTTAAGGAAGGACAAAGGCTACTCTTTACAGCGATAACTAACATACACGCTGGCGGTACCTCAGGCAAAAGTATGTTTTACAAAAATTACTTGTTAGAACCATTTTATATTCCTCACGTGTGTAAGGAGGAATCTAGTGATATAATTGATCAATTGAATTTTAATTGAACAGTTGTATAATGAAAAGAATAAGCCGCATGAAGCTGAAAAAAGACTCTTTATTCCTTCGTATCTATATATGACACACACACTATCGACTGTGCAGTAGTTTGAGAGCTAAAATTGGTATAATTATTGTAATAACTCATTTAAAATTTTAATTAAGTATTATAAATTTACTATGTACACACTTGTCCTTGACAAAACATATGTTTTATATTCACAATATATACATAGTGTAAGTATGATAAGCAAACAAAGATGACTTACAAGTTTATTTGGTTCCGCTAATGAATACACTTGAAGTAAATTGTCTGATTGAGCACATTGCAGTAGAACTGTTGTTTCTCTGAAAACAAAGATTAGGGGTTTAAGTTTAGAGCCTAGTTAGGTGAGGCGTTGTTTTAGGTAGGACCTAAAATGTCATTGTCTAGGTTTAGGTTTTTTTTTAACCTTTATTAATTTAGAGACTTTTATTACATGGTTATATGTAAGTCCCATCGTACCTTATCCTATGACATAGGTTATGTTATATTCTATTTTATATCAGGTCAAAGCTTTTGATGCGTAAATATTCCAAATAAGTTAAGTGCAGCATTTGAGGTTGGGTTTCCTAAAATGTTAATAAACATACCAATATCATAATTATCGTATCGTATATATCGTAAATCGTAAAAAATGGTTTATTGTCTAGTTAGCTGCAGCATTGTTTTGGGTAGAACTTGAAATACTATCGTTTGGGTTCTCCAGACCAGTCTGTCTGGAGAAGGGTGTCTAAAGACGGCCGTTTAGTAGAACATCACATCAGTTATTTATTAGACATGTACACAAAGTAGGAACAATTTTTTTACAAATTACAATATTATTTGATCATTATTGTTATTTTACTGGGTTACACATAGTTTGTTTTGATTTCTAAATAACAGTACAAATATAAGTATATATATATATTATATATAAATTATCCTGAGTGGTCGTAGGAAATAACTTAAGTGCTAAATACACTATGGATGATTATTAGCAGACTGATAAGTATATTGCACATTAAAAACAAATATAAATAAAACAATGTGAAATTGAGTTCGCGGATTTCAGTACCTCCATGTAAAAAAATCTTTGAGATCAGACTTATGATAGTGGACTTAAAGCTGACCCAATTTAATTTATGAAAAAAAGCTCCAAAGAAATCAGCTCAATGCAGTCAAGTTTGAAAACTCTCGAAGAAAGCCAAACATCAATTTATTTACAAAGGCTGAAAACATTAAACACAGATAGATTGTATTCTCGCGAATAAGAACTCCTTTAAACTTTATCAAGTCTGCAAAGTGGTGCCCAGAAACGCGTTAACATCGCAACATAGGCTCCAGTGTGCCATTTTGTGCCTCAGATAAGAGAGATTCGGGAACAGCTGTAAGTACGACATCCAGACCTACTGACAATTTTACTATAATTTTACCTTGACAATTTTACTAAAAGCATAACTACCAATGCCAAACAACCTACAAGTAAATTAAGTAATAACACACACTTACGATGGCCCATTTTTGTATATGATAGAATCTCCTTGGGCAGAGAATATTGCATCACTAGACTTTCCAAGGAAGTCATAAGAGTTGTTCGATAGTGTAAATGTTTGTGCAGTGGCATTATCCAACGTCATAATATTAACATGACGACAAAGCTGTAAAAAAAACCAATAAATTAGATAAAAAAATTATGACCACTTTAACAATTTTTATGAATACTGTCACAGTACTTGTACTTGATTCTAGTTATAATAAAATTGTAAGAGTTAATTTAGATATAAAATAAATCTATATATATGAAAATAATTCGCCGAAACGTATGTATGAGCATAACTTCCATAGCTATAGATATAGCTGCACCAAATTAAATCATTCTTTTTGTTTATGTGTTCGTTATTGTCAGGACAAGCTTTGTGTACAAGAAAAATAAAAAAATAATGGGAAAAGTCAATTTATAAGTCAACAGGAAGCTGAAACAGATATGTAAATATAGCGATACGAAGTTCGCCAGGTAAGCTAGTATACTATAGATATAAATTAAAATGTGGTAAAGAAAATATTTTGTAGATACTTAACTTCTTATTAGAATTATTTTATCTAGGTATATTTTTTGTTTTTTAAAAGACAACCTGAACTAGGCATAATTCCTGTCGCGGGGGACTTTACAAACATACATGAAACGGACACAACACCCAGACTCAGAACAAGAATTTGTGGATCACACAAAGTGCTGTCCTACGTGGGATTTGAACCCACGACACTTGGCGAAGTAGGAAACGGCATGGTGACCGTTATACCACTAGGCCAAACGTGCAGTCTTTCATAAGCAGACTACTATTTGTCAGGTTTACTAATTTAGGTGGTGCTTGAAGTTTTCTACAATGCACTATGTGCATCTATATGCATTACCAATAAACTTTTAAGTCACATAGATGTTTCTTAAAAATCATACTAACTAGTAGTATTAAATTTGTTTTTTATGTTTTACTACATTTTAAGTTTTATCTTATTACTAAACAATGAGTGTACGTGTATTTTGTACTTTTGTAGGGTTTCGTACCTCGAAAGGAAAAACGGAACCCTTATAGGATCACTTTGTTGTCCGTCTGTCTGTCAAGACCCCTTTTCTGAGAAACGCTTGGAGGTATCAAGCTGAAATTCATATCAAATACTCAGGTCTACTGTCCCTTGGAGCTGTGAAAAAATCAAACTTCCAACGCAATCTTGGAATTTAGTACGAAGCAACGTCTTATAACAATTATTTATATCTATATACTAGCGACCCGCCCCGGCTTCGCACGGGTGGATTTCAGATGCCCCCGCCGACGACACGATTCGTGCATTTTTAACCGACTTTCAAAAGGAGGAGGTTCTCAATTTCATCGATATATTTTTTTTTTTTTTTTATGTATGTACATTGATTACTCCGTCAATTGTGGACCGATTTTGAAAATTATTTTTGTATTCGAAAGGGTATGCTCCCCATGTGGTCCCATGGCCACCATATCAGGATCTGATGATGGGATCCCAAGGTAATTGAAGGAAACCCTCAAATTTACGTGAGCGCCTGCAATAAAGTTAGGCAATTGTCTGCATGCTTTCATATTCTGTAAACATCATGTCCGAAATATTTATTTATTATTCTATACAGTATGTTACCTTTAGTCGTATTCTTTCAAGTTATTTAGGTGAAATGATGATGAGAGACTTGAGAAAGACTAAAAAGCGAAAAATAAAAATAAAACTTCGTTCAAAAAAACCGACTTCAAAAACTGAAAAGTATAAAATAACTTAATTTGTATGTGCTACCTATTCATAGGTTTGAAGTCGGTGCCGAGCCAAAATGTAATAGTAGGACTCGCCGCGCGTGACCTTGAGCGGGATAGCTGCTCTTCGCGTAGGACAAAACAACCGAAGCTTCGGTGACGTCGTTGACGTTCGTCTCGAAATATAGCGAGTGTGGTACCTACTATTACATTTGGCTTGGCGCCGAATTCAAACCTATGAATAGGTAGCACATACAAATTAAGTTATTTTATACTTTTCAGTTTTTGAAGTCGGTTTTTTTGAACGAAGTTTTATTTTTTATACTATGTAGTGATATATATTTTATAGCACAGGTAAAGGAATAATTGCGAAGAGCATAAATTTTTGATTACCAACACGTTTGTACGGAACCCTCGGTGCGCGAATCCGACTCGCACATAGCCGTTTTTTTTTTATTTCAATTAATTTTCGTCAAATCGAATATGAATTAGAATCACTTCTATCTAATATAGTTGTTTTTTTTTACGAAGAAAGATCATTCCAGAACACAAGTTCAGACGGCTAAACATCGCGAATGTTCTCGTTGATTTCTTGAAGCACAGAACAATGAATCTTACATCTACATACATAGCGTTTGAATATTGATTGTCGCGTGGTTGATTCAAACACATTCGCCGGCGCATTCTTGAAATCTGTCATCTACCATTCTGGAATGTGGTAGTAATAACGACATCTAATATAAAAAGGCGTCTCGTGGGCCGCAGTTCAGTGCATTTTGAACAGTACAGTGTGACAAATATCTGAATGATATTGGTAATCACCAATATCATTCAGATATTTGTTAGAGTTACGTGTTAAGGTTTGATGGGTGGCTGATCAGCCACCCATCGAACCTTAACACGTAACAATTTATTACAAGGTCTAATGTAGACTTTGAGACTATCTAAATTATTGTTATTTAAGCTGTTCCCTTAAGTCCTGCCTAATTTACTTCATAATCTTGACTGGTAATTATTGTTACGAGCTGGGTATTAAATAATTAAAGATAGTCGGTTGATTACCAAAAAAAATAACACTTTATTTACAACCCTTTTTACAATAATAAATCGCTATGTCACTTGTTAATCGCACTAGAAGATCGCTTCGATGTTAACTCCGCTGTATCGTGAACAATACTGGCTCGTACGGGTAACCCAATCTGCTTATATATGGCTTTGAAATCCCTAGAAAGATCTATAATATTCGATAGAACATTCTACACTAAACAGAAATTACCAGAGTGAGTAATCTAGCGCCATCTAGCGTCGAATATCAGAGTTACTCCACAGTTGCGCGCTACTTGACACTAGATGGCGCCTTCAATTCTATTCTCGCGACTGGTAGATTGTTCTAGACTATTTTTCTCGAAGGCGCAACACTGCCCCCTCCTAAGACATGCTCGTCCCGAGCATAATCAGTTCCATAGTATCGCGCCAATCGATCTACGTGAACTATCTTTGGGGCGCCTCTTGGACACTTCTGTATCCGATAGGTAACATCATTGATTTTTGTCACCACCCGGTATGGCCCTTCCCACTTGGCTTGTAGCTTTGGAGATCTCCCTTTACTGCGAACTGGATTATGGAGCCATACTAGAGAACATACTTCGAAGCCCTTATTGTTCACTTTCCGGTCATATCGGGTTTTCATCTTCTCAGACATTTGCTGGCCCGATTGTCTGACATGCTCATAAATGTCATTCATCTTGTTCCGCAAGTCATTAGCGTACTCCGTTATGCTTCGCGGGGTGTCAGGGGGTATTCCAGTGATCAAGTCTGCAGGCAATCGTAGTTCTCTTCCGAAGTTTGCAAAAGCTGGTGTTACTGAAGTGCTTTCGTGGACTGCACTTCGGTATGACAGAAGAAACGGTTGGATGTGTTTGTCCCAATCTTTTTGCCTACTTTCAACAACTTTTGCGAGATACCTCTCTAGTGTTTGGTTAAATCGTTCCACCATTCCGTCAGATTGTGGGTGATAAGAGGTGGTTCTGGTTTTGTGAGCACCCATTACTCGACACATCTCTTGAAATATTTGAGACTCAAAATTTCTTCCTTGGTCACTGTGAATTTCTAAAGGCACTCCAAAACGACAGAAGACTTCATGCACTAATTTGTCTGCAACTGTTGATGCCTCTTGGTTGGGAATGGCGAAAACTTCTGGCCACTTAGTGAAGTAATCCATTACAACCATGAAGTACTTGTTTCCAGTTTCACTTTCAGGAAATGGTCCCGCTACGTCTATTGCAATTCTTTCCCAGGGTGCCCCAACATTGTACAATTTCAATGGACCTCTGCTACGTGTGTGAGGTCCCTTCACGGCCGCACAATTAGTACACTTGCGACACCAGTCCTCAACATCATCACGACAATGAATCCAGTAGAATCTCTCCCTTATCTTTAAAAATGTCTTCTTAACTCCCATATGACCTCCTGAACATCCGTTATGGTAGAGCTGCAGAACCACTGGTATCTTAGCTTTAGGGACAATCATTTGCAGATGACAGCTGTCTCCTCGAGCGTTTTCCCATTTACGGCACAAGACTCCATCCTGGATGACTAGGCTATCCCATTGAGCCCAATAACTCTTTGTGGTTGAACTCAGCGATGCAACATCGCTCCAGTGAGGCTTAGGGGTCTCAGCTTTAATCCACTCGAGAATTGGTTTGATATCTGCATCCTCTTGCTGTGCTTGCTGTAGGCTTTCCTTCCATTCGATGCTAAGGTCCGTCTTTATTGTCCTTATAGGAACAGCTTCCTTTACTTCTTGCTTGGCACAGTGCTTGCAGTCTTCAGGGCAAGGTCTTCTTGATAATGCGTCTGCGTTACCGTGTGATTTTCCACTGCGATGTTCAATCATGAAGTCATATTCCTGCAGTAGCTCAATCCATCTCGCGACTTGTCCTTCAGGATTTTTAAATTGTAAGAGCCACTTTAGTGCAGCGTGGTCAGTTCGGAGGTGGAATTTACGCCCGAGCAGATATTTGTTAAAATGTTGCAGTGTCTTCACTACTGCCAGTAGCTCCCTTCTTGTGACACAGTAATTTCTTTCCGGTTGTGACAAAGATTTACTGAAATATGCAATAACGACCTCTTGATCACCTTTCCGCTGGGATAACACACCGCCAAGCCCAGTATCACTCGCGTCTGTGTCAACTATGAATTCATTTTCGGTATCTGAATACCCTAAGATAGGTGTGTTGCATAGACGTCTTTTTAGCTCTTGAAATGCAATGTCACAACTTTCATCCCAGCAGAATTGTCTTTTCTCTTCAGTAAGTTTATGAAGGGGTTTGGCAATATCCGCAAAGTTTTTCACGAATCGCCGATAGTAAGAGCACAAGCCCAAAAATGCTCTTACTTGGGTCTTATCTCTTGGAACTGGCCAATCCTTGACAGCAGCGATCTTTTGCGGATCTGTTTGGACACCCTCTTCCGAAACCACATATCCTAAAAAGCTAACCTGCCGTTTGAAAAATGAACACTTCTTAGGACTTAACTTTAGGTTGGCACTTCGGATTTTCGATAATACGCGCTCCAGGTTTCGAATATGTTCTTCAAACGTACGGCCTACAATGACAATGTCATCCAAGTAGACCAGGCAAGCGTCTCCAGTTAATCCGGTCAGTACTGACTCCATCAGTCTTTCAAAAGTTGCTGGCGCGTTACATAATCCAAAGGGCATAACTTTAAACTGCCACAGTCCTCTCCCTGTAGAGAATGCAGTCTTCTCTTTGTCCTTGGGATCAATTTCTACCTGCCAGTATCCACTTTTCAAATCTAAGGTGCTAAACCATTTTACCCCTGTTAGCATGTCCAGTGTGTCATCTATTCTAGGAAGTGGATAGCTGTCCTTCTTCGTAATGTCGTTTAAACGGCGGTAGTCAACACAAAAACGCATGCTGCCATCCTTTTTCTTTACAAGCACTACAGGTGAACACCATGGGCTGGATGAAGGCTCTATAACACCGTCCCTGACCATTCCATCAATCATGGTTTGCACTTCCTTTTCTCGTGCTACTGGCAGTCTTCTTGGTCGCTGACGAATAGGCAACTCATTCCCAGTGTTTATTTTGTGTTGAACTAAACCAGTCTTTCCAATATCAGCTTCATTAGTAGAGAAAATATCAGCGTACTTAACTAACATTCTCTTAGCCTTGCCAATCTCTTCCCTAGACAAAACATCTTGACAGTCTTCCAAAAGTGTTGACACGTTGACTCGTGCATCCTTGCTAACATTTGAAGTAGTCAAGTCTTGGCATCGATGCATCCAATCCACATCTTCGCAAGTGCCAATCAGTGTGCCCTTATGAATCACATGTTGCTTGTCACTTAGATTTAGCACACGTACTGCAGGGATGTTAGTGGTACTTACTAGAGTCCGTGCGATCTTCCATGGAAGGTCATTATCTATCCTCTCAATAAGTACACACCGTTGCATTCGTCCGGAGTTATAAGGAAGACTAACTGGCATGATTGTTTCTGATCTGGGAGGAAGAACAACTTTCTTTAAGCTGTACACTTTTCCTGGTGACGCTCCTTCCATGAACAGTTCTTCTTGACTACATCTCAATACACCTTGATTGATGTCGATCTCACAACAATTGTTCT
Source organism: Diaphora mendica (assembly GCA_949125395.1). Classification (NCBI taxonomy): domain Eukaryota; kingdom Metazoa; phylum Arthropoda; class Insecta; order Lepidoptera; family Erebidae; genus Diaphora; species Diaphora mendica. The sequence goes on along the minus strand of OX421324.1, from coordinate 16,036,135 downwards.
TCATGAAGTCTAGGCCAAGGATGCAGTCGTCAACTATATCAGCCACGATGACGTTATGCAGGTAAACTTGGTTGCCCAACTTCAACTCCACCTTCTGTTCGCCTCGGACGGGTATGCGCTGACCAGTGGCTGTTACTAGGTTTATTTGCTCACGGTTACAGGTGATGTCCCTCAGAAACCGATTTGCAAGTTGGGAACTGACAACTGTGCGAGAAGCTCCCGTATCAATCGTCAGCTTACATGTTGTTCCGTTGATTTCGCCTCTGATGACCAGGCTGTTCCCATCATGACTTTGCGAGATCGAAATCCTTGGGGCTCTTTGAACACCAGCCAGCACCCGCCCCGCAGTCCTGGCGTTTACTCGTTTCCCTGCTGTTGTTTCGCAGTACTATCAGTCGCCCTAATCTCCTGAGGCCGCTCGTATTCATTTCCTATGCTTCGCTTAGGGCAGCTGGACCGAAGGTGACCTTTTTCACCACAGGCGTAACACCTAGGGCTGTACCCCTTAAACCGGTCCCGCACAGGTGACGCCACAACCTCCCGGACCCGATGAGACCGATGATCTTGTCTCACAGCTTCCACCTCCAAAGCATGGGCCAGAGCATCTTTGAGAGTTTCATGGTGCCCAAGTCGCACAGCAGCTCTAACTTCGAGGTCACGAATGCCATCGATGAAAGCTTGCACCAGATTCCCGTCCAAGAGCGCAGGTGCAGACTGGTATGCCTTACGGACCAGTTTCTCAACTTCCAGAGCCCATTGTTGCAAGTTCTCACCGATGCGTTGGGCACGATCCTTCAGCTGTGCACGAAAAACGTGCTCCAGGTGAGCGTCACCATATCTTGCCTTTAATGCTTCCAGCAGTTGCTCATAGGTTACCTTCTTACCGAGGGCTTCGAGGACGGTTAGAGCCTGGTCTCGAAGACCCAAGGTGAGCGCGGTCATAGCCTGTTCCTTAGTCCAGCCGTTCGCCGTCATAACAGCCTCAAACTGGATCTTGTAGGCTGACCACGAAGATGTCCCATCAAACGGCGGTACTTTGAACCCCCGCACCGAAGGAACAGCAGTTACTGAAGTCGCCGCTCCATCTCCAACTTTGAGGTTCCCTAATGCCTTCTTCACGTCTGCAATCTGAGTTTCGGCCTCAGTGATACGGTTCTCGTGTTGAAGAACCTGATCCTTCACTACCTTGAGTTCTTTGCCGAAGGTCTCGTGAATGCCTTTTAACAAGAGCATTTGTTCCTCCTGGCGACGAGCCTGGTCTTCCTTGTCCCGCTGCAGCTGTTCCTCCAAGCGGCGGGCCTGCTCCTCCTGGCGGCGGGCCTGCTCCTGATGGCGGGCCTGCTCCTTCTTGTCCCGCTGCAGCTGTTCCGCCAATCGGCGGGCCTGCTCTTCTTGACGGCGGGACTGCTCCTCTTGACGGCGGGCCTGCTCCTGGAGCATCACCATTAGGGCCGTGATATCTGGAGCTGCTGACGATGTGGACGGCGTGGCTTCCATCGCTGGCTGCTGACCTTCCGGTGTGGGCAGTTGTGCACCTCCAAATCGCCTCAGGTCGGCCTCTTGCTGACGCTGACTCCTAGTTCGGATACCTTCCGTGTCTTCCTTTGGTAAAACTGGCATACTTTAATCCCACTGCTGACACCAATTTGTTACGAGCTGGGTATTAAATAATTAAAGATAGTCGGTTGATTACCAAAAAAAATAACATACTTTATTTACAACCCTTTTTACAATAATAAATCGCTACGTCACTAGTTAATCGCACTAGAAGATCGCTTCGATGTTAACTCCGCTGTATCGTGAACAATACTGGCTCGTACGGGTAACCCAATCTGCTTATATATGGCTTTGAAATCCCTAGAAAGATCTATAATATTCGATATAACATTCTACACTAAACAGAAATTACCAGAGTGAGTAATCTAGCGCCATCTAGCGTCGAATATCAGAGTTACTCCACAGTTGCGCGCTACTTGACACTAGATGGCGCCTTAAATTCTATTCTCGCGACTGGTAGATTGTTCTAGACTATTTTTCTCGAAGGCGCAACATTATTATCAGACGAGACTATAAAATTATACTATGCGGGTCGTCAAGACCTGTTACTGGTCAGTCAGTAGTATTATTATTATTTTGCAGTTCTTAAAAGTTTGCTCGGATAGCATATTCTTCAACTAAATTCTATTCACTAAAGATTAATTATATTCCCCGTTAGTGATCGAAAATCGATGAGTATTCTTAAAAAAAAATCTTTAATAAACAAGTATCTGATAAAACTACACACATCAAAAGTTTCTAGGGATCAAGCATTTTTATGCGGATTTCTTGAGATTGAGATGTGGCTTTGGCCCTGGCCTGCTCAGTCGCCAGACTTGAACCCGATTGAGCATGCATGGGATATGCTACAGAGAAGAGCTCTGCCGAATATGGAGGGTATCCAGTCGCAAGAAGACCTTTTTTTGTTGTTGCAACGAACATGGGCGGCCATTCCACAGCGTGATTTGGATGAACTCATTTTGAGTATGCCAAACCGATGTTTTGTGCTGTTAGTGTTCGTGGTAGAAACACGGATTATTAATTGTTTAAGTTACCTAATAAAATTTTAAAGAAAACTGTTATTTCAGTCTTTTTTTCGAACTTTAATGTTAGTGGTTCAAATGTCAAAACTCCCTTTATTAGGAAAATGGCAAATTTCTTTATTAATGCAAAGGTGACTTGGTTTATCGTTACTGTGACAAACGAAAACACTTTATTTGATAAATCCTTAAAGAAAATTTTAATTAATATCAATCAGGAGAAAAGTTATTGCAAAAATATATGTTGATCCCTAGATACATATGTTGACAACCCTAGCAAAAAAATTAAATCGGTCATAACTTCTAGACTACACGAGATTTGGATATTTTTTTTTGTATATAGGGTAGTAGTAGACCTCAATTTAGGTGTATATAACTTTTCCAAATTCAGTGGATTACTTGAGAAAAAAAATAAAACCAAAAATTTTAAAATATATATTATATCTCTGGTTTTAAGCGAACCACGATATTCATAATTGTTCTAAAATTTAACGCCATTAATACAGTTTCAAATGGCATAGATCAATAATTTTTATATGCTTTAGTTTTGAGCTGAATTTGTTTTTTAACTTTATCTGGATAAATTTCTAAATAATAAATTAAAAAAAAAAAATTTGACTTAACTAAGCATATTTGACACTCCAGAGTTTTACTGTAGTGTAGAGTTCTAAATGATTAAGTTTATACGTTTTTAAAATAAAAAGAGGATGTCCGAAAAATAGCTGTTTTACCACATAGTGCAATGTGAAAACTTTTTCTAACAAGGACACACATTTAAAATCCAGTTATTTACTATTGTCACTTTATAAGAGTAACAGGTAGGTGTATTGGTGACAAGTTCTTTAAATTTCCATTTTTTCTGACAACAAATTTACATACATAAATTTATATTACCCACATCATACACTAAAATATGTTTTATTTATAAACTAGACAAACTGGCAAATAGGCGCAACATGTTAATGTTTAAACCAGTTTTTAAATTCTTATGGAACATTCAGTAAGAATATGAGTTTTATTTTCCAACCTGATCATCATATACTATGGTACCGAGCCTTGAGCTTCTTATTTTGAATTTTTTTTATAAATAGACTTACAGATAGTGCCTGATTGCAAGACGTCTTGGCTTGTGGCGGTATAGTCATATTAAATGTGGTATCAGTACAAGGATAATAGTAGAATGTGGTCATTTCCATATACGTTGCATTTGGTGTAGTTTTCAACTTCTCGTCATATACTTGTGCCGTATAAAATGTAGACGGAACTGCAGGCGTTAAGTCGATTCCAGTGCCGTTTGGAAAAACACACACACAGGAACTTTTCATTATACAATCATCGGCATAAATAGATATAACAGAGGCCAAACTAATAGTAAGAAAACTAGAAATACGCAAAAAAGTCATTTTAAGCGGTTTTGAGACCTTATAACTTTTATATTTTCTCACAGAACAGCGTAGGTACGACACTACACGAATGTTGGGTTATTGCCCAATTCAACACAATGAGCTGAGCAAATGAGCAATTGAGCAATGTCAAGACAAATGACAACTTGTTTTAGTTGTATTTTTTTTAATAACTAGATTTAACGGCTCTGGGTTCTAGCCCTTTTAAGCCAGTCGTTAACCTTAGAGGATAAATATCTGAAGATGCAGCCAAACGGGCGGAAAGCATGATCGGAGTAGAAAAAGACTGAGTTTGGGTAGTGTCAGTCTATCTCAAGAAAGCTTCAAACCTTGGTACTCCTACAAGAATGAAAATATAGACAGCAGAAAGTTCATTACCATTCTGAACAGACTAAAGTTAGGCCATTGCCACATTCCCACTCACCTGAACAGACTCAACTCAACAATTCCGAGTAATGCGTGTAAAGTGAACTGTTAAATGTTGTATATAAAAACTTGTAAACTTGAAAGCAAAACTCTCCATGAAACTATTTCCAATCAAATATCAACGACTGGCTTAAAAAGGCTAGAACTCACAACCGTAAAATCTAGTTTTATAAAAAAAGCAAGAATCAGTCAATGGATGAAAATAATGTCAAAATAGAAAATAATAAACAATCGATTGGATTCATCGGATTGCGATTTTATTACAAAGTGTAGCTTGCTTCTTGTGTCACCTTGCTTCTTTATTTTTTTTAATTACTTGATTTGATAAGTATGGCAGATAAAAAGAAAAAAGTTTTTGCTGTAAAGGTATAGTAATATTCTGATATTAAAGTCCAAATGCTCAGTTCCTAGGTTATATATTGAAGAAATGTTTTATGTCAACAGGAGCCTGCGCCAAGGAGGCCAGTGATACTTAAATCTGATCGTGAAACCATAAAAGACCAAAGTAAAGAAAAGCAAGAAAAAGAAAAACAGCCAACTATTATATTAAAGACAAGGGAACAAAGCACTCCCAAAGAAGAAAGGCCACAGAGCCCCAAAATAATAAAAACTTCTACATGTGAATCAGAAGGACAACCATCTAAAATTGCACAAAATGAAAACAAAGAAAAGAAAAACATAGGTATTAACTTTGCTTGTATACTATCAATTCACAATATAGGTATCATCATCAGCTTGTTGCAGTCCACTGCTGGACAAAGGTAGGGCTGCCATACGTCTGGACTTGCCATAGTTTAGAGAGCATCCGTGGAGCGCCCGAGCGGGATTCTAGCAGCAATATTGGCTTTGTTTCTAAGAGATATTTTATAATTACGATACACTTCGAGATATGGCTGCTTATGAAACCTTAGAGAAATTAATTATTACTATTATAGGTGTAAAAAGACTGAATGCTGAAATTATCCCGTATAAGTTGTAACTTGAAGTTTAAAATATCAAAAAGGTTTCTTAAAACTGAAAAGATTACTTTTGTTATGTTGTGTGTCTATGAAAGGTGATTAAATTTAAAAAATATTTCAAAATAAATAATTTAGGTCCATTTGAACAATTTTTTTTTAAAGACGTAAAATCAACGTAAAATGACAGCGTTCGTGCTGTCGTGTTTCGTTGGTGAGTGCGAGACCGGGGGCCCAATTAGTCTAGTCAACAAGTTTCATACTTGTTGACTGGACTAAAAGATGCAGTAGCATCACTAGGCCGCCATAGTGTGGGTCGCCATACTGCACTGTCTGCATTCGCAATGATTATGGTGACCACCACTCTTGGATTCTGCTTATGTTTTCCATCAGGCAAAGCAGAGTCATTTTGGCGGGCCAAACATAAATAAAAAAAAAGACAACACCCGCACTAGGAATAAATCCTGTGTCACGGGGGACTTTACAAACATACATGAAACGGACACAAAGAACATCCAGACCTAGAACAACATATTGTGGATCACACAAAGTATTGTCCTACGTGGGATTTGAACCCACGGCGTGGTGACCGTTAAACCACTAGGCCAAACGTGCAGTCAGTTACATTGACTAAATTAATAAAAAAAATCCTTGACATGTCTGGGTTTTAAAGTCCAAAATCCAGGGAAATAGTACTTTTTGTCCTGGTTACCTTATTTTAGCCCTCACACTCTCTTTAAGCTGCAGCTAGAGGTATTCACTACACAAACAATCCAGATGAAGAAAAAAAACGAGGCTGCTGGCTGTCCCGTTTTCACATTAATTGAACAATTGCTCTTAATCTAAGAATACACATGTATATATTATTATTATTTTATAATTGGCAATGGATCCTGAGACCTTAAGCACAGCAGTCGCTTACGCTATCACTGCGCCACCGAGGCAGTCAAATGTTGTGGATTCAATCCCTAGATTTGACTGCCTCAGTGCAGTAGGAAGCAGTAAGGTCACTGCTTAAACGATTACACAATCTAGACAGTCTATGGCTTTGCAGGATTTTAAAATTATTATCATCTTTTTAACTTTTTGCTAACTTTATTTGGGGTTTCTCTTTGATCATCCTCTACTCTTATATCTGTCCATTTGTATACTTGAAATTTGGCTTAAAATTATCTGTTTTTTCTTGTTTAATTTACGTATCAAATAATTTGATTGCAGAACACAAGACAAGTCCACCATTGAAGTTTATGACAGAGCCCGTAAAATTGCTAGATGAGAATCTGGAGCTTAATACTACTGCATTGGAGTTCCTTCATGACTCCAGCACAAATTATTTAGTTGTTGGGATACTTGGTAACTAGATTCTTAATTTTTTTTAAGAAAATAATGGATTGTAGACAAGTTGCTTGTAATAGACACCATCACCTTGAATTTAGCTGGTTTGATTCTTGCACAGCTAATATACCTAGTGTGGTAAATTTCAATTTTGAGCATAACATTTACCATTTGGGACAGGATATATTAAGAGATAAATTAAGGAAGCCTAGTATGACACCTACTGAGATTAAACTGCTGAGATGAAAATATATTTATTCATGTCTTCCAATACTAGCTGTACTCTGCTACATATTATGGTTGGATTGATAAGAAATTAAGATCAAAATTGATGATTTAAAAAATAGTTATCTATTTTATTTTTAATTTACTATATTTTGCTGGCAGTTCACATGTTATATCGTTATCGCAGTAAATAGTAGCTTATGTCCTTCCTCAAGAATCAAAGTATCTCCATGCCAAGTTTCTTTGAAATTGGTGCAGCGGTTTAGCAGTGAAAGTGCAACAGACAGACGGAGTTACTTTCGAATTTATAATATTAGTATGGATTATTTTTTTTAAACAATCTTTGAAGCCGTGTAATATGATCATCATTTGGCTATTAGTCTGCAGTAAAATATATCATATCAAAATTTAAAATCAATCAGTGCAGAAGTTGAATTTTTTTAAGTGTACATAAACCAACTGAATGCTCATATATAATATGTATATTCTTCAACAACCTAAAAAAAGTAACTAAGTGTTGAATTTTTTCAATACAATTTGTTCTCTTTTAAAGATGGAGACAAAGTTGCTACAGTGGTTAGCTGGTTTCAATATAAATTTAGAAAATTTACATTTATTAAACACTAGTCATTTTTTATTTTAACCTATGGATACCTTTTTAAAATAAAAACTATTTCTCTCTTTCGTTTCAGGCACTCAAGGCGTCGGGAAGTCAATGATTTTAAATTTGATTGCAAGTAATGTACATGACGAAAATCTATGCACCCAGATACTAAACTCTCACGAAATAGTATCTGAAAATGTATATGAGGGTAATGATGTTGCCGGATTAGAAAATCAATTAGAAGCCCTTGATTTTGCGGGAGCACCAGAACCCAGGCCGCAACCCGCTGTCAATAATGGATTTTTTAAGTTTAAAATGCAGGATATTGAACAAATTGAAAGAGGTGTACATTGTACAAAAGGTAAGGATCACGCTGTTATTTAGTACTTTGTTAATGTTGACGTAACAACAGTATAATATATCATACTGTTAGATACGTGTAAATAAATTTAACTGAATATGGGCCTCTTTTTAAAACAGAGGTTTTGGCTTACTATACTACACTAGCCAGATGGCAAACCGGTTGGTATAGTCTAAATCACAGCCCGGAGTATGGAAGTTCGGCGGTGTTTCCCGCCACAAACAGCTCTTCGTTAACCATTGGTCCCGGATGTCATGAATAACTATCGTTATTGGGCAGTCAGTGTCCTCAAATATACTGACAACCTTTAAATTCAGTATGCCATCAGGGTTGTGGAGGTCTGATGCCAGTCGTTTCGTGGAAAAACTGATGTTCAGTTGAACTAGTAGCTGACCCAATTTATCTTGGGAATAATAAAGGCTAAGAAAATGATGATGACTTAATAACAGAATACATATAAGACAATGTAAATATTTTTTTATTGAGTAAATAAATTTTAGTATCCACTGCTGAATATAGCCTGTCCTTAAAAAACGAGGTTTAGGCTTACTATACAGTGTTGGTTTCTGTGTCTAGCAGTGGACTAAAGGCTGTCTCTGGTTCGATTCCCGGGTCGGATCAAAAGTGTCGTTGGGTTTTTCTTTCAGTTTGCACGATGCCAGTCGCTCCGTGGAAAACCTGATATTCAGACTCCAAATAATCTTGGGATATGAACATGAATATTGTCTATATCTCTTCTGTACAACTTTTCAGGTATTGACATGTACATCACAAACGATCGTGTGATACTGCTAGACTGTCAGCCTTTATGGTCGCCATCTTTGATAGAAGAATCGAACACAACGATTACTGCTCGCAGTGCTAATGTAGTCACGGTAGACTGTCTTCAAATGGCCACATATCTTATGTCTATTTGTCATGTGCTGATTGCTGTACAGGATTGGTTCACAGATTATAATTTTCTAAGGTATAACATTAGAACACTTATATTAAAATTTTAGAATTTAATGTATACAAATAAATGAAGTATATGTTTGTAATATTTTTTTTTTTCATTAAATGCATATGAAAGTATATTTTATACCACATATTTTATATCAAAAAAACTGCTGACTGGACCTATTTTAACGGGACTTGCACTGGCAGATAGCTGATGTTATAAGGAGTAACTTAGGCTACTTATATTTTTAAATATATTGCGTGATTTGACTGCTTCAGTGGTGTAGTGGTAGCGTATGCGACTCCTGTGCTTACCCGGGAATCGAACCCTAGACCTCTTGGGTTTGATTCCCGGGTCGAACCAAATGTTTGTATGATCTGCAAAAATTTTTTTCGGAGTTTAGGTGTTTTCTATGTATAATTTGTATAGTATTTACAAAAAAAAAAGTAAGTATAAATGTATCTATAACAGTTGTCTAGTACCCATAACACAAACTCTGCTTAGTTTGGGACTAGATGGCGTTGTGTGTAAGATGTCCGAAATATTTTCTTATTATTGTTTACTAGCTGCCCTGACAGACTTCCTTCTGTCAAAAGTTACTGGCTTACTAATAAAAAAAAATAAGTGTTGTTATACTATATCCCTAGCCATTTATTAAATTTTTTCTCTCCTTGAGAATCTTCCTTGTGCCTTAACGAAAATATAAAAAAAAAACGACTTTTGTTGAGCGGTCTTCGATTTTCGCGCTTAGCAACACATTGGCTATTCTTTTTTATTTATATCGATGTATCCTTGCGGCACAAAGAAAGCTTACAAAGATCTGCGAACGAATAAAACATGGATAGAAGGACTGAAACAGGGAGAAAGAATACACACCGACCGAAAAGACATTATAACGGTAGCAACACACTTTTATAAGAACTTATACAGCACTAGAGAGACGACAAACACGGATAGAAGAGATTAATACCTAAGTTATAGCCACAGAAATCCAACTATACCTCAGATTGAAATAAACGAAGTAATAAAAGCAACAAAAGCTCTTAAGCTGGAGAAAAGCCCAGGTTCTGACGGTATCACAAATGAAATACTAAAAACCGATTCAGCATGATACATCTGACTAAACTGTTTAACCTTTTTATTGAAACTGGAGATACACCCGCGCAATGGTCCGAATCTGACAATATTCTTAGCTACAAAAAAGGCAACCCCAAAACAAACCATCTACAAGCTATTCTCTTCAATAGTGAACAATAGAATATGCTCTACACTAGAAGCGCGTCAGCCGGCCGGATTTAGAAAGGGTACTCAACCAATCGTTGAGTACCCTTTCTAAATCCGGCCGGCTGACGCGCTTCTAGTGTAGAGCATATTCTATTGTTACCATATACACACAATGGAACTTCTCATTGAGAAATACCGAGAGAAAAATAGACCACTCTACATCGCATACATTGATTACCAAAAAGCATTTGACTGTATATCACATAAAAGCATATGGGAAAGCCTAACAACGCAAGGGGTAGAAAAAGAATACATTTGTGTAATCAAGAGTATTTACAATGATAGCAAGAGCAGAGTCAAACTAGAGACAGCTGGGCCTTGGTTTCCGGTAAAAAGAGGAGTAAGACAGGGTGACCCTCTTTCACCACTGCTGTTTATAGCAACACTGGAATTAATCATAAGTCAACTCGATTGGGAGGGTCAGGGTATAAAGATTAAAGATGTCTACCTAAACTACCTAAGGTTTGCAGACGACTTGGTTCTTTTATCTGAAACAGCGCAAGAAATTCAGTATATGATACAATCACTCAATGATGCTAGTAAATTAGTAGGTTTGGAAATGAATGATGACTAACAGCAAAAAGATTTCACTAAACGTTGGTGGCGAGCCTCTCAAATGTACAGACAGCTACATATACCTGGGTAAACAAATTAGCTTTCACCACAATAGTAACGATCGAGAGGAAAAGCGTAGGGTACAGCTAACCTCGAACAAATACTGGGCCCCGAATGAAGGACATATTCAAAAGCAGCATGCCAATCTAAATCAAAACTAAGGTACTAAACTCGAGACTCATACCGTGCTTGACGTATGGTTGTCAAACGTGGAAGTTCAACAAAAAAAACAAAGGATAAAATAATTTCATGCCAGCGGAGAATACCCAGTATGCTAAATACAAGGTGTCCAAAAAGACTATCGGGTATTTGTTAGTTCAACAAAACAAAAACTTCTAGGAATCAAGAATTTATTTTGATGTTGAATATTATAATACTAAATGGAAAATTATTTTGGAAAGATAATGTTATCCAAATGGTGACCGTTACGCTGCTGGCACTCTTCTAATTTGGAACGAAGATTTGTGATAACACGCTGGCACATAGCCCTCGATATTGCTGCCATTTCTGACCGGATGTTTTGTTTCAATTGCGTTAGGTTCGTCGGATTATTGTCATAAACCTTGCTTTAAAGGTATCCCCATACGAAAAAGTCAAGCGGGCCAAAGTCGGGGCTTCTGGGAGGCCAGTTGATGTTACCTCTACCTTATTAGGGAATAATTCTTGAACAGCTTCAATTGATTGATCTGATGTATGGCAAGTGGCCCCGTCCTGCTGGAACCACGTTCTTGAGTTGAAACCTTGGAACTCCTGCAACTCTGGGCCTAAAAAGTACCGCAACATATCGCAATAACGGTCACTATTCACATTAAGCGTTTGGCCTCGTTGAACTTCATGAAAATAAGGACCGATTACGCCTTTAGCAGACATAGCGGCGCACACAACGACCTTTGGGCTGTGCAGGGGTCGTTCAATCTTACGTCTCGGATTTTCCTCTGCCCAGTATCGACAATTCTGCTTATTAACATGACCATCATTCAGGTGAAAGTTGGCCTCGTCACTGAACAGTATGTTTTGAAAGTTGATCAGTCACTACTGAATCACTGTTACGATAATACGCTCGTACCCAAAAAGCGCGATGCGTCTCCAGGTACCGCTCCATTGCGACTAAAACTTCACAAAATGGCGGACTACACGAATCCCTCCCCGCGCCCCTCCGCTGCTTCGAATCAACTTCTACTCTAAAACAAATACCCGATACTCTTATTGGACACCTTGTATTATAAAGATGCAGAAAATAAGGCACACCAAAATTAGAGACATAACCAAGGCAAAAGATGGATTGACACACGCTCAATCATTAAAATTGAAGTGGGCCGGACATGTAGAGCGCGTCTACGAGACAAGAGATGGACGAAAAGGGTAACCACATGGGCGGGTCCACAGGGCAAGAGAAAAAGAGGTAGGCCATTAGCAAGCTGGGAATATGAGAACAAAAAAACAGCTGGCCCCAACTGGATTCAAGTAGCCCAATCTAGAGAGGACTGGCTATCTTTGGAGGAGGCCTTCACCTACAGAGGGGTTCTTACAGACTGTTGAACATGTTTAATCTTAATATATATAAATCTCGTGTCACAATGTTTGTCCTCAATGGACTGCTAAACCACTCAACCGATTATAATAAAATTTGCACACCATGTGCAGTTCGATCCAAATTGAGAGATAGGATAGTTTAAATCTTAAATTATAGTCGCAATTTTAATTTATTGCTAATTATTGTATATAAATATGGCGGTACGAAGTTCGCCGAGTCAGCTAGTAGTTATGTAAAATTAAGTAAACATTAATGTAAAGTCAAAACAACTTTTAGGAGCAAACTAAATTTCTAACAAAACTAATAATAATATGCAATATGTACACTAACTTAACATAATATAACTTTTTATTTTTGGAATCTGTAAGAAATAAAGGTTTTTTTATTTTTATTTTATTATGGGCATCCTTATGTAACCCGTAGGTACATTCAAGCATCAGAAATGTTGAAGCCATCGTTGTCAGCCTCTAACACCATAGCGAATAGTCAAGAAGGTTCAGAGTCTACGGGCGTAGGAGAGAGTCACCCGCACTTGCTGCTATTACATAACAGATGCCAGCTTGAGGACTTCTCTCCAGATTCTATTGGTGTTATTCAAGATCTCTATAGGTGAGTAACGTCTTTTTTTTTATAGAAAACCCCTCCCTCCCCCCGCTCACTATCCCCAGAGGCCGGCAACGCACTTGTGACGCCTCTGGTGTTGCAGGTGTCCATGGGCGGCGGTAATCGCTTACCATCAGGCGATACGTCTGCTCGTTTGCCCGCGATTCCATAAAAAAAAAGCGTGGCTCTCCCACGAATAAGCCTTTGTAACGTGACGTGTGATGACCGATTAAGAATTCGGAGTGTCGCCACACACCACACCTATTCATCCCGCAATTATCGTAAGAACTGACTAAAGGGACAACCTACGCTGGACAGCAGCTCTGCAAGAAGGCAAACTTGAAACAAACCCTATACCAACCTGTCTCTCAAGCGTGTTATTGTAGGCCGAAACCTCCTTTTGATGGCCTATATCCAGTAGTAGACTATTAAAAGCTGCTATATTAGCTTGCCAAAGTGACTGTACTCTGCCTGATATAGAGCATGAGCAAAATCTAAAGGCGCGTCTCCACCAAAATTGTTGGCAATTTCAGTGTTTCCAACTGTTTGAAACACTTCAAAAAATCGCCAACTTTTGTTTCCATTGTGTCTACACCGAGTCGCCAACAATTTGAAAAACATTCGAACTAAGCGTCTCCACAGAGCCAATAAAAAACTGCAACAAGCGTATTCTTTTGCTGTTTACCGCCAAAAACAGAAACACGGTTGCCAACATTGAGAACAGACAACAACAATGCAGCATAGTGGTCCACACTATGGCGGCATATTGCGATGCTTCTGCACCCTTATCTTATTTTATTTTTATATCTTAATTAGGTATATACGAAGCTTTCCTCTTCCACTTATATATTTATATGAATCTAAGGCAATCATTAAAATGCCAAGCTCAAGCGTATGGGTGAGCGATATAATTTTTTTTACTTGAGTAAAATTTTAATTCCGATCATCATTATCATCACCAGCAGTTTACTGCTGTACAAAGGCCTCTCCTATTGTAGCAACTCTGATCGATTTTGAGCTTCTAAATAATAAATTGTAATAATAAAGTCTCTATCATAAGTAATTAAAATTTTATTTTTATTTCAGGCAAGCATTTCGAAAATCGAATCTCCAACTGCACACAGGAATGTACATGTACAGCGACACAAATAAGAACGGTCTAAATGTGGACAGCGTTTGCAAAGGTTATAATGTGGAGTATTGTGGCATGCCCCTTAATCTCTTCCTTCTGCCGGAGATATATACTGATTTTGGTGAGTTGAAAGAAAGTGGTAATCGCGTAAGATAACACATTGCGAAGTTAAGCAATAATAGCCAGGTCAGTCTATGGATGGGTGACCTTTTTAGGGTTCCATACTACTCAGACTCAGAATCTTGAAATTTGGTACGAAGCAACGTCTTATAGCACAGATAAAGAAAAAATTGCGAAAAGCATAAATTATTTGTTACATCATATAAATATACCTACAGGTTTGTACGGAACCCTCGGTGCGCTAGTCCGACTCGTACTTGGCGGGTTTTTTAATACATTGAGACCTCTTCTTGCCTCGGAGAGCACGTTACGAGACGTCATGTCGGTTGCCATACAAATATCTTTGGTAATCGTTACGTGTGTTGGAGTTACAGTATTTCTCTAGATTTTCGATATTGCTTAGTACCTACTTGGGTAGTGACATTAGATGACAGTCGCCCCACGTATAAAATCCAAGTTCAACAGTATTGTAGTACAATTAAACCCGACTAGGGTGGGAAAATCAATCGGAGGAAGAAGGTGAGTTGCAAGTTGCATTTACCGAAAAACAGTTGAAGGACAGTGAACCTTTTTTTTTTACTAAATTAAAGATGTATTATTACTAGCAAATTTGTAATAAATACTAATAGTAAGTCAACTCCCTTGATACACCGCTAAATATCTACAAGATTGTATCGACGCATAATCGTTTAAAATGTGCAAGAGTTGTCACAAAACATTTTCTTTGATAAAACAAAAGCTTGCCTTTGTCTAATCTAATAATCGCATGTAGCTACTTAAAATATTATTATCTACTACACACCAGTATCTCTAGTAGGTACGTATTCCGTTAAAATTCATATCTTTAGTAATATTATGAAGTTGAAGAGTTTGTTTGTTTAATCACTAATCTCTGGTTCAATTTGAAAAATTATTTCAGTGTTAGATAGGTCAGTTATAGAAGAAAACTATAAGCGAAAAACGAAAGACGAAAAATATCATCACGCTACGACGAAAAGGAGCGGTGTATCAACAAGTGTTTTTAAAATAAATAAATAAATATTTCGGAGTTTTTGCACGGAGCGACTCTCATCAGACATCCTCAACCCTGGGGGTTAACTGAATTTGAAGTTTGAACTAGTTTTCAATACATTTGAAGGCACTGACTATCCAATTTCGATTGCTATAAATGTATATGACAACCGGGACCGAATGCTCAACATAAATTATATCTATCTAATACCTTTGAACGAGCAATTCTTGTACCTAATACCTTTAAACGAGCAATTCTTGTATATATATTTATAATCTGAATCTCGGAAACGGCTCCAACGATTTTCATGAAATTTTTTATGCAGGGGTTTTTGGGGGCGATAAATCGATCTAGCTAGGATTAATTTTTAGAAAATGTCGTTTTATTCGTGTTTTTAACCATCAAATATAGCAAATCAATGTACATCTAGCGCCATCTATCGAAACTCGAGCGAACTACATTAAACTATACTGGAATAAGGTGCAGAATAAACAGTATCAGGGCGTACCAAGAGAGGGCGCCACTAAACTTTTTTTTATTGGAAAAAAATAACAAAATGGTGGTGTTTGGGTAGCCTAATATTGCAGACCTAATAAACAGAAAAATACGACTCTTTATTAAAATATAATTTTTAAAAAACACAATTTATAAAAAAAAAAAATACTGAGCGAAGCTCGGTCATCCCGGTACTATATAATCTGAATCTCGGAAACGGCTCCAACGATTTTTATAAAATGTTGTATGCCCCCTGCATACAAAATTGTATGAAAATCGTTGGAGCCGTTGCCTTCCGAGTTTCGAGGGCGATAAATCGATCTAGCTAGGTATCATTTTTAGAAAATGTCGTTGTTTTAATTGTGTTTTTAACAATCAAATATATAAAATCAATGTACATCTAGCGCCATCTATCGCATCTCGAGCGAACTACATTAAACTATACTGGATTAAGGTGCAGAATAAACAGTATCAGTACCAAGAGAGGGCGCCACTTAACTTATTTTTTTTATTGGAAGAAAAATAACAAAAAGGTGGCGTTTGGATAGGCCCAATGTTGCCAAAAAACCGATTTATAAAAAAAATACCGAGCGACGCTCGGTCATCCAGGTACTATTTTATAATGCGAATAATCATGTGTTGCACCAAACGTGTGTTACTGACAACGTGAGTCCTGTACTACCGGCTAGCAAGCGAAGTTGGTCGGTACTACAGCAGACGTCAAGAGTCTGTTCTCCGATTCGGTCTCCGCTCTAAGTACCTAGCTGAGTTGACTCACTTAGGCCCGTATTTTACAAGGCGTCTCAGTCGTGAATCTAGTTTTAAAACTAGTTTTAAGAAGAGATTTTATTATTGAACGCCAACGAAACTTGAGACAAGATTCACTGATCGTTAATCAAGTGAGTAAAGATCAACGAATCTCTGTCTATAGCTTATTTTAGAACGATGTTTATGTCAAAATCTTCTCTCAGGAATAGATTTTGACAGATGTGATCTCTGTTTACCTGAGACAAGATCAATCTAGTCTCAAGTGGTAATTTCTAAGGCGTGTTAAGGGAAACTAACATATTTTATAATGATGTTTCTGAATAACAACGAAAAATTTACTTTACCTTACTTTATTTACGAAAGAATTACTTATCATACACATTTCAATTCACTTTAATTAACATTAATTGATATTCAATACACTTAAAACACATATTTAACCATTTGTTTCAATTGTTATCACCCACAACCTTTTGGTTTATGACAAAAATATATTATTATTGTAGATAAAAAAACCAAAACATAGTTTGACACTTCAACATGACAAGTATTGATAACAATTTGAACGTTCCGTTATAGGTAATATCTAGCCATTTTTATTTTAAAATTTAATTTAGGGCGAGTTGCTTGTTATTATTATGTTTACATTGATAACTAGCCAATAGTGTATTATATATAAACTAATAACCAATAATATATCAATTATGTTTGTTCAATATATTTTGTTTATTACAATTTGATGCGTGATACGGAACAATAATTTCGATAATGCAGAAACGTAACTGAGAACATACTGTGAGTTGAGATTAGATATTGAAACTAGTTTCAGCTGAGTAGAACTCAATTCTCATTCTATAATAAGAGAGACGCTTGAGATTTGATGAGAACTTAAAATTCGTTTCAGCTGATCAGAGTTCAACGTATACTTGAAATGCCTTTTAAAATACGGGCCTTATAGTGTTTATTACATAATATGCTATCAGCTAGTAGAAATAAGACCTGGGAAACGGGACTAATCTCCGACCAAGTTTTTCAGTCATTGCCAAACATCCTTGTTTTACTGAGGTAAACTAAAGTAGTACGGACTAAATGCCGCAAAACCTTTTTTTAAAAAAATAACACTTATTTATATATATATATATTTATTTATATCAAAAAATAATTTATCAAAGTTAGATTAACAAGCATAGGCATAAAAGACACAGATCCTACTAATATTATAAACGCGAAAGTTTGTAAGTATAGATGGATGTATGTTTGTTACTCTTTCACGCAAAAACTACTTAACGGATTTGGATAAAACTTTACAGTAATATAGCTTATACATCAGAATAACACATAGGCTACTATTTGCCGCGATAACCGACATACACGCGGGCGGAGACGCGGGCAACAACTAGTAGAGACATAATAACGAACAGGCGCATACAACAGACAAACTCTGTTCTTTATTTCTTTTTAATACATATAGATTAGTATAGATTAAGTAATCTTTGAATTTTATCAACTGTAATTTTGATGAGCAACGCTGCACGTGTGTAATATATAATATGTTATCACTATTAGATAACAAATGTTTAATACATATGCCTTAACAAGAATGCAAATAATGGTATTATTAAAACGAATTAACAGTAGATTATGACAGTAGATTTGCGTACCTAGCGTCTGAAGGGACACGTTCAGAATTTCTTTAAGTGTCTAACACATAGGTATAAATAATACTTACCTAGTTTGAGTTGAAACCGATTCCTACTACTAGTCTTATTACGTCATTATTAGCCCGTTGTAGTCCACTGCTAGGCCTCTCCAAGGAACAACACAGAGCCCGGTATTCTTTTACTTACTAGTTTAATTACGGTTTTTATGATTTTCAGAATAGTCTTGTCTCACCAATAAGAATTTAAAACCGTTATTATATCATTATCCGTATGGTGATGGATAAGAATACAGAGTGTATGCATCCCATGGGTGTTGTAAGGGGCGACTAGGCTTCCTCCATTGTGGGAGTGCCACGCTTCGACATGAATGGGCCGGCTCGACCGGAGTGATACCACGGCCTCACAGAAAACTAGTGTGAAACAGCACTTCCTGTGCTGTGTTTCACCGAGTGAGTGAGGATACCGGAGGCACATACCCCCACCCCTCCCCCCATCCCCCTCCCCATCCTCCAAAGGCCGGCAACGCACTCGTGACTCTGGTGTTGCGGGTGCCCATGGGTGGCGGTAATCGCTTACCATCAGGTGATAGGCCTGCTCGTTTACCCCCTATTCCATATAAAAAAACTATGGTAACAAACTACGCAGGATAACAGCACTGCAAAAAGAAGAAAAACTTGAAACAAACCCTATACTAACCTGTCTATCCAGCGTGTAATAGTACTTCCTTTTTTTTTAAAAAGACAAATAGACATACATGAAACGGACACAATTAACACCCAAACTCAGAACAACAATTTGTGGATCACACAAAGTGTTGTCCCGTGTAGGATTTGAACCCACAACACTTGGCGAATTGGCAAGCGGCGTGGCGACCGCCTAAACCACTTTTTTTTTTTTTTTTTTTTAACGTGTGGAAATCCCCTCGGACCTTCACCCGCGCCGGGGCTTGCGGCGGGGCGGTGTGTCGGACTCGAACCGACTAAAACCACACGGTGTGCCACTCTGCGCCTGTGAAGGGAGGAATCCGGGAACTGCAGTTATTAACACGTCCGGACCCCTCCCAGCGCTTGCCCGCACTGAAGCGGGCACCGTCTGCTGTTAAAACTCTCTCTATTTAGGCGACCTACGGCACACGCGTACGTCGCCCCCTCGCGGGTGGCCACTAGAGCGGATGGAGGGGAAAGCCCGTCCCGACCATCCGCAGCCACACTCAGGGCGGCATGAGGCGCTGATAGGCGCGCCTCCGCCGCCCGATTCGCCGGCGGCGGATTGGGTCCGAGTGGACATCGTCCTCCCGGGCCTTCTCCGCCACCTCCTTCTGCGAGATTACATCTTCGCAGAAGGTTGCGACCGCGATAAAACTGCTATCGCTACCGGCCATGGAGCGTATGACGGCCGGTAGCGAGAGATCTCCTCCGATGACTGCAGTGAGGGCCCGACGCTGCGGCGCCCAAGCGGGGCAAACCGCCAGCGTGTGCTGGGCCGAGTCCTCACTGCAGTCGCAGTGGTGGCAGGCGGGACTCAATTCCCTCCTAGCGACCGAGTGCAGGTACTTCCCGAAGCAACCGTGCCCGGAAAGGACCTGCGTCAGTCGGAAGGAAAGGGTCCCGTGCTGCCGCCCTGCCCACTCAAGGATGACCGGCTGGAGGGCCTCCACGGCAGCAAAGCCAGCGCGTGGAGTCTCCAGCCATAACGACCATCTAGCCATAGTGGCTCGACGGGCGGCTTCACGCCACTCGCGTACCTCTTCGGGCGGAGGGCGGTAGCCATACTCCGCCCGATATTCAGCCACCCGTCGATAAACTTCGGCGAGCACTTCCGCCTCCAAATCCCACGGGGGTGTTCCGGCCAGGGCGCATGCCGCCTCGGTCGACACCGTGCGGTATCCGCGTATGGCTCTGACTGCCAATACCCTCTGAGAACCGCCTAAACCACTAGGCCAACCATGCAGTCAAGCCTTTATAAGGAGAGGCTCATGTCCGGCAGTTCAATTCAAAATAATTGAAATACTTGTACAAATTGGCTACTTGGCACTGGACTAGTAAAAGCTAGTAAAGCCACGCTGATTTCCGCACGGTTGGGCCGGCTCGACCGGGGCGGTACTACCCTCGCACAGAAAATCAACGTAAAATGACAGCGATCGTGCTGTCGTATTTCGTTGGTGAGTGCGAGACTGGAGGCCCAATGATGCAGAAATATCACTAGGCCGCCATGGTGTGGGTCGCCATGCTGCATTGTCTGCATTCGCAGTGAGTATGGTGACCACCACTCTTGGGCTTCTGCTTATGCTTTCCATCAGGCAGAGTAGAGTCATTTTGGCAGAGCCATACATAGAAAAAAAAGCAGTTGATGATTACGTATACTATTATTATATTAATATTTCAAAAATAACTAGCAATTCCTAGTGATTCAATTTACATAATTACATGTTATTATTATTTATGTACAATATAATAATAAAATATTTAATTCAGCTTTCTTCTTGCGTGCAAATAAACTCACATTACTGCCCAAAACTAGCTTAGATATAATTATCTTACCATTATACTATATAGATTAGATTTTATTGGTCTATCAATTTTCTTTTTAACTTTAAAATTTAATTAAAATGTGAATATAATACAATAATATTTATAAATTAAGTATAAACCATATAAATGGTAATGAAGTTATTTGTAGACTATATGTCCTTCCATGTAGTGTACTTCCATTATCCAAATAATATGAACTGTGTAGTAGTAGTAGTAGTGTGAACTAGATACATCATAAATACAACTATTGCAAATAAAGTTATTTATTTAATGGTAAATTACCGTAATACTTAGTATTTAAATTTTAAATATGTATTTTAAAATGTAGTTAAACGCCTGAATTCAGATGTTTCCTTATATTTTATACTAATTCTAAATGAATTTACAGAAAATCATGAAATCTACCGAGGACACCCTCCATTTGAGCAACTCGCAAAGCGTTTACGATGGATGATACTCGGTGTCAACAGACATCAAATCACCAATGTACCAAATTTATCCGAAAGAGGTTGGTTCCAGTACTGCAGCAAGGCCTGGGAGACAATAAGAAAGTGCACGTTCTTCATGGAGTACGAGAGGTTCTTACCTTGAACACGTTAATCGTGCATGATAACAGACTAAAACCTATAATCTTTAAAACTATAGATAACTCACACCTGCACGCTATCTAATGATAAAACGATTAATCACAGAAATATTTAATTCTGCTTAATAATATTTATACATAGTTATTGGTAACCGGATAATAAACGTATTCATTACAAAGTTGTTGCAGTTTTATTATCATTGATAAACACTTTCAATTAATGGCTTTCGCCTTTGTTCGGGCGGTTTGTATGCGTGCTGATAAACGCTTGCCAAGCGCCAATGCTCGGGGTAACCACTGGCGTTCGCGTCCCGCCAAATGCTGAAAGGAGGGGCTAACGTCGGTATTGTATAAGATTTCTTGGTGTAAGGATGTCGCATTTTTGGCATCTTCACTCCTTTTGAATCAGTAGAACCAGTCACGCTGTGCACTGAATTAGGATTACCAGCTTTAAAAGCAAATTTGTAGTCCTCCTTTTGTTTCTTGACTTGTGGCATTTTTGTCCCATTACAAGACACGCAATTCTTGTGTTTAATATTTGATGAATTACTATCCTTAGTCGACCGTCGCGAAAGATGCTGAGATTCATTGGGTGAACTGTGGCGTAGTTTCCCTTGAGCCAGTGGAGTATTTTCGTAGGATTCTAAGCTATGACGATTACGCCCTGTATTGTGATTGCTACTGTTCTTTATATTGTTACTCCAGGCATCCTTTATGGGTTGTAACTTATCGAGCCTTGTGTCGTCTGGATTCGAATTGTGACTTATCTCACTTGGTGTACCGCATCCGTGAATACCATCACACTCTGGCTTCTTCAGCGACTGACCAGAACTCTTCCTGCTTGAAGATTGAGAACTGGTCAATTTTACATTCGCACTCGTATGTTGAGGACAGTATTGAACATCACACGAGTCCCGTCTTTTATCCTTTGTCATATCTTTTTCAAAATAAGGTACGGGATGATGCCCGATATCTCCAACCACACGATTTTGATTAAAAATGGGATTTGCATGGCCGGTTGGACTATTGTCGATTTCTTCCTTTGGTGTATGTACCATGGTAAACACAGCTGGAGCCTTCGATCCGTTTGAACCGTCAATATGTTTCGGTGGTCTTGGTTCCCTTTTAGGATCGTCCGGTCTAAAGTCCCAACAAATTGCCAGGTCCATCAGGCTCATTGGCTTCATAGATTGACCTCCTAAATCCGGAGCAGACGTAACAGGCCTGTGAGTATTGTCTTTATCACCGTCAGATTTTTTCGGGTCACAAGTTTTTGGTCGGTGAACACGCATCTTCGTACAACACGTCGGACCAGATGCACCGTAGCCTTTCCAGCCGATAGCATACGGCTTTACAATGATATCTGAATCTCGATGTTCTCCGATCTTTGTCATATTCCGGTATCCTAAAGCATCAGGTAAAGGCTGATGCTCCAGATTTCCGACGTGCATTTTTTTGGCAAACTGAAAGTTGTGAGTGACATTTACATAAGGTAATTTCGGTGTTCCACTAGTTCTCGCGTCTCTCATATTCTGTTCACGAGCCTGACCATCTTTCTTTGCGTTTTCTGCAACTTTTCTCCAAAATGCATCTGTGTCTTCCTCTTGTGGACCGTGCAACTTTTCCACAGCGCCTTTCACTAAAATATCACGATTTTCGTGTCTTTGTTCAGGCTCGGTTAACGCACCCGGAATGTAAGGACTGTGACCATCTTCATCTACGGGTTCTTTCTTTGCTTTTAAATCCAAAGGGTCATCATCCTTGCATCGTTCCCTATCTGTATCTTGATTGTTTTGCAATTCTTGTCTCTCGGAGTCTTTGTGATCGATAATGGAATTTTTTACAGGTTCCTTTATTGCACAGACATGTAAAAAAATTAATAACAAATTTGTAAAACTGTAGAACATAAATAGATTATAGTTGTCTAAAATATGTGTTAATTCTATTAAACGTGCTGTTGAAGTGTAAGCGTAATTTTTTTCTTTGGCTTATTGTGAATCAGGCAATGGCGTGGCTGCAATAAAAGAAATGAAGACTTTAAATTATTATAAATATGCAGGAAAAAATAAAAGGATTAGGCAGTACTGTTTGCGCTTTAAACCTACTTAAAAAAGTAAGTTGCGATCTTAAATATTTACGCTATTTACTGGTGAAATTAAGTTGTTACGGCTAATCTACTCTAAGAAGCTTTAACATCTAATGAGATAAAGGCTCAAGCATTAATGAAGTGGAGTGAGCAAAGGATAGAAAATTTTATACAATAATTGTACCTACATGAGCACTAAGAAACTATTTTTCAAAATGTAAACCTTGAAAGTAAAATCAGTTCAATTCATTATCACAAAACGTTGTCCTAGTTACAATTCAAAAGTTCAAACGTTTACGTACATAGTAACTATCTAGTCGATTCACATCACGCTACTCCAAACAAACAAGAACACGTTTGGCGCGCTCTAGTGTCGCGACGCGACCGTAACACGTGAAACCTCATTCACTCACTTGGAATGTCTGCTGTGACTGCGATTCAACCCCTGCTTCTCCTTTCTTAGCTTTGGCGCGTTTTCCACCGCGCATGCGTGCTGAAGTTATCGCTTTAGGTCTTTGGACACGAAGATTTAACCAATCTGGAAATCTCCCATCTGGCGGTTCTTTCGCTAGTTCCTCGGCTGGAATGAAGCATAAACATATTCTATGAACACCGCTATTTACATCTCGCTGTATATAGTGTCGTAGAATTTTACAAAATATTCGTTAAATCGCGTGCACCAGTATTAATAGGTCATCGATTTTAACCAAAACCCATAGGTACTACTTATTCAGTCATTGAACAAATCATAAGTTGCCAAATATTCCAAAAAAGAATCATTACCTACCTTAACTACTGCGTAACACGATATTTTTGTAAGGTAGGAAGTATTTTGCGTGTATGTTGACAAAATGAGGGAGCTTTATGAGTTTTAGCAAGGACAAACAGTAATGACACAATTTATCAAAATATCAAACACATAAAGTAATATTAGTCGGCAATTCGCGTCTACTCACCTACTTGCCGAGTTATTTTCTTTGGAAGATCCCAAGTCCCAGTGTAGTGACCGAAACATCGGGATGATCCTCGGGGAGCACCAGGAAGGAAATGTCCGTTTAGATCACATATCGGTTTCGGGTCTGGCCGGTATTCTAAAGGTCGAGCGCGTGATGGCGACCATCGCGGGACCTGCCAATTTCCCAACCTTTTCGGTGTTGATTCTCTGAAAAACTGTAGAATAGTTTTCAGCTGTAGTCAATACTAACAAGATTTTCACTACCCTACGAACATTATAGTACCGCAATAATTCATGTGCCGTAATAATGATAGGAGTAGAAACAATATTTAATTTGGCAATGTAACGATGATCATTTGATGACGTATGAGACACGTGCCGAAATCGAGTAGGCACGTGGCCTACCACATCTTAATTTAAAATTGATAATTATTCTTGACTTTTTTATGCCATGTTGAATTCTACTTCACACTAAAGATAAGAGCTTTTGTATAAAGCATGTCATTATCATTTAGGAGCACACAAAATGTTTAAAAATATGATTTAAAGTATAACAATAGGGTTGCACTAGTGTCCCATTGATCAGGTGTCAAATCACCCCCCGTCGAGCAGGGCGTTATAATAATCATCCCTTCAACAAAGGGTTGCAAATTGTTATTTACCCCATACATCACTCCCATTTGACTAAATTATAAATGTTCACCATAATTTAGAATTATCTTGTCAAGTTTATAGCTCATACGAACATTGTAACTAGGTGTTTATCATTAAATTCAGTCTTCTGTTTCCAGCTGTCTTAAGAACTGCTTACTATTTTTTTTTACATATTTTTAATAACTTATTTACAATGCATAAAATTACGAATAACTTGCAACTCACGAAGCATTGTGCGATAAAAAATTGCACCTGACTCGCAGGATGAGTCACTGACATCAATTAAAATTTATATTCAACCTGCTAAAGTGTGAAATTATATCCGTAATTAGAAAATAGTGTGATAATATTGCATGATAACATTCTTCCAATTTATATATCAATAAGGAATACCTACTATTTAAAGTCATTTTTTTCTATCACTTGTGTCGGTGATGGATTAGGAATATAGAGTATTACCTATTTTGGGAGCAAACTCTGCAAGACAACAGCACTGTAAAGAAAGAACCCTTGAAACATACCCTATACCTACCCGTCTGGCTAGCGTGTTACATACAGGAGAACAATACCTCCTTAGTCCCTTCTAAGGATAGGCCTATGTATAGCAGTGAACTATTAAAGGCTGTTGACGACAAAAAGATCTACGTAAATTGACAGCGTTCGTGCTGTCGTGTTTCGTTGGTGAGTGCGAAACCGGAAGCCCAATGATGCAGAAGCATCACTAGATTCACTAGGCCGCCATAGTGTGGGTCACCATGCTGCATTGTTGCATTCCAAATGAGTATGGTGACGACCACTCTTGGATTCTCCTTATGCTTTCCATCAGGCAGAGTAGAGTTATTTTGGCAGGGCTACACAAAAAAAGACGTGAATTAATGCATAAGGTTCTGATGGACCGTCTCCTATTAACGATTCGGTCTTTTATCACAAATGCACGCCTATATAGATAGTAATCGGTCCATTTTCATTATCAGCTAACCATAGCACAGCACATTTAATACCATCGCATTGCGTTCTAAGGTAGAAATGGAATTGAAATCTAAAATAATTAAATAGATTGGCTTATAGCATGCTACATAAACGATATCCATTAATTCAACGCGGCCCTGAACTTGTTCATTAGTTAAGTCCAAAGTCACCATCATACAAAGACCTATACAACCTAGTTACCTAATCAATGGTTTTCTTGAAAAATCTATAACACGGCATCGTTATCATATAGTCTACATATAGAACCTCTATTGACGAAGAAGCCATTGACGCGATTCGAATACTACTACAAAATTATTTTTGTATTTTTCTATAGGTAAGCGGAAGGTTTATTCGAGGGTGTATTAATGACTTGTATACCGGTACCTTTATCGTGTTTTCGTTTCCTTACTATTTATGAACCAACTACCGCCATCCATGGACAAATGCAACTCGAGAACCACAAGTCCCTACGTTACTGTGCTTTGTCGCCTTTTGAACCAGTTATTCCCTAAGCCAGGGGGAAGAGGAAAAGGTTTGGCCTCCGTAATCTCATTACGTAATACTGGTTTTCTGTAAGGCTGTGGTATCTAGCCGAAGCAGTGAAACCTTCGATTACATGACCTTTTATTTATTTTATAACTTTAAATGCACAAAAAAATACATGCGTCAGCGGATTAACGCTGAAAGCATTTTTTGCCAGTCGACCGATTGGGCGACACAGAGAAAGATGAAGTAGGTGCACTTAATGAGTAAGCATTAAATGATAGAGGTTTCATTTCATGTAAACTATTTGATCTTAAATCATAAACCATAAAGTCAATTCACATATACATGCATACACATAGATATAGCTTGAATTTTGGTTTTTATAACAGATCAATGAGAATAGGTACATGTAAATGTTAATTTACTTTTATCGGTTACCAGTAATCGAATTTGTGACTACTGAAATACCTCAGTATTACAACACTAGATGTTGTTAATAGTACCTACCTACATATTAATAAAATATTAATATAAATAGGCCGAATTTCACATGCTATTACCATGGCATCAATCACAAATGTCTAAACTTGGGAAACCATTGTGTATTTTCAATGCTAATTTCCATAATATTCGCATTCCGAATAACATTGCCTATAAAACAATAAAAGTTGCCAAGACACGAAGTTCCTTACTGATTTGCATAGTTATCTACAAAAATTACATTCCGATTGATTTCTTATAAATTTTCAAATCACAAACTTGAACTTAATAGCATGGTTTTGGGTAATCAGCTAATGTTAAGCTTTATTCAAATAAATCGTTTTACTGACAAGCAACTATCACGCTATTTAGCCTTATAAAGACACGTAAGCTTGTCCTATGAAAGTCACACAAAGCAAAAATATAATTGACGTGAAGAGTTATACACTAAGAATCTTCCTTCCTTCATCTACCCTGATCAAAGGCTAGGTCAGACGCTGATTCCTAAATACATACCTAATTGTTGTATATTTCGTAAAATTTCTATGTAGGTATAATAAAAATGTTTTTGGCCCCGATTATGTTGGGGGAGACAACGCGGTCCGGAGTCAGATCCGGACAATTAAAAAAATAAATAAAAAATGTTTAGTTGATTTCTTTGTTCTCTTTAAAAACTCAAAAAGATCTGCACCAATTAAGCACAAATTCAATTTTAACACGATATACAACACGATTTATTTATTTTTATCTTTTTTGCAACCACAATGTGCCACTGTGAACCGTGGCAGAATATAGCTAATGATGTCTAAATTGTTCACGTACAGACCTTCATCAGGACACTACATAACTTTGTGTAGGTATGTGTGTGCAGAGTAAAACTGTATTTAATGGCACACAAAGTGTTGATCATACTATTTCCAGTAAAGTACACAAATAAATCTCTGTCGCTCATTCCATTCAAACTTCGTGACTTTGATAAACGTTGTCTACAGAAATAGACCACCGTTTTAAGTTGTAAAACTTAAGGTCGATTCGCAACAGTTGAAGGGGGTGGCTTCTGTTTCAAAAGTAGGGGCAAGACACGAAGCCTGGCAAGCTTCCGCTGGGAGTCACGCATCCAGTTTAAGACTTGTCAGTATATAATTTGCTTACTGCATTTTTTACACTTCTTTAAAAAGAGTTGTTCCATGTGGAGTTTATACCCACAATACTCGGCGCAGCAGTAAACAGCGAGGTGACTGCTTAACTACGTCATCCGTACGTTCAATTGACATGGCTAGTCTATCCTATCTATTACATCTAATATTTGAGACGGAAATATATTTAGAAAATTCAACTCAAACAAGAAACAATTTCTATTTAGTACATGTTCCCGTGGTCATTCATAAAAACCGACTTAGACAATATTATCGATTATCTATCTTTTTTTGTTAGAAATTATTATTTTCTATAAAGTTATAGAAAATAATAATTTCTAACAAAAAAGATAGATATCGATACATCGATACGAAATCTTTACATTTGATTTCAAGTGAAATCAAATTTAAAGATTTATTCCCCAATTGAATAATTTAAAATGCTAGATTACTACTACTTTTCTGTACCGTAAAATTATAAATAAAAGTATATTCATACTCATTTTTCATTTGTGCCGCCAAAATATAATCCTTGTATTTTATTAGAAAAACAATACAAAAGAATTGTTTATGGCTAACACACGAGAGCTATTAACTAAGGACTACCAGCACGATGTGTCAAACACGGATTAACACAGCATACAATGGCGTAAAAAATTGTCATTCTCTCGCAAATAAAAAAATCACCCCCCTTTTCAATGACCCTCGGCCACGGTTCTTAAATACGTTAGAATTTAAACACTACTGTCTCAAAAATAAAGCCGTTATTTAGACTAAGTTGTACTAGTCTATCGATGTTTGCCATGTAATTGGATGTATCTAACTTGGATTAAAGGAATTACAATTTGTAAGTAAGTAAAAAACGTTCTGCGTTATCCAATACTAGGGGACCGTAATGGGTGTTGCAGGTGCACTCGTAATAGAATATATGGGATTACTACGTTAAATCAACTGGACAAGATGATTTGTGGCGTAAACAGTCAATTTACTTGTAAATTGCATATCTTACTAGCTGCTAGCAATATGCTGCAAAACAGCAAGACTAGAACTATGCTTACATACATGCAACTATAATTTAAATTGTATTATGTATGCATAACCTAGGAACAACCTGTGGCGGCCTCCACATACAGCGCAACAACAACATAACATACTACAGCGCCATCTACCGAAGATACGTCGAACTACGGAGTAACGAAGGAAACTAAGAAACTACCAATCCTGAATCGCGCAGTGAAAGTTCTCGCGCCAGTTAACATATATACAACATCCCAACATCAACCGTTGGGCAGTTGGCCCGCCAGGCATGATCACCTCGCCTGGTCGGAGGATCCTCCCTTTGTGTTGGAGGGACATCACACCCGTCCCTCCACAAACCAATGTGACATTTTCAATTAAATGAACTGAAAGTATTCATATATATATATTATATATTATTTAATACGTATTTAGGAGAATATCTTTGTCAGCTGCATTTAGCAGCTTATATAGAGTATTAACTGAGTTTCGCTCGACACCTGCTGATAAAAACTAAATACCTAGATACAAATATGAAAATCGTTAGATAATCATGATAGCTGCTTTTATATGTAAATGAGCCCAGGCAAAATCTAAATAATTACCTGTGTTTTTGATTTTTATTTAGTAAAATTTACTTTATAAGAAAATTTAAAATATTGGTACGGCGCAAAACTAATTGAGCTATTTCAGACATATGTGTGTTAGTTTATATGAGGTTAGAATACCTAAGTACTTTCTTGTTGCTACTGAAAAAAAATAGTGACAGTGTAATGTGCTCATCGTAGCTGAATCTAACAATTATGAGAATAAAGCTTCACACTTGTAAGACTAGTTAATATTCAAAAGCTCTTAATTCTTCAGGTCGATTGTACGTGATCTGACAGCTCTATTAATATTAAAAAGTGAACAATAAATAAGAATAAAAGTTTTGAACACTTACTTGACCGCTATCGAAGTTGAAGGCCATTCTTGAAACAAAATCAACACTTTAAATCGCAATTGTAAAATAGTATCTCGTATAAAATATAACACACTAAATCACGGCCAGATTGTTGTAGAAGTGAATTAGAATGTCAAAATAACAGAAAGAATGTGTTTGTATGCCGGAAAATGGAAAAGTCTATTGGCCTAACTGCGTGGTCGGCATGGCGACGGCCAAACATTTACGTGAGTCCGCTGAATGCGTAGGCTGCAATAGAAAGGTTCAATGCCTCCCCACGAATAGAAAATTCTTGCATGTGCCTCATAAACAAGGAGCTTTTAAAGTCAAATATTATGCTATGCTATGAAATTTTAAACAGCTAGGTAATAAAACTTCTAAGTAATGACGTTCTGTATGTCTTTTGTAGAGAATGTCGTTTTGTAGAGTTGTTTTTTATTTTTGTTGTTTCAATCAAACTTTTTAAAATTTATAAAACCGCGCCCTTAGTTTTCTAAGGCCTAAATAAGAATTATTCTTTTCTTTTTATTAACCTTTATCTTTTATAGACATAATTATCTTATCTGTAATCAAGACTATGTTTTGCCCGCGGTTTCGCATAAGGGCTTAGTTTCCGCTGGTAGCGGTGTTCATTTTGATTTTATACAAGGAAAGCCATGCTATGGCTATCCTGTTTCTGTAGTTATGGAAACGCGTAAACATGTTCACTTCATCAATTTCGGGCTTACACCTGGCATAATTTTAGAGGTAATATAGCTATGTACCTACTTAAATTTCCTCGAAAACATAAAATACTCAAGGGACAAGGTACAGATTAAAATATAAACATTTTGTTTTCAGATTTAAATTTATCTTGATTAGCGCTCATAATCACCTATCTTTATATTCTCAGTATAGTCAGTATCCTACTAATATTATAAACGCGAAAGTTTGTAAGTATGGATGGATGGATGGATGGTTGTTACTCTTTCACGCAAAAAGTACTGAACGGATTTGGATGAAACTTTACAGTAATATAGCTTATACATCAGAATAACACATAGGCTACCATTTGCCGCGATAACCGACTTACACGCGGGCGGAGCCGCGAGCAAAAACTAGTATTAAATAATACTGTGCCGAGCAGTTAAAACCTGAAACTCACTACCACCACACGTTCAATGTTAGATAGCCCATTTATTATTATTATTTATTAGCCCAATAGGAGCGGAGCACCAATGAAGAATGTTTCATAACGGGGGGAAATTATCACTCTACGGGCAATAGGAGACGCAAACGAAGTTGCGTGGGTCAGATAGTATTTCATAATATTCAAATATGTGTTGGCAATACTACGTACTAACATTTTTTTTATTAAGACGATATATGGACATGTATTTCACGTTTACCTTTAGTTTTTGTGGGATTAAATACTTATCTAATTATGTTTTCTTGAAAATGTCTTAAGCCGTTATAAATGATGCTTTACTTAATACCTAAGCATCCAACTTAAAAAATGCTGCATTGTTATAATGACACTACAATAGGTCAGTATACACCATACTGAACTTAAAAACTTTTCCTAAATATGTTTGTACATTTGGTATTCTTTGGAAAACACGAGTATTTAAGAAATTGAATATAGATACAAAAACCCATGAAAGACGAAAGAGATATCTGCGATTCTATTATTTGCAATTAAAAAATATACCTACCTACGTTACGTTTGTAGCAATGAATCACTTTTTAACCGACTTCAAAAAAAGGAGGAGGTTTCTCAATTCGACCTTTTTTTTTTATGTGTGTTCGGGGATAACTTCGTCGTTTATGAACCGATTTTGATGATTCTTTTTTTAATGGAAAGGAGATATCCCAACGGTGGTACCATGATAAGGAAACTAAGATCTGATGACGGCATCCAAGAGAAATCGAGTCGAACCTTGAAGTCGGTTTTCATTTTGTTAAATTTTTTTGTAATACGACTTCGTATTATAATCAATTCGAACCAGTTCTTTCTATTCATAAATACTTTGTGTATAAATAAATAACTTTCAAGAAATAATATAAAGTAATATCTGCTGATCAAACTAAACCTCAATTTGAAATGGTGTATCACAAGAAATTATACTAAAATAATAATAATAAACCTATCTCCATTTAAGCATCAGGCTATCAACTTTCTAATTGCAAGTTCATAATAACAAGAAAGAAAAAGATTACTTTGTTTACATCGCGTGTTCCATCGTGATGTCGCAATAAAGAAAATTAACGTTTGCCGTGACCTTCGTGAAATATGTTGTCATTGTATTGTATTTGTTACGTATAACTGTTTATTATAGTATTAATACAGAACTGCCAACTGACATTAGGCAGAAGATGTCGCCGAGCGGTACATGATTCTTTGCATAAATTATCTTAGTTTGTGACCGAGTAAATCAATTTCTGAGCGGTTACATGAAAATAAGCAAGCAATTTAAATTCAGATAACAAGTTCATATTTAGATTTAATTCCTAGAGAACCACAATTCCGCAACAACACTATGATTGTAAACGAGAGACAATGGCTCAACGTATTATTTTTAACCGACTTCAAAAAAAGGAGGAGGTTTCTCAATTCGACCGTTTTTTTTTTATGTGTGTTCGGGGATAACTTCTTCGATTATGAACCGATTTTGATGATTATTTTTTTAATGGAAAGGAGATATCCCAACGGTGGTACCATGATAATGACACTAAGATCTGATGACGGCATCTCGAGTCGAGTCAAATCGAGTCGAACCTTGAAGTCGGTTTTAATTTTGTTAAAATTTTACTTGTGTTAACAAACTTTTCCATGAATAAAGATTATTATTATTGTAACTCATCTTAAACATGCTTTTGTTAGCTTCACTTGTATGTTTGTTTATTTGTAACCAACATTACTTTTTTTAAATAAATTATAAATAAATAAATATTTCGGACATCTAACACACAACGCCATCTAGTCCCAAGCTAAGCAGAGCTTCTGTTATGGGTACTAGACACCATAAATATATGAAATACATATATTATACTTTTTTGTAAATACATACATAATATACCTAGAAAACACCCAAACTCCGAAACAAATATTTGCAGATCATACAAACATTTGAGCCGACCCAGGAATCGAACCCGAGACCTCAAGCACAACAGTCGCATATGCTACCACTGTGCCACCGAGGCAGTTGCCAATTGTAATCGACTTTATTAAAAATTTTTTCAGCTATTTTTTTCTATGCTTATGCGTATGCTCTCTGGGCATGTAATGAGTTTCTTTCAGGTCAAGGGAAAAAGCTAAATTATGGCACGGAAAACGTCAGTTAGTATGTAGAAATAGAACTTGGGCTACAGTAGCGAGTAGTCTCGAAGAGGCCGAGATTGTCTCCTCCTATGTTTGTCTGTTTGGACAGTATCTTGAACGAGGACATCAACCGATTTGATCAATCATTAGGTACATGGTTTGTTGTCGACTTTTGTTAGGTGTCTAATTTTATTTATAAAAGTCTCCAAAGCCTAAGACCAAATAAGATCAAGTCGTTATCAAACTAGAAAAAACCATTTAATATATCTTCAAGATGGTCAGACAACAAGTGAAAGGGAAACAACTAATTGCTGAAATATTTTGAACACGACTCTACCTAACACGCTCCTTTAGTTCTGTCTTATTCATAAATATTATTTAACTTTAAGCAACGGTTCTGTAATATTTAACTTTAAGACTAATAAAGACTGTAAATTTAAAGTTGAAAATAACACAGAACCGTTGCTTAGATTAAAGAACATATATCATAAACTGGCTTTGTGAAGAATGAGAGATAATATTCAAACTCTAAGATAAATGATCATTTTTTTATTACATGTAAGATTTGGTTATTGAAAACAGTAGATAACAAACAATTACCACAATTTATTCAAGTATGTAAAGGGCTTAATCCATACCTATATTATAAATGCGAAAGTAACTCTGTCTGTCTGTCCTGCTTTCACGGCCAAACCGCTACACCGATTTCAATGAAATTTGGCATGGAGATACTTTGATTCTTGAGGAAGGACATAGGCTACTCTTGCTGCGATAACCAACTAACACGCGGGCGGAGTCACGCGCAAAATCTAGCGTAGTCTAAATTTTAACCACAAATAAGATATTTCAAGCATAACGTCTATATTTATTGGAGAAGTTTTCTTTAAGTCTCGTCATTCTATAACAAATTAACAGGTAGTAGAGCCACGCTGATTTCAGCACGAATGGGCCGGCTCGACCGGGGCGGTACTACCCTCGCACAGAAAATCAACGTAAAATGACCACGTTCGTGCTGTCGTGTTTCGTTGGTGAGTGCGAGACCGGAGGCCCAAATAGTCTAGTCAACAAGTTCCATACTTGTTGACTAGACTAAAAGATGCAGCAGCATCACTAGGCCGCCATGGTGTGGGTCGCCATACTGCATTGTCTGCATTCGCAGTGAGTATGGCGACCAATACTCTTGGATTCTACTTATGCTTTCCATCAGGCAGAGTAGAGTCATTTTGGCGGGCCTACATAAAAAAAAAAAAAAAAAAAACATACCATATTATTAATTTAACAACTATTAAAGAAACATTTTACAATACAATTCGCTTTGTTTTCAGTAAAACTTTGCTCATGTATGCTGTGCTGTATGTAGGTATTTAACTTCCAACAACGAGGCAAGACCCATTTACATGAAGCCTATAAACTCAGGTACTATTTTGAAGCAGTTGAGACTAGATGCCTATTAACAACCACAAAAAGGGTTCCTTATTAGTATTAATAAATATTCCGGCCATCTAACACACAACGCCATCTAGTCCCAAGCTAAGCAGAGCTTGTGTTATGGGTACTAGACAACTGATATAAATACATACATATATACTTTTTTTGTAAATACATGTATATTATATATATATTATATATTATACATAGAAAACACCCAAACTCCGAAACAAATATTTGCAGATCATATAAACATTTGGTCCGACCCGGGAATCGAACCCGAGACCTCAAGAACAGCAATCGCATACACTACCACTGCGTTACCGAGGTAGTCTAGTATATTGTATAATATTATATTATGGTATATATAGTTATAAGTATATAGTATAGTGTTGTCATAATTCCCTAACCTCATTCCTAACTACTATACTTAGTAACAGTGACTGACGCAATCCTTATTTAGAACGATGGTATCTGTGTTATTCACCTCATTAACTGTTACTTATCAACTTTATCTTAATCGATATTGTCAAAATAGTTAATGTTTAGATATAGTGGGCAATCATCATAGTTATAGGTATATCAGATTTAAAAAAATTGGCATTTTATCATTAATGGCAAACTATGTACATTTACAACGAACCTAAATATTTACTGGAAAACATATGTTGAGGTACAACTCAAGTATTTATTAATATAATAGACAACCAGTTCCCTTCCTACAAAAACAGAGAATTCAAGAAGGAAAAGCTATTTATAATTTTGCACGTATAGGTATTATATTAGAGTTAAGATGTGATGAAAAAAATATTGTAGTGTAGACACTAGAATATTATTTTCTTCGATTTCATTCGACCAGTAGTACCTGAAGAATCTCCTTAGCTTTCTAGTTTTAGTATCCAACCAAATAATTTTCTCTATCTGTTACGATTTCACGGCTAAACGACTGAACCGATTTGACTGTATTATAAATGTATATGTTTCCATAAATTGGAGCTTGGAGAAGGACATAGGCTACTTTTGACGCGATAACCGACAATCACGCGAAAGGAGCCGCGGGAAAAACTTCTACTGTAAAGCTTTAAAATGTTCCAATGGTTTGCTAAATTTTCAACTCTTGGTTTCACCTAGCCTTTACTATTGTATCAAAAATAGCTTGTCGCCATATTACTAAATACAAAAACATTGAAACTTGTGAAACTTTTAAGAATAATGAAAAACAATATCAAACTGAAAATTTACTTCGAAATTTGAATGCGGAGATGAGTGTAGGATCTATTTTGTGTTGTCAATTATCCAGGAACACCTGTGTCCCGGGATCGATAGGCGGAGTCGGCTGGGATTGGCACAGACTCCATTGGGCGGGACCAAATAGATGACGCGACGAAAGATTCACATGGATGTGACGTAGATCACATTAAAATTTATACAGATAAAATAACTAATTAAAATTAGATAGGATGTGTTTAAAAAAACAATACCAGTTAACCTGTTCGAGACATACTAAAATTTCAAAGTTGAAGAATTGATTTCTTTGGTTGAAGTACTA
Organism: Diaphora mendica; assembly: GCA_949125395.1. Taxonomy (NCBI): domain Eukaryota; kingdom Metazoa; phylum Arthropoda; class Insecta; order Lepidoptera; family Erebidae; genus Diaphora; species Diaphora mendica. The sequence goes on along the minus strand of OX421324.1, from coordinate 15,999,961 downwards.
GTTCAAATTGAAAAAATCTATATAAAATATGAAAAATTAAAAGGCTGTATAACATCTCAACAAGGACCAACAGAAATAGAATCATCAAAGAAAAAAAGTTTCAAAAACGGGAAAAAATAATCTGTATTGAGGCACAGACCAATTTCGCGGGTTAACCACTTAGAAATTATTTTATAATTATAATTATAAAAATAATTTGAATTTGTACAAACGTTTAATAATTAATTATTATACTTAAAGGAATTAACGTTTGTTCAAATTCAAAGTTTCTGACGTTTCGACCAACTGACGGCCCCGGATGTCTTAGAAAAGTATTATTTAATATCAGCTACTCTAGTGGTAGATATGTGATAAACAGTCACGGCTCTAATTCTTTGATTATTGTTAAATGCAATAACAATCTTTTCTTTTAAAATGTATCTTTAAATGATTGCAAACTAAAAATACATACGATATACGATATGATTATAAAATTGGACCGAATTCCATAGGTATCCCTTACGTGACAGATTAAGAAAACGGTGTCTTTATTCATATTATTCTTATGAGTGTCATAAGAGCCAATAAGGGAGGAAATTACGAAAGACAACAGCACTGCAAACAGAAGGAAAACTTGAAACAAAACTAACTCTTTTTTATTTTTTTTACGTTTGGAAACCCCCTCGGGCCATCACCCCACCGGCGCGGGGCGGTGTGTCGGAATCGAACCGACTAAAACCACACGGTGTGCCACTCTGCGCCTGAGATGAGAGGGTCCGAGAACTGCTGACATTAACACATTCGGACCCCTCCCAGCTACACTACACCAACCCGTTTGACCAGCCAGCGCGTGGTGTAGTATTCTAAGTCCTCTGTAAGGAAAGGCGTATGTCCAGCAGTGAACTATTAAAATATGCCACGTGCATAAAACCTCGGTACTATATATAGTATTTTAATATTCAAAAACTTTCGTATATGTTCTGACACACAAATTTAGATTTTAGTTTGTAACACTTTTTTTTGAAGATAGAAACTGTTAATACAGAATTGTAATAGCGCCATCATTGCGTATTGGTTTGCGATTATACTTTAGATACCAGGCGCGGTCAAGAAATTTAACTGCTCGTTCACCGATGATGAGCGAGATGGCGTACTAATGAATGTCAAGTTGGTGTCCCGTTTAGAATGTTTTTGTGGCTGCAGATGGCGTTCTTGATGATTTTATTTGAAATGATATGATTGGTTGAACTTCGTTTAGAATGACAGGTCTGTCAGTCATGTCAAAATGTAGGTGGGGTTTGGTTCTAGAAGTTTCGAATTGGAAACTATATAAAGGAGATTTTGAATCTCGAGAGTCCTTTTTCTACTCCTGACTCAAGAAGTGTTTATTGTGTCTGTCTATTATCATGTAGACTTTTAAATACTGTGTGTAATTTGTACACGCTTATAGTGGTAAGTTGGTGTGATTTTTTTGTCAAGCTTTAACATGTCTTTAGTTTCTATGAAAACATGCTTAGGAGGTCTATTTTATTTGTAGGGTCCAAGTATCCCGTCCAAATATCCCGTTCATGGGTACGTCTTCAAGTGTACCGTCCAAGTGTACCGCTCGAGGGCTCGAGGGTACGTCTCGTGGGCACACAGTTTACCTTTTCTGCACTGCCATGCCTTAAGGTAGGTCATGTAATTATTACGACGGGTGGCTGAATATCGACGGGTGGCTGAATATCGGGCGGAGAGAGGCATTCGCCCTCCGCCCGAAGAGGTACGCGAGTGGCGTGAAGCCGCCCGTCGAGCCACGATGGCTCGCTGGTCTTTCCGACTGGAGACTCCACGCGCTGGCTTTGCAGCCGTGGAGGCTCTCCAGCCGGTCATCCTCGAGTGGGCAGGGCGGCAGCACGGGACCCTTTCCTTCCGACTGACGCAGGTACTTTCCGGGCACGGTTGCTTCGGGAAGTACCTGCATTCGGTCGCTAGGAGGGAACTGAGTCCCGCCTGCCACCACCTGGACTGCAGTGAAGACTCGGCCCAGCATACGCTGGCGATCTGCCCCGCATGGGCGTCGCAGCTCCGGGCCCTCACTGCAGTCATCGGAGGAGATCTATCGCTACCGGCCGTCGTTCGCTCCATGGCCCGTAGTGATAGCAGTTTTACCGCGGTCGCAACCTTTTGCGTAATGTATCTCTAATAAATGTATCTCTTTCAATTTTTTAAAGAAATATATATTTATGTGTAACTGTGTTAATGTTGTTTCTCTGAAGTGATCCTTAGGGCTCCCACACACACACACATCTCTTACTCTCTATCTCCCTTTAATTTTACTTTTACTTTTACTCTCTTTTTTTAATAATAACTTTTAATTAATTTAAATAAGGCGCCCTGGGCTCATGCAAACTACCGCTGGGTGGCCGGTGAGTAACTTGCCTGATAGGTTAAGGTGTTATAAGTTTGGGATAGGTTAAGGTGTTATAAGTTTGGCTATTCTAGACGCACATATCACCAACAAGGTGTTGCTGAAAATCAGCACTGTATCGTAAATGGTGCAGCATTCGTTAGTCTCGCGGTTGGCGTGTGCGACTGCTGATCACGAGGTCTCGGGTTCGATTCCCGGGTCGGACCAAATGTTTGTATGATCTACAAATATTTGTTTCGGAGTTTGGGTGTTTTCTATGAATAATATGTATGTATTTACAAAAAAAAAAGTATGTATGCATTTGTATCAGTTGTCTAGTAGGTACCCATAGCACAAGCTCTACTTAGCTTGGGACTAGATGGCGTTGTGTGTTAGATATCCGAAATATTTATTATTATTCTTATTTTCCTTTGCCCCTTCCCACGTTAGATGGGGTCGGCTCTCCTTATCTTTCGGCGCCAGGATAGTCTGTCCTGGGTTGTCGGGTCAGGTAATTGGGTCTTCTTTATTAGATTGGCCATACTAGTCCACCAGGTCAAGGGCGGCCGTCCTCTTACTTTCTTGCCTTCCGGAAGTGCCAGTGCCTTCTGAACGACATGTTCATTGTCTCTGCGCATGACGTGTCCGTACCACCTTAGGCGAGTTTCGGTGAGCTTTTCCGGGATTGGAGTCACTTTGAAGCTACCTCGGACATATTCGTTTCGAATTTTGTCTAGCCTCGTAACTCCGCCCGACCATCTAAGCATCTTCATTTCGGCCACGTGCAGCTTCTGAGCATGTGTTTCCTTCACTGTCCAGCACTCAGCCCCGTATAACATCGCTGGTCCTACTGCTGTCTTGTACACTTTCCCTTTAGTGCGTAGGGGCATGCGCTGATCGCAAAGAACTCCAGTGAGTGTACGCAATTTTTGCCAAGCGACATTAATTCCGTGGGATACATCAGCTTCGACACTTCCGTCTCGCGTTACTATTGAGCCTAGGTATCGGAATTGGTCGACTTTTTATACTTGCGTGCCGTCCGGGTAGTAGACGTTGGCGCTGGTTGCTGTGTTGCTGAATTTGCATTCGAGGTGTTCCGTTTTGGATCTGCTTACTCGAAGTCCTGAGTTTTTCAAAGCCGTGATCCACTCGTTTAGTGAGATTTGCAGATTTGCAGGCAAACAAGAGATTCCAGGATATTTTTTGTAATATAGTCCATAACTATATTAAACAGCCAGGGACTCAGTGCTGAGCCTTGATGAACTCCCACTTTCACAGTGAATGCCTCACTAAGACCGGCTGGGCTTCTAACTTTAGTGTGGATATTGCGATACATATCTTGGACCAGTCGTATGTAGTCTTCAGGGATTACTTGCTCTCGCATTGCTTGCCACACGAGTCTTCTTGGGACTCGGTAGAACGCTTTTTTGAGGTCGATAAATGCGAAATGTAGGTCTTTCTTGTTCACACGATGTTTTTACATTAGTATCCTCACCGCCTGAATGGCATCCGTGGTTGATGTGGATGGGGTGAAGCCAAATTGGTTTGGTGTAATTTCGCAGATGTGCAAGAAGCGTCTATTTAGTATACGTTTCCACAGCTTCAAGGTATGAGAGGTTAGCTTTATGCCCCTGTAATTGCTGCACAGAGTAATATCACCCTTGTTTTTGTAGAAGGATACAAGGAAGCTTTGCCGCCAGGAATCTGGAATCGTGACGCTCTTCATTATTATATTGAACAGTTTTGTGAGTCATACTACTGCGATGGGGCCCAGAGCTTTCCAAAGATCTGCTGGAATCTCGTCGGGGCCCAGTGTTTTGTGTTTCTTCCTTTTCCGAACGGCCTGCTCTACTTCGCATATAGTGTTCAATCCTCTCGCCAATACAGCGATCACCTTGTGACGTTTACAATACCTATAGGCCCATGTTACAAGCATACAATCGCTAAAACTAGTTCACTGGCGAGAGCAATGAACCACGGCTGTTGCACCGTGTTCTTATTCTAAACTAATGCAGTATCAAGCACTTACTGGAGATGCGTGAAGTCCTTGATCTCGTCGGCCGTTGATGGGGTACCCCACTGCCGTTTGTCTTGCCGCGTTCACACATACATGCTCCAAAATGCTGTACAATCCTCCAAGGTATTTATAACACATTAGTAATTATAACACACCTGATTTAACTATCGCGGATCGCGCCTAATGGTAACGTGACTACTAAAACTTGCGAGTCCAAATCAGACCAATCATGACGGTAAACCACTAAAGGAACCGAATCTGAAGACAATTAGCTAAATATCAATTAAATGAACTTAAACCGGCAGTCAATTACGAAGCCCAGCTCGACCGATCCAAGCCTCTCAATGTTCTAACCTCAAACGTCAAAACGTCAAACAAGAAAAATGACAATCAAAAATGTTGCCATTACTATGACGTTAAATTTCTAACATATACTAACCTCCTGAATCGGACCCTGTACTGGTGCCGAGGGATCGAATGCTTGGCTGGGAAATTCCTTATTGAACAGCTTCTTATAGTATTCGTGCCATCTTTTATTAATGTCTTCATGTGTAGTGATCAGCGTGTTGTCTTTGCTTTTAATAAACTTATTGGCCTTAAAGTCTAAACTTGATCTGTGTCTATTTTTGGCCAATCTGAAGACGTCGGCATCCTATGCTCTGAATATCTCAAAGAAGCCTGACGGTGGGGTTTTTTATCGGAGTTTCCTTCTCCGGCCTTGTGGGTCCGCGGGAGGTATTTTATTTCCTTCCTACCCATCAGTCGAGAGCAACTACTACAGATGATCCCTACCTCCGGGATATCCCCTATCCGCCACCTGGGGACGCGGTCTCTAGGGAATGAGGCTACCCCGAGACGAAATATTTATTATTATTATTATTTATTATTATTTAGCAATAAGCTGAGCGGCATCTGTTTTTAATGTACACTGCGACGCAACTGGAGAGCAAATCTTTGTATTGTGTTTCTAATAGCATTTAATTGGTTAATTTAGTAACGTTTTTATTGGACAGTAACATTGTAATATACTAACATAGGTTAAGGAAATTGTATACTAACACCATGGACTTTGTCTGAAAATAAAGATTTATTATTATTATTAACTAGTTGTTGCCCGCGGCTCCGCCAGCGTATATGTCAGTTATCGCGGCAAATAGTAGCCTATGTGTTATTCTGATATAAATTTCTACACATTCTCAAAATCTATATCTATACTAATATTATAAACGCGAAAGTTTGTAAGTAACTATGGATGGATGGATGGATGTTTATTACTCTTTCACGCAAAAACTACGGAAGGGATTTGGATGAAACTTTACAGTAATATTAAGCTATATTACTGTAAAGTATATAGCCATCCATAGTTACTTACAAACTTTCGCGTTTATAATATTAGTATAGATATAGATTTTGAGAATGTGTAGAAATTTTATATAAATTATTACATTATTAAGTTTATAACCACATGTATTACCTACTACTGTATTTAATACTAAACTGCTGTTTTACTAAGTCTGTAAATGCCTCAATTATAGAATAATAACGCATAGAAAGATAGCTTCATACAAGCGCCCTGTCAAAAATGAAGCACTGAACCGATTCACATAAGTGTGACGATTACGTAGGTACGCGCGGCGATACGCACACATGCAAACGGAATATTGAAACAAAACATTTCTATTTTGACCGAATTCTTTACAAAATACTGTGAAATATTAAAAACTTACCTGTGAAAAGTGATGTTATCACACTTCTTTTGTTTTTCAGATGCGTTGTGACCCAATTTAATTGAACAAACCGTCATAATTGTTTTTTTTTTCGCGAGACACGTTCGGCGTACTTTGACCTTGAACACTGTGAAGCGGCCCGGCGCCGCGGCGTTTGGCGCCTTAAATGGCTCCATTTGAGGTGCGTCCAATGGACGCGCGGGTTCGGTTTCTATGTGTTATTATTCTAAGGCCTCAATACTGTATTATGTCCCGATTCATTCTATAACATGTTGTATTGCATGTCGTTAAAAAATGTTTTTTCTTTCTATTTTAATTTTCTCCTTAACATGCGGGCCAAGAAATATGCAGATGTCAATAGTAATCTAAACAGTAAAGTAAGCACGTAAAAGCTGTCTCTCTGATCCTTACTCAGTCGTGTCAGAAAACCGTCCCATCGGATTATGAGAGTGAGGAAACAGAGAGTGCACCTGTGTTTGCGCACACACTTGTGCACTATAATATTATCTCCTACGTAGTTGGCTGGTCTAGCTGGCCGTAATCGGCTAGATTAACATGTATACATACGTAATATAATCTATATAGTAAGACTGAAGTCACAGGCATCAGATTTTTCATTTATTTTTCTCTTGCTATCTAGTTGAGGTAATAATGCCTTAGTACATATTTTTCTCTTTTTTCTCTAAAGCTTTCGTTATATGACTTGTCCACATTTCATCTATTAAGTTTTATTGTTTGTAGTGTTAGAAGGGATTTGGTACCGCCCTCCGGCAGAGAGGGTTGGTCCATCCCCTTCTAGAGGAGATAAAAGCGGAGGGATACTGCGCTACCCAATAGTATTAAGATTGTGAACATACTGTGTGGTTATTTGTGAAAAATATAAGAAAAATAGTAGCAATACTTAGTGGATAGATGTTTAAGCCATATTTTTGTTGAACAAGGCTATTTATTGAAGATGTGTTAGTGAAATAATTTTATCAATTTTATTTTGAAAACGTAAGTTTTTTTAGTATTTAATTTCATACCAATTATTTAAAATTAGGTTATTCTTAATTTATTTTCATTAACTATCTCCACATTTAATAAAAATTAAATGCTTCTGCGTATAAAATTGTCACATGAAAATAAATTTGTTTCAAATTACTAATTTTACAAGCTAAATAACTGTCGAGAATACTGGTATACCCTAAATATCTAGTGTGCATTGAGCTAAGTCTTTATTAATACCTACTACAAGCGAAAAAGTACTTGGTCATATTCATCAATGCATGGGGTCATTTATCAAGTAAGGAGGTAGTTTTTGTGAAGAGTACTTCATAATAACAAATTTTGCGACAGGACAGGACAGACCACAAGTTTATGTAAAATAAAAGGGTTTTAAGATAAAAAAAGTAACAATGGGGGCTTATTGAGGAGTGACTCTACGGCTACGAAGTAGTCGTAGATGAGCTACGTAGTCACGTATCACGTGATAGTGAACTAAGTCGATGTGAAACTACTTTCTTTAGTCACAATAGATAACATTACACTTTTAATAATAATAATAAATTGTATATGTATATTTAAAATTTGTAATGCACATGTAATTGAAATGTAACAAAGAGAATAATAATAAATATTTTAGACATCTTACACACAACGCTATCTAGTCCGCTAAGCAGAGCTTGTGTTAGGTAGGACTAGACAACTAATATAAATACAAATATACTTTTTTTGTAAATACATACATATTATACATAGAAAACACCCAAACTCCGAAACAAATATTTGCAGATCATACAAACATAAAATGTCACAATATGTTGCTTTATTATACACCACATTAATTACAAAGTTTAAAGCTAGGAGGTACAAGTGGCGGCCTTATTACTTCTATACAATCTCGAGCAGGCAGGAGTCACAAGCGCGTAGATCAAATCGCATTATTATTTTATATTTAGTACCTGGATGATCGACCTTATTTTTTTTTCTTTAAATTTTCTAAAAATGAATACCAGCTAGATCGTTTATCGCACCCGAAACCCCATGCGTACTAAATGACATGAAAATCGTTGAAACCTTTTCCGAGATTCAGATTATAAATAAATCCAAGAATTGCTCGTTTATAGGTATTAGATTTAGGACGAACAACAGCTATTACTAAGATTATATACATATCATCTTTCACAGTCACTGGAAAGCTAATTACAAGTCTTCACTTATAGAAATACATTAGAGTAACAATGTAAGTGTGATCGGACACAATTTCTAGCGTTTCGAAGATTATTTGTGGTCGATTACTATACTTTGTCCAATCGTTTATTTTCTTTTTGACAGGTCACGCCTATAAATTACCCTTTTTTTTTCTGAAAAATGTACTACAGTAATGTCGTACTTTATTGACGGTGACGGTACTTTAGTAAAGTGGCCTGTGCATAACAAAAAACCACAGACTATAAAACAGTACTTGAAATACGATAAATCGATCATATGATAAAAATAATTTGACTTCATGTAAATATTTTTTCTGTAAATTTAATAATAAAAGGAAATAAAAATAGTATCTATGACTCAAAGATTGATTATTTGCAAGGAGTTAATTCGAAATCTTGGAATTTAAGATCAAACCAAGAGTAAAGAACAATAACTCTGTTCATTCATCTAATTTACTGATTCATTATTTATATTTTTGTTTATTTGTTACTTAATATAAAAAACTAATAAAGGAATAATTAATATTTAAACTAAAAATATTTAATTAAATCGATTGAAAGTTCTTCATAAATAGAATCGCTTTTCATTTCAAATCGAATCGGTAATGTGTGAGGGCGTCACTAATTTCGAAAATTCTTGAACTGTCAAAAAGAAAATAAAGGAATGGACAGAGTATAATTCATACGTGAAGATCTGGGGGCACGGTCGTGCCCCCGCCAAGACGAGCCAAGCGAAGCGCAAGGGCACTACCTACCTTTTCTCGAAGTGTTTCGTCGTTTTTTTGAACCCTCATAACTTTGGTTCCCGATATACCAGATCGTTCAAATTCTCAGAATATGGTGTTACCAATAGACTAATCAAACATACAAAGTTTCAATTACATAGCTCTAATACCTTACATTTTATTGATACCTAAAATACACCGATTTCGTCACTGACACACTGATGATCATCAAAACTGTTAGGGTACTTCCTGAAGTGCTAGAAAGCTGAAATTTGGTATGTTAACTAAGTTTAGTATACAAACAACAAAAAAATTCTTAAACCTATTACTTTTGCTCCCAAACCCCCAAATTTGGGGGGTGGAAGTTTGTATGAGACTTTCACAATTTTTTATGCTAGAGGTTTTATTTTTGGTACACGGACTTTTTCGAGAGAAGAAAGAAGATGTACGAGAAATACACCCCAAAAAAAGAAAAAAAAACTGCCTTATGCAACTTTCAAAAAGAAATGAAATCCCACCAAAAACATTTTTATGTAAAATGTTGCCAAGACGACTGCATACGGCTCACCCTGTGAAAAAGATATCAGATCTCATGTAGAGCCAAGGTTCTGAATCACACGCCCTAACTCTACCAACCCTAACTTCATAAACTCTACATCTCAGTGAAACTGTATGGCTTGGCTGTTTCGTAACTTCAGAAACTAAATATTCGTATAACACATTACTTTAGAAACTAGATATTTGTAAACACAAAAGGCATTCGTCTCCCTCGTGACGGTATGGTAGCGAAACGGCGAAGCCATACATTTTCACTGAGATGTAGAGTTTATGAAGTTAGGGTTGGTAGAGTTAGGGCGTGTGATTCAGAACCTTGGCTCTACATGAGATCTGATATCTTTTTCACAGGGTGAGCCGTATGCAGTCGTCTTGGCAACATTTTACATGAAAATGTTTTTGGTGGGATCAGTTTATCTACGGAGTTTGCACTTACCTTAGTTACAGTGAGCTGAAGTGAAGAAGCACAGAGAACTGAATTCGAAGATTGAACTAGTTGCCAATATATTTAAGAGCACTCACTTCAAAATAACGATTACCATAGATGTTCATGATAACCGAGGCCAACGGCTTAACGTGCTCTCCGAGGCACGGGTGTGATACACCGTCAAACTTCCATACACCGGACTGTTTTCAAGAATTTCTTGTAAGGATAACCCCACAAAACTGTGGTCCGACCTGGGAATTGATCCCGAGACCTCTTGATTGTCAGTCGCAAACGCTAACAGCTAAACCAACGAGGCAGTCATAGCAAGCATAACAATCAATAAGACCAGTGATCACAATAAAAAAAAAATGTGTTCATACTTTTAAAAATTAAAATATCATTAAACGGTTAAACCTCAACCTGCTGATGCACATATCGCAGCAAAAATTTTAAGTGATAAAAAAATAGAAAATATACCTAACAAACAACAAAGGTCTATTATTGTAAAAAAAAACTTATTTTAGGTGTCGAATCAGATATTGACCATATCAGAAAAACAAAATACCCTATGTTTGCTTTTATGTTATCAAATCGTGATGCAGAGTAACAATTAGTTTCGGATCAACGTGTAAAGTATATGTATGTTTAAAACATTGTCTCAAATCGGATTTAAATAAATAAATAAATATTGCGGACATCGAAAACACAACGACATCTAGTCCCAAGCTAAGCAGAGCTTGTGTTATGGGTACTATACAACTGATATTAATACATACATTTTTTGTAAATACTTACATATTATACATAGAAAACACCCAAACTCCGAAACAAATATTTCCAGATCATATAAACATTTGGTCCGACGCGGGAATCGAACCGTAGTCGCGTATGCGACTGCTGTGCTTGAGGTCTCCTCAAGCACAGCAGTCGCATACGCTACCACTACGCCACCGAGGCAGTATTTAAGTAAATGTAACTAAAAATATATTGTTATAATACTTAAAATATGTCCATGAAAAATATAGATACATGTATATAATAGGTCTTTACCTACGAAATTGCCGTTTGTATGCAATAAGTGAAGGTACTTATTTTTTCAAACTTTAGTCTATATTCATTTAACAACAATCCTATCAGACTACTTAATACGCGTTCTTTGAGAAATTATCTGAAGTAGTTTCCTGAACAAACTATGTAGGTACCACAAAACGAATCGATTCGATACGGTTAACGGACATGATTCGATTACTAGGGGTGCCAAAAGGGTTGCACTATTGGGGGCGATATAAAAAGAATAAATACGGATTTATTATCCCCTAAAGAGCTCGCTTAAGAGTAAAGTGTGAACGCTTGTTGTATTATTTATCCGTAGTTCTTCACCCTTGCGGCCAGTAAATTTGATTCGATCGGGAATCAAAACATACGCATCTCAAGGGTATTAGAAGAAACAGTGGTTAGAATACGTCATATCAATATTTATACCTTCCCTACTTTGCCCTCTAACTGTTTGCATTTGTTATTATTTTTTCAATATAAGATATATTTAATACAAAAATAGTTACACTAACTGGTGCTTTAGTTTACGTCTCAAAAATACTTACATATTATACGTAGAAAATATCCAAACTCCGAAACAAATATTTGCAGATCATACAAACATTTAGTCCGACCTAGGAACCAAACCCGAAAATAATTAATTTGAAGTACAACATCAAGCCAATTGCAGGTTTTCACGGATTGCAAAAATTGCGTTAAAAACATAAAGTTCTGGAACACTAAACAACACGGCACTACACCTGTAAAATAAATAATATAATGAAATTATAAATGATGTAACTAGCCCATCTCTGTTTTATTAACCGATTTCCAAAAAGGAGGAGGTTCTATGTTCCACTGTATGTTCTTTTTTTTTTTTATGTATGTACACCGATTACTCCGTCAGTTGTGGACCGATTTTGAAATTTTTTTTATATTCGAAAGGGTAAAAAGGCTTCCGAGGTGGTCCCATTGCCAGCATATCAGGATCTGATGATGGGATCACAGGGAAATCGAGGGAAACCCTCATTTTTTATAGGCACATACTATGTTTTACGTATATTTTCTGAAGTTACACCGGTATTTGCGTCTGGTAGTCATCATTTTATGATGATGAGCTGATGATGTAAGGTACAACTCCTTAACGGTTAGGAGTTGGAGGATAAATATTTAAATATCATATGTATGTATGTTACCTTTCGTCGTATTCTTTCAAATTATTTAGGTAAGCTGATGATGGAAGGTGGAAGGTACAACTCCTCAACGGTCAGGAGTTGGAGGATAATTCTTTCAATTCCATACGTATCTAAAGACCTTTAGTAGTATACTTTAAAGTTATTTAGGTAAACTGATGATAGAAGGTTAAACTCTTCAAGAGTTACGGATTAGAGGATAATTTTAATATTAAACGTACGTATAGACCTTAATTTGTATTCTTGATGATGAAATTTGACGAAATTGTTCAGTTTACTACTTACCTACGATTGTTTGCACAAAAAATTGAAAAATAAAAACTTTTTATAAAAAAAAAACCTACTTCCAAAAAACATCCAACGAAAACTACCTGACAAAAAACACCAAAAAGCGTAAAATAAACTAGTTCTTCATAAATTGCCTATACCTACCTAAAATCTGTTTGAAGTCGGTGCTAAGCCAAAAAGAATACAACCGAACAATTACAAAAGTCTAAGCAATAGTCACTTGGCACCGACTTCAAGCAGATACTAGGTACCTAGCACACATTATAATACTACTATTTAAATGAATAAAGAATTAGGTATAGGCAATTTATGAAGAACTAGTTTACTATATACATAGATAGTAAGGTGCCTTTGTTTCAATAAATTGCGTAGTGATGTATGTAGCTAAAATTTATATTCTGCTCTATGATTTACCTTGAAGTTACAGGTGAGATAACTGAGAAAGAACGAAGGCCATCAAGGAACAGGAAAGGGCCTTTGCAGATTAATTCTCAGTGTACATGGTGTATCAAAGCTTCAGCGTTGAAAATACTATTAGCTAAGACTTTTTTTTATCAGTCTTATTCTTTATTTTAACTACTACAGCAAATATTTTGTACAGATATGGATAGACAAAACTACATCTAATATATAAAATTCTTGTATAGCGGTGTTTGTTACCAAACTCCTACGTAAACGGCTGTACCGATTTTTATGAAATGTTGTGTGCAGGCCTGAGAATCGGCCAACATCTATTTTTTATACCCCTAAATGATAACGGTGACCCAATTTTTTATGTCATAACAACGTTTGCCGGGTCAGTTAGTTTAATAATAAATAAAATAGGCGGTCTTATCGCTTACGAAGATCTCTTACAGACAACCTTTACAAGGTATGAATGTTCTAATTATATGTTCTATTTTGTTTACAGACTATAATGAAGAGTTGGCTTGAAACCGCCAGCGGCATGGAGGATGGTTCTCTCCCGTGCTTGCTGGCCGAGCCTCGGGAAGCACTGCTGCCCATTACGGGTAGAGAAAACTTGGCACCAAGGAAAAGGTAATTTACAATAAAAGACATAATATACACATTTTTTTATTATTTGAAAGATAAAAAACTCACTATAATCTAAATATAACCTTTTTGAAGGGAAACTTATTTGCGCGCATGTGGGAAATTTTTTTACGGATCAAAGGCAATAAATGTGACACGAAAACATGGGACGTTTTTGTCCAAAAAGAGGGAAAGAGCGTTGGCGCAATGATAGCGTAAGCGACTGTTGTGCATGAGGTCTCAGGTTCGAACAATGTTGGTATGATACGCAAATATTTATTTCGGAGTTTGGGTGTTTCTATGTATAATGTGTATTAAATTATTTACAAAAAAAACGTTTAAATGTATTTAGACCAGTTGTCTAATACCGATAATACAAGCTCTGCTTAGTTTTTGACTAGATGAAATAATGTGTTAGAATATTAGATGTCCGAAAATATTTAATTATTTAAGCATTTCGGTCAGAGAGATTTATTGATAAGTAAAAATAATATAAATAATTTATACTCTCGATTGTCGGCACTTGATGGAACTTGTTATAATACATTCTAGAATTAAAATCACTTGTACTTATTCCACTATTTAATTTTTCTTAACGACCGGTTTCGCCTTATGGCATCATCAAAGGTATTATTTTGTACTATCAGATATTCAACCGATACGCGAGGTGGCGGATGACCACGACTGTTGGTCGATGCTTTACCGCCACGCTCAAATTTATCACAAGCATTAACAGTCTTATCACAGTTGCGACAATCTTATAAAATTAAATTTATTAAAGCACCAGCTGCCTAATCGATAGCGAGTCTAAAAAGATAAAGGGATTATCTATTATAATAAAATTATACAACGAGAACGCTTTACTATATAGTTCGCCCTGATGTCGCACGGTGATGGGACAAAGACTCGATGTGGTCGTGTCTATGGTTTATGATGCGTGCGTTGCTAAGAAAACCCTATTTTAACTGTAACTCGCACTTACTAGATACTTCTTTAGCAATAAAAGGTGTATTATAAGAATGTAGTATAAGAAGTACTTGGATGTATGTTTTATTATTTTTTATTTTTTTAAAGTGCCTTTTAAAGCCTCGATGGATTGATTTATCGCCCTCGAAACCCCTTCATATGAAATTTCATGAAAATCGTTGAAGCCGTTTCCATAATTCAGATTATATATACCATGTGTCGCAAAATTCAACGATAAGCGGGCGCCAAAAGGTAGACATGCTCATGAGTACATAAGGAAAAATAATAAAAAATATACCTAGTTTTTTTTTTAGTTACAAGAAAAATTTAGAATTTCTTTGACAATTTATACCTTTTATGTCTACCTTTAGGCGCCCGCTTATCGTTGAATTTTGGGACACCCTGTATACAAGAATTGCTTGTTTAAAAGTATTAGATAATAAACACATAATATACACATCGAAACTGATTTAAATAAATTTATATCCCATTCCTAACTTGTTTGGAAGATTGGCGTTAATTTCGTTTCTAGCATTAAATGGTTGGTAATATAATTAATCCTAAATTGTTGTATTCTAAGAATGACTGCACAGATAGCGTAGCGGTTTAAGCGGTTACCTCGTCGTTTCCTACGCACTGTGTACAGTGAGTTCGATTCCCACATGGGACATGACTATAAAATTTGTGAATTGCATATGCAATTTAGAAATTTGTATACCCTTTCATGTATATCCGGAAAGTCTCGCGAAGAGCAATATTTGTAAATAAAATAAATAAATAAAGATTTCGTAGGGAGCTGAATTTGAATATTCAATCTCCTACAAAATAATTAATCCAAAATAATAGTAGTTATTTATTTAATGTAACATTTATCTAAATTAATATCTTTTATGTCCATAGGGACAGGACCCTAGAGCCATGTGCAATATCAGAAGAAGCATATCTCTCTAGTGGCACGGGATCTCCATGTGCTGGACTCTCCCGCGAAGAACGCCGCAGGAGACGAAGAGCCACCCTCAAATACCGAACGGCCCACGCTACCAGGGAAAGAATTCGCGTAGAAGCCTTTAACGCCGCATTCGGATCTTTGAGAAAATTACTTCCAACTCTGCCACCTGACAAAAAACTGTCTAAAATTGAAATACTTCGATTAGCGATTTGTTATATCGCTTATCTTAATCACGTGTTAGATGCATAGTTATGTTTTTATTATCATTATTAACGATTTTCTTGTTATGATTATTTTATCGGAATTAAATATTTTAAGACATTGCGTACACCTTAATAAAATTGTTTTTAAAAAAATCAGAAAAAATGCGTATTTATAGATACATATCTAATATTATACGGGTGTACAGTGGTTAAATCAAGTAAAATCATAGACTTTAATATTTCAATTAGGAAATATTAAAAACATTATTTTCTATGCTATTTCGATAATGGATATGTTGAAAACTAGATCTACTATACTCACACAGTAGAGATAGTAATCAATAACTATGCATATAACATTAGAGCCATGGCAAGAATCTACACAAGTTAATAAAAAAACGCATGTTTTCTCTTGTAAAGAAACTGCTCTCTTTCTGGTCTATTGTATAAAATGTTTTGTTTATATCTGTTGTGGTGTATATAGAAAAGAGAAAAATGAAACGAAAGAGTATAAAAATTATGTATTTATTTTTAACCTATAGTAGATAGAGATAGACCTAATTACAATGGTATTATTTACTCTATACATGTATGTCAATAGTGATTCACTTACACAGCACAATTAACTTAATCAGACATATTGCAATCCTTAGTTAGTAACTCTATTCACACAGTAGCTACTACACAATCAACAACAATTTCATTTCTTTTTAATAAATAAATATTCCAAGTAACTTAATAACACTGGGAAGAACACCATACCGTGTAAAAATGCTAAAATAACCAAACTAAAGTTCATTCTAAAGAAGAATATTTCAATTAACTCCGTATATGAAAATGCTAAAACTATTATTGGAATATTAGTGAAAGTTATACCAGTTATAATTGTAGGCCCTACTGCCTGTAGAGCACCTTCCGCTCTTTCTCCAGGAGGACGGTTGCTAGTAGCAAAGGCGTAGGCCATGTGCGTGCAAAATTCCACAGCTATACCGATTGATACAATTAAGTTAACAAGAGAAACAGCGTTTAGTGGAATACTCCAAATGTACATCACACCCATCATATTTACAAGGACGAGAATTGAAGTAAAAATTACCGCAAATGTTGTCAATAAATTGAACCCAGATGCTAACAGCTTAAAGCCAACCGCACCAAGGAGACAGTACCCAATAGAGGCCCACGTGTTACCCCACATGTATAAATATTGTTCATAAAACACGTAAAAGACTGAGTAAGGGAACACTTCAACGTCGGCACCTGTATGTTTTAGAATTGCCTCTGTTATATTAGCACTAACCTCATATCCATATTTGATGGCCGTTATGTAATCTTTTGAAGTACCCAATGTTGAGTGATATGCCATAAAATTAGTGTCATGTACAGTAGCTATACCTTCAGAATCTAACACATAATTAACGGAACTGGAATAGCTGGCTAATCCTGCACTGGTACAAACCTGTGAGGGTGTATCTTGTAAAAAGAATGGTATATACTTCTGGAAAGCTTCTTTACTTGGTCTTAAACCATTAGCAAAATCTTCATACCTATCGATTACACAGGGTGCACATTCCGGTGAAGTATCTGCACTCTGACAAAAGCCACCATTTGTAGTATTGTATCTACAACAAGAAGCCAAATTAGTCCAATCTACGAAATCATCCAACCAAGAGTTAGAACTCCTTGAGATGTATGTTATATCACTGTGTTGCGCTGCTAGAAATATTTGTGTGAATAAGGAATCATCGTTACACAATTGACCACCACAAATTACATTTTGATGTTCAGGGTTTGTCATATTTAAACCACCTTTGAGTACGAAGAATACTGGTGGCCCAATTATCATTATGTTATTAACGGCTTCCAAATATGAATAAACATAAGAATCTCTAGGTAGTGCTAGTTGCTGATCTAGTCCGATTTCTATCTGTGGTATCAAAACTACGCTAAAAGAAGCTATAAACATGAAAATAATTACTACTATGATTTTTACTCGCCAGTTAAGAATGAACTTAGAATAAGGCTCCATTAATCTTTTGGTAACACTCTTATGAGGTGTGTCGGAGTGTAAAGGATTTTCATCATCTAATATTTTTCTTTGAACACAACAGAATAGATCATATCTATTTTGAGACGATCGTTTATAGTCAATAGATAATATCGCTACTACTGTAGTGATTTGAAAAATGAAAAGGTACGTTAACGAAAGGGATGCAAATATAGCGAAAGTTACAACGGCAGGGAAATTGGCAAGACTGCCAATAGCGAAACAGGTTATTTGAGTAACAGAGGATACAAATATAGATGGACCAATGCGTTTAAACATTTTCTCGAAAATCAATCTTCTCTTTTTTTCAAAACTCATGTCTTCATTAAACTCGTTATACGTTTTTATTTCGCCTTCTATATCAGACAGTGCATTAACCATGAGAAAAACATTATCAATACCAACAGATAAAACAAAAAATGGTATAACATTTATAGCTAGCAATGTTAATGTAATACCAGCATAACCCATCGTACCAATAGCACAAGCAATGGCAGCAACAACTACCAAAATACTGCACAAACCCACTGCTATTTTACTGTCAAGAAACCACGTCTTACAAGATCTAATATTTCCCAAAGCCACCACTACATAAATAAACATTAGAACATAACTAATGGCAATGGGCACAATTTCTGCAACGGACACTCGTCGAATTTCGTCTTCAACTGACCGTTCTGCTGCAAACGCTACAGTAACATAGTCAGGTTTGTCATTCTGGATATAGTTGTGTAATAAATTTATAAAATTCAGTTCCCACTCTAGTACAGGTCCAAGTTGTTCCTCTAAATTAAAATTTGAAATGGGAAAATTAATGAGTAGAGTATTAGCACTCAAAATATTGTCCCCTTCATATCCCCCAAATGTAAGTTCTGGATCTGCACCACCACCCCAGGATGCTAAACAATTTAAGCCGAAGTGGTTGTTTAAACATGATTGAATTGCATTGAGGTAGGTCGAGTTATCTGGATTGTCCCTGCCATTACCCAAGTAAACAGATACAGACATAGAAACACATTCATCTAATCTCTGCTCAGCACCGCGAGGTCGGGCAGGGGCGTAGCAAACTTGTTGTAAAGTAACACCGCCGTCGTTTTGTCCTATGTCTATTATGGCATCTTCCAATTTTATTAATTCTTTAACGGCCTCAAATCTAAAGGCTGGTCCATAAGTTACATTATTAACCTCAAAAGGATCTAAATCGAATGTTAAGAAAACTTGAGCAGCACGATAGAATGGACCAAACCTTGAGTTGAAAAAATCTAGTTCTTGACGACTTCGCGAATTTGGGGCCGACCAAAGCTCTATAGGGTTAGCTGTAATATTTAAGCTTAATATACCTCCCGACATAGCAAATACAAGCCAAGTTGTTAACATAATCATAACAACTGGATAACTTGCGGATATTCCACCTATTTTCGAAAACACAGTTTGAAAAAAAGTAACTATAGAATTTTGACTCGAATCAAAAGTCTGATTTGAAGACTTTGTATTAACAAGTCTATTTGATCTATATTCGAATAAACATATAATTATAAATATTATAACAGTCAACACGAAGAATGCTATTCCTACACCGAATCCAATACAGTTTACGGATAGAATAGTACATTGTTCTGAAACCACAGGTTCAGTACCTATAGGACATGATACGGAACAATCCGCGCAGCTACAAGGAGGATCGTCACCATATGTCTCATTACATGTCAAAGCAGATACACTCATAGAATCTTCTGTAGTGGGCCATCTCAAAATATCAACTTGCACTGGAGCTAATGGGTTATTTGTTGTATCGCCAAGGAATCCGAACCAAGCATCGGCATCGCACACCGGAGCGGCTCCACACATCATGTTTATAGCAGGCACACCTGTCTGAGGCACAACGACACCCACACACGATGCGTGAGCATTTACCATGAAATCTTCATGTAGTCGGTATGAAATCGCGTCAACATAGGCTATTCCATCCGTAGTTGTCTCGGTTTTTACTTCAAGAAACCGTGACTGGTCTGGGGAACAGTTCATTTCACAAATCTGTCTTGCAAAGTTCCTGAAACATGCTGGACAGCGGCCAAGAATACCTTCGGCAAGTTGTAATGATTCGGTCATCCCTATTAATTGGGGCAGTGTACAACAAGTGCGTACTTCATTATCGGGTATCCTATTGCCCTCGGAGTCATGAGTAAATGTCGGGCATCTGTGGTTGAGAATTTCTATGGCACGTGTCGCATCTTCACCCACCATGTCGTCTATTAGGACTGGAGCCTCTATGTCAACGGGGCATTGTCTTGGGAAACCTCCAATTGTAGCGCAATTATCCCGCATACGACAATTTGCCAACGCACCACACCACAGGTTCACAAATAATAATAGTAAGCCACAAAACTTCATTTTGATTGATTAACACGTATTGTTAGTTAATATTTTAGTGATACATGGTCACAGTCGACAGACACGCGCGTCGGCCTATACTACACTCATTGAAAAGAACTTTTATGCTTACATTCGATATTAATCTAACAGCTAAGTCTGTCGATAACATATCAAATTAACGCAGGTGTGAGATAAGCCCATCACGATTTGCAATTTGGTGCTTTATGTTACTTATATTTTTATCTTCAGAAAGATGAGTAAAGAAATTGACCAAATCTAAAATGAGTACAGGTGTTTTAAAAATTTAAAAGTCAAGGCCGGTCTCGAATTTTTTAAATCTTTTTAATTAGTAGTAGCGGTTAATCTGTTACTAATCTTAAATTACAAGCTTTTTTCGAGTTAACAACATGCGGTAAATTGTATTTAAATGATAAGTTAAAAAAATACATGCAAATGAACTTCAATAACTTAATTTGGATTTAGAAAAATAATTTTATTCAACATATTTAGAATTGAAATAATTGAAACCAAGTATAACTGTTCTGGTAGTAATCCATCAATTTCTTTCGTGCCATTGCATACTTCTTAAATACATATTTTGCTTAATAAACAAATTAGTTAATGAATGTTTCATGTCATTATGATTGCGAAAAGAACTGCTCTTTTTCGGATTTATTGTATAAAATGTTATGTTCGTATTTAAGCATGATGTGTAGTAAATAAGAAAGTTAGAATTAAAAGAAAGAGTTTTAAAATTACGTATTTATTTTAAATCTATAGCGGATGGACATATACCCAATTAGATGTCCGAAATATTTATTTATTATTATATTTATATACCCAATTCCAGTGGCATTATATACTCTATAACAGTATGTACTGATTTACGTACACAACCCAATTAACTTAATCAGACATATTGCATTACTTAGTTAGTTATTCTATTAACACAATGGTTACTACACAATTAATAACATTATTTCTTTTTAACAAATAAATATACCAAATAACTCAATAAAATCGGAAAGAACACCATACCGTGTAAAAACGCTAAAATAACCAAACTAAAGTTCATTCTAAAGTAAAATACCTCTATTAATTCAGTATAAGAAAACGCCAAAACTATTATTGGAATATTAGTGGAAGTATAACAGTATAAACCTATTTATGTATACAACACAATTAACTTATTCAGACAAATTGCATTTCTTAGTTAGTTATTCTATTAACACAATGGTTACTACACAATAAATAATATTATTTCTTTTTAACAAATAAATATTCTAAATAACTCAATAAAACAGGGAAGAACACCATACCGTGTAAAAACGCTAAAATAACTAAACTAAAGTTCATTCTAAAGAAAAATACCTCAATTAATTCCGTATAAGAAAATGCTAAAACTATTATTGGAATATTAGTGAAAGTTATACCAGTTATAATTGTAGGCCCTACTGCGTGTAGAGCACCTTCCGCTCTTTCTCCAGGAGGACGGTTGCTAGTAGCAAAGGCGTAGGCCATGTGCGTGCAAAATTCCACAGCTATACCGATTGATACAATTAAATTTACAAGAGAAACGGCGTTTAGTGGAATACTCCAAATGTACATCACACCCATCATATTTACAAGAACGAGAACTGAAGTAAAAATTACAGCAAATGTTGTCAATAAATTGAACCCAGATGCTAACAGCTTAAAACCAACCGCACCAAGGAGACAGTACCCAATAGAGGCCCACGTGTTACCCCACATGTATAAATATTGTTCGTAAAAGACGTAAAAGGGTGAGTAAGGGAATACTTCAACGTCGGCACCTGTATGATTTACAATTGCTTCTGTTATACTAGCACTAACTTGATATCCATATTTCACGGCCGTTATGTAATCTTTCGAAGTAAACAGTGGACTATGGTAAGCCATGAAATTAGTGTCATGTACAGTAGCTTTTCCTTCGGAATCTAACACATAGTTAACAGCAGCCGAATAACTGGCTAATCCAGCACTGGAACACATTTGTGAGGGTGTATCTTGTAAAAAGAATGGTATATACTTCTGAAAAGCTTCTTTACTTGGTCTTAAACCATTAGCAAAATCTTCATATCTATCGATTACACAGGGTGCACATTCCGGTGAAGAATCTAAACTCTGACAAAAGCCACCGTTTGTGGTATTATATCTACAACAAGAAGCCAAATTAGTCCAATCTACGAAATCATCCAACCACGAGTTAGAACTCCTTTCGATGTATGTAATATTACTGTGTTGCGCTGCTAGAAATATTTGTGTAAATAAGGAATCATCGTTACACAATTGCCCACCACAAATTACATTTTGATGTTGGGGGTTTGTCATATTTAAACCACCTTTGAGTACGAAAAATACCGGTAGTCCAAGCATCATCAAATTATTTACAGCTTTTATATATGAATAAACATAAGAATCCTTAGGTAGAACTAGTTGTTGATCTAGTCCAATCTCAACTTGTGGTAACAATACTACACTGAAAGAAGCTATAAACATAAAAAGAATTACCACTATGATTTTTACTCGCCAGTTAAGAATGAACTTAGAATAAGGCTCCATTAATCTTTTGGTAACACCCTTGTGAGGTGTTTCGGAGTGCAAAGGGTTCTCATCATCTAATAGTTTTCTTTGAACACAACAGAATATATCATATCTATTTTGAGAAACTCGTTTATAATCAATAGATAATATGGCTACTATTGCAGTTATTTGGAAAATAAAAAGGTAAGTTAGCGAAAGAGATGCAAATATAGCGAAAGTTACAACTGCGGGAAAATTGGCAAGACTTCCAATAGCGAAACAGGTTATTTGAGTAACAGAGGATACAAATATAGACGGACCAATGCGTTTAAACATTATCTCGAAAATCAATCTTCTCTTCTTTTCAAAGTTCATGTTTTCATTGTACTCATTATATGTTTTTATTTCACCTTCTATGTCAGACAGTGCATTAACCATGAGAAAAACATTATCAATACCAACAGATAAAACAAAGAATGGTACAACGTTAATAGCTAACAACGACAATGTAATACCAGCATAACCCATCGTACCAATAGCACAAGCAATGGCAGCAACAACTACCAAAATACTACACAATCCCACTGCTATTTTACTGTCAAGAAACCACTTCTTACAAGATCTAATATTTCCCAAAGCTACTATTACATAAATAAACATAAGAACATAACTAATGGCAATTGGCACAATTTCTGCAACGGACACTCGTCGGATTTCATCTTCAATCGACCTTTCTGCTGAAAACGCAACAGTAACATAGTCGGGTCTATCGTTCTCGATATAGTTCTGTACTAAATTTATAAAATTTTGTTCCCACTCTAATACAGGTTTTAGTTGTTCGTCTAAATTAAAATTTGAGATGGGAAAATTAATGAGTAGAGTATTAGCACTCAAAATGTTATTAATTTCAAATCCCCCAAATGTAAGTTCTGGATCTGCACCACCACCCCAGGATGCTAAGCAATTTAAGCCGAAGTGGTTGTTTATACATGATTGAATTGTATTTAGGTAGGTCGAATTATCTGGATTGTCCCTACTATTACCCAAATAAACAGATACGGACATAGACACACAATCCTCTAATCTCTGCTCAGCACCGCGAGGTCTGGCAGGGGCGTAGCAAACTTGTTCTAAAGTGACGCCGCCGTCGTTCCGTCCTAAGTCTATTATTCCATCTTCCAATTTTATTAATTCTTTAATGGCCTCAAATCTAAAAGCTGGTCCATAAGTTACATTATTAACCTCAAAAGGATCTAAATCGAATGTTAAGAAAACTTGAGCACCACGATAGAATGGACCAAACCTCGAGTTGAAATAATTCATTTCTTGACGACTTCGCGAATAAGGAGCCGACCAAAGCTCTATTGGGTTTGCTGTAATATATAAACTTGATATACCCATTGACATAGCAAATACAAGCCAAGTAGTTAACATAATCATAAAAACTGGATAACTTGCGGATATTCCACCTATTTTCGAAAACACAGTTTGAAAAAAAGTAACTATAGAATTTTGACTCGAATCAAAAGTCTGAATTGAAGACTTTGTATTAACAAGTCTATTTGATCTATATTCGAATAAACATATAATTATAAATATTATAACAGTCAATACGAAGAATCCTATTCCTACACCGAAACCAATACAGTTTACAGATAGAACAGTACATTGTTCTGAAACTACAGGCTCAGTACCTATCGGACATGATGCGGAACAATCCGGGCAGCTGCAAGGAGGATCGTCACCATATGTGTCATTACATGTCATAGCACGTTCACTCATCGAATCTTCTGTAGTCGGCCATCTCTTAATATTAACCTGCACTGGAGCTAAGGGGTTATTTGTTGTGTCGCCAAGGAATCCGAACCAAGCATCGGCGTCACACACTGGAGCGGCTCCACACATCATGTTTACCGCAGGCAAACCTGATTGACTGTTAACGATACCAATACACGATGCAAAAGTATTTATCATGAAATCTTCATGCAGTTTGTAGTCAATTGCGTCGACATAGTCTATGCCATCTGCAGTTGTGGCCGTATGTACTTCAAGAAACCGTGATTGGTCTGGGGAACAGTTCATTTCACAAATCTGTCTTGCAAAGTTCCTGAAGCATGCTGGACAGCGGCCAAGAATACCCTCAGCCAGTTGCAAAGGTTCTGTCATTCCTATTAATTGTTGCAGTGTACAACAAGTGCGTATTTCATTATCGGGTAATCTGTTACCTTCGGAGTCATGAGTAAATGTCGGGCATCTGTGGTTAAGAATTTCTATGGCACGTGTCGCTTCTTCTCCATCCAGGTCATCTATTAAGACTGGAGCTTCTATGTTAACGGGGCATTGTCTTGGGAAACCTCCAACTGTAGCGCAAAAATCTCGCATACGACAATCTGATAACACACCACACCACAGGTTCATAAATAAAAACAGTATGCCACAAAACTTCATTTTGATTAGTTTACACTTCTTATTATTAATTTATTAGTTAGACATTGTCATCAAACACACGCGTCGGGGTATACTAAGATTACAGACATGCACTTTTATACTTTATTGGATGTTAATTTAACACCTGGGTCTGTCGATAACATGCAAAAATTAACGCAGGTGTGTGATAATAATATCAATGATCGTAACTTTCTTGATATGTTATACTAATTGTTCCATTTTTAGATTAATTACCGTGGGAGAGCCACGCTTCGGCATGAATGGGCCGGCTCGATCGGAGTGATACCACGGCCTCACAGAAAACCGGTGTGAAATAGTGCTTGAGCTGTGTTTCACTGAGTGAGTGAGGATACCGGAGGCCCATACCCTAATCCCCCTACCTTCCCCCCCCCCATTCCCAAAAGGCTGGCAACGCACTTGTGACGCTTCTGGAGTTGCAGGTGTCCATGGGCGGCGGTGATCGCTTACCATCAGGCGATACGTCTGCTCGTTTGCCGGCCTATTCCATAAAAAAATAAAAATAATATATTATTATTATTTAACAAATTATATGAAAAACGGCTATAGATGCTTTTCTCAAGCTTTCTTCTATTGAAAACAGACTATAATCGACCTTCGTTACATTGGTCGCTTACTCACGTTATCTTGAGTTTTTAATAAATTTTGATAAGTTCTTAATATACGAAAGGTGATATCTAAAACTCTAAATGTAACCATCATAATTTCGTACAGATAGGTGTTTTCAATAAATGAACAATAGGTATAATTGGATTTAAGTTTCATCAGTGACCTGAACGAATTTGTTTTCTTAGACAATAGTACTTTAATACGTAATGTAGGTAATAGGTACGTATGGTTAATAACTTCATTTAATATCCTATGTTCCCGAGGAAGGGTAAAGGGAGTTCACAGTAATGCACTTTCACTTTCGGTCCTGAGATTGCTTATTTGAAATTCGTAATGTTCATTTAATGAACATTAATGAATGAATGATAATTTCTACGTTTTTGACGATACAGGTGAACTTCAATAGTTTTAGGACTTTTTTTAGCCTGTCATCATGTAACATCGTTTTTTTAGTATTCAATGTTTAACAAATTTTGTTTCAGCGCCCTCTCGTTCATTGTAGTTAGAACTACAATTGAATGATGTGCACGATCGAAGTATCGGGCTGTTGGTACACCTAGTTGGCACTAGGGGGCGTATTTTTTGAAGGATATTTAGTTGACATTATGACGCTTAGAAATAATGAGACATTATCATATGTGTATCATACGATTCTCATTACTTCTTAAATTTGATCTCAAATAAGCAAGGAGTATGGAAGTTGTACGTCCTGTTCTCACATCCAGAAATGGAGTAGGGAAATCATCTAGAATGTTCGATCGAATGTCTATATAACGGGTTGTGTGGCATATTTCTTTTTATTTCTTAAAACCTTCTCTCGTTAACTCTGAGGAAGCTTTGCTTACAGTGTACATTAATATTCTTGTTGGTAGTGTTTGTGAGTGTTCAAGTCCCACTGTCTGTGGTAAGTTAACCTCAAAAAGGTTTTTCCTTATTATCTTATTGTATGTAGAATATGTTCTCAGGCTATTTAATTTTGTTTATAGGGTCGTTAGATTACCGCAGAAAGAATCATACATCTTGCCTGTCTTGTGGTTCAAGATTTGTGCTGAGGACGGTTAACTATTGGCAGCTCACAGCTCACTCCTCAAGACCTATCTGCCCTACCTTGAGGGAAGTTCATATTATATATATGGAAATTAATTATTACTTTTTTACCTAGCACCCACAAGTTGGATCACTGGTGGACGTCTCTGTAAGCTACCTTGAGCTGGAGAGAGTCTACGGCTGACTACTGTGAGTCAGAGAGGTGACCAGAGGGTGGCTATCCTGTGCAGACCAGTCTACAGGCTTAAAGAGTGAAAGAAAAGACTGTATAATTTTATTTTTATTTTTTAAGACTACCTCTTAAGTTTTTTTTGTCAATATATTAAATTAATTAAATTACTTTAAATTCATATGTAAAGATAGCAGGAATTGGAATAAAAGTTTATTTAAATTGTAAGTTGTCTTTTTGAAGTCTTCCTTGGACCCTCCGCACCCTCACCTTAAAATTTTATCTAAATTCTTACGGCGCCCTGAGGTATCATCTTCTACCCTGAGTCGAAGCCGGTGAGTTTCCACCTGACAAGTTCAGGGGTTACAAATTGGCGACCAACGTTCGGCTAACTTTTCGAACCTTGAGGGTGTGCTGAGTGTAGTTCCCGGGAGGACTTTGGATGAGACGCTTACTGTCCGTCCGAGACTACCCAGGACGTTAATTGGTTTTGTGAAGTGCAGTTCACATGTAATAATTATCTCATTGCATTTTTCAGCACTTTATTACCATCTCTGCGGTGTGGAAAAGCATTGAGCAAAATTCAAAATTAAATCAAAATTTTAACTGCACAAATTTTGGTAAGTCTTTTTGAATTTATTTTGGCAAGAACATTTTTTCTTTTTTTTCTTTTTTTCTTTTCCTGTTGTTTCACAGTTCATGTGTGTGTTCCCTAAGGGATCAGCACATACATATAGCTTGTATTTTGTTCAGGTTTTCCTTGAATAACTTTAT
Source organism: Diaphora mendica (assembly GCA_949125395.1). Classification (NCBI taxonomy): domain Eukaryota; kingdom Metazoa; phylum Arthropoda; class Insecta; order Lepidoptera; family Erebidae; genus Diaphora; species Diaphora mendica. Next base: position 15,972,258 of record OX421324.1, on the reverse strand, counting down.
TTTTACTTTTTATATTCCTACCTACTTACAACTTAAGTAAATAAATGTGAGATTAACTTCATTTTATTTCTATAAGAGGGTTTGCATAATATAATTAAAGGGATATTGTGCTTCCTTTAACTTGTTTGTAATTTTAACATAATAATTTAACCTTTTAGTGTATTTAAATTGTGTATTTAATAGTGTAATTTAAATTTCAATCTAGGACACTTTGCATAAATAAAAGTAGGGTATACTTTTATCTATAGTAAAGAAAACTTGAATTTTTTGTTCATTGAATGTGGATTGTTAGCAACTACTTTATAGTTGTGGAAACATGAAGCAAACATAATTAATGTATTAGAAGTAAATTGATAATTAACTTAGAGTTAGAAAGGGGATCAAAAAAAAAGTTTTCTTTTGTTACCCCACAAATTATTGTAAGACTGAATCTTTTAATTTTTTCACTAAGAAGAACTTAGTGCTTTGTTTTAACTTTGTTAACTTGTCATTAATTTTAATTTTGAATTTTAAAACATTGTGTTAAGAAAGTAACACATTATTTTTATAACATTCAGCCTAATCGTTTTGTAGGACTGAATCTTTTACTTTCTCACTAAGAAGAACTTAGTGCTTTATATATAAAATTTTTAAATTGTCAACAGATTTATTTTTGAATTTTAACATCATGGCCCAGCTGATTAAATGTATTTATTATCTAAAGAAGGATGAACTTATTAACGAGTTGTCTGCCATGGGTGTTTCAGCGAATCCCGATGACACGGTGGTCAGTTTGAGGAGTGAGCTGCGCACTGCGTTGCGCCTTATACGGCGTGGCAGCATTAAAGCCAGCACTGTCGTCCCTGCTTCTGCTGCTTCTGAGCTGTCTTTCTGCGAGCCGAAGGTCATGGAACTGGAAGGAGTCCTTTCTTCAGGTGATTTCGTTTCTAATAAGACTAGTCGCCTAAGAGTTTCCTTGAGGGCTAATTATCTTCTCGCTAGGTTAGCAAGATGTGGTAATGACTAAACTATAATATCATGTTTTACAAATGTATTTCAGATATAATTTATTAACTTTTTTTTGTAAATGGTTTTATGTGCTGAAGTCTATTGTGTGTGTTATAGTGAACCACATCATAATGTAGTAATCTTTTATCTATGCAAGTATATTCCATTCCACTTCTTGCATAAGACCTAAATCAACATCAGGATGTAGTTGGGGAGGCAGTACATATGTTATCGCCTCGTTTCTCTCGTGGTTCTTCTCGTAGACCCCCTAGGGTCTCGGGGTTACCTTTCCAGGTTTTAAACCTGTCCAAGTGGTTTTCAGCGCCGCCTGCAACTACAGGTGGGTCACTGGGGTGGGCCCAATGGGCCTGTTGGTAATCCCGGGGGATTAGTCCGGTGGGGTGGGCGTAACTATCGGGGTCGAGCGACCTGCTAGTAACGCCCGGGTCTTGTCCAGTGTGGTGACCTGTGCTTAGCGAGGTCGAGCTCCTAGGGGTATAGACCCCGAGGAGCGCCCGTCAGCCAGCACTAGGTCGGGTGTTGGGGATGGTTCGGGAGGGGTTTCCACGGAGACGAGGTCTCGTGGCAGGCCATACCTGTCCGGCGGTCGCCGATGATAGGGCGCGAGTTCTCGCAAATGGCGGGCTTGCGATCCGTCGGCACGCACGAACAGGTTGGTGCTCAGGCGCCCCACGAAATCATCCAGGCTCTCCACGTGCAGATCCCTGGAGATTGTACTGTTCCGCACAAAGCGAGGGGCGTTTACAAGGGTGCGTAGTGCGAGCGACTGCTGCGCACGCAGCCGACGCCGGTTCGTCTCGGGAACGAGCGCGAACCAGGCCGGAGCACCATAAGTAAGTCGGGTGCGTATGTACGCCTTGTACACGCCAAGCTTCGCACGGAGCGGCAGTCGGGAGGATAGTACGGGCCGCAGAAGGGAACGCGCGGCACGAACCTGTGCAACAACGTTGTTGACGTGGGGCTTCATGGAGAGGGTGCGGTCGATGGTCACGCCAAGGTATTTCACCGTCGCGGACCACTCGATATTCTGCCCCATGAGCTTCAGTTGCGGCAGTGTCACGCTTCCTATGAGGATCGCCTGAGTCTTCGCCACGTTGACCGTCAGTCTCCAGTCCTTTAGCCAGCTGGGAAGTGCGTCTAGTGTGTGCTGCATCTTGGCAGCAGCGTTGGCGCCGTTTATTGATGTCGCCATGTAGGCCGCGTCATCGGCATACAACGCAAGTTTTACGCCGTCGGTGACGGGGATGTCATCCGTGTACCAAGAGTAGCACACTGGTGACAGACAGCTTCCCTGTGGCACACCGGCACAGATGGGTCGTTCTGTGGACAGGGCGCTTTCAACCGCCACTTGAAAGCGTCTGTCTTGCAAGAAGGTGGCCACAATCTTCACTACTCGACGAGGAGTAGTAGACGTGGACAGCTTGTACAGCAGGCCGGCGTGCCAGACGCGATCGAACGCCTTCTCCATGTCGAGGAAGACAGCAACAACCCGGTTACGGTTATTACGTGCGACCGTAATGTCGTGCAGTATCCTCGCTAGCTGGTGAGTCGTAGAGTGTTCGGCGCGAAATCCAAATTGTTCGTCGCGTGGCTGAAGGTGTGGCGTCATGTGTAGCAGTAGCAGTTTCTCGAACAACTTCGACGTCGTCGAGAGGAGCGTAATGGGGCGATAGCTTCCCGGTAGGAGAATGTTCTTTCCCGGTTTGGGCAGCATGATGACTCTGCCAAGTCGCCATGTGGTGGGAAAGTGTCCGGTGCGGAGGATGCCGTTGAAAAGACGCGTCACCGTTGCGATTGATCGCGAGGGTAGGTGACGCAAGGCTTCACCGGTTACCCGATCAGGACCGGGCGCTTTACGAAGAGGCATCCGGCTAATCATTCGCTGGATTTGTCCCGGAGAGAAGATAATGGGATCTTCGGTTGGGGCTATCGGCTGCTCGAAGTATAACTCGAGTTTCCTCTCGACATCTGCTACGTGCTGTACGCTGTGGGCAGGATTCGGTCGGAACTGCGCTTCCAGGAAGTCGGCGAACATCTCCGCTCGGTCCTCGGCACGGTAACGTGGGGTTCCGTCGCCGGCCGTTAAGGGCCTAATCGGAGCTGGTTTCCCGGAGAGTTGGCGGCACAGGCGGTGTATGCCCGACCAGTCTTCACTAGCTCGCTCGATGGTGCGTTGCCAGGACTCTGTCGCACTGTTTGCCAGTGCTACTGAGATATTCGCTGCCAGAGCATTGAGCTGGGACTTCGTGGTTGGACATCGGGTGTGCTGCCACTGCCGGCGCAGTTTCCGCTTCCTCTCGATCATCGCCAGGACATAGGTGGGGGGCTGGAACGGCTTCCTTGCAGGGATGACATCAAGTTTTGACTCTTGAAGTGCGATCTGTAAGGACGCGTTGAGGTCCGTCGCAAGCTTCTCGACGTCATCGGGTGTTTCCACGGGAAAGGAGGGTGAGTGCTCTGCCATATAATCGGCAAAGACACGCCAGTCTTGGCGTGATCGAGGGGGTAGCTGGAGAGTTTGCGGGATGTCATCCAGAGTCAGACACACTGCCTGGTGGTCTGAGATGAGGTGGTCGTCCAGGACGTCTAGATATACAGCCGCGTCGATGCCGCGGATGACCGCCAAATCGATGACGTCCGGTGTGTGGGCTGCGCAGTACGGGTAGTGCGTTGGAACCTCTGGTCCCAGTACCTGGTACTCGTTTCGGTCTGCATCGTCCAGAAGGCGGCGGCCGTCCGGGCATGTGGAGTTGGAGTTCCAAGCCCTGTGTTTCGCGTTGAAATCACCGGCAATTATAGTGGGCAGCGGCGAGTCCAATAGGGTGTGCATATCAGCCACTGCGAGGCGCTGCCCCGGTGGCCTGTAGAACGCAAACACACGTGTAGGCTGGCTTCCGATGCAGACCTCTACGCCCAGAGCGTACGTAGATTGCAGTGGCGGTACTGGCAGCGCTTGGTGGACGACTTTTCTCTTGACCAGGACTGCTAATCCCCTGTAAGCAATCCCTCTTGGCGAGCGTTGATCCTCCCGGTAGACGTGGTATCCACCCATTTTAAATGCATCTACTGGTCTAAGGTGGGTCTCACTGAGCAGGGCTATGTCCACTTGTCGTTGTGCTAATAGCAACTTCAATAGCCTGGTCTTCTCTGGTGACATCCCGTCGGCATTCCAGAAGAGTATGCGCAGTCTACGCAGATCCAGACTTACACAAATCTGCTAGGCATTCGAGGATCAGAGGGACAGGGTCCCGCTTCTCCAATAGCGCTACCAGTACCTTCTGCAAGGTACCGATGACGCTGGTAAGTCTGGGGTCCAAGTTTACTGTGGCCAGCTTGGGGGCCGGCTTCGGTTGGACAGTCCGCTTCGCCTTCGTCCCCTCAGTTGGGGCAGCGACCACGGCGTCCTCCTGGACATTGTTTTGAGCCACGTCTGCCTGTTCGGCCAGTAGCTGTGCTTTCTTCTTGCGTCGTCTCCGACGACGCGCGCGCTCCTCCTGTGATGGGTTGGCGGACGCCATGAGCGATGCGGGAGCATTACCATCCTCAACGGTCGTGGGCTTCTCTCTGTGCGGTGCGACTGCAGATGTGCGTGCAATAGTGCCAGCCTTACGGTTCCGATTTTCCTGTTTAAATACGGGACAGACGGCACTGTTTGCGGTGTGTGCTCCTCCGCAATTCGCACATGTTGGCGGCTCTTCCAGAGGGCGTGGGCAGTCGCGGGCTGCATGAGCTCCACCACATCGTACACATGAGGGCGGCCTGTGACAGTTGTGTGACGAATGCCGAAACTGTTGGCACCTGTGACACTGCGCGGGACCCTTTTTTCCGCGCCATGCTTCTATGTGTACGCCGGGCATGCATAGAAGTTCTGTTACTTCATAGATGCCCGGCGTAAGATTCGCAGTGCGCGCCAGTTGTGCGAAGTATATACATCCGGGACGACCCTATCGGCCACGGATGGGACGCACGTACTCGGGTGTAAACCCGAGTTCTTTGAGCTCTGCCTCGATCTCCTTAGGTGGAGTATCCACAGGGAGTCCACGGATTGCCACCTTGAGGCTGCGTTCTGCGGGAAGGGAGTACGAGAACCAGGAGATCTTCTCATTTGCCTCCAGTGAGTAGAGGTACCGCTGGATGGTGCGGTATTCCTGGTCCGATTTCGGAATGAAGCGAACTCCCTTTCCGAATGGTCGTCCGTTTGGTGCGTGGCCGAGCTGTTTCTTAAGCTCCCGGAAGTGTGTCGGCCAGTCCGGGAGTGCCTCGACCACTAAGGGTGGGTAGCGGCCGGTCGGCTGTCTATTGACGACGGCGGAAGCAGTGGCAGCATCAATGGCGGTGGCAGCGGCAGGCGCCGCTGCGGGCGAAGTGGTAGGTGCAATAGGGGGGTCCCTTGTAGCGGGGATTCTAGATGGGCCGGCAGTGCATGTGGTGACGGGTGCGGCAGTGACAGAGGCGTAGGTGGGCCCTACGACTTCCATGGGCGACCCTCTTGTTGTCGTTGGTTGGCCAAAGGGTGGCGTTCTAAAAAGCGCCCTCCGTTCCTCCATTTGTGGTGGGGATGGAAAGCGTTCAGGTGCAACTGTGGTCTGTGGACCAGGGAAGCGTGGTGGGGGAGCTGCCGCTTTTTTCGGCCTTTGCGGCATCGATAGCGTCCCCTCTGTAAAGGCAGGTGCGGGTGGTGTGGCATCAGAGACAGTCGCAGGCGCGGCAGTTGGCGTAGGCCCGGCGGGGTGACAGGTCGATGGAGCGGCTGGAGGCGGGGTAATAGGCAGCGAGAGTGCGGAGATGGTGAAAAATTCCTCCCCAGCTCCCGGTGTTGGTGTTAAAGCAGCACTCGGCGGTGTACCTGACCTAGCACTTGACACGGTGTCAGGGAGGCGTGGTATCTGCGCGGGGCGGCGTGTTAATGAAGCTTGGTCCGCGGCTACCACACGGTTCAGTGCGGATGCTGCAGCGCCTCGGGAGCGGACGTAAACTCGCTTCACGATCCCGGAGTTCTGTTGTTGTGGGCGAGTTGCCCGGCGTGCGGATGGAGGTGGCATGCCAGATGACGCCTTCCTTCCTTATTAATGTTCAGATAATAAACATTGAAGCGCGGCTTTGCGATGCGTTGCACGACCAGCACCTTTCGGCACAAGGTACCCACTGAACCGGCCCACCGGGGCTTGCCGCTGGTGGCAGACCGGGGGCCGAGGACGGCAGTGTACTCTGCGATATCCGAAGGGGCAGATCTGTGCGCGGTGTAAATAAATAGCTAGCGCGCCAACAGCGTTCAATAGACGGGCTGTTTTGTTGTCACTTCGCTCGGAGTACGAGGCGAGCGACGCCTGTACCGCACGAAGTGACGTCACGAAAACGTACGGCGCGAGATCAACACAGACGTGCGTCCCTCTCGGCAGCGCGTAGCGGACTCCCTCGTTTCTACAAGTACTAACAGAGGACTTATTATGTCAGCTGTTACGAACGAGAACAGGTGCACTGGACGGTGTCTATAACGTATTGTTCCTTCATTTAGGTATAAGGTGTTGATTAGGTATAGGAGATAGGCAGTGCATAAGATGTCGCCTCGTTTTGCAAGTACTAACTGAGGACTATTTATGTCCACTGTTACGAACGCATTCAGGTGCTCCGGATGGAGTTTGCAATGTACTGTCTATATTTATAAAAAGGTTGTATGTGTTTGATGAAGTAATAAGTAGTTCCATTTTAACATTCAATAGCTTTAGCAATACATCAAAGATAGTGTCGTAGTAGTTTTATAGATTCTCTTTAGACTTCGTTGGTTTGTTTTGGAGCTTAATTTTTTTTAAATTTGTTCTCTGCAGCTTTTTTTTTTGAGTTTGTTTAAATTTTTTTGTTCCATTGCCACTTCTCAAATTATTCCTTGAGCACACTACTCAAGGAACACTGTGGGGAGGGGGTGGTGTAACATCGTTTTTTTAGTATTCAATGTTTAACAAATTTTGTTTCAGCGCCCTCTCGTTCATTGTAGTTAGAACTACAATTGAATGATGTGCACGATCGAAGTATCGGGCTGTTGGTACACCTAGTTGGCACTAGGGGGCGTATTTTTTGAAGGATATTTAGTTGACATTATGACGCTTAGAAATAATGAGACATTATCATATGTGTATCATACGATTCTCATTACTTCTTAAATTTGATCTCAAATAAGCAAGGAGTATGGAAGTTGTACGTCCTGTTCTCACATCCAGAAATGGAGTAGGGAAATCATCTAGAATGTTCGATCGAATGTCTATATAACGGGCTGTGTGGCATATTTCTTTTTATTTCTTAAAACCTTCTCTCGTTAACTCTGAGGAAGCTTTGCTTACAGTGTACATTAATATTCTTGTTGGTAGTGTTTGTGAGTGTTCAAGTCCCACTGTCTGTGGTAAGTTAACCTCAAAAAGGTTTTTCCTTATTATCTTATTGTATGTAGAATATGTTCTCAGGCTATTTAATTTTGTTTATAGGGTCGTTAGATTACCGCAGAAAGAATCATACATCTTGCCTGTCTTGTGGTTCAAGATTTGTGCTGAGGACGGTTAACTATTGGCAGCTCACAGCTCACTCCTCAAGACCTATCTGCCCTACCTTGAGGGAAGTTCATATTATATATATGGAAATTAATTATTACTTTTTTACCTAGCACCCACAAGTTGGATCACTGGTGGACGTCTCTGTAAGCTACCTTGAGCTGGAGAGAGTCTACGGCTGACTACTGTGAGTCAGAGAGGTGACCAGAGGGTGGCTATCCTGTGCAGACCAGTCTACAGGCTTAAAGAGTGAAAGAAAAGACTGTATAATTTTATTTTTATTTTTTAAGACTACCTCTTAAGTTTTTTTTGTCAATATATTAAATTAATTAAATTACTTTAAATTCATATGTAAAGATAGCAGGAATTGGAATAAAAGTTTATTTAAATTGTAAGTTGTCTTTTTGAAGTCTTCCTTGGACCCTCCGCACCCTCACCTTAAAATTTTATCTAAATTCTTACGGCGCCCTGAGGTATCATCTTCTACCCTGAGTCGAAGCCGGTGAGTTTCCACCTGACAAGTTCAGGGGTTACAATCAGACCTAGACAACCCAAGTTTTACAAGTTCGCCTACTACGATTATCACAGTCGTCAGTGTCGTCATGTCGCGAACGATATTATGTTTGTATTTTTAACCGACTTCAAAAAAGGAGGAGGTTCTCAATTCGATGTTTGTTACCTCAGAACTTTGGACTGGGTAAACTTCCCATGGGTTCCATTTAAATTTGGTCCAGTTCTTGAAGTCGGTTTTTTTGTTAAAATTTTTGTTAAGAATATTTTAGTCACATAGCCCATTTAAAAAGGTAAGAGACAAGATTGGCCAAAAAAATGGACAACACTATCCACACTAATATTATAAATTCAAAGTAACTGTCTGTCTGTTAGATTTTCACACCGATTTCAATGAAATTTGGCTTGTAATATTCGGGTTATAGTTTTTAAAACTTTTTAACATTGAAAAGTTTCGTTCGCTTCAGTATGGTACCCATTTTAAGCCATAGTGAAATTTCATGAGGCTTAGGGTTTCAATAATATGTCGGTTACGTGAATGAATTTTAGTTGTACGCGTCAGTAAGCGCTCGTTCTGTATTGTGATTGTGACCCGAGTGTTGCGTGTTTTAGACATAGGATTGTTTGTATAATGTTGTTGTATTTATTCGATTTGTGATGTTTAATATAATAAATTAAAGTAAAATGATTTAAAAAAAAGAGTTTTCTCTAAATTATTTTCAAAGTACCCGAAGTTCGTGAGAGGCATGAGATCTGTGGATTTTTGTTTAATTTACTACATGTGAAGAGTTTTTATTATTCTAGATGTCTACCAGGCATGGTGTACAGTTTGAAATACTTACTATTACCTACAGTAAGTATTATGGAGTACAGTTTACTTTTGTAATACATTGTATTGGTATTTTTATATCATTTTTATGATCGATAAAAGAAAATCGAATGAAGTTTGTTCGCAGGTGTGGATAGATCGGAGTGATGGGACTAGTCCCTAGAGGGAGTCCCCGTCCCCTGACTGATGTCACAGCTGTTCTCCGCTCAGCCACGTTTGCCGAAGTTTCCATCAATTTATTATAAGTTAATAATTTGCGGAAACCGTAAATAACTCGTTATGGAGTAATCGTTGCTCATACAGATTGGTGTTTATAATCCTTGCATGGCATAAAATGAAGACGTTTACGCTGTTTGTTCGCTTAGATCTTTTAAACTACACAATAGATTTTAATGCAGTTTTTAGCAATAGATACAGTGGTTCAATAAAAAGGTTCATATGTGTAATACATGCGTATTATAGTAGAGGAAATATGAGAATTTCAAAGACTTCCATGCAAAGCGGGGCCGCGTCGTTGGTAAATTTAATTCGAAAAAGCTAATACCTAATGAAAGGAAAAAAATTAAGTAAAATAAAAACAATCAATATCTAGACGAATTTTTAGAATCAATGAAGTCGTCGGATATGATCTTTTCAAAACCTTTTTAGTTTTCTTTCGGGTTGGAGGATAATTAACTCTGTGGGACACATTGAGGGATATTGATTTGATAGCCATCTTCTCCATGGCAAAACAGCAGAAGGTACTGAAGTGCGTCGACGGTACGATGTATCTCACTGATTCGTATAACTCTATTGTCTCTACTGTGCAGAAGAATGTCTCTCTTTTCAAACTCCTGACCTACAATTAGAACTGCAACTTCCCTAGCAATAGATACAGCGGTTCAATAAGAAGGTTTATATGTGTAATACATGCGTATTATAGTAGAGGAAATAGGAGAATTTCAAAGACTTCCATGCAAAGCGGGGCCGCGTCGTTGGTAAATTTTAAAGAGGTTTATGTCCTGCGGCTAAAAATAACAAAACAAACTAACAAAACTTGTTAACTAAACATGTTAGCCAAAAGTCGCAGGAGAAGGATTTTTAAACGAACATCAAACACGATTACATGAAAAGCAAAAATCTTTTATCTACCTACTCGACAAAATGACGTATAGTACACTTACTTACTTACTTTTATAGCATAAATATGAATAATATAAGTATTAATATTAATGTTAGTTTAGTTCAGTTTCATTATACGAGAAGTATACGCTCGGATGTTTTCAGTCCGCTTTGGATAACATGTTTGCTTGTTAAAATTAACAAAACAGTTAGGCCACGCCCATATTTTGATAAATATGTGATGTTTTGTGTTTAAAAACATTAAACAGTGTCGCAGGAGACCCGGCTTTATTTGATTATGTTCTCTAAATATAATTTGGTAGTTAAGTTTGAACCGAAACAGTATTTAACGAAATATTGTTTTTTTTAAACAAGTTACATGTAAAAAGATTTTATCTGTTGTACTCCTTCTCCTGTTGTATACAATTAGCGTATGGACAAATTTTTTAGTAAAGCTTGCCACACTGATACTCACTTAATTTTTCAAATGACAGAAATAACGCGTTATATGTTATTTTTGTCTGTTTTAAAAAGAAAACTCCTGCACTATAAATATATCCTGTGTCGCGGGGGACTTTACTAGCATACATGAGACGGACACAGAACACCCAGGCTTAAAACAACAATTTGTGGATTACACAAAGTGTGATTTGAACCCATAACAGTCAGCGCAGTAGGAAGCGGTGAGGGGGCCACTTAAACCGCTACTCCATCCGTGCAGTCGCAAGCTAAAAGCAAGTTAAAAGCATTGAATCTTTTTGTCAATTTTCTAACTAATTAAATAAAAGTGTAATTTCGTTTTTTGGTTCTAATTTTAAGCGTTACTGAATTTTCGTTATGAATGACTTAACAAAAAACTTTATTTTATTAATTAAAACCCATAGCTGCAGGTTCGTAAAATTCTGCACAACGACACAGCAAAATATCATAATTCTCAAGAATACTCTACAATATTAAGAAAATCAAAATCAATAAAAAAAACGATATTAATAGAGGCCAACTTTTTTCAAATTGCTAATGAGTGACATTCTAATCTAGTTAGGTTATTCGAAAACGCGTTTAATTCCATTTGAACAATAAGGTGTAAGTAGCTGGCGACAGGTCACGTGCATTAGATTGATGGCCAAGGAATGATTGCCTGGGGAAATCAGACGTTAGGACGGTACGCGTGAAATAATGGTAATTGTGATGTAATTGATACTCGTTAGGCCGAGGGGAGACTATCGAAGTCACAGTTCCCACAAATAATAAATTAGGTACTTACATGTAATTAGAATATTATGTGATCTACTGTGTAGTATAAAATAAATATTATACGATAATTATTGTTCTGTACCTAGGTGTTTCCTCTGGATTTATTCGGAGATGTCATATAGGCTTACTTACTCTATACTGCCCTTATTCAACGGTTCCCCGCAACAGTCACAGGTATTCGTACTACTTTTTAAGGGGTCTACCCTCGCCTTGTATTCCAGGTCCTGGTCACCACTCCAGACCTTTTTGGCCTCATCGGTCATCTTGTCTGCGAGCCGTTTGCTACAACTGTAGGGAACAAACATAACGTTTCGAAAGTATTGTAAGAAATAAATAAAATTAGAATAGGGTATTTGACTGTATCGTAAAAATATGCCGATGTCTCCATCATTAAAATAAATATTACAAAGCATCTCGGCAAACATAATTTTGCCAATGTCATGTTTTTGAAAGACAAACTGTCAAAGAATTTAATGTAGAGCTTCGGTAGAGCCGGAAAATAATTTAGTTTTGGAAAATGAAATTAAAAAATAAATAAACACGCATAAATTAGCAGTACACATATATTTAAATATTTAAATGGCATTAAAAATCATGATACTCTAAGAGAAATACTGTACTAGCTTCCGCCCGCGACTTTGTACGCGTTGATTTCGGTATTTCAGTATTTGCACATAATTGTTATTTTAATTCGAAAAAGCTAAATACCTAATGAAAGGAAATAATTAAAGTAAAATAAAAACAATCAATATCTAGACGAATTTTTAGAATCAATGAAGTCGTCGGATATGATCTTTTCAAAACCTTACTATATGTAAACATCATTTTTAGTTTTCTTTCGGGTTGGAGGATAATTAACTCTATGGGACACATTGAGGGATATTGATTTGATAGCCATCTTCTCCATGGCAAAACATCAGAGGGTACTGAAGTGCGTCGACGGTACGATGTATCTCACTGTTTCGTATAACTCTATTGTCTCTACTGTGCAGAAGAATGTCTCTCTTTTCAAACTCCTGTCCTACAATTAGAACTGCAACTTCCCTAGATTAGACTAGGGGTGTTAAAACGACCCTGATGTTCTCCAGCAGGCTTTTTATTTGAACTCTTTTTGTCCCTTAGAGGGAACAGAATCAACAGCAGCCTCAATCTAGAATATACTTATAATGTTCATGTAGTTACTTTTGCAACTGTCCAACCAGCTCTGGATTAACACCAGAGTAAATACCGCAGTGGAAATCTCTCTCTTGGTCATAATCACCAAAAAAGTATATTTGAAGAAATGAAGATTGCTGTTGTGGCTCAGCCATAATGCTCCCTATCCGATGATACAGCTGACCCTGAACTTTGAAAGTAGGTATAAAATTACCTTTATTGACCCTCTTTGGCCCCAAAGGATGTCATTTGGAAATATCCATTATATTTTCTAGTGGAAGAGAGAAAATGTTCTGCTTTTACGTGCTGACGGTAGAGAAAGCCGTTTAGTGTCTATACCGTGGGAGAGCCACGCTTCGGCATGAATGGGCCGGCTCGACCGGAGTGATACCACGGTCTCACAGAAAACCGGTGTGAAATAGTGCTGGCGCTGTGTCTCATCGAGTGAGTGAGGATACCGAAGGCCCATACCTCAACCCCCCTCCCGCTATCTTCCCGTTCCATCAGGCTCATATTTCCATTTAAAAGCATGACACCAGGTACAGAGTTTCCGTGTTCCGAGAGCTATAAATTTGTCATTCGTGTCCAAATCTTTTTTTTTTTATTGTTCCAAGTGCACAAATTTATTTCTAATCTCTTTATACTCGTATTATATTTAGTTGTAGCTGCCTTATTAACATGGGGGTTATTATATAAATATTTTTAACAGACTGTCTATTGACCTCGGGATGATTTTTAGCGTATTTATTAACAGCAGCTCTATGGCTCTCGGAATGATTTGAAATACGTTTAAACAGCGTCTTTTACTTGTTTTTTCCTGATTGCATAAGTAAATCTTTTTTTGCGTTTTTTTCGTCTTTCACCTTTCTCTGGAGTTTCAGTAGAAGTAATACATTTGTTTGAACTTAGGACAACAGTGGTATGGGAAAGTTGCGACTGAAACGCAGTACCTACATGGCAAATTCAGTTCACTTTCAGTTGGGCCATGCGTGACTGATGACTGGTCGACATGATTAATGTTACCTGAATGGGTTAATTTAAATTTAGTTAAAGGAATTAAAACATCAACGTGTCCTTAATTGAAACGTCCAGTGAACCGAATTCTTTTGATTCCCTGTAACGGTTAGCAAGGTAAAGACGTTTAGTGCCATAAGGGACTCAAGATCGATTCAGAATGAAGTATTTAAACCTCTGCCACTCGTTAGACACATGACGCGCAATGTCTGCCCGAATTTGATCCATTGTAAAGTCGCCGTGCAACAGATAAGACAAAGATGAAAATAAGCACGCGCCATCACCAGGCATGTCAACTATCCGGCAAGGGCTATGTAATATGTTGATAGTTATAATTTCTTCACCCATTTTAATTCGAAAAGTTACTATTGAAAAAAAAAGTTTGTAGTATTTTTAGCCTACCTAAAGGAATAAAGAAAGTACTTATTATTTAATTAGATGCCTACCTACCCGAAAGGAAAAGATTATAAATTGTACTGTTGCGCAGTGCAAATAATAATATATTTCGTACGTGCGACAACGACGTCTGCCATCACGATACATTATTAGTACACCTCCACACCATCTACAGAGCATACATTTTAAATATCAAGTCTTACTTCAGAAACATAGGACTTTCATAAAAACTACCATCCCCCGTTTAACCCCAAAAGGGGGTTGATATCTAAAGATACATTATTAGTACACCTCCACACCATCTATAGAGCCTACATTTTAAATTTTAAGTCTCTTACTTCAAAAATATAGGACTTTCATACAAACTTCCAACCCCCGTTTTAGCCCCTTATGGCTGCAGTTTCTTAAAATCCGTTCTTAGCGGATGTCTACACCCTAGAAGGAACTTTCCGGCCAAAGTTCAAGTTTGTAGGTGTTATATAGTTTCTGAGATTTCGTGAGTAATAAGTGAGTGTTATTTCGCTTTTATATATATAGAAAATTCGCCATTAAAATTATAGTTTAATTTTTTTTACAGTTATACACTTGCCTATATATATACCTACAAAAGGAGTGAAAACCCGCGTTAAGAGTAATTTAAGGGACGTGGGGAGAGGAATATGAGCAGGAATGAATTCATAAATAGGAAATCTAGTCTTGGGGCAATTAAAAAATATGTGATTTGTGGTTCCCTCATCAAGTCCACATTCGCAAATAGACCCATCCCTAATTCTCAGTTTAGCCAAAACATGATTGGTTTAGTCTTAACCAACAATTGTAGGAGTAGTGTTCTTATTCATTTTTTTAAATTTAGCAAACCAGGGCTGAAAAGGAATTGAATCTGGTTGAATATCCCCATAAAATTTGCCTTTGACAGTCTTCGCCACGAGCCCCAATCTAAACCACAACTCGGACAGCCATGATTTAAGGGATGAACAGATATAATAAGAGTATATTTCTGCATGATCTTGAGAACCAGTATAAACCGCGTTTTTGCGCAAGAATAAGCGGTCTCGTTTCCTGAAATTCATGAGTGTCCAGGTATCCAGGCTAAGACAACGTTTATGTTCAATTTTCGGCATTGAAAAAGATGTCTTATTTTAAGGAAAATAGGTATACTCGGATTTGATCGGAATGGTTTTGATGTAGATTGCAAGCAGCTTTTGGAATCCGAAAAAAATATGCTGTTGTTTAAATTATGGGATACCAACAGACACCTGTTTAAAGTGAATGATAAGATTAACTTCGCCACCTGAATATTTATGATTAAACTTGATACGAGTATAGGGCATAGAAGACCTGCCATAAAAACTGTCTTATCTAACTAATCTATGCACACTATTAAATAAAATTTAAGTGTCTGTTTGTAATTACTAATTAATAGTTTTTCTCTAAATGCATAAAACGTATAAATGCGTAAACGGTACATGGTTACATCAAAAAAAATATTTTTAAATTTTTTGTTTGTTTGTTTGTTTCAGTTAATCTCTGGAATGGATGGATTTATTTATTATTCATTATTTATAATTTTTTTAGAAAAAAAATTGAGAACAATATTAAAACCAATGTAAAAATGAACAATATTCCATTCTATACCAGCAACAAAACCGCGGGTAACACCGCAGAGTTCAGCTAGTCTATTTAACTATCTATACTTATAATAAAAATGTTACAGGTCCAATTCTGTACATTAAAGATATTTTGAATTTTTTTTTTTTGGAGGGCTCTCTATAATCGATACTGAAGCCAAAACTGTTTTTTTTTTCATTTTTGTCTTTGTCTGTCTGTACCTGTCTGTACGCATCACGCCGAAACTACTGAATGGATTCAAATGAAACTTGTCATGATTTGAGTTCATACTACGAGGTAGGACATAGGTTAGTTTTTATCCCGGAATTCAGCACGGTCTCCTGGAGAGAGGGGATGAAAGTCAAAATATGTACTTAGTTGTAATTCAATAACACATAGCCTGATTTCATTCATTCTTTTTTTACTAGAAAGAAAAAAAAAAAAGATACTGGGAAAAGTCTTCTTTTTTGTCCACGACTGTACACTGCCTGTGGGAAGCTGAGACAGATATGTAAATATGGCGGTACGAATTTCGCTGGGTCAGCTAGTAGGTAATATAATTATTAATCTGCAAATATTTGGTTCGGAGTTTGGGTGTTTTCTATGTATAATAATAAATAATAAATAAATAAATAAATAAATATTTCGGACATCTAACACACAACGCCATCTAGTCCCAAGCTAAGCAGACCTTGTGCTATGGGTACTAGACAACTGATACAAATACATATTATATACTTTTTTTTTGTAAATACATACATACTATACATAGAAAACACCCAAACTCCGAAACAAATATTTGTAGATCATACAAACATTTGGTCCGACTCGGGAATCGAACCCGAGACCTCATGATCAGCAGTTGCACACGCCAACCGCGAGATCAACGAGGCAGTAAATAATATGTATGTATTTACAAAAAAAAAGTATTTAAATATATTATTATCATTTGTCTAGTACCCATAACACAAGCTCTGCTTAACTTGGGACTAGATGGCGTTGTGTGCTAGATGTCCGAAATATTTATTATTATTTATTATATAATTAACTTTTAATATCAAACAGTTGAATATCATTCATACCGTTTTTATTAAGGTTTTGATCGATTTAGCTTATATTGATCTAATAATATACCATGATGATGGTCGGTCTCATTGGTCTAGCAGTTGAGACTGCGTGTGAGACTTCCGGGTTCGATTCAAATTCGATTCTGGTCCGGCAAAAGTGTTGTTGGGTTTTTCTAACAAGAAATTGTTATAAAGAACTAGGAGTATGGAAGTAGACGGTGTTTCATACCTCGAAGGGCACGTTAAGCGGTCGGTCCCGATTGTCATAAACACAGTGGCGTAGCGTAGTGGGGGCGGGGGGATGGTCCGCCCCACTTTTTAGGGGGCGGCAAAATTTCACAATAAATAATATAATAAAATATTTGAACTATATCATATTTATATCACAACTACAAATTCGGACCGATTGAAAAGAGCAGGGAATTTTTCATTACTTATTCTGTGACGAATTCGAAGAATCTTTGAATGACTTTGATTGATGCACGCTGAGCATGGAAAGAGCTCTGCTTGGAGCTATTTATATAATAGCTTGCTACATATATGCTTACTTGCTTCATATACAATGACCTCGTCGCTCCGATACAAATAGTCATTGATGGCACGCCTCTCGAAGTTGTCAACGAATATCTCTATCTCGGGCAACTAATGCAGTTGGGTAGATACAACTTCGAGAAGGAAGCCAACAGGAGGATCCAGTTGGGATGGGCAGTGTTCAGGAAGTTATACCATATATTTTCGTCGGATATACCACAGAGCGTGAACACGAAAGTCTAGAACCAGTGCGTCCTGCCTACGTACGGTACCGAGACGTGGACACTTACTCTAGGGTCAGTTCAGAAGCTCAAAGAAAAAAAAATGTAAATTGTCTTAAAGTAAATTTTAGTTGATTGGTTTTTAACTTTTTTTTTCCTATTTCACTAAAATTGATAAAATTATTTTAGCATGATTCCGACAAATATGTAGCTCTCACAGCATGAAAATTCTTATATCCCTCAAAAATGGGTAGGTAATCCTGTAAGTAATTGGTCATAGCTAATGTATATACATACACACATCAAAAGTGTCTAGGGATCAACATATGTGTCTAGGGATCAACATATATTTTTGCAATAACTTTTCTCCTGATTGATATTAATTAAAATTTTCTTTAAGGATTCATCAAATAAAGTGTTTTCGTTTGTCACAGTAACGATAAACCAAGTCACCTTTGCATTAATAAAGAAATTTGCCATTTTCCTAATAAAGGGATTTTTGACATTTGAACCACTAACATTAAAGTTCGAAAAAAAGACTGAAATAACAGTTTTCTTTAAAATTTTATTAGGTAACTTAAACAATTAATAATCCGTGTTTCTATCGCGAACACTAACAACACAAGAATCGGTTTGGCATACTCAAAATGAGTTCATCCAAATCACGCTGTGGAATGGCCGCCCATGTTCGTTGCAACAACAAAAAAAGGTCTTCTTGCGACTGGATACCCTCCATATTCGGCAGAGCTCTTCTCTGTAGCATATCCCATGCATGCTCAATGGGGTTCAAGTCTGGCGACTGAGCAGGCCAGGGCCAAAGCCACATCTCAATCTCAAGAAATCCTCATAAAAATGCTTGATCCCTAGACACTTTTGATGTGTGTATGTCAAAACGTGACGAATAATAAAGTAAACATCAAACTAACTAAAAAGCTAAGCTAAATAAAGCAAATAATGTGTCAAATAAAATTTTGTAAGATGACTTTAAAACGTTGCTATTCATTTTTTTACATCTACACATTGTTGGATAGAAGTCTGATAGTATCTACAGGCAAAAGCTTAAAAAGGATTCTAGACACGCGGTGGAGTACAAGAGGCGATGCAGTAAATAGGTCATGGCATCATGATATTCTAATTACTTTGGAATAGCTGATAGAAGCAGGTGAAAGCTTAAAGTGCTTAAACACTAGGATAGATGCAGGAGCTTCACAAGTAATGATGCAGTCATTTTCCATTCGTTGTTTATTGAGTCTTAGGCAACCAGTGCCACTTGAAGTAAATAATGCACAAAAATATTTACAGACAGTAGTAATGCAGTCAGTAAGTAAATGCTTTGCAGATGATATTGACAGAGAAACGAGAGGAGCGAGCAGATGGCGCTGTAAGTTATGCAAAAATGTAAGTTATGCTCGTATCACGGAGAGTGTTCTGACAAGCTCTTCCAACTGGTCCCCCCTTCCCCCTTCCTCTACAGGACAACACGTGCCGGCCTTGGAAGTCACCGCTTCAGAGTGGTAGACATACGATCTCGTACTCATCGCTTCGGTTCGTCCTTTCTGTGCCGAGCGGTCAAAACCTGGACTTCACTTCCAGCGCACGTGTTTCCGTGCCACTATGATCCCGGGTCCTTTAAGCGGGACGTAAAAAAGCATCTCACTAGGCGGCCATAGTGTAGGTCACCATGTTGCAATGTCCTTATTCGCATTGAGGATGGTGATCACCACTTTTAGAATCTGCTCATGCTTTCCATCAGGCAGAGCAGAGTCATTTTGGCGCAGCCAAAACTTAAAAAAAAAAAAAAAAACATGTGTGTAGAACTCAGAACTTCCATAGAACCTCAGAAGGAACTAGAGATCCTAACTTGTCTTGTGAAAATGAGTTGAGACGAAAGCTGTTTTTCTTTGTTAGATACAATCATTGTAGAAATTCGTGAGCGTTTTCAGCAGCTACAGAATTTAACGGATAAGTTAGTGTATCTAACGCCAGCTATATTATTATATTCAGACGACACTAACTGTCTAAGACTACGCATCTGTCGAAATTAACAAGCAGGAGTTCAAGCTGCACGACTTTGAATGCTACAAATATTGTAAAGTTCTAGTTTTCATTAAAATTGATTTGTGTTTTTGAATGTATTGTAGTTGTAACAATGTACCAAAGTGGTTAAAGTAAAATAATTTTCGTACTAATAAACGATAAGTGAATGTAAAATTTAGAAAAAGTTATTTATTTAAAATCTAACCTGTATAATGCAAAAATAATGATGACTGTTCTTGCCGAAGAGTTCTCTAAAACTAATGTACCTATGTAATGTATAGTAGGTATAGGTACATTAACTTTAAACACCTAAATAAGAGGGCGGCAAAATTGACAATTTTACTATGGCAATTATTATGGCAATCTTTTTGGGAAGTCAAATTTCTATTTTTTTATTATGTTTTAACAAACATACATAGTTTGTAAGAAAAAATGTGATTAATGGACGGCCCCTAAGAATGTAAAATTAAATAATCGTTTACAACTGCAGCTGCAAGTTACTGTGCTGCCATCTAGCGTACAATACGCTAATCATTTAAACTAAATAGTGAGTCATTTTTAATGTTGAACTCATTAGAAACAAATGATAATGGAACCAACAGATGGCAGCACAAATGAATGAAACAAGTTGTAGTTTTTTGCTGCCCTCTATTATCTAATAGCAAATGTAGTTTAATTTATCTACTCACTGCTAGATGGCGTAACAGCTGTGAATTATAGCAAATTTTTCAAGTTAACTAAACAATTGAATTTTTCTATTTTTTCATGTCAGAATCATTTACCATAAATAATAGTGAGTTAGTTACGATACGATTTTAAAACGGGCGGCTATTCGGCACGTATTTTCTTCATATCAAATACCTACTTAGAGATTCTTACAGAGATACTTTCAGTAGATACCTACCTAGCTACCTATTCACTTTTCTAGAGAGCTCTTAGGGTCTAGCTGTCAGATATTGTTTTACATTCATTATGTGTGTAAACTCGTAAAAAAGACAGACTCAGTTTGGATCTCTAGCAATGAACTCTATCAACCTACACAGATCAGATCAAGTAAATTCACGGGCACGACACCGGGATAAACAAATCTCGTGCCAAAAGGCCAAAACGTGACGTTATGGCATTTGACATCGTCTTAGGACGTATAATATATCCATTATTACCTACAACACGATATATTTTAATACTTGTGCCATAAAAATCAACCATACCGATTTATTCAAGAAAATTGATTCACTAAGTCTAAAATACATTTTGGGTAGGTACTTCGAAAGAACATCGATATAAAAGAAAAGTTTAAATAGGTATTCAGTCACCGTATATTTGTATTAACATTGGCATATTTCATCGTGATGTCACTAATTAATCACGAATACGGCCACATTCCGTTCCGTAATAACATAAATTTAAACCATCTCATCCCGTCGACGCCTGTGACGCTGAATGTCGCGAGAAGTATCTACCTACTCTGAAGATTTTGCCAATAATATTACTAAACTTCCGATTAGAAATTACTAAACATGTAGATAAATTTTCATAGCATTGCATCTTTCGTTTGAAAGCAGTTGGAAATATTCCATGATGTAGCGGTATTGTAACGTGGCGTGATTACTTTTACTTTTGAGACACCTACAGTTCAGTATTCAAGTAAAGGAGTGATATGGAATGATTTTTATTATTTATAGGTAGAGTTTAATAAAAACTAGCCTATTTTGTAGTGTTTTATATACAAAATATTTTCGCTTACATTGAGGACGTTCTGTTTATAAATATTTTATCATTTTTTTTTCAGTAAAAAATGTAGTCCAAAGACTAAATATAAATCTACTTGTACTGAGAAAAGTTTTATTGTAATCATTAAAGTTTGATGAATCAATCGATATACTCGTACCTACCTTAGTCCAAATTCACTTATGTACTTAATGTTTTGATATACCTACCTATCTATAGCTTATCTACCGTTAAATGTGATATCAAATATATAACTCTGGAAATATACATCCATAGATACAAAACGTATCGCAAAAATACTTGAAAAAAAGGGAGAAAGCTACGGTTTCGTGGTCGCATTAACACTCTCCTGATGACTCCATTATTGTTTATTTATTTTCAATGTTATCTGTTATACTTATATCAGTCGTTAACCTCCAGAGCACGTGGACGTAGTAACTATAGTATTTTGTTGGATTTGAAGCTGTAGCTCTGCATCAAGAAATCCATTTTTGCTTCATTCAAGCTCTAGAGAAAGACAGGTAACAGAAATCATTTGGCCGACGACCGAGAAGTATACATAGCACAGAGCTATTCGTAAAATAGAACGATAAGTTGCCGGAATCGAAAGAGACAGACTTATATGCTGTGTTCTATGTTGAAGCAGTATAAACCGGTTAGGTCAGAGCGTCTGCGTTGATTTTGTGGGACTGAAACATAAATACATTAAGTCCGCTGTGTTAGAGCAGTCTATCCGAAGGTTACATGTATTGCCGTGGAAATTTCCACTGCAGACAATTGAAACTTGAACGTATGGAAGACTTAGTGATGCATTGTTTAAATATCGAGAGTAATATATAAATATTTAGTTGTGTATTCATTTTCACTTGTATTATTAGATTTTTGTAATTCTACTTTTAAAATAAACTACGTGAATAAAAAACAGTTTTTAATCATGAATTACTAATAATAATACAATAAGTAAATAAAATGTTACCAAAAACCAGCGTTAGTTATGAAAAATAAGTGATTAGTTTATCTATGGTGAGAAAAATGAAAATGTACCTCAGGAGGAAATATTTTGTAGAAAGTTTAAATTATGCGACAGGACAATGACATTTTTAATAATTTACAATAATTTTAACACGTAATAATTGGGACTCTATCGTATCATTCGCAAACATACATTTTTGCTAATTCTTTACATAATTTGTTAAAGTTTATAAAGTCGGCCTATACGTAGTGGAACTAGTGGACTGTCCATAACATACTTTATTTTGAGAGACGCCTCATTCCCACAGATGGTAATCGCTTCCAAAGAGAAATACACACTGTAATTCAAAGTGAATAAAAAAATATTTATGTGAAATCAAAACTACATATTATTCTTTATCGATATCGATATAACAATGACCTCGAAGCATCGTCACTACTGTCGAAGCCCTCGTTTGCGAGTGCTTGGTCGTCTATTCGCCGCCAACTTGCAACTCGCAGGCTTGCTTGCATAATTATTTTAACGGTCATTATTCCATCTGATAATATAATATAGTACCTTATAGATAATCTTTCTTTTAATAAGAAATGAACAAAGAATACTGTAATATATGTTACAGTAATTTCAATACATTCTTGTAAAAACTTACAAAACAAATACAATTTTAACTAGATTGGTACAGCCATCACTTTGAATCGTTTAAAAAAATTATTACTGTATTACTTGTTGTCATACCGGTTTACTGCAGTTTCATTTGCGATTATCATCACATACTCTTCTAAGAAAACCTTCCTCGACAAAAAATATGTTCAAGGCTCAAAACATAGCTATGTAGATATTAAAATCAGATTTGTAGGTAGGTAGTTCGAGAGAATAGCGTTTTAAATAAAGAACTCTACAATTCTCTACATCTCATTTCAGGACGTGAGGATATCTACTTAGAACCACAAACAATTTCCAAAAAGAACTAATTAAGTATAACTAAAAATAATAACAAATAAAATAATCTAAATTATTATCATACGACACAGATACAATAAAAAATATAGGCAGGTGCTTCTATAGAAACTCTGTCCTCTGAACTAAGTTTATTTATAACTGCCTCTGTGGCGCAGTGGTAGCATATGCGACTGCTGTGCTTGAGATCTCGGGTTCGATTCCCGGTTCGGACCAAGTGTTTGTATGATCTACAAACATTTGTTTCGGATATATGTATGTATTTATATCAGTTGTCTAGTACCCATAACACAAGCTCTGCTTAGCTTGGGACTAGATGGCGTTGTGTGTTAGACGTCCGAAATATTTATTTATTATTATATGTATTTACCTGTATTTCAGAAGTAAGCGCTCAAAAGAGCAAAAGAAGTTTTACACTGGCACGTTTTTCTATCCAGACGTTTAGAATAGATATATACCTAACAATCGCCCGAGTCCCAGTCCCAAGATCATATTAAAAACGGGTTCATAATAGCCCGACGCGAATGGTATCACCTGTAAATATAATACGGGAAAGTGTAATTTACACCCTATTCTCTAGCTCTTAGAATTCTAATCAACAAATCAGAGAGACTTTTACCCGTTTAAATAGAGGATTGCCTATTATTTTATTCCCTACTGGCTGAAGTATAGGACTACAGTAACTTATTGTACCTACCTAATACATTGTTTTATGACCAGCTTTTGAGCGTGGATTGGCTGGTCACCGGCTGGTGTAAAGGTTTTTTTTCCATACCTTACGAATAGTATTGTTTTCGGGATAAAAGCTACCTCTGTCCTTTTCTGTATCTTTAGCAATTTGGTGTTTTTTTTTTATATAAGCCTGTCAAAGCCTGATCTAAAGCTTCTGCCAAGAGTAGTGGCACCATACTCATTGCGAAAGCAGACAATGCAGCATGGTGACCCACATGTCCCATATTACCGCGTCCTATTGAGATGCTTCTGCATCATTTGGCCTCCGGTTTCGCACTCACCAACGAAACACGACAGCACGAATGCTATAATTTTAAGTTGGTCATCTGTGAGATGTTCCATGTTTTTAAAGAGATTTTCGTACAAACATATCAAACAAACTGACATTACATTTCTATACCTATATAAAAATGTTAAGATGGTTTGTGTGCGATTCAAAATCCCAAAAATTCTGCACCAATAGAGCTCAACTTAACAAGCTTCAAAGACCGACCTTATTTCTAAACTGATTTCAAAAAAGGATGAGGGTTCCCATTTGACTTTTTTGAAGTGAAAACTTCTTTAGTTGTTGTAACTTCTTTAGTAACTTCTAACGCGTTGAGCATTTTTGGATGAACAAAAAGCGTGAAACTCGCGTCATCGTCACCGCACGCTTCCCTTGAGCTATAAGTATATTTCTTTTTAAATTTTTGGTTTATATGGAGTGTTTATTATCAAGTATGAAAGTTTAAATTGGTCATTAATACTTCTTTACAAACCAAAAACAATTCAATAATAATTATCTAATAGCCCGAACCTTGACAATAGAATCCACAAGTATTCACTTCTATCGGCAGTCTCCAAAGACCGCCCCTTATTTTTTATGTGTGTGTTATTTATTATTAATGGAATCATACTGTAGTAGTAATACCACAGCGAAGCATGGTAGAATATAGCTAGTTTATTTAATATAAATGTAGGTAAGTTATATATAATCATTCTGTAGAACTAAGTAATAAGAGGAAAACTTGTTATGCTATACACATACTACTATTGACATTGATAAACAAACTTAGACTGTCTGTACCTTCATAAATGCTCACAATGATAGGTCGGGATATTTCTGTTAGCACTGTGAATAATATGAACTAAAAATAAATGGTGTGTATTCTTGTATTCTATCCGAATGGGTATCTCTCATCTTAGGTAAATCATTAGGTAAATTGTGTACGCTACAATATATTCATTTATATGTTTACTAGCGACCCGCCCCGGCTTCGCGCGGGTGGAGTTTAGATGCCCCCGCCGCGTCGATGACACGATTCGTGTATTTTAAATCTGTAATATCGTCGAACTTCGAATATATTCATTTAAATTAGATACAGTAAAGAACCATTTTCATCTATATTAAATGCGCAATGTATTTAATTTACTTAATTGTATAAGGATTCATTCTGTATTGCCTAATATCGCTTCGTAAATAAGCCATTATTTCTCGTATAAAGAAAGGAATAAAAATTGTTTATTGTGGGTTATCCCTAAGAGGTAGACATATGCCGTCGCAGACTTTTTTGTAGACCTTTTTAAGGTGTACAATACTGTAGTACATTATTTTAATCTATCTCGTAGGGTGCAACCAGCGTTTGCAATGTAAGCGCAAAAAATGAGTTTATTTGCTATATCACATTAAAAACCTCGAAAATTAACAGTGTTTTCATATTATATTATGCATTTATTATACATAAAAACCTTCCTCTTGAATCACTCTATCTTTTAAAAAAAACCGCATCAAAATACGTTGCGTAGTTTTAAAGATTTAAGCAAACA
Organism: Diaphora mendica; assembly: GCA_949125395.1. Taxonomy (NCBI): domain Eukaryota; kingdom Metazoa; phylum Arthropoda; class Insecta; order Lepidoptera; family Erebidae; genus Diaphora; species Diaphora mendica. The sequence continues at coordinate 15,946,789 of OX421324.1, read as the reverse complement.
TAGGGACATAGGGGCAGAGAAAGCGACTTTGTTTTATACTATGTAGTGATATCCATACTAATGTCATAAATGTGAGTGAGTTTGTATGTCTGTTTGTTACCTCTTCCCGCTGCTGAAAAGATTTGGATGTTTGAAAGATAGTTTGAGTCCCGGGAAAGGACATAGGACAGTAACCAAGAATTGATGAAAAGTTAATATAGGAATCAATAACCGCTGAACCGATTTAGTTGCGGGAAGCTTTTGAATAGTTTTCAAAAGCTTCCCGCAATCAGCTCTTTGGGTTGTAAAATATTTTATTTCCTAAATCAGTAAGTAGTCCGTATGTAGTATACTGTTGGACATAGGCCTCTTCAATTGCACGCCAGCCACGTTCGATCCTCAGCTTCTCGTATCCAGCTCCTGCCAGCCGTCTTGCGCAAATCATCACTCTACCAGGCCTGTGGACGTCCTACACTACTTAATTATTAAAGGCAAAATATTAAAAAAGTAAACGTAAAGTAAAAAACTAAACGACATCAGGCGATATCTAGTTTACAAACATTCTATCTTATAATTGGCAGTACATTATATAACGTAGATCTTGGTGACAATCAAAGCTCTTGATATGCAATTCTTAGCATTTGTTATGCAATCTTTAACTAACCGTGACTTGACACTGGTTAACTCAGAACTATACAAAGCCTGTGCTATTGGAACCACACTACTGATTATTATATTAAATATTTATATCCTTAAAGTGGATAATAATTCTTGTACCTACGCATCAACAGTCTTTTTAACCGACTTAAAAAAAGGAGGAGGTTATTAATTCGACTGTTTTTTTATGTTTGTTACCTAATAACTTTCGACTGGGTGAACCGATTTTGATGATTCTTTTTTTTGCTTCCCGTGTGGTCCCATTTAATTTGTTCCAGACTGAGGTCGGTTTTTTTTGTTAAAATTTGTGATTATATAGTTTAATGTTGGCTTTTTTGGCATTTGTTTAGTAAGTAGGTTTTGGTCTACCTAAACCACTGACTGGGACGGGCTGGTTTAGGGTTTGCGTCAAGTTTTTCTTCTCTTTACAGTTCTCTTGTCGGCTCTTACGATACCCATGGTGAATTTTCCTATTCTTAATACGACACCTACTTAGCACGTTTTACATATTACATTTCGAATACCTTAATGTTTAAATGTCTAAGAAATGCATTGCCGTCTTACCGTGGGAGAACCACGCTTTGGCATGAATGGGCCGGCTCGACCGGAGTGATACCACGGCCTCACAGAAAACCGGTGTGAAATAGTAATTGCGCTGTGTTTCACCTTGTGAGTGAGGATACCGGAGGCCCATACCCACCTCCCCCTATCTACCGCCCCCCCCCATTCCTCCAAAGGCCGGCATCGCACTTGTGACGCCTCTGATGTTGCAGGTGTCCATGGGCGGCGGTAATCGCTTACCATCAGGCGATACGTCTGCTCGTTTGCCTGCCTATCCCACAAAAAAAAACCCTCGACCACTGGCATAGCAGCTTATAGTGACTTATCTCTAGGATAACAGGACCATCCAAATATTTTCATACAAGGTAATACAAGTGTACCTACCTACTTAAATATTTATTTCATGTCACTGCATTACAACCTTGTGTCGAAGTCTGATGTAATCTATTGTAATTTTACTAGTGCGACACGGAAACTAAACGGAGAACGGCATGTAACTAAAATAGATTATCTTTTACTTATCTACTTTAAGTCTCTGAGTTTATTGTTTTAATTGGTTATCGTCAGTTTTCTTTTATTTGTTAACCGACTTCAAAAAAGAAGGAGGTTCTCAATTCGACCGTATATATAGGTTTTTTTTAATGTGTGTTCGCGGATAACTTCGTCGTTTATGAAACGATTTTGATGATTCTTTTTTTAATGGAAAGAAGATATTCGAACGGTGGTACCATGATAAGGACACTAAGATCTGATGATGGCATCTAAGAGAAATCGAGTCGAACCTTGAAGTCGGTTTATATTTTGTTAATTTTTTTTTTGTGATTAATTTCAGGCTTACTAAACTCGGGTAAAACAAGTTAAGTAGGTACTTACTAAAATTGTTCAAGCTTACTCTCGTTTTCCTGTTTTTCTTTTGTGAATCACTAGTGGACGGACAATGGTCGAAATTCGACCATAATTCATTAAATTTTTATCGCTCTCTGGTTTCTATAAAAGCGTCGTGTGGTTCCAGTCGAGACGGTTCTTTTCTGTCAAATCATGACTCTAGGCTCTACCAGGGCTAGTATAAGGGGTTTCTTATAAACGATCAAGAATCTTTTCATCCACAATACAATTTTTATTTTTATTTCTTCAAGAACTCTACTAGAAATACACACATCAAAAGTGTCTAGGGATCAAGCATTTTTATGCGGATTTCTTGAGATTGAGATGTGGCTTTGGCCCTGGCCTGCTCAGTCGCCAGACTTGAACCCGATTGAGCATGCATGGGATATGCTACAGAGAAGAGCTCTGCCGAATATGGAGGGTATCCAGTCGCAAGAAGACCTTTTTTTGTTGTTGCAACGAACATGGGTGGCCATTCCACAGCGTGTTTGGATGAACTCATTTTGAGTATGCCAAACCGATGTTCTTGTGTTGTTAGTGTTCGCGGTAGAAACACGGATTATTAATTGTTTAAGTTACCTAATAAAATTTTAAAGAAAACTGTTATTTCAGTCTTTTTTTTGAACTTTAATGTTAGTGGTTCAAATGTCAAAAATACCTTTATTAGGAAAATGGCAAATTTCTTTATTAATGCAAAGGTGACTTGGTTTATCGTTACTGTGACAAACGAAAACACTTTATTTGATGAATCCTTAAAGAAAATTTTAATTAATATCAATCAGGAGAAAAGTTATTGCAAAAATATATGTTGATCCCTAGACACTTTTGATGTGTGTAGTTTATCACGTTATACTACTCAAAGAGTTTAGATAGACAAACATATAAATACTTATTTAATTATTCACAGAATAAGAAAAGTAAACAAACAACTCTTGTTAAAGTAAATGTATGTTTGTATGTAACCTTGTTGTATCTTGGAAACGTGGAAAATACTATCAAGTTTGGTATTTAGATAAATAACTATCCATCATGTGTGCCTCATTTAGTGGATATTTATAGGTACGTGTTATAATAAAACAATGAACAATAGTGAACAAAAAAGATTATTATTATTATTATTTAAATTACATACAGCAAAGGGTTATATTGATCTATATTAAACTAGCGACCCGCCCCGGCTTCGCACGGGTGGATTTCAGATGCCCCCGCCGACGACACGATTCGTGCATTTTAAATCTGTAATATCTTCGAATATATTCATTTAATTTAGATACTGTAAAGGACCATTTTGATCTATATTAAATGCACAATGTATTTAATTTACTTAATTGTAAAAGGATTCATTTTGTATTGCTTAAAATCACTTCGTAAATAAGCCATTATTTCTCGTAAAAAGAAATAAATAAAAAATGGTTGTTTTGGGTTATCCCTAAGAGATAGACATATATCGTCGCGGACTTTTTGTAGTACTTTTTAAGGTGTACAATACTGTAGTACATTATTTTGATCTATCTCGTAGGGTGCAACCAGCGTTTGCAATGTAAGCGCAAAAAAATGTGTTTATTTGCTACATCACATTAGAAACCTCGAAAATTAACAGTGTTTCCATACGATATTATGCATTTATTATGCATAAAAACCTTCCTCTTGAATCACTCTATCTATTAAAGAAACCCGCATCATAATCCTTTGCGTAGTTTTAAAAATTTAAGCAAACATAGGGACATAGGGACAGAAAAAGCGACTTTGTTTTATACTATGTAGTGATGATGCACAATGTATTTAAGTTTTTAAGTACAAATTTTTTAGCACAAATTGGCACATAGCAATTTATGAATTGTTTTTTGGCAGAGAGTTTTTTGGAAGTCGGTTTTTTTTTATAATATACTATGTAGTGATGATGTAGTGACGATATACATTTAATATTTTATACACAAAGTTTTAAAAGTAATATTCGAATGATATATTTAAGTAAAATCTTACAGAAAAAATTTGTACTTAAAAACTTAAATACATTGTGCATCATCACTACATAGTATAAAACAAAGTCGCTTTTTCTGTCCCTATGTCCCTATGTTTGCTTAAATTTTTAAAACTACGCAAAGGATTATGATGCGGGTTTCTTTAATAGATAGAGTGATTCAAGAGGAAGGTTTTTATGCATAATAAATGCATAATATCGTATGGAAACACTGTTAATTTTCGAGGTTTCTAATGTGATGTAGCAAATAAACACATTTTTTTGCGCTTACATTGCAAACGCTGGTTGCACCCTACGAGATAGATCAAAATAATGTACTACAGTATTGTACACCTTAAAAAGTACTACAAAAAGTCCGCGACGATATATGTCTATCTCTTAGGGATAACCCAAAACAACCATTTTTTATTTATTTCTTTTTACGAGAAATAATGGCTTATTTACGAAGTGATTTTAAGCAATACAAAATGAATCCTTTTACAATTAAGTAAATTAAATACATTGTGCATTTAATATAGATCAAAATGGTCCTTTACAGTATCTAAATTAAATGAATATATTCGAAGATATTACAGATTTAAAATGCACGAATCGTGTCGTCGGCGGGGGCATCTGAAATCCACCCGTGCGAAGCCGGGGCGGGTCGCTAGTTTAATATAGATCAATATAACCCTTTGCTGTATGTAATTTAAATAATAATAATAATAATCTTTTTTGTTCACTATTGTTCATTGTTTTATTATAACACGTACCTATAAATATCCACTAAATGAGGCACACATGATGGATAGTTATTTATCTAAATACCAAACTTGATAGTATTTTCCACGTTTCCAAGATACAACAAGGTTACATACAAACATACATTTACTTTAACAAGAGTTGTTTGTTTACTTTTCTTATTCTGTGAATAATTAAATAAGTATTTATATGTTTGTCTATCTAAACTCTTTGAGTAGTATAACGTGATAAACTACACACATCAAAAGTGTCTAGGGATCAACATATATTTTTGCAATAACTTTTCTCCTGATTGATATTAATTAAAATTTTCTTTAAGGATTCATCAAATAAAGTGTTTTCGTTTGTCACAGTAACGATAAACCAAGTCACCTTTGCATTAATAAAGAAATTTGCCATTTTCCTAATAAAGGTATTTTTGACATTTGAACCACTAACATTAAAGTTCAAAAAAAAGACTGAAATAACAGTTTTCTTTAAAATTTTATTAGGTAACTTAAACAATTAATAATCCGTGTTTCTACCGCGAACACTAACAACACAAGAACATCGGTTTGGCATACTCAAAATGAGTTCATCCAAACACGCTGTGGAATGGCCACCCATGTTCGTTGCAACAACAAAAAAAGGTCTTCTTGCGACTGGATACCCTCCATATTCGGCAGAGCTCTTCTCTGTAGCATATCCCATGCATGCTCAATCGGGTTCAAGTCTGGCGACTGAGCAGGCCAGGGCCAAAGCCACATCTCAATCTCAAGAAATCCGCATAAAAATGCTTGATCCCTAGACACTTTTGATGTGTGTATTTCTAGTAGAGTTCTTGAAGAAATAAAAATAAAAATTGTATTGTGGATGAAAAGATTCTTGATCGTTTATAAGAAACCCCTTATACTAGCCCTGGTAGAGCCTAGAGTCATGATTTGACAGAAAAGAACCGTCTCGACTGGAACCACACGACGCTTTTATAGAAACCAGAGAGCGATAAAAATTTAATGAATTATGGTCGAATTTCGACCATTGTCCGTCCACTAGTGATTCACAAAAGAAAAACAGGAAAACGAGAGTAAGCTTGAACAATTTTAGTAAGTACCTACTTAACTTGTTTTACCCGAGTTTAGTAAGCCTGAAATTAATCACAAAAAAAAAATTAACAAAATATAAACCGACTTCAAGGTTCGACTCGATTTCTCTTAGATGCCATCATCAGATCTTAGTGTCCTTATCATGGTACCACCGTTCGAATATCTTCTTTCCATTAAAAAAAGAATCATCAAAATCGTTTCATAAACGACGAAGTTATCCGCGAACACACATTAAAAAAAACCTATATATACGGTCGAATTGAGAACCTCCTTCTTTTTTGAAGTCGGTTAACAAATAAAAGAAAACTGACGATAACCAATTAAAACAATAAACTCAGAGACTTAAAGTAGATAAGTAAAAGATAATCTATTTTAGTTACATGCCGTTCTCCGTTTAGTTTCCGTGTCGCACTAGTAAAATTACAATAGATTACATCAGACTTCGACACAAGGTTGTAATGCAGTGACATGAAATAAATATTTAAGTAGGTAGGTACACTTGTATTACCTTGTATGAAAATATTTGGATGGTCCTGTTATCCTAGAGATAAGTCACTATAAGCTGCTATGCCAGTGGTCGAGGGTTTTTTTTTGTGGGATAGGCAGGCAAACGAGCAGACGTATCGCCTGATGGTAAGCGATTACCGCCGCCCATGGACACCTGCAACATCAGAGGCGTCACAAGTGCGATGCCGGCCTTTGGAGGAATGGGGGGGGGCGGTAGATAGGGGGAGGTGGGTATGGGCCTCCGGTATCCTCACTCACAAGGTGAAACACAGCGCAATTACTATTTCACACCGGTTTTCTGTGAGGCCGTGGTATCACTCCGGTCGAGCCGGCCCATTCATGCCAAAGCGTGGTTCTCCCACGGTAAGACGGCAATGCATTTCTTAGACATTTAAACATTAAGGTATTCGAAATGTAATATGTAAAACGTGCTAAGTAGGTGTCGTATTAAGAATAGGAAAATTCACCATGGGTATCGTAAGAGCCGACAAGAGAACTGTAAAGAGAAGAAAAACTTGACGCAAACCCTAAACCAGCCCGTCCCAGTCAGTGGTTTAGGTAGACCAAAACCTACTTACTAAACAAATGCCAAAAAAGCCAACATTAAACTATATAATCACAAATTTTAACAAAAAAAACCGACCTCAGTCTGGAACAAATTAAATGGGACCACACGGGAAGCAAAAAAAAGAATCATCAAAATCGGTTCACCCAGTCGAAAGTTATTAGGTAACAAACATAAAAAAACAGTCGAATTAATAACCTCCTCCTTTTTTTAAGTCGGTTAAAAAGACTGTTGATGCGTAGGTACAAGAATTATTATCCACTTTAAGGATATAAATATTTAATATAATAATCAGTAGTGTGGTTCCAATAGCACAGGCTTTGTATAGTTCTGAGTTAACCAGTGTCAAGTCACGGTTAGTTAAAGATTGCATAACAAATGCTAAGAATTGCATATCAAGAGCTTTGATTGTCACCAAGATCTACGTTATATAATGTACTGCCAATTATAAGATAGAATGTTTGTAAACTAGATATCGCCTGATGTCGTTTAGTTTTTTACTTTACGTTTACTTTTTTAATATTTTGCCTTTAATAATTAAGTAGTGTAGGACGTCCACAGGCCTGGTAGAGTGATGATTTGCGCAAGACGGCTGGCAGGAGCTGGATACGAGAAGCTGAGGATCGAACGTGGCTGGCGTGCAATTGAAGAGGCCTATGTCCAACAGTATACTACATACGGACTACTTACTGATTTAGGAAATAAAATATTTTACAACCCAAAGAGCTGATTGCGGGAAGCTTTTGAAAACTATTCAAAAGCTTCCCGCAACTAAATCGGTTCAGCGGTTATTGATTCCTATATTAACTTTTCATCAATTCTTGGTTACTGTCCTATGTCCTTTCCCGGGACTCAAACTATCTAAATAAGCCATTATTTCTCGTAAAAAGAAATAAATAAAAAATGGTTGTTTTGGGTTATCCCTAAGAGATAGACATATATCGTCGCGGACTTTTTGTAGTACTTTTTAAGGTGTACAATACTGTAGTACATTATTTTGATCTATCTCGTAGGGTGCAACCAGCGTTTGCAATGTAAGCGCAAAAAAATGTGTTTATTTGCTACATCACATTAGAAACCTCGAAAATTAACAGTGTTTCCATACGATATTATGCATTTATTATGCATAAAAACCTTCCTCTTGAATCACTCTATCTATTAAAGAAACCCGCATCATAATCCTTTGCGTAGTTTTAAAAATTTAATCAAACATAGGGACATAGGGACAGAAAAAGCGACTTTGTTTTATACTATGTAGTGATGATGCACAATGTATTTAAGTTTTTAAGTACAAATTTTTTAGCACAAATTGGCACATAGCAATTTATGAATTGTTTTTTGGCAGAGAGTTTTTTGGAAGTCGGTTTTTTTTTATAATATACTATGTAGTGATGATGTAGTGACGATATACATTTAATATTTTATACACAAAGTTTTAAAAGTAATATTCGAATGATATATTTAAGTAAAATCTTACAGAAAAAATACTGCACTATTTAAAATATTTCTTCCATTTCAAATAATAAATTTCATTGAAACTAGATTACTTTAACCGAGGAATAAACACTAAGTATTTTAATTTTTAAGAAAAAAATGACCTTTAATATTTATTTTTCTGACAGGTTGCCTAGTCTTTGTTTGTTCTAGGAAGCGTTTGTGCAAAGACAAAGGAGCTAAATCTAGGAGATGCGGCAAGCGGTGGACTGAACGGTCGCAGGGTCGTTGACCTACAAGTTGCTTTCTATTTCGTGTGCGCACATCGACTTCTTTCCGTTGCTCGTATTTGCGAATTTATGTAACATTTGATTTGAACTCTGAAAACGATGACAACTTGAAACTGGCACAAAATAAATTAATGACCATCTAGTATTTATCAAGAGCGACTTGTAGCTACTTACTACTTGGTAACCAAGTATGTTAACAAATTGCAAAGTTAAGCAATCCTAGCCAAGCCATTCTATGGATTCGATATTCGATCCCGGGTCGGACCAAATGTTTGTATGATCTGCAAATATTTGTTTCGGAGTTTGGGTGTTTTCTATGTATAATATGTATGTAGTTACAAAAAAAAGTATATAAGTATTCTATCAGTCAATCTGGCTATCATAATACATACTCTGCTTAATTTGAAGTTAGATGGCGTTGTGTGTGAAATGTCCGAAATATTAAAAAAAAAACTCAACCATAGCAAATAAACACGATCTACCCTTTCTTCAAGGTTTTTATAAGAACCAGTCCACCCAGTTTAAAACCAGTCAGGTTTACTCTGTATTTGGTTATTCCAAAGGTGGTAAAATTCTTTAGTATTGTTAATGTACTGAATTAATGGGCGATTAATAAGTACCATCTCCTTAGCGTAATCCCCAAGTCAACTCCACCGAGTCAGTGGCAGCAATTGAAACAAATTATAGTGTTTACTTTTATAATTGTATTATCAAAGACTAGTATAGATCACGCAAGTTCAAATTTGAAAAATAACTGTAAACCTATATCAACTTACCCGTATAAAACCTTTACCCGTAAAGAATTGAACTATACTGCTGACACATTCGGCAGCGTCTTGCGATAGGCTCATTGATCGCAAGCACAGAACAAATGTTTATTTCTGTTCTGGGATAGAAATAGTCAAATTTGAATCATGAACTGCCTCTGAATATATCTGGAACTGCTTATGTAATTATGCACCTATATGTTTATTCATATGACCCTTTTTTGTTGACATAGGGTAAATCTCTTCGGATCTCCGGCTCCTCGGGGACTGAGGAGTCAGGTATATGGTGATTACACAAAAAATTACCCCGGCGGCCGGTCTCAGGCCGGTTTCAGGTCCCTCCCAGGATCAACGCTGCGCCAACTCAGAGCATAAGCAGTCGAAGAGCCACCGATTTCAGCTATTGAAGGTCATGTTAACAGCTTGAGACAAACGATAAGAAATCGCCTCTACTCTCTGTAATGAAATACGTATGACCTAGATCACATTCAGCTAAATGAAGTTGAAAGCACGCAGAAGATTTTATAACTGAATGAAGGTTTTAAGGCCAAAAATATGTTACCATCTGTTACAAATTTATTACAGACTTTTTTACAAACTTTTAAAAAGTAGTTTTCTTACGGGTAAGAAAACTACTTTTTAAAAGTTTTTATTTCACTTGCAACGAAAAATATATACCTAAGTAAATTAAATTAAATCTGTTGTTGTTTGACATTGTGCCTAAATGTTAAAACCAAGATTTTGTGCTTCTTACTTTGAAAATGACTAAATGTAGTTAAAAACTAAACGAAATTTCCAAAAATCTTCTCTTAGTGGGTACATACCAGATAAAATACCATACTGCATGTCCTTCTTCGCGTTGAGGATGGTAGCTACCACTCCTGAATTCTGCTCATGCTTTCCATCAGGCGGAGCAGAGTCATTTTGGCAGCTAAAACATAAAAAAACATCAACTGTCAAATTTCAAGTTTTTAGACCGCGTGTTTTAGGCTCTGCGTTGATGAATTCAGGGCCAGTGATTTTAGGTGTATATATAAAGTTATATGATGTATTACTATTGATATGATATATTTTTACTTCAATTAAGACTTTTAAGTTTTTATTATTATTTATACATTACAAAAAGCTTGCTTTTAATAACTTTTCAAATATATTTACTTAAATATTTCCGTGAAGTGTGATGTTTGTAGTTTCGTATTAAACATAAGGAATTTAGACAGGTCCTAACAAGAAGTTAATGAGCGATGAGTAATCTGCAAAAAACAGTGCTAGAAGTATAATAACATTTACATAAATGCAATTGCACTTTCTAAGATTTTTTACTAAGATATTTATGTGAGCGGAGAAAAATGCATGAAATACAACATATTAATGTTGAAAGGGGGGGTCCCTTTCAACATTAATATGCCATTACAATTAATCGGAAAATTGAAGGGTGGAAGACATCTTTACTTTCTTGGAAAAAACCATTGATGATAAAACACTTTCCTTGCTTTAGGTACTTTTATTTTCCTTGATATAGGTACTTTTATTTCGCTTTTCAGTACCTACGTTCGTTTTCATCTCAAACATATTTATTATTCGTAAAATTACTGCCCGTAACTTTTTTAAATGTAAGTAATTTGCAAGAAAAAATTCAATTTTGTGTTCATTACGTTAACTGTAACAAAAGAATTGACTTTCAAGATTTTTTGTCAAAATCCTTGAACAATGCAATTCTTTCTGAAAGTGCGATATTTTTGTGGCAATTCAATTAGCTCCAGAGACAGCGAGACGATCAATCTGTTTTATAGAGTGTTAAATTATACCAAACTGTCTATATTTCTCCATTGAGTCATTTATCTACTTAGCTAATTGTAAAATCTAATCGAATCAGCTAAACCAAAAGTAGGTACTTTAAAAAAAATACCAACCAAATTGAGAACCTCCTCCTTTTGGAAGTCGGTTAAAAATACAACAACTTAAAACTTATCGGATCCGATAAATGTTATTACACGCACACTTGTGTAATAAAACAAGTTAGTGACGTCATAACCAGAATCCATTAGAATTTGGATTAATGGTCGGCTGTATTGAGTGCGCTGACACGAGCCAAGCACGTGGTAATCAAGGTCGCCTCTTCATAGCATGCGGCATGCCGTTTAGTGCCCCACTTCGCATTACCTGTAGCTCAGCTATGTAACAAACAGTATTCGATTTTGAACCTTAAAGTGAACAAAAGAGATTGTCTTTAAAGTTTATATCAAGATCGCACATTCGTTGTTATGTAAATTGTCTGCGGTCTGTCTAAAGCGCATTGTTTAGAATGGATAACTACTTACTTGTTAATAGTAAATGTGGTTTCTCTTTTAGGCATTTTGTGTGACAGACACAGCAAGTATAGCGATCAGATGCTCCACTTAGTAACACTATGTTCAGTAGTACAAAAATGTTGCATTATTTTAATAAAAGTAACAGTAACCTAAGTCGAAGCAAGGCACAGAAAGAATTCAAGCAGCTAAACAGGTAGAGATAGAGATCACTTAGGATTCATATCCTAAGCGATTAATATTCCTTGTTAGATAATTCAATTTCCTTCATTTTTCTCAAGTTATCTTATAATTTTAACTGAATTAGTCGTTATTCCCGCTAGATATTTTGGCAAATAAGAATAACGAACTTATAGCATTCTTAATCTTAAGTAAAAGAGCAGAAATTGTCTGCTGGAATTTGCAGCTATTCAACTGGTTCCTGGTGGTGCTACCACTGTTTCATGAAATAAATCAAGTAAAAAATGTATGAGTGTTAGATACCTACTGTTTAAAATTTTTAACTTTTTAACTGAACTTTGAAGAAAAACTATAACGGCTTAAATAACTTTGTGAATTCAGGAGTTAGACGCTTACTTGGAAAATTTCGTACAAAAATAACGAAATAATAAGTAGTGGATGATCATTATGGGTGCATTATTTTATGCGTGGCCTGACACGTAAGTACTTGGCCGGTTTTTCCTGATTTTATCTTCGAGAGCTCAATGTGGGCAACGCACTTGATTCTTTTAAGTTGTAGGTGCCCATCGGCGGTGGTGTTTACATACCATCAGGTGAATAAAGAGGAAAAATACCTACTTTGGTTTTATCTTTGCCTCTGCGAGTATCGAATGTATACCACATACATATGACCCTACAATTACTTCATAGATAACTCACTTCCTTTCAAAACACACAAATAACCAACTATTTTGTTCAAAATGACCTTGATACAAAAGCAACTGAAATTCAGAATGTAATTCAACTCATTTCAATGATTTATTCAAGTACATCCATCGTCTGAATCCCATTAAACTGTCTTACGGCTTTAAAATGACCAGTAAAATATCAAGTCCTTGATGTATCATATAAATTAAACTGCATCTGCAGGTACCATAAATTGAAAGCTGCAACGCATCAATATTGATTCATTGCCAAATATCTTAGAAAATGTCTGAATATTAATAAGTCTTATTTATATCGTATATCTGCTTCACATTTTATTTTCATTCAAAATGGAAAATGAATCGACGAAATTCAGCAATTTATTTTTATAACATTGTTGTAAATTCGTTAATAAAACTTTTTTATTAGTATCTCGATAAAAATGTTTATGGGTTCGACTACTAAAATCCGCAAATGCATTTTGAACGTTAGATGTAGACGTACATTAGATACCTATATACACACATCAAAAGTGTCTAGGGATCAAGCATTTTTATGCGGATTTCTTGAGATTGAGATGTGGCTTTGGCCCTGGCCTGCTCAGTCGCCAGACTTGAACACGATTGAGCATGCATGGGATATGCTACAGAGAAGAGGTCTGCCGAATATGGAGGGTATCCAGTCGCAAGAAGACCTTTTTTTGTTGTTGCAACGAACATGGGCGGCCATTCCACAGAGTGATTTGGATGAACTCATTTTGAGTATGCCAAACTGATTCTTGTGTTGTTAGTGTTCGCGGTAGAAACACGGATTATTAATTGTTTAAGTTACCTAATAAAATTTTAAAGAAAACTGTTATTTCAGTCTTTTTTTCGAACTTTAATGTTATTGGTTCAAATGTCAAAAATCCCTTTATTAGGAAAATGGCAAATTTCTTTATTAATGCAAAGGTGACTTGGTTTATCGTTACTGTGACAAACGAAAACACTTTATTTGATGAATCCTTAAAGAAAATTTTAATTAATATCAATCAGGAGAAAAGTTATTGCAAAAATATATGTTGATCCCTAGACACATATGTTGATCCCTAGACACTTTTGATGTGTGTATTTGTATGTTGTTATAAATATGTATGTATGCATTAGTCAAGGATTTTAGTCTATGCAAAGTCACGCTAGTATCAAAAAATTAAATTAAAAATCTTTTTGAAAACAATTTTTATTGGAATGCTCTCATAAAGAACTCGTCGAGACGAATCAAACGAGTCCTAACTTGATGGTGTTGCGACGTTTCTTTACAGAGTTCCTGTGCCCACCTTTCAGCTCCAGCATCAGATCAGATCCATGTCATCATAATATTGCATTGTCACACTGTATACGTATTCTTGCAAAATTTCAGCAAAATCGGATGAATATATCAGCTTCAAAATTGAGTTGCAAGATTCCACCCTAACATACATATATACATTGCAAGTTAATAAAAATATTGTAAAAAGAAATAGTGTATATTTTTGGGCTTCGTGATTAGTCCACTTATTTTTTTTTTGTTTCATTATTCGACACTTAGACACGTTCTTCATGAAAACAAAGTTACATCTGACTACATCATCTTGATCTTTACAAGTTCAAAAAAAATGATGTCGCTTTTTGATCTTGTACAATTAGATTTTCCAAAGCACACAAGAGTGATTTAAGGGGGAGGTTATATATTTATACGTGAACCAAAAACTTTGTATCGCTTTTTACGAACATTACGGAGGAGTATAAAATATGACACGGCCAGCCAAAGTGACTACTCGGCCTGATGGAAAGCATGAGTAGAATCCAAGAGTGGTGGTTACCATACTCATTGCGAATGCAGACAACGCAAAATGCAGCATGGCGGCCTATTGATGCTCATGCCATGCATCATAGGGCTTTTGGTCTCGCACAACGAAACACGACAGCACAAATGCTGTCATTTTAGGTTGATATTCTGTACGAGGATAGTGCTGTCCCGTTCGGGCCATTCGTACTGAAATCAGCGTTTCTCTACTACCTTTAAAAATTGTAGTTGTTCAAAAAAATACACTACTTACTATTCCAGAGTACACCAACTGTAACAACATGTAAATAAACTGATTGAAGTCATCTTGTTCGTCACGTTCAATTATGAAACACAATAAAAAGCGTCACAACGTGATGGCGCGGGCGGTCAGTTCGCACAAGAGCAATCCAGTTTCAATGTCATAGTTCTATTTACTTCGGAACATTCGCATTAAGATGATGACTGACGCCGACAAGCTAGCGATTGTAATCTGTTCCGTAATTAGCTAAGCGAGTTCTTTTTTTTGCAAATTAAATATGAGCTAAATTTCCTTTACTATTCTCCATTTCAAAAAAGTAACGCAAAACTTTTTATTCAATATCTTATTAAAATTTGTCTGAATAGGCAAATAATAAAATATCGAGTGTTTAAAATTACCGTTGAATTTTTTACAGAACGCTTATTGTCTTTGAAGTTGATAAACTTCAACCAAAAAAATATAAAACAAAATAAAAGAAAACTTTTAAAAATAGACTCAATCAAAATATTTGAGTTCTAAAAACTCTTCTAGGAACTCTACAAAAAGAAAGTATTGGTTAGGTATATGTGAAACTGATTTCCAAATATTATTATAAGGTTCATGGGCATTAAAAAAATACGAACATTTACAGAATAAACGAATCACCAATTTTTTTTTTATGTATTGGCTTGCCAAAGTGACGCTACTCAGCCTGATGTAAAGCATAGACAGGATGGTGGCAAAAGGCAAAAGCGGTGGACGTGGTGGTCACTATACTCATTGCGCATGCACACAATGCAGCATCATGGCGGCTTAGTGATGCTTCTGCATCATTGGGCCTCCAGTACCTAAATAAACCTGGTACTTACATAAATGCACCTTAAATGAGTCCTTAAGTAGGTAAATCGTTCACTAATGTACGTTCAGTTTTTAAAACGAGAAAGAAATATTTCCTAACAAAGTAAGTTAAGGACACGAATTTGAAAGGTCAAATACATTTATCACTTCTGTTCATCAATCATTTTATTACTAACAGACAGCCAGACACGTGTTTTGGCAAGAAATCGTCTTCCGGATTTTAGGACACAAATTAACGATTAATGTGTAATCACTTTTATATCAAACATTGTTCACTATTTCACTAATTTTAATTTTCTTTTCGCATAACCATATTTTTTCCCTAAAAAAAAGTAGCCTAAGTGATTCTTTATAACGTCAGCTATCTGCCAGTAAAAGGCCCATCCCGTAAAAATTGGTCTATCTTTTCATGAGATTAGCCGGAACAAACAGACAGACAGAAAAAAAATTTAAATACATATTGATGTTTTGATGTAAGTACCGTATATACTCCCATTCGCATTTAGTGAAAAAAAGCTGTTAATTTAAAATTACAAACAGTCACTTCGTTTATTTGTTTGATCAAGTATAATGCGGCTATTTTTAAATGTAGGATTAAGTTCAAAATAAGTATTAAGATTAGACAAATTTTTTTAATAATGAATTTAAAAAATAAAATAAGAACGGTGACTCTATTTATCGACCATTGCAACAGCAGTGTGTGCTCCTTAATATAAAATTGCCAGACTTTTTACAGTTTTTAATCTAAAACCTTCATGTTATTTTTTTCAATCCAACGCGAAATCTATTAAATCTACTTTCAAAGACTATGGCCTTAATGTGTGAGTCATATAATCAGATTCTAAAATAACAATACACTAGCGATAAAGCATTCTATTCCGTTTTGTTGTTTTAGCTGTTTTATAAGAGAGACCAGGGTCTGTGATGGTTAAAAGTGGCTATTTTAGGGTCTGCAACGTCGATGTCTTTTTCGGATTGATTTACAGTGCTCCTCGTGGGAATTGTGATAAAGCAACTTGTGAGGATATTTTACTTCAGTAAGGCTAGTTCTTTCTTTTTTTTTCTTTTCAAAAGACAACTACAATAAAAACTTCTTGCACTTGGCTGTTTTTTTTTATCTCTTTACTCATACATAAGCCTTAAACAGAATGCCAACTGTAACTTTAATCTCTCTTTTGCTACAGAAGGAGGAACTAGGAAGCCTATTTCCTATTACTCCTAGTTTGAACATTATTCATTCTATTGTAATGAAGTTACAAATTCGCTGTGAATAACATGTCCAAATAAAAAACGTATAGGGAAATCGTGTTCATCGTATTCACATGGCTATATTATTTCCGATTCAGTTGTCTCAAACATCTTAAACATTACCTTATTTTACTAATAATAACTGTACTTTAATAGTAATAACACGTCTCTTTGTACGGAAGCTACTAGATTCTAAACTAATAAAAATACTCTCAAAGACGATTCTCAAAGCCAAATTATAAGCCCAAATGAGCCTACGCGTTACACTGTTATGACACAGAATATATTTAAGTGTGCGTAAAATTCTGAATGTATTGTTTTGATGTGTGAGTTCATAGTAACAGGTGATTGTTTTTGTATGTGAGACTAAAATGTGTATGTGTGAAGATTTCCCCCATTGAGACTGTTTTGTTTGGAAAAACGACGCTATCGCTAATCCCCGCCGGTCGGTGGCCCATTTTGCTCTATGTATTGTAGCCAAGTTTTAAGCTTTTTTTCTTTCTGCAATCGTTAACGCCTAAATTCTGTGTGTTCAACTAATACTTTGTCTAAAGCCGAGTCTCCACCGAACAAAATTTGGCAACTTTTGTGTTATCAACACGTGTTGGTGACAAAAGTTTCTGTTATTTCCTTGCGTTGGCAACAAAAATTGACAACATATGTTGGGAACCGTGGTTCTGTTGCTTGTTGCAAATATTTATTGGCTCTGTTGAAACGCTTAGTTGAAATGTATTTCAAATGGTTGGTGACTCGGTGTAGACACAATGGAAACAAAAGTTGGCGATTTTCTGAAGAGTTGCAAACAGTTGGAAACACTGAACTTGCCAACAATTTCGGTGAATACGCGCTTTTAGATTAGCCAATAACACACGAGAATTTAGGCGTTGACGATTGCAAAAAAGAAAACGCTTGCAACTTGGCTAGGGGGACAGGATAGATAGATGTTTATTTGGGCGACAGTAATTTAAGTGGTAGACCATTTTGATCTTATATGCCTGACAGACTACATCAAGTCTTGGAATACACATGACAGCGACCTTTATCTGTGAAATAGTATTTATCGGCAAATAACTATCTGAATCTTTATCAGAAACTAGTTAAACTAGCGCCAAGGGTTTATAAATTGTTCAATGATTACGAATGTTATAAATCGATGAATATAAACCTTCAGCTAATACAAGACATCAAGTAGTAGGATCACGTATGTAGGTAAGTGGGACAAGGAAATTTTCAGTACACCGCGATCGATGTTTTCACATTTAATATTTTATCTAGACTATCACTTATTGATCATTCTTGAACAGAATAGGACTCGTCAATGTAACGTGAATAATTTAAATAAAAAACGATACTCTATTTGTCTAGGTCAGTTGTGAAAATTTTAAATCATTAATGCACTGAAAATCTATATAAGTACCTACTTATACATATAAAATTCTCGTGTCACAGTGAAAAAACTGCCTCGGTGACCAAGTGGATGTGTATGCAACTGCTGTGCTTGAGGTCTCGGGTTCGATTTCCGGGTCGGACCAAATGTTTGTATTATCTGCAAATATTTGTTTCGGAGTTTGGGTGTTTTCTATGTATATTATGTATGTATTTATAAAAAAAGTAAATATGTATTTATATCCGTTGTCTAGTACCTATAACACAAGCTCTGCTTAGCTTGGGACTAGATGGCGTTGTGTGCTAGATGTCCCAAATATTTATTTATTGTATTTATGTTTTTATTTTAAAATCTTTTACGTATTTTTCTCGCGACCAGAAGGCCGGCCTTTTCCTAGCACAGATAATCAGCTTTGCCATTCAATGTGGTAATGCCGCCAGTCTTTTGGGAACGCTACCAGTAGGCGAAGATGTAGAGGAGTTTATTGACGCTTGCATGTAAATATTGTTACTTTAATTTAGATTAGTTTTATTCTATATAAATATAATTTAAATGTATATTAAGAAGGTATTAAAGAATATCTAACTAAATCAAATACAAAAGTTATACAAGTAAACTATGTATTGTTTTATTATTATTTATTTACTAGCTGAGCCCCGCGGTGTTACCGCGGTACAACAACAATCGCGGTTAGCGCCGCAGCGCAAGGTAAAAAAAATAAAATATTAAAAAAACCTATGTAAAAAGTATCCTATGTCCGTCTCCTGGTTCTAAGCTACCTCCCCACTTTCCTCCCCCTTTATTTTCAGCCAAATCAGTTCAGCCGTTCTTGAGTTATAAATAGTGTAACTAACACGATTTTCTTTTGTATATATACTTATATAGATTATATAACCAAATTCCTCCAAAACGGTTTGACTGATTTTTATGATTTGTTTGTGTTTATTCAATAGGTTCAGAGTATCTCTAAGTGATACGGGGGCCCAAAAATTTACTTTTTATTTTTCAGATTTTTTTTAATGTTTAATGTATTTTTAACCCTTAATTTTTACCCTTCTGCCGATATTTTAAATATCAGTTTTAATATTATTACTTTATGACAAAACAACGTTTGCCAGGCCTTAGTTTGTAAGAATATTTTGTGCCTAGCAACAAATCTACTTTACATATTTTTACATAAAACAATCGTTGCCAAACACGTTATTAAACCGCAAAAAATAAATAACAGATTCTATTACTATTTCGGCACGCGTTTTGCAGGCCAAGTCTCTTAGCGTGAGCTACGTTTCCGCATCTTCATTCCATATTACTTATCCAGAACTTATTTTACCTATAGATCCCATTCTAGATTATAAGTTCTGTATTAAAACGTGTCACTATTTAAAAATGTACAAATTATTATTATCACCAAAAGCATTTTATTAATTTAAGAGAACCCATTGTAAAGATAAGACCTTTCTAGCTTTTCTACTATTTTTCAAAACAAAATCACTAACAATGAAACTCGCAAAATACAAATTCGCAAAGTACATTTAATTTTGTAAATTAAGTTAAATGTTGTTTGCGCACTTCCTTTCAAGGGCAAACAAAACGTATCCTTGTATTCCAGTTCGATGGCCTTGCCTGGATGACCTAAATACTGCGCCCTTCAGAAGTTCAAAGTGGCCGGTTTCACCTCGCTCCGTATTACGGAATGATAACGGGATATCTGAGTACGTGATAAAAACTTATCTCATCAAACAAATACTTGGTAGTAAGTTTCTGCTTACATTTTCAGAATAAATATATTTCAAGCTTTGAGATTGTGGGGCAAGGTTTTCGATCAGGAAAGTTTGAAAATTTTGATATTAGTGCTAGTGACATACTCAGTAATAGGTTCTTTAATTTTTTAAAATTAACAAATCATTATTCCTTTTAGCCTTGGTAAATGAAGACCATATTAACCGTATGAAAATAATTTAATTTATTGAATAGCTATCTATAGTTACGAAGGTGCACACAAAATTCGACAGGGCTGGACTTCAAAACAGTCGATAATGCCTAAGTTTGTTTTGTCCCATGTTCCTAGAGCTGGTCTAGTTAGGAAAGGCCGAACTCATCTGCTCTAGAAAAGCTTGACAAGCAAAAGTATTCTTATAACATATTTGCAGAATAAACGATTTAATTTTAACTGCCGATACTAGTAATCACTACAGTTCTCGTATTTCCACTCTGGCGTCTGTGAAAGAAGAAGTATTTAGTACATAATTTTAAATAGCGTGTTTACTTGGCCATTAAAAGAGTGTGTTCTTTTATTCTTACCCGACCCGACACAAAAGGAAAGGTAATATCAGTGTAACGTCTAAACTACTGAACTAATTTTAATGAATGAGAGAGAGGTCAGTAATTATCACCCAGGTTTTCAGGTTGTCGGGTTATAGTTTTTTAAACTTTTTCTTGTACTATTAAATATTTTTTCATAATTATGCTTAAGCGGTTATAAAGAAATAGAACAAACGTTGATGTCTAAAGGCGCGTATTCACCGAAATTGTTGGTAATTTCAGTGTTTCCAACTGTTTGCAACTCTTCAAAAAATCGCCAACTTTTGTTTCCATTGTGTCTACACCGAGTCGCCAACAATTTGAGAAACATTCGAATTAAGCGTCTCCACAGATAAGAGCCAATAAATAACTGCAACAAACGTATTCCTTTGAAGTTTACCGCCAAAAACAGAAACACGGTTCCCAAAATTGTTGACAATCTTTGTTGCCAACACAAGGAAATTACATAAACTTTTGTCACCAGCACGTGTTGACAGCACAAAAGTTGCCAACTTTTGTTAGGTGGACACTATTAAAATCTTATGTAACTGTAAAACAAGTACTATGTAAGTAGTGTACGATACCATTAATGCAAACTTTATGGCAATAAAATTTAATAGCGATATTGCACGTATTACACAACTTTTTTTTTGTAAAGACAACGCCCGCACTAGGAATAAAACGGACACAAAGAACACCCAGTGTGTGGATCACACAAAGTGTTGTCCTACGTGGGATTTGAACCCACGACACTTGGCGAAGTAGGAAACGGCGTGGTGACCGTTAAACCACTAGGCCAAACGTGCAGTTTTACTTGTAGTCATTTAATTTTACTTAAGGAAATACAAATTCCATTGCTCGACATTTCAAGGACATCAATCCCCTATTATGTAGAAAATAAATGTATTTAATACATTAAGATATTAAAGGACAATATTTTTCTATTAGGAAATGTTTATGTGTTGTCATTCTGTCTTACCATAGAGCAACAAAGGCCGGCAGACCGGAGATGAATAGCCACTCAGATTACAAATGAAAGCCAGATGGAATGTACTTGTCTAATAACATGAAGGCGTTTATTATTTACGTCTGCGTGACAACCGGCAGCGACACTATAGGAACATGTACATCTGTGTGCGTGTAATGATACCATAAAAAGTAAGTCTCCATTTTTTGTCATATATTAAGATTGAAAAATAAGGGTACATATTATAACATTTAAATTTTTGTTGATATTCTGCAGTTATCTGGGGATCAAGTTTCGTAATATCGATCATTCTCAACCATTCAAATATGATGTAAAGCACAAGTTAAAGACATAAAACACATCAAGACACAGAACAGCAATTTGTAGAATCATTCACAAATTGTTCATCATCACTACATAGTATAAAACAAAGTCGCTTTCTCTGTCCTATGTCCCTATGTATGCTTAAATCTTTAAAACTACGTAACGGATTTTGATGCGGGTTTCTTTAGTAAAGAGTGATTCAAGAGTGAGATTTTATGTATAATAAATGCATAATATAGTATGGAAACACTGCTAATTTTCGAGGTTTCTAATGTGATGTAGCAAATCAACACATTTTTTTGCGCTTACATTGCAAACGCTGGTTGCACCCTACGAGATAGCTCAAAATAATGTACTACAGTATTGTACACCTTAAAAGTACTACAAAAAAGTCCGCGACGGTATATGTCTATCTCTTAGGGATAACCCACAACAACCATATTTTATTCCTTTCTTTTTACGAGAAATAATGGCTTATTTATTTATTTGATTTTAAGCAATACAGAATAAATCCTTATACAATTAAGTAAATTAAATACATCGTGCATTTAATATAGATCAAAATGGCCCTTTGCAGTATCTAATTTAAATGAATATATTCGAAGATATTACAGATTTAAAATGCTCGAATCGTGTCGTCGGCGGGGGCATCTGAAATCCACCCGTGCGAAGCCGGGGCGGGTCGCTAGTTTTTCAAAAATAATTGTATCTATCACCAAAGAATACCTTTATATGAGGTTTGAAACCAAGTCTCTAAATATAGAAATGAGGTTTACTAATGTCTGGACTAACAAGCGATTTCCCTAATTGAAGGGGAAAAAATAGACAAAAATTGGTATCACAGTCAAACTACGGTTAAGGTTTTATGTTCCGACAACAGTATAACTATCGGGTAAATAAATAATTATAGCTACCAAATAATCTGTATTTACCTGTGAAAAGGTAGAAAGTTTCTTTTTGGGAACTACTCTTACAATGTGTAATGACTAATGACGCAAAACGGCATTTTGAACATATCAAAAATCACTCGTGACGTGAACACAATATGGCGGTTTGTCAAACACTGCCGCGAGATTGTATTTGCTTTCTAATTCATATTTACTTTCTTAGATTCATTGTCGTGTTCTTTACAAACCATCTGGCTATCTTTTGTAATCCGAGAGTAGCCATAGCACCTTTTCCCGATACAAAACAGTTTGTTATTTTAGAAATAACCAATAATAACATTTTAGAAATCTTTACATTTACACATTTTCGACTCGCATACAAAAGCAATCGTTTGTCACTACGAACTCGCACATAAAAATTAAAATAAATCATTCACAATTTCAAACACACATAAATACATTCTGTGACAGTGCAAACGCATAGGCCCATTTGGGCTTATATTTTGACAGATGGGAACGCCTGCGTGTGGCTATTCCCTACTGTGTTGCTCTATTACCTATTATTCGACTTGTCGATCAATACACACTATAAGTTTCTGAAGGTTTTTACATAATTAGAACTCGTTATCAATAATATACTACAGGAAGAGAGCCGTTGACTGGAAACAATTCAAGAAACGGTTCATTTGACTTCATTATTATATTACTAGATAGCTTTTATCTATTAATTTTTTTGTAATACCTTTAAATAAGTGTGATCGCGTTAACTCCCGTAAAAATAATTATTATTACTAGATAGCTTGCTTTCAGAGGGTCCGTTAGGGTATTCTATTTATTGGAAACAATAGTAATATGAAAGGAGTAAAGACCGCAACTTAATCGAAAAGCTGTTTAAATCTAAAAATGTTATAGAGGTTTAAACCAATAGCTGAGACCATCAGACTATCAATATTTTATGTCAATGTCCGTGCCTCTTTATTGCTTTTAAATTTATAGGATTATTGACATTGAATAACGCTGAAGCAAACAGTGGCGAGATAATATTAGGAATGTAATATAATTCCAGCAACAATTTGCAACTGTTACTTGTCAATTCATTCAATAAACTGGAGCCTACTAGTTGTCAAGGGGAATCCCGACCTTAAATACATTAAGCTAGAAGAAAATCGAATGATGATATTTTAATTCGATAACGCAATACATCGCAATAAATCGTCATGCCCTTATTCATAATATAATATTTATTCACATTAACAAAGGTAGGGATTTATACGTAATAAAGCATTTTACGCTCTGATTCACGGGAGGTATTTAATAAAAATGATTCAAGAAGAAAAACTGATAAGAACACACTCATATTCTTAGAATGTGTAATATTGCTGATAAGCGGGTAATCTAATAAGCTATTTCTTATAAGTAGGTTAATACAAGTCTTAATCGCATGAATATTCTAATAATGCCTAATTAATTATGTCATATCCTAAAATAAAACTCAACTAATATATTATTATTATTATTTTAATTTAGTTTTTCAATAGTTAGAACAAAGCAGATTAGGAAACACCTTTTCTGTTCATTGAGGAAGTTTGTGGGCTAGATAAATGAAATCTGCGGTTAATAAATAAATAAATAAATATTTCGGACACCTAACACACAACGCCGTCTAGTTAGTCCCAAGCTAAGCAGGGCTTGTGTTATGGGTACTAGACAACTGATATAAATACATATTATATTCTTTTTTTTTGTAAATACATAGATATTATACATAGAAAACACCTAAACTCCGAAAAAAATATTTGCAGATCATAAAAACATTTGGTCCGACCCGGGAATCGAACCCGAGACCTCATGTACAGCAGTCGCATACGCTACTACTACGCCACCGAGGCAGTCGATAGGATCGAGGCACTGAAATATGCCACAATAGTTCAGATATAGCGATAAGATACCATTTTATTGCTATAAGACGGCATAAAACTTCATTAATTACACCACAGAATAACTAATAGGTAGTATTACACGTTGATATTCAATTCGATTTTCGATTATTTTGGACCAGCTTGCAAAATTAACTTTGATATTTGTATTGAATGGATGTAGGTATGTTTTCAACCTTTCACGCACTGACTGAACAGATTTGTATAAAATTTTAAGGAAATATAGATAAACACATAGAGTACTTTTTATCGCGATATCCGATGTACAAGCGGGGGGCACCGCTGGCAAAACTTGGTCGATAATATAATTTCAAAACCTCAGTTGTTACACGTCAATAGAAATTCCATACATAGTCGGAGAGCTGATGACGAATTTTGGCAAGCTGAAATTGCGAAAAATTACAATTTCGTCAATTGGCGAATCCAGTCCTGGGAGTCTTTTTAAGTCTTTTAGCGAGTTAGCGGTTATTTCGCTAAGTGCGCAACATATTATTAACATTTGCAAGAGAAAACAAAAAAAATATCTTTTAATTTATTATTTCTAGAATTTAAAAAAAAACCAAGACGTTTTTGTCGGTTATTTAGTATTGCCAGACGACTTCAAAAGTATTATTTTTTAATTCCCAAAAAATATTCTTTAGGCAATCTGAAATTTATATCACGTATTTATATTTATTATTGAAAGTAATTTCATTAATACCTGTAAATTGCCAGACGATTTTGCCGGTTTTAAACAATTTCCAGATGTTAATAAAGTTCGTAAATAAGTGCGATAAAAAAGTCTTTCGCGCTGCCGTAAGTGCTGCAAGATGAAGATTGGAGTAAAATTTACCATTGTTATCGGATAATGTTAACATTTTTTATTAATAAGAAGTCTAATTGCAGATCAATTAAATCTATTTTGTTCTGTTTTAACTAAATATGATTACGTGGTTAATAAGATTAATTAGCAATGTTCTACGAGATCTTTCTAAAATGGTGTCAAACTTAAGAAAAGATTCGTCCTTTAATTTAAAGAGATAAAGAGATTTTACCTTCATCCTATATTCTAATAAAAGAATGCTCCTAGAAAGATAATATTACTTTTTTTTTCTTTTTAAGAACAAGGTGATAAATTTCGGACGTCTTTAAAATATACCCTAAATAATAAGTTTTCATTTGGCTGCCAGCCTGTATGTAAATATACATGTAATGACTAAAATTTTATATTGTTTTCGTTTTTTTTCCTTTTTTTTTCTTGATCTGAACTTAAAAAGGTAAAGAAACCTACCACTATAGGTGTATACACCCATCTACTACGTAAAACCGAATTTGTTTGTTATTATTAGCCAGTAATAAAATTGTAGTGGGTGTGTTTCCTTTCAGTCGGCACGAAAAATGAATAGTTGGCGCTGTTTCAACTCACGCACAGCACCACGCTTCAAAATACATCGACAACAACAATATCAAAAGGGTCCTAGATATAAATGGCCAAGATTCACTGTCAAGGTGATACTATAATGGTTTGTTTTCATACCTATTATGTTTGTGTATAATATCTAATATAGTCATGAAAGGCAAGAGTTTTGATGATTCTTTTGTGGAATAATTTAAGGTGTTGTATAAAGCGACTAAGGGAGAAAACTACCGAACAGTGAGAAAGCCACGCTTCGGCATGCATGAGCCAGCTTGACCGGAGTGATACCACGGCCTCACAGAAAACCGGTGTGAAACAGCGCTTGCGCTGTGTTTCACCGAGTGAGTGAGGATACCGGAGGCCCATACCCCAATCGCTCCCCCCATCCCCTTCCCATCCCCCAAAGGCCGGCAACGCACTTGTGACGCCTCTGGTGTTGCGGGTGTCCATGGGCGGCGGTAATCGCTTACCATCAGGCGATAAGTCTGCTCCTTTGCCCCCTATTATATAAAAATAAAACTACGCAGGACAATAGCACTGCAAAGAGAAGAAAAACTTGACTCAAACCCTATACTGGCCAGTGTTGTATGGTAGGCCAAACCGTCTTCCTTATTCATGGCCTATATCCAGAAGCAGACTATTTAAAGCTGTTGATGATTTCAAGGAATAGTTCATTTTGAGTTGCTGATGTTTCAACTGCTTAAAAGTTCTCCACTCATTAGGTATCAACAAATGAAGTTAAGGATTGTTCAGCAGATAGCAGGATGCTACTGAATAAGTCTGCCGATTGAATCGTTTAATCGTCTTAACTATTTATTTGAAAAGCAGAAGTTTAGATAACAAAATCAACAACAACAACAAAAAAAGCAAATCAATCAAAATTTGTGTTGCGGGTGTCTATGGGCGGCGGTAATCGCTTACCATCAGGTGATACGTCTGCTCGTTTGTCAACTATATCATAAAAAAAAAAAACTAAAACTGGTTTATAACGTATCCACCGTATATTCAAACGTATGTTCTACACAGTTCCTCATTTTGAACCTGCAACAAAAAATTGAATCATAATTCTCTTGACGCAATTTCCTAATGTATTTATTTTGGCACGAGGTATGCCCACGTCATAACTCAGGGCGCCGCGCCCGCTGCAGCCGGCCGAGGGAATGTATTTGCCAACAAGCTTGATAGAACATTGTTTTTCCTAATTCTATGTATAGTTGCTACGTTGATAGGATTGCCATCATCGAAAAATAGCACTAGTGTCTCACAAAAAAGAAATACAATACAGATTTGTGACAGCACTGGTGATGTTATTTGACATCGTCATTTTTTTTGTTTAGAGCAAACTTTGCCGATGCCGACAATTCTGCAAATATCGAATGAGTGATGGACATACGTGTATTTGTAGAAAATCAAAATATAAGGTCTAAAGGATATCATTGCACTGAAGGTAAACTTTCAAAAATTTTTAGGAGAAATTAGTAATTTAAAGGGTAACAGTTTAAAATTTATAAGTAGTTTGTAAATAATATTACGACGTATTATGATCATCAGTGCTTGAAAAAGTTGTAGAGATGAGTTCATTCCCTATAAGTAGGTAGAGAAACTAAATGTAAAACTCGAAGTTTACATCTTAATCAGTGACATCAAGTAAGTAAAATCAAGACAAGAATAGATTTGTAATATAACCGAAGACACATTTTCTGCACAATTACTCATATTCTCACCCACAAATGTTTTGACGTAACAACACTCACTTGCTTTTATTGCCTATCCACCAAGTATAAACTTGTTTTTGTATGAACTATTATTATTGTATTAATATTTCTATTTGTAATATAAGCAATTCTTTGAGTGATCAAGTTTTCTCAAAGTTTTCTGGATGCTTGCATTTTCTATACAAATAAATAAAATTGAAGTGTCTGTTTGTAATTTTAAATTAATAGCTATTCACTAAATTCAAATGAAAGTAGATAGGTACTTACATCAAAAAAGCAATATTTGTCTGTCTGTTCAGGCTATTCTCTGGTACTGCTAGTCCGATTTTGACGGGACTTTCACTGGCAGATAACTGATGATATAAGGAGTAACTTAAGCTACTTTTGACGTGACAAAATCTAATAAATTGATGAACGCTGGCTGCTTGCACAAAAAAGAATGACTCATTTTCCCGTTACGTTAATTGTCCCGTTACGCTCATTGTACATCGTTGTATGAGAGATATATATCTATCATTT
This sequence comes from Diaphora mendica, assembly GCA_949125395.1. NCBI lineage: Eukaryota > Metazoa > Arthropoda > Insecta > Lepidoptera > Erebidae > Diaphora > Diaphora mendica. The sequence goes on along the minus strand of OX421324.1, from coordinate 15,918,584 downwards.
CATCAATGTTTTGTTATGACGTTGTCACGTTAAACTATTGTCCGTAAACCGACTTTACAGACAAACAATTTTTTTTTCTAACTAGCTTCGCCCCGCCACGTCATCCACGGTTGTTGTTGTACCGCGGTTAACACCGCTTAGCTAGGTTTTTTATATAATCAAAGAGAATTACATGACTATTGTAGCTTGATTATAAATTATGAGTTCCTTATACTATCCCATTCTATACTTAAAAACAGTACTGTAGTGTCGTGGGATACTAGATAGGAACGAAGTTTTTTTATCAAAACTACAGATGGCGCTATACGAAATTTTTCGTTCACGCTCTTTAAAAACCACAAGATTGTCTTAATACCTTTGTTTTATATTTAAAATGATTTATAAAATATGTAAAAGTTCTATGCGTTGTATAAAGAAAATAACTATTCAGGTATACATTTTTAATTGTCATTTTTTAATCTATAAAATTAAAACGAAACTTTTCCCTTGTGCTGCCACCTAGTAATCTCTACTGAAACAAGTTCTGCCTAGAGCACACTATGATCTGAGGTCTAGAGTTACTCCATACTTGTTACATACAACTTACAGATTACTACGCTATACTACTACATTTTTTTTTCACTAAATAAATAAATATTTCTTTTATTTTTTTTAACTACGTACATATTTTACACACAAAAAATCCAAACTCCTAAAAACAAATATTTGCAGATCAAAAACAATATTTGATCCTACCCGAATTCGAACCCGAGACCTCAATCACATCATTCTCATACTCTACCATTTTGTCACCGAGGCGTCAATCTTACGTTGTGGACGTTTTTTGCCGGCTAGGGTAACCCTCCGCAACGCCCTATAAGGAACTTCGTTCCAAAAGGGTTGTGACAATGAAAAAATAAAAACTTAAAACTTCTTTAACAATATCGTTAACATATCTTAAGTAAGGGACCACGAAGACGCCATCGTCAGGGCGAGTCGTGTGTTTGGTGTAAATAATAGCACAATTGTCGCACATTGCGTGAAAAACAACAAATTTGTGTGCCAATATTATATTCGATCATCTAATGGTATTGAATTTATAAATAGACTTTTAGACATGTGTAAATTCCGGGAGTCGAGTGTATCATAGTCCTAGATATTATAATACCATCCTATTAGTTGCAAACAGAAAGAAAACCTTAGAACAATTATTTTTTGTGAACTAGCTTTTGACCAGACCGATTTGTAAAAAAATTGTAATGAATAGCCTATGCCCTTCCTTTCTCAGAAATAAAACCATGCCAAACTTAATTGATATCTGTGCAGCGGTTAATCTGGGAAACCGTAACAGAAAACATTTTAAACATATTAATATTTTAATATCGTTCAATAAAACAAAATCCAAAGGCATTGTGTATTATTTTTTGGCATATCTTGTCTATATATTCCGTAGGCAATTCTCTAAAACGCGCTAGGTTACAATGTGGCTGACTATGAAGGCGTGTAACGAATTCGTCATCCGATTCATAAGCAAGCGAGTGATAAAACTGTCCCAGCTATAACATACGATTGACAAAATTCATTACGTATTGGGAATGATTCATCTCACCCACATAATTTGTATGAACTAATTTACTACATAAATATCAAATCAAATCAAAATCATTTATTCATCTAAGACCAAGTGACACTTATGAACGTCAAATTGAAACTATAGTTAAAAATCATAGATCGACACAAACAGAGGCCACAGCATGTGCTGTATTGTCGAGGTAAATTAGGCGAAAACACCAAAATCTACTGCCTGCCTGTGTCGATCCATAACTTCCAGTTTCCGAAATGCGTAGAGCTCATGAGAAGAATACTGGCAAAGAAACTTATGGCTACTCTTTTTCAAAATCTGATTTTCAGGTACAATAGTGTTAGTATTACATGTAAGGTAAACAGTATGCAAGCTGTTGCCACCTGAAATTCCTTTTATTAAAAAGCTCCAAAATCTAACGCACAAACAACAAAAAACACTCAGTGACAACGTTGAAGGTTTGAGTCTATTAAACTTAGAATAAAATAAAAACAAGGTGCACATCCACTTACAGTCAGTTGCAAAATCTACTGTTGAAAATAATTCGTGACTGGATTAAGAGGCTAGGGTTGCAGTTGAACGAACCAGAATAATAGTATTATCTAAAGCATCGCTGACTAGGCCGACCAGTCACCCCAAGCAGCACCCGTTCACGAGTATGACGCATGGACCAGCCATCATCTCCTTCGCCATATCAGAGGGAAGGAAACGACCCGCCCCACGACGACACCGCAAGCAATTACATTTTAGTGAGCATGACAAACCATAGTCGAGATACTGATAAAAATCACTACTAATTAAATTACCATAATAATCGTCAAGCATTACTTTCAACTAACAATGGTTTGTTAATATTTAGCTTTATTAAAAGACAAAGAAGTTTGTGTGTATCTATCTAAATTCTAATGAAACCTTAAGCCCATGACTGTTTGTCGTTAAGATAATCGTTGATCGTATAGTAGGCTTTCCTAATAAGGTGATTTTTTACAGTTAGCTTGAATTTATTTACAGCAAGGTCGATTACATGTATAGGAATTTTATTATAAAAACGTACACCAAGACCTTCGAACGAGTTGTGTACCTTATGTAATCGATGATAGGTACCAATGAGTTTAGATTTGTTTCTAGTATTAATATTGTGTACATCACTGTTTTTCTTATAGTCATTAATGTTGTGCCTAACAAACATAATATTAGCAAATATATACTGTGATGCAACAGTCAAAATACCTATATCTTTAAACAACTCTCGAAGAGAGACTCTAGCACTAAATTGTACATTGAGCCGATGGCTCGTTTTTGTAGAATAAAAATCGTTTCAATATCAGCCGCCTTGCTCCAAAGTAGTATACCATAGGACATGACGCTGTGAAAGTAGCTAAAATAAACTAACCTAGCTGTGTCCGTATCAGTGAGCTGGTTTACCTTCCATACTGCATAAGCTGCCGAACTAAGTCTACCCGCAAGGCTATCTATCTGGGCTCCCCATTGAAGTTTACTATCTAATGTAATTCCTAAGAATACTGTTGAGTCTACAATACTTATGATTTCATTATTTATAGTTAGATTAGTGCCTAGTTGTTTTACATTTGGCATAGTAAATCTCACACACTTCACACACAATATAAAATAAATATGCAGTTGGCTTTAACATATAATAGTAATGTAAATAGCTATACCGAGACCGGGCTCCTATCGGTATCAAGGCCATAATTCTTAGAGCAAAACGGGCCACCGAACGGAGATAGCCATAACATTGCTCTATACGAAACAGTCTGTCATTTCTTGCGTGGGAGGAATCTTCACACATACACATTTTAAACTATACAAATACAATCGCCTGTCACTACGAACTCCCACTTAACAATTAAATTATATTTTTAACAATTTCACAGATACACATAAACTCATGCTGTGTCGTTAACAGTAACAATGGCTTTGGGCATAAATTTGACAGCGAGGAACGCATGCGTATGGCTCTTCCCTACCGTGTTTTTATGTGCCATAACTTATTCAGATAGCCACAATGTATCGCAAAAGAATTTTGAATGAAAAGTCAAGGTAATGTGAAACTACTCACACACCAAATTCATTAGTTCTCCCAAATAGAAAACGATGTCACACAAGATTCAACAATTTTAAATCCCAACAACTGATCATCATCAACAGATTCCACAACCTTCAATAGTGCACTGCTGGATATATGTTTCTCCTTAGAAAGGAAGTTTTCCCTACAATATCAAGCTCGCCAAATGGGTTCGTATATTTCTCTTTACATAGTCCTGTCCTGCCTAGTTTGTTCCCTTAGTCGGCCCTTACGACACCAAAAGAATGAATAGGAGTGGTGATACTTCGTATTTTCGTCACCACACGGACATCTCAAATATACTAGTACTATAGTTATATTTTCTACATCATGTAGGTATTATTATTTCTTCTTTTTTTTGTTAATGATAACTCCCGCTTTAGGAATATACAAATATACATCCACTAGCTGACCCAAGCAACCTCGTTTGCGTCAAAACTACTATCCTCCGTTTTAACCCCAAAAGGGGGTTGATTTCTAAAGATACATTATTAGTACACCTCATTAAATTACAAGTCTCTTACTTCAAAAACATAGGACTTTCATACAAACGTCCAACCCCCGTTTTAGCCCCAGCTGCAGTTTCTTAAAATCCGTTCTTACCGGATGTCTACACCCTATAAGGAACCTTCCGGCCACAAAATGTCGTCCTATGTGGGATTTGTAACCACAACACTTGACGCAGTAGAAAGCCACGTGGCGACAACTTTAACCACTAAGCCCATAGTGCACACTTAATATTTATTCATAAATCTTTTCTTATTGTTCTGGCAGGAAAAATATGGGTATTGCGTCAAAGTTGTAAACCTTGTGGTCAAAATAGTCTACCCATAAAAACTTAATGTTTCCTTTGTACCAGATATATTGTTTTATAACTCTATTAATTATACTATACTATATTATACGCAATATTTTGCGTGTTAAGTTTGTGACCAATGCAAATATTTTTCTGCTGGAAACCCTATATAACGTAGAGATAATTTATAAAATCGTAATTATCATCATCTGCCTGGCCTTTTCCCGATTTCATTTAGGGTCGGCGCAATGTGTAACATTACTAATTGAATTTTTGACGTCAATGCTTTTTCATTTGTGTTTAGATGAGAAGAAGAGAAAGTTTAGGAATACAGAAACTCGAAAGATTGCCATTGCGTTTTCCCCTGTCTATTTTGAGATCGGAGAAACGATTAAAACAGGGACACATTATCTTTTAAATTAATTTCAGTACAACGTTCTGTAATTATGGTAAGGTACATAATACATATCTTACACGAGTGGTTTGTTTGGGCATTTCTTTCCAGAGTCTTAGAAAATGCCGGCGCCTTCTAGGTATAAAGTACGACTTCTAAAAATATATATGTAAAAGATTTACTTACAAAAATGGTACACAGCGATAATAGGCACTAACCATTAGGTTATCCATCAAAAAAACTCATTTCACTTATACTATCAATGTATGTAACATACATGAAATCTTCTGGAATAAAACATGTCTTAAAGTCGGTCACAAACAAGCATTAATAAAGTCATTATATCGTACGTTCTCTCAGCCATCGATACCTATCTCGTGATTTGTTATGATAATAAAAGCAATACTCTTCATTGTGTAATCTGTAACGGTAAGCAATTCTTTTGATTCACTGTCAAAAGACTCACTAACCCCGTATTCATAACAAACCAATATTGTCGCTTATTATTCAGTGTAATTCGATTCCCGGCTGTTGGGTTTTTCTTACAAGAAATTCTTAATAGAAGCCCGGAGTGGAATAGGATGGAAGATAGCGGTGTCTCCCGCCCGTGCCTCGGAGAGCACGTTAAGCCGTCGGTCCTGGTTGTCATGAACATCTATGGCAATCGTTATTGGGAAGTCAGTGCCCTCAAATACATATACTGAAAACTAGTTCAATCATCGAATTCACTTCGCCCTCAGGGTTGTGGAGGTCCGATGTCAGTAGCTCTGTGTAAAAACTGATATTCAGGTAAAACCGGTTGAACTAGTAGCCGACCCCGAATCTTGGGAATAATAAAGGCTAGGAAGATGATGAATTATTCAGCGTAATTGCAATTAACACTCACATGAAAAGCATACTTCAAAATACTTGTTTATTAAGAAGAATTTTGGATTTGTTCAAAATTATTAACATGATCTATACTGCTTTGCAACCTTGTATTTGAGCATGCAAATATATTTCCGCAAATTCTAATGAAAAAACTCGTTTTAGACAGTTTTCACTGTCCAAATGAACCGTTTGCATTCATAACCGGAGATACAAAAAAAAAGCTATGAAATCATAAAAACAGCATAGCTGAGAATTCTCCATTTAGACTTTCGATAAATAATAAAACTCAATGTATCAATATTGTTTTATAATAACTAAGTTATCGGGCAGCATTGAACCGCTTCTTGAGGAAAGCTTGGGGGTGGTTTATGTAAATCAGTGGATGTCCTTCTGCTGAAATGATAACGAAGTAAATCCCTAAGTGTCCCATTCTTGGAAACAAATATTCTAAACAGTTTTATTATGAAATCGTCTTTTCAAGATTCTTATTAAATATGTCTTTTGTACGAGGCTTTCATCGCCTACTCAGCCTACGTCTGTCCTTTATACTGCTTTCAGAACCGTTTATAATAGGAAAAGAGGGTCTCTCTTAATATTATACAGACAAAAGAGCTTAGACAACCCACGTAATTAACTGTAAATACAATGTTATTTGTTTAACAAGGCTTTTGAAACCATCATTATTATATTATAGATATAACTCAAAGCGTATTTACATAAAGGGGGTGCTCTTAAAGTGTTAAATTATAACTGTAACTATATATATTACAGTTATAATATATTCAATGCTTAGGAGCTACCTACGTTAGGGGATTCCTAGTTAGAAGATGGTTTAAGTGTAGTTGGTGAAAACGGGCATTAATCGGGTTTTTACCCGACTGCGTCAGAAGGAAGGTAATGTTTTTCGGTGAATTGTTTACAAAAATACTGATAAAGTCTAACCGTTGTAAATCTTACGTTGTATGTGTACGTTGTGTACGTACGTTAATCAGTGACCGTGGTGAGATAAGAGAACAACAAATTATTGATATGGTTTATGTTTCGCTACATTTTCGCATTTAACAAACTTATCTTATCTTAAATGTATTAACCATTGTTGATTAAGCCTTCAATTAAATCTTTTACTTAAGACTGTACCCAAATATTTAGGTTTTAACAATGTTTAGTCATGTTAGATAACGATGATCCGATTATTAAGCTTTTACAATATCATGATTCATGTATTCGAATATTATTTATTGCCTGCAATAAAATGAATAATCGAATTTTGAAGAAATTCAGAAGGTAAAAGACTTCATTTCCTAAAATTTCTGAGAACAATAACCCTATGAGGTACAACTCGATAATTGAATTGAATGTGAAATTGTTCAAATTGTAATGTTACAGTAAATTACCTGTAAAAAAATTAAAGTATATAAGTTTTTATAATTTGTTTTGTTCCACCCCTTAATTATATTTATCTCTTGGTTTATCTCACTGATTTAAATGTATAACAGTTGCTAATTGCATTTTCCAGGAGAGAAATCAATTTATACAAATAAATTAAATGAAAACATCCTCTGCTGTCCTCTCCTGTAAATCTTACTGTAGAAAGAACTAGCTTTCCCTACGTAGATCAGCTACGTGTCAGTAACGGACTACGTGTCAAAAAGGTATCTTATTCATTAGTTACAAAAAACCCTTGTATGACACGTTTCAAATTTCCTCATCTAGGTTATAATAATAATATTTACGCACAGTGAAAATATTTTAATGAAACCTGTGTGTATCTTTTACTCTTTGCGTAAACAAAATCTACGTAGAGCACCTACGTGGCAGCAACAGTCTACGTCTCAAAAAGATCTCTTATTCATTTGTCACAAAAACCCTTGTATGACTCGTTTCAAATTTCCTCATCTACGTCATAATAATAATATTTGCACACAATGAAAACAAACAACAAACTTTCCTGTATATTTTACTCTTTGTGTAATCAAAATTTTGTGTTACAAAGAATCTGTCTGATTGTGATTGTAAAATAATAATTAAGGTAATTTTCTTAATGTGCCACAAAAGTACAAGGTCAATCAATATTTAGTATTCACGCCAATTACAATGTTCGTAAGAAGTTGTAAATCGTGTAATAAATCTGGTAGTGATAATAATAGTTCCTACATACACACATCAAAAGTGTCTAGGGATCAACATATGTGTCTAGGGATCAACATATGTGTCTAGGGATCAACATATGTGTCTAGGGATCAACATATGTGTCTAGGGATCAACATATATTTTTGCAATAACTTTTCTCCTGATTGATATTAATTAAAATTTTCTTTAAGGATTCATCAAATAAAGTGTTTTCGTTTGTCACAGTAACGATAAACCAAGTCACCTTTGCATTAATAAAGAAATTTGCCATTTTCCTAATAAAGGGATTTTTCACATTTGAACCACTAACATTAAAGTTCGAAAAAAAAGACTGAAATAACAGTTTTCTTTAAAATTTTATTAGGTAACTTAAACAATTAATAATCCGTGTTTCTACCGCGAACACTAACAACACAAGAATCGGTTTGGCATACTCAAAATGAGTTCATCCAAATCACGCTGTGGAATGGCCGCCCATGTTCGTTGCAACAACAAAAAAAGGTCTTCTTGCGACTGGATACCCTCCATATTCGGCAGAGCTCTTCTCTGTAGCATATCCCATGCATGCTCAATCGGGTTCAAGTCTGGCGACTGAGCAGGCCAGGGCCAAAGCCACATCTCAATCTCAAGAAATCCGCATAAAAATGCGTGATCCCTAGACACTTTTGATGTGTGTAGATGTTTTTTTCTAATCTCACAATTTAATAACAAGTTTTGTATGCAATTGCCTTATATGGGTTAAATATATGAGTAAATAGTTAAATTGACTGCTCGTTTGTCTAGCGGTTGGCGTATGCGAATGCTGATCATGAGGTCTCGGGTATTCGGATTCGAATACCCGGTTGGGCCAAAAAGTGTTCTTGATTTTTTCTGATTTTATAGAAATGCTTAGTAACAACTCGGACTTTGGAAGTTGGGCTTTTAGCCCCCATGCCTCGGCGAGCACGTAAAGCCATCTCTCCCCGATATCGTGTTGAATAACCGTCCTATCGGATTATGAGAGTGAGGGAACTGAGAGTGCACCTGTATTAGCGCACACACTTGTGCTCTAAAATATCTCCTGCGTAGTTGGCTGTAGTCTGTTCAGACTGGCTGCCGTGGCCCGAATCAGCTAGGAGAACACACAGAGTGGACACAGAACTCTACTTAACAATTCAAAAGTGTATTTAAATCATAACAACAACCCATCAATGTGACCGAACTTATAAATATAATGAATTATTTTGACCTCACATACCTTGAGAAAATTGAAAACATTTTTTCTATGTTTATACAAAGTAAATAAATAGTGTTGGCAACAGTTGTGTAAAATCAGCTGTTTTGTCCAATCTTGTTGGCTCTAATTCCTTAATTTTATGGCAGGTTTCCATTTTATTGTCAAAAATACTAAAAATACAATGTTATCTATAAGACGTTCTCAAAGTAATACATTATTAGCCGTAATTTTTTTTAACCTCATCGTGTAAGAGGTCATCTATTTCATAGACTCTAGTAGTGAGTTTCGAGTCCGACATGAATACCACTACACCACATAAATCAATATACATTCTGTATTTACATGATTAACCTGGATGCTGAAGAAATTAGAATATTATATAACAGAAATCAGAAGCTCAATTAAAACCAACGGCAGTTTAGTAAGAACTATTATTTACTTGCTGAGTTCCGCGATTGTTATTGTTCCGTAACCGGGGTAACACCGCAAAGCAAAGCTAGTCTAAAAAAAGTAGCCGTAGTAGTAGTAGTTACTTCCTATATAATCCGCTATCTGACAGTGAAAGTTCCCTCAAATTCGGTTCATATATTCCAGAGATTAGGTGGAACAAACAAACAGACGAAAATTTTAAAAATTGTTTTTTTTTTCATGTAAGTGCTTCAATTTTATTTATTTGTAATTTGTGTAGATTAAAAGGTTGTAAATCTAATACTAGCACACTGTACCTCGAAAGTCAAGCGACAAGGCTTTCAATTCTATTACAACCTAATGCAGTTATACCATACGTAAAAGTACACCTACATAAAGCACTCCATCACAAACCCAGTCTAGTCCCTTATTTATTGTATTATCTTCTATCGAGAACTTCACAGAAATGTCACTCATCAATAAAACGAGCGGTATACTCGTATGTATAAATTTTCCCCGCTCACCTGGTAACTTTCCGTAGAATCTGTCAAATTGCGCAACTCAGTAGAGGGCGTTGACCCGGATCGACTAGTTAAATTGTGACGTAAAGTTGTCCTAGGACGCGCGCATGGGCGCTGGGAACCGTTGGCTAGCCGCACAACCTAGCCGTTGCGTTCAGGATACTGGATTTGCACTTGAAAAACTGCGTGTTGTTCACATTGTATTAACTATACTTTGTCCAACAACATTAAATGAGATGTAGGTCCTCATGTTAATAGTAAATCCACTGAAATTTCAAAAGTCTCTTTTTTCATTCAACGAGCCTCTACAACGTGTCAACGTCTATTATAAATAACTAGCTTTTACACGCGGCTTCGCTCACGCAGACTTTCATCCCCTGATTTACCCCCTTAGGGGTGGAATTTCAAAAATTCCTTTCTTAGTGCTCACTTACGTTATATAAAGAACCTACATGCAAAATTTCAGGATTCTAGCTTCAGCTGTTTGAGCTGTGCGTTGATCTCTGGGTATGTCAGTCAATCACCTTACTCTTTTATATATATAGATAGATTCTCGTGTCACGTTGTTGCTCACGATGAACACCGAAACTATCTTACCGATTTATATGTTTTTTTAAATATGTGTATTACTGGCGTGCCTTAAAGAGGATAGTTAAACTACGAGTTAATTATAACTGTGTGTATTGTTTTTTTTTGTTTTCTTAAATTGCCTACTTCTGCTTACTTCGACTATAATTATATTTAAAAAAAAACTTTTTAAAATGGATTAGGTACTGGAACAATCAAGTAAAGATTTCATTTCAGTCACGCAATTTTAATATTTTGAAAATCAGATTGTAAACTTACAGAAGTAAAAATAAAACACCAACTACCTTCAGTAATGTAGGTAAGCATTTATTACAAACACAGCTCACTAATACACACACAAACACATTTTATGTAATACGCCACGAAACGTTTAACTCGAGGAAAATTTGAAAAGTATTAAATAGGAAATAGTAACACATTAACCCCAACCATTGTCAAGGTTAACATGTTATATAATGTTATGTAAAGCCGTAGAACCGAATAACTGTTGGAGTATACTAGGTAGCTCTTGAGTGGAGACCGCTTCTCAGCAAAAGGTAGTGTAGGACGCCAACATTACAGGTAGAGTGATGATTTCCACAAGAGAGCTGACAGGGGCTGGATGCAACAACCAATTAGCGAAAGGCATATGTCCAGGAGTGCACTGCGATAGGCTGATGATGATGATGAACTAAATAATTATTTACTTTATAACTAAAGTCTTATTAGGTGAATGTTCAATAAAATAAGTATTGCTATAATAGGAACTGTCCTGAGAAAAGGAATAAAACATTATTCGGACTACTTCCTTTTAAAATAAAATATAGTTTATAGACAATAGTTAAAAGGTGAAATACAGTTTATCAATCTTGCTTTTACCTACTTTTTGTATTCATTTCATCATTAATTCAGCTTACCTTATCGCCTAGTTGGAACACTTGGTTAATGGAAGGCCTTTAATTATAAAATAGCAGAACCCTCTTGAACTTATAAATTTGATTTCATATTAAATACGTATTCTTACTTTACAGTGTTACATTAGAAAAAACTTGTTTTCACCGAGTGCAACGAGAGCCATAAGTAGTTTCCACGTAGCTTTTGCGTGGCGCGTGGAAAATTTATCGAGCCCTGCAAAGGAAACGTGGGCTCGGTCACGTAGGTGAAAAGGGGACTAAAGTACCCACGGAAAGAACGATCATAACGAAGTTTAAAGCATTTCCACACCTACTGAATGAATTGATGAAACAGGTAAGAGTAAAAAAATCTTATCACTTTAATATGGTGAGTATTATATCTAATCTTAGATTAAACCACCTCATATTTTGATGATATAAAATGAATAATGATTGATGACTTACTATCGTGTTTATTTATGGGTAATCTTAATAGTATGTTTATTTCTAGCATCAACAGAAGTGGGCAGGGGTTAATGTATCTTTTTTAAGAAAACCTTGAAACACACCCTATGAAGTTTCGAACACACCCACCGGCTACGAAAGATTGTTCTTGATTTCAGTTGTTTTTATCGTCTTACTTTAGAAATATTGAGTCATTTTCTTGTCAATTGAATATGAAAAGACTGTACCAGACAGCATACAATTATTATTTTTATGTTTGGCCCTGCCAAAATGACTCTACTCTGCCTGATGAAAAGCATAAGCAGAATCCAAGATTGGTGGTCACCATACTGCGAATGCAGACAAAGCAACAATGCAGCATGGCGACCCACACCACAGCGGGCTAGTGATGCTTCTACATCTTTGGGTCTCCGGTCTCACACTCACCAACGAAATACGACAGCACCATCGCTGACATTTTACGTTGATTTTCTGTGCGAGGGTAGTACCGCCCCGGTCGAGCCGGCCCGTTCGTGCTGAAATCAGTGTGGCTGTACAACAAGTTTTATGGGATAGCTAATGGATAGCTAGTATCTATAATAAAATCTAATAGATATAGTTTACAGGTAAAATCCGGTTAGACTCATTCTGGTACGTGTTGCAGACGTAATAAAGTGATTCATTACAATAAAATAGTGCGTACTTCTCGCAGCAAAGAGTCCTAATTGAAGTTTATACCAAGCTGTTAACAACGCTTGAACAAAACAAAATGATTAACACTATACATAATAAGATATACACTATAATAATAATCACCTACTTTTTTGGATTTATTTATGCCGTCTTCGGAGATGAATATTTAGAGAACTCCGACATACCTAAGTAAGTCATCTGTACGGGGGATGTATTACGACCACAACAGCGAAATTGAACTCAAATTAATTATAATAACGTGAAAACCTACATTCAAAGGCTACATCAACTAAGCCACCAATATTGTCAATAACTTCTAGCTTATTGAGAAATAAAAGTAGTTCTTAATTATTTAGAAATCAGTTGTAATGTATAGCTTTTATTTACAGATTAAAGACCAATCTCTGATCTCAAAATACCATGGTAAATCTCTGAAAATTGTCCGCACAAACTGACTTGTAATTCATCGTACAGAACTAACAGAACTTTCTGCAAGCGAATTCCACTCTCATTTGGCCAGTTTTTTTTTAATTGACAATAATAGAAGTTGAAATAATTAGTTAGTTCTTTATTTCTGTCCGTTAATCAACATTTCATGTACTTCTTGAAATATTTATAGATTTTAAATCTTTTCCCGAGGTTTCGTGAATTTTCCACAAAGCATATATCATCATCCTGGAAAAACACAAGTTCACATTTGCATTTCGTCACTGTTCACGATTTTGTCAAGTTGTTATCATCATATAAACAGATTTTTAACACGTATATGTATGTTTAATAAAGCTATGTCACTATTTTCTTTGATGTCACGCATCTAAATAACATAACTTGATTAGATGACGATAATTTTATATAGCAGCATCTAGCTAATGAGTACCGAAGCCACCAATTATATTTATTGGTTACGCCTTTCGCTGCGAAATTGATTCTACCAGATAGGGTAACTTACTAACTCAATAAATAATTTAGTCTAGATTGATCGACTTTTTTCTTTTATAACTAGAACATGGCACGATTCAGGTGATAAGGCCCGTTAAAGGCGATTAGAGAAGAAGATCTAGCTAGGGAATATCAATCGAAACATGATGCCCTTTGACGATCACAGCCGTCATGTGTCCTGCAAGTGTTCATACCTCATAGTATTTTGCTAACATAACGTTTACTTTAAAATATCAAAACAGAAAGACATGACTCTGAGAGAAAGTTGCTCGGTTATCTTTATAGCCTGGAAAACTTTATGAAAGAATTAAGATGTCTAGTATAAATCGCAAACTGTAAATTAAGCGGTTTATGTACATTACAGTGTTATACAGCAAGTACTATCCAGTTCCATTACTTACCAGTACTTCATTATTAATGTATGAAATAGGAGTAACCACACAATGCTTGCTTCCGTGAATGTTTTATAATAATTGTTTTTCACTGTGTAAATGGTTACCCTCTAGAAGGAGGGCAGAGAGGAAAGAGGCTTCAGCCTTCGCTACACACACTCACTTTATGTAAAGCTTCGAAAGCATTACACAACCCTGGATTTCTGTGAGGCCGTCGTATCACTCAGTTCGAGCGGGCTCATATGTTAGTGCGTATGACCCACATACTGTACAGTACTATAATTAATACTATAATAATTGCGAAAGTTTGTGAGGATGCACGGATGTCTATTACTCTTTCACGCAAAATTACTGGACGAATTTATATGAAACTTTACTGGTATTTAACGCGATAAGCATTCTCGCGGCCGGGGCTTAACTAATATTTATTCAAAGAATTTTTAACCCCCGACCAAAAAGAGAGGTGTTATAAGTTTCACGTGTCTGTCTGTCTGTCTGTCGGTCTGTCTGTCTGTGGCACCGTAGCTCCCGAACGGATGAAGCGATTTCAATTTAGATTTTCTTGTATGAAAGGTGAGTTACGTGCTAGTGTTCTTAGACATGTTTCATGAAAATCGGTTGAGCCGTTTAAAAGTTATGGGAGTGAAAGTGGGGAAGAGTAACCGAATGTCTGCAAAAATATCATCGAGTGTGGTCTTAAATGAAAGCGCATAACGTGTTTTTTACTTTTTAAAGGGAACTCAGGTTATTATATCGGAGGTTTTTAAAAAAAATGAGAATTTATAGTTATACTGTACAAATCATCTACGGCAAAAAAAAATGTAGACAATTACCACTGTAATGGCGTTACGTAATAGCCTACCGAACTGAACAAATGGTCTCTAGACTAAACAAACATATTTCTAAAACAAAGCCACTTCAAATCTTCAAGTCCAATTGTAAGAACACGACTTAGGAATATAACATACAATAGATCACATGGAAAAATGTTTGCATTTTATTCTGAAACCCGTACATGGCTATGGTCGAAGTATTTCGCATGGAAATTTCCGACAGTAAAAAAAGTTAACAACATGTGTCATTGCTTCACGAAGTAAGAAACAATAGCACGAACATAAATAGCCTTATCGTTTCATTCGAATGCACGGCTGCACTTAGTAAACTGTTTTATATGTGTGACTTTTATTTATAGAACCATAAAGTCGAATTAACCGTCTCAATATCAGTTTTTCAGAAGATTATCCTACCGCTGTTAGATTTTTGAATGAAGAGACGCTATCTGTACTCTGATCATGCTTACCATAAAGTTTAAATGTTTTATTTTTAACCCCCGATGCAAAAAGAGGGGTGTTATAAGTTTGACGTGTCTGTCGGTCTGTCTGTGGCACCGGGTGGCACAAGCGATTTCTATTTAGTTTTTTTTTGTATGAAAGGTGAGTTACGTGCGAGTGTTCTTAGACATGTTTCATGAAAATCGGTTGAGTCGTTTAGAAGTTATGGGGGTTAAAGTGAGGAACTGTGTGTACGACTCCTGGAGAATTTCATAAATTTCTATTTTCAATCAAACACATATCTACTTTAAAGCGGGATAGCATAATGTATCAAGAGTCGATAAAATTTTTAGGTTATTCTACAAACATGTAAAGGTACTGTACCCCACACCATGCAAGACATCTAAGTACAATATAACGACATCCAAGTGTAGTACTGCTTTTTATAGCTCCACAAAACGAGGACTCCATAAAAACTTCACAATGTTTACCAGAGCTTTCATAGACGACAAGGAATACACACACAGTTTGCATTACTGGTTAACTTACTACTTAAGCACGACTAAATCATTACTTGTATGTAGAGTTTTGTACTTTACTATCATGACTCACTTTTACGTACAAGTAGGTATAATTGACGGAAAGTTTCATTTTTTTATACCGAACTAGTCATCATATAGGTCACAGTGACAAGTCGTGATGAATAGTAGAATAAACTTAGGTGCGAAATGTTTTTCATTATTTTCTTAGCGATTAATTACTTTTTATTACATAATATAGAAACCTATGTACATAACCATAATTTATAAGAAAAATAACAGTATTTACATACAAGCGTCAAAAAACTCCACATCTTCGCCTACTGGTAGCGTTCCCAAAAGACTGGCAGCATTACCACGTTGAATGGCAATGCTGATTCTCTGTGCTAGAAAAAGGCCGGCCTTCTGGTCGCGAGAAGCGTCAATCAGTTGCTTGGCTAGTTGTTTAAACATAGCGCGAGCACTCGGACCCCATGAACCTAGCGTCTCTACCCCAAACGGTTCAAAAATGTAATTACCTATTAAATTTTGGTACTTACGCCGTTTGAGGCTTTCCGCAGAAGCAGCAGCAGCGCCGGCATAAAAAGCTGTACTTGGAAGATGAGATGGCGCGAGGGTGTCAACGCAAGTTGCGTCCCACACCAAAGGCTTACCCATCTTCCATGGCAGTAACGACATACCATCTGGTCTCTTGCCATCGTCCCGTACCAGACCATTTGGTTCTCGTACAGCTGGAACGCCGGCGGTAACAAGAGCACGACGGATAATGTCGTTAATATTGGCATGTCGAGATATTCGGCCAGCGCTTCTGCTACAAGAAAGGCCATGATGTCCGAAACTGTCAACAGCTTCTCCACAGTGACAAAAATGCGGAGAAACACAAGGCGCTCCTTAACGAAGGCAAGTGGCAAAGCGAAAAGTAGTATTGTCCAACAAGGTACCTATGTTGGGTAATGGAAGTGCCTGAATCCATAAACCTGATTCCCACTCTCCCACAGCTAACAAACGAGCTCGCTCAGCAAGACTGGTTGATGTATCTAAAAGTATCTTTTGCTTTAAAATACATAACGGTGAGTCCCATTGTCGCTGAGAAAATGGATTAACAGGTAATGCAGTACTGGGACAAGCTATCTGCCAAGCATCTATGGCAATGGCCTTGCATGATACTTCAGAATCAACCAGTGTGTTTGTAAGAATTTTCCTGGTTAAATCTTCTGTGCCATGAACCGAAGACAGAAATGCTGGAAGGCTTCTACAATTTTGCGTACTTCAAGACCACCCAAACGAACTGGAAAACCTGAAAAACGGAAAAGGATGCTTGGAGCCAGGCACGATCGTTTAAAGCCACATTCAAAACTTTACTAAGCGTGTTTTGTATAATTTTATCAACTTTTTCCAAAAGTGATGAATATTTCCAAAGGGGTGATGACCGAAGCGCATGTGTAAATTAGGTACAAAAAGACAATAACGAATAATAGTAAAAGCCGAATGATTATTGATTTTAAGTAAACGATCAGAAAATTCATCAAAATTTTTTATTTTGTCATCTATGAATGTCTGAAAACCTTCTTCCAAGACCGGAGAACCAAGAAGGCGAAGACACCTTTTCTCTAAAACTTTAATGTTAGGTGCCAAGGAATTAAATTTTTGTATAGTCGAGAGTCTGTCTGTATTTTCACAAATAAAAATTTCACATTTGTCCGAGTTGAGGTCTAAGCCAATGGATTTAAATTTATTTTTAATAAAAGTTAAATCTTCTAAAACTGTATCTACTTCACCTCCTAAAGTTCCGTCGTCAAGGTACCAAATGTTAAATTTAGATTTTAGCTGCTCTATAATGGGATGTATTTTTAAAATGAAGATAACTGTTCCCAGTGGATCACCCTGTTGACATCCAATGGCAGAGTCTAAAAGATGGTCCTTATACATTAATCTTGTTGGATTTCTATAACATTGCCAAAGAAAATTATAAATTTTAGGAGTTTCAATTTTGGCTTGTGTCAACAAAGCATCCCTATTAACAGAATTGAAAGCATTCCTCAGGTCAACCTTCAAGATCACCTCCCCTTTCCCGCTGCCAAGATATGTGGACAGAGCATGTATGGCAGCCTCACAACCACCTGTCGAGCCAAAACCAAGTTGCACTGGTTGAAATTTTGCTGCAAGTTCAGTACTATAATATTTACAACAAATTTTGGCAACTATGCGTCGTAACGTACATCCCACGGCAATCGGACGAACGCCACCATCATTTTTACGCAATGCACATAAATTGGCGCCATATAAAATGTCGATTATGCCTTCGTCCACATTGCCGGAGAGCATAAGGTTCACCAAAGCCGTCAACTCCTTCAAGAGACCATCGCCAGCCTCTCCAGCGCTTGAACAAACTAGATCTTTTAGATGTTGTGGTGCCAAGCCGTCGAGACCACCAGCAGATCCACTCTTAAAGGAGGAAATGGCTGAAAAAACATCCTTAGCGGTAACATTAAGGTATTCGTTGTCAATAGTAGGTGGGTCAGGAAAAGAGAGATCATCCCGAGGTGTGGGATGTTTATTCTTCAAGCCTGCAACTGTATCAGGCGAGTAAGGCGCTACCACATCGCTGCTGAAAAGTGACCTAGCTGCCCCTCTTATATCACCCTCCCTTAGTTTTGTCTCTACAAAAGAAAAATTATTGTGTTTATGATAACAAAGGCTAGATAATTTAGGGTCTAAATTAGTAGTGTTAAGGCAATTCTCTTTGATTTTGGTCGTCAAAGATTTTTGGGTACAATTAGTTTCTTTTATGTATAAAATTCTGTAAGGGAAGGTAAGTAACTGTTCCCAGGCCGATATTGAATTTTCTCGGACTACAAGACCTACACACTTAGTTAAATTATCAGCAACAGTAGGCCTTGCACCTCGAGGGATTCTTTTAAGAAGTGGAATAGAATTTTTCAAACTACTTAATTTTTGCCAAAAAGGAATTTGTGTGCTATTGATTGAAATCGGACGGGTGTGGGATCAGAGGGACATGAAACCACATTTTGAGACTTATGAAATTTACCAAAATGTACCTTCAAGCCTCGCTCACCTTTAAAAAAACGATCCTGGGGACAAATAGGGCATCGGACGAGGCCACTAATTGAAGCAGCCGGTTGACCATTAATTACTTTAAGTAGTTTATGTGTTGACTTTTCTAATTCTTACCGCTGATTAATATTTTATTAATTGCCTTTTTTCTTTAATCTTTGGATGAATAAAAAGGTAGTAGAGCCACTAGAGTGGCACTGTCTGCACGAGCAGTGAGTATGGTGACCACCACTCTTGGATTCTGCTTATGCTTTCCATCAGGCAGAGTGGAGTCATTTTGGCAGGGCAAAACAAAAAAAAACAAACATTGTTACCTACTTATGTATTATTCTTTTACAAATTAATACGACACAATTCTACTGCTGAAATATATTAATGTAAATGTACAATTTCTTTACTAAACCACTCATATTACCTACCAATGTGTATACCTACTTTTTTAATTTATGTATTATATAATTGTACATTTAATAAAATTATTAGATTAAATGAAGTGGAAGGGAATATCATTATTTTTGTTTCAAAGCTATTAATACTTTATTCTCCAATTGCAAATTACATACATTCCAAAAGACTGGGCCTCTATTATCTAGCTCAAGAACCTTTCAGATACCATAAATTCCCGAGAGACTCATTGTCAGACGTAATTGCGTCTCGAACCCGCAAATACCCTCATTATACCGTTATTTGGGACTATTTTCGTCGTATCAGCATCTGACGTCTTTGGGCGACAGCCGTTCGTAAAAGAATGTTATGTTCATTAGCTTTCATTCACGTGTATTCTAAGTATGTATGTAGTCATTTTTGTATATGATACGCTTTTATTTAAAGGAACTTTATTGTGAAAGAACAAGTTTAACGTCCGTCGGACACAAAGAGAGAATTCTAACCAGACGAGAAGCGAGAACCTCTTCTGAAGTTCGGAAGCAATATTCTCTTAGACTAGCAGAACTTTCATTGCACGATGTAGAGTTAATAGTTACTCCGTAGTTTGGTATCTTCGTTAGATGATACAGAAGTATACCAGTGTATTTTGGTTTCATTGTACGTGGAAATCGCGATAGCTCGTGTAATAACTATTTTGGTCCGAATATAGAATATTGGTCCGTCAAAATTTGTAGCCCACGCGTTACCAACTACTGAATAAAACGGATTTAAAATTAAAATAAAACGAATGTACACCACTCAGAACAATAAAATGCAGCACAGACAAAGTATGAACTGGCAAGCAATATGAGTAATTAAGTGAGCTACTTGTCTTGCACTCGAGCCAACAGACTTCCCGACAGTAAACCTTGACGTAAAAAAATTATGAAAAACTTTTAAACTGATTGTTCTTAATTTGTAAAAAAATATCTTTGTGATTCACACAAAATAAAATATGTCGATTTGAATTTTGACTAAATAACTTAATTCATTTCTGTCTAGTTAGTTATCACAGATATCACAGAACAGAAAAATTGTTTACTAAAGCCTACTATGCAGCTATGTAAATACAACATTACCTTTTATTATTTATACATCTGTTACATGTTTTTCTATATGACCTAGTCATAACGGTCGCCTTGTAATTACTTACAGCGATATAAAACTTAATAGAAAAGATGGGTTCATCAGCTAGGCAATATTTTTCAACTTTCTTTATCCTGATTTTGATGTAATGACTGGCTCAATCATCAAAGAACAACATCAGTACTGTATCAATATCATACCTTAAATCAAAACTGTACTTGTGATGTAGTGAACTGTACCAACTTCTTACTAGCAAGCTATAAACAGCGGTCGTTAAAATTACGTGAAATTGTTTGGCAATCTGCTGCTGAAGATTAACCAAGCGTAAAGTAAAATACTTTACGCTTGCTTTTAGCATGTAAAATAATAAAAATAAATTAATATTAACGTTTGTATGAAAAAAATAAAAAACTAATCTTACGTGATCTTTATGGCTCTCACGAAATCATATTCCTGAAATAACAGTTTAATTTTTTCGACAAAACGCAAATGTATTTATTTTATTCTCTGTTTTCTTTTTTAAGATTAGAACAGATCTAGCTCAAATATATGTTTGTCTTAACGTGATCTCCAGTCTAACACTTGTCGGCTCCAGCGACCATCAGTCCGCCTGTAGACATGACCGGCCTACTTCCACTTCAGCGTGCTGATCCTCCGTGCGATGTCGGTTACTTCAGTTCTCTTTCGAATTGTCTCGTTACAAAGTCTATCGACAAGAGAAACACCCAGCATCACATGCTCCGTCGCACGCTCAGCTGAGAGCTGGGGTTGGAAGCTCTCCCTCATCCGCCATACTCACCAGACCTTGCACCTACCGACTATTACTTTTTCCAAAATTTAGACAACTTTTTAGTGGGTAAAAAATTCAATTCCCGAGAGGCAGTACAAAATGCCTTTGAAGAGTTTGTTGCCTCCCGTCCAGCTGATTTTTACAAGAAGGGCATCAATAAACTGCCAATGCGTTGGCAAAGATGCGTCGATGGCATGGTTACTTCGAATAACAGACATAAAAAAGTTTGAAAAAATAAGTACTTTCACTTATTGCAATTTCATAGGTAAAGACCTATTATTATGCACTAGCTGACACGGCGTACTTCGTACCGCCATATTTACATATCTGTCTCAACTTCCCACAGGCATTGTACAAACGCGGACAAATAAAAACGCTTTTCCCGTTATCTTTTATTTCTTTTCTTTCAAGCAAAAAAAGAATGAATGAAATCGGACTATGTGTTATTGAATTACAACTAAGTACATATTTTGACTTTCATCCCCTCTCTCCAGGATACCGTGCTGAATTTCGGGATAAAAAGTATCCTATGTCCTACCTCGTAGTATGAACTCAAATCATGCCAAGTTTCATTTGAATCTGTTCAGTAGTTTCGGCGTGATGCGCGGCCAAGATACAGACAGACAGACAGATGGACAGACAGACAGACAGACAAAAATGAAAAAAATACAGTTTTGGCTTCTGTATCGATAATAGAGAGCCCTCCAAAAAAAATTTTCAAAATATCTTTAATGTACAGAATTTGACCTGTTACATTTTTATTTTAAGTATAGATAGATGTGTATGTGTGTTACGTAGTCGTAACATTTTGAATTCATAAATCATATAATGTACAAATCAAACCTTTCATCAGATAAGTGCACCTAAATAACCTACTGAACGGTAATGTACTTTCAGTCACTTTCTCGGATCCCAACAGAATTGTGTTTCTGTACATTATCTAAAATCAAGGTAAGATTCAATCAGACAGATACAATTTCCCTTAGGAACACTACGTCATTTGTTCCAAGATATTCGATTTCAGATTCTATTACAATATGTACCTATATTATATTTACGGAAAGTGATGTATGAAGAAGATGATACATGCGTATCCCAGGAAATTCTGTATTATTCTATCTATGTGTAGGTATGCTCAATGTGTTTTATATTTTACCTATTCAAAAATTTATGTGATAAAACAACAAATTGCTTCTCTCAGATTTTTCGTTATTTATGCTGTGAGACTGCTTCTACTAAATTCATTAAGCAGTTTCCTATATATTTGAATTCGGCTTAAAATACACGTGTATCGTTGTATGAAAGTTGTATTCTAGAAGTCAAATATAAATAAATTATAACTAAGTTACTTGAACTTGAACTCGCGGGCCGGGTTTCCGCAACTCGACGACTTTGATGCGCTTATTTTGCGTAGTGGGTCGGCACTAGTGGTGCCATCCCAGTTCCTCCAGGAAGCCTAGCAGACCCCTGGCGTTGCCGACGACCTCCTGAAGTGACCTCGGCGATCCAAGGTGTTTCGCCCGGTATTCTGCCACCCCAGGACATGCCAAGATGACATGGGCGGCTGTTTCCTCCTCCTCCATGCATGCTCTGCACAGAGGGCTATTCGTTACACCTAGAGTAAAAAGACGTTTGTTTAATAGTGCATGACCAGTCATTGCTCCGATCAGAAGTCGAAGCGGCGGCCTCTTAAGTTGTTACAGCTTCCGTGACAATCCGGGGTTGATCGTCGGGAGGGCCTCCTTGGTCTGCCTGCAGGTACAAAGGTTGGACCAATATAACTGGTGTTCTACCTTGGTGTTCTGTTGCAGTGTCCGTCGTAGCCAAGCAGCTGGCAAGGGCAATATTGGTTCTTGGCCGACTGCCCTTGTCTCCGATCCGCTCCTTGCCAGTGCATCAGCTGCGTCGTTTCCGCGTGAGTTGCTATGTCCTTTGATCCACTGGAGAGTTATACTATTTGTAGTACTTACCTCTGTCAGGGCTCTGTGGCATTCGTAGATCAGCCCTGAGGTAGTCGTGTGACTTTGTAGAGCTTGTAAGACTGATCGGCTGTCGGAAACTATGCGGATGGGGTATTCCGTTACCTTTCTGGAGGTGATCGCATGTGCTGCCATTATTATACCCATGCACCCTGCCTGGAAGACTGTGTTGTGGGCTCCTAATGGTGTCGAGATGTGTATGTTCAGGTCCTCAGAGAATGCTCCTGAGCCAGTGCCTGACCTTGTTTTAGATCCGTCGGTGAAGATTCTTAACTCCCTTGGGTTAAGTCCTTCTTGGGGATCCTCGTACAGTTGTATCTTGTACTTTTTGTCGAAGACGAATCGCCTGGGTATTGTATCAGTTACCGCTTCCATGAGCGGTTCCTTACCTATGGCCTCATAGAGGATTTCGGTGTGTGGTACCCTAGGTGGTCTCCAGAGATTTTGTTTCTTTAGCCGCATTGCTGCAGCTAGAGCCTCCTGCCTTATAAAGAGGTGGAGTGGTGGAAGACCTATAATGGCTTCCAGAGCCGCAGTCGGTGTAGTCCTCATAAAGCCCGTGGCCGCCAGATAGGCCAATCTCTGGAGTCGTTGTAGTTTAGCTTCGGCTGTGGATAGCTTGGTCCGTGGCCAACAGACTATCGCGCCGTAACTTACCATTGGTCGGATAACTGCCTCGTAGAGCCACAGAGTGGTTTTTGGGCTTAGTCCCCAAGTTTTACCTACCATTCTGCGGCACTGCCAGAATACGACTGTTGCTTTTTCAATTTTGTTGTTGAGGTGGGCGCTCCAGTTTAGTCTGTGGTCGAATATTACCCCTAGATACTTTACCTCAGACGAAAGTTGGAGCTCTGTATTGAACAGCTTGGGAAGTCGGTGGTTTCCCAGGTTCCGTTTGTTGGTGAACATTACCATTTCAGTCTTCCTTGGGTTGACTGACAGTTCGTTGTCCACGCACCAGCGTTCCACTATTGCCAGTGCCGAGCGCGTGACATCGCATACTATACCTGCGTGCATGCCGCTTGTTAATATCACTATGTCATCCGCGTATCCGATGGTATAATGGTGATTGTTGTTCAGAGTGGTGATAAGGTCGTTAACCACTAGGTTCCATAGGATTGGTGAGAGGACGCCACCTTGGGGGCAGCCCTTCGCCACCAGTGCTTGTTTGGTAGCGTCTGCTTCGAGTCTGATGACTCTCTGGGTCAGCATCTTGTTTATCCACTCTATCATGACTGCATGCACTCCGTGCCTTACCAGTGCTGCTATTATGCTGGTGAATTTCGTTTTGTCGAAGGCTCCCTCTATATCTATGAAGGTGACTAAGCACAACATCTTGTTTTTGATCGCCACCTCAATTTTGGTTGTGACCGCATGAAGTGCCGACTCTGTTGATTTACCTGGACTGTAGGCATGTTGGTTCGGGTGTAGCGGTGCTTGTGTCAGCGCCGTTTCCCTCAGGTGCCTGTCGCATAACCTCTCCAGTGTTTTTAGGAGGAAGGAGGTTAGGCTTATTGGTCTGAAGGATTTGGGATCCGAGTAGTCGGTTTTACCTGGTTTTGGTATGAAGATTGCTCTGACATCTCTCCACTGTCTTGGCACATATCTGTGTGCCAGACAGGCTCCCAGGACGTAGGTCAACCGTTGAGTAAGTGTCTTCCCTCCCCATTTAAGCAGGGCTGGGAAGATCCCGTCCGGGCCTGGAGATTTAAATGAGTCAAAGCTCTCGATTGCCCATTGCGTTTTATATGGGTCGATTACCTTGTGGGCCAGCTGCCATTCCTCCTCCGTTGGGATGGTTTCTTCATCTGGCAATCTCTCTCTATTGAGTTGCTTCCTCATCTCGCGCCTAAGTCTCTCCAGCTCAGGCCCCCACCAGCTCTTATTTTTCATTTGGCCTGCTGGTGGGATGGATAGGGGGCATGTATGATGGTAACAGTCCATCATAGTGTCTGTGAGGAACTTTACCTGTTTTTCGATTTCTACGGTACCTATGATCCTAGTTGGGTTACTTCCCTGTTCCAGGGCCTGGCCGATCCGCAGTGAGTACTGCGCGCGATCGGTTTTTTTCGGGTTTCGCCTAGGTGGTGCCGTGAGTATGCTTACCTGAAGGTCGAAACGAATCCATCTATGGTCCGAACATGATAAATCGTTGGACACGTGCCAGTTTGAGATGTGTTTCGCTACTTCTTCAGTTGCCAGGGTCAAATCAATGATTGTCTTGCTTCGTCTGTTGACGAATGTTGGTACAGAACCTGTGTTTACTATGTTAAGGTTTGTCGTAAATAGGTATTCAACGAGCTTCCTACCTCTGTCGTTTCCTGTAGACATGCCCCACAAGGCATGGTGCGCGTTGGAGTCGGTTCCTACGATTAGCTCGAGTCCCGCCTCCTCGCAGTAGTGGACCAGCCGCGATAGGTCGTGCGGTGGTGGGTCATCGGCTTCAGGCATATAGACCGATGCCATGACCGCCTGCGCGAGGCCGGTGTCCTGGGCTCCCTGCACCTTTATGGCACATATGTCTCTAGAACAGAAACTAGTTAGGGCCTGCATGTTTATGTCAGCTGTAGTGTATATGCATGTGCGGGGATTCTCTGGTCCCGCGTAAACTGTTAGCTTAGCTCCCATGTTGCGGAGTCCGCAGACAGTGCCGTTTCTGACCCACGGCTCTTGGATCAGTATGACGGCTGTTTTGTTGACCTCCAACCACTTGCGGATCTGAGCCGTCGCGGTCGAGCTGTGGTGGAGGTTAGCCTGTAGGATGCTACACGCCGAGGAGTGAGACAGCGACATTGGAATCAGATTCCTCCGTTGCCATGTCCTCGTCCTCGGCTCCGCTCTCCTTTTGGATGGCCAACCTGCGTAGCTCCTCCACGCACTCACCCCCACTGTCCGTGCGGTCGCGAAGAAGATCTTCTTCTTCCGCATCGGATGCGGGGGCGGCCCGCGTCGGAGCCTGGGACTCAGGTGCCGCGACTATGTCGACAGCATCTTTTGCCCCCTCCGCAGTGTCCATCGTTAGGGTGCAGGCACTGTTTTCTGCATCCCTAGAGTCGGCTTCGGCTGGTGGATGCTCCACAAAATTGCCGCGGGGCCCCTGCAACTTGACGTACACCGTTCCCAGCATAAAGCTGAGCCGGCGCCCGTGCTCGACCAGGGGTTTTACCACCGTCTCCGGGATGCTGACTACAGCAAACGTGTCCGTCGCTTGCCTGTCCATCTTCAGTAGGAGCCATCTTTCGATGTCTGCCCACCGGTTTTGGAAGCGCAGCATGTGTGCTCGCTCCCTCGTGGACCCCAGGGAGCAAGATGCCGCAGCGGACCCGCTTCGTCATCTCGCTCGGGCGCTTTACTACCAACTTCTCCCCCGTGGGAAGGGTGATGCTGGCCACGCTGCGCTTCAGCCATTCCAGCGTAGGCTGGTTTTCGCACCAGAATCTCAGATAGCCGTCGGTCAATATCGGCCTTCCTCGAAACGCTGGGCCCTCTGAATTGCTGCTGCCCGGCTTCATCGACTCCTCTAACAGCAGTTCTTCAATTCGTTTTTGGACCTCTTCAGACTGACTAAGGCTTAGGTTTTCCATGGCCGCAGTAGTTACCGCCGCCATTAGGTCCGCCTTGACCGCGCTCGCGTAGTCAATCTGAGCGGCTTCCCCTGGTGGTCTGGTCCCCCGCCTCTTAGGCTCGCCTCTCGGAGATATTGTCTAATCGAGACGTGCCCTTTTGGCGGAGTACCGGCCCCCCTGGGTACTACCACCCTGAGGTCCTGCTTGCGCCCCTTTGCCCTTGGGAGGAGGTGGTCGTCGCGGCGCTGAGGGTTCAGCGGACGCATCACTCTCCCCCTCTGCGGACGGGTACCTTGCCTTGGGGTAGGCACCGGAGGCGTGTCTGTGTTTAAGGCAGTTCGCCTCTCCTTCTCTCTGCGACGCTGCCTTTTGTTTTTCTTCTTGTGCGGCTTGTCTTGTGCCGCACAGTCGGAAGAAGCTGGGGGTTGGGGCGCCGACACTACGTGTTTCGCCTTCTTCCCCTTCCTCTTCCTGGAC
Organism: Diaphora mendica; assembly: GCA_949125395.1. Taxonomy (NCBI): domain Eukaryota; kingdom Metazoa; phylum Arthropoda; class Insecta; order Lepidoptera; family Erebidae; genus Diaphora; species Diaphora mendica. The sequence continues at coordinate 15,891,465 of OX421324.1, read as the reverse complement.
GTGGCGACCTGCCATCCGGACAGGCTAGGGTCCGTGGCTGGTTCGCCTTGTTGAGACCTCCTCCCCGCGGTCTGCTCCAGGTTTCTGCGTCGAGCCACATCCGGAACAGCTGCGGGGGCTGGCCGGGTCCGGCCTGAGCTCGTGGAGCTCTTTAAAGGCTGTGCCCATCCAGCAGGTGTTTTCGCGTTAGGCGTCCTGGTCACCGGCTTGCCAGCGACCTTTCTGCCTTCCGCGGTCGGTTTTGTCTTCGGTGTCGGTACCGTAGCGGCGCCGACACGAGGCTGTTTGTGTTTGCCTTCCTGGGTCGCCGAAGCTTCCCTGAAGGCTCGTGTTAAGGAAGGAGGTCCTACTGGACCTCTTCTTGGGTGTCCGGTCCAGCTGCTGCCGTACCTTCCACCTTTGGGGTGTCCGGTCCAGCTGCTGCCGTACCTTCCACCTTTGGGGTGTCCGGTCCAACTGCTGCCTTACCTTCCACCTTTGGGGTGTCCGGTCCAGCTGCTGCCGTACCTTTCACCTTTGGGGTGTCCGGTCCAGCTGCTGCCGTACCGTCAACCTTTGGGGTTTTTTTTGTGTTTTTGGTGTCCATTTTATGTTTATGTATGTATTTCACCTCTCGAACTTCCCAGCCTCCGTGGAGCCCGCACCTTTGGGGATGTCCCTAAGGACACCAGGAATACCCGAGAGGTATAGGGTCGTTGGGTTGGGACTCATGCGCGACATCAGGAACTGCAGAGTCCCAGTGTTCTCCCGGAGAACACCCCCCCCCCCCCCGAACCTCGCCTGCGGACCGTACCACCTCATCCGTATGGGACGCGTGTCCATTTCCCTGTGGTGGCTAGCTACAGGGCTACCGTTTCGCCTGAATTCCGGACCAAAGAGGGCGTGTTGCTTCATGGAGGTATCTAACCCCGACCCCAATCAGCTCAACCCTCCAGGACTCCTTCATCCTGGCTTACGGCGCTCGACTGCGCAGGACTAGCGCAGGCAGGCATAATACTCCACCAAAGCCGCCTGCTGACCTTGGTAAAGGTCCTGCGTTATACCCCACAGGACAGGGTCCCTGGCCGAACTCCGCCACCTGCATACTCCGGCCTACTGAAGCATGTGGTTCCCACCCCCGCGACGAGGACGCGCCGGTCAGGACTTACCCAAGTGAGAAATAGAGAAGAGGACTCTATTTCGCCTTGGGCCGGGTTAATGGACGTCCTTACTAAGTCCGTCCAAAAGCGTAAGTAAGCGTAACTAAGTTAATTTCTGTCTCTGTTAATTTCAATAAACCTATAGGCGGACAACGAAGTGATACTAAAACTTTTAACTTAGTTAATAGTAGTTTTACAGAGCTTGAACTAAAGGCTGTTGAATACAGATTACAATCAATTAGATTTACTAAATAATACGAACCTTACAATTTCCATATACTTATAACGAAAACATGCATCAATACGAAGACATGTCGGACTATGAAGTATCTATAATATTAGCCCCGCATCACGTGAAATAAATCTCATAGTTACATACATGAAAATATGCAAATAAATATTTGCATTAAAATTTTCCAATTGAAACGCATTGACGATTCGTTATGTTTTAGTAATGAGCAAGGATATAGTAGGTATGTCGATAACTCAAATATTCCATGCCTCATTCATTTTACACATTATTAAAGTGTTGGGTATTTTTTTGAAATATTTTGAAAATTAGTTTCGAATAAAACAATTCGGGAGATAAACGATGTCCGCTATGGCAGTTTATGCAATTGTGAGGGTGCGTTTCATTCGCAATTTGAGCATTGTCATTTTGAGTTAAGTTTGAATTCATAATCCGCTCCTCTCCATTTCGCCCAGCTCCATGTCAGTGGAAACTCCCTTAAAGCTTTTCAACAAAACATTAGATATTTTTTGTAAGTATACCTGACGATTTCTACAACATTTTCAGTTGCCTGCTTTGCCAGTTTTTAGAATTCTCAACTAACTCACTTACAACTAATTTTATAATCAATTAAGCATTTTTAATACCCGACGGTATGTTACTTATATCTGCCTAAGTAGTATCTACAAACATACGAGTTTTAAATAGTAATTGAGGCATTATACGAAGGATTTTTTATCTATTAGTTTCCGCCACGTAAACAATTAACTAGCACAATAAAAATTACTTTGAACATTTTTAATAAGGTAAATTTTATATTTTTAATTTTGTAAATTTACGTTGATGCGTAGTTTAAAATCTTAATACGGTACTAAAGAAACATCTAATAAAACTCGTATCAGCACATAAGTGATAATTTACCGACGTCACTGCACTAAAAAATGTACCTCAAGTCAATAACCAATATTGATAACGATTAACACCTTTGTCGGTTGTGAACGGAACATAAATTTGCTTTGCTTTATGCTGTCCCCTGATAATAACTTTTGTAGACCGAAAACTAGTTATTTAATCAATCTACTTTGTTATACGACAATTGATATACTTCATTTCTAAACAGAGATAAGCTTTGTTAATTGATGACGATGATGATATATATGCCATACATATACAGCCCCTACGTCATTAGCAGTAACCCTTGATAATGCCATAGAGAGATCCGTCGGGCTCATAGCAATTTAATTAAATGGTGGAATGAAAGTACTAGTGAGCTTAATTTCATAAACGCATTAACAAGTTCCACCAAGTTTAATTCAGTTGTTCATTGACCCGGTAACTAATGAAGTAGGTATTAAATCTATTTACTTGCATAATTTCATCACCATCCCCAGCGTTTAACAGTCCACTGGTGAACATAAACGTCTCCTTAGAAAAAGATTTTGGTCCACTATTACCACGCTGACCAGAAAAATTAGTACAGCGTGTGTTTTAAAATTTTCTCAAGTATACTGAATGTGAAAATTCACATCACATTAATTATTAATTCAAATAGTTATTAAACTGTATACTACCTTACCTACCAGAATTAGTAAGATGTTTCCATGACATACATTACAGGTATTCTTCAAAAAAGAAAGGATTTATAAAATATCTATTTGAAACTTACCTACTAAGTTTTTTGAAAAATAGATAAATAGGATATAAGTACTTTGTATCAAGAACTTATAAAAACGAGTCTGAAAGGATATTTTCCAGGAAAACTTTGAATGAACTTAGAGTACGAATAATTTCATTAAAAGACAGACATTTAATAACATAAAAATAAAGTCTTTGATGCTACCTTTACGTAGGTAATAATCTAATACACAGAGATCTAAAAATATCTCCATATCAATTGCCTGTTATTTGATCCTTGAAGGATCCTTGTGGCCACAGCCGTGGTAGACACGTTTTCGCGGGGGCTTTATTGCGTAGTTGCTATTAATATAATAGCGACATCATTGGATTATTTATACTACAGGTGGTTTCCAATCTACAACACATTTTGCATTCATTCAATAACAAAAAGTTCAGTAAAGTGGATGTAGGTATATTTAAGGGTAAGTGAGACCTTTGCACCTACCACATCATAATTCTACATCACCTAAAGGTTTGCTGGGAGAGAATGCTTCATGGCATTAAGTCCGCCTTTGTACGTCATGTGCAATAAGTGTTAAACAAAAAATGGTAATGGGCCTGGTTTGCCAAAACTGGAACATGTTCACCGCACGTTGAAACACACACTGCTTTTAGAACTAAATTAGTGTGAAGTTCTACATAGCATCAGACGAATTTTTATACGAAAGATTAGATAAACCCCATCACGCTTATCTCAGATTATGTTTGCTTCTTGTTGAGATTTCTTTGTTAAAAGATAAACGTTAATTTTAGCATACTGACTTTTGTGAAAATTTTAAGTTTATTGATCAGATATTTTAATAACTAGGGCCATGTATTTTATTATTCATCATCTCAAAGAATCGAAATTATTTCAGGAAAAATAATATGTTAGCGGTGCCATCTTATCATAGTTTTAATATAGGCGAAGAATTGGGTCACGCTTCTTTTTTACCCGACTGCGAAAGGAGGGTTATGCTTTTCGAGTGTATGTATATATATTTCTTTGGCACGCCCTAGAGCCGAAACGGCTTGTCGTATTTTTATGTGAGTGGTGTCAATAGCTTCGTCTTTGTCGTGAGAGTGACACTGGGTACATCAAAATAAAAAAAAAAAAAAAGGATTTTTGGCTCCAAAAAGTAATATAAAAAAAAAAATGTTTTCAAAATACATCGAGTGTGGTATCAATATAAAGAATTTTTTACGGTGATTACGTATATATATAAAAATTATATGTTTTTATTGTTAAATATTGACGCAGTCGGGTTTTTCATTTTTAATAATTTGTACTTGTCTAATTAGATAAGGCTTGTTAATCTACAATACTTATCGCTATGTTTTGTTTATGTCTAGCTTCAATAACTAAACACTTACCGGTATACTGTATTGCACAAATAAAAGGGAACCCGTACATAGCAGTCACCTGGGTGCTTTGAAAATTTGAAATGGATAATATAAAAAAAAGCAATTAAAAGGAAAATGATATTATTGATTGATTGATTATTACCAGTACTTTCGATAAGATCGTAGTCCCTTATATGTAGCTAAAATTTGCTATTCTAGCCTAACTTAACTAACTAAAAAAGTGTAACTTCTTTATACGTTACCACTTTAGCATAGTCTGAAGGTTACTGAAGACCTTTATTTGATTGATACAATGATATTAGAGAACGGAAAATCTGTCACAGAATAATCATATCACGTAAACGAAAATTGGATTAAAGTAGGGACCTTCTTCAAATATTCATCTTAGAGTAACGCATAGAAAAACGTAAATTCTCAAAATTAAACTTGTTACTTACGTATCTAAGTGATCTATATCAAGTCCTATTATAAACCGAGATATGTATGAAAATGTTGTGAGTGTAGTGTGCGACCGATCAGTGCATTATTGCAACCGCAATCAGTGTAAACATTAACAATGACGAGGTTCACCATAAATCTTAGCACAATTTAGTATCCACTGCTAATATTTTGTCACAAAAAGAGAAAAGTTATGGTATCTTTAAAGGAACCTCTTGAAACATAAGAAGCAGTTTTTAAATACTTGTATACCGCAAGCAACATAGTTTTTTTATGCCCAATACGCAGTTACTGACTGTAATAACTTTGAGACTTACGTCAACCTGTGTCTTTCTGAAAATAATTATCTGCATCGATCAGACTAATTCGTTATTTGACCTTTCAGTCGCTATAAAAATCATTTGCCGCTATTAGACTGCATGACTGATCACCAACCTTTTGACGTCGTTACAATAACTAAGTTGTCAAAAGAGCAGTGATCTGTAAAAACAAATTTTATGCCATGTGCACGATTGGTAAACACCTACACTTAATTTATATTGAAGGCTGTTTTGGAATAAGATTTGAGCTCACACTACTGCAGAAATGAAAAATTATTGTTAAGCGATCCGGCACAAGACAATTACCATTTTTTTATTGGAATGAATTCATATGAGCTAAATGTTTGTCTTTAGACAACCGATCTTAATACCAAGAATTCATAAGAATATAATATAACCAAGAAGTCTGACTTCACAGACTTCTATTAGTTCTTTTAAGTTCTGACCTAAGTTGTACGCACAGCACTGAGTTGTATGACTTGGTACACACAAATGCGTTCAGTTTCATCCTCTAGGTACAATGTGTCGCTTTAAAACTACTTTGTTTTGTTAATTTATCCTAAAATTGACGTTGATTTACTAGCCCACGTAATAATCAAAAATAAAATGATTACGCTATCCTGCGTAATGATAGGTAAGTGTGGCTACTTCTCGGTCTGATAGAGCAAAACCGTCGGAACAACTGACGACATCCGACAAAACTGCTTCTAACCAGTTACTGAACAAGACCATCGCGATGTATAATCACTGAACACGCTATTACAATTCAATGCAGAGAAGTATTCATATACATAATACGTTCTTGTGTAATAGGTATTCCTAATAATAGTATGTATTTCTTCCGTGTGGTGATGGATTAAGAATACAGAGTGTCATCACCCGTATTCATCCCATGGGTGTCGAAAAAGGCGACTACGGGAGCAAATCAGTAGTAGTAGCAAGGTAGTAGAGCCACGCTGATTTCAGCACGAATGAGCCGGCTCAACCGGGGCGATACTACCCTCGCACAGAAAATCAACGTAAAATGACAGCGATCGTGCTGTCGTGTTTCGTTGGTGAGTGCGAGACCGGAGGCACAATGATGCAGAAGCATCACTAGCCCGCCATGGTGTAGGTCGCCATGCTGCATTGTCTGCATTTGCAGTATGGTGACCACCACTCTTGGATTCTGCTCATGCTTTCCATCAGACAGAGTAGAGTCATTTTGGCCCGCCAAAACATAAAAAAAATAAAAAAATATGCAGGTTCGGGCATGCTCACCGCAAAGAGAAGGAAAACTTGACACCAACCCTATCCCGACACGTCAGACCGTGGTAGTAGACCAAAACCTCCTTTCTAAGGAGAGGCCCCTGTCCAGCTGTGGACTATTAAATGCTATTGATGATATTAATGAAGTATGTTGTCTATTGTAACTTGATAAGATAAGTAAAAATCTGATTAAAATGAAAAAAGTTGTTCGACCCCTTTGATTACATACTCATTATTTTCAAGGAATCCACAAATATATAACGGAAACTTTCCTTCAGAAGAAAAGTTATTTCAGTCAAGGCTCAAACTGATTGGTTGTTTGTAATCAAATTAACTATACCTATATTTTCTGAAAATTATCTATTCAATTGCTAATGAACTACTTGTAAGAGATGTTATTCAAGGAACTGTGGGTATAATTTTGTATGATGACTTCTTAAATCTACGACATTTTTCGTAAGAACTAATACAATGACTGCAATGTTTTTACATTGTTAACATATAATTTGTGTAACAACGTTAAACAGTTAACTTTACTTTTAAAGATAATGTTAAACATTTGTTTTTAGAGGCCTAGTTTTTGTACGTTCCTGTATGCATGTTATAACTCAAGAATGGCTGTACCAATTTTTATGATTTTTGTGTTTTTCGATTTTCTTCCTTCTTGAATAGGATCATAATAAGTATTAAAATAGCTAAATCATTAATCAATAAAAAAAAATTAGAAATCAACTTGATAATTTTGAATTTATTTTAAAATCCTAAATCTGCTCATTCATAGGCTGTTATGCGGAACGAAGTTAGGCGGGTCAACTAATCATGAAATAAAACTAGTTTTTGATGTTTGCGCACACCCTAGCCTAGTGTTTTCAGCATAATTGGTTTATCAATAAATAATTGATACACAAAGGTAGATTGATACTTTCATACTGAAAGGTGTGCTTAGCTGTTGTGCCAAGAAATGCTATTTATTTATCCGATCCAATGATCAATGAACTTTCTCTGAACGCATTAAATCGGTACCATAATTTTTATCATGGGAGCCACGCGATGGGTATAGACTAGACATAGTGGACTATAAGACATATCATCTGTATAATATTAGGTATTTACCTATGAAATTGCCTTTCTTCAGTACTGGTTATTTCAAATAAAAAAAAGTTTGTAATAGCTCTGTATTCTAAATTCAAATTAATTTTGTTTTAAAACCATGACATTCTATTTACAAACTCAGTCTTTTGTTTTTTGATTAGCGTTGTATTTTCATTACATTTGAACATTTTTCGTCATAATTCTGCAACCAGCTTTAGTCAATCGGTCGTCCCCACTGCTCCTTCACGACAACGCGCGACCTCATACTGCGCAACAGACAGTCTCCAAGCTGCAAGAGCTGGGGTTGGAAGCTCTCCCTCATCCGCCATACTCACCAGACCTTGCACCTACCGACTATTACTTTTTCCAAAATTTAGACAACTTTTTAGTGGGTAAAAAATTCAATTCCGAGAGGCAGTACAAAATGCCTTTGAAGAGTTTCTTGCCTCCCATCCAGCTGATTTTTACAAAAGGGCATCAATAAACTACCAATGCGTTGGCAAAGATGCGTCGATTGCATGGGTGATTACTTCGAATAACAGAAATAAAAAAGGTTGAAAAAATAAGTACTTTCACTTATTGCATACAAAACGGCAATTTCATAGGTAAAGACCTTTTAATAATTATTGTTACGGGAATTAACGCGATCACTTATTTCAAGGTACTACATACCTCTGTTTTGCCTGACGTTTCGACCAGGTTGCACTGGCCGTGGTCACAGGCTGACTGGCTCAGCGGCGCACGCCCTCCGTCGTCGAATCCGTGAAGTAGAAGGTTCTTCATCCACCCGCACATTTTCGATATTAGTGGTTCATCAACCACTGGATTGAATTTCACCGCACGCAAGTCCTCTCCACCGAACGTCACTTTTATTCAAGAGTTGTACGTGAAGCAATTGAGATTAAAAGCATAAAACTTTCAATCGGGATGATGGTTTTAAATTATCTACAGCGTGGAATCCAGTGTTAAAAAACATACCACCTCGCTTTTCTGCGCAGTCGTATAAACACCAGAATAGGAACACATCGGTTTGCTTACAGAATAGGAACCCTGTTAGTGTGGTATATGATGGTACATGGCGAAACAACTTTATCAATAATATCAAAAATGTGCGTGTGGATGAAGAACCTTCTACTTCACAGATTCGACGACGGAGGGCGTGCGCCGCTGAGCCAGTCAGCCTGTGACCACGGCCAGTGCAACCTGGTCGAAACGTCAGGCAAAACAGAGGTATGTAGTACCTTGAAATAAGTGATCGCGTTAATTCCCGTAAAAATAATAATTAATAGGTCTTTACCTATGAAATTGCCGTTTTGTATGCAATAAGTGAAAGTACTTTATTTTTTAAACTTTTTTATTTCTGTTATTCGAAGTAATCACCCATGCAATCGACGCATCTTTGCCAACGCATTGGCATTTTTTTGATGCCCTTCTTGTAAAAATCAGCTGGACGGGAGGCAACAAACTCCTTAAAGGCATTTTGTACTGCCTCTCGGGAATTGAATTTTTTACCCACTAAAAAGTTGTCTAAATTTTGGAAAAAGTAATAGTCGGTAGGTGCAAGGTCTGGTGACTATGGCGGATGAGGGAGAGCTTCCAACCCCAGCTCTTGCAGCTTGGAGACTGTCTGTTGCGCAGTATGGGGTCGCACGTTGTCGTGAAGGAGCAGTGGGGACGACCGATTGACCAAAGCTGGTTGCAGATGTGCAAGCTTCTCCATCATTCTCTCCAGTTCTTCACAGTACACATCTGCATTAATACTCATGCCGTTTTGTAAAAAGCTGTGGTGAATCACACCTGCACTAGACCACCAAACAGTGACCATCACCTTTTTAGGGGTCATTTTTGGTTTAGGGCATTGCTTTGGTGCTAAACCAGGGTCTAACCAACTTGCAGAGCGCTTTCGATTGTCGAACAGAATCCATTTTTCGTCGCACATAACAATTCGTTTCAAAATTCCTTCATTTCTTTGCCTGTTGAGCAGCGCAAGGCAGGTCTCGACGCGTACGTTGCGCTGGCGATCGTTAAAGTCGTGGGGCACCCATCTATCAAGCTTTTTTAGCTTGCCAATTTGTCGCAAATGGATCAATATTGTTTTGATGCTTACATTAAAAGCTGCTGCTAGCTCAGCTGTAGATTGAGTTTCGTCAGCTTTCACAATCGCCTTTAATTCATTATTGTTAACCAAAGTCTCCGGACGACCACGAGCTTCATTTTTGAAGTCAAAATTTCCAGAACGGAACCGGGAAAACCAATAACGGGTTGTGCGTTCGTTTCTACAGTTCTCTCCGTAAACGTTTTTGATGTTACGTGCCGTTTGTGTCGCATTGGTGCCACGACGGAACTCATATTCCATAATTACACGAATTTTTAAAGTATCCATTATGACGAAAAATTTTCAAATGTAATGAAAATACAACGCTAATCAGAAAACAAAAGACTGAGTTTGTAAATAGAATGTCATGGTTTTAAAACAAAATTAATTTGAATTTAGAATACAGAGCCATTACAAACTTTTTTTTATTTGAAATGACCAGTACTGAAGAACGGCAATTTCATAGGTAAAGACCTAATATTATATCATGGAACGCGAAAGTTTAAAAGTTAGTATATCATCTGTATTTGCGTAGTTTGGGAGTGTCTGCCTGTTCAATAGCATCACCGTCACAGACAGATACCGGCGCTTCTTTAGCACGTGCTAAGTAAAAGTCCACGTCGTATTGCACGTTTTTGGAGTTGGACCAAAGTTTGTCATTTCCTTTGGCACCAATGACATATTTTTGAGATCTTTAGAATTCACGACATTAAAGTTCAATTTCATTTGGAACCAAGTAATTAAGATTAAAATAATAATATATCTCTTTATTGAACACCAGATGCATTCCAAGGTAAGCTTAAAATTAGAGAAGTACAATTGGCGCCTTATCGCCCGGAGGCAATCTCTTAGCACCGAAAAAAATCCTAAGTAGTTTCTATTAATACAGATGTTACAACACAAAAAAAAAACAAAATAAATGCATTTCAAATGTATCGATTCTATTTATGAACGTCTCAATAACAATACAATATGCTTAAATATGCTATGACCTAAGCTCATGTTATAAATTTAGGTTTATATTAATAGCCTGCCTGAATAAGATTCTTGATACAATTTTTATTGAACGTCATCAAGAATTATGATCACATACGTCAATCAGGGATAAATTGAATTGTTTGTCAGTAAGAAAGAAACACGTCAATAAGCGAAATTAATCGTTTGACATGCATACTTCTAGAACGAAAATAATGATGATGATAATAATAATAAAACAACATTATATAGATGAATATACTATTAACCCTTACTGTAGGCTACAACGGCAGGTAACTTGCTCATGACAAATGTGTCGGTCATCTAAATAGAAGGTAGGAGAAAGTTGGACCAAAGATTGATTAAATTTTGGCAAAAAATTTAAGCATCATAATATGTCTCCTGTTCAGTTATCCTAATGAGTGCGACCTTCAAGTATGTAGAATATATAGATAGTTCCGCTTATCATTAAGTGGACTGCAAGTTATTTAAGATAGAATAAAAACTTTGTATGTGGTATTTGTTTGTATTAAATGTGTTCTCACGTATTCATTCGATACGAGCATAATTTTGTGTGCCCTTCGAATGCGGGGAAATCCCCGCATTAGTGTTTACCATTTCCAAAAGAAACTCTACTACTCTTGGTGTAAACACAACTACTCCTTCCACTGGCCTCTTTTGTCACAATCTTATACCTCTGTATGTGTGAAGACGATGTAACCCGAACATTTTCAAATATTCTAAGACAGAAAGAAAACAGAAAATCATCATCTCGTTACAGACCAACGAAGAAATAAATTAAATAAACAAGCTTTTACTGGAATGCCTCAAGACGAATTAACGAGACGTTTCTTTACAGAGTTCCTATGGCCACCTTCCAGTTCCAGCATCAGATCAGCTCCATGTCTTTATAATATTATATTGACACGCTGTATACATATGATTGCAAAATTTTAGTAAAATCGGTTGAAGATATCTGCTTCAAAATTGAGTTGCAAGATTCCACCCGAACATACAAGCATACATACATGCATTGCAAGTTACTAAAAAGCTTGTAAAAAATTGTGGACGATATTCAGCATCTAAAGAAATTCCCGATAAGTTTTGATCAGCCAAAAGCCGAGTAATACACTCGCTCTTCATTTATTACAAAAGCCTTTACGAAACAGTATTAAATTTTTCCAGAAGGGTTATCTAGCCACATTTTTTTTGTAATATTGTTATTGTAACTAATCCATTATTATGTTTTTAATTTTATGTATACAATAAAGATATTTATATAAATAAATAAAAATATAAAATTCTTTTGGATCTTCGGCTAGCAACAGATGCCAACGTGAAGATGCCTAAGCCAAGACTGTGTGCTTTGGGAAGAACCCGGAACATGTATTTTTACTTTTTCAGGTCCAGAATCCGGTAATAATTGTTTCAATGACTTAATTACTATTACTTCATCGGTAGTAACTCGATGCTCTTAGTAATTGAAGTCTTCAAACACATCCTCACAGTCGGTATGTACAACGATACTTATACAAGATTCCCAAGCACTCTAAACATTCTCTATGATCTCAAGTGGGCGTTGATTAGACAAGCAAGCACATGAGTACTCCCTAGACGAGGATTTCATTAAATGAATGACGTGTATGTGGATGAATAACTCCTATTACGTAAAATATGTCACTTGATTAATTATTACGTCACAATATGTATTGTGTATTCTGTAACAAATATATATCACACCATCTCATCGTGAGAACCTGATTAATAGTATCAATTTTGATGACTAGTATGGTTCTACGCAGCAAGAATTTGCTGCACGCTTACGCTACCACTTGCGCCACCGAGGCAGTTTATTCTAATACTAAAACAAAATAAAAAGAATCTTAGTTACTGCTCATTAAATCTGATTATAGATCAAAAGGAGGAGGGTATCTATAGACATTATACTGCATATATAAAAGAGGAAGGTGACTGAGTGACTGACTGACATACCCAGAGATCAACGCACAGCCCAAACCGCTGAACCTAGAATCCTGAAATTTTGCATGTAGGTTCTTTATATAACGTAAGTGAGCACTAAGGAAGGAATTTTTGAAATTCCACCCCTAAGGGGGTAAATCAGGGGATGAAAGTCTGCGTGGGCGAAGCCGCGTGTAAAAGCTAGTACTGCATAAAGTGATGTAATATTAAATTGATTTTATTATTAATAATATTTTTTTAATATAGCAAAATGTCTTCTTTCAAAGGTTATGTTCGTAAATTTACTTAGACACTAAATTTTGCCCGCAGTTCCGCCTGTATATGTAGGTTATCGTGGTATATAGTAGCATATGTCCTTGCTCAAGAATAAAGGAAATCCATTATAAATTACAGCTAAATCTTTTCAGCGGCTTAACAATGAAAGCGTAATAGACAGACAGATTTTTCGAATTTATAATATTAAGTGTGGACTATGGATAAACAACCTTGTTAGTCATTTCAAGAGCTCTGGGAAATTCAGCTTATTTAAAAAACTATCAAAGGATTGGAAAAGGCGAAACGTACAAAAGTAACATTTCAAAAATATAATCACAGTTTTTTTTTATAGTATAGCGAAACCTCGTCATAAATATCTTGTATTTTGAGCGTAGCTAAGCCTCGTCGTCAAGAGGGGAGTGTGTAACCTTATAATTTTAAACTATATTTTGAACCTTATTGCGTAGAAAAAAAGATGTATTGAATGTTGATCACTAAGTTCAAAATTAAAGGAAGGAATGCAAGCAACAATTCAATTTGTTTTACGATCGATTTAACAAAACATTGTTATCATGTTTATAGTTTTTAATACGTCACAGACTCACAATTGATTAGTGTCTCACTTTATACACTCGATTTATGATTGTAATACTATCTTAACTTTTCTGGCATAAAAATGTACACATCAAAACTATTTTTTTTGTCGTCGGAATTACGAGTACAACTTCATCTAATTGCTAGGAATGTCATTGATTGTTTTTTTTTGTATTGTCAACAATATTGAGTTGCACACAAAACATTAGGTTCGTCTGTTTTGCATTTAAAGCGTTAATGATTTATAGTTGAACTAGTATTACATTTTATGACATTTTTTTTCTATTTTGACTTCGCTCCGTCTTCAGGACGTGGTAGAAACGAAATTAGTGCATTACCTTGCTTTAACTACTAATCTGGCTCCAACAAGTATCCACTATAGTCTATCTATAGGATGAATGACATTCCCGTATTTTCGTTCATAAATATTATAAACACGGAAAGCTGGCTGAATAACATTTAAAAAAATCTAACCAATGCCAAACAAAATTAATGTTATTTGCCCTGAATCTCAGCTATCTCAAGTACAGTACAAGTATGAAATACAAAAATATACTCTGTAAAAAGCTGCTACAGATTCCTAAGATGAACAACGTTCGTCATTTTTCCCTCAAGCTGTGATGAAATCACTCAACATTAGATTTGCTTATATTTATTTTATATTAAAACAATATAGTATAGTTAAATAACCACGTGAGTATGTTTAAGGACAATAAAGGAGTTCTATTAAAACTAAATATGGTAGATAGTCTATGTAAATAGACAACTATTTACAACGACATTTTTGCCGTATTTAGTTTTAATTAAATAAGATTCATTAAAAAGGAATGTTTAATGAATGAATAAAGCTTCTTAATATTATTTATTTTTATTTATTTATTTATTCAAGGCATAATTACAGAATAAACACAAACATTCACTTAAAAACAAGTACAAAAAACAAATAAGTACATGTGCTATTCCAATTATAAATATGCACAACATCTACAGACAACAAGACAGCAACTTAACAAAAAAACTAACATATAGGTATCACCTAGTTAAATTCAAACACAAGCACAATAAAACAAGAAAAAAACAAGAATATTAAATTATATATATTATATTTATTTATATGCCTTTTATCCACGTCGATCAATGACTCGGTTTCTTTTACTTTCTATTTTTCCTTCCATTATTGTTCTAAAGAAGTTCGCGTCTCTTACTAAATGCCTTTTGCCCATTTTGCCTTTTCTGCTTTCAACATTATTTCAGTTTTTTTATTTACTAGGTATTTGTAGGACTTTCTCATTGGTATCTAACCGGAGAAATGTGGTCAAACAGATCGCAGATTAAAAATAAATAGGCGTGGCGGTTGCTCCACCGATGAATGGAGAGTCTACAACGATGGCAACAGGAGGAATATGTTACTCAGATTAGCTATGATATGACACTGAAAACATTAGAACTGTGGTTCCGTTTAAATCTCTCTAAAGAGTGTGCTCTTTAAAATAATCAATTAAATTAAGTTACATCTAAATACATTTGGCAAGTAGGATGATTATCAATTAATGAATACAAGTCAGAGTTGTTACTGTTCTTGATGGAATCTCATCTATCCCAACAAAACAAACTTCATGCGTAACTAAAATAATCCAGGAAATTACATTGACATACATTCTCATTGAAGTTCTCCGCAAAAGTGGAATGGCGACATCTAAAATTATCCAGACGGCCGTCGAGATACACTTTTTTGCTAAATTCTTTTCAGTAGAAATAAAAGAAACTTTTAAGATCCATAAAATATTTCAAGGGTTTTTTATGAGTACTTAATTATATTCATAATACCACCAAAAACATTTTAATGTAAAATGTTGCCAAGACGACTGCATATGGTTTAACCTGTGAAAAAGATATCAGATCTCATGTAGAGCCAAGGTTCGGAATCTACACGCCCTAACTCTACCAATGCTATAAACTCTACATCTCAGTAAAAATGTATGTTTACACTTAGTTATTAAACATACCCAGTACAATCTGCTTTAGTTTCCGATCCAGTACCGACTAGTGAAAACAATAAATTGATTATGAACTTCATTAATCCAGTTGCTTTAACAATACAATACCAGTTACTCACTGTGGAATTTTCCTTTTGTTTTTGAATTGCTGACTTAGTCTTACTTGTGATACGTTTTTAATATATTCGTAACCTTTGAATTGCTTGATATTTTAATCAGGTGCTGAATGTAATCAAAAACACAGTGATTTGTGATTTTGACTAAACGCATGTTGACTAATGTTTATTATGTTACCAGCTGGCCCGGCTCACTTCGTTGAGCGCATTTTTTAATTTGGGTTAATTAATACCTATATTATTTTAAAATGGGTTCAGTAGGTTCAGAGGTTACCCCCTACAATCTTACAAATTCACAAACTTTACCTGCTTACAATATCAGTATAGATTTATCTTTCTTATCATAAGTACTGCGAATCAATGATAGACTCTCATCTTCATGCACACGATCATGATACTCTGTATTCTATTCAACATTAATTGATTCATTTATGTGGGTGTTTGCTAAACTGGTGACAAAATAAAGGCTGACGCAATGTACCTCAGGAATACAGCAGTAATAAAGATTCTACTAACACTTTGGCCTTTTCATTTTTAAGGTTTGATAAAACGACATTGAATAAGGATTGTCTAACTTTTTACTCGACTATGGCGAAACCAAAAGGAATGGTTAATCTAAGGGTAATAATAATATTTTTGGCAGTCTATGTACGTTTGTATCTTCCACAGCAGCATCTTAATTACTGAGCCGACTTTAATAAATGAGGTGTTAATAGGTTGGTAATAATAGTCCGGGTGTCACAGGCTGTACAAAGTTTTTACGCAGTCGGGTTATAGTTGTTCAAGGTTATGCATTTATGATAATTATTAGGAGACAAAGGAGCAGACGAGTTCACCTAACGGTAAATAAGTACCTCCATTCATGGTCATCGGCAATCCAAAAGTCACAAGCGCGTTGCCGTTCATTGTGAGGACCAGTAGGGGGGATATTGATATTTCTCTAGTCATTGGCAATCTCACTCATTGGGTTCAGCTCTTCCTTCCTGTGCCGATCAGTTAAAACCTGAAACTCACTTCCAGCAGTACCAGCGCACGTGTTTTCCTGCCACTATGATCCCGGATTCTTTAAGCGGGGCGCGAAAAATCATCTCACTACGCCGCCATAGTGCGGGTCACCATGCTGCATTGTCCACATTCGCAATGAGTATGGTGACCACCACTCTTGGATGCTGCTCATGCTTTCCATCAGGCAGAGGAAAGTCATATTAGCAGTTCTTATATAAAAAAATAAGTAAGAAACTAAACTGAAGAAGGACCTTTCAAACTATTTTTTTAAATCTATCTACAATCTATAGAAGAATACTACATACTAATGGTCGCCCAGTTTTCGAAATTTGGCCAGAATTCGTTTTAATATTTTTTTTAGCTCTATGCACTCTTCCATTAATAATAGTACCAAATTTCATACTCTTCTGATAGCTTAAATTCTTGAAATAGGGGTACAAAGTTTTTGCTCAACGTATAACTATATATCAATTCCTCAACTGCCTCGTTGGTCTCGCGGTTGGCGTGTACGACTGCTGATCATGAGGTCTCGGGTTCGATTCCTGGGTCGGACCAAATGTTTGTATGATCTACAAATATTTGTTTCGGAGTTTGGGTGTTTTCTATGTATAATATGTATGTATTTACAAAAAAAAAAAAAAGTATATATGTATTTGTATCAGTTGTCTAGTACCCATAACACAAGCTCTGCTTAGCTTGGGACTAGATGGCGTTGTGTGTTAAAATGTCCGAAATATTTATTTATTTATCTATGTATATACCATGTTTTTAAAAAAAACAATGTTTCGTTACAAGCACGGACAAGTGAAAAGATAAAACAATTGAAAATTGAAAATATGCAAAACAAATTAAGCAATTGGTACCTAATTAAAATTCTCATGAACATAAAAATACACACATCAAAAGTGTCTAGGGATCAAGCATTTTTATGCGGATTTCTTGAGATTGAGATGTGGCTTTGGCCCTGGCCTGCTCAGTCGCCAGACTTGAACCCGATTGAGCATGCATGGGATATGCTACAGAGAAGAGCTCTGCCGAATATGGAGGGTATCCAGTCGCAAGAAGACCTTTTTTTGTTGTTGCAACGAACATGGGCGGCTATTCCACAGCGTGATTTGGATGAACTCATTTTGAGTATGCCAAACCGAATCTTGTGTTGTTAGTGTTCGCGGTAGAAACACGGATTATTAATTGTTTAAGTTACCTAATAAAATTTTAAAGAAAACTGTTATTTCAGTCTTTTTTTCGAACTTTAATGTTAGTGGTTCAAATGTCAAAATTCCCTTTATTAGGAAAATGGCAAATTTCTTTATTAATGCAAAGGTGACTTGGTTTATCGTTACTGTGACAAACGAAAACACTTTATTTGATGAATCCTTAAAGAAAATTTTAATTAATATCAATCAGGAGAAAAGTTATTGCAAAAATATATGTTGATCCCTAGACACATATGTTGATCCCTAGACACTTTTGATGTGTGTATGTAATTAACACAATACAAAAGAGTTATTTACATAACACATACTCTCAAGAATGTAACTTTACAATTTATTTCTTCGTTTATTGACCTATTTCACTACTACGTTTAAAATACTAATATTAAACACTATTTAAATATAGAGATTCGGGGAAGTAAACACAGCTACAAATTGATTTTCTAGGCTAAGATACAATTAATTAGGTCGTGAATTATTCGCCATCAAGATATTGAAACTACATTTATATTACGATACATCCGAATCTATGCTAATCTGTAATCACATCACACTAATATATAAAGGCGAAAGCTTGTGTGTATGTTTGTTACTTGTTCACGCAAAAACTACTGAACGGATTTGGATGAAACTTTACAGTAATATAGCTTATACATCAGAATAACACATAGGCTGCTATTTGCAGCGATAACCGACATACACGCGGGCGGAGCCGCGGGCAACAGCTAAAATTATAAACGCGCAAGTATGGATGGACGTTTGTTACTCTTTAACGCAAAAATTACTGAACGGATTTGGATGAAACTTTACAGTAATATAGCTTATACATCAGAATAACACATAGGCTACTATTTGTCGCGATAACCGACATATTGGCGGGCAGAGCCGCTAGGCAACAACTAGTACATAATAAATCCATACTTCTTGTTGAAGAATATAAACAAATCACATTTGTCCTATTTCTATGGATTAAAGAGCAAAAGAGCAAACGGGTCAACTTATAATAAGTAGATAGATAGAAAACTCTTTATTTGCACACCATAATACAGAGTTTCAAGAAAGTAGTGTACAAAGGACGGCCCTATTGCCTAAAGCAATCTCTTCCAGGCAACCTTAGAATGGATCAAAATGTATAGGAGAGACAATGGTAGTTGACGGTGCAATAAGTTTTAAATTAATTGTTTGCTAATGAATTTGCACTTTAGAAATTGTTGGTCTAAGTTAGAACAAGAATTCTGGTCATGGGTTTGGATCTTGGTAAACTTACTCATTCGGCGAAAAGCAATGAAAGAATCGCTGTGACTAGGTTGTTCACATCAATCACATCACCATTGGTATAGGGTGTGCTTCAAAATTTTCTTCTCTGTGCATTGTTGATGATGTCCTGTACCTAAACTTTGATTCTTTAGAAGCCTCTTACAACACCCTTTGGTTAAAAATACTCTTAAAATAAGTATTTTTAATCCGTCATCACACGGCATGTTGTTGTGGGTTACTGATAAATTTTCAAAATTAACCGTTTTTTTATTAGTCTTATGTTTATCGTTTCATTTTTAGAGTTCGGAACGGAACAATCTGTCTTCCATGAATATTCAAAGCCTGGACACATTGCAATGAACGTCCCCCTCACGTGTGGCAGCTCGGCCTTGCTCGGTCACAAATCATTATTTCTAACCTATTACTTGTACCTACATATAACACTACATAGTTTGTTACGTACACCCGTAACAACAATTCAAAATATTGATTTATGATATTAGTGGTACCTTCAAATATATTGATGCCTATCTATCTATAAGTCTATAACCTAGAAGTCAGTCTATCTATAATAACCAAAGTCAATACTTTCAAGGGCCACAAGCTCCCATAAATGCCTGTGCAGGTTTAAGTAAACTCTGCTTTAGAAAGATTACTGCTATGAGTTAATCTATTTAAAGATCGTTTGTTAATATAACTGCTACTACCTTCCAAATGTAATATCAAAAGGTATTTGAACAGGCACCAGTTACCTACTCTCAGACGACTTCTCAATGTAGGTTTGTTACTTTACCTGTAAGATAACAGCGTTCATTCAGGTTTTAAGATTCTCGGTTTTTATGTATATTATTATTTATAATTCTCGTGACACGTTGTTCGTTGTTTTCGTGTTTTTTTTTAAGATAGGATAGTTAAAATCACGGTGAGACCAATAGTAGCTGAGCATGATTGAAAACAGTCGCAGCCGAAGTTGCATGACTTAGCTAGTATTTTATATAACCATACACTAAATAAATATACCCCAACCCACCAATCTCCGAAAGGCCGGCAACGCACTTGTAACGCCTCTGATATTGCGGATGTCCATGGGCGGCGGTAATCGCTTACCTATAGCACAGTACTGTGCCTATAGGTGATACGTCTGTTCGTTTGCCCCCTATTCCATAAAAAAAAACTAAATAAATGCGCTTGCACTTTGTAGCATAACTAATATAGCATTCATTGGGGTTTAAAACCCTCGATTCTATATTTTATAAATAACTATACACACTAAATAAGTGCCGATGCACTTCGTAGCCAGGAGCGTCTTTACCTTTAGTGCAGGGTGTGCGGTGCAAACGGGCGCAGCAGTGTTTGAGGCGCCGCGCCGGCCCAGGCACTTTTAATAAATCTGCGCGCTTACTGAAGGGCGCTACGCTTACTAAAGGGCGCTAAAGAAATGATTGCACACGGGCTCTTCACGGGCTAGAGACGCCTCTATTTGTGGCATGACTAATTTTGAAACATTTGATCATCTGTTAGCCAAGGCTGATGAGGTTCTCAATCATGTCCAAAATGATTAAAGCTTATTGTAAAAATTGTGCAAAGAGCTTACAAACATATTCAAAGGCCTAAAAGTACCTAAAAACATCCTGATAGGTCTGGTCTTATATTTTATTTTTGTCTCTATAAACACTAATAAGGGTCTGGTCCCATTAATATCTAAATTTAGGACTAATACTTCTGTCCGTTTTATTCTAACCCGTTTATGTATTATTTACCGTTCTCAAGGAAACAATACTAATCGCTTTATTGTACACCATATTAATTACAAAGGTAACTCAAAGCTAGGAGGTACAAGTGGCAGTGGCAGTGGTACATAATTCGTGATGAAACATGATTTACGGCCATGAATCAATTTTCATACGTTTTTAATCGTGAACAGTTATGAAAGTTAAATGCTATGTTGATTAATGAGGTAAATAAATATTCCGTATCAGAAATTCAGAAGGCAAGGCGATTATTATTTCGGCGTTCATCGTCGAGAGGTTCGAACGAAACTATCTGGGTTTAAAGTCATACCATTACAATAACAATTTTACCTATGGTGCACTATAACTATTGTTACTTACAACCGTTGCAGTATTGGATGAGCCTAATTAAATTACCGACTAACGAAACCTTAGAAGTAACCTGCTCACGGCAGCGGTAAAACAAACTACGCAGCACTCACGAGTTGTTACTAAAAAGAAAATTACTAAAGTGCATTATTGTATAGATTCGTGTGTCACTAAAATACCTACATAGATAAACAGAATCGTAAAGTCTTTGCTTAGCATTAAAAAAAAACTTAAAGTACGTGAAGTACTTAATTGCAGGCGACCAGCAACTAATGGGTTGGCTTAATTGAAACTCATTAAGTGATTACATAAACATCTATTAAATACTTTACATTATTCCCAACTGTACAAAAGCTATATAATAGTATACTACTAATAATATACTAACACTATAATAATAGTGTAATACTTTACTGTATAGAGGTTTTAAAATGCCATTTACGGACTAGGTATATGTTTATGTAATTTTATTTACAGCCTTTAAACATATCTACCTACATTACATAATTATATTATATTAAAACGTGAAGCAAAACCTTTGTACTCTTTGTTACGAAAATACGCAAACGGAGGAGTATGAAATTTGGCACAGTTAAAGTTTATATAGAAAAGGAGTGCAGAAAGTTAAAAAACAAACTAAAGAAATTAAACAAAATTAAATGAATTATGGTCGAATTTCAACCACTGGGTGACCATTAGTACCTATTCATAAATTCCACAACAAACTAAAAAATATACGAAACTTTCAGAATATAAAGACTACTTAACTAGGTAAGCTGGCAATAGCCCAGGCTATTTGAGGGCTCCAGCTATTCAGGCGACTGCGCTGATACATTACTTGCTAAGCTTTACATCGTAAGTAGATATATTTACAAGGTCTCAGGGATTTTGCCTCAGCTACGTCAGTTTTAACCATGCTTTTATAGACTTAGCGTGTAAGTTAATTGTGTAGGTATATGAATCTAAATTAGAAGACCAAAAATATTTCGCTTACATGATTTATATATTTGGGATTGATATAATTTATTCGATTGTTTTTAATAAAACATTGTAAATGTTATAAAAAAACATAACCCTCCTTTCGCAGTCGGGTAATAAAACAGAACAATTAGGTATCTACCTCTGAATTCACATAAACAACAAAAATACATAACGTCTTTCCTCATTTTCCGATCCAAAAATTATATCGATGTGTTGTATTATTAAAAGTTAACCACGCAGAGAGTATTCAACATGAAAAAGAAAAATTTATTGCTTGAACATAATTTAAAGATAGAAGCAATTAAGGCTTTAACGTTTACTACTTCAGACAGTTTAAGGCAGCATAAACATAACTGCCATCATATACTTGGGTGGCTTGACACTGATAAGTGATAACATTTATGATCACATATAATTTGGCTTTCATTTCAAATATTCACTGAATGACGAAACTAACAAATCAATTAAAATAAAATTTAGTTTTCATAAATTAATACCCAAAGACTGTTTATCTCTGACAAACAGCTAGCTGTTAACATTAACCAGTCTAAGCCTAAGCCCTTATTCTATACTTTAACAGCATAATATCAGCATAACTTGCCTTACGAACTCGTTTTGAAAATAACCTGTGTGATACTTTTTCATCAAATAAAATTTTCAAGGTAGTAGAGCCACACTGATTTCAGCACGAACGAGTCGGCTCGACCGGGGCGGTACTACCCTCGCACAGAAAATCAACATAAAATGACAGCTTTCGTGCTGTCGTGTTTAGTTGATAAGTGCGAGACCATTTTGACATATTGTCTGCATTCATAGTGAGTATATTGACCACCACTCTTGGATTCTGCTTATGCTTTCCATCAGGCAGAGTAGAGTCATGAGCAATGATCTTTAAGAACACACTGTATAAATCGAGTGTCTTCCAAATACCAAAGTCGTTAGAGTCAGACTTAACACCTTTGTATGACCTCCTATATACTGAGGAATATAAAATATGTACCTATTTAAAAACGAAATATTCTAAAAAGTACCCTAAAAACACTTCTTGTTCAATAATGTTTTCAAACACATTCTAACATATTTTAAACGCACGTTAAATGTATTTTAGTACAGCATATTTTCGCGCCCACCTACATCTTTAATCAAAAGTAGCGCACAGTAATGCTTATTTTAGTTCAATTTATGATTACAGAATTAGCCCTATACCATCTGTGGATTAAAATTCTTTTACGATGATTAAAACTCCATCAGAACCGATTTAAGCTCGAAATAAAAGTTGGAAAACACTAATAGAGCTACAAGTAGTCAGCTTTTTGTATCGATGAGTAAAGACACTAGAACCAGAACTGCGTAGGTACGAGCTATGGCTAATATTATAAAAACACATCTGTTCCATTTAAATAGAAAAAGCATCGTTAATTACGATAATTATACTTTAAAGACAATGAAACAGTGATTAACCTGTTGTAGATCAAAATTCTAACAATGTTGTAATTTAGAGAATTCTACGTTTTATCACTGTTCTAAATGTGTATAAGTCGAATATTTGTCGGTTTATTACGAAAATATTGTCAGAAACGCTAGAAATAAACTTAAATGTACCTTGGAAAATCTATCTTCTATATATATAAAGAGGAAGGTGACTGACTGACTGACATACCCAGAGATCAACTCACAGCCCTAACCGCTGAAGCTAGAATCCTGAAATTTTTCATGTATGTTCTTTATATAACGTAAGTGAGCACTAAGAAAGGATTTTTTGAAATTCCACCCCTGAGGGGATAAATCAGGGGATGAAAGTCTGCGTGAGCGAAGCCGCGTGTAAAAGCTAGTATTTAATAAAGTAATATTGGTTCAACGTTAATAAATGTGTGTGCTGTTGTTTACTCTTTAGACTAAAACACAAATGATGCCTGCTTATCAATTATTCGTTTTGACGTAAATTCATTCAAATACACTTCACTGACTTTTTAACTCATTTGTAACTATAGTAGTTCATTATTATTGCTAGCGCTCTTGTACTGAACTGAACGTCAAAAAGTATCTTAACCTAATATTCTCAAAAATACCAACCAACTTACAATATTTACGGTATGCCCGTCATTTTTTCCCTTTATTAAATAAATTTCCAGGCTTTTCATACATTGAGCGGTTGATTCTTCAGCACTTAAAATGAGTGTGGAAATTTCCGCTGTTTTATCGGAATATTAAAGTAATGAAGAGTTATTGGCATTCTATTCAAGTCGAGTATTATATTACATGAGGTAAATGTTATCGCTTATCTGAATAAACTTAATATTGTACTAGGTGCGTATACTGTTGTAATTTGTTACGTTGTTATTGGTATGCATTGTTTAGATAAAATGTAATATAACATCAAGTTCGGGGAAATTTCGATACGGTTGCGGCTTTACAGTATTTAATTAATTGTATTAAAGTTTTTTAGGGACATTGGGAATACCTTACATTTACTTTCAGAAATGAATTTGGACTACAAAGGGTTTGAACATTGAATCAATTTCTACTGTAAAATAAGCTGCTAATCGAGAAAAGGAAAGAGGACTACCGGAAATATCGTTTTGTTTTCATTTTCTACAACTTTTAATAGTTTTTTTTTTATTATAGAAATTTTATTACTGTCACTCCTTAGGCTGTTATTATAAGACAGAGAAAGAAAAGCTTTGGGGTTTTAGATGCTTTTACCTTTTACCGCGGTATGGTAACGATACCATCGGTAACGATCTACTCTGAAACTGAAGTCTATGATCATAGTTGAGAATCGGATTATATGGTAACGATCTACTCTGAAACGGTAAGCCGGTATACAATAAAGACTGCGGTATTAACACGTCTAGATTGTAAAGCTCTAATATGAATGCAATGCAATATATGTATATCCCACCAAAAATATTTTCATGTAAAATGTTGCCAAGACGACTGCATATGGCTTACCCTGTGAAAAAGATATCAGATCTCATGTAGAGCCAAGGTTCTGTATCTACACGCCCTAACTCTACTAACCCTAACTTCACAAACTCTACATCTCAGTAAAAATGTATGGCTTCGCCGTTTCGCTACCATACCGTCACGAAGGGAAAACGAACGCCTTTTGTGTTTGCAAATATCTACTTTCTGAAGTAATATGTTATACGAATATTTAGTTTCTGAAGTAGCGAAACAGCCAAGCCATACATTTTTACTGAGATGTAGAGTTTATGAAGTCAGGGTTGGTAGAGTTAGGGCGTATAGATACAGAACCTTGGCTCTACATGAGATCTGATATCTTTTTCACAGGGTAAGCCATATGCAGTCGTCTTGGCAACATTTTACATGAAAATGTTTTTGGTGGGATTTCACTTCTTTTTTTAAGTTTCCTTTTTTTTCTTTTTTTGGGCTGTATTTCTTATACATCTTATTTCTTCTTTCGAAAAAGTCCGTGTACTAAAAATAAAACCTCTAGCATTAACATTTGTGAAAGTCTCATGCAAACTTTCACCCCCCAAATTTAGGGGTTGGGGGGCAAAAGTAATAGGTTTATGTTTTTTTTTTTGTTGTTTGTATACTAAACTTAGTTTACATACCAAATTTCAGCTTTCTAACACTTCAGGAAGTACCCTAACAGTTTTGATGATCATCAGTGTGTTAGTGACGAAAACGGTGTTTTTTTGGTATCAATAAAATCTAAACTATCAGAGCTATGCAATTGAAACTTTGTACGTTTCATTAGTCTATTGGTAACATCATATCCTGAAAATTTGAACGATTTGGTATATCGGGAACCAAAGTTATGGGGGTTCAAAAAAATGACGAAACGCTTCGAGAAAAGGTAGGTAGTGCCCTTGCGCTACGCTTGGCTCGTCTTGGCGGGGGCACGACCGTGTCCCCAGATATTACAAAACAATAGACCCTCCAACAAGACCAATCGGTTACTCGAACTTAAGAGAATATAGATGCGGCCGCTTGCGTCGCATCTATCTCTCGCTTGCACTTCAAGCTTTAAATGGAAGCGAGAGATAGTCTTGCTTTCATGGATGTCTCATCATTTCATCAATGTTTCGTTATGACGTTGTCACGTTAAACTATCGTCCGTAAACAGACTTTACAGACAACGAGTTTTTATTAATTTTTTGTGTGAATATCTTAATGCGGTTCACAGAATACATCTTCTCACCAAGTTTCAACAGTATAGTTCTTATAGTTTCGGAAAAAGTGGCTGTGACATACGGACGGACCGTCAGACAGACAGACAGACACACAGACGAACGGACGGACGGACAGATAGGCAGACATGACGAATCTATAAGGGTTCCGTTTTTTGCCTTTGGCACGGAACCCTAATACATTTATTTTTACTTACTACCCCCAAACTCATTAAAAGTTTTAGTCGGTAAAGCTACCGTTGTAAAAACAGATCCACACACATGGGTTTAAGATGTTATTTTAAGAAACTAAAACTAAGCTCACATACAACTCACAATCCATTTAAAAATAACAAACGGTTAAAGTGAACAGTTTTATAAAACTAATAACTCGTATCATTAGTTTATTGAACGATCCCGAACGCATATCAAAGTTCAAGACATATTTGTGACACTGATGCGACTCTTCAATTCTCCATACCCATAGCCACATAAATAACGTTGGCGATAATATCGAAGCAGCGAAGATTCGAGAAGCCTGAAAAGCGACGACAGGCCATCGATCGCGGCGCAGCATACATATGCACTTCGCTTGGTCGGTAGGTAGGTACCTACCTAATCTGGGAACAGCGCACTGTTTTTAACAGCGAGGAAAATTGTATTACAAAAACCTACCTCTAGTTAAAACTGGAGATAGTCTATATATTTTGTTCAATATGATTGATTCAATACATTTATTGATTTGCAAGATCTTTTTTTTGACAAGTTCTAACTGTCAAAAAATAACAAATATAATCTCCTTTTATGGTAAATTCAAACCGTTTCCAATAATCCATTTCCAGGGTTGATAAAAATAATGGGATTTTTTAAAATCATAATAATCGGATTAATTTGATTTAGATCTGATTTTTTTTATTTAAATCCGATTTTTTTACTTTCTTGTCTTTTTTATTACTTTAATGGTCAGTATTTATTATATGAAAACAGAGTATTTTTTAAAATTTAATTATTAATACAATTAAAAGCTCGAAATAAATAGCTCTAAATATTTCCAGACGAGTACAATATCTGAAATAGGATACTTGTCGCTTTGCATTGAAATTGAATAGCATGCGCGAAATGATTTCTGAAATATTTGACAACTTTTAACAATGTCCTGTAGCATTTGGAATCCCGGAACTGTGTCGGTAATCCAAAGAGAAGAGTAATACGGTAATCGCTCACTCGCACGGCATTGTGTACGTGACAGACTATGTCGGAGGAAGTCCCTAGACAATTTTTGACCAATTTGCAGTAAAAAATTTATGATTTAAATCATTTGATTTTTATAAAAATATTTGATTTAAATCACCGATTTAAATCATATCAACCCTGCCCATTTCTAATTAAAATAGGTACATATGGATTTAACTTTTCCAATACAACTTCAAGTTACAATATCAGTAACAATATATTTTTCAGTAAAAATAACACTAAGCAAATGTTGCATGTTAAAACAGTGTAACACACAGCATTTGCTTATTGTTCTTATTACTGAAAAATATTTTACTGTACTTGTTTTATTCTACTGTATTGTAACTTGAAATAGTTTACTTAACGTCAAATTTTTATTATTTGTATAACAATGAAATCGCAATTTTCAATGATCATCGTTTTAATTTTATATCCGCTCGAGTTATATTACAAATTGCATGTGCCAGAATAGTTCCTCATAATAATATGTATTTATAATAATGTTTTACAAATCGGCACTGCGGATGCCCAATTACATTTGTAATTAATTAGTCTATACAGGCAGGATAAAACCAAGGTGTGTGCCAAAACGTGCAAGTGCCAACATTTCACTCAAAAACCCTAGTAAAAGTTATTTACATTTAGGTAGGTAGGTACCTAATTGTAGAATGTTGAATCATGCATTAATTTGTAAAACAAAATTCTCAAAAAGGTTGTTGTCAGCATAATAGGTATAGGTATAGAGAGCACGGAAATATCCGCATTAATACCTACCTATTTCAAATTCTTTGATGCGTTTAATGAAAATGTATGAAATGGTAATACTGGGTAAGGGAAAATAAAAGATAAGAATATTTCAGAATAAGCTGTATATTTTAATGATCAATATTTTGAAACCATCAGACATCACTGACAAGTACATGCATATCGAATATAATTATTTGCAAACTATAACACTCAATCAAAATGATAGATGTAAATTCTGAAGTTGACAATAAAAAAGATACTGCACATGTTTAGAATTGAAATAGGCCTACCTAACTACCCACTGGCAGTCAATAGACTTTAAGGAACTTTGATAAGCGAACATATAATACTCGTAGACACCAAAACTTCTGATTGACCAACATTAAAATGTTGGGATATGCTCTTATTTTAGAATTTATTAATACATACTACTTTATATCACTATTATCGATCTCAGTTTCACTGATTGATAATTACATAACAAAGCTGGTCCAATTACAGTCATCGGTTGACACCATATAAATAGGCGAAAATCATAACAAAATTTGTCGGAGGTAAAACTCCTTCAGTAAACAAATCTATAATCATATTACATCGATGATATATATATAAAGAGGAAGGTGACTGACTGACTGACATACCCAGAGATCAACTCACAGCCCTAACCGCTGAAGCTAGAATCCTGAAATTTTTCATGTATGTTCTTTATATAACGTAAGTGAGCACTAAGAAAGGATTTTTTGAAATTCCACCCCTGAGGGGATAAATCAGGGGATGAAAGTCTGCGTGAGCGAAGCCGCGTGTAAAAGCTAGTATTTAATAAAGTAATATTGGTTCAACGTTAATAAATGTGTGTGCTGTTGTTTACTCTTTAGACTAAAACACAAATGATGCCTGCTTATCAATTATTCGTTTTGACGTAAATTCATTCAAATACACTTCACTGACTTTTTAACTCATTTGTAACTATAGTAGTTCATTATTATTGCTAGCGCTCTTGTACTGAACTGAACGTCAAAAAGTATCTTAACCTAATATTCTCAAAAATACCAACCAACTTACAATATTTACGGTATGCCCGTCATTTTTTCCCTTTATTAAATAAATTTCCAGGCTTTTCATACATTGAGCGGTTGATTCTTCAGCACTTAAAATGAGTGTGGAAATTTCCGCTGTTTTATCGGAATATTAAAGTAATGAAGAGTTATTGGCATTCTATTCAAGTCGAGTATTATATTACATGAGGTAAATGTTATCGCTTATCTGAATAAACTTAATATTGTACTAGGTGCGTATACTGTTGTAATTTGTTACGTTGTTATTGGTATGCATTGTTTAGATAAAATGTAATATAACATCAAGTTCGGGGAAATTTCGATACGGTTGCGGCTTTACAGTATTTAATTAATTGTATTAAAGTTTTTTAGGGACATTGGGAATACCTTACATTTACTTTCAGAAATGAATTTGGACTACAAAGGGTTTGAACATTGAATCAATTTCTACTGTAAAATAAGCTGCTAATCGAGAAAAGGAAAGAGGACTACCGGAAATATCGTTTTGTTTTCATTTTCTACAACTTTTAATAGTTTTTTTTTTATTATAGAAATTTTATTACTGTCACTCCTTAGGCTGTTATTATAAGACAGAGAAAGAAAAGCTTTGGGGTTTTAGATGCTTTTACCTTTTACCGCGGTATGGTAACGATACCATCGGTAACGATCTACTCTGAAACTGAAGTCTATGATCATAGTTGAGAATCGGATTATATGGTAACGATCTACTCTGAAACGGTAAGCCGGTATACAATAAAGACTGCGGTATTAACACGTCTAGATTGTAAAGCTCTAATATGAATGCAATGCAATATATGTATATCCCACCAAAAATATTTTCATGTAAAATGTTGCCAAGACGACTGCATATGGCTTACCCTGTGAAAAAGATATCAGATCTCATGTAGAGCCAAGGTTCTGTATCTACACGCCCTAACTCTACTAACCCTAACTTCACAAACTCTACATCTCAGTAAAAATGTATGGCTTCGCCGTTTCGCTACCATACCGTCACGAAGGGAAAACGAACGCCTTTTGTGTTTGCAAATATCTACTTTCTGAAGTAATATGTTATACGAATATTTAGTTTCTGAAGTAGCGAAACAGCCAAGCCATACATTTTTACTGAGATGTAGAGTTTATGAAGTCAGGGTTGGTAGAGTTAGGGCGTATAGATACAGAACCTTGGCTCTACATGAGATCTGATATCTTTTTCACAGGGTAAGCCATATGCAGTCGTCTTGGCAACATTTTACATGAAAATGTTTTTGGTGGGATTTCACTTCTTTTTTTAAGTTTCCTTTTTTTTCTTTTTTTGGGCTGTATTTCTTATACATCTTATTTCTTCTTTCGAAAAAGTCCGTGTACTAAAAATAAAACCTCTAGCATTAACATTTGTGAAAGTCTCATGCAAACTTTCACCCCCCAAATTTAGGGGTTGGGGGGCAAAAGTAATAGGTTTATGTTTTTTTTTTGTTGTTTGTATACTAAACTTAGTTTACATACCAAATTTCAGCTTTCTAACACTTCAGGAAGTACCCTAACAGTTTTGATGATCATCAGTGTGTTAGTGACGAAAACGGTGTTTTTTTGGTATCAATAAAATCTAAACTATCAGAGCTATGCAATTGAAACTTTGTACGTTTCATTAGTCTATTGGTAACATCATATCCTGAAAATTTGAACGATTTGGTATATCGGGAACCAAAGTTATGGGGGTTCAAAAAAATGACGAAACGCTTCGAGAAAAGGTAGGTAGTGCCCTTGCGCTACGCTTGGCTCGTCTTGGCGGGGGCACGACCGTGTCCCCAGATATTACAAAACAATAGACCCTCCAACAAGACCAATCGGTTACTCGAACTTAAGAGAATATAGATGCGGCCGCTTGCGTCGCATCTATCTCTCGCTTGCACTTCAAGCTTTAAATGGAAGCGAGAGATAGTCTTGCTTTCATGGATGTCTCATCATTTCATCAATGTTTCGTTATGACGTTGTCACGTTAAACTATCGTCCGTAAACAGACTTTACAGACAACGAGTTTTTATTAATTTTTTGTGTGAATATCTTAATGCGGTTCACAGAATACATCTTCTCACCAAGTTTCAACAGTATAGTTCTTATAGTTTCGGAAAAAGTGGCTGTGACATACGGACGGACCGTCAGACAGACAGACAGACACACAGACGAACGGACGGACGGACAGATAGGCAGACATGACGAATCTATAAGGGTTCCGTTTTTTGCCTTTGGCACGGAACCCTAATACATTTATTTTTACTTACTACCCCCAAACTCATTAAAAGTTTTAGTCGGTAAAGCTACCGTTGTAAAAACAGATCCACACACATGGGTTTAAGATGTTATTTTAAGAAACTAAAACTAAGCTCACATACAACTCACAATCCATTTAAAAATAACAAACGGTTAAAGTGAACAGTTTTATAAAACTAATAACTCGTATCATTAGTTTATTGAACGATCCCGAACGCATATCAAAGTTCAAGACATATTTGTGACACTGATGCGACTCTTCAATTCTCCATACCCATAGCCACATAAATAACGTTGGCGATAATATCGAAGCAGCGAAGATTCGAGAAGCCTGAAAAGCGACGACAGGCCATCGATCGCGGCGCAGCATACATATGCACTTCGCTTGGTCGGTAGGTAGGTACCTACCTAATCTGGGAACAGCGCACTGTTTTTAACAGCGAGGAAAATTGTATTACAAAAACCTACCTCTAGTTAAAACTGGAGATAGTCTATATATTTTGTTCAATATGATTGATTCAATACATTTATTGATTTGCAAGATCTTTTTTTTGACAAGTTCTAACTGTCAAAAAATAACAAATATAATCTCCTTTTATGGTAAATTCAAACCGTTTCCAATAATCCATTTCCAGGGTTGATAAAAATAATGGGATTTTTTAAAATCATAATAATCGGATTAATTTGATTTAGATCTGATTTTTTTTATTTAAATCCGATTTTTTTACTTTCTTGTCTTTTTTATTACTTTAATGGTCAGTATTTATTATATGAAAACAGAGTATTTTTTAAAATTTAATTATTAATACAATTAAAAGCTCGAAATAAATAGCTCTAAATATTTCCAGACGAGTACAATATCTGAAATAGGATACTTGTCGCTTTGCATTGAAATTGAATAGCATGCGCGAAATGATTTCTGAAATATTTGACAACTTTTAACAATGTCCTGTAGCATTTGGAATCCCGGAACTGTGTCGGTAATCCAAAGAGAAGAGTAATACGGTAATCGCTCACTCGCACGGCATTGTGTACGTGACAGACTATGTCGGAGGAAGTCCCTAGACAATTTTTGACCAATTTGCAGTAAAAAATTTATGATTTAAATCATTTGATTTTTATAAAAATATTTGATTTAAATCACCGATTTAAATCATATCAACCCTGCCCATTTCTAATTAAAATAGGTACATATGGATTTAACTTTTCCAATACAACTTCAAGTTACAATATCAGTAACAATATATTTTTCAGTAAAAATAACACTAAGCAAATGTTGCATGTTAAAACAGTGTAACACACAGCATTTGCTTATTGTTCTTATTACTGAAAAATATTTTACTGTACTTGTTTTATTCTACTGTATTGTAACTTGAAATAGTTTACTTAACGTCAAATTTTTATTATTTGTATAACAATGAAATCGCAATTTTCAATGATCATCGTTTTAATTTTATATCCGCTCGAGTTATATTACAAATTGCATGTGCCAGAATAGTTCCTCATAATAATATGTATTTATAATAATGTTTTACAAATCGGCACTGCGGATGCCCAATTACATTTGTAATTAATTAGTCTATACAGGCAGGATAAAACCAAGGTGTGTGCCAAAACGTGCAAGTGCCAACATTTCACTCAAAAACCCTAGTAAAAGTTATTTACATTTAGGTAGGTAGGTACCTAATTGTAGAATGTTGAATCATGCATTAATTTGTAAAACAAAATTCTCAAAAAGGTTGTTGTCAGCATAATAGGTATAGGTATAGAGAGCACGGAAATATCCGCATTAATACCTACCTATTTCAAATTCTTTGATGCGTTTAATGAAAATGTATGAAATGGTAATACTGGGTAAGGGAAAATAAAAGATAAGAATATTTCAGAATAAGCTGTATATTTTAATGATCAATATTTTGAAACCATCAGACATCACTGACAAGTACATGCATATCGAATATAATTATTTGCAAACTATAACACTCAATCAAAATGATAGATGTAAATTCTGAAGTTGACAATAAAAAAGATACTGCACATGTTTAGAATTGAAATAGGCCTACCTAACTACCCACTGGCAGTCAATAGACTTTAAGGAACTTTGATAAGCGAACATATAATACTCGTAGACACCAAAACTTCTGATTGACCAACATTAAAATGTTGGGATATGCTCTTATTTTAGAATTTATTAATACATACTACTTTATATCACTATTATCGATCTCAGTTTCACTGATTGATAATTACATAACAAAGCTGGTCCAATTACAGTCATCGGTTGACACCATATAAATAGGCGAAAATCATAACAAAATGTTGTCGGAGGTAAAACTCCTTCAGTAAACAAATCTATAATCATATTACATCGATGACTACGATACATACAACACGGCTTACAATATCAATATCGACAGTTTGCACTAAGTGTACATTTTCATTAATATAAGGTACTCTAATTACAAGTCTAGACAGGTATTCATATAAAGATCCCCTTCCCTTCCTTCCTACATCCTTCCTAAATGAATACACTATCCAATACAAATAAGTAGAACGATTAAAATCTAACCGATAGGTAGGTACTTTCAGAGATTAGCGTGAAACAACAAACAAACATACTGTAGCTTTTAAATTAGTATACATTCATTAACTAATTCTCAAACGGATGCAAATTCTAAGTAAAATTTTTGTCAAAATGAAAACTGCATAATGTGAATGAATGGTTATCAAATTAAATTCAAAAACAGACTTGAATATATATGTATGTTCCCTTTCAGCCTAAATAAATTAAACCACTTACAAATAACAAATCACAGATACCCTTCGCGAACTGCCGAACTAACCTCTAATGACCTCCGGGGTGATTTTTAATTAATACTTATCGAACCCCAGGGCGTGCTTAAACTAAACGCAGTCTTAAAATTCATACAACGTACTTTTTTGTTACAACCTAAATCTGACAACCTGATCATTATGATAAACGGTACGGTGGTAGGTGAACGACTAACAAACATGCAACAGTTAAGGAAAGCAAATCGATATAATGTAAGTGATGACAACTAAAACTATTGCATTGTGTCGATGTGTAACGTTCAAACGTTAAGTTCTTAGCGTCTGAAACACCATAGGCGGTTAGTTAGCACATTCATCAATTGTCTACTCATCTTCTCGCGTTCACTATCGGGAACATATCACAGATAGTGTGGCGGCGCCGCTGGCGGCTCGTGTCACAGGTAGGGCACGCAGGCCCCGCATCGCGAGTGCCGCTCGGGGGACTCGGCACGCGCCCTGCACACAAGCACTCGTTAACTCACGAGCTCCTCTCCTCGCGACGCGAATCTGAGCGGCCGAGCGCTCTTTTCAGCTTCTCCACCAACCTGCTGTGGAACTTGTCCTCCCGCGGTACGCCTTTGGGGCTAGCCGAACCCTTGGGACTGTCGATGGGGACTCGCAGCGAAGCACGCGAGGGCGGCGCGCGGCAGTAGGACAGCGAGCGCATAGCGGGCGCGCTGCGGTGCGGGCTCAGCGTGTGCGAGCGCGGCGACAGCGCCGGGCCCTCCGACCGCGACTCCGACACCTTGCGGACGCGCCCGCCACCCGGGCCGGCCTTCTCCACAGACTCGGAGGTTCGTCGCGACCGCTGCGAGTTGTAAATGTCCCAATCGTTCTTCATTACGGGCATCATGAACGCCATCTCGGCGGTGGTGACGGTGACTCTTACGCGTTAACGTGTTTGGTAAAATATCGACTTCGTCGCTGTGAAAATCTGAGTTCGCTGATAGCAGCTCACGAATCGATAGTTGTCAGTAAACAAATCACTTAGTTTTGACTTTCACGAAAACTGAATATTTTTTAATAAAATTGTATCAGAGACAAAAATTTTCCAGGAAAAACAATGGCAGACTGCAGGAAACACTGGCTTTCACTTCAATGTCACACACTAGATTGATTAGGATAGGATGTTAACCCTAGGACGAATTGTGGTAGAATGAGGTATTCGTGAAAACACACACTGATTATAAGGAAAATATTGGCGCTAGTATCGCGGCGGTCCCAATGAGAAACTTTTGTTCTGTTGATTACGAGCTATCTTTTAAAAACTGAAATTTTTAATAACTAATAATAGCATTGGTAGTAATATAGACATGAAATTTAATTTACAACTAAGAAAAACCACATAATGAAGATATAAAGACGCCTAAAGCAATATTTTTTCGACTGTTCTAGTATACGGAAGATGGCGTTAAATTAAGGCTTCATGCTATTCAATAGCAGATGGCAGCACTACATGAACATTTCTATGACAGTAACGATAAAAGTGCCATTCGAGTTCTACAGAAAACAAATAGATGTCGTCGTTATAAAGATAAATATCTTTAACAACTTTAATCCTGAACAGCTGAACAGAAATAGGTATTATACTCTCACAGAAAATTGTAAAAAATCAACAGTGTTTGATTTTCTTTTTTCGTCGATTGTTAGGTAAATAAAAGATGTTATAAAGAAATAACTATTTAATAAAATAGAACTAGGTTGATTAATTTAGCATCAAATTTTCATAACCCATACATAACAATAGTTAAGTTTACAGCATTCACTACATGATTAGGTGGGAAAATATTAAATCGACTTATCAATCGATAACATTTATGTCATGGACATCACTCATTCTTGTGTTAATCGCCTTATGCATGTATTTCATATAACTTTATGAAATATATCAAAATATTACTGATAACATGTTACTATTAACATAATACTATATTTTATGAGATTACACCTAACTCGTTAGCACTGAGCTACTGAGATTCACAGAGATATCTGAAGCAGTCTAATTTGTCATCGTTTCCAAGCCGCCTAGATTATTAAAAAAAATAGTTATTAACAAATGTATGGGGTCCAGGTATTGTAATCTATACAAATAAAAATATTTTAACAAAAAAACCGACTTCAAGAACTGGACCAAATTGAAATGGGACCACATGGGAAGCACCAGCTTTCAAATAAAAAGAATCATCACCTGGTCCAGATTGAAGTCGGTTTTTTTCTGTTAAAATTTGTGATTATTCACCTAATATAACATTTATACATAATAATAAAACAGAATAATATAGGCCCGTCCGTACGTTGAGAAACAAGTTAAGTAGTCATTTAATACTAAAAGATAATTTTATTTATTTTGATTAATAACAATAAGAGTTACAAAATATTCATCCAAAATTATCCAAAACAACTGGCTGACCGACTCAACCTCTTCTGCGTCATTAGTTTACCATAAAAAAAAATACAAAATAAAAAAACCGACTTCAAGAACGACCAAA
This sequence comes from Diaphora mendica, assembly GCA_949125395.1. Classification (NCBI taxonomy): domain Eukaryota; kingdom Metazoa; phylum Arthropoda; class Insecta; order Lepidoptera; family Erebidae; genus Diaphora; species Diaphora mendica. Next base: position 15,854,644 of record OX421324.1, on the reverse strand, counting down.
TCGATCGATTTCTCTAGGATGCCATCATCAGATCTTAGTGTCCTTATCATGGTAACACCGTTGGGATATCATCTTTCCATTAAAAAATAATCATCAAAATCATGCGCGTTTGTTGCTCTTTCACGCAAAAAGTACTGAACGGATTTTCATGAGACGTTGCAGTAATAGCTTAGACATCGGAATAGCATAATAAGTTAAAATTAATAGAGATTTTTAAAATTTAAATATCGACATAAACGCGGCCGGAGCCGCGGGCAAATGCTAGTACTTATATAACCATCCTAATTTGATAAATTATCTTTGATACATAAACAGTTTATTAAATATAGCCATAAACAATTATGTTCAACAAGTAAAACAGAATTATACAGCGCGTGAAACTACATAACATAACTACTATTTACATTATATAGAATAACATTCAATAAAGTGGTTAAAATAGATAAGAAGTTTAAAAAAACGATGACAAATTAGAAACGAAAACAGCACTAGATAACGTCAGACGCCCAATGATGCAGAAGCATCGAAATAGGTCGATAGTGGTGGTCACCATTAGGGATAAAACGATACGAGTAAATACAAGTACATACCCGATACTTTTCTCCGATACCAAGTACTTTTAGTATCGATACTTTGAAATTAAGTATCGAGTAGGTATCGGTTCAAAGTACTTATACGCAACAATCACTGCTTCCAGAAATCGCAAACAGGAAAAATTAATATTTTTTGTGGGAGCGCTACTGACTTTTTTTTATAAAATTTAATAATAATTTTGTTCGTACAAAAAAAGAATACCAATAACTATTTTTTTTGGGTTTTTACTCTAAATTTTTCAAAAAGTATTCGATACGAGTAAGTGTCGATACTTTTCAATTGATACCGAGTAAGTATCGATACTTGGCGACTGATACATATCGAGTAAAAGTAACGATACCTCAATGGTATCGTTTCATCCCTAGTCACCATGCTGCATTGTTGTATTGTCTGCATTCGCAATGAGTATGGTGATCACCACCCTTGGATTCTGCTCATGCTTTCCATCAGGTAGAGTAGTCACTTTGACAGGCTCACGTATTAACAAAAAGATCCAAGAACAGATGATGATGCTATTAACATTGACGATCCAACAAGCAAAACTTAACACTGCTTAAAACACAGTCATTTAAAATTCACGTCACAGAAAGAACACTGGAATTGTGTTCTGATTTAGTTTTCTCCGGATTATAATACCCATTCAGATTAACCATAGTCAATAGTTCCACCAGGTGCCTTTGATAGCCACACTCCATAAGTTTTGTAACCACTTTATGTAGATACTTGGCAAGTTTCTCAAATAAGTGAAACAATTCTTGCAATTGTATAAAACTTGAATGTGTGAAAGGTCCGTCTTTTTCTTTTTGCTGCCATTCCCTGAAAATAATCGTTTCTTTTAATTAATTACAAGAAGACCAACCAGCTTTAATAATATTAATGTATAGACAAAAACGAGAAATACATAGTTGAGTAATGTAGCTGTGAACAAAGTGACCAAGAGAACCTATTTTTAATCGACTGCGAAAGAAGGAGGATTATGTTTTTCAAGTGTATGTATGTGTGTATATTTCTTTGGCACGCCTAGAGCCTAAACGAATTGTCGTATTTTTATTAAATTGGTGTCAATAGATTCGTCTTAGTCGTGAGAGTGACACTAGGTACATCGAAATAAAAAAAATAAAAAAATACGCTGTCGGGTTTTTTAAATAATTCATTACTTGTTCATGGAACTATTTGTACCCCTGTTTACGAAAATTATGAGAACGCAGGAGTTTGAAATTTGGCACAGTGAAAGTTTATATGGAGGAGTGCAGACAGTAAAAGTAATTAAACGAATCATTGTCGAATTTCGACCACTGGGTGACCATTAATATTTAGAAAACATCATTGACCGAAACCAACAAACAATACAAAATTTATAAGCACTGTGACCACACAAGTTCTAACTTTATTGGCAAATTTATGGTTGCAGTTTATAATGTCACCATGTTTATCAACATTAATTTTACTGTAATAAGACAAATAGTAGCCTCCTAAGACCATTTTCAAGTGCTAAGCCACTATTTAGTACACATTTATCAACAAGCTAAATTTCCAAATTTAAAAAAACCCCTACTCAAGCACTTAATCGAGTAATCCTACGCCAATGATATTTTTGCAGACATTCGGTTATTCTTCCCCACTTTCACCCCCATAACTTTAAAAGACTCAACCGATTTTCATGATACATGTCTAAGAACACTCGCACGTAACTCACCTTTCATACAAAAAAAACTAAATAGAAGTCGCTTCATCCGTTCGCGAGCTACGGTGCCACAAACAGACAGACAGACACGTCAAACTTATTACACCCCTTTTTTTGCGTCGGGGGTTAAAAAACAATTATATTGAATCAACTTACCCAGCTTTTAGAACTCGACTGAATTTCAATATGACTGTAAATATATCATTCAGCAACTTCATAACGGGTGTTGATCTATTGTTCAGTAGACATCTGAATAATACCTTCTTTATATAAACAACATGACACTCGTAGAGATCGTCCAACGTTCTAGCTTTCTTCAAATCGTTCTCAAATTCAATCCACGATGTGAGAATGCAAGTAGTGACTATGTAATTGTCAAGAGCTCGGATCATGGAAGCCATTATGTGACGGTATATTTGTACAGAAATGTACTGCGGTGATTTGACAAGCTTGCGAGAATGCTCTTTTGATAATTTTACTGATAACTTTAAAGCCTGAAAAATATAGAAAGTTTTATTTTATTTACTAGTACCCCGTGGTATTACCAGCGGTTTGTGCTGCTTTTGAATAGAATATTGGTTTTAATGTTGTTTTCACTGAACTCTATTTTTTCTAAAGAAAAGTAGTATAACTTACTAATAATATAATATTCAATAAGTATAACATCGGCTATTTGTCAGTAAAAGTTCCGTCAAAATCAGTCTGGCCGTTCCAGAGATTAGCCGGAACAAAGAGACAGACAGACAAACATTTATTTTTAATTTGAGTATTGTATAATACTATCATACAAATTTAGTGAAAAGCTGTTAAATGGTAATTAAAAGCAGACATTTCAATTTGACCGATTCTTGAGAGATGATGTTATTTTTAAAGTAATTTTAAGTTTTTTTTTTATATTAAATGGAAGAAGAATGACAGTCTTAATACTTACTTCAAAATCTTCACCCAAAACCCAGAATATCCTTCTCATCTTGACCAAGAACTGGAAAACCTTGGCATATCGTAATAATGCTTCTTGCGACAATATGATATTCAGTGGCCAACTGACGGCGTATGTGAGTGACAGGCACTGCAGCACGTCCGGAGAGCTATGTTGGAAACTCAAAGGTGATTCTGTTATAGTAAATGATAGGTTCTCTGAGAATTTGTGAACATCTGTAATATCAAAGAAACAATCAAAGACATAATTCAGGATAAAATTACATAAAATCACCAGTAGGCTCCCTCACTGTGTACTTCATCTGGAATTTAAGTAAATCCATTCCAAATATCATCTAAATCGGTTTAGCGATTATTGATTTAGGTTTCCCTTATAGGATGATTTGATAAAACTATCCTACATCCTTTCTCGGGACTCGAACTATATAGGTACCAAAATTCATCTAAATCGGTTCAGCGGTTTAGCGTGACGATGAGGTAACAGACAAACAGACACACTTTCATATGTATAGTATTAGTATGGATTATGCTAAGTATAAATATACCTCAAACAAATAACTAGACAATTAATATGAATAATAGACTGTGTGTGTACTGGCATTTAATATATGAACTTACGTGAAATAGACGATCCCAATGCTTTATCTAAAATATTATGCAACGTTGCAAAATTTAACAACTCCTGAGGATTCAACGTCTTCACCAACTTCGAAAACAAATTATCACAAATGCTTCTGGAAAATTCCCCATCCATTAAAAAGAAGTAATCTTTTAGGCTTCTCAAATGTTCATACATGTCAAGATTAACAAGGAAGTATGTCAGAATTGAATTATTGACCACTTCTAGTTGATAAGTTAAGGGCAACATCACAGATCTTTGCAGGCAAGCTGTAAGAGTGGCTATGTTATCGCACGTTATTTTCTTATCGTAATCTTCTTCGGATACATATTGCGAAGCAAATATATTTTCGTACGGTCGCTTCTGCACTTCCTCCATAATTATAGATGGGTTCGTGTAACAAGATGTTGCCATATCTGTCTTCATTTTGTTTGTAAAGTGATCTTTGGAATAGTTTTTTAAATCCTTCATTCCAAAGGGATCGAAGTCTTTAAGAGTATAAGAGCCATCTAATAAATTGAAAAATGAGTATTTTGTATTATTTGTGGCTTCATTTTCTAAGGTTTTCGATGGTGAACCATCCGGCGTATCACCAGTATGAGTTGTATTGGTCAATTCTGATTCGACATTTTCGTCATCAACGATTATTGGGAAATTAAAGCCATCAGTTGTAAGAAACTCTCTTGTTTTAGCTGATTCTAAGTCTTTACTGGCCTCGCTTCTCGGTGTAAATATGTCTGCAGTAAAAACTTCCTCAAGAGGTACCTCCGCTGTTGTTGGCGTTTCAAGATCAAGCTGCAAAGATTTGGTAATCGTATTTTAAAGTATACAATATATCACCTTACAAACAAACAGATTTTAATGCTTACCCGTGGAAAAATGTCCCCAGGCGTTATAGAACCTGCGTTAGGTGTGATTGCAGGACTACCTTCACGTGCAGAGCCTTCACTGTAAGGCTTTAAATTTAACGTTAATCCTAACCGCTTCGCACTTTCACTTCTAGAACTACCTTGAAACGACTTCATCTCATGATCTGAACTCATAATCTTTTTCTTATTTCGTACTGCTTCTTCTTGCGCATTGTTCAAGGGTTCTCGAATAATAATATTTTCTGGAGGAAGGTTGTATTCAACGCCCAAAACTTTCATCTTGTTAACCAATGCTTCTTTTTGAGCATCTGTCCTTGGTTCTTGAAATACAAGTTTTGGCTCTGATTTAATAGCATTGATGTCTGTACCAAGCACTTTACGTTTATTCCGTTTGGCTTCCATAAATGGTAAATTTTGATCCTGAAAATTATTTTCCTCATCAACCGTCGCAAAGTGTACTAACGATGGAGTCTTTACGGGATTGTTTTCAGCATCAATTTGATTGAATTCATGAGCCATTACTTTCTGTTTATTTAGTAATGCATCTTTTTTGTTTCTTTGGAACTGCAAATTATCATTGACTTCGTTTAGTTTGCTTCCTATATCACTTGATGATTGAGTATGTTGAATAAACCCTTCACTTTTCGTTGGAACAATATTCCCTTGTTCATCAACTTCTCTGTTATTATCGCAATGGCCGTCTTGAGATTTAGAGACACCGAAAAAACTCTTAGCTACATTACATATGGCACTGATGACAGTAGAGGAAGTTTGACCTATAGAACTTGTTTGACTATTACTTTCTTCGACATCCTCCATTACAATCGATTGTACTGATTCGGACATGTTGACGCCACCACCAACGTTAGAATTAATCTCATAATCTTTATCTTCGGTCTCGTCTTCAGATTTATTGTAATCGATGCTTTGAATAGACATTGCCATAACTTCTTCGTTTCTTTGATGTTCGAGTTCTAATTTTTCCCTTTTCAGATTTCGCTCTTCGGTTGATAGCAGTTGCATTCGACTTTGATCTAGCTGCAGACGTTTGATTTTCCATTCCGTGTGCATTTTACTCTTTTCGACTTCCATATTCAATTTCGAATAGTATTCCATTATTTTGTTCCTAAAATACAAAATAATATTCATATAGTTTTATATTACATTTAATTATTATTTATCTTTTGCTGAATAAAAATTTGGTGCCTCAATTCATAGTCTCTGTAATATTTGTTATTTTATCTGTAAAATGTGCCAAGAAATTTGGAACTGTGTAGTAAAGATTTAAAAGGTCTTTTCTTAGTCATTGCTTTTTACAATACAGTAACAAATCACAAGAGTGATAAAAGATAGGTTTAAAATAACATTAAGAACGTGCCTTTCATCATTTCTAAGTTTTGAGTCGACCTCTTCGGCTGCTTTTTCAGCAGCATGTTCCAATTCGTGCCGCATCCGTTCACGTTGTTTTGCTTTGCATTTCGCAGCTTTTGCTTCTGCCATAGCTGCTTCCAGTACACGCAAGGAATGTTGTTTCTCCGCTATTATTAGTTGCGCTAATCTTTTGCGTTCCGCTAAAAATAATCAGGAAGCAAACTTTTTATTATTAACAAGTATTTACAATCACGATTAGCTAGTATCGGAAATGATTACGCAGGTTCATTACATTCGTTTCAAATTTTTTACTTAATAATTTCAGACTGTATTTAAGAGATTTAACAGAACTAGTAAATCCTAAGTTTTAAAATTAATAGGAGCTTAATATCGGTACTTTGCAGCTTCAAGGCCGGAAATGACTTTAAGCACACTTGCAAATACACATCAACAGAAAAACAAGCTACAGCGCCATCTACCCAAGATACACCGAACTACGGAGTAACAAACAAAACGAAGCAACTACTAATCTCGAATCGCGTTATAGAATTTCTTTCCAACTTCAACCGTTGGGCCGCGACCCGCTAGGAATGATCATTTCGTCGGTCGGAGGATCCAAAAAAAATGGGTGTCATGTCCTTCCAACACAAAATGATTGTGTAGGAAGGACATGACATCCATTTTTCAACATTGCATAATATTGATTGACTTGTAATTAGCGTTCCAAAGTAAAAGTAATATCATCCCTTTCGATTTATTACTCGGAATACATTGCTAAAGTCAGAGTCGTGACAGAGTCAGATTGCTTATAAATCAAAGCGACATAATTACACTCAAGAATTAAAAAGTCAAGTCTAATATAGCAAGAAAGTAATATAAAGATTATTATGATTAAGTAGGTATTACATACCAATAATTTTCTCCATAGTCTCAGCTTGCTTCAGTGACGCCATTTCCGTGAACGCTTTCCTCTCAGCTTCCCTCTTCAAGAGTATTTGATCAAAGGTGACTAGTTCGCCGCTAACGAACAGACATCTCGTTCGGTAAACGTCCAGCACTTGCTGCTGACGCTCGAGGTCTTCGAAACTTACGCAACATTTTACTGAAGGGTGATCTGATGATATTAGGAGTACCAGAGGATCCTGCAAATGGATACCACAGTTAAGTAAAGGGTGCTTCTACGTTACTATTCTTAAACTTCATAACTATTATGTAACCTAACAGCTTACGCACTACCACATACTATAACGCCATCTATCGAAGACACGGCGAACTATGTAGTAAAAAAATATATATCGCGATATAGAAATTGTCGTGCGAATTAACATATATGTATATACAACTGCCCAACATCTACTATGGAGGACTTTACAAACATACATGAAACGGACACAAAGAACTCCTCAGAACAACTATTTGTGGATCACACAAAGTGTTGTCCCGTGTGGGGTTTGCCTACGCCATCCATGCAGTCATTGCTCTGATTCAAAATAAATTTATAAAAATTACAAAAATATCATGATGAAGTTTAAAAAAAAATACAATTTTAATAAAACATACTTACATTAGGATTACAAAGTTTCAACAGCCTCAAAGATTTCCCACAGAGTAATATAAACTTAGCAACTGACTTCAAAAATTCAGGAATAGCTACAGCTTGAGTGATGTGAAACCCTTTATCCCAATACCTCTTGGAACGACAGTTCACATACTGGCTGTCTTTTCGAATAAAAAATTCGTTATACCTGTCTTCCAATTCACCTTCAAATATATATCTTTCTATAAACCTAAAAAGAAATATCACATTACATATATTATCTACTGTTTTTGTGGTGCAGTGGTAACGGTATGATCTGCAAATATTTGTTTCAGAGTTCTTAAAAAAATATTTTTCAATTCGAACCAGCAGTTCCTGAGGCGCGTTCAACTAAACAAACAAACCCTTTTTTAATATATAATATTAGTATATACATATCTTGTTTACTTGAGCGTTAGATCTGTTAAGATAAATCCACGGCAATGGAAAGATATCCTTAAGTTTAGATTTTTAATGTAGTTTCTCATTAGAATGGCAAACTATTAAATAAAACATTCGATTCGATCGATTTTATGTTCATTCTTTTAAAGAAGTTACAATATTTAAATAAGTACAATAGTTAAAATATTGTTAAAAAGAAAGAACATTCCAAAAAAAGACTCGTGAAAGTGCAAGTTTCTTTCTTGAGGCACAGAACAATGAACCTTAAGACAATATTCATAAGATCGAATATGGATTGATTGTAGCGCCATAGGCTTGCTCACATTTCCCGGATACGTCATGTTCGAGATGTATTATCGCTGTTACGTCGTCGTGGGAGTCGACTAGAACGTTCCAGGACCTGTCACGTCGAATATAAAAAGGCGCGTCGTCTACAACAGTTCAGTTCAGTTTGAGCTACCACTGTAGATGAAACTGAACTTGTCGCACTCGACAAATATCCGAGTGATATATGTGATTAACCCAGCGACCTCGGTGATCATTAAGGATTATTATTCTGAGTTCATGTGGTTTTAAGAGTGTTTTTATTTTATTTTTATAAGAAAACTACCGTATTAGGCATATAAATCCTGTGTCGCAGGGAACTTTACAAACATACATCAAACGAACAAAAAGAACACCCAGACTCAGAACAACAATTTTCGGATGACACAAAGTGTTGTCCCATGTTGGATTTGAACCCACAACACTTGGCGCAGTAGAAAGCGGGCCACTTAAACCACTGGACCAACCGTGCAGTCAAAGGCCTATTTTATGCGTCAGAAGGCTTATTTCTCAAATTCGTTGAACCTCATAGCGTGTAACAATACTTACTTGAAGTAAACTTTGCAAACAGTATACAAAGAGTTGTACACAGTGAATGTGGTTTTTTTGTGAGTGATAGCTGAGGTCTCATTGAACAAATATGACATCAGTTCGGCTCCGTGTGGAATTGTAGTTCTGGCATCTGCAAAAAAATGTTTTTCACTTGCCTTTCTTAATCTTTTATGACTTGAATCTATACTAATATATAAAGCTGAAAAGTTTAGTTTGTTTGCTAGAACGCGCTAATCTCAGTCAGGAACTACTATTACGATTTGAAAAATTATTTCAGTGTTAGATAGCCCATTTATCGAGGAATGCTATAGGCAGTATAGGCTAAATATCATCACGCTAAGACCAATAGGAGCGGAGCACCAATCAAGATTTTACAAAAATGGGAGAAAATTATTACGTTACGGGCAATAGGAGACGTACACGAGGTTGCGTGGGTCGGCTAGTATATTATAAAACAGCTTTTGCCCGCGGCGTTTATGTCGGTTATCTTGCTAGGGAATTACCTATGTTTTTCCTCAAGAATTAAAGTAGTCATACCAGATTTCATTGAAATCGGTGCAGCGGTATAGCCGTGGAAGCAGGACAGACAGACAGAGTTACTTTCGGTTATGTGATATGTAATGACGTACTATGTATTTAATAGTATGTATGGATTTAATAACGTTTTTTCATTAGGATACCATACAAATATAAAAATCCCTACTAAGCTCTCTCAAGGCAATCTTAATTAATTCTACAATGATTTAAAAATATTGTTCAATCCTTTCGCCAATGTAGCGTTCACCGTGTGAAGTTTGTAATGTCTATAGGGCCCATATGTACAGGCATTCAATCGCTAAGCTATTTCATTGGCAAAAGCATTCAAACTCAGGGCGATTCACCCTGTTCTTAGTCTAAGCTAATGTAATATCAAGCACTTACTGGAGATATGTGAATTCCTTGATATCGGCGTTCTGAGGGGCCCCTCTGGTGCGCCCTCTGCTTCGTCACACATTCACCACTCCTAGTGGTAGTACAGGTTCCAAAGTATTCTAATTTATAATACACCCGTTTTAACTGTCGCGGATCGCGCCTAATTGACGCGACTACTAATCTCGCGTGTCCAAACCAGACCAACAATAACGGTAAACAACGAAAAAAACCGAATCTGATGGACAATCAGCTAAATTTCAATTCAACGGCACTCAAGAACCACCCTGGTCCACCGTTAACACAAGCCTCTCCTAAGTTCTATATTTAAACTTCAAACGTCAAACAAAAAACATGACAATCAAAATGTTGCCATTATAATGACGTTCGATTTCTAACAAATATAGTAAAAAAATACAAGTGCATACAATTACCTGTGTTTATAACTTTATAGATAGATGCAACCGTTTCAATCTCATATTTAAGTGGTTCCATGTGGTAGAGTATTTGCAATAGTGTTGGCATGCAATTTAAATCTTCATTGACTGCTTTAAAACATTTTTCGTATATCTCAGTAGCGGCAAGGCGGAATTCGAGTAAATATCTTCGAACCACTTCTCTTGCTGCCTATAAAAAAAAACAATAAGCTTTACATACATACTGTAGCTCGGTAGGCACGAATTCGATTATGTTAATAGCTGACTCAAACTAACTTCTTAAAACTTCTAAAAATATAAGATACATCACACGCTTGAAACTTTTGCTTTCTATGATAAATAATACATTATGTTTTTGGACGGAAATTAACGCGATTATTTAATGAAGTTAAATAAGCGCCTCTATTTCGTCATTCTTTATATATTGTGGTCTGGAAACTGGTCTAATCATTCTTTGTTTGTGATAAAAAATAGGTGCAAATGCTCCCACACAAAGACTATTTGAAAAGAAACCTTGTTTCCTCCTTATACCGTTAAAAACTTGTACTTGCTAACTTACTTGCTAAGCAGCTTACTACGTCAGTATTGACACGGTTCCTTCACATTAGAATGTTTTATTTGTTGAATGTTCTTTTGGATTTTTACCGTGCATTTCCATCATATTTTTTTAGGAATAGATAAGAAATTATTTATTTTGCAATTAGGTTACATGAATACTTTTGCATGTTAAACTTTTTTTCAGATGACTAACTGGACTAGGCCTGAGAAGAAAAGACGAAACAAACACAGGGAATCTTAGGTAGTAGAGCCACGCTGATTTCAGCACGAACGGGCCGGCTCGACCGGGGCGGTACTACCCTCGCACAGAAAATCAACGTAAAATGACAGCAGTAGTGCTGTCGTGTTTCGTTGGTGAGTGCGAGACCGGAGGCCCAATTAGTCTAGTCAACAAGTTCCAAACTTGTTGACTAGACTAAAAGATGCAGTAGCATCACTAGGCCGCCATGGTGTGGGTCGCCATGCTGCATTGTCTGCATTCGCAGTGAGTATGGTGACCGCCACTCTTGGATTCTGCTTATGCTTTCCATCAGGCAGAGTAGAGTCATTTTGGCGGGTCAAATATAAAAAAAAAAAAAAAAAATCATCGTCCGTTTTAAATTCCAGACGAATTTCAACAGGACAAAATATTAAAGTAATAGATTACCTCATATACCAATCCATTACTATGGAAATGTTCCTCCAGTGTTTCACTAAAGGCGAACTTGTATAGACGTTTGTAATATGTTCCTACAAGCAACAATTCAGATACGTATCTCTTGATATGCTCTTGTGATATTCCCTCCAGCACCAGATTCTCTTTCATATAAAAACAGTTCGATTCTTGGCTGAATGGAAACGATTTTGTTTCTACGCCAACTGAAACGGAAATAGTTTTGGTTACTATTCAAATAGAGTTACCAAAGCCTGTATGTTTTTAAGGTATAAGGAACCCTTTCATATTATTCACACTAATATAGACAAAAAAAAAGTCTTACAAAACGTAAACTAGGTGTGGTTTTTCTATTACTATATCTTAGTGATAATTTTATCCCCCCGCCTCTGCCCTCAATGCATGGCGAAAGCAAAAGCAAAAAGAAAAACCGGCCAAGTGCTAGTCGGACTCGCTCACGAAGAGTTCCGTACCATTATCTAACTAACTAGCAAATACGAGCAAAAAAAAAACACGTTTTCTGTTTGGGAGTCCCCCTAAAATATTTGTTTTATTTTAATTTCATTATTTATTTTTATAGTAAATCTATGTATATCTAAACGTCTGTCGCGTCTACCTGTTGCTGTTATTAATATCGAGCAAAAAAAATCACGTTTGTTGTATGTTAGCCCCTTAAATATTTATTTTATGCCGTTTTTTAGTATTTGTTGTTATAGCGGCAACAGAAATACATCATCTCTGAAAATTTCATCTGCCTCTGGCAGATGGCTGTAGGCTGGCCCCGACTTCAAGCCTATGAATAGGTAGCCCATACAAATTAGGTTATTTTATACTTTTTAGTTTTTGAAGTCGGTTTTTTTAAACGAAGTTTTTTTTTAAAGAACTAGTGAAATCAACCAAATTACATCCAAAACTTAAATGCATTGTAATTTAAATTCATTGTATAGTTACACAAACAAAACCCACCTCCATCCTGAATAGTTTAACAAGTTCGGGTTGGAAAATTGGCATATTATAGAAACCCGTCTTTTGGTACACTTTTCTACTTACTCGTTAAATACATGATATGTCTAATAAACTGTTTCTCAGAAATAATTTCCAGTTCATTAAGCTTGTCGCTGTACGTTTCTCGCCACAAAAACACTTCTCTTGAAGAAGAGGCTATCAATTGTCTCTCTTCGATTGGTGGTAATTTAGCTGAAATTAGAGAAAGTTGTAGAAAATTACAAACAAAAGATATGGAGAATCATCCGATAATAAATCAACGTGGGGGCCAATTCTCGTAATAAAAGTTTCATCTCAATTCAGGTCTAACCAACTCTCATATGTACATGTTATAAAGATAACACATACCATATAAAGGTGTCCTTTATAATGAGAATTGAATGAGATTGCACACGCCAACCGCGAGACCAACTAGGCAGATTCTGAGGTACTAAATTTACAACTACTCCAAAGGTGTTCCAAAATTAGTATTAAAAAAAACCGACCTCCAAAAAACATCCAACGAAAACTCTCTGCCAAAAAAACACTTAAAAGCGTAAAATAAACTGGTTCTTCATAAATTGCCTATACCTAATTCTTTATTCATTTAAATAGTAGTATTATAATGTGTGCTAGGTACCTAGAATCTGTTTGAAGTCGGTGCCAAGTGACTATCGCTTAGACTTTTGTAATTGTTCGTTTGTATTCTTTTTGGCTTAGCACCGACTTCAAACAGATTTTAGGTACCTAGCACAGCAATTTATGAAGAGCCAGTTTATTTTACGCTGTTAAGTGTTTTTTTGGCAGAGAGTTTTCGTTGGATGTTTTTGGAAGTCGGTTTTTTTTTTATAAAAAGTTTTTATTTTTCAGTTTTTAGAAGAAACAATCGTAGGTAAGTAGTAAGTTGAACTATTTCATCAAATTTCATCATCAAGAATACAAATTAAGGTCTATACGTACGTGTAATATTAAAATCATCCTCTAATCCCTAACTGTTGAAGAGTTTAACCTTCTATCATCAGCTCACCTAAATAACTTGAAAGTATACGACTAAAGGTCTTTAGCTACGTATGAAATTGAAAGAATTATCCTCCAACTCTTAACCGTTGAGGAGTTGTACCTTCCACCTTCCATCATCAGCTTACCCAAATAATTTTAAAGAATACGACTAAAGGTAACATATATACATATGATAGTTAAAGATTTATCCTCCAACTCCTAACCGTTAAGGAGTTGTACCTTACATCATCAGCTCATCATCATAAAATGATGACTACCAAACGCAAATACCGGTGTAACTTCAAAAAATATACGAAAACCATAGTATGTGCCTATAAAAAATGAGGGTTTCTCTCGATTTCCCTGGGATCCCATTATCAGATCCTGATATGGTGGCAATGGGACCACCTCGGGAGCATACCCTTTCGAATACAAAAAAAATTTCAAAATCGGTCCACAAGAGACGGAGTAATCGGTGAACATACATAAAAAAAAAAAAAAAAAAAAAAAAACCATACATACAGTGGAACATAGAACCTCGTCCTTTTTGGAAGTCGGTTAAAAAGTAATAAATACTTACAAACAACTTCCCATATATCTTCTGGAATGTCTTTATCAATTTGAGTGGCTAGTTCCCAAATGTCCATTGACTTGTCATCATTAGTCGAAAATTCATCTTTAATAACAGATTTTACACTCGAGAGTGGTAATGATATCTGTAAATTATAATTAGTTTTATTAGTCAATATAGAACTGTACCTTCCTTGATAAATGACTATCTAACAAAAAAAATTCAACTAGTTGTTCGTGTAGTTCATGCCTTCAACTTAACAAACACACTATTTACTTAACAATAAGTGTCATTATCATAGAAGCTATAATGAAACAGTCCCCTCAGAAGTGGCCCTAAGGGTTGCAACATAATGTTACATAGCCTGCCTTCCTAATTCCTTAGTATTATTCAGTCTATACTAATATTATAAACACAAAAGTTTGTAAGTATGGATGGATGGATGGATGGATGTTTCTTACTCTTTCACGCAAAAATATAGATTATAGATCAGAATAACACATAGGCTACTATTTGCAGCGGTAACCAACATATACGCGGGAGGAGCCGCGGTCAACCACTAGTAATACAATAAAACTGATGGATAAGATGCCAGTGCTAGCACTTTTAAACAAATATTAAAACTCTTCAGCAATACAGACATACCTTAACATTAACATCAGGAGACAATGTAGTAGGAATTTGTAAATCTCTTGGTGCCGTTAATCTTGGATAATTGTACATGCTACCTTGTGAATATGGCGACACATGTGTTGATGTCATAGATGGTAGCGACATAGGACTAAGAAAAGTCTTCAATTTAGTTTGTTCTTGTGTAGTAGTAGAAAGATCTGTTTAGGTAAACATATAATTCATTACATGATAATTAAAAATATCTAATCTCGCTCAAAATTATAGTATTTTACCTTTTACAGCTGTACAGGTTATAATTCTGGTTTTATATTTATACACATTATAATTGTTACATTAATACAGTACACAAACTTTTAAACTTTTTTTGATAATAAGTCGGAATCATTGCTTAAAGTTAAATAATGTTACTTACAAGATCGTGAATCAAAACTATCTACAGTGTATTCAAAATTAGATTGAGATTTCTGATAATCCAATGCTGATTCTTGATGCTTCAAGGAGAATGGCAGCTCAAATACATGAGAAGGATAGTAAGAGTAGGGCTGTGGAGAGCCAAATGGCTCTCTTTTTGGTTTCGGTAACATCTCATCAAAAAGACCAAATGTGAAGGGATTCTGAAAAATATTTTTTTTTTTTTTTTTAACTTTCATGGTCAATAACATTGAAATAGAAATCTACGGGATTGCTACCATATACCTTTTTGTTTGTGAGTATCCGATATTTCGGCGCTGTTGCAAGCGCCATGATCACGGAGTAACTGAAGATCTTGCGGGTGGGATGTTATTGGCAGACATATCGGTCTACCCTCTTTCGCGGCACGTGGCAAAGTGGCACAATGTCTCCGATCCCCAAAAGACAATTTCCCCTTGGAGAAGCCTGGTGTCTACAAGATCGACTGCAGGTGTGGGATTTCATATATCGGCCAAATTAAACGTACCATCGCGTGCCGCATGAACGAACACATAAAAGCGGTCAAAGACAACGACGAACAGGAATCGGCAATCGTGAAATATTTTATTTACTCGGGCCCAAATCACTGGATTGAGTTTCATAACCCACAAATAATTACGACAGAACGCCACTACATACCTAGATTGGTCAGGGAAGCGATTGAAATTAATAAACACAAAAATTTCAATCGTGAGGATGGGTTCAAATTGTCAAATGTCTGGAATCCCGTGATTCAAATGTGCAAAAACCGGCGTAATCAACAAAACATAGTTTCGCGATCAGATACTGTTAGTGTTGTGTCGAGAACAATTAAGAGTGAATAGTGAGTTAGTGAACAGTGGTACCGGGGGCGATCGTAGTAAAAGACTGCGAAAGAGGGTAGACCGATATGTCTGCCAATAACATCCCACCCGCAAGATCTTCAGTTACTCCGTGATCATGGCGCTTGCAACAGCGCCGAAATATCGGATACTCACAAACAAAAAGGTACATGGTAGCAATCCCGTAGATTTCTATTTTAATATAATATTTGTAAGTTATTCCATTCAGCAAATTATTCACTCAGAATCTTTATACCTTCAATTAAGATATTTTAATGCAATAACTAGAAGTACTAACTTTATCTTTTGAATAACTTACACAGAAAGTTAATTATGTTTAAAAAAGATTAAAGAGATATTCCATAAGAAATCAAAGTAACACTGTTACATTATTAGATCAATACCATATTCCCTAGCAACAGTAAAATACCTGAAACATTTCTGGTGACAGATCTTCTTTGATGGTGTTCTTCAATCCAATCAGACACCGGATAACATTATACAAATTTTCTTTATTATTACCATAATCCGTTTGCCGAAGAGTACTAATAATTTTCTTAAGCTCTACACATCTTTTGTATTCAGCGATATTTCTGACATTTTGTTGATAAACAAGATAATATGACAACAGATCAATAATAGGCTCTCCTTTACTTATACTGTAGGCCGAAGGTGACTTTTTCAATATAATTTCGTAAGCATTTGACCGCATTTTAGCTGAAAGCCGCCTTTGTGATATTCGGTTTTGATTGCTGTATTTACTTGCAGTCCTGGTACATAAATCACTAAGAAGCTGGTACACTCCGACATCTTCGAGATTGGTATGGGTATACTCGTGTGGCATGGTTTAAGACCCCTATTAAATATTCGAGTATACTACTATTTACCTAAATTAATGAGTAAAAAAGTTAAGACCCTACTGTAAACTCCAAACTAACCATGGCATATTAAACTTTGGCACAGAATATATTTTGACAAGCAAGCCTGTAAGTAAAGTGTAAACAGTTGCTATTAGGGATACAAGCCAAACATCAATGTTTTTCAAACATCGATGTTTTGTTCATAAACATCGATGTGCGTGAAAGAGTGTAGCACATACAATACAAATACTAGTGTTTCATCAATATTATAGGTTTGCATATGAGGTGTATTTAATAAAATCTTCATTAAGTTGTTTTATACTGTTTAGTTTTTGAAGTCAGTTTTTTTAAACGAAGTTTTTTTTTTATTGTAGGAATAAAGCGTCAAAAGTTTATTTAATTGGTAAATGGCGATAAAACATCGTTCATAAACATCGATATATCGCTCACTTTTGAAAAAGTCTATATCCTAAAATCGATGTTTTATATGAGCGATGTTGCATCCCTAGTTGCTATTTGCGAAATGTTTGTCAGTCAATCAAAGTTGTCAAAGTTAAATTTAATGTGACCATTCTAAATAAATTCTGGAAAAAAAACTGTAATAGGGTATTTTACTGTTTATGAGACAAATCTAAAAATATATTATTGAGATACCTTCCGCAAAAAGCAGTCGGAAAATGTTAGTTTTAGTACTTTTAGTTCATGCAATAAAAAATATTTTTTATATTTTATTTCAAGGTTTTCAGTTTTTAAAATCTTTTCTTAAGGCGCGTCTCCACCAAAATTGTTGGCAATTTCAGTTTTGCCAACTGTTTGCAACTCTTGAGAAAATCGCCAACTTTTGTTTGCATTGTGTCTCAGGAGTGGTCGCAGCCTGAAATTTCGGGGGTCACTAGTATATAATCAATTTATGTCAAGTAAATTAGACTTTATTGCACAATACACAATTTTATTGCACACATTAAAATCAGCGGGCGCTGACCTCACTATTTTCATTTCTTAATTCACAATTTTTACCTACTTACCTTACTCCGTACCTTCGGTACCTATGTTCTAACCACGATAGAAATCTTCGCTCAGTTAATAATCTGCTTCTCTCTTGTCCCTCCCACAACTCCGACTTTATGAACAGCTCGTTCTTTGTTCAAGCGGTACTGCTCTGGAATGCGCTCCCGCTCGAAATCAGGAAATCCACAACCCGTCTAACATTCAAAAAGAAAGTACACGAACTCTTTCTAAACGACCTGGCAGCACTATCTTATCCATAGCGCACCTCATAGTATTCATGGTGTATAGATGTGAAATATATGTGTATGTATATATGTATGTATCTATATATATATGTTTATATTTGTATTTGTGATGTGTACTATTGTGTTTATATAGGTATATGTCTAAGTTTAAATATATTGTTGTATTATATATGTGTAATATGAAACCTGTGCACCTACCTCACAACATTTCTACACCACCCGAAGGTTGACTGGAAGAGAATGCCCTGGGCATTAAGTCCGCCGATGTACAAATTTAGTGCATAAAGTTTATAAATAAATAAAATAAATAAATAAAAACAAATAGATTTAATTTGTATGTTATTGGTAAATCTATTGGGATGATATTATTTGGTAATCAGGTTCTATTCTAGTAGCAGGGTAAAAGTTTGCAACAAGCGTATTCTTTTGACGTTTACCGCCAAAAACGGAAACACTGTTCTCAACATTTGTAGACAATTTTTGTTGCCAACACAAGGAAATTACAGAAACTTTTGTCACCAATACGTGTTGACAACAAAAAAGTTGCCAACTTTTGTTCGTTGGAGACTCGGCTATACACATCATGAAATACTATCCCGCCATGTGTATTCTAAGCATTCTATGGCCGCCATGTTATTACGTCAAGCGTCAAACTATACTGTCAATATTACTCTGTGCTGTCAACTCTCAACTGATCAGCAAAGGCATCAAAATATTAACTCATCATCAATATTAATCAAAATTAATCATTGGCATTCAATTGGAAAAGCCTCTTAGCCTCCAGCTACCAGCTACAGGCTGGTGATGATGGATAGGATAGAGTATTGTTTATCCTGTCATATTGTATACTAACAAGGCAATGTTATAAATATTTGGACATCTGAATCAGAACGCCATCTGGCCTCAAATTAAGTAGAGGTTGTACTATGAAAGCTAGATTGACTTATCTAAAATTTAAAAATACTTTTTTTTCGTAAATAGAAACATGTCTGACATAGAAAATACAAAAACTCAGAAACAAATTTTTGTATGTACTGTACTGACAGCAGTACTAACCTGGGAATCAAACTTGAGACCCTGCAGTCGCATACGGTACCACTGCCAATATTACTGTAGATGTCACATCCCTGGACCATCTCATTTATTCCGATTCATAGGTCACATGAGTTAATTTTAGTAGGTTACTCTATTTTTTTTTTATATCAATAAATGCATAGCTCTTTTCCATAAACTGACATTAATTTAAATAGGCTATGGGCAGGTAAATAAACACAAATGAAGTTCATGATCATGGTGTAACTATAATGTATATTACTACTTTCTTACATGTTATAATTATGTAATTTTAATTACTAATTTATAATATTCACATAAAGATTCAACTGTCACTAGGTTTTTCAGTTACTTGTTTATCTTTATTATTCTCTTCCTGGCTAGTTTTTGAATCCTTGCCAATTTCTTTAGCCATTTCTGCATACTTAGATTGTCGATATTCATTTTTTGCTGCATCAAGTAATACATTCTGTATTAAATACTTGTTATTAGCTAATTTATTTGTAAGGTCAGGATACGGATTTCCTCTCAGCTCTAGCACAGCTTTATCTAATATTCGAGCATATTGTGGCTTTGGTGCTTTGTACATTTTTGTATATGACAGATTACTATTTTCATATCTTGGTACTAAAACTTTAAAAAGTTTGTGTACAAGTTGCTTTTCGAGAAGCCAGAAGTCAGCTGTCTCCATTGTTGGTTTGTGACAGTCACCATGACGTATTGCTTCTGATATTAACTGAAACATGAAATAAGTTTGGGATATAGTAGTATATTGGTTAAAAAAATTGCAAAATATGGAACTTCTTAGATCTTACCCTTTCAGCATACTGTCGAGCTTCATCTGCTCGATTAGCATTAAGCTCGATTCTTTCATATTTTATCAATCCGGTTACAGTTTTACGTAATTTATCAAGTCTACCTTCAGGACCCTTAGGATTCCGTAGATTGCGATGTCTTGGTGGAACCTGTATGCGAAGTTTTGAAACTAACTTCGAAACTTCAGCTTGATTCATAATTTCGTAAATGCAATCTTTCTGTTTAAGTAAAGATTTTAAAAATATTTAACTTTTTACGAATAACCAACTGCTCTTTGTAGGTTATATTATGTTTGACAATCAGTGTTTCCACTTTAATGATTTCCTTTCCCCACGCCTCAATTGAGATTTCCCCTTCTCAGGACTTTTTTCCCCTCAAAAATTATTCTGCTTTAGTTCTATTTTAAGTCACTGCCTTTTTAGGGTTCCGTGCCAAAGGCAAAAAACGGAACCCTTATAGATTCGTCATGTCCGTCTGTCTGTCTGTCCGTCCGTCCGTCTGTCTGTCCGTCCGTATGTCACAGTCACTTTTTTCCGAAACTATAAGAACTATAATGTTAAAACTTGGTAAGTAGATGTATTCTGTGAACCGCATTAAAATTTTCACACAAAATTAGAAAAAAAAACAATACATTTTAGGGGTTCCCATACTTAGAACTGAAACTCAAAATTTTATTTTCATCAAACCCATGTGTTAGATTTCGAACGTCATTATAATGGCAACATTTTTGTTTGTCATGTTTTTTGTTTGACGTTTGAGGTTAAAATATAGGACTAATGAGAAGTTTTGTAGACGGTCAGCCAGGGTGGTTGAAAAGTGCCGTTTAATTGGAATTTAGCTGGATGTCCATCCAATTCGGTGTTTCGTTGGTTACCGTTATGATTGGTCTGGTTTGGACTCGCGAGTTTTAGTAGTCACGTCAATTAGGCGCGATCCGCGACAGTTAAAACGGGTGTATTATAATTCGAATAATACTAGGGAACCTGTACCACAGCAACTGAGGAGTTTATGAATGTGTGACGAGTGTGACGACGCAGAGAAACTACCAAGAGGCCTCTTGGAACGCCGATATCAGGGAATTCACACGTCTCCAGTAAGTGCTTGATATTACATTAGCTTAGAATAAGAACACGGTGAAACGCCGTCAAGTTTATTGCTCTCGCCAGTGAACTAGCTTAGCGATTATATGCCTTACTCATGGGCCCTATAGGCATGGCAAACTTCCCAAGGTGAACGCTGCATTGGCGAGAGGATTGAACACCATGCGTGTGAGGTTCTTTATGGATAGGTCTTCAAAAATTATATTGTGGTTTCTACTATCATTTTTTTCTAAACTGAATAGTTTGCGCGAGAGACACTTCCAAAGTGGTAAAATGTGTGATAAGTGCTAAGTATGAATAAAGTATAATTTCAACATTCGTATTCTTATAGCCTGACCAGAAATATAATATATAAAACCTGCACTGGTGGTGGGCTGCCAATTTCGCTGCTGTTTCTTTCGGTAACATTAGTATAGTCCATATAAAAATTAGTTAAGAAATTTTCCGCAATATTTTAGGCTAGGCTTTATCCATGATTTCCCCTTTTCATCTCTTTCCCCTTTTTCTTCCCCTCTGGACCCTAATTTCCCCTCAAAAGGGGAATTTCCCCTCATTGTGGAAACACTGTTGACAATTTAAGTTTGACATGATTGCTTGACATGGGCCATGATTGGACATGGACCATGGACATGACAGGACAGTAGAGATGCCCAAAGTTGGATTGAATGAGTGGATTAGGTATTTTTCACAGCCCGGTTACAAAGTTAAAGTAATTGGAATGTTTTGATAAAATTGTGTGTTAAAGAGCTCATCGTGACAGGCGATTGCTATTGTCTACGACTCTAAAATGTGTAAGTCTGAAGATTTCTACTCACAAAATATGATAGACCGTTTTGAATCGGAAAAAGAAGTCTCTCTCGTATCCAAGTTGTGTGTGTGTGTTCAAGTTACTATCTTAGAGCATATATACATAGACGGGCTTCTGAAAGGGCGGAAAGCGTGGTCAGAGTAGAGAGAGAGAGAGACTGAGTTTAGTTCATCGACCTACAGTACATGTACTACGCATACCTACAAAATTATCGTGCCTACCTACACAAGAAGTTGGCGCATAAAATGGCTGCCTTTAGGGTTGTGCCTATGTAGAGTGACTCGAAATGTCGATATCGAAATTTAACTAAAATGTTTAATAACTTGCAAAAATAACGATAACATTAAATAATTATAGTTAATTCCGATTGTTTTTTATTATTTATAATGGATGGATTAAAATTTGAATGATGGACTTAAGACTAAAATCCAAAAATGAAAGCTGGCCATCACGGGACACCCGGCTAGATATGATATGAGCGAAATATTACTTAAATGATTCTTGGGCTTCTACCCAAGAAACCGTAGGCCATTAGGAGTGCTACAGCGTTTGGTGAGTCCATTGTGGGTTAGGAGAGTGCTAGTCCTCTCCCTTTACCCACCTTTTAGGCGTACATCACCACCTCCCAAAATGAGGCCGTGGATTCCTCTTGGAATCCCTAAAATCCTGGTCTTTCTGTAGTCTGGGAATAGATGATCGTAGGTGAGGTTTCTCAAATTACTATTTTAAAACCATTTGTTATCGGCTATGAAAACAGCCCTATCCGTTATATCAGAAACAAGACTAAGGAAAGAACAGAATACCTCCGCATTCAAACCAACGAGAATGTATATCGTTGTTTACCTATTTTTTCGTAGCTCCGACGGTTCTGGGATACCGATATTAACATAGAAAGTACTTATATTATGTTGACATTTCACAACAACAAACTCAGTCTCCACTCCGGTCACGCTTTCCGCCCGTTCAGATGCCTCTCTTTGTGTATATGCTCTAAGGTCGTTATAGATTAAGTTAGAGCACAGAGTACAATGTATAACATTAAATAGGATATCGTATACCCCTTTAATGAAATAATTTAACATAGCATCTTAGAAATGTATCTTTACTTCCACTAATAATTAGATAAATAATTATTAATCAGATAAATTAAATGGTTCTGTCAAAACATTTTTTTTTTTTGGACAAATTGTGATATCGAGACAGCAGTTCTTTCATGCTACGTTTACACGCGTGCGAGGACTTGGCAGTCGCTCACAAACTACAATCCTTCACAAACGCTCGGTTACGTTTACACGCGTGCGAGGACTTGACAGTCGCTCACAAACTACAAGCGCTCGCACGCACTCACACACTTTGGCAGTGCTGCCAACTTAGTGGATTTTCCACTAAAACTGGTGGTTTGAATCCTTCATTTAGTGGCGAAATATTGTTTTTTGTGGCTGGTGGATTTTTCTAGCGGTTTTTAAAATAATAATTTTAATTATTATTACTGCGATCACTCAGCCACTAAGTATCTTACATTCAATTCAATTGAATATATCTTTATTGTGGATCATAGGTAGGTACATAATTAAAGATGTATCGTATAGATTGCGATCAGCATGTCCCGCCCAGTGGGCATACAGTAATTTCATTTCTGTCAAGTTAAATTACAATAAGATTATTATCGAATGTCTTATTTATCAAATCTTTACACATGCTACCCGTTAATAACAATAAGATAATTTTTATAAATATCTAGTTATATTTACTTCTTTTAATATTCAGCTTTTTTAAATAATACAGGGAACTTCTGACAAGACCCGGCAACACTGCACTGAGCGGCACCAACCTCGCGCCAACGTGTAAACGCGTCGCAAGCGGCGAGCGCACGCTTCCTTTGATCTGTGTTCAAAAACCGACACCGACTCGGGTCGGCAACAAGCTATCACAACCTCACGCAAGTTCACGCAACCCAAGCCAAACAGCCTGTTTACACGCGTGTGTGTGTGGAGGGTTGTCGAGGCGTGCCACGCATGTAAACGCGGCATCAAACAAAGTTCATAACAAAGATTAAAATAATAAAATAGAATGTCTACTCTACTGTGTGATCACGTAAGTAGTATAATTTTGATTGTTACGAGATGACGTTCTAACTTATTTTCATTTTTACTAATTTTCATTTAAGCCATTTCCATGTAATTAATTTGTTGAAAGAAAGAACAAGTATGTCAAAAATTGTTGTTATTGGATCATGCGGTGTAGATTTCACCACGTACGTATATTGTTTCTTAATTATCATCACTTTGGTCGTAAAATGTATTAATTATCTAGTTTGAAAGTAAGCCATTGATAATAGAATTCAGATAGTTGTTAGTCATTAGTCAAGGTAAAGTTTTATATGTATTTTATTGTTTCTGAATTGTTTTAGGTATGCACCAAGATTACCTTTACCTGGAGAAACACTTATTGGAACTAAATTTACAACCAGTTATGGAGGGAAAGGTGCTAACCAGTGTGTTGCTGCTGCAAAATTGGGTGGAGAAACCTCCATGATTTGTAGAGTATGTAGTATGTAGTAGTACTATGTAGAGTAACTAGGTACTTACGGAAACTATGACTTAATATAATCAACCTTTTTTACTGAAATTAACTTGTTTTCCTACTTTTAAAGATTGTTAATGTTATAAATCAAATGTAAATAATTACTTTTTAAATTACTTTTTTTACTTTACAATAATTACTTTACAGCTGGGTGATGACCAATGGGGTCAAAAGTATAAAGAAAACTTAGTAAGCTATGGCATAGATGTTAAATATGTTAACATTACTCCTAATGTTACAACGGGTATTGCTCAAATATCAGTAGCTGAAAGTGGTGAAAATCAGATTGTGATAGTCCCAGGTGCTAACAATTATCTCACAATAGAAGATGTTAAAAATTCAGCAGATATTATTAAAAATGCTGATGTTATTATTGGCCAATTAGAGACACCATTTGACAGTATATTGGAAGCTTTTAAATTGTGCACTGGTGTAAGTTAACTTTGTTTTTAGTTATTATTTTTATTCTCAGCTAATGGATCTCAAATAATACACACATCAAAAGTGTCTAGGGATCAACATATGTGTCTAGGGATCAACATATATTTTTGCAATAACTTTTCTCCTGATTGATATTAATTAAAATTTTCTTTAAGGATTCATCAAATAAAGTGTTTTCGTTTGTCACAGTAACGATAAACCAAGTCACCTTTGCATTAATAAAGAAATTAGCCATTTTCCTAATAAAGAGATTTTTGACATATGAACCACTAACATTAAAGTTCGAAAAAAAGACTGAAATAACAGTTTTCTTTAAAATTTTATTAGGTAACTTAAACAATTAATAATCTGTGTTTCTACCGCGAACACTAACAACACAAGAACATCGGTTTGGCATACTCAAAATGAGTTCATCCAAACACGCTGTGGAATGGCCGCCCATGTTCGTTGCAACAACAAAAAAAGGTCTTCTTGCGACTGGATACCCTCCATATTCGGCAGAGCTCTTCTCTGTAGCATATCCCATGCATGCTCAATCGGGTTCAAGTCTGGCGACTGAGCAGGCCAGGGCCAAAGCCACATCTCAATCTCAAGAAATCCGCATAAAAATGCTTGATCCCTAGACACTTTTGATGTGTGTACATTTTTAGTTTTTTTTATACAGATAAAATTACTTAATGCAGCCCCAGCCAGAGCCGGCATTGATGAAATATTACCATATTGTACAATACTTTGTGTGAATGAACCCGAGGCTACATCACTCACTAATTTTCAAGTTGATGTAACGTGAGTAACGGTATCTTAATATGAAATTTTGATCTTACATACTTACTTACTGTCCTCTTATCCCTCATCAGGGACATAGGGCTCTCAGAAAGGACCTCCATTTCTCCCAGTCTTGTGCAGCAACCTCGAGATCGGTCCAGCTGTAGCCGATAGTTGCAGCCTCTCTATCGACTGATCTCCTCCAGGTATTTAAAGTGCGGCCGCGTTTTCTTTTGCCGTCCGCCTGCCACTTCAAGCTCTGCTTGGAGATATGGTTGTCAGGTCTCCGCAATGCATGACCAATCCAATGCCACTTCCTAATCAGAATCTCCTCTCCTATTGGTTTCTGGTCGGTTAACTCCCACAGTCTTGTATTAGTGATGGTTCGTGGCCACCATATACCTAGTATACGCCTTAGATATTTTTTGATGAATACCTGTAGCCTGGCGGTGACCTCCTTCTTGACTAACCATGTCTCGCATCCGTACAGGAGAACCGACTTTACGTTCGAGTTGAAGATTCTGATCTTTGTGTGGCATGTTATTGTTGATGACGACCAAACCGGTTTCAGCTGCGCATAGGCGAATCGAGCCTTATTTATTCGTGATTCAATGTCAGCCTCCGCACCTCCCAAGGAATCTACCACGCTTCCCAAGTATGTGAACTTTTGCACTTGCTCGACTGCCTCGTTATTCACATAAATGGGTGCTACATCTGAGGTGTTTAAGCGCATTTCTTTCGTTTTTGTGCAGTTTATGCGCAAGCAGCTAGCCCTAGCTAGCCCTAGCTGCAGAATGAGCAAGGTCGTCGGTCTTAGATTGGAGCTTGTCCCGTGAAGTAGGCACAAGTTGTCTGCGAAGTCTATGTCTTCTAACACCTTTTCGTTGGCCCAAGGCAAACCCCGTTCTTCCTTCTCCGTTACCCGCCTCATCACGTCATCCAACACTATCAGGAACAGCAACTGGGACAGCAAGCATCCCTGTTTCACTCCAGCTGTCACTGGGATCGTATCCGACAGTGGGCCGTTGTGTACCACTCGGCAAGAGGAACCCACGTAAATACATTTTATGAGCTCGATGATCTTGTCTGGTATACCTCTATGCTTAAGTATGCGCCACATGCTCGACCATCTAACCCGATCAAACGCTTTCTCAAAGTCGACGAACAAAGTGTAAAGCGGCTTTTGCATTTCGTTGCATTGTTCCAAGATCATTCGCAAAACGATGATCTGGTCGGTGCATGATCTTCCCGCTCTGAACCCGCTCTGCTCATCCTTCAAGGTGATATCAATAGCTCCAGTCAACCGGCCCAACAAAACCCTGCACAGCACTTTAGAGCAGACAGGCAGCAAGTTGATCCCCCGCCAATTGGAGCATTAGGATAAGTTCCCTTTCTTCGGTAGCTTTATAATGATCCCTTCTTTCCAACCCTCGGGCGGTCGTTCCTGCTCCCATATAGCTGACATGAGCGGCAACAGCATATCAGCAGTGGCATCAGCATTGGCCTTAAGTGCTTCAATTGGAATACCATCATTGCCTGGTGCTTTTCCACTCTTCAGACTCTTCATAGCAAAACAGATGTCAGCTTTATCTGGAGGATCGACTATTATGTCCAGGACATGACTACCGTCGTCAGTTTCACCGACCTCAGCATCGTCCTCATTGTCTGCTGCAGCATTGAAGATCTCTGTAAAGTACTCGTGCCATCTTTGAAGCTGATCTGCCTGTGTACTAAGAAGTTGCCCATTTTATCTGTGACTGGTCTTACAGCTTGTGGTTTATTACATAGCTCTCTTCCAGCTCGGTACAACTCCCTAGTATTTCCGGTATTTGCCGCCTGCTCAGCTCTTTGGGCTATAGTTGCCGCCCTTACACGCTTGTCTCTCCTAACACTTCTTTTTATATCGCTCTCATAAAGGAAATACTCATAAGCTAAGCCTTCTTTGGTGGTTGGGTCTTTCTCCGCATTAAGTTTCTCTTTGATGGACTTCCGGATCTCTATCTTTTTCCATGTATCTGCGGATATCCATTCCCTTTTCCTTAGGTTTTTATAACCTAGGAGTTTTTCGCAGCTAGTAGTTAGTACCTCCCTGACAAGCCTCCACTGTTCGTCAACAGTTTCCAGTCCTGTCCTTTTTGCGTGGTACTCACTATGCATATGTGCGGCAAACCGGTGCTTATCATCTGTATTTTGTAGCTTGGATACATCGAATCCTCGAGATATTTTGGTTGATTTATTTTGAACCTTCGCTATCTTCAGACGAATCTTTGCTGCAATGAGGTGATGGTCAGTGTTGACGTCAGCTCCTCTTCGGTGTCTAACGTCGAGTAGCGAGTGTCTCCACTTCCTGTTAATCATTATGTGATCTATTTGATTGAAATTTTGTCCGTACTTGAAATAATCATCATTTTCCTTAGCCTTTATTATTCCTTAGATTATTTGGAGTCGGCAACTAGGTCCACTGATTTTACCTGAATCATCATCAGACTATCGCAGTCCACTGCTGGACATAGGCTTCTCCAATATCAGTTTAGTTAGAGATATGGATGTTGTTAGTTTACAGGAATATCAGTTTTTAAGCGGAGCAACTTTTTAGAGCATCCAAAACCCTGAGGGTGATTTGAATTCGATGGTTAAACTAATTGTCAGTATATTTGAGGGCACTGACTTCTCAATAATGATTGCCATAGATTAGATGCTCATGACAACTGGCACCGACGGCTTTACGTAGCTAACTTCTAGATTCTGGTTTGTTATAAGGAATTTCTTGTAAGAAAAACCCAACAAAAAATTTGACCTGACCCGGGAATCGAACCCGAGACTTCTTGATCTTTAGTCGTATTTGCTAACTGCTAGACCAACGAGGCAGTCAACGTACTTGAAATAATAAACTTAACTTTTTAGGAATGTTTTTCATGCTTTAAAAAAATTGCTTGAAACTGGATGTGAAACTGTGATAATCACTTTGGGACCTGAGGGAGCAGTTTATCTGTCTAAACAAGATCAACAACCAATACATGTTTTGTGTGATAAAGTTGTGGCTGTAGACACTACAGTAAGTTTACTTTTAGTACTCAAAGCAAATAATACTTTTCCAGGTGTAGAATTAATGATCCGTACTTTAATATTATAATTTCGAAAGTTACTTTGTTACACTTCCACGGCACCGATTTCAATGAAAGGAGAATGGCAGATTCTGTACCGCTAGTGACATGTTATGGCTGGTCTTGAGATTTGCACCGTTTAAAAAGTTACTCATCCTGAATGTTTTTATGTAACTCTCATATTTTTAATTAATTGCAAAGGGTAAATAAGTTCTTCTGAAAAAATGTTATGAATGCTACAACTAAACGTTTGAGTTAACGTCAACAAAACGTTTTCATTATTTTCTAAACTTGCCATACATAAAATGTAAAAATCATAAATCGATTATCATAATGAAATCGATAGTCATTTATGAGGTCACTACTGTTATTAACATTTAAGAACAATATTTTTTAATAAAAATACTGACTGTACAGATTATAAGATGAAAGTAAAAGAAAATATATTTCAAATCAATTAATTTTAGTTATTATAGGTCTATTATGTTTTGTAAGTAACGTAAGGACTAGATTAATCGATTCTATTATGTGAAAAAGTCATACATCTGATTTGACCGGGCAACATTTTATTGACGAAATACGAAAATCGTATACAAAACAAACAAAACAAAAATGTCAATACATAGCTTGTATGCTTTTTTTGTTGCTGCCTTTTCAAAGAGCGAAAGCTTATTACACGTTTATGACAATATCCGGTGTACATTAATTTGATTTGTGTCAGACAACACAATCTTGTAGACGAGAGTGAAAACCTAAGCAAATATACAATCGACTGTGGAATTATCATGGACATGTAAGTAGTTTAACAGACTTAAAAACATTAATTCTTTGTCATTTGTAAGATAACAAATATGTTAATTAATTATAATGTATAACATTGTGTTTTATAATTAGATATTTTATTTTAGATTTCACCGTGGGTGAAACTTGTATTCCTATTCCTTGTATTGCTGGACAATCTCAACATTATTTGTGGTGTTTGTGGGTGGGGTACAATACCTTTTGCTAAACACCACAGACCTGAACATACTGCTTGGTTGGAACATGAGCAGGTATAATATTTAAAAGCTTTTATGTAAATAAAAAGTAAATAGTAACACTAACTGTCAGAGTTTTAATATTGAAACTAAAAAAAAATCAATCTCTTTAAAAATTATTAAAGTGGTAAACCCTTTTATCCATAATAGCAAAAGGGACCTTATTCTGATCATTAATATAATTGTGAAGAATGAAAATGCATACTCCTACTTTTACAAAAAAAAATATTTTCAAAAGTAACTTCTTTTCTTTTCACTTTTTTTAATTTCTGTCACATCTTATCATTATATAATATATGTTTTCAGTTTTCATCAATGAATGCAGAATCTGGTGTATGCTGACAAAAAGAAAGTGTGTGGTGTCACAAGTAGTGGTCATTATCGCTTGGAGGCACATATGCGATGAAGAGTAAAATCATCATCAACAACCCATGATGTCCCACTGTATTAAATGTATAATCTATACAAATAAATAAAATTGGAGTGTCTGTTTGTAATATTAAAATAACTGCTTTTTCCTAAATGCATATATATGTGTACAGGTACATATTTATACCAAAATAACATTATTTGTCTGTTTGTTCCGGCTAATCTCTGGAACGGCTGAACTGATTTGATGGGACTTTCACTGATAGATAGCTGCTGATATAAGGAGTAACTTAGGCTACCTTTTTTAGACTAGCTTTGCCCCGCGGTACAACAATAACTGGGGGTAGCACTGCGGCGTTGATTAATTATGAATATTATTTACTTAAATGAAGTAATGTACCTAAAAAGGTTGGTTGGTTAAGGCACATTGATGTCTTCTAGATAATGCTCCATATTTCTTGAAGGCAATGAGTATTTGTGCACTTTGAAGATTTTGTTTTCATCACAACTATAACTTAGACAAATCATCGTGATGCACTACTAAGCTATTGCTGTAATTCTATAGTTGGTTTAAAAACTGGAAAATGCTGCTTAGGATCTGTTAAGATATGAGTGGACATACATGAAGTTTAACTTGACCAGCTCTTTTCTTGTCTACAATAAATGAATACTGCAATTTGTAAGATTCATGCATGAATACTGCAATATTATTTGCTATTTATATCGTAAGTATAACAGCAGCACAAAAAAAACTTTAAGCGAGGCTTATGTCCCACCAGTTAACTACTGGAGGGTTATGATAATCATAAGAGTACAACATAGGTTTACCTAACATGGTTTATTATAATGCATGTATGTACATTTGTCTACAATAAATGAGCACTGAAAGTAAAATATGGTTTTATTTGCCTTATACCCTAAAAATAATAGCATTGCAAAGAGAATGAAAACTTGAATAGGATTTTGTACGAGCGTAAGTGGACAATGTGGTACTATAACAGATAGCAGGCCAAAATCTTCATCATAGAGACTTTGTTTTTATATTCAGTCAGTGGACTACGTTCTAATGACTATTTGTGTATAAGATGGTCAGAACCGTCAGAACACAACACAGTGTTCTATCATTGTATTTTAAAATCTTAACAGTTCATGAGAAGGTTTTGTTCAGAGCAATGCTAGAAACATACGTATCTTTTACGTATTATATAGTAATATTAGGACACCATAACCTTTGATTATTAATGTATATTATTTATGACCATAGCATTCCTTCTCTTTCGAAACGTTGACAACGAACGAAAACACTTTTTGACAACTCATTTGTGACAGCTAGCTGTCATAGATTGCAACTTCATTACAGATTATAGGAATGATTTATGTGAATTTAAAACTGAAATATCTTTTGAATGCCAGCCTCTAAAAATCTGATAATTTAAACTGATATTGTTGATGATATAACTAACCTAATAAATATAACAAAAATCTCAACCATGAAAAGTCGAAAGCGGTACAAAAGTCCCATACAAACCTGCCATTGTCCTTTGGCATAGAGTTACTTTGATTCATGAGGAAGGACATAGATGTCGATTACCGACAAACACGCGTGCAGAGCCGCGAGCAAAAGCAAGTAATTCATATTTCGGACATCTGACATACAACGCCATCTAGCTTCAAACTAAGCGGATCTTCTACCATTTCAGCTAATGGACTGATAGAATTCTTATTTATTTTTTTGTAAATACATATATGTAATACATCTACAGAAAACATCCAAACCCAGGACTCGAACCAGAGACTTCAAGCACAGCAGTTGTATACCACTGACGTATTTAAATATGTTGTAATCTAAATAAATAATGTTTTTTACAGGGTGCAGGCGATGCATTTGTTGGAGCTTTGGCCACATACTTAGTGACACACAAAGATCAACCAATGCATCAAATTATTGGTGCTGCTTGCTACATCGCTACACAGTCTGTAACCAAAGAAGGAACACAAACAAGTTACCCTGATAAAATAAATGCATTTAATAGAACATATAAATACTTATGTCTATGAACTTTAAATAAAGGATATGTATTTTAAAATACACTTCTAATTATTGTTTTTCTCATACTTAATCCTATAATTTTAACCAGATTGAATCTTCTATCTATCTATAAAATATATATATTATATAAAAAATGTGTGGCACTCGGGGACTGCCGCGGTAAAGCTATTGCATAGCATTTTTTTTATCAACTTATGCAATTATATTAGGTCTTTACCTATGAAATTGCCGTTCTTCAGTACTGGTCATTTCAAATAATTTTTTTTTTGTAATGGCTCTGTATTCTAAATTCAAATTAATTTTGTTTTGAAACCATGACATTCTATTTACAAACTCAGTCTTTTGTTTTTTGATTAGCGTTGTATTTTCATTACATTTGAACATTTTTCTTCATAATGAATACTTTAAAAATTCGTGTAATTATGGAATATGAGTTCCGTCGTGGCACCAATGCGACACAAACGGTACGTAACATCAAAAACGTTTACGGAGAGAACTGTAGAAACGACCGCACAACCCGTTATTGGTTTTCCCGGTTCCGTTCTGGGAAATTTTGACTTGAAAAATGAAGCTCGTGGTCGTCCGGAGACTTTGGTTAACAAGAATGAATTAAAGGCGATTGTGGAAGCTGACGAAACTTAATCTACAGCTGAGCTAGCAGCAGCTTTTAATGTGAGCATCAAAACAATATTGATCCATTTGCGACAAATTGGCAAGGTAAAAAAGCTTGGTAGATGGGTGCCCCACGACCTTAACGATCGCCAGCGCAACGTACGCGTCGAGACCTGCCTGCGCTGCTCAACAGGCAAAAAAATGAAGGAATTTTGAAACGAATTGTTACATGCGACGAAAAATGGATTCTGTTCGACAATCGAAAGCGCTCAGCAAGTTGGTTAGACCCTGGTTCAGCACCAAAACAATGCCCTAAACCAAAAATGGCCCCTAAAAAGGTGATGGTCACTGTTTGGTGGTCTAGTGCGGGTGTGATTCACCACAGCTTTTTACAAAACGGCATGAGCATTAATGCAGATGTGTACTGTGAAGAACTGGAGAGAATGATGGAGAAGCTTGCACATCTGCAACCAGCTTTGGTCAATCGGTCGTCCCCACTGCTCCTTCACGACAACGCGCGACCCCATACTGCGCAACAGACAGTCTCCAAGCTGCAAGAGCTGGGATTGGAAGCTCTCCCTCATCCGCCATACTTACCAGACCTTGCACCTACCGACTATTACTTTTTCCAAAATTTTGACAACTTTTTAGTAGGTAAATAATTCAATTCCCGAGAGGCAGTACAAAATGCCTTTAAAGAGTTTGTTGCCTCCCGTCCAGCTGATTTTTACAAGAAGGGCATCAATAAACTGCCAATGCGTTGGCAAAGATCCGTCGATTGCATGAGTGATTACTTCGAATAACAGAAATAAAAAAGTTTTTAAAAATAAGTACTTTCACTTATTGCATACAAAACGGCAATTTCATAGGTAAAGACCTATTATATTTATATATTTTGTTTCATGTATAATATTGTGAATAAAAAATACTAAACTATTAAATTAGTATCAATATCGTCACTAGATGGCGTTGATGGCTAGCCAATTTTTATACTACAACTGATCGAAGGTCTATTAAAAAAAGACAACTTCCGCACTAGGAATAAATCCGGTATCGCGGAGGATTTAAAAAAAATACATGGAACGAACACAAAAAGCACCGAGACTCAGAACAGTAGAGTAGGTACGCCATTATTTAGGCACTTACGCTGTGGTCTCCTTTAAGCGCCGTCGGTAGCGTACAGGGTCACGCCGCCCGTATCACAGAACACATATACTCCTGCCCGTATGTCGCGTCACAATGCTTACTATAGAAATGTACTACTGCCTAAAGTCGGACGCCGCATATAGCATTTAATAGGAGACCGAGGCCTTAGCAAATCTGACGTCGCACGGTGGATCCTGTATTAGGAGAGCTTGGCCAAAAATACTTTTTTAGAAAATGTAGGTAACTTTTTTTGAAATGAAAGGTAGATGTTTTTTTTCGATTTAACAAATTGAAGGTATATTACATTAAACTATGGTGAACTAAGTAGAATCAGTCGTCTAGTATTATTTATATGACACACAACTTTACCTATTTTCAGTTTTCCTTTGTGTTCATTGTTAATAACAAAGTTTAGTTCAGAGTTTACACAAATATTTCTGTAAAAGTAAGAACGTAGTTTATAAAAAAAATCATGAGTGGTTATGAAGGTATTTAGTATTTAAAACATATTGTTACGAGCCGGGTATTAAATAATTAAAGGTAGTCGGTTGATTACCAAAAAAATAACACACTGTTTATTTATAACCCTTTTTACAATAATAATTCGCTATGTCACTTGTTAATCGCACTAGAAGATCGCTTCGATGTTAACTCCGCTGTATCGTGAAACAATACTGACTCGTACGGGTAACCCAATCTGCTTATATATGGCTTTGAAATCCCTAGAAAGATCTATAATATTCGATAGAACATTCTACACTAAACAGAAATTACCAGAGTGAGTAATCTAGCGCCATCTAGCGTCGAATATCAGAGCTACTCCACAGTTGCGCGCTACTTGACACTAGATGGCGCCTTCCTCCATTCTCGCGACTGGTAGATTGTTCCAGACTATTTTTCTCGAAGGCGCAACACTGTCCCCTCCTAAGACATGCTCGTCCCGAGCATAATCAGTTCCATAGTATCGCGCCAATCGATCTACGTGAACTATCTTTGGGGCGCCTCTTGGACACTTCTGTATCCGGTAGGTAACATCATTGATTTTTATCACCACCCGGTATGGCCCTTCCCACTTGGCTTGTAGCTTTGGAGATCTCCCTTTACTGCGAACTGGATTATGGAGCCATACTAGAGAACACTCTTCGAAGCCCTTATTGTTCACTTTCCGGTCATATCGGGTTTTCATCTTCTCAGACATTTGCTGGCCCGATTGTCTGACATGCTCGTAAATGTCATTCATCTTGTTCCGCAAGTCATTAGCGTACTCCGTTATACTTCGCGGGGTGTCAGGGGGTATTCCAGTGATCAAGTCTGCAGGCAATCGTAGTTCTCTTCCGAAGTTTGCAAAAGCTGGTGTCACTGAAGTGCTTTCGTGGACTGCACTTCGATATGACAAAAGAAACAGTTGGATGTGTTTGTCCCAATCTTTTTGCCTACTTTCAACAACTTTTGCGAGATACCTCTCTAGTGTTTGGTTAAATCGTTCCACCATTCCGTCAGATTGTGGGTGATAAGAGGTGGTTCTGGTTTTGTGAGCACCCATTACTCGACACATCTCTTGAAATATTTGAGACTCAAAATTTCTTCCTTGGTCACTGTGAATTTCTAAAGGCACTCCAAAACGACAGAAGACTTCGTGCACTAATTTGTCTGCAACTGTTGATGCCTCTTGGTTGGGAATGGCGAAAACTTCTGGCCACTTAGTGAAGTAATCCATTACAACCATGAAGTACTTGTTTCCGGTTTCACTTTCAGAAAATGGTCCCGCTACGTCTATTGCAATTCTTTCCCAGGGTGCCCCAACATTGTACAATTTCAATGGACCTCTGCTACGTGTGTGAGGTCCCTTCACGGCCGCACAATTAGTACACTTGCGACACCAGTCCTCAACATCATCACGACAATGAATCCAGTAGAATCTCTCCCGTATCTTTAACAATGTCTTCTTAACTCCCATATGACCTCCTGAACATCCGTTATGGTAGAGCTGCAGAACCACTGGTATCTTAGCTTTAGGGACAACCATTTGCAGATGACAGCTGTCTCCTCGAGCGTTTTCCCATTTACGGCACAAGACTCCATCCTGGATGACTAGGCTGTTCCCATGATGACTTTGCGAGATCGAAATCCTTGGGGCTCTTTGAACACCAGCCAGCACCCGCCCCGCAGTCCTGGCGTTTACTCGTTTCCCTGCTGTTGTTGGGCAGTACTATCAGTCGCCCTAATCTCCTGAGGCCGCTCGTATTCATTTCCTATGCTTCGCTTAGGGCAGCTGGACCAAAGGTGACCTTTTTCACCACAGGCGTAACACCTAGGGCTGTACCCCTTGAACCGGTCCCGCACAGGTGACGCCACAACCTCCCGGACCCGATGATCTTGTCTCACAGCTTCCACCTCCAAAGCATGGGCCAGAGCATCCTTGAGAGTTTCATGGTGCCCAAGTCGCACAGCAGCTCTAACTTCGAGGTCACGAATGCCATCGATGAAAGCTTGCACCAGATTCCCGTCCACGAGCGCAGGTGCAGACTGGTATGCCTTACGGACCAGTTTCTCAACTTCCAGAGCCCATTGTTGTAAGTTCTCACCGATGCGTTGGGCACGATCCTTCAGCTGTGCACGAAAAACGTGCTCCAGGTGAGCGTCACCATATCTTGCCTCCAATGCCTCCAGCAGTTGCTCATAGGTTACCTTCTTACCGAGGGCTTCGAGGACGGTTAGAGCCTGGTCTCGAAGACCCAAGGTGAGCGCGGTCATAGCCTGTTCCTTAGTCCAGCCGTTCGCCGTCATAACAGCCTCAAACTGGATCTTGTAGGCTGACCACGAAGATGTCCCATCAAACGGCGGTACTTTGAACCCCCGCACCGAAGGAACAGCAGTTACTGAAGTCGCCGCTCCATCTCCAACTTTGAGGTTCCCTAATGTCTTCTTCACGTCGGCAATCTGAGTTTCGGCCTCAGTGATACGGTTCTCGTGTTGAAGAACCTGATCCTTCACTACCTTGAGTTCTTTGCCGAAGGTCTCGTGAATGCCTTTTAACAAGAGCATTTGTTCCTCCTGGCGGCGGGCCTGCTCCTCCTGATGGCGGGCCTGCTCCTCCTTCTCCCGCTGCAGCTGTTCCTCCAATCGGCGGGCCTGCTCTTCTTGACGGCGGGCCTGCTCCTCTTGACGGCGGGCCTGCTCCTGGAGCATCACCATTAGGGCCGTGATATCTGGAGCTGCTGACGATGTGGACAGCGTGGCTTCCATCGCTGGCTGCTGACCTTCCGGTGTGGGCAGTTGTGCACCTCCAAATCGCCTCAGGTCGGCCTCTTGCTGACGCTGACTCCTAGTTCGGATACCTTCCGTGTCTTCCTTTGGTAAAACCGGCATACTTTAATCCCACTGCTGACACCAAATTGTTGATTACCAAAAAAATAACACACTGTTTATTTATAACCCTTTTTACAATAATAATTCGCTATGTCACTTGTTAATCGCACTAGAAGATCGCTTCGATGTTAACTCCGCTGTATCGTGAAACAATACTGACTCGTACGGGTAACCCAATCTGCTTATATATGGCTTTGAAATCCCTAGAAAGATCTATAATATTCGATAGAACATTCTACACTAAACAGAAATTACCAGAGTGAGTAATCTAGCGCCATCTAGCGTCGAATATCAAAGTTACTCCACAGTTGCGCGCTACTTGACACTAGATGGCGCCTTCCTCCATTCTCGCGACTGGTAGATTGTTCCAGACTATTTTTCTCGAAGGCGCAACAATATAAAAGTAACCTATTTTGATAATTAGTTGTTTTGTAAAAAAATAAATATAAATGTCACTTTGTTTCAAAAATGCAATTAGATTTTTATTTATTTTTTTTCAATTGGGGGATTTTGCCCTAACAATTATTGCTTTCTGGTAACTCATGTAGTATACAAATATGACTTGCATAGTTCGGGCTAAATCCCATAATTGAAAAAAAATCATAAAATCCTAATTGCATTTTTGAAACAAAGTGACTTTTTTTTTTTTTACAAAACAACTAATTATTAAAATAGTAGAGATGGGCCGATCATTACTTTTGCCGACTAGCCGGCTAGCCGATTAGTCGGCCCTAAAAAGGCCGACTAATCGGCCAAACCGATCGTGGTTACGGACATTTCCGTAACTCTTCGTTTACAGCTGATTCGCGCCCCAGTCGGAAACGCCGCCTGCGAACCTTGTTTCTTCATTTTTGCTTCTGTAAAGGTCGTAGTCGGAGGTGTGTTTTAGTGTAAAAAATATTTTTGTGTAAAGATATTATTATTATTGTTGATTGAAGTGAAGAGTTAAATGAAAAAGAAAATCACTTGTGCCGATGTTTTTTAAACAAGTGGACGATGTTTTTTGTTTTTATTTGAAAGCCTGCCAAAGTGATTTTGCTGAGCTTGATGAAAGCTTGAGTAGAATCCAACACTCCAACACCATACTCACTGCGAACGCAGACAATGCAGTATAGCGTCCTATACTATGGCGGCCAAGTGAGATGCATTTTCTCACGCCGCCTACAGGACCCGGGATCATAGTGGAAGGGAAACAAGTGCGCTGGTAGTACCAATTAGTTAAAAACTGCTCGGCACAGGAAGGCAGAACGGAACCGTTTAGTTCCAAAGCGTATTTCTACGACTCTGAAGCGGTGGCTTCTAATACCAGTACGTGTTGTCCTGTAGAAGACGGGAGAACGTGGGATTAGTTGGAAGAGCTCTTCAGAATACTGCCCATGGTAAACACGCTAGAGGACAGAGGACTGTCACAGAGGCGATATCTCTCCGCAAGTGCAAAGGCTCAAGGGACTCGGTGGCATCGGGACTGTTGATAATGCGGACTGCTGGCCGCTGCAACCGATCAAGAGCATCAAGCAAATTCTGTGTGGATCCATCAAAAAGATGAGAACAGTCCTCCACGAACGAGCGAACCTGGGTCTTATAAAGAAGACAGATGCTCGGGCGCAAAGAACTGTCTTACCCTATTCAGTACGCGAAGTATCCGCGAGGCCGCCTTAGTAATGCTCTCGATTTTTTTATGTGTTTGCTGCCAAAATGACTCTGCCCTGCCTGATGGAAATCATGAGCAGAATCCAAAAGTGCTGGTCACAATCCTCAATGTAGGTAGTAGGTAGGTAATAAGGACAATGCAGAAGTGTGTGGACACACACGACAGCGTGACCTGGTGAGATGCTTTATCACGACCCGCTGAATGGACCCGGGATCGTAGTGGGAAGGAAACACGTGCGCTGGTAGTGAGTTCCAAGTTTTGACCGCTCAGCACAGGAAGGAAGAACCGAAGGGATGAGTGTGAGAACGTATGTCTGCCACTCTGAAGCGGTGAGTTCCGAGGCCGACACGTGTTGTCCTATAGAGGATGGGAGAGGAGAGGACCAGTTGGAAGAGCTCTTCAGAACACTCACCATGATAAAGGCAAGGAAAAGGTAGTAGAGCCACGCTGATTTCAGCACGAACGGGCCGGCTCGACCGGGGCGGTACTACCCTCGCACAGAAAATCAACGTAAAATGACAGCATTCGTGCTGTCGTGTTTCGTCGGTGAGTGCGAGACCGGAGGCCCAATTAGTCTAGTCAACAAGTTCCATACTTGTTGACTAGACTAAAAGATGCACAAGCATCACTAGGCCGCCATAGTGTGGGTCACCATGCTGCATTGTTGCATTCGCAATGAGTATGGTGGCCACCACTCGTGGATTCTGCTTATGCTTTCCATCAGGCAGAGTAGAGTCATTTTGGCGGGCCAAACATTAAAAAAAAAAAAAAAAAAAAAATGGACTCGGTGGCTTAGGGACTGTCGCCAATGCGGATTGCTCGCCGCTGTAACCGGTCGAGAGCGTCAAACAGATACTGTGCAACACCATCGCAAAGATGAGAACAGTACTCCACACACACGAGCGAACCTTTTTTTTTTACGCGGGAATGCATTGTGCACTATACCCTCCGTGGGGGGGGGGGGGGACACGAAGGACGTGTGCGGGACTCGATGGTCTACTCACTAAACCCCGCGGCGGCTTACCTCGGCAGTCGGGAGGAACTCCAGGAACGCATCAGCGATTTCTGGAAACCCTCCTGCCGTATCTCATGACTGAGGTACATCCCGGGGTAACCATAGTCACCCCCGGGGCGGGTCGCTGTTGCGCCTCCTACCGTTCTACACATTAAGAGTCGGAACACCGACCCTCCTTAGACGACAACCCCCGGCCGCACCGGGGTGTCACCGGTCTCAGGCCGTTTGTAGCGGCCACATCTCTCAACGTCTTTCCAACGTCTGCCAGCTCGACTGCAAGTTGTCCAAAATATCGCCCATGGACTGTGCTGTTGTCTGCCTAACAATTATCATGTTGCCATGGCCTAACATTGTGGGCTAAAGAAGAAACAGTGTGGGCGACAGGCCCTGAGGTACGCCAGCGTTTACCTTTAGAAAATCAGAGGCCACGCCGTCGCATTGGACCCTAATGCTGTTATGTGTAATCCATGTCAAAGATTATTTCTCGTGGTGGAAAGGAAAAAAAGTGCAAACACTACAAGCAAACATTTTGTTTAATAAATGTCAGATATGTTTGTTATCAGCAAGTAATTTTAGAAACTGGTTACCAAAAGAAAGATTGCTTTGTTTTACATTTCAAAATGTCTAAAACTGATTATAAAATAAAAATTGACAAATATATTATTGAGAAATACATACAAAGTAATAAGCCGAATAGTCGGCGCTTTTTGACGACTATTCGCCGACTAATCGCCGACTACGATTGTTGCCGGATAGTCGGCTTTACCGACTAGTCGGCACATCTCTATAAAATAGGTTACTTTTATATGTTTTAAATATTCTATATAAGTTCTTACTTTTACAGAAATATTTGTGTAAACTCTGAACTAAACTTTGTTATTAACAATGAACACCAAGGAAAACCGAAAAAAGGTAATGTTTGACGTGTCATATAAATAATACTAGACGACTGATTCTACTTCTTGCAGATTGATTAGTCTTGGCAGACTAGACATCCGAATAGTCGTTCCTATGTAACCCTAGGACATGCCAAGATGACATGAGTGGCTGTTTCATCTTCCTCCATGCATGCTCTGCTGCACAGAGGGCTGTCCGTTACACCTAGAGCGAAAAGATGTTTGTTTAATGGTGCATGACCAGTTATTGCTCCGATCAGAAGTCGAAGCGGCGACCTCTTAAGTTGTTTCAGCTTTCGTGACAATTCGGGGTTGATCGTCGGGCCTGCCTGCAGGTACAAAAGGTTGGACTAATATATCTGGTGCTCTACCTTGGTGTTCTGTTGCAGTGTCCGTCGCAGACAAGCAGTTGGCAAGGGCAATATTGGTTCTGGGTGGACTGCCCTTGTCTCCGATCCGCTTCTTGGTAGTGCATCAGCTGCTTCGTTTCCGCGTGAGAAGCTATGCCATTTGATCCACTGGAGAGTTATACTATTTGTAGTACTTACCTCTGTCAGGGCTCTGTGGCATTCGTAGATCAGCCCTGAGGTAGTTGCATGACTCTGTAGAGCTTGTAAGACTGATCGGCTGTCGGCAAGTATGCGGATGGGGTATTCCGTTACCTTTCTGGAGATGATCGCATGTGCTGCCATTATTATACCCATGCATTCTGCCTGGAAGACTGTGTTGTGGGCTCCTAATGGTGTCGAGATGTGTATGTTTAGGTCCTCAGAGAATGCTCTCGAGCCAGTGCCGACCTTGTTTTGGATCCGTCCGTGAAGATTCTTAAGTCCTTTTTGGGGATCCTCGTGCAGTTGTATTAGTAGGGGAGCCCTAGAAGGAATTTCGGGATTTACTCAAGCGCGGCAGATTAATATACAGGGGGTTACCTTGTACCCGGTTAAGTACCTCCACCAAATATGAGCCCTGTATATATGGCAGCCCGTCAGGAATAAAGGATCAGATTAGTAAAAAAAATTGATCATCAGACATTCTCGAGCGCGTCAGATTAAGGCAGGGTGATTTAATTACATGCTAAAAAGTGTATATTCCACTAATCTGACAATTTGAGAGGGACCTAAGGAAAGAGAGCCCTCCTCTTTCCTTAGGTCCCTCTCAAATTGTCGGATTAGTGGAATATACACATTTTGGCATGTAATTCATGCTGTCAAAGTTGTAAAAAAAAAGTCATCTCGACGTTGTCGAGCGTGGCTATTTTATTTTTATTTTGTGGGTAATCATTCAGGGATAACGAAAAATATATAATCTGACGATAGCCACAAGCCGAAGTAACAAAATTTCGTCGAAAAAGTTTAATTTACATTGATGATGTGATGCCTATATTCACACTGATAAGTCAGTAAAAAGTCAGTAAATTCATGTGTTAGAGAAATAATTCGAAGATATGGAGCAACCGCCATCCCAATTTGACCTTATAATTATAGATGGCTTCTTTTTTACAAGCTTTTATTTAACTTGCAATGTATGTACCTATGTTTGGGTGGAATCTTGCAACTCAATTTTGAAGTAGATATATTCAACCGATTTTGCTGAAATTTTGCAAGCGTGACAATACAATATTATAATGACATGGAACTGATCTGATGCTGGAGCTGGAAGGACGTCTCTTTATAGAGTTCCTATGGCCACATAGGAACTCTATAAAGAAACACTATCGAGTTAGGACTCGTTTCATTCGTCTTGACGAGTACTTCATGTTTTCATAGTATCCATT
Source organism: Diaphora mendica (assembly GCA_949125395.1). Classification (NCBI taxonomy): domain Eukaryota; kingdom Metazoa; phylum Arthropoda; class Insecta; order Lepidoptera; family Erebidae; genus Diaphora; species Diaphora mendica. Next base: position 15,811,998 of record OX421324.1, on the reverse strand, counting down.
GTCTGATGATGAAGCCTGAAGGTGGTTATAGGAATTCTGTAAAGAAACCTCGCAACACCATCGAGTTTCGAATCGTTTGATTCATCTTAACAAGTACTTTATGTTTTGATAGTATCCAGGGTCTGATGATGGTCCCGGAAGGAGGTCATTACATAATTTATAGAATACAAAGGCTTGTCGCGAGATTTACCTGTGTGTAAGGAAGTAATTGAAATAACTTGATTTGACTTTGTATAAAATTTTCAAACTAAGTAAAAGTTGAAGTAACTAAGTTGTTGATCGATTATGACCGATCGGGCTGATCAGGAGATGGCAACGATTATAGGTAGTAAGGTAATTTTATATAAATTACCTCGATTTGTGTCATAAATATTCAGTTACTGATAATTAATTATGATTTTTCATGCTCTGGCCCTGATCATGAAGAAGCGAAGACGAACATAGTATTTCTTGCTTGCCAACAAAATGAAGATTCTACTATTACTATCAGAACTTTTGATACTGATATTGTGGTAATTTTCTAAAAAGTACGTCTAGATTTGGGATCTTTTTTTTTTAAATTGTCAGATTAAGCGAACCCCTCCAGATAATCGTCAGATTATGAGACAGTACGTCTAGGACATAAAGATGAACCATAATATATCTTAATCTGACGCGCTTGAGTATTTCGATATGACGATTTTTTTGCACATTCATATAACGGCTGTGAGTTTGCGTCACATCCAAATCGTCAGATTATTGAATGAGAGCTTTATTTTAGGTTCACTTAACATCCCCTTTGAAAATCTGATGCGCTCGATATTTTTTTTTCTCATTTTAAAACCTTACGTACGACCACCCCCACCATGCAAACGATCAGATTAACATACGTACATTATTAAAAATACGTAGGACATAGATGCTATCAATATCTGACGCGCTCGAGTATGTCCATGCAACAGTTTTTTTTTACATTTTTGAACATCCATAGCTGCTCACCCCACCGATGAAAAGGTATACAGTAATAACATTTTTTTCTTTTTACCATCTAAGCTTTGCAACCCAATAGGTCTCTATGACGCTCGAGTAAATCCGCATTTAGCATCGTGGGCTCCCCTACTATATCTTGTACTTTTTGTCAAAGACGAATTGCCAGGGTATCGTGTCAGTTACCGCTTCCATGAGCGGTTCCTTAACTATGGTCTCATAGAGGATTTCGGTGTATGGTACCCTAGGCGGTCTCCAGAGATTTTGTTTCTTTAGCCGCGCTGCTGCAGCTAGAGCCTCCTGCCTTATAAAGAGGTGGAGTGGTGATAGACCTATGATAGCTTCCAGAGCCGCAGTCGGTGTAGTCCTCATACAGGCCGTGGCCGCCAGACAGGCCAATCTCTGGAGTCGTTGTAGTTCAGCTTCGGCTGTGGATAGTTTGGTCCGTGGCCACTAGACTGTCGCGCCGTAACTTACCATTGGTCGGATGACTGCCTCGTAGAGCCACAGAGTGGTCTTGGAGTTTAGTCCCCATGCAGGTTTTACCTACCATTCTGCGGCACTGCCAGCATACGACAGTTGCTTTTTCAATTTTGTTGTTGAGGTGGGCGCTCCAGTTTAGTCTGTGGTCGAATATTACCCCTAGATACTTTACCTCAGACGAGAGTTGGAGCTCTGTACTGAAAGGGGAAGTCGGTAGTTTCCCAGGTTCCGTTTGTTGGTGAACATACCGTACACCGTTACAACCGTAATTTCAAAATAAGAATTTTATTTTTTACTAGTAGTGACCTCTATGAGCTCAGGGTGTAGTCAGGCTCTGTCTGGTACTTTGATGTTAGTTCACTGATTGCACGAGAGATGGCAGTATTTTATACAATAAGTAAATTCGTTATGAGTTAGGTTTTTGAACGATGTAATGGACTGGCTTCGGAACGAAAGAATAAAAAGTTACTTTTAGCTGTGGTGGGAGAAAGCGAAAAGTAGGAAAAAACTTCTCGAACAGTCGATGGAAGGAATATAAAAGTAGATTCTTCCAGTGTGAGAGCCCTTTTCTTTCCTGATCTGATCAAGAACCAGTTCTTTAAGTGTCTTTAGTTGATAGTATTAATATATTTAGTGATTTCATCCCGTGTGAAGCGGTAAGTGAGAAAATGTTTTTTTTATAGGTTTGTAGTTTTCAGTTCTCAAACAATACTGAGTTATTCCATTCTTTCTTAGGGCCGAAGGTTTGTGCTGAATATTGCTGCAGAGTCACTTGACTTTGAGAATGCCACGAATGTGGTGTGGCTTGTGTGAAGAGAGGCAGGGACATCCAGATGTTCATGGCCTGCAAGACGTGGCTCCCCATACTAGGAAGCTTGTGATGTGGTTGCTGGCTTGGGGAAGATGTCCCGACCGTGGGTCAGGCCAATTGTCTGGATAAAGGAAGGTCACGTACCTTAATATTCTTTATGTATAAGGGTACTTAACCACTATTAATTTTAAGAATTAGTTTTAAGTTGTATGTAATGTTCATGTCTATTGTATGATATTGTGGTTTATTGTTGTTTAATATATAATGTGTGTATGTATAATTTGTTGAATATATAATGTGAATATGTGTTGTTGAGTTTCTCTGAAGATGATCATATAGGAACCTACCCACACACACATCATTTATCTCTTTAATTTTTTTTTCTATTATGCTCTTATAGCTAATAATTATGTTTATTAATTTGTAAAACGGCGCCCTGGGACAAATGCTCTTCTTACTGACTGGGTCATGCCGGTGTGTAGCACCCCTGTTCAGGTTAGGGGACTGCAAGGTCGAACCCGCCTCCTAGGTCGGTCGATGGTTGCAACATGTGATCTGCATGGTTGAACCTGCCGCCTAGGTGGGCCATTGGTTGCGACTTGCGAACCTACTGACAGGTTTGGGTGTTACAAACATTACCATTTCAGTCTTCAGTCAGTTCAGGTTGACTGAGAGCTCGTTGTCCACGCGCCAGCGTTCCACTATTGCCAGTGCCGAGCGCGTGCATGCCGCTTGTTAATATCACTATGTCATCAGCGTATCCGATGGTATAATGGTGATTGTTGTTCAAAGTGGTGATAAGGTCGTTAACCACTAGGTTCCGTAGGATTGGTGAGAGGAGGACACCTTGGGGGCAGCCCTTCGCCACTAGTGCTTGTTTGGTAGCGTCTGCTTCGAGTCTGACGACTCTCTGGCTCAGCATCTTGTTTATCCACTTGTGGAGGGACGGGTGTCATGTCCCTCCAACACAAAGGGAGGATCCTCCGACCAGGCGAGGTGATCATGCCTGGCGGGCCAACTGCCCAACGGTTGATGTTGGGATGTTGTATGTATCTTAATTGGAGCGCGAACTTTCACTGCGTGATTCAGGATTGGTAGTTTTTTAGTTTCCTTCGTTACTCCGTAGTTCAGTGTAACTTTGGTAGATGGCGCTGTAGTATATTTCTGTTGCGCTGTATGTGGAAGTCGCCACACACTCTATCATGACTGCGTGCACTCCATGTCTTACCAGTGGTGCTGTTATGCTGTTGAATTCCGTTTTGTCGAAGGCTCCCTGTATATCTATGAAGGTGCCTAAGCACATCATTTTGTTTTTGATCGCCACCTCAATTTTGGTTGTGACCGCATGAAGTGCTGATTCTGTCGATTTACCTGGGCTGTAGGCATGTTGGTTTGGGTGTAGTGGTGCTTGTGTCAGCGCCGTTTCCCTTAGGTGCCTGTCGCATAACCTCTCCAGTGTCTTTAGGAGGAAAGAGCTTAGGCTTATTGGTCTGAAGGATTTGGGATGCGATTAGTCGGTTTTACCTGGTTTTGGTATGAAGATTGCTCTGACGTCTCTCCACTGTCTTGGCACATATCTGTGTGCCACACAGGCTCCCAGGAAGTAGGTCAACCGTTGAGTAAGTGCCTCCCCCCCATTTAAGCAGGGCTGGGAAGGTCCCGTCCGGTCCTGGAGATTTAAATGAGTCCACTAGCTGGGCAAACGAGCAGACGTATCGCCTTATGGTAAGCGATTACCGCCGCCCATTGGACACTCGCAACATCAGAAGCATTACAAGTGCGTTGCCGGCCTTTGGGGGATGGGGGAGGAGTTAGGGTATGGGCCTCCGGTATCCTCACTCGGTGAAACACACCGCAAGCGCTATTTCATACCGGTTTCTACTTCACATCAACTCGATCGTCGCGGTGACCACTTCCATTATTGCGATTGGCTTACATTGAAATCTTATCAATCGCGGTTTCTACTTCACATCAACTCGATCGTCGCGGTGACCACTTCCATTATTGCGATTGGCTTACATTGAAATCTTATCAATCGTAACGCATTCGACGCCTTGATATGAAATAAACACACTATACTCTTTGCGCTATAGCATGGTGCGTGGTGGTTTAATTTAATTTAGGTACCTACTTTAATTTACTACAGTTTATGGTTTAATTCAATTTACTACAGTTATTAATGTTTTTTTTTTTTTAAGACAACTTCCGCATTAGGAATATACCTAGATCCTGTGTCGCGGGGGACTTTTACAAACATATATGAAACGGACACAAAGAACACCCAGACTCAGAACAACATTTTGTGGATCACACAAAGTGCTGTCCCATGTGGGATTTGAACCCATAACACTTGGCGCAGTAGGAAGCGGCGTGACGACCGCTTAAACCACTAGGCCAATCGTGCAGTCGATTAAAGTCGATTTAATATATTGCGAATACACGCTCAAGTATTAATAACTGTAGTAAATTAAATTAAACCACCACGCACAATGCTGCTGTAGCAGTAGCATGCAAAGAGTATAGAGTCTGATACTATACTTATGTTCAAGCTACCAAAATTACTCTACTCTGCTTGATGGAAAGCATAAGTAGAATCCAAAAGTAGTGCTCAATATCCTCAATGTGAACGTGGACAGACCAGCATAATAGTGACCCACACTATGGCGGCCTAGTGAGATGCTTTTTCACGCCCCGCTTAAAGGACCCGGGATCATAATGGGAAGGGAACACGTGTGTGGTAGTGAGTTCCATGTTTTGATCGCTCGACACAAGAAGGAAGAACCGAAACGTTGCGTTCGAGAGCGTATGTCTTCCACTCTAAAAGGGTGACGGCGAAGGCCGTGTTGTCCTGTACAGGAAAGGAGAAGGGGGAACCAGTTGGAAGAGCTCTTCAGAATACTCCCCATGATACAGGCGATAGAGGACTGCCATAGAGGAGATATCTCTTCGCAGCTGCAGAGGTTCTAGGGACTCGGTGGCTTCAGGACTACCGATTATGCGGACTGCACTGCACTGCATACTGTTTACCTTACATGTAATACTAACACTATTGTACCTGAAAATCAGATTTTGAAAATGAGTAGCCATGAGTTTCTTTGCCAGTATTCTTCTCATGAGCTCTACGCATTTTGGAAACTGGAAGTTATGGATCGACACAGGCAGGCAGTAGATTTTGGTGTTTTCGCCTAACTTACCTCGACAATACAGCACATGCTGTGGCCTCTGTTTGTGTCGATCTATGATTTTTAACTATAGCTTCAATTTGACGTTCATAAGTGTCACTTGGTGTCTTAGATGAATAAATGATTTTGATTTGATTTGATTTGATATGACTGCTCGCCGCTGCAACCGATCGAGTGCGTCAAATAGATATTCTACTGTGCGGCACCATCGCATAGATGAGAACAGTACTCCACGCACGAGCGAACCTGGGTCTTGTAAAGAAGACACAGATGCCCGGGCGAGAAGAACCGTCTCACCTTGTTAAGTACACCTAACTTAATGACGCTCTCGATGTACTCACGCATATTGAGATCACGGCAGATATCCATACCCAGGATACCGAGCTTGTCTTGCAGGGGCAGTTTAGTGTTCCGAAAAGTTGGGAGGGGAAGGAAGGGAGACTTTTTGGTAGATAGCGCGCACACCTGTGTTTTCTTGGCGTTAAACTCGACCATATTCTCACTGCCCCATTGAGAGATGCGGCTTAGAACCAGGTCGAGCTCAGCGACAAGATCCCGTCGCTTCGCCTCCACGTCCGCAGACTTGGCTGTAGGGTGACCAAAATATCGCCCATGAACTGCATTGTCGTCTGCATAGCAATGTATATTCTTCTTCTTCTTCTTTCTTTTTAAAAGACAACTCCCGCATTAGGAATAAACATCCTGTGTCACGGGGGACTTTACAGACATACATGAAACGGACACAATTAACACCCAAACTCAGAACAACAATTTGTGAATCACACAAAGTGTTGTCCCGTGTAGGATTTGAACCCACAACACTTGGCGAATTGGCAAGCGGCATGGCGACCGCCTAAACCACTAGGCCAACCGTGCGTCCAGCCCGTATTGCCAAGGGCCAACATGTCATTGATATGCAGAAGAAACAGCGTGGGCGACAGGACGGAGCCCTGAGGTACACCGGCGTTTATCTGCCGATAATCAGAGGCCACACGGTCGCAAAGGACCTTAATAAGGTGCTGGTGCAGGAATGCAGCGACCCAGGTGCAGAGTTTAGGGGGCAGGCCGAATGCGGGAAGTTTGGAGAGAAGCGAGTGATGCCAAACCCTATGGAAAGCTTTGGTCATGTCAAAGCTGATGGCCAAGGACTCCCCATGTCTGTCAATAGCCTCACCCCTAAGGTGAGTGACATATGCTAGAAGATTACCCGTGGATCGGTTCGGCCTAAAGCCATATTGCCGATCATTTAGCAAGGAGTGATCTTCCAGGTAGAGGATCAATTGCTTGTTGATGATTCGTTCAAGCACCTTGCAGAGAATGGATGTTACGGCTATAGGTCGGTAATTAGCCGGGTCTGAACGGTCACCTTTTTTGGGGATAGGTTGCACGTTCGCCTCTCTCCAAGTCTCCGGAACAATTTCTGAGGAATAAGACAGGCGGTACAAGCGCGTCAGTACGGGAGACAACTCTGGTGCGCAGTTCTTAGGAACCACCGCTGGGATACCGTCGGGTCCACTGGCTTTCCGGACGTCAAGTGACCTGATTTCAGCAAGGACATCACTCTGACGGATACGGATATCCCTCATCGTGGAGCCACTGGTCCGAATAGTGGGCGGGTGCACGCCACGAACGTCCATTCGAGAGTTAGCCGCAAAGAGGTCCACAAGCAGATTCGCTTTATCCTGCGGCTGATGGGCAAGCGATCCGTCGGGATATTTCAGCGGTGGTAGTGAGGGCTGGCAATGGTTAGACTGCACAGCTTTGGCCAATCGCCAGAACTTTCGGCTACCCGTAGGGTGTGAGACGAGTTCATGGGCAAGCCACGCGATGCGCTGGGCATCCGCTCTAATGGAAGCCCTCTTACATTCCCTAGTGGCTTTGTTAAAAGCTGCTTTTAGGCGATCTACAGCAGGATTGCCACAGGTGCGTGCCTTGGTCCATGCTCGGTAGGCCGCTTGTTTTTGAGCGACGCCGACGGCATGGGTGCACTCACAATTGTACCAGGGACGGGTCTAGGAGCCGACGATCTCACTGTAGGGAATATAATATTCCAAGCCGACAGTGATCTCGTCAGCCACGGCGGCGTCAGCCACTTTGATCCTGAACTGGGCACTGGCCTGTAAAAATACTGATGATACACTTAATTAAGTAGGTTTCTACCTATTTGTAAATACACACCATTAGGTATAGATAAATTACACCCAGACATAATATTACTAGTCTTGAATGGGAATAACTTTAGGAAATATCGCTTATCATTTATATCCACCCTATATACTGGTTGGTCTGACAAGTTCCTGACCTCAACGTGAACAAAGCAGCACTCATTAATAAAACAAGTGAATGTAGTTGTTCATCTTTTGCATTGTGCTGTTGTGCATCGCTGGGAGTAGTGTGTAGAGTTCACTTCGACTATGTTTTTTTGTGTTGTTTTAATTTTTTAGCAATCTTTCCTTTAACTATCATGTCATATTTCCTTCCTCACTGTCTTCAATGACAGCTGTTGATGCAGGCAATATTGGTAACAAACCACGTTACATTTACTAGCAACCTAAGCAACCTGTTCTGAGCTCTCCGCATGACATTAATATTGGAGTCCTTTGCGAAGCCCCACAATTTAAAGTCGTACATGTTGTACATCCAGGTTGGTTTAAATATTCTACCTATCTAAGTAGGCACCTCCAGTACGGTTTGTTTTTAATAAAAGCTATTCGGTGTTAATTTATATTAATTTCCATTTTGTTCGACTGGCAAGAGCTGGATGCGAGAAGCCGAGGGTCGAACTAAGTGGCGTGCAATTGGAGATGTCTATGTCCAGCAGTGGACTGCGGTAGTCTGGTGATAATGATATTAATACATTACATTTGATGGTATTTTATTTAATAAAAAAAAAACTACAACTTTCACCATTGATATACCATTTAAACAAACGAATAAACTATCTTAATCTGAATTAATTACTTAGAATTTTAGAAATCCTTCCTTTTTTTTCAAAATTACTATCAACTTTGCTGTTTTGTATGAAGTATGTGTGTAAAGAAACGTTTTACAAAGCTAAGCTGTGTTGCCAGTCTGTGACGTGTGTGGCCAATATTTTTTGGTATTTATTTAATAAAAAAAAGTCTGGTGGCCTCGCGAGGCCCCTTTAAGTGCGAGGCCGTGGACGAGGGCCCACTTCGCCCACGCCTAGCTACGCCACTGCCAATAGGACGATAGGAAGCATGGTGTATGACCACCTTTAGACTATTTCAAACCTCAATTACAACCGCTAGTACCGTTGTGCCAAAATGAAAACAATAATAATACGGAAATAGAAAACCTCCAAATTAACCTACTAACAAACTAAACAGAAAAATTGTGACTAGAAGTAGCCGAAATAAAATCAAACCAGCAACGATCAACATAGGTACTACCCGCCTTGTGCGCCGCACTGTTCGCGCTCGTCGCGCCGCCCGTCTACTGAATTCGCACTTGCGGTCGCGTTCCCGCCGGCGAGCGAAGACCAAGAGGAGGATCATCTCTAGTATAGAAAAGTGTCCGTTAAAAAGCATCAAATAGGCGACGCCACTGTAGCAAGAGTGTAAATTTTAAAGAATTAGAAAAGATAATCAAATTAGAAAAAGGCTTCCGCTTTGCAATGGCGCGCTTTATAAAGATGTTACTACGCAATTTTTTTTTAAAGACAACTCCCACACATAAATCCTGTGTCGCGGGGGACTTTACAAACATACAAGAAACGGACACAAAGAACACCCAAACTCAGAACAACAATTTGTGGATCACACAAAGTGTTGTCCTACATGGGATTTGAACCCACGACACTTGGCGAAGTAGGAAACGGCGTGGTGACCGTTAAACCACTAGGCCAAACGTGCAGTAGTTTTGAATCTTTATTAAGCGCGCCATTGCAAAGTGGAAGCCTTTTTCTCATTTGGTTATATATTTTTTAGCGGACACTTTTCACTTATCCGCCCGTAAGAGATTGTACTCCTTACTTCTATAATCCATGAGAATAACTAATAGTACTAACATACAGAAGTTCCACTCTTGAACAAAAGTCTAGTTTAGGCATAAAAAGTTTTAACTCTGTCACCTTGCACGCACGCGAAATTTAATCGTGTCGTGTGATCCGTCGTGGTGGGGCTTGCGTGGGTCGATGATTTTTGGGGCTATGCCGGTAGAGCCACTCATAGGCCGATAGGCCCAGAAGGAGACTCCAGACTAAATGGGATACGAGACGGAGTCTTTACAGACTGCCGTGTGGGGCACTCTAAACGTCCCTCTGCTTTAGCAGAGGGCGTATTAGAGTGCCAGTAGTTCCGAGAGGGACAGGGGGCGGACGGATACGGTCTGGTGCAGACCCCGTCCGGCCCAGCCGTAATCCTGAACGGACAGGACCGGTGGCTCTTCGAAGCCACGAGGACGTAAACCTCTATAAAAATACCCCAAGCTCACGCTCTGACGCCTGGCAATGAGCTGAATCGCTGGAGGGAGTCCAGTGCCCAGGGCGTCCTCTGTCGGAGGACATTAAACTTCAAAAAACATGACATGGAACAAAATAGGCAAAAACCTACCCAGGAGGGTCCTAGACGCTACGTGTCTGGGGAATCCCTCCCGGAGCCAGTCGTCTCCGGCAGCCCCCAATCGTATTATGGGGGGGGGCATTCACTGTCAAACACGCCCGTTGCCGAGCGGTAAATCCGGCAACCGAAACATCGCGAAGGACGCGGAGACGAAAAGGCAGACGCGGAACAGCAGAGGGCAGTTCCGGAAGGCGGACGCCCACTCCTCTAATGAGGAGATTGCTGCGGCTGGAACGCCTGAAGCGGTGGGGCTCCCAGAAGTCAATCCGACTGCTGGGAGCCGAAGAACAATGGAACGCACGCGTTCCAAGTCCGCCGTGGTTGAGGCGAGCGGCGGTTCCGGTGCGAGGACGGACGCGCCGGAGCCAATGGACGTGGAGGCAGACCGGAAGCGCGGACGCCCCCAAGGTTGCGAGAGTGACATCGCTCAGGAGATGTTGCCTCCCAAGTTGGCAAGCAGCAATAGGGGGCGCTCGCGAACCCCGGTGTCGGGCCCGTCAGGTTCCGCCTTTTGTAAGGCGGAATCTTATAGGCGAACTCGAGCAGACGGCGAACTGCAGGCGGAAGAGATCGCGGGTCTACTGCTTGCGATCGGGGAGCCGGAGCATGGGGACTCAGTGCCCCGAACACCGGCCTCCTTGCAGGAGAGAGCGGAAGCGTTGGTGGCCATAATCCACAAGGTGGCCACCAAGTCCGTTAACCTGAAGGGCACTATTGTGAGGGCTCTGAAGGACTCCTCTTCTGCAATTGCAGAGGTCGTTGGGACCCTAACTGGAGACGTGGCTCGCCTCCAGGCGGCCAACGACCGCTTGACGGAGCAGGTGGCCGGCCTCAGCGCTCAATTTCGCCGGCCTCGTTTGCGTCGCGGCCTGCCCCGTCTACGTCCCAGCCGGCCCCGTCTACGTCGCGGTCAGCCCCAGCCCCTGCTGTCCCCGAGGTATCCGACGACGTCCTGCAGCAGATGCTGCAGCAGATCCTCGTCTCGGTGGGGATTCTGGTGGACGGTCGTCTGGCCGGCCTGGAGGGGAGACTGCTTCCCGCCCCTATTCTTCGGCCACCGCTCGCGGCACCGAGGACGAAGGACGCCTCGGCGCCGACCCCGCTCCCCGTGGTAGGGGGTCGCGTGTCGTACGCGGTGGCGACCTCAGTGCCGGGCACTGCTGCCGCTCGCAAGAAGCGGCAGGGGGCAAAGGCTCCAGCCCAGCCGGCTGCGTCGAAGCCGGGGCCCAAAACGGCGGCAAGAGCTGGAGCGGAATTCCCACCGCTCCCAACTCCAACACCTCTGCCTGACCCCTCCACATCTGCCCCCTCTAATGAGGGTTGGCAGGTAGTTGGGGGAGCCAAACAATCGAAGAAGGCCAAGAAGCGGGCCAAGAAGGCTGCCCAAAAAGCGGCCTCTGGCCCGCAGTCGTCATCGGTGCCAAAGGCCACCCAGATAAAGCCGCGGAAACTGCAACCGCCGAAAACCGCGGCTGTGGTGGTCACCGTGTCACCGGAGGCGGCTACCGGCGGGCTGTCCTACGCGGCCGTCTTCAAGACGGCCCGGGACTGTCTCGCCGGTGACTTTGGAGTGGCAGGTGTCCGCTTGCGCCTCGCCCAGACGGGAGCTCGGGTCCTCGAGTTCCCTGGGACCGATGGCGCAAAGACGGTGGACACCTTCGCCGAGAAGCTGCGGGCAGTTTTTGTAGACACGGATGGTGTCAAGGTCGCCAGGCCTACGAAGTGCGCTGAGTTGCGCATCTCGGGCCTGGACGACTCAGTGACGGCTGATGATGTTCGTGTTGCGATCCGTGAAAAGGCGGGTTGCGGCATGGACAACATCAGGAATTCCTGTGGAACGTGGGATACGACTGGGTCCTACGAGGTCGTCTCCCCCGTAATTTGTTACGCCGATGACACGTTGGTCACAGCTCGGGGGGCGAACTTCCAAGAGGCGGCGTGCCTGGCCACCTGGGGTGTTTCTCTGGTAGTCGGGCGCATCGAGGCGCTGGGCTTACGGGTGGCCCTGGACAAGACGGAGGCCCTATTGCTCCATTGGCCCCGTCGTGGTCCACCCGCCGGCGCCTCCATAGAGGTCAACTCGGTCCTCGTACCTGTTCGGGCCCAGATGAGGTATCTGGGCCTGATCCTCGACGGTAGGTGGCTCTTCGACGAGCACTTCCGACAGCTTGGTCCAAAGGTGGTCGACGCTGCCTCCGCCCTTGGGCGACTTTTGCCCAATTTGGGTGGAGCCAGCGTCGCAACACGACACCTCTACACGGGGGTGGTCCGGTCGATGGCGCTGTATGGTGCACCGGTGTGGGTGGCGGTGGACTGTGTCCCGCCAGCCACCACTGCTACTGCAGTGAGGACTCGGCCCAGCATACGCTGGCGATCTGCCCCGCATGGGCGTCGCAGCGCCGGGCCCTCGCTGCAGTCATCGGAGGGGATCTCTCGCTACCGGCTGTCATACGCTCCATGGCCGGTAGCGATAGCAGTTTTACCGCGGTCGCAGCCTTCTGTGAAGATGTCATCTCGCAGAAGGAGGTGGCGGAGAAGGCCCGGGAGGACGATGTCCACTCGGACCCAATCCGCCGCCGGCGAACCGGGCGGTGGAGGCGCGCCTATCAGCGCCTCATGCCGCCCTGAGTGTGGCCGCGGATGGTCGATACGGGCTTTCCCTTCCATCCGCTCTAGTGGCCGCCCGCGAGGAGGCGACGTTACACGTGTGCCGTACGTCGCCTAAAATGAGAGGTTTTGGAGAGGGTGCCTGCTTCTGTGCGGGCAGGCGCTGGGAGGGGTCCGGATGTCTTAATAAAAGCAGTTCCCTGAACCCTCCCTCCTCAGGCGCAGAGTGGCACACCGTGTGGTTTTAGTCGGTTCGAGTCCGACACACCGCCTCGCCGCAAGCCCCGGTGGGGTGACGGTCCGAGGGGATTTCCACACGTTAAAAAAAAAAAAAAAGGTGGGGCGCTTTAACCCCAATGTATCCCTACGTTGTCGTCGTGGTGGGGCTTGCGTGGGTTGATGATCTCTGGGGCTATGCCGGTAGAGCCACTCATGCCGGATAGGCCCAGAAGGAGACTCCAGACTACATGGGATACCAGACGGAGTCTGGCTACAGACTGCCGCGTGAGGCACTCTAAACGACTCTCTGCTCTAGCAGAATCGCGGGAGGGAGTCCAGTGCCAATGGCGGCCTTTTGTCGGAGGTCATTAAACTCACAAAATATGACATGGACAACTATAGGAATAAACTATATATATAAATATTATTTTTTATATATATTAAAAGTCGTCAGTCGGCTCCGGTAGCCCCCAATCGTATTATGGAGGGGGGGGGGCACCCAATGTCTCACACGCCCGTTGCCGAGCGGTAAATCCGGCAACCAAATCATCGCGAAGGACGCGGGTACAAGGGAGAAGGAGAAGAAGGCAAGGAGGAACGCTAAGGGCGGACGACCAGTCGTCTACCGAGGAGGACGCTGTTTCGGGTACGCCTGCATCGGTGGGGCTTCCAGAAGTCGATTTGACTGCTGGGAGCCGAAGAACATCGGAACGCACGCGTTCAAGGTCCACCTTATCATCGGATGGCGCGGATAGTAACTCCAATACTGATGCATTGGAGTCTATGGACATGGAGCCATGTGACAGCCGCAAGCGTGGACTTTTCAGGGGTGGGGAGAGCGACACCTCCCAAGAGATGTCGGCGGAGAGGGAGGCGGAATCCTATAGGCGGGCTCGGGCAGACGGCGAATTGCAGGCGGAAGAGGAGATCGCTGGTCTCCTGGTTACGATCGGGGAGCCGGTGGAAGGGGATACCGTGCCCCAATCACCGGCCTCACTGCAGGAGAGGGCGCAGGTGGCGGTGGCCATCATCCACAAGGTGGCCACCAAGTCAGTGAACCTGAAGGGCCCTTTTGTGAGGGCCCTTAAGGACTCCTCCTCCGCGTTAGCAGGAGTCGTGGAATCCCTCGCAGGGAACGTGGCTCGCCTCCAGACGGCCAACGATCGCCTGACGGGGCAGGTGGCGGAGCTGAGTGCTCAGTTCGCCCAATTCCGAGTGGAGCGCCCCGGTCCGGCCCCGTCCACGTTGCGGACGGCCGCGTCTACGTCGCGGCCGGCCCCGTCTACGTCCCAGCCGGCCCCGTCTACATCCCAGCCAACACCGTCTGCGTCTACATCCAGTCCGGCCCCGTCTGCGTCCCAGCCGGCCCTTGCTGTCCCCGGGATACCCGACGACGTCCTGCAGCAGATGCTGCAGTACATGCTGCATGCAATGGGCAACCTGGTGGACGGAAGGATCGCGGGTCTGGAGGCGAGGCTGCCCCCGGCCCCTATTGTTCGGCCGCCGCTCGCAACACCGAGGACGAAGCCTCAGCGCCGACCCCGCTCCCCGTGGTGGGGGGCCGAGTGACGTACGCAGCGGCGACGTCGGTGCCGGGCCCTTCCGCCGCGCGCAAGACGCAGCAGTGGGCGAAGGCTCCGGCCAAGACGGCAGTTTCGAAAGCGGGCACCAAAGCGGCGACAAGAGCTGGAGCGAAAATCCCTCCGCACCCAACTCCAACACCACTGCCTGGCCCCTCCACATCTGCCCTCTCCAATGAGGGTTATCAGGTATTAGGGGGGGGGGCTAAATCGAAGAAGTCCCGTAAGCGAGTTAATAAGGCTGCCCAAAAAGCGGCCTCTGGCCCGCAGTCGTCGTCGGTGGCGCGGGCCGCTACGAAAAAGTCGTGGAAGCTGCCGGAGGCGACTGCCGGCGGGCTGTCCTACTACGCAACCGTCTTTATGACGGCCCGGGACAATCTCGCCGGTGATTTCGGAGGGGCAGGGGTCCGTTTGCGCCTCGCCCAGACGGGAGCTCGAGTTTTGGAGTTCCCTGGGGCCGATGGCGCAAAAACGGCAGACACTTTCGCCGAGAAACTGAGGGGAGTCTTCGCAGCCACGGATGGTGTGAAGATCTCCAGGCCCACGAAATGCGCGGAGCTGCGCATTGCAGGCCTGGACGACTCCGTCGCTGTAGATGATGTCCGCGTTGCTATCAGAGAGAAGACGCAGTGCAACGCGGACAACATCAAGGTTGGCACTATCCGCCCCGGTCCGGGAGGACTTGGCACTGTGTGGGTAAGTTATCCCGAGGCATCGGCCAAAATTTTGGGCGACGCCGGCAGGCTCCTCGTTGGCTTCGTTAGCGCCAGGATCACAGTCCTGGCGGCGAGGCCGATGAGGTGCCCTAAATGCCTCACATCGGGACACACACGCGCCAAGTGCGAGAGTTGCTTTGACTACAGCGGGTTATGTTTCAGTTGCGGTGGACCGGGGCACAAGGCGGCAGTGTTCTGCCGCCCCTCACTGCCCCATATGTGCGGCGGGTAATAAGCCCGCAAATCACCAGATGGGGCAGGGGAGCTGCAAACCTTCCCGCGCTTCTCGGCAGACATCGGGGGCTAGCCTAGCGACCCAGGCTGCCTCCGACGTTGTCCGTCCGTCCACGTCGACGCCCATGGAGGAAGTTGTAGAGACGATCCATTAATGGACCACGTCTCCAACCTCCTTGTCCAGACGAACCTGAATCACTGTGCCGCGGCGCAGGATCTCTTCCTGCAAACCGGCGCAGTGGTCGATTCGTGTTGCCATAGTCGCGGAGCCCTACTTCATTCCTCCCCGTCCAAACTGGATGAGTGACTGGGACGGCTCCGTGGCAGTCGTCGGTTCCGCGGCGGCTCATTCCCCGCCCTTGTCGCTAAGAGACAAGGGTTCTGGGTATGTTGCCGCCGAGTGGGGGGGATCACCGTTTATGGTGTGTAGGTACTTCTCCCCCAACCGGAGTTTGAGCGACTTCGAGGTCTTCCTTAACAGCTTGGAGACCTCGATGCGGTGATTAGCGTCTGGGCACGTCCTCGTGCTGGGGGACTTCAACGAAAAATCCATTGCGTGAGGGTCCACCGGGACGGACGCCAAGGGCGAAGCCGTCGAGGAGTGGTTGGCTTCGGTGGGCCTCTGTTTGCTGAACAGAGGCTCCACCAACACGTGCGTGCGACAGCAAGGGGGGTCGATAGTGGATCTTTCGTTCGCTACCCCTGCTGTTGCCGCACGAGTAAGGAACCGGTGAGTCCTGGAAGAGGTCGAGACGCTCTCGGATCATCTTTATATCCGATTGGAGCTCTCCCGGTCCCAGGGCCCCAGTAGGGGTCACACGGCGCGGCATCCTTCCCGCTTTCCGCGGTGGGCTGTTGCCAAGCTGGATAGGGACCTACTAGAGGTCATTGCGGCCATTGTTCAATCTTGGCTGTCTCCGCAGGCCCCGACCGAGGAGGTCGGCGTGGACGTGGGGGCTGGCCGTTTTCGCGATGCGATTACGCAGATTTGCTATACGGCCATGCCCCGCGTCCAAGGTCGTCGGCCTCCACGGGAGGAGGTCTACTAGTGGTCCCAGGAGTTGGCGGACCTCCGTGCGGCTTATACTCGTGCCCGGAGGTCCAACACCCGCAGCAGGTGACGTCACCGTGGAGACGGTGGCGGGGACCAGCTTCATGAGGAGTACCGCGAAGACCCGGAAAACTCTGAAGCTGGCCATTTGCCGCGCCAAAGAGGTAAAGAAAAAGGAGATGCTGGAGAGTCTCGACCGTGACACCTGGGGTCGCCCATACCGTGCGGTGCGTCAGAAGCTCCGCACGTCGGGCCCCCCCTTACCGAGACTCTCCAGCCCAGCTTCCTGCAGGAAGTGGTCGAGGGCCTTTTCCCTGAGCGGGCGGAGCACACACTATTCCATTACATTACACACCCCCGTCGATGGCCTATGCGGTCAGAGACGACGGTGGTAGAGAGGACGGAGGTTGGGGCGGCTGTTCTTCGGATCCGTTCCAAGAACACTGGAAATGCGGAAAGCTGGTCCTGTTGAGGAAGCCGGGACGGCCTGCCGATTCGGTCACGGCCTATAGGCCCATCGTGTTGCTGGACGAGGCGAATAAACTTTTTGAGAGGATACTCTCTGCCCGCATGGTCCGGCACCTCTGCGAGGTGGGGCCCGACCTGTTGGACGCCGAATTTGGATTCCGAGAGGGGCGTTCGACGGTCGATGCCGTGATGCGCCTTAGGGCCGTGACCGAAGCGTCAATGAGCTGTGGTGGCGTGGTGTTGGCAGTGTCCTTGGACATCGCCAATGCCTTCAATAGTCTGCCATTTAGCTGCATCAGGGAAGCACTCCACTATCACGGGGTGCCAGAGTACCTCCGGCGGCTAGTGGCAGACTATCTAGAGGAGCGTACCACCCATGTCGTGCGGCGTTCCGCAGTGGTCTGTCCTTGGACCACTCCTGTGGAACGTGGGGTACGACTGGGTCCTTCGAAGTCGTCTGCCCCCCGGGCTGGGCGTAATATGTTACCCCGATGACACATTGGTCACGGCCCGGGGAGCGAACTTCCAAGAGGCGGCGAGCCTGGCCACCAGGGGAGTTTCTCTGGTGGTTAGACGCATCGAGGCGCTGGGCTTACGGGTGGCCCTAGACAAGACGGAGGCCCTATTGTTCCATGGGCCCCGTCGTGGTCCACCCGCCGGCGCCTCCATAGAGGTCAACTCGGTCCTCGTACCTGTTCGGGCCCAGATGAGGTATCTGGGCCTGATACTCGACGGTAGGTGGCTCTTCGACGAGCACTTCCGACAGTTTGGTCCGAAGCTGGTCGACGCTGCCTCCGCCCTTGGGCGACTTTTGCCCAACTTGGGTGGAGCTAGCGTCGCAACGCGACTCCTGTACACGGGGGTTGTCCGGTCGATGGCGCTGAATGGTGCACCGGTGTGGGTGGCGGCTCTGACTGCCCTAAATAAGGCCCGCCTCTGGCGGCCTCAGAGGGTATTGACAGTCAGAGCCATACACGGATACCGCACGGTGTCGACCGAGGCGGCAAGCGCCTTGGCCAGAACACCCCCGTGGGATTTGGTGGCGGAAGTGCTCGCCGAAGTTTATCGACGGGTAGCTGGATATCGGGCGGAAAGTGGCTTTCGCCCTCCGCCCGAAAAGGTACGCGAATGGCGTGAAGCCGCTCGTCGAGCCACTATGGACAGATGGTCGTTCCGGCTGGAGACTCCACGCGCTGGCTTTGCCGCCGTGGAGGCTCTCCAGCCAGTCATCCTCGAGTGGGCAGGGTGGCAGCACGGGACCCTTTCCTACCGACTGACGCAGGTGCTTTCCGGGCACGGTCGCTAGGAGGGAATTGAGTCCTGCCTGCCATCACTGCGACTGCAGTGAGGACTCTGCCCAGCATACCCTGTCGATTTGCCCCGCTTAGGCGTCGCAGCGCCGGGCCCTCATTGCAGTCATCGGAGGGGATCTCTCGCTATTGGCTGTCATATGCTCCATGGCCGGTAGCGTCAGTAGTTTTACCGCGGTCGTAATTTCGCAGAAGGAGGTGGCGGAGAAGGCCTGGGAGGACGATGTCCACTCGGACCCAATCCGCCGCCGGCGAACCGGGCGGCTGAGGCGCGCCTATCAGCGCCTCATGCTGCCCTGAGTGTGGCCGCGGATGGTCGGGACGGGCTTTGCCTTCCATCCGCTCTAGTGGCCGCCCGCGAGGAGGCGACGTTACGCGTGTCATTAATTATTTTTTTTGTAAATTCTTCAATATAACTTTACAACTATGTAGGCGCTTTCAACAAATTATATGTATCGTCCACTTGGAAATGCTTGTCTTGGAAACCTGGTGATATTTAAAAATTTAAGAAATTAGTAGATCACCGAGTTTGGGTACAGGGACCAAGAAACCCTAAGTTCAAAGACAGGAATCTCTTCACAGTCTTCACTATAAACGTATATTGTCAGGAGGACTGCCTTGACTTCTGCATCAGACCCTTGATCCAGAAACATGAGTCCCTTAAGATGTTGATCGAGGCTCCTCGCTATCAATTCGTAAGCAGATAAATTTATCGAAACAATGATCACCGAATTCACACATCGAGAATCTTGTGAATTAAATATTATATACGCTTTTCTTTTCCAACTTTCACGAAGTCCACGTTATGTGAAATCGCGATATCGACAATAATTGTGCAATGCTCTAATCGAGCTATTACCACAATATCAGGCTTAGCTATTGGCAACTAGTCCTGTGTGTTATTATTATTACGTTTTCTATTGAATTATAAAAATACATTTATTTTATGGTCTAAAGCAGTCTAAAACTAACATTCATTTCCCTTTTCTATTTGTCTCTGCTATTATTTGTTTTTTTGGACTTTTTTCAAATCTGAGGCAACACCTGGGATAGATCTGATACGATCTTTGACACTGACAGCGATTAACAAACTATCTGATGAATCCTTGGTATTCGCCAAAATGATGATTCAATTCAATGATGGCCGTTTCTTAGGGCGGTACCTACGTTGTTATGTTGGCAAGGGAAAAATTCTGAATAAAGATTGCTAATAATATCTAATTCTGACTTTTTGTTGTCACCGAAAAGGTATCAATTTATTTGGGAGTCGATTATTTTCTTCTCGATACTCATGCTCTCTTTACAAACAAACTCACCTCGCGGTCGCGAGTTTGAGGCTCATAAATTTATAGAATTATTTAAGCACGAGTATCTTTTTAATATATTTTTTTGTTGATAATACTTACAATATCTACCTAAAATTTAGATAATATTTAAAATAATTTAGGGAGGTACTAGTTTATTTAACCGATTAATTATGTGTAAATAAATGTTTAACGATTTAAGCACGTTATTTTGGTAGTGGGTGTTCTAAGAACCATGGATGTAAGCATATTCTTTTAATAATCATTATGGACTCAGTTACTAATTCGATTTCAAATTAAATTATGAGTACCCTAACCTGAATAATACAAAGTCATATTAATTCCTCACTAATTTATTAGACAATTCATTGATATGCAAAAAAAATGTTTAAATTACGTGCTTTAGTAAATACATAATTAAACCTCATAAAGACTTATTATCGAGATGTAGATTAAGCTGCAGTAAGATTGCTTACAATTATATTTGAAGCGATAAAGATGCCACTACACTAAGTTTTTACTGATGCTTTTACTAACACACTCCATTTTGTACCTGTAAACCGACAACATCTACATGACACTTAAAACTAGTTTGAGATTGGGTCTAAATAATAAGACAATTGTTTTTTATAGATTTTTATTAGAAGCCACCAAACTATAAAATATATACATTTACTGTAATGCAACACTGATAGTGCCGCTGAAACATCGAATGAATATCCTACCAATCCAAGATCCAAAGGCATCAAGATCATTGCCAGTAAAAAAATCTAAATATTACAATTCTATGTGGACAATGATCAATTTTCATTACAGAGTGAATATTATGATACTCTCTAGATAAGTTTTAGATACAATTTATAGTATTGTTAAAGCGTATTTTAAACAGCTCGAAAACTAATATAGTAAAAACATTCGACATAAATTCACAAACGCGAACGCGTTACTAGATAAAAGGTAATGTAACATAGTGACTCCAAATTACTACATCTAACTACAAAAGAAAGCAATTTGAAAAATTCCTACACCTAAGCAATAGTTTAAGACGAATGTATTCTCGTAATATTTTCTTTGACGTAATTATTTTATTCCAATTTTTTTGGCTTCGTACTAAGTGTTGCCGCAATTATAACGACAAAATAATCACCTAAAATCCCAGAGTTACCGACTCATTTTACTATTGCAACATTTTCAACATTTGAGGGGAAGTACTTTTATTAAGCAATAATTTTCGATTCTTTTAGAGTAATATGAAGAAATCCTTGTTTACAATGTTATGATTTCTTGATTAACTTTATGGTTCTTCTTTTATGACGAACAATGATGACTGGAGCAAAAATTGGTAATTTCACCGTACTTTGTAAACAACTTGATTGTGAAATATGTCTAGGAAAAACAGATAAACTATAAGACCTGCAAGGCAATGCAATAAATATAATTTTGCAATGAATTTTTCATATTATATTTTCTATTTTAAATACTCAAACAGGAATGACCACCTAGTATACAAACCAAAGTAATTGTTATCAAATAAGTTTTATTTCTACACTTATTAAAAATAGTTATTTACTAAATTGCAATTTGTTTAAATTTTTAAAATAATACATATTTTTATATGTAACTAATATTCATTTTACATAATATCTCAGTCATTGACACAATGTTTATTCCGTATCATTTGATTACAGATACACTTAAACAATGATGCTGTATGAATGGCAACAAATTGTGCTACATTTGACCATTTTGTAAATTATCTTGAATACAAAGTTTCAACAAAATTTGAAGGCATTCGATACCCCAATTTAACAAGTCCAGGCACTATATTTAACAATATTAAAGAGGCTTAAATATTTCATGTTTTTTTTTTTATGTACCATTTAGATATCATTTTGTATTCATTTGACATGATTATTAATGCAACACATGCACATTACTCAGTTCACTTTCATTAACAATTGCCAATAGAATCTGTAAATCACCAGGATTAGATATCAGTTTTGGTGCACCAATAAATTCAACAGATTTGCCTCCAATTTCAATGTCATATTTTAAATTTTTTGGACATGTTACACTTTTTAAGCAGGTACCATTTTTAGTCATTTTGAATACAAGATGTGTGATACCTTCAATGGCTGCTAAAGATATTGTTTCTGTATGTTTCACGTCTTTAGGCTCAGTCATTTCCTGTACAATATTAGCTTCGATTGGTGTCATTTCAATGTCTTCTTTCTTCTCTATATTGTTGTTCATTGTTTCTTCTGATGTAACATTGCTATCTAGAGATACATCATCTTTCTTGTCAATATTGCATGGCAGATGTTCCTCAATACCTTTTTGTAATGCTTCATCAAGTATAGAGGGACTTTGAGGGTTCTCAACTTCTTCAATTATATCAGGAGTGGGCAATTTTGTGAGTGTTTCGGGTATGGCAATATTTTCAGGAATCACAGCTAACTGATTAACGTCTTCCAATAAATTGCCCATATCTGAGTTATCCACATCCATAGGAGTGGGAGGCAATGGTGTACTTAGAGAATCTGTCTTACCAAGGAGCATAGCTTCAACATCACTAGATTCTAAATTAGATTTAAATTCTAGGGAACTACTTTGGTCAGTTGTTTTACTATCACTACTGTTATCATTAAGAATGTCCATAATGGAAGGGAAATCATCCACTTTGGCTTCGACAGTGTCATTTTTTTCATTAGATTTAGGTTTTTCACTGTACATCAAATCTTCCAACTCCGCTGCTATCCGATCATACACTTTATCATCCTTTGGTTCACCTTTTTTAGGAAAGAAATCTATACACCAATCTTTCGATGGAAGTATGCCGTCATTAATTTGAGATAATAAGTCAGTTAATGAAACTTTATTATTCACTTCATTGTTATTGTTGTTATTTGGGATAGGATCTTCAAATACAATAACATACTGTTTCTGAGTTGAAGCAGTTATCTTCTTCTTGTCATTGTAATTGGCATTTTTGTCTTTCTTTAATGTGGCTCCAGTTGACTTTTTTAATCGATTATTTTCTTTCAACACCTGCGTAATAACACGGGGGGACTCACTTTGTGTCTTTTTAGAAGTTGTTAGCTCCTTAACAGGGTGTTGACTGTATGAATTTCTGTTAAGTACCTTTCCATTTTCATTGCTTTTTAATCTGGCATTTGTTTTAGGTGAAGACACTTCTGTATTTTGTTTCGTTTTCGGGGTTTTGCTGCTCTCATATTGAATCTTTACCTTGGTAAATTTACCCAAGATCTTTGCAAAGTCCATTCTGGTAACTACCACTGCACACTCGCGACATTTTTCTTTTTTATATAAACGTTCTAGATTTTTTGGTAACTTCAGCGCCTTCACTCTTCGACTTTCGCGTATTTTATTGGGAATCATAGTGATAAAATCCTTTTCTTCTTGATTTAAGCAGCAATGTCATACAGGCGAAAATGATATTGGACGTAGTCACATTTCCCGCCCAGACAATATCGTGGTATTTATTTATTGAATGTGTTCACAATTACATTTTCTGAATTTCATTACTAAAGAGCACTATAAATTGAAACTATTTAATTCAGGTTGTAACTGTTTTGTTTATAAATTAAAACAACTTCAACAATCTAGCACACAGCAGACTCAAATCCAACGCGAAAATGGCGTCGTTCTAGGGTTGGACCTGATTATTCCAGTGGCAATTTTTTTTCGATTCTGCTCTCAATCGAAAACATTTAAATCGAGTAGAAAGTATGAGATTTAAATTCAGAAAAGTTATTAATTATGTACGTATCTGGTGGTAGAAAATAATATTTAATTTTGATAAAACAGAATTTAAAATTCAAATAATGCTAATATTAAAAAACTTATTTGATCTATTTCTTACAGTCCTTTGCAGCCTTTGCTACATCGTTTAGTATTAAACAATAAATTAATTTAATTGAACATGTACTCAATAAGATTTTTCTGTAGATAAAAAGGAAAATAGGATTTTAAGATCTCTACAGGAGAGTATGGTGTTAAAAATGGACTAATATATTTTATATTAGTCCATTTTTAACAGGTTTAGAGAGTCGTAGTGGTACCCCTGGCAGCTACGGAACTTCAAAATTATTGTATAGAAATAATGAGTATAAAAAGAATGGCTTATGAAAGAAAATAATTAGTAAACCACAACAAGAGATTGAATTATGGAATTAATGTAAATTCACTTACACACTGCATTATTTATGTGGCATCATATAATATTATATAATGTTACAAAGTGTCACGCGACAGCAGCTGACCCACAATGCCGTTCTGATCCATGATGATTTATGTTAAGATGATCTATTGTGCATTGATGAAAGTTTATTTAACGAACAACACTAGATCCGAAAAACTAGAGTTTCACTTGTGTAATAATACAAGCTTTAAGTGTCAACCTGAAGAAATTTTACTGGAAGTAGGTAACTTGCTATTTTTAAACAAGTTTATCGAAAGACATAAATCAATAAAGATCATTTTCTAATATCCGTACATACAAAGGTTGTCTGAAAGAGATCGCCGAGAGAGATAAGACCGCCCGTTGTAATACCTAATGTTGATCTCCGTATACGTATCTCTATAATTTTTAACTGTAGATGTGTGCAATAAAGTTGTATAAATTAATTAAAATGAAATAAAGAAATCTATCACAATAGCACTAGAACCCATGGTACTATTGACGTTATTAACATAGTAAGTTATGTGGAGAATTGGACAATAGAATATTTTTGTCATTAAATCTTTAACTAGTTTCGATGTAATAAATTAAAAAAAAAAAACAAAATCCCGATCTAAACTTATGACACACGATGCCTGTAGATTGGAATCCAACTTCATAATTTTTAAACTGTAAATTAACTCCATTATTATATATATAAATTAATTCCACTTATTAACCGACTTCACAAAAGAAGGAGGTTCTCAATTCGACCGTATATATGTTTTTTTTATGTGTGTTCGCGGATAACTTCGTCGTTTATCAACCGATTTTAATGATTCTTTTTTTGGAAAGGAGATATCCCAACGGTTCTACCATGAAAAGGACACTAAGATATGATGATGGCATCCATGAGAATTCGAGTCGAACCTTGAAGTCGGTTTATGTTTTTGTTATTTTTTTTTGTAAATACATACATATTAACAAAGAAAAAAATCAGACTCCAAAAAAATAAATATTTGCAGATCAAAAAAAGAAATTTGATCCGACCCGGGATTCAAACCCGAGACCTCAAGCACAGCATTCGCATACGCTACTATTTTGACACCAGCGCGTGTCTTACGGTTCGGACGTTTTTTGCCGGTTAGGGTACCCCTCCGCAACGCCCCATAAGGAACTTTGTTCCAAAAGTTAGTAAAACGTTACAGTTTTTTATTTCTTAGAAAACATTTGTCAACTTTACGATACGATACAATACGATATTTTGGTTTTAATACTTTAATAAGGACTAAAAGCCCATTCCTGCCAAACGTGCAATTTTGTAGGTATATAACAATTTAAGGAATATTAATTTGAAAGTTATTATTAATTTCTTACGTGGCCATCGAATTAACAAGTCGACTTCATCACATCACTAGGTCATTTTAATTAATGTCAACGTCAAATTTTAGAGAAATGTGGAATCAAAATGGCTGCCGTGTTCTATGTTAAAGTATCGATCGACCGCTTCAATTTGTTAAATAACACGCAGTTATAAAAAACATTCTCGAAATATATTTATGTAAGATAAACTTAGGAATATGTCTTGGCCAATGCAGACCCACGGTCAATGGAACCCGGGTATGGCTATGGCCCCTGATATGAATATGGCATCATATACACCAGAACAGTGGGCTGCTATGCAGCAGCAGAATTGGCAGCAATGGACCCAATGGCAACAGCAATACGCACAATGGCAAAGTCAATACGGAGAGAAGGTAAGGGTTTACTTATTCAAAAGACCTGATTCTTGGATTCGTAATGTTTTCATCCAATAAATATAATATTTTGCTTTTACAGTATGCGCAGCAAATGCAGACTATACAAACGTTGGGAGGTATGCCGCCGCTCCCACCCCCTACAGCTGCGCCACCACCGGCCCCGCCACCGCCTGATAACCCACCTCCACCTCCTCACGAAAATAACCAGCCGCTTTATGCCCCTAAACCTAATCAGCCCACCCCCGTTCCACCTCCTACTAACAACCAAAACCAGAGTGTGCAACCTGCAAATATAACTAATTTAAACCAAGCAAGTACCAATAGTAATTGGTCTTATGGTCAAGACCCATCATTGGTATCTGTTAATGCGGAAGCACTCAAGAATCTAGCTGAGGAGGAAAGGTTATTTGATATTCAGTTTACGAAGTGGGAGGAAGAAATTGAGAAATGGAAAAAAGATAATGTAAATCATCCTGATAAACAAGCATATAAAGAGTATGAAGAAAAGTTTGAGTCTTGTCGTGCACAACTTTTAGAGCGACGACAACAGATGAATAAAAAGAAAGCTCGCCTTTTAGGTACAGCTCCACCGCCACCTCCTCCCCAGTCTGCTGCCCCATCACAAGGCAATGGCAACACTCTAGTACCTCCTCTTCTAAAAAATACACCACCTCCTGTTCTAAATGCAAGCAATGTGTATCCAAACACACAGCATAATTATAATAATAAACCAAATCAAGCAAGTGCTCAACAGCAAAATTATGTTAATAATCCAGCGCAGACAAGTGTTCAACGGCAAAACTACAATAACAATCTTATTCAACTTCAAAATTATGGTAATAATCCTGGTCAAACAAATGCTCAGCAACAAAATTATGGATCTCAAAAGACAAATCTACAACAGCATAACTATGGGTTTAATTCTTCTCAACATAATTATAATCAAAGTTTTGATAATAATTCAATTCAAATGACTAAACAGCATCAACAAAATTATGGTAACAACATTCAAAATATGAATAAGCAACCCCAACATTATGGAATGAACACACCTCAAAACAACCTGGATCAAAGTGGTAATCAATATAATTATCAGCACTACACAATGCAAAATCAAAATTCTAAAGAAGGAAATGATTTTAATTCAGGCAATCATGAGAAATATGAGACCAACAATGAGAAATATCCCTCTAAAGATAATTTAACTACTCCACCTAAAAAGCCTAGCTTTTTACTTGCTAGTGAATCTAATAAAAAAGGTATTCCGGGACTTGATTTAGTGCCTGATACTGAGAAAAGTTTGAGTTCTAATACAAATCAGGATGTTATAGAAATTACTGATGATAAACCAGTAACAATGAATGCAGGCCCAGATTATTCAACTATTTCAAAAGGAATAAATAACATTCTCGGTGATGAAAAAATTATGAATATACTTTCAATGGTTAGAGGACAAGTTGGTGCTAATTCTTTAAATAATCAATCACAATTATCTAACAATAAAGCTGGCCAATTTGATGTTAATAGCCAAAATAAGCCTTCATATGAACAGGGATACAATAACCAAAATCAGCAATTTAACAACCAACAGTATGATAACAGACAAAATAATATACCATACAACCGACAGAGTAACAATTACTCTATTCAACAAAGTCAAGAAGCTGCTCCACAAATAGCAAACAGGTTTATGGATGAGAGGCAAGATAATTTACAACCACAGTACAATTATGATAGAAATCCTCAGTATGGAAATGAACCTGCATATGCTAATGTCCCTCCTAGAGGTGCACTGCAAGGCCGATCCAACATACCGGGCCATCAAAATGAAAATATATATGACAGAGGACCCCCACATTCTCAACATACTGTTGATTATCCAAGAGGACCAACAGGCCCTCCAGAAAGAAGACCATTAATTGACAACAATATAAATACCGCTCCACCTCCAAAATCTTTGCCTAAATGGGTAGATGAACCAATGTTTACTCCATCCATAATAGTGGAATATGAGCACAAACCCCTCAGATTAAAAGGTAGGTAAATTTTTAACTTATTCATGTTTTCATTATCTTTAAAGTGTTTACAGTGACAAATTGAAGACTAAATTAAAAATTTGTAATAGAATTTTGAATTAAATATAATATATCTCTTTAAAGATGTTAATGTCAACCCTGAATTGTCGTAAATCTTAAGATTTTCTAGTAAAACATGGCAAAAGTTGAAATAAACATGTCAAGAATATTGTTAAAGAATCATGTAGGTTAAGTTACAGCAATATTATTATATTCTTATAAGATGTATATATTATTATGTACTTTATTTATAAGCTGCTTTTATTAAAATATTTATACACATTATGGAGTGCCTCAGTGGAAGCATAATTATACAACTCTGCTGTGCTGAGGGCTCGGGTTCGATTCCCAGATTGAATGAAATGTTCGTATGATCTGCAAGTATTTATTTCAGAGTTAGGGTATTTTCTATGTTATGTATGTACAAAAATAAGTATATGCATATATTTAAGTATTCTACTTGTCAATCTTGCTATCATAGCACAAGTTCTGTTTAGTTTGAAACTAGATGGTGTTGTGTATCAATTGTCCTAAGTGTTTATTTATTATGTTTTTAATGTATTTCTTTATATTGCTTTAGCACGTGACTTTATCGAACCTGTTCATATGTTTGATTATAATCATAAATCAAAAGATGAGGATACCAAAAGAAAAGACTATGAAAAAGAACCAGATGACTTATTTTCACGAAACCTGAGAAAATCTGATAAAGATGTTGACTACAGTGGTCAAAGGTATAGCCGTGATAGTTACTATAGAAATTTTGAAAGACGAACACCACGAGATGAGCAACATGGTGACTTTCGGCCGAGACCCGCATTTCGAGATGAGTATGATGATAGGAGGAGATTAGATGATGAAAGGAGAAGATTAGATGATGATAGAAGAAAGCTAGAAGAAGATAGACGACGACTTGATAGCAGATTTGATGATAGGCGAAGGGATGACCGTGATAAATATAATAGACGTGAAGATCTGCATAGGGAAAGGGAAAGAGATCCTCATCATGATCGTGTTCGAGGCAGGGAACCTCGAAGAGAAGATACAAGGCACCATAGAAGAAGTCACGAGAGAGACACACGTAAAAGAGCATTAAGTAAGGATAGTGATTTAAGTGATTCAATGACAAAGAAACCTAGGGATAAGGAACCTCTTGCTGCTGATCAATTTGTTCAACCTAAGCATATAGTGATGATTGATGACTTATTAGAACCTCCGGGACGTGAAATGAGACCTCAAAAGATTGTTATCATTCTAAGAGGTGAGTTATTAATTTTTTTTACATAGTTATATTGATATCATGATTTCTTTTATTTAAAACATGTTCAACAAATTAAAAAAGTAAGTATAGTTTTTTGTTAATAAAATATGTTTAGTCGAGGATTAAACAATTGCTAAAATGCAAAGTTTCCTGTTTATAATAATTGTGTTTTAGATTCTCAGATCAAATAAAAAAAAGGTAGATATTGCTATAAACTATGCTACTTTTTGTCAGTATCGGACAAGTATCGACACTTGTACGATACTGACGAAAAGTAGTGTAGTTTCATAGCATGTGTGTGCGTTAACGCGTGTGTTTACTTAGAATTACGCTACTTTTGTTGCTTCAACAAGAACAAGGCTGTGCGTTATCCACTTTTTTAAATTTGATCTGAGTATAGATTGTACATCTATAAAACCATTTTTATCAATTTACAACTTTATTAATGTTACGAGCCGGGTATTAAATAATGAAAAATAGTCGGTTAATTACCAAAAAATAACACACTGTTTATTTACAACCCTTTTACTATAATAATTCGCTATGTCACTTGTTAATCGCACTAGAAGATCGCTTCGATGTTAACTCCGCTGTATCGTGAAACAATACTGACTCGTACGGGTAACCCAATCTGCTTATATATGGCTTTGAAACCCCTAGAAAGATCTATAATATTCGATAGAACATTCTACACTAAACAGAAATTACCAGAGTGAGTAATCTAGCGCCATCTAGCGTCGAATATCAGAGTTACTCCACAGTTGCGCACTACTTGACACTAGATGGCGCCTTCAATTCAATTCTCGCGACTGGTAGATTATTCTAGACTATTTTTCTCGAAGGCGCAACACTGCCCCCTCCTAAGACATGCTCGTCCCGAGCATAATCAGTTCCATAGTATCGCGCCAATCGATCTACGTGAACTATCTTTGGGGCGCCTCTTGGACACTTCTGTATCCGGTAGGTAACGTCATTGATTTTTGTCACCACCCGGTATGGCCCTTCCCACTTGGCTTGTAGCTTTGGAGATCTCCCTTTACTGCGAACTGGATTATGGAGCCATACTAGAGAACACTCTTCGAAGCCCTTATTGTTCACTTTCCGGTCATATCGGGTTTTCATCTTCTCAGACATTTGCTGGCCCGATTGTCTGACATGCTCATAAATGTCATTCATCTTGTTCCGCAAGTCATTAGCGTACTCCGTTATACTTCGCGGGGTGTCAGGGGGTATTCCAGTGATCAAGTCTGCAGGCAATCGTAGTTCTCTTCCGAAGTTTGCAAAAGCTGGTGTTACTGAAGTGCTTTCGTGGACTGCACTTCGGTATGACAGAAGAAACGGTTGGATGTGTTTGTCCCAATCTTTTTGCCTACACTCAACAACTTTTGCGAGATACCTCTCTAGTGTTTGGTTAAATCGTTCCACCATTCCGTCAGATTGTGGGTGATAAGAGGTGGTTCTGGTTTTGTGAGCACCCATTACTCGACACATCTCTTGAAATATTTGAGACTCAAAATTTCTTCCTTGGTCACTGTGAATTTCTAAAGGCACTCCAAAACGACAGAAGACTTCGTGCACTAATTTGTCTGCAACTGTTGATGCCTCTTGGTTGGGAATGGCGAAAACTTCTGGCCACTTAGTGAAGTAATCCATTACAACCATGAAGTACTTGTTTCCAGTTTCACTTTCAGGAAATGGTCCCGCTACGTCTATTGCAATTCTTTCCCAGGGTGCCCCAACATTGTACAATTTCAATGGACCTCTGCTACGTGTGTGAGGTCCCTTCACTGCCGCACAATTAGTACACTTGCGACACCAGTCCTCAACATCATCACGACAATGAATCCAGTAGAATCTCTCCCTTATCTTTAACAATGTCTTCTTAACTCCCATATGACCTCCTGAACATCCGTTATGGTAGAGCTGCAGAACCACTGGTATCTTAGCTTTAGGGACAACCATTTGCAGATGACAGCTGTCTCCTCGAGCGTTTTCCCATTTACGGCACAAGACTCCATCCTGGATGACTAGGCTATCCCATTGAGCCCAATAACTCTTTGTGGTTGAACTCAGCGATGCAACATCGCTCCAGTGAGGCTTAGGAGTCTCAGCTTTAATCCACTCGAGAATTGGTTTGATATCTGCATCCTCTTGCTGTGCTTGCTGTAGGCTTTCCTTCCATTCGATGCTAAGGTCCGTCTTTATTGTCCTTATAGGAACAGCTTCCTTTACTTCTTGCTTGGCACAGTGTTTGCAGTCTTCAGGGCAAGGTCTTCTTGATAATGCGTCTGCGTTACCGTGTGATTTTCCACTGCGATGTTCAATCATGAAGTCATATTCCTGTAGTAGCTCAATCCATCTCGCGACTTGTCCTTCAGGGTTTTTAAATTGTAAGAGCCACTTTAGTGCAGCGTGGTCAGTTCGGAGGTGGAATTTACGCCCGAGCAGATATTTATTAAAATGTTGCAGTGTCTTCACTACTGCCAGTAGCTCCCTTCTTGTGACACAGTAATTTCTTTCCGGTTTTGACAAAGATTTACTGAAATATGCAATAACGACCTCTTGATCACCTTTCCGCTGGGATAACACACCGCCAAGCCCAGTATCACTCGCGTCTGTGTCAACTATGAATTTATTTTCGGTATCTGGATACCCTAAGATAGGTGTGTTGCATAGACGTCTTTTTAGCTCTTGAAATGCAATGTCACAACTTTCATCCCAGCAGAATTGTCTTTTCTCTTCAGTAAGTTTATGAAGGGGTTTGGCAATATCCGCAAAGTTTTTCACGAATCGCCGATAGTAAGAGCACAAGCCCAAAAATGCTCTTACTTGGGTCTTATCCCTTGGAACTGGCCAATCCTTGACAGCAGCGATCTTTTGCGGATCTGTTTGGACACCCTCTTCCGAAACCACATATCCTAAAAAGCTAACCTGCCGTTTGAAAAATGAACACTTCTTAGGACTTAACTTTAGGTTGGCACTTCGGATTTTCGATAATACGCGCTCCAGGTTTCGAATATGTTCTTCAAACGTACGGCCTACAATGACAATGTCATCCAAGTAGACCAGGCAAGCGTCTCCAGTTAATCCGGTCAGTACTGACTCCATCAGTCTTTCAAAAGTTGCTGGCGCGTTACATAATCCAAAGGGCATAACTTTAAACTGCCACAGTCCTCTCCCTGTAGAGAATGCAGTCTTCTCTTTGTCCTTGGGATCAATTTCTACCTGCCAGTATCCACTTTTCAAATCTAAGGTGCTAAACCATTTTACCCCTGTTAGCATGTCCAGTGTGTCATCTATTCTAGGAAGTGGATAGCTGTCCTTCTTCGTAATGTCGTTTAAACGGCGGTAGTCAACACAAAAACGCATGCTGCCATCCTTTTTCTTTACAAGCACAACAGGTGAACACCATGGGCTGGATGAAGGCTCTATAACACCGTCCCTGACCATTCCATCAATCATGGTTTGCACTTCCTTTTCTCGTGCTACTGGCAGTCTTCTTGGTCGCTGACGAATAGGCAACTCATTCCCAGTGTTTATTTTGTGTTGAACTAAACCAGTCTTTCCAATATCAGCTTCATTAGTAGAGAAAATATCAGCGTACTTAACTAACATTCTCTTAGCCTTGCCAATCTCTTCCCTAGACAAAACATCTTGACAGTCTTCCAAAAGTGTTGACACGTTGACTCGTGCATCCTTGCTAACATTTGAAGTAGTCAAGTCTTGGCATCGATGCATCCAATCCACATCTTCGCAAGTGCCAATCAGTGTGCCCTTATGAATCACATGTTGCTTGTCACTTAGATTTAGCACACGTACTGCAGGGATGTTAGTGGTACTTACTAGAGTCCGTGCGATCTTCCATGGAAGGTCATTATCTATCCTTTCAATAAGTACACACCGTTGCATTCGTCCGGAGTTATAAGGAAGACTAACTGGCATGATTGTTTCTGATCTGGGAGGAAGAACAACTTTCTTTAAGCTGTACACTTTTCCTGGTGACGCTCCTTCCATGAACAGTTCTTCTTGACTACATCTCAATACACCTTGATTGATGTCGATCTCACAACAATTGTTCTTCATGAAGTCTAGGCCAAGGATGCAGTCGTCAACTATATCAGCCACGATGACGTTATGCAGGTAAACTTGGTTGCCCAACTTCAACTCCACCTTCTGTTCGCCTCGGACGGGTATGCGCTGACCAGTGGCTGTTACTAGGTTTATTTGCTCACGGTTACAGGTGATGTCCCTCAGAAACCGATTTGCAAGTTGGGAACTGACAACTGTGCGAGAAGCTCCCGTATCAATCGTCAGCTTACATGTTGTTCCGTTGATTTCGCCTCTGATGACCAGGCTGTTCCCATCATGACTTTGCGAGATCGAAATCCTTGGGGCTCTTTGAACACCAGCCAGCACCCGCCCCGCAGTCCTGGCGTTTACTCGTTTCCCTGCTGTTGTTGGGCAGTACTATCTGTCGCCCTAATCTCCTGAGGCCGCTCGTATTCATTTCCTATGCTTCGCTTAGGGCAGCTGGACCGAAGGTGACCTTTTTCACCACAGGCGTAACACCTAGGGCTGTACCCCTTAAACCGGTCCCGCACAGGTGACGCCACAACCTCCCGGACCCGATGAGACCGATGATCTTGTCTCACAGCTTCCACCTCCAAAGCATGGGCCAGAGCATCCTTGAGAGTTTCATGGTGCCCAAGTCGCACAGCAGCTCTAACTTCGAGGTCACGAATGCCATCGATGAAAGTTTGCACCAGATTCCCGTCCACGAGCGCAGGTGCAGACTGGTATGCCTTACGGACCAGTTTCTCAACTTCCAGAGCCCATTGTTGCAAGTTCTCACCGATGCGTTGGGCACGATCCTTCAGCTGTGCACGAAAAACGTGCTCCAGGTGAGCGTCACCATATCTTGCCTCCAATGCCTCCAGCAGTTGCTCATAGGTTACCTTCTTACCGAGGGCTTCGAGGACGGTTAGAGCCTGGTCTCGAAGACCCAAGGTGAGCGCGGTCATAGCCTGTTCCTTAGTCCAGCCATTCGCCGTCATAACAGCCTCAAACTGGATCTTGTAGGCTGACCACGAAGATGTCCCATCAAACGGCGGTACTTTGAACCCCCGCACCGAAGGAACAGCAGTTACTGAAGTCGCCGCTCCGTCTCCAACTTTGAGGTTCCCTAATGCCTTCTTCACGTCGGCAATCTGAGTTTCGGCCTCAGTGATACGGTTCTCGTGTTGAAGAACCTGATCCTTCACTACCTTGAGTTCTTTGCCGAAGGTCTCGTGAATGCCTTTTAACAAGAGCATTTGTTCCTCCTGGCGACGAGCCTGGTCTTCCTTGTCCCGCTGCAGCTGTTCCTCCAAGCGGCGGGCCTGCTCCTCCTGGCGGCGGGCCTGCTCCTCCTGACGGCGGGCCTGCTCCTGGAGCATCACCATTAGGGCCGTGATATCTGGAGCTGCTGACGATGTGGACGGCGTGGCTTCCATCACTGGCTGCTGACCTTCCGGTGTGGGCAGTTGTGCACCTCCAAATCGCCTCAGGTCGGCCTCTTGCTGACGCTGACTCCTAGTTCGGATACCTTCCGTGTCTTCCTTTGGTAAAACCGGCATACTTTAATCCCACTTCTGACACCAAATTGTTACGAGCCGGGTATTAAATAATGAAAAATAGTCGGTTAATTACCAAAAAATAACACACTGTTTATTTACAACCCTTTTACTATAATAATTCGCTATGTCACTTGTTAATCGCACTAGAAGATCGCTTCGATGTTAACTCCGCTGTATCGTGAAACAATACTGACTCGTACGGGTAACCCAATCTGCTTATATATGGCTTTGAAACCCCTAGAAAGATCTATAATATTCGATAGAACATTCTACACTAAACAGAAATTACCAGAGTGAGTAATCTAGCGCCATCTAGCGTCGAATATCAGAGTTACTCCACAGTTGCGCACTACTTGACACTAGATGGCGCCTTCAATTCAATTCTCGCGACTGGTAGATTATTCTAGACTATTTTTCTCGAAGGCGCAACATTAAATACGTTCAACAAGAATTTGATTTAAAACAATATTTTTTAAGTTTCTTTTTATTCTATTTTCAACTTATGGTGATTTTTCTACTTGGTACTTGTAGGTCTAAAGCAATAAGTAATAGTATGATTTGATGGTATCCATAGAATCTTCTCTTTCTTTCATTGACTAATTGTAATACTGGTTCATCTTTATAGGTAGTAGAGCCACGCTGATTTCAGCATGAATGGGCCGGCTCGACCGGGGCGGTACTACCCTCGCACAGAAAATCAACGTAAAATGACAGCGTTCGTGCTGTCGTGTTTCGTTGGTGAGTGCGAGACCGGAGGCCCAAATAGTCTAGTCAACAAGTTCCATACTTGTTGACTAGACTAAAATATGCAGCAGCATCACTAGGCCGCCATGGTGTGGGTCGCCATACTGCATTGTCTGCATTCGCAGTCAGTATGGTGACCGCCACTCTTGGATTCTGCTTATGCTTTCCATCAGGCAGAGTAGTCATTTTGGCGGGCCATACATGAAAAAAAAATAAAAATATAATTTAAAATAATATGTTATTCCAGGACCTCCAGGCAGTGGAAAGTCATATTTAGCTAAATTAATAAGAGACAAAGAAGCAGAACATGGTGGAACAGTGAGAATCATGTCCATTGATGACTATTTTATGCAGGAAGGTGAAGTTGAGGAAAGGGATCCCAACACTGGAAAGATGGTAAGGTTTCTTTGCAATGGTATCCTACTAATATTATAAACGCGAAAGTTTGTAAGTATAGATGGATGGGTGGATGTTTGTTACTCTTTCACGCAAAAACTACTTTTTTTTTTTTTTTTTTTTTTTTTATGTATGGCCCGCCAAAATGACTCTACTCTGCCTGATGGAAAGCATAAGTAGAATCCAAGAGTATTGGTCGCCATACTCACTGCGAATGCAGACAATGCAGTATGGCGACCCACACCATGGCGGCCTAGTGATGCTGCTGCATCTTTTAGTCTAGTCAACAAGTATGGAACTTGTTGACTAGACTATTTGGGCCTCCGGTCTCGCACTCACCAACGAAACACGACAGCACGAACGCTGTCATTTTACGTTGATTTTCTGTGCGAGGGTAGTACCGCCCCGGTCGAGCCGGCCCATTCATGCTGAAATCAGCGTGGCTCTACTACCTACTGAACGGATTTGGATGAAACTTTACAGTAATATAGCTTATACATCAGAATAACACATAGGCTACTATTTGCCGCGATAACCGACATACATGCGGGCGGAGCCGCGAGCAAAAACTAGTTGGTAATAACTACATTATGGTGCACATAATTTTGGTGGAACATGATAGTGTTCCTTGTATTTCAATATAATTTGTTTACGGTAACATAATAATTCAAGTAATTAAAGTTTTATGAGTCAAGCAGTGAAAGTTTTTGTAAATTACAGTCAGTTTATTTGGAACATCAGTAGTGGTCATTTTTTTGCCCAGATCATTCTGAATGACAGACATGGTCTCGCTCCCAAATTCCAGATGGAATATGGATGCAAGTTCCGGCCCTCTAATTCTTAATCGAGATTTGCGGTATCCCTTTTCCTAACCTTCCTGTTCTTTACATTTTACTTTCTTTGTTTGACATGGTCATATAATAAAAACCAGCGAAATTTTTTTAGGTCAAAAAAAAAAACAGAAAAGCATATAATGAATATGATTTGATGATTTTATGTAATGTTATATAGTTTGATATAATATATTATGTAGTGAAACTATAGACTGAATATTAAATTTATTTTTTTAGTTTAAGAAACCAACTCTTAAATATGAATATGATGAGAGCAGTGAAGAAACATATATAAATTCTTTAAAGAAAGCTTTTAAAAGAAGTTTGACAGATGGTTATTTTTCATTTATAATATATGATGCAGTCAATGATTCTTTGAAGAGTTACGCAGATGTTTGGAACTTGTCTCGACAAAATGATTTCCAGGTATGTAAATAGTGTGTTTAAGATACTAAAACGTACTAATAACTTATTAAATATCAATTTAATAAATTCCGTTGCAGGTGTACATTTGTACCATGGAATTAGATCCTCATTTATGTTATAAGAGAAACATTCACAACAGAAAATTAGAAGATATTGAACTTATATGCACCAACTTCTACCCTACTCCGATCCATCACATACAACTGGATGCCACAACATTGCTACAGAGTGGTGCTATAACAGAAGTACATATGGAAGATGCAGATGACGAAGTTGTTATGGAGGATGCACAAGAATCTGAGGTGAGGCCTCATTACCGAAATCAAAACAAATATGGTTTTTATCAATTTTATGCAACATTACAAATCAGTAAGCCACCATAAACAAACATGTTGTCTGCACTTAGTAACTTCTTTTTATGTTAATTGGTCCAAACTTCGTGCCGGTGGATGTAGAAGAGGATTTGGGTAAAAGCCAGGATATTTTCATCAAGTCGCTTGTTATATTTTAACTAGCTGATCCAGCAAACGTTGTTTTGCCATAAAAAAAAATTGGGGTATAAAAAAATTATATTGGTCGATTCTCAGACCTACCTGATATGCACACCAAATTTCATAAAAATCGGTCCAGCCGTTTCAGAGGAGTATGGTAACTAACATTGTGACATGAGAATTTTATATATAAGATATGAAGGTAAAGCCAATATTGCATGATTCGTCACCACAGACTTTGAAGCAATTAAAACAGTAGAATGAACATAACAACTATAGCTGTTGTGTGTACATTGATTATTATTATTTAATTTTAATATCTGTATTTTTTTTGTACTGTGACTTTATGTCAAATATTAAATTTTTGGCAAGGGTAGGATTAACAGTTTTTATTACAGCATTGTAACTAAAGTTGTAAGGTGCTGCCTCACTACAGGTCGAAAGCGTTTTTACATCGAAGTGGGAAAAAATGGACGACGCTGCACAACTAGGTAGGTTACGCTTCTTTATGTAATAAAACTTAATCTAAGATTTAATTTAATCTGTGTATTGCGGCAATCTTTCTGTGATATTACGACTTCCCTTCCTCAAAGTGCCGTCAAAAATGTTTATTATTGTGTTGTTGTAAGTGTATATGTGTGTTGTTTCAGCTCGACTCGACGGCACCAGCAAACCTCTCCGGCCCTCGCAGCTCTCAATGGAGGACTACCTACAACTAGACGAGTGGAAGCCTACAACAGCCAAGCCAGGGAAGAAAACTGTGAGTATATCATTACAGTAATAATTATACTTAAGTATAAAACCTGTTGTTTCTGATTTCATAACAATCTTGTTGTGAAAACGTGGCAGATGGACCTTTATTCATCCATCTCACGATAAAAAACAGTTTTTTTTTAAATAACTTATCACGGAAAGTACGCTAAGTTTATATTTACTTACAAGCGATGTGGCATACTTGCTACTCATATTTGGTGTTTCTTTTCTATAAAATATATAGCGGTTTTCGAAAAAAAATCTTGATGGTTTTATGATATTTTGACATACTGCTCAAAATGATACAACTAATAAAACTAACACTTCAGTGAACTTAGAATCACTGAAAATATATAAGAATACCTAATACGAATCTCCCACCAGTATCGTTTATTTTTCTGCTAATTTGATTATTGAGGCATACATTTTATCGTGTATCGGACTTCAATTTCATTATTGTCATATAATTCAGTGAGAAGAAAACGTGACAATATTGTAAGTGATAATCTTAATTTCTGAACTACTGAAAACTAACACAAAAACCTTATTATTATTGTCTAAAATTTAAACAATTTTTGGTCTTAACATTTAAAAGCTACATTTTGGTAATATTTCTTACCTTAAGACATACTTATTGAGATTTAACAATTTTGTCTTTTACATGAAGGAGAATTCTCCAAAAATTTTTAACGCGAAACTCTACAGTAATTGTATTTTATGAACGGTATTACCGTTCATTTTAATGCTTTTTCAAAAAGCGTCGGATTTAAGACCATATTTCAATGGTTATCAGCTGTAATGGCTGTAAACTTTTTGGAACATTTATTTTCCAACCAAGGTTGTTTTTTAGAACTCAATAATATTAAAGCTAAAAAGTATAAAGGTGAGTTTTGTTTTAAGCATTTTTCTATCGTGTTAAAGTGGATTTCATCATGTAATATTAAAACAGGTACGCTGGGCGGACATTGAAGAAAGCAGACAACAAGAAAAGATGCGCGCCATCGGATTTGTAGTAGGTCAAACTGACTGGAACCGAATGACTGACCCAACTATGGGTTCAAGCGCGCTCACTCAAACAAAATATATTGAGCGAGTGCGACGTCATTAGCTTCTTAAATTTAATTTTTTTTTGATAATGAACTCAGATCAAATAAAAAAGGGTGGATAACGCACCGCCTTGTTCTTGTTGAAGCAAAAAAATGGGGCGTAAGTCCAAGTAAATACACGTGATACGCACTAACTATGCTACTTTTCGTCAGTATCGTATAAGTGGTCGATACTTGTGTTGTAGTGCGTAACGCGTGTGTTTACTTGGAACTACGCGCCTTTTTCTAATTCAACAAGAACAAGGCGGTGCGATATCTACCTTTTTAAATTTGATCTGAGTTATTGAATAATAAAATGCTAATGACACGGTTAAAGTAAGATTTTAGTATTTTTAAACGTTGCCTGTAAAAATATTTTTTGCTATTGTGCTAAAATAAATGTCGATATCTAGTACTAGATACTGGTTTGAAAATATTTTGTATTTTTCTTACATGTTGTAGTTTAAATAATTTAATTATGTATACTTTTTTTTGACCACGACACAGCATGATTTAACTACAAATGAGTTATTTTTGCTTAGATAAAACTTCAAGTGTAAGTGTATACAGTTCAATAGCAATAACAGATTCGTCCATAGTGAGTAGTATTAAAGACATAAAAAAAAAAAGTATTGTCAAAAAAGTACTGCAGAACTGAAATATTATTTTTGAAGATTTACTTTCTTATAAATTTCATTACCTATTCATCACACTTCAGTATCAGTGAACGTTTGTTTACGAAAGTTACTTTTTTGTAACTGGCTGACCTGGCCTTTACAAAATGAAGAAGACGTACGGGAAAAATCATTCTACTAAAGAAAGTTGCAATCTACACCGCTCCGTGTCAGTGACACCATCTACGTTGATGTTGCAAATGAAAAACGTATTATTTCGCAGTAGATATACGAAACGTGTGGGCTTTTTGAAGAGAGCACATGTAGGGAGGCTTCCAGAAAGGTGATCATTAAGACACATCTACCACTACATAAAATACACAGGTTTTCTAATTCGTACCGTTTCGCCGAATTCTTGTTTCGTCAGGTTTAAGCATTCTTATTTTACTAGTTAGATATGTCATCCATATTTTTGTCTACATACCAAAATATGGATGACTTTCATGACATTTTTTTGTGGTACCAGTGTTGTCTAATACAACACAAATATTTGATTTTGGTTGACGTGTCGAGTTGAGACGAAATCACTTTTTATTATTAACTAGCTTTTACACGCGGCTTCGCTCACGCAACTTTCATCCCCTGATTTACCCCCTTAGGGGTAAATCAGGGGATCAGAATTTCAAAAAATCCTTTCTTAGTGTTCACTTACGTTATATAAAGAACCTACATGCAAAATTTCAGGATTCTAGCTTCAGCGGCTTGGGCTGTGCGTTGATCTCTGGGTATGTCGATCAGTCAGTCACCTTCCTCTTTTATATATATAGATTATATGTATTAAAAAGTAGTTTAAACAATATTACTAAAGTAACTAATTACTACTGTTTTTTTTTCTTCTCAACCGAAAGGCATCCCTAGGCTAGTCAAGTTTTGCCACAAGCAATGGTTTCCTGCCACCTTCACCAGGTCAACTTTTATGACATAGAGGTACTTCGAGCACTCTCATTGCTTCCGCCTCCGCGACCACAACTTCGTGCCTTAAGTCATCGGCAACACACATTGTTCGAAGACTTGTCTCCAAACACTGCTGCTGTATTTCAGACGTGAAAATGTCACGCAGGATTTCGATTGACCTCTTTCTGGACCTAGCAAACTCGATAGTTGTCCAATGTACACGTAGTTTTTACCTATTTGTATATATATGTTGGAACGGTCAAGTAAAGGAGCTGATTTGACAACGAGACGCAAACGGTGAAAAGTCATTGCTTCGGCAGTGTCTAGATAAGTGTTCATGTGGGCCGAGCAGAGCTCACTTACCGATCGGCCACCGAGCTGACAACAAGTCTAGAAACTACCTTACGGCTCGTTGTTCCCACTTTAAGTTACTTACTTGATAATGAAGATACCTACTTCATTTTCTGCCCCGAAAAATACTCGTTTCCGACATATATATGTTATAAAAGAATGTATTGCTATACTGCGTAAATAAAGAAAGTGTCTGTCCACGATGTAACAGAACTGTACGATAATAATAATTCGGCGGATTGGTACGCTTTTACTTTTTCGGGATTAATAAATTACATACTATCTACCTTACTTACCTACTACATTTTGTTTACCGATATCAAGATATGAATAAATGTGAATGGACAATGACAGCCATAGATTTTAGATTATTAAGTGTCTGAACACTTAATAATCTAAAAGCATTAAATGTATCAGTTAGGTAATTGTTTGTTACGTCAGGTACGACTCTTGGAGAAGGTTCAATAAATATAAAGTTCAGGGAATAACTGCTTGCTGGATGGGAATGAATTTGTAGCTTGGTAGTTTAAAAATTTAGGTTATATATATTTTTAGCATTTAATAATACTTTTCAAACATTGAAAAAATGTATTTGTTCTTATAATAATAAAAGTGAACACAAAAAAATGTTTAATTTATTCTTCACGTCCATTTGAACAGTGCTTATTATTCCTCACCCATTGCACTTACGAAGCCGGGGAAATATGAACTTCGATTTGCGATGTTAAATGCATGTTTAAATTTCGGCTCATAAGATTTTTCATAATTTGTTGTATGCACTTTCATTAATTGTTTCGTGTTTATCGAATCACTGTAGTCATAAGCATTCTTTATGTCACTTATTTTATTTTGTACGTTTGGATTTAAATTTTCATTGTCGGATTGATGTTTTTCGTCCATTTCAGTGATGCCAGTTTTATCAACTTTATTGGCAACTGATTTAGAGATGATGTCAGCACTTTCTCTGCCCGCAGTCATAACCACTACGGGTTGCGTTGCACTCATGTCTGTCATATGATCTTTGATGC
This sequence comes from Diaphora mendica, assembly GCA_949125395.1. Classification (NCBI taxonomy): domain Eukaryota; kingdom Metazoa; phylum Arthropoda; class Insecta; order Lepidoptera; family Erebidae; genus Diaphora; species Diaphora mendica. The sequence goes on along the minus strand of OX421324.1, from coordinate 15,769,918 downwards.
ATTGTTGTAAAATGTGAAGGAAGAATAAGAACGCTAACAGGGTTAGTGCTGACATAGATGCGCCACTTTTATGATATCCACCACCATAGCTGCTGGAAAAAATAAATTCTATAGTAGCTTTGATAAACAGAATAAGCAACTGCTGTGTAAAACGTAGAAGTATATATGTACCAACTAACTAAAGAGGTCAGTACCTAGTATATTAAAATTTGGCTCAAAAACAAGTCATCGCACGTTTCAACAGAACTGCACAGATTGTAACGGCAGCACAATACATTCGCTCTTTGGATCACACGGACGGACCACACAATTCAGATTTACTAATCTTCGAATTCTGAGAAATGTTAAGTCTAACATAACAAAAATTTTTGACTAGGTACTTTTTACGCCTTTTTATGCATTATGTAAAAATAACCTACAGACACATGTTGTAGGTTACGCGGTTTTAACAATTCAGTTAAACGGATCCTACAATTTTCTCTTTCTGTACAAAATCTATAAGTTTTATTGCTTTTCTAATGGGGGACCACCATTGTTAGGACGTTATACGATTGAATATGAAATGTGGATGATGTACAATCTGATGATACCTACCATTTCAAAGTTCATCTTGATGAGGTCAGTATAGATGTATCTTTGCCCAAAAACAAGAATGCAAAGGAACGAGTTAAAAGCATAACTTACTGTTTTGATGTAGGCACGTGTCCATGTGAAGGAGCAGATGGTTCGTATGCGTAAATCACGTGGTGATCGTGATCGTGAATGGGCCCCACGTATTCAGAGTACCTATAATTTAGAGACACAAAGTAGTAATGAAATGAAATTTCAAATAAGTACCTATTCCTTTACGAGTGTGTAAATTGGCTCATAGTTGGGTTTATTTTATTTCTTTATTTCCCTTATTCACCTTAAACGAGCAGAAAACGACTAGAATAATGGCAGTTAGTCACCTGCACTATCTAGTGTAAAAGAAATGTGAAATATAAATAACTTTAAAAAAATAACCTGTTACATATTACTCCGACAGTAAAAAAAACCGATTTCCAAAAAACATCCAACGAAAACTCTGCCAAAAACACTAAAAAGCGTAAAGCAAACTGGCTCTTCATAAATTGCTATGTGCCAATTCTTGTCTATCCCTAATTCTTTATTCATTTAAATAGTAGTATTATAATGTGTGCTAGGTACCTAAAATCTGTTTGAAGTCGGTGCCAAGCCAAAAAGAATACGAACGGATAATTACAAAAATCTAAGCGATGGTCGCTTGGCGCTTTTTAGTGTGTTTTGGCAGAGTTTTCGTTGGATGTTTTATGGAAGTCGGTTTTTTTTTAATAAAAAGTGTTCATTTTTCAGTTTTTAGTGCAAACAATCGTAGGTAAGTAAGTAGTAAGTTGAACTATTTCATAAATATTTCTGCTGATGCAAATAACTTTAGTGGTTTAAATGTCAACCCCTATTTCACTCCTTATGTATAGAATATCCAGAAACGCTACGTGATACTTTTTTTTTTTTTTTTTTATGTATGGCCCGCCAAAATGACTCTACTCTGCCTGATGGAAAGCATAAACTCATTTTTATCAGTAGCCCAAAAATAAAGTTTCACGTTCCTAACTTAAAAAATACGAACTTTTATACAATCTTTCAACCCCTATTTCACCTCTTTAGGGATAGAATATCCAGAAACGCTTAAATACATATCTACTCATTTTTAATCAGTAGCCCAAAGATAAAGTTTCATGTTTCTAACTAAAATAAGAAGGACTTTCGTACAAACTTTCAACCCCTATTTCACCCCCTTAGGGGTAGAAATTCCAAAATTACTTCCTTAGTAGGTGTCTAGGTACTCAATAAAACGATCCATATGAATAACTGAAAGAATACAAATTAAGGTCTATACGTACGTGTAATATTAAAATCATCCTCTAATCCCTAACTGTTGAAGAGTTTAACCTTCTATCATCAGCTCACCTAAATAACTTGAAAGTAAACGACTAAAGGGAACATATATACATACGATATTTAAAGATTTATCCTCCAACTCCTAACCGTTAAGGAGTTGTACCTTACATCATTAGCTCATCATCATAAAATGATGAGTACCAGACGCAAATACCGGTGTAACTTCAGAAAATATACGAAAAACATAGTATGTGCCTAAAAAAATGAGGGTTTCCCTCGATTTCCCTGGGATCCTATCATCAGATCCTGATATGGTGGCAATGGAACCACCTCGGGAGCATACCCTTTCGAATACAAAAAGAATTTCCAAAATCGGTCCACAATTGACGGAGTAATCGGTGAACATCCATAAAAAAAAAACGTGTGCGTGTGAACTGAGGGACCATAGTGATATTTTCGTTTGAAATTTTTATATGATTTAGTAGTAGGCTCAAAACAATTGTAGAACAAATATGAGAATTTGTAAAAAGACATGTTAAAAACTACAGCCCTTTAAGTGTGGTCCCTCAATCCTCACATACCATCAGCCGGATCTCGGCAAGTGTGTAAAAAAATAAGGTATTGTGACTGCAGACGTTTAGTAGAGAATTTGTAAAGATATATACTAAAATAACTGTGCACAAATCATCAACGATTAAAAAAATACAACGAATATACTGTGGTCCCTCAGTCCACACACGAAAGATTTCATTATACTGAATATTACCACATCAACGGAATAAAATCTTTATTTTCTTACATAATGTTTTAGAAAAAGTCTTATAGCAATTTGTAAAAAATAAATTTTTAAAAATTATCGAAGCACTTTAGAAGATATTTATAATTAAAGCTGGTCCCTCAATCCTCACGTTCTCAAACACACTTGCATGTCTAGCTGCTCTAGCAGCTAGACATGCAAGTGTATACATTACACTTTGTGATACTTTAGTCGTCTACGACTAAAGTATCACAAAGTGTAATGTATTAAACTTTTTATAAAAAGTTTCTACAAAATAATAGGTATCTAAAATTGTGTGTATCTTACCTCTAAAATGAGATTATAGCATTTCAGTGATCTTATGAACAGATATACGAGTAGTGTAACCACACAATGAAACAAAATGTAGACTACCAATATAATTTTTATTGTAATAGTCGAAACCCAAGGTTGTACGGTTGATTTAGTGTTATGTTACATTACGTATCTTTACAAAACATGAAATAAAGTAGCTTTTAGACGCTTAGCACCATTTAGGCTATGTTTCAAGGAAGCCTTATATACTTATAATACCCCAGTATTTTACAAACCATTATGGTAACATAGTGGTATTATTTATACAGCTCAGTTTTATACGTTCTAATAACACATAAAATTGAAAATTTAAAAACACAGGATTTTGTAAAATATTTACAAAAAGTCCGCGATAGTACCTGTAATATGTTCTATCTTTGATTCCTGGCGGTCTTGGTCATAACCGATGTCACTATTTTATGAATAAATAAATAAATATTTCGAACATCTAACACACAGCGCCATCTAGTCCCAAGCTAAGCAGAGCTTGTTTAATAATAGATAAATAATGATTTATTAAAAGTTTTAATATACAAAACACTGACTTTCAATTAAGTTATGAAAAGTTCTATCTAGCTTTTTCTTTCACAAAACAGAGTCATTCGTTTTTTTTTGCCAGGGCGTTACAGTACGGACCAACAAATCTTCTTACATTCATTAAGTTATAACCAAAATTTACGTACTTAAACAAAAGTATTACAATAAGTTATATGCCTTACCAAGAGCAGGCACTGTTATTGGTTTAGCCGTGAAAGCGTAATAGAGAAACAGACTAAGCCACTTTCAAAGATATAATATTTAATATAGATCGCGATAGGTACTATCGCGGACTTTTTGTAAATATTTTACAAAATCCTGTGTTTTTAAATGTTCAATTTTATGTGTTAATAGAACGTATAAAACAGAGCTGTATAAATAATACCACTATGTTACCATAATGGTTTGTAAAATACTGGGGTATTATAAGTACATAAAGCTTCCTTGAAACATAGCCTAAATGGTGATAAGCGTCTAAAAGCTACTTTGTTTCATGCTTTGTAAAGATACGTAATGTAACATAACACTAAATCAACCGTACAACCGTTTGTTTCATTGTGTGGTCACACTACTCGTATATCTGTTCATAAGATCACTGAAATGCTATAATCTCATTTTAGAGGTAAGATACACACAATTTTAGATACCTATTATTTTGTAGAAACTTTTTATAAAAAGTTTAATACATTACACTTTGTGATACTTTAGTCGTCTAGCAGCTAGACATGCAAGTGTGTTTGAGAACGTGAGGATTGAGGGACCAGCTTTAATTATAAATATCTTCAAAGTGCGTCGATATTTTTTTTAAATTTATTTTTTACAAATTGCTATAAGACTTTTTCTAAAACATTATGTAAGAAAATAAAGATTTTACTTCGTTGATCTGGTAATATTCAGTATAATGAAATCTTTCGTGTGTGGACTGAGGGACCACAGTATATTCGTTGTATTTTTTAAATCGTTGATGATTTGTGCACAGTTATTTTAGTATATATCTTTACAAATTCTTTACTAAATGTCTGCAATCACAATACCTTATTTTTTTACACACTTGCCGAGATCCGGCTGATGGTATGTGAGGATTGAGGGACCACACTTAAAGGGCTGTAGTTTTTAACAAGTCTTTTTACAAATTCTCATATTTGTTCTACAATTGTTTTGAGCCTACTACTAAATCATATAAAAATTTCAAACAAAAATATCACTATGGTCCCTCAGTTCACACGCACACAAAAAAAACACAGATACAGTGGAACATAGAACCTCCTCCTTTTTGGAAGTGAGATTGAGTGTCGTGATATTGGAGGACCTGTTTGTTAGGTAGTTTGTTGGCTCAGCACTAAAGTCGTCTCTGTGGAGATTGTCTATGACTTGCAAACTTATAGGTACATACTTAACAACTTTTCGATTGGGGAGATTTCTGAACGTATATTTTGTTGCTTGTGGATTAATTAAAAAAAAAACTAGTAATGACCGCTGTGTGGGTCGATAAAAAAAGTTTGCCTAACCTATCATTTACTGAGTTAAGATTTATAATTTCTCAAAGGATTATATAATATATATATATAATTTCTTAATGGATTGCATGTTCCTGTGCCTATCCGCGTTGTTGCGTATATGGTCTGCATTACTACTCGTATTTTAAATATTATCATCTTCATAGGAATTATGTAAAAAGTTAGTGAATAAATATTATCATTATTCTCTTTATTACATTAAACAAACATATTAATTACATTTTTAAATATACTTATAAAAAACATTAAAAAAATAATAATAGAGTGAGCTGAAGCGTCAAATGGAAAGTGGTAACACTAATTTAAAAATCAAGTACATTAATGGCGTGCCAAAACTGATCGAGGTTAACAAAATTTCAAAAAACTAAGCGCTACTAAGGATCGCGATATTATTATAAACGATTTAATAACTTATGAAATCACTGATTCCCACGATCACATCTTAAGTAACAAAAAAGCGATTCGGTTTTTATACGCCAATGTTCGTAGTATAGTAAAACCACAAAAGCTGGATGAACTAAGGTGTATAGTTAAATTGTTCTCAAACACCCTACACTACATTATTCTGACGGAGACCTGGATAAAAAGTGAAGACGAAGCGAAAAGAACTCAAATTGCTGGTTATAAGCACTATTACAGTTATAGACGTGATACTAGGGGGGGAGGAGTTTCTATTTTTGCCCTAAAAAGTCTGGACCATTATGAACTTGAAGAACATAGTTCAAATGGAAATCACTATGTCTGGATACACTCTAAAAGTTATTCCTTGGACATTGGCGCTGTATATAGGAAACCAGAGTCTACTAACATCAAAAATTTCCTTCAATGCTACAGTGAATATTTGCAAAGATCTAAGAGAGTAATAGTATTTGGGGATTTTAACCTGAATCTATTGAGTGCTGACCCTGTGGTTTCTGAATACCAAGACATTCTACATGCAAACGGTTGCAAGATTATGAACAAAATTGACACCGAATATTCCACCCGAGAAACTGTATCCTCAAAAACAATAATTGATCATGTGAGTTGTAGCCTAACAGAAAACAAATTTCATCTTGCTCTAGTAGATACACCTATGTCTGACCATAAGCAAATATATTTTGAAATAAGAAAACATAAATCTGAGCCTATTAAGAAAGCAAAGTATGAAGCGATCAACTATGAGAAACTTTACAATGTTGTAGGAGAAAATAAAAGTCGAAATGACAGCTGTTGTTATCATCTACTTGAACAAAAAATATTATCAGGCATTACCAAAAGCAAAATTACTAAATTTAAAACCCTAAATCCCCCTCGCCAAGATTGGATAAATAAAGAAATAATAGAAGAGATAAATAAAAGAAACATATTATGGAAACAATATAAAAGCAACCCCGATGACGAAGTCAAAAAGGAAAAATTTGTTGTAAAACGTAACGAAGTAACGTGCATGATACAAGGAAAGAAATCCCAATACTATCATAAGCAGTTTGCTGATTGCAAAAACAAGCCAAAAAAAATGTGGAGCCTCATAAATAATCTATCTCGGAATAAAATAAAAGAAAATACTGGGCCACGTAAAATTTTGACACCAGAAGGATATATTACCACCGAAAAAGATATCAGCAACTATTTTAACGAGTATTTTTCAAATATTGGTTCAATCCTAGCTAATAAGATTCCAAAACGATACCACAACCTTACAATTTACACCAATCCTTTGGGAGTAGTAGACAGTAAACACAGGATAACACAATTTGAACATACTAATCCAACTGAAGTTGCCAAGATAATACGGAATCTGGATAATAACACCAGCACAGGCCTGGATGGTATGAATGCCACATCTCTCAAATGTGTGTCCCCTTTGGTACTTGAAGAACTTACGAACTGTATTAACACCTGTCTTGATCGGGGAAGAGTGCCAGAAAGCCTTAAAATTGCAAAGGTAACACCTATTCATAAATCTGGTAAGAAGAGTGATCCAAGTAACTATCGGCCGATATCGGTTCTTCCTGTTATGTCAAAGGTTTTTGAAAAGATTTTGCATAACCGCCTAGAAACTTACTTAAACCAACAAAATTTTCTTTATACAAAGCAGTACGGATTTAGATCGAAATCTAATACGTTGTCGGCAACTATAGACCTTATAACAAAAATTAAAACTAATATCGACAACAAACAAATTGCTCTGGGTATTTTTATTGATTTGAAGAAGGCGTTTGACACAATTAGCCACGAAATCCTTCTGAAAAAGCTTAGTGACATCGGTATTGGCGGGGATGCATATAATATATTAAAATCATATCTATCCGATCGTCGACAGGTCGTTAAAGTCGGTCAGACTATGAGCGAACCAAAAAATATTACATACGGTATTCCGCAGGGGTCAGTTATAGGCCCCTTGTTATTTCTCATTTAAATTAATAATGTACACCAACTAGGATTAAAAGGGGACTTAAATTTATACGCGGATGACACTTCATTATTTTATTTTGGCCACCAGATAGACACTGTGATTGCAGATGCACAGAGTGATCTTGAACGTTTGAATGAGTGGTTTCTCAGTAATTTACTAACGATCAATACCTCCAAAACGAACTATATTATTTTCTCGGCTAAAAACAAAAAAATTACCAATTTTCCATTCTTAACTATAAATAATGTTAAGATCAATCAAGTAAATCAAGAAAAATACTTAGGTCTGATTTTGGATAACCATCTTACATGGAAACCGCACATACAAAAACTAAAAAATAAATTTATCTCATTGTCAGGAATGTTGAGTGGCTTCGTACGTTGCATACCACGTCAACTAAGACACACTATATATAATACGCTTATAAAACCGCATATAGACTACCTGATAGAGGTTTGGGGTACAGCTGCTAAAAGCAATTTAACAAAATTACAAACAGCACAAAATAAATTAATTAAAAAATTATTTCATTACGATTTTCTCACATCAACTCAAAAAATTTACAAGGAGACCAAAATCATGACTATTGTACAGACATACAAATATTATAATTGTTTACTTATAAGAAAAATACTAACTAATAATATACATACACAAATAAAACTAACTAAAAAAAAAGATGTGCATAGTATCGGTCTCAGAAGTAGGAATGACATATTTCTGTTAAAGTCACGAACGAATTATGGCAAGAGATGCATTATGTACGAAGGTTCTAAAATATATAATCAGCTGCCTAATCTGATAAAAGAAACAAAAAATATGCAAAATTTTAAAAAAATGTTAAAAAATCACATTATAAATAATACAAGCATAAATACACTTTTATAACAATCATTATCTCTTGCATAAATTTTAATATTATGTATTCATATATTGTTATACATAAATTAACCAATACTTACACTAAAACTTTTCAATTACCAGAATATGTGACAATGCTAAGTTGTTATTTTGTGCAAACCAATCTGTCGCTTCTAGGTTCACTAAATCTTTGTATTTACTGCTGGCACGGTTCTACAAATGTTTCGAAATGCATGTATGATTTTTAATGTACCCTCACTATGTTTTGAAATGGATTGTTGTGATTTTTATTTTGTATAAATAACGTGAGTTCTTCTTTTCTGTATCGCAGTAAGTTAAGTGTTATATATTTTGTATTTTCTCATATAAGTGAATTTGTATTTTTATTCTTTATGAGAAATAAATGATCTTAAACCTGATAGTAGACCACCGACTTCGGGTGGTCCAAGACCAAGAAACCGGTGGTTAGGGCTCTAAAGACAGGAACCTCACTATACGTGCCGTGTCTAGAAGGACTGCCTTCAGCATCAGACCCTTGATCCAGCCGTCTAACGTGAGCCTCTTATAGCCGGTATACACGACAACAATTTATCGTAGCGATGTGACTGCACAGTTAGTTTGTGCAGTTTATCGTCCGTCCATTGAGTGTTCACACGTCTACAATATCTGCATCGATCATCAGTTCTCTGCAGAACTTCCGACTATAAACATGTCATCCGCTGTAGAAGACGATGACGCGCTTGCGATAACATGGCTTAATTTGACTGCCTCAGTGGCGCAGTGGTAGCATATACGACTGCTGTGCTAGTCTCGGGTTCGATTCCCGGGTCGGACCAAATGTTTGTATGATCTGCAAATATTTGTTTCGGAGTTTGGGTGTTTTCTATGTATAATATGTATCTATTTTTAAAAAAAAAGTAGATATGTATTTGTATCAGTTGTCTAGTACCCATCATACAAGCTCTGCCTAGTTTGCCACTAGATGGCGTTGTGTGTTAGATGTCCGAAATGTTTATTTATTTGTGCAAAAAGAGAAGAAAATCACGTAGTGGCTTCTTAAAAGAAAGTCGAACTCTCACATAAATTTATTAAATGAGTTGATTGACGTGCGCGGACGCGTCCACTTACAGCAAGATTTGTGAACAGACAGCAATTGGATCAACTTCCGTCCACACGCTATGATAAACTGCAAACGCGATCGACAATAATTTATCGAATAATTTTTGTTCCTGCCTCCGATCGTTTGCACCAACCAAAAAATGTGTGCCAACTTTCGTCCACACCATCGATAAAACTGCACAAACGAACTGCGCAGTTAAATCGCTACGATAAATCGTTATCGTGTGTACCGGCTATTAAGGTGTTGGTCGAGGCTCTTGGCTATCAATCCGTGAACAGATAGAGCTATCGGAACAATGCCGAAACACCGAATCTACATTCAGTCTCGTGAGATAAATCCAAAGATTTCATTTGCTTTTTTTCTTTTTCAACTTTCACGAGATTCGAGATTATTATTATTACTAGCTTTTGCCCGCGGCTCCGCCTGCATGTAAATCGGTTTTCGCGGGAAATAGTAGTCTATGTGTTAATCCAGGGTATCAGCTTCCTGCATACCAATTTTTATCAAAATTGGTCCAGTCGTTAGCGCGTGAAGAAGTAACAAACATACACACTCACAAACTTTCGCCTTTATATATTAGTGTGATGTGATGTGACTAGTGTGATAGTGTGACTAGGATCTTTCGTATTATCTTCCTGCCCTTTTCTCAAATTTATTTGAGGTGTCAGTATGTAGGATGACTTATTTTATAACCGGCCACCTACCTGACTTCTTCAACACGTGAAAAAGAAAACGTTTCTACAGTGCAAAGGAAGAAGTAAAAAAAAAGAGCGAGTGAAACCGATGAGGCTACGGAGGGAGTTTCGATAATAATTAAGACTGTAGTCCTTGAGCGTGGGAATTTGTGATTGAACACCCACATTCATATTTTACATGCACACAAACGCATCGGGCACTGTTGCATACTAACCCTGGCAACTAATAAATTTACTTTCGGTTTTTTCTTCTAGTTACATATTCATTAACTGTTCGCCTTTGAAGAATGTTTAGAATGTCCTACAAAGCACGCAATGTATCGTAGTCGTATCGGAAAGCCCGCGGGCTTTAAGTAACTCGTCAACGGCCGAGAATGGGGTTCAAGTGTACCTAATCATTTTTAATTCATTTCATGGACAAATAATATATTTTTACACAGTATAAAATTAATCTGTCAGCTTAGATCTTTTACAGTAATCAACGGATTTTATTGCTATGTTATGAAATAAAATTTGTATGATACATGTTATATTAATGGAACATAATGTTTCTTAAAAATATAATTTTTGATCGATTTTATTGCTCATATTGACTAAATTTTACTACATAGATCTTACTTACTTACGTACTTTTTTCACTTTTTGACAAAAAGCGACGCTGAAAAAGTATGAAACAAGTTTTGAAAAGCCGTAGTCACGTGTTTTTAAGAGTTATGGTACGTTTCTATTTTAATTTAAGTTTTTACTTTTTTTATTTAAAATGTTTTGGTGGAGTGATAATAATAATTGATATATGCAAAGTATATTTTAAATACCTAACATAGAAATATAAAAAAAATGAATAAATACGAACAAAGTCACCAGCAAATGCTAATAATACCTATATATATATATATATATATATATATTTGAAATGTACAAGTAACACCCTTTCCGATGATACCAAACACGGCATATTTATGTCAAATTCATTTTTTAATACAGTACTTTATGTCGGCTAGAGGGCGCCACATTAAATTGAGTGACGCTTCATATAGCCTATAAGCAGCGGACGATCAAGACACTTCTAACGATACCTCATTTATCCAGTTCTAATTAGTAGGTAAGGAGCTATGAGGGAACAGATGAACATACATGCATAGCCTGTCCAAATCATAACCCTCCTTTGGCTTTGCCGTGGTCGGGTAAAAAAATAAAAAATACAGTTAATTTATAAACTCCTTCTTTTTTTAAGACGGTTAAAAAACAAACTATTTGTCTTAAAATTAATATTAAGAGTGTAAAACTTTGAAATGGAAACTTCCTTAAATATATAATACTAGCTTTTACACGGGGCTTCGCCCACACAGAATATTATCCCCTGATGTACCCCCTTAGGGGTAGAATTTCAAAAATTCCTTTCTTAGTGCTCACTTACGTTATATAAAGAACCTACATGCAAAATTTCAGGATTCTAACTTCAGCGGTTTGGGCTGTGCGTTGATCTCTGGGTATGTCAGTCAGTCAGTCAGTCACCTTCCTCTTTTATTTATATAGATTATTTATATAGATTACAGATATCAGATAATGTAAGGGATAGTGCATCTATTGTTTTACAATTCACCAATTGATTAAATTCGAACTTAAGGGATGAATAATAATAGAAATGACGTAAGTGTAGATGGGACCCTTTTTTTCAATTTTTATCTGTCTGTCTGTTTGTTTATGCCGGCTAATCTCTAGAACGGCTGGAGCGATTTTGACGGGATTTTTACTGATAGGTAGCTGATGATATAAGGAGTAACCGAAGTTGGTGTAGTATCGCGGGTAAGACCGTGGGGCTCAGCTAGTTTTTTTTTCAAAAAAGACAACTTCCGTATATATCCAATAAATCCTGTGTCGCGGGGGACTTTACAACCATACATGAAACGGACACAATGGACACCCAGACTCAGAACAACAATTCGTGGATCACACAGTGTTGTCCCATGTGGGATTTGAACCCACAACACCTGATACAGTAGGAAGTGGCGAGGCAACCGCTTAAACCACTAGACTAACCATGCAGTCAAAAATAAAACTGTAATTTTAAGGTCTTTCATTATTTCAGTAGTAGTTATTCAATTCTAACAGAAATCATAAAAAAATTTTTTTTACTTTTTTAAAAACAATTATTCAAAGTGTCTCGGTCTGTCAAAGTGTATTCAAAGTACTCGTCAAGACAAATCAAACGGCTCCAAACTCGATAGGTTCCGTCGTTACAAAGTTCCTATTACCACCTTCCAGCTTCAACATAAGATCAGCTACATGTCATCATAATATAGCATTGTCACGCTATATACATAATATATGCCTAAAAAAATTCAACACAATCGGTTGAAGATATCTGCAAAATTGAGTTACAAGATTCCGTCTTAACAAATATAGTTAGATATATACATACATAGCAAGTTAAAAAAAAACATAAAAATAAGTTCTGTGTTAATAAAAAATACTAATATTTTTCTTTGAAATTATTCTTTAAAAAAAATAAAAAATAATTCAAGAATACAAATTAACAGTTACAATTCGACACTCACTGGCAACCCACCCTAAAACTTGTCATTTACGTATTATGGAGCTCAGTGCGAACTACAAACGGACGTGGTGTCACCTTGAATATTCGGCGGGCACTGAATTTTTTGAGCGCGATAAAACTTATTTATTGCAATTTACGGGAGACGATATCTACGTACTAAAATGTATGGAACTTTTGTCGCTAAAAATGAATGATGTTTAGCCTTAGATTAATGCTTTTTGGTGAGAATTAATAAAAAACTAAAACGGTAAATCTTTTCTCCATACTTTTTTCTCGCGAAATAAGAAAAAAACATTTAAAATAGAGCACGAAATAGGACAGAGTGTGCTAATTAAAAAGGTCGATTTCGATGATTTTGATCTTTGTTACGGTTTTTTTTCACAAAAATAAAGAATTATTTTATAAATGTCACTCGGTAGATTGGTAGACTGATTTATTAAACTACTGAGATTTTTTTTTTTGTGTCAAATATGAATTGAGTTGTTTGTGTTTTGCAAAACTGCAACTGCCTTTTCGCGCGTTTTTAGGGACGCGCCCCTTAATATCGCAAATCTCGAATATTGTATCTCGAATACAAAAGTAATAGAAAATTGCAATGATAATTAGCCCATTCTACTACAAGATAGCGATGAGTACGAAGAAACAGAGTCTATTCTCGAGCAAACGTATGACGAAATCGAGGAACAAGAGGACTAAAACGAAGCTGATGTGATTCGACGTGGAAGAAATTTCTATCTGTCACATTTCGCTCCGTACCTAAGACGATGAACTTTCAAAACCTGATCCATCAAGAAAAGCGAAGCGGAGGAGAATGCGCTATTTTTTTAATAGTGGATTAGGCCTGCTAAGGATACCACAAAAAAAAAATCGCCCCACTTACTCTACCTCATGGTGGTGTCATTTGGCCAAAACACGGATTGGAGTGGACTATGCGGCTCTCGTACGCTGAAACTGTTGATTTTACAAAAAAAGGTACCTACATAAATTTTCGGAAATTTTCTCTATTAATAAACCCATTAACAAGAAAAATAATAATAAGAAACCCATTTCTCAGAACTCGTTTTTAACATCTTAAGCTAACTTTGCTTGAGGTGGTCTTGGAATATTCTGTCATCCTTTCATAATAATTCATGCCTAAGCCTATTAATTTTATTATGGACTAGCTGTTGCCCGCGGCTCCGCCCGCGTGTATGTCGGTTATCGCTGCACATAGTTGCCTATGTGTTATTCTGATGTAAGTATAAGCTATATTACTGTAAAGTTTCATCCAAAGCCGTTCAGTAGTTTTTGCGTGAAAGAGTAACAAACATCCATCCATACTTACAAACTTTCGCATTTTTAATTATAGTAGAATTACGGCCAGAGAAAGGTTACCGAACTGAAGATTGAGCTAAAAAAATCGGCATTTATCTCCTGTAGGAAACTTATACCCTCCTATTTTATTTTCTTACATAGGCACTGCATAACACTGGCATTTTAGAAAACTATATTCCTTTTTGTGACGTTTTTAAGAAGAAATAAACCAAAAAAAATTATTAAAAAATACAAATAGTGTATGTGTTTTGACAGGTAGATTTACCTGATGCTACAATGCTGCCATATCACGTAGAACATTTTAGAAAGCCCTCTTTTTCGCGTCTAAGGAATATTCCTGTGTCGTGGGGGACTTTACAATCATACATGTAACGGACACAAAGAACATTGAGACTAAGAACAACAATTTGTGGATCACACGGAGTTAGCCCATGTGGGTATTGAAACTACATCACTCAGCGCAGTAGAAAGCAGCGAGAGGTTATCGGATGTAGTCAACATCCGATAACGTACTTTTAAATAATATTTATATTTAAATAGTTTTTTCATCCCACCAGCTCGTAAAGAGTATTTTTCCCCTTCGATATCTGAGTGCAAAGGCCGTTTTTATCCTCTGGAGGAATAAAGTAAATTGAATTTAGAATATCGCTCGAGTGCACTAAGTTTGTGAATTCAAAACATCATTAAACCTATTTACTTCTACCTTCATGGTGCCGAATTAATCATACAATATTTTTTAATTTGTTAAAAACTCAGACTCGGAACCTTCTTGGTGTAGTTTTTTTTTTATTTGCAACTTAACTTTCTATTTTTCTTAATTTTTTTATACATCCATACAAATAAATAAAATTGAAATGTCTGTTTGTAATATTAAAATAACCGCTTTTTACTAAATGCATATGTATGTATACACGGTACATATACTATAAAATATTTTTTTTATAATTTCTGTTACATTGTCTGTCTGTCTGTCTGTCTGTCAGTCGGTCTGTCTGTCTGTTTGTTCCGGGTAATCTCTGGAACGGCTGGACTGATTTTGACGTGACTTTCACTGGCAGATAGCTGATAATCTAGGGAGTAACTTAGGCTACTTTTTTAGACTAGCTTTGTCCCGCGGTGTTACTCGCGGTACGACAAAAACCGCGGGTAACACCGCGGGGTTGAGCGAGTACCTAAGTATTTTTGAAATAATTTAAAAAATAATCTGTAATACTTACCTATCATAATGTAGTACCTAATAAATATTAATACCTAAAGTGAAATAAAAGTATCTTGTGATTGTTCATGCTTTTTTGCATTTAGTTGTTTCCTCGCTGAGGTGGAATGAAAAGTTACGTTTTGCACTCGAGTGCAAAGATTTTTCACCTCGTGCTCTTTTGATTACCTCGCTGACGCGATCAGGATTCAAATTTCAAATTCAAATTCGAAAAAGCAACTTTGCACTCTTGTATAACAAATAACTGTTAAACTATTTCCCAAAACAGAAGAGGTCATCAATTCCACAATTTTCTAATGTTTATTTAACGAATACTTACTATACGGGCTCAACTGAGTAATTCTTTTTTCTTTGAAATAATGTTGTAGGTTCGCATTGTGACTATATGAATATGTATGTTAACGATGTCTTTTTATATAACACCTAGCTTTTGCGCGTGGCTACGCCCGCGTGTTTAACGGTTATCGCAGCAAAGAGTAGCCAATGTCCTTTCTCAAGAATCAAAGTATCTCCATGCCAAATTTCATTGGAATCAGTGCAGCGGTTTGGCCGTGAAGGCAGGACAGACAGACTTACGCTTTTTTATGGAATAGGTGGCAAACTAGCAGGCTTATCGCCTTATGGTAAGCGATTATCGCCGCCCATGGACACCCGCAACACCAGAGGCGTCACAAGTGCGTTGACGGCCTTTTAAGAAGGAGTGCACTCGTTTCTTGAAGGTCGTATTGGTCCGGGAATACCGCAGGCGAAAGTTCATTCCACAGTTGTGCGAGTCAGAAAATTCCTAGAAAACCGCACAGTTGTGGACTGCCAGCCATCTAAGTGATGGGTATGAAACTGCTGTCGCGTAGAACAATGGCGGAAAGAGGCGGCAGTCCGAACAATTCCTCGGAACACTCCCCATAGTAAATGCGATAGAAGATGCATAGCCACATCTCTACGCAGCGCCAAAGAAACCAGCCGAATTGAAAATTCCTGGCAGTCGACGATTCGAGTCGCTCTTCGTTGAATGCGGTCCAGAGGGAGGAGCTGGTACTGTTGTGTCCCCGCCCAGAGATGAGCACAGTATTCCATATGAGGCCGAACCTGTGCCTTATAAAGCGGAAGGCGGTGGGCCGGAGTAAAAAACTGTCTCGATCTGTTGAGCACGCCAAGCTTCTTCGAGACCAATTTGGCCTCATCCTCCAAATGGCCACGGAACTGGACTTCACTCGATATCTCGACACCAAGTATTCCAATGTTGGCTGAGGCAGATAGGGGAGTGTCTTCAAACCGAGGACATACGACCCACGGCAGTTTTTTAGCGGTGAACGCGCAAATTTGTGTATTTGAGGGGTTAAAGTGGACTAAATTGATTCTACCCCAATCTGAGACCTTTTCTAAAGAGGTCTCAATTTCAGGCACAAGTTTGTTTCGACTCTAAATGGCGTTTTCCCGAGAAATATTAGCGTGGCCGGTTTAGAAGGCATCGCCGGTACTGTCATCCGCATAGCAATGAATGCCGCTAGTTTGCAGCATGTCATTGAAATGGAGGAGGAACAGTAGGCGATAGCACACAGCCTTGTGGGACACCAACATTCACAGGTATGGAATCAGAGCATTCACCGTCGACTACGACCTTTATGCTTCTACCTGCGAAAAAGCCGGTGACCCATTCGCATAATTTCTCGGGAAGCCCATAGGAAGGGAGCTTCGAAAGAAGCGCTTCGTGCCAGACCCGATCGAAGGCCATCGCAATGTCCAAACTAACTGCCAAGGCTTACGGAAATCGTACTGCTGGTCGCTAAGCAGATGATGATCCTCTAGGTCCCGGCATTTATAAGTATGGATATAGTTAGTTAAAATTATTGAGTTTGCTGATCTATCGTATAACCTATAATCCTGGCAAACGGGTCATACACTACCCCTTCGAGGGAAAATACGTGATTGTGTGTAAATACAAATAATGCTGGCTTTTCATTTCCGCCTCTAGTTCTTTGTCCTTTTGTAAAAAAAAATATATAAATTTATAATATTAAACATAATATTAAATCGAAGTTTATGAGTTTTATTTTATTTATGCCTTAGCCCAGCTCTCGGTTACTGTAAGACGTGCTAGCAAGAATTTGCCAGCTCAAGTGAGAAAGTGCTTCCCACGTCCCTTCTATTTCTCCTTTCCTTTCGTCTTGAGGCTTAGGATGCATCCGGAAATAACCCTCGAATGATGATGATGATTACACCACATTACACAATTATATACAATGTACACATATTCCGAATATTAACAGGAATGTTTTAAATAACAGAGCTTTAGTATATAAATTAAAATAAAATAATGATTCGTCTCCACGAAGCGCCTTGTTCTATTTTGGTTTCTATCGCCTCTCGCAAATGGCCTCGAATGGCCTCGACAGCGCGTTGGCTAGCACAGCCCTGGATTTCGAACTGTGCCTGCCAAGCACGTAGAGCTTGCGTATGCGCGTTCCGCCGTAACATTCCGGGCTCATGGTCCGGCGCTGACTCTGTGTCATTCCGACCGACAGAACGAATTCGCGTAGACCATTGTGTTAATGTCGGCCAGAATGTCGAAGGGATTGGGAAGGGAACGGAGATTCCAGGACCGTCGCTGCCTTGTACGAAATCGTGCGTTAGCTCCGGACGATACGTATGGCCATCAGCGCTGCAGACTCCTGAGTTGAGCCTTACAGCGGGAGGAACCCGCCAAGTCTTCAGACCAGACGGGCGCCCCATAAAGAACCATAGATCGTACGACGCCCATGTAGACAATAGAGGCAGCGAACTTCTTCCCGTGATCCCCGAGATTGGGCAGCAGACGGTTTAACGCTCCTGATACCCCTCGTACTCGGGGGACTAATTGCCCGAAATGCTCTTCCAAGCTGCCCGAAGCTCCACCGACTATCCAGGATGAGGCCAAGGTACTTCATGTACTTGCCTACCTGGACTTCAGTGTCATCAACCCGGAGGCATAAGCTGGGTGGATCTTGGCGCTTACGTAGGCCATGAAACCATATCGCCTCAGTTGTCTGAGGCGCCACCCTCAGGCCCAGCTCACGAATTGTTTCCACAACACAAGCCACCCCCTGCTCGGCGAATAGAAGCACCTCCTCAAAACGGGTCTAGCCGGTACTAGGGTATCTGCATAGCATAATTGAAGGATTTGCCAAAGGGTGTTAACGTTAACATAGAATAATCACGTTACGTCATCATCTGTCGTCTAGAAAGAAGATCCATTTAATCAGTGTTTACGCCCCCACATTGCCTACTCCCGACGAAGAGAAAGCCAAATTCTATTGCGAACTCAGGCAAGTGCTCAATGGAATACCCGCTAAGGATAAAATAATTATGCTGGGTGATTTTAATGCACGAGTTGGCAGTGATAATTGTGCCTGGGAGGGAGTGCTTGGGCGTCATGGGGTTGGCAAATGTAACGCCACTGGTCTTGATCTTCTCACTTTGTGTCCATAGTTTAATCTGACTATCACGAACACCTGTTTTCGGTTACCAGAAAAATTTAAGACCACGTGTAGTGTATGCATCCAAGATCGAAGCACTGGCATCTCTTGGACTATGTGATGGTACGTAGGAGAAATCTTCCACCTTCATACCATCGACTTGTTCGATCAAGGCTTCGTATAAAACTGCGGGCGCCACGTAGAGCTTCATACAGAATCCCAGCACGGATACACGGTGAAAAGTTAATAGACAATAAAGATCTAGTAGGGGAACTAGATGATGCTTTTTGTGACGCTATACCGGAGACTACAGAAGATGCCTCTATTGAAGAGAGATGGCAACTATTTGCCGATAAGCTCCATAGTTGTGCTCTGCGAGTTGTTGGAAAACCAACAAGGAAAAACCCAGATTGGTTTGATGATTCCGACTTGGAAATAAAAAACTCGTAGAGAACTGTTCCGAACCAAATGTTTCCGAAAGAAGGAAAGCTCATCATGACCTAAAGGTAAGGGTGCGGGCTCTCAGGGATAATGGTGGTCGGATAAAGCAAAGGAAATCCAGCATTATGCTGATACTAATCAATCTGGTAGTTTTTTTTTTTTTTTTATGTTTGGCCTGCCAAAATGACTCTACTCTGCCTGATGGAAAGCATAAGCAGAATCCACGAGTGGTGGCCACCATACTCATTGCGAATACAACAATGCAGTATGGCGACCCACACTATGGCGGCCTAGTGATGCTTGTGCATCTTTTAGTCTAGTCAACAAGTATGGAACTTGTTGACTAGACTATTTGGGCCTCCGGTCTCGCACTCACCAACGAAACACGACAGCACAAACGCTGTCATTTTACGTTGATTTTCTGTGCGAGGGTAGTACCGCCCCGGTCGAGCCGGCCCGTTCGTGCTGAAATCAGCGTGGCTCTACTACCTATTAAAGGTAGTAGAGCCACGCTGAAGGTTTTGAAGGTCTTCAGACCATTTTTGGGCCCAAAATTAGGAGAACGACTGCAATGTATAACAACGACAAAACCAGTCCGGTAACTGAACAAAAGGATTATATTAGCCCGATGGGCATAGCATTTTAACGATATTCTTAATCCCACCACACATACAGAGGACTTGTTGTACATCGAATCACTCGAAAGTCTACCAATAGCTAAAGACCTAGCGGAACCACCATCATTTGCTGATTATGTCGCGGCTCTGGGCAGGATCAAAAATGCCAAGGCGCTTGGAATGGATGGTGTATATCTATAAATACGGCAGTCACCGGATTAAGAATAGGCTGTTTGAACTCGTGTTAAAAATATGGAAGCACGAAGTTATTCCGCAAGACTGGAGAGATGCCTCCATCTGTAAAATATACAAAGGCAAAGGTGACATAGCCGATTGCAGTTCGTATAGAAGCATTTCTATCCTCTCAATAGCTGGTAAGATTTTAGCCCGCATCATTAACACTCGCTTGTCTCGCCACGCAGAAACAATACTCCCAGAAACCCAATGTGGCTTTCGACCGAATTTCTAATAGTTATTCTGTGCTACGGCTTTTGAAACTTGTTTCATACTTTTTCAGCGTCGTTTTTTGTCGTTGTTGGGTTTTAGTTTTTACTTTTTTCATTTAAAATGTTTTGGTGCCTCTATAATATTAATTTCTTTGCAAAGTATATTTTAAACAGGTTCCATAGAAATATCACAATTATCGAATAAATACAGCCAAAGTCACGAGAAAATGCTAATAATATATATTTTTGAAATGTACAAGTAACGCCCTTTCGAATGATACCAAATGCTACGGCTTTTGAAACTTGTTTTATACTTTTTCAGCGTCATTTTTTGTCGTAGTTGGGTTTTAGTTTTTACTTTTTTTTTTGGAGCAATTTTTCATAACCAGTGGAGTAATACAGGGCTGTGTGTGAATGTATGTGTGTGTGTGTGTGTACTGGCTCCCACTCTATTTGCGTTATACTTTGCGTCTGTAATGCGAAATGCGGCGAAGACTTGTGACAGCCTTATAGAGGTAAGCTCGAGAGCCGACAGAAGTATTTTCGACCTTTCCCGACTTAGAGCTAGGCGACACATTAAGAGGCTCAGTATACTGGACATCTTGTACGTTTGCCTTATGGCTGATTCCATGGAGTCGTTGCGGAGTTATGTAGACTCTCTGCACACATCGTGCCGCAGATTTGGTTTTGTCATCAGTGCTAGTAGGACCCAAGTATTGAAGCAGCCACCTAGAGGTTGCGTTGAGGATCGCACCAGTATTAACTTGAACAATACTGCACTGGAAGAAGTATCTCATTACAAATACCTCGGTAGTCGCATAAAGAATGAAAACACTTTGACAACAGAGATACCAGCAAGAATAGCGAGTGCTGCAGCGGCCTTCGGGAGACTGAGAGCATGTGTTTGGAACTCACACGACATCAGGTTGCAGACTAAGATGCGGGTAACTACGAGGCCATCGTCTTGCCTACACTTCTATATGCTGC
This sequence comes from Diaphora mendica, assembly GCA_949125395.1. Classification (NCBI taxonomy): domain Eukaryota; kingdom Metazoa; phylum Arthropoda; class Insecta; order Lepidoptera; family Erebidae; genus Diaphora; species Diaphora mendica. The sequence continues at coordinate 15,748,750 of OX421324.1, read as the reverse complement.
AGAGACAACTTCCATCTCAAATGTCGAGATCCATTCTGCGCATTAAGTGGCAGCACCGTGTTCCAAACACAGATGTTTTGCGTCGAGCGAGTCTACCCGGAGTGAAAGCACTCATAATGAAACGGCAGTTGAGATGGACCGGCCACGTATCATGCATGGGCTATAACAGATCGCCAAAAGCAATCTTCTACTCTGAGCTAACTTGCGGAAAACGCAGACAAGGCGGTCAATACCTCTGGTATTAAGACGTGCTTAAGCGCAACCTCCTCGCTTGCGCCATACCAACAGATTCCTGGGAGCAGCTTGCTGGTCTCAGACCCGAGTTGCCCGTCTGTCTGTCCGTCTGTCAAGAGCTTTTTCTGAGAAACGCATTTAAATATCAAGTTAAAATTAATATCAAATACCTAGGCATTTAGTCAAAATCAAAACAATCCAACTTCTAAGTCGACGGGATCAAAAGGGCCTTTTATGGTCCGTTTTGCAACGTAATTTGATACTCTCAAGGAAATAAAAAAATACTACGAGGTACCCCCTGATGACCAAGAATCAAGGTCTAAGGACTCTAGGTCCACGAGTCTGACTCGCGCTTGGCCGGATTTTTATTATCTTGAAACCCCCCCCGAAACTGGAACCTGGCTACGCCCGTGTTTTTTTGTATATCACTACATAGTATAAAACAAAGTCACTTTCTGTGTCCCTATGTCCCTATATCCCTTTGTTTGCTTAAATCTTTAAAACTACGCAACGGATTTTGATGCGGGTTTCTATAATAGAAAGAGTGATTCAAGAGGAAGGTTTTTATGTATAATAAATGCATAATATAGTATGGGAAGACTGCTAATTTTCGAGGTATCTAATGTGGTGTAGCAAATAAACACATTTTTTTACGCTTACGTTGCAAACGCTGGTTGCACCCTACGAGATAGATCAAAATAATGTACTACAGTATTGTACACCTTAAGGCGTATAGTAGCCTCAATGACCTTGAGCGTCTGGGCGGAGCTAAACGCATAGTATCATATCTGCACCGCACACATTCATATCTCCGTACCTTACGCGTTACTTCAAAACGATGATCAAAGACTAGGGAGCGAGACAGACATGCGCGCTTGTCTGACGTTTTTGCCTTAACTTCAAAACATAATTATAAATGGTTAAAATGTTAACATAAGAAAGGGGTATTTCTAAAAGTTAAGTAAGATTTAAAATTAACACATTTTATCATAGGTAGGTACTAAATACGAAAAAGTATGTTAAATTAGGTAAGAAATCTGATAAAATAAATTAATTCATTTTACCCTTTGTAGAAAAAAGTAAAAATTATCATATTTCTGAAAACTTCTAGCATGTTTAAATAAATTAACAAGTAAAATTTTAACAAAATAAAACCGACTTCAAGGTTCAACTCGATTTATCTTGGATGCCATAATCAGATCTTAGTGTCCTTATCATGGTACCACCGTTGGGATATCTCCTTTCCATTAAAAAAGGAATCATCAAAATCGTAGTTATCCCCGAACACACATAAAAAAAAATATATATACGGTCGAATTGAGAAACCTCCTTTTTTTAAGTCGGTTAAAAACAGGTAAATGCGTTACGTGTCAGGTCACCCATAGAATAAGGTTCCGAAGTCACCTGCAATGTCTACAAATTGAAATAAAATCGTGTCGAACAGATAATTATCATGAATTTATTTTTAACTAGCTGAACCCCGCGGTGTTACCCGCGGCTACCGTCTTGCCGCGGGTAACGACCTATCACTGAAAGTCCCGTCAAAATCGGTCCAGCCGTTGCAGAGATTACCCGTAACAAACAGTCAGACAAAAATTGTAAAAAAAAAAATGGTACATGTATCGTGTATACATACATATGCTTTTATTAAAAGCGGTTTTTTTAATATTACAAACAGACACTCCACTTTTTTTATTTGTAGAGATTTTACATGTACGTTGGTGCAGTGATAGCTTAGGCGACTATTGTCCATGAGGTCTCAGGTTCGTTTGGGTGTTCTCTATGTATGATATATTTGTATTTACAAATAAAAGCATATAATTGTTCTATCAGTCAATCTAGCTTTCATAGTACAAGCTCCACTTAGTTTGAAACTAATAGACGTTTGTAACATCGTTTTTTTAGTATTCAATGTTTAACAAATTTTGTTTCAGCGCCCTCTCGTTCATTGTAGTTAGAACTACAATTGGATGATGTGCACGATCGAAGTATCGGGCTGTTGGTACACCTAGGTGGCACTAGGGGGCGTATTTTATGAAGGATATTTAGTTGACATTATGACGCTTAGAAATAATGAGACATTATCATATGTGTATCATACGATTCTCATTACTTCTTAAATTTGATCTCAAATAAGCAAGGAGTATGGAAGTTGTACGTCCTGTTCTCACATCCCGAAATGTAGTAGGGGAATCATCTAGAATGTTCGATCAAATGTCTATATAGCAGGGTGTATTGCATATTTCTTTTTATTTCTTAAACCTTCTCTCGTTAACTCTGAGGAAGCTTTGCTTACAGTGTACATTAATATTCTTGTTGGTAGTGTTTGTGAGTGTTCAAGTCCCACTGTCTGTGGTAAGTTAACCTCAAAAAGGTTTTTCCTTATTATCTTAATGTATGTAGAATATATTCTCAGGCTATTTAATTTTGTTTATAGGGTCGTTAGATTACCGCATAAAGAATCATACATCTTGCCTGTCTTGTGGTTCAAGATTTGTGCTGAGTACGGTTGACGATTGGCAGCTCACGGCTCACTCCTCAAGACCTATCTGCCCTACCTTGAGGGAAGTTCATATTATATATATGGAAATTAATTATTACTTTTTTACCTAGCACCCACAAGTTGGATCACTGGTGGACGTCTCTTTAAGCTACCTTGAGCTGGAGAGAGTCTACGGCTGACTACCGTGAGTCAGAGAGGTGACCAGAGGGTGGCTATCCTGTGCAGACCAGTCTACAGGCTTAAAGAGTGAAAGAAAAGACTGTATAATTTTATTTTTTTATTTTTAAGACTACCTCTTAAGTTTATTTGTCAATATATTAAATTAATTAAATTACTTAAATCTATATGTAAAGATAGCAGGAATTTGAATAAAAGTTTATTTAAATTGTAAGTTGTCTCTCTGAAGTTTTCCTTGGACCCTCCGCACCCTCACCATAAAATTTTATCTAAATTCTTACGGCGCCCTGAGGTATCATCTTCTATCCTGAGTCGAAACCGGTGAGTTTCCACCTGACAAGTTCAGGGGTTACACGTTGTGTGTCAGATGTCCGAAATATATATTGATTATTATTTTCAAAGCTTTGAATGTGAGTGTGTGTATTTTACAAGTTAGACCTCTATACTCTTGTACCATCTTTAATATTATATCGCGGGTGGGTTGGCTAAAAATCCCTGTCTGAACTATTATAATATGTTTATATATCAAATATTTATATAATTATCATGTTTAAATATTAATATGTATATCCGTGTATGCATTTTATATAGCACTAGCGACCCGCCCCGGCTTCGCTCGGGTGGATTTCAGATGCCCCCGCCGACGACACGATTCGTGCATTTTAAATCTGTAATATCTTCGAATATATTCATTTAAATTAGATACTGTAAAGGGCTATTTTGATCTATATTAAATGCACAATGTATTTAATTTACTTAATTGTATAAGGATTCATTCTGTATTGCTTAAAATCGCTTCGTAAATAAGCCATTATTTCTCGTAAAAAGAAAGGAATAAAAAATGGTTGTTGTGGATTATCCCTAAGAGATAGACATATACCGTCGCGGACTTTTTTGTAGATCTTTTTAAGGTGTATAATACTGTAGTACATTATTTTGATCTATCTCGTAGGGTGCAACCAGCGTTTGCAATGTAAGCGCAAAAAAATGTGTTTATTTGCTACATCACATTAGAAACCTATAGGGACAGAGAAAGCGACTCTGTTTTATACTATGTAGTGATTAATATTATTATTGTTACTTATAAACCGATAAGTCCGCCTTTATAAGACTTATAGACTTTATGCCACATGGTATTATCTCTCAGTCAACCTTGAGTTGGTTCAGTAAGGGACAAGGCAGGTGCCTATCCTATCATACAATTGTAATAAGAAAAAGAGATAAGGGAAGAAAAACTTTAATTTATCGGTTTATAAGTAACAATAATAATATTAATGCTATGTAAAATGCATACACGGATACACGTATTAATATTTAAATATGATAATAAATAAATGATAATTATATAAATATTAGATATATAAACATATTATAATAGTTCAGACAGGGATTTTTAGCCAACCCACCCGCGATATAATATTAAATATGATATATTAAAATACTTTTCATCTAATAAACAGATGGGTGAAGGGCGTTCCTAATCGTATTCTCTACTAATATATTACTTTTTTGTAAATATGTAAGTAGATACATATTATGCATAGAAAACAGTCAAATACCGAAATAAATATTTTCAAATCATACAAATATTTAATCCGACCCGGGAATCGAACCCGAGACCTCAAGCATAGCCTGCAGTCGCATACGCTACCACTGCGCCATCGAGGCAGTCAAAACACCAAAAATCATCCAAGCGCACGATCACTTTGAGTCCTTTGCAGCGAGTTAGTCTCTAATGCACACTAACTCAGAAAGTACCTAAATACTTACACAAACACAAACGTCTAAGCATAGTTAGTCGTAAGCGTGAGCAGAGCAGCGAGCGACACAGCCTTCCCGTCTGAATGCCAACGCACGACTGCCGCCTGCGCCCGCACAGAGACCCGCTGTACTTTTAATTTTGGGAATCGCAATATTGATCATTTTCTTTACAAAATATTGATTGATTTAAATATGAGTATGCCTAGTTTATAGCTAATTCAACCACCAATATTTCTGTGTAAAAATATTTTTTTGCTTCAAAGCCGTTTAAAAGCTTTAGGCAAAAAAGCGAACAAAATAGAGTGTTGTTAAATTTTTTTTTATGGCAATACTATTTATCGTATGTAAAAAATTAAATCTACATATTCTTGCACATGAATCTGCAGTAAACATATATTTTTTTCGAATCTTTTGATGCAGCTGTTAAGGAGGAGTAGTCTTTAGAATGCAACCATTTTTACGCATCTGAAGGGAGGTAGGCCCTTAAAAAGTACTACAAAAAGTCCGCGACGGTATATGTCTATCTCTTAGGGATAACCCACAGCAACCATTTTTTATTCCTTTCTTTTTACGAGAAATAATGGCTTATTTACGAAGTGATTTTAAGTAATACAGAATGAATCCTTATACAATTAAGTACATTAAATACATTGTGCATTTAATATAGATCAAAATGGGCCTTTACAGTATCTAATTTAAATGAATATATTTGAAGACATTACAGATTTAAAATGCACGAATCGTGTCGTCGGCGGGGGCATCTGAAATCCACCCGTGCGAAGCCGGGGCGGGTCGCTAGTCAATGTATAAAATTATAATAAAAAAAAAAACTTAAAAATATAAATTACCTACATAAAAAATTTAGAAATCTATATTTTTATGCATGACCTAACTGATGTATTAGAAGATCAACATTCTATTGACGGATCAAGAAAGTCGTATGTAAACGAATGATTTCAAAAATATTAAATTGCGCCATCTTGTTGGCAATAATGACAACTCATTTGTTATCCTTAAAACTTAAAAACTGAAATAACTTTTAACAAAAAGTTCTAAAAATCTGGGAATTTAAAAAGTCTATGATATGACCAGCCAAATAAATACAAAAACAATTCCTGCCATGAGATACGAATGGCTGTACAAATTCCCATATAAACCTGCCATTGTCCGTTTCAGAAACAGCAGTGTACCTATATAGCAGAAAACTATATATTTTTTATTAGCTTTCTGTTCATTGTGTATTTCCGTAAATATGTTTATTAATTTATTACCCTTTGCTAGCTCCCGATTGTACTAGGATTTAATCTGTTTTCTGTGTTGGAATGGAAGGTGCCCTAATGATTTAAATTAGTTACTATTTACTACGAGGTTATAGTTTCCGCGAAGGTTATGTACAGCTTGATAAATAAGTGACAAACAAACTATGAAGAAGAAACATCGAGCTGATTTTTAGGGTTGCCTACCTCAAATAGAAAAAAATGGAACCCATAAAAGATCACTTTTGTCCGTATGTCTGCCTGTCAAGACCCTTTATTTCGGGATCGTGTGAAGGAATCATTTTCAATCACAGATGGATGACTTAATTAGTAAATAGATTTTTTGCTAATAACAAGAGTTATAAACTCTTTTGCAAAAAAACTGACACTTAAGCAAAGAACTATTTTAAAGTTACTATTAGTTTGTTTGACAATTTTAGGTATTGTTATCCTCAGAGTTTTATAAATTAGGAAGGAATAGTTTTCATCAGTTTTATCATAACATTTTGATTAAAGTATTGAGAAATAATGTTTAAGCTCAAAACATTATTATTGTACCTGCTCGCTAAATAAAAATGAAACGCGTTATTTTCTTTGTTTTTCTTGAATACATTAAAAGCAGATAAAAGTTTAGTATTGAGTGTTGACCCCCTCTTGCTGAAATCACCACTTGCATTCGTCTGGGCATGCTAGCGAGTATATCTTTTATGGTTTCTTATGGAATACGTTCCCACTCTGCGGTAATCACATTCTTTAGCTCTCTGATGGTCTGCGGATCTCACTCGTCGCTTCAGAACGTCCCAGACATGCTCTATTCTATGGGATTGAGGTCCGGACTTCTAGCTGGCCAGTCCAAACGACGAATTCCGATTTCTAGCATATACGCTTCCACATCGCCAGACCGGTGGGCGCGAGCGTTGTCGTCCATAAAAATTGAGTTTTCGCCAAGAGCGGTTAAAGCGGGTTTTGCATAAGGAATTAGAACTTCCATTATGTATCGGTGTCCAGTCAGTGTACCGTTTTCGATGAAGACTAACTCCGTACGATCCATAGAATTTATTCCTGCCCAAAACATAACAGAGCCCCTTCCATAAGGTGTGATTTCTTCAAAACATGCCTCTGCAAAGCGTTCTCCTCGTCTACGTAGCACTCGCCGACGTCGGTCTTCACCATGCAGAGATATCCTGGCTTCATCGGAGAACAATACCCTATCCCAGTCTTCATGAGTCCATAACACAATATTTCGAGCGAAGCTAAGCCTGGCAACTCGATGTCCACGGAGTAATTTAGGGTCGCGTGCCGGGCGATGACTGCGTATATTAGCAGCGAGAAGCCTCCTCCTGACCGTCCATAGACTAATTTGCACAGATTTGCCATTTCTCAACGCTTGACTAACTAGAAAACGATCATCCCGTAGTTCGGTACATGTCTTTCTGCCAGAACCAGGCCTTCTCTTGACGGAACCGGTCTCTTGATAGCGCTGCCAGGTCCTTTGAACCGACTCACATTTAGCCTCTGAGCCACGAAGCATTGGCTGCAACCTTCTTCAAGCAGCGCAATAATTTTGCTCGCTTTTATCACTTTATCTACCATTTTCGAGATTGCTAAACAGCAATAACAATACTTTTAAATGTCAATGACATCAGATAATTTAATAAAAATTGACAAAAAGTTAATTAGAGTCGATATTAACTATAGAGAATTCGCGCCACACAAGTAGTTAAAAGTTGTTTTCTTTGAAAACCAGGCTCAGTCAAAAATTTGAATTTGGAATGTACTCTTTTAAACATTATGGCACTTTTATATCTGGCCAGTAACATGTTCGAGTTATTAAAACCTTTTTGGTATTTTATTTTTTTCAGCCAGGAGTGTGCGTGTGAACTGAGGGACCATAGTTATATTTTTGTTTGAAATTTTTATAAGATTTAGTTGTAGGCTCAAAACAATTGTAGATCAAATATGAGAATTTAAAAAAGATATGTTAAAAACTACAGCCCTTTAAGTGTGGTCCCTCAATCCTCACATACCATCAGCCGGATCTCGGCAAGTATGTAAAACAATAAGGTATTGTGACTCCAGACATTTAGTAGAGAATTTGTAAAGATATATACTAAAATAACTGAGCACAAATCATCAACGATTAAAAAATACAACGACTATTCTGTGGTCCCTCAGTCCACACACGAAAGATTTTGTTATACTGAATATTGCCACATCAACGGAACAAAATCTTTATTTTCTTACATAATGTTTTAGAAAAAGTCTAATAGCAATTTGTAAAAAATAAATTAAAAAAAAATATCGACGCACTTTGAAGATATTTATAATTAAAGCTGGTCCCTCAATCCTCACGTTCTAAAACATACTTGCATGTCTAGCTGCTAGACGACTAAAGTATCACAAAGTGTAGTGTATTAAACTTTTTGTAAAAAGTTTCTACAAAATAATAGGTATCTAAAATTGTGTGTATCTTACCTCTAAAATCAGATTATAGCATTTCAGTGATCTTATGAACAGATATACGAGTAGTGTGACCACACAATGAAACAAAATGTAGACTACCAATATAATTTTTATTTAATAGTCGAAACCCAAGGTTGTACGGTTGATTTAGTGTTATGTTACATTACGTATCTTAACAAAGCATGAAATAAAGTAGCTTTTAGACGCTTATCACCATTTAGGCTATGTTTCAAGGAAGCTTTATGTACTTATAATACCCCAGTATTTTACAAACCATTATGGTAACATAGTGGTATTATTTATACTGCTCAGTTTTATACGTTCTATTAACACATAAAATTTAACATTTAAAAACACAGGATTTTGTAAAATATTTACATTATTACATTTTTTATTACATTATTACAATTACAATACAATACATTTTTTATTACAATTACATTATTTATATTTGTAAATATTTTAATTTTAATTTACCTATATTTTTTTTATAAATAAAAAAAGTTTTGTTTAATCACCTTTAGGTAAATCAACGACAAACAATTTCCAATTTGGTAAACTTGAAGAACTTAATTTCGCTTGTAGATATCCCTAACTGAAATTTTGCTTTGTCTGCTGTCTGCTAACTTCAGGGTCATAAATGTAAAGCATAAAATATAATAACCGTGGTGATGAAAGCATAAACTGTAGTATAGTACGTGTGGTTGTAAGGCCTACTTAGTATACTAATCGCCTCGAGAACTGGCATTGCGTGAAACTTCTACTTATTTAGTTCGGCTTATCTTCGCTAGATGTCACTGATGTATGTTTTGTTTTAAGAATCTCGTCAGCTTCCTAATTAGATTGTATTGACAGACGCTAACATTTTACCACCACCATTTTTCTCTTTGGGTTTTATTAGCATTAATAATTTGTTAGTTTAAATTTAGTTGTTAAACCATGAATTAGAAACGGATTATTTGAGAACATTCACAAATTACTTGCGCTAGATTTCATTACGTAAAATAATTATTTAATTTTCATTAAATTTAGAAAATAAAACATTTCGTGAGTGGCATTAATTATAAATATTATTTATGAATGCAAACTTGCAAAAAGCTTTATTCAAAATCATTTATAATTTATTATGAACTCGTCACTAAGGATAGTGTAGGTGTACGGGAAGTTTTTTGTTTTGGAGAGAAAAATCATTTTATGTCAGATCTTGCTGTATCTAGGGTTACAAACAATTGGTAATTCGAAAACCAGCTTGCCTACGGTTATCTGGTAAATAAAATGTTATATGAACTTAAATACTTATACATACAAATGCATCATCTATGTATGTAGGTATGTTTATTGTAAGTTTATGATGTGAACGATTCTGCATATCATGTTACTATTAAAATACTTGCTGTTCGTAGGATATGACGTTCAAATTAGTTCCCAAGAAAGGAAATAGAAAATATATTTAGTTTAAATTCCATTGAAAACTTGAAGAATATTTAAATTCTGCTTAGGTTAATCGTTTTATTATTCCTTTTTTCGCTCCACAACCCAGTAGTTGACTTGTAGAGAAAGATCAAGTTGGTACTTGCAAGATTAGGTATATTATGCTGTAAACTAAGCCCTGAAGTATAACTGCTCTCGGAAAAACCATTCTTCAGTTATTTATATTTTACTAGCTGACCCCGCAAACGTTGTTTTGCCATAAAAAATTGGGGTATATAAAATACATGTTGGTCGATTCTCAGACCTACCCGATATGCACACCAAATTTCATAAAAATCGGTCCAGCCGTTTCAGAGGAGTATGGCAACTAACATTGTGACACGAGAATTTTATATAGTATAAGATTTATTTAATTTTCTTATTTACCTTTTTCTTTAACTGACTTCAAAAAAGAAAGGAGGTTCTCAATTCTACCGTATATATAGGTATATTTTTTATGTGTCTTCGCTGATAATTTCGTCGTTTTTAAACTGATTTTGATGATTCTTTTTTAATGGAAAGGATATATCCCAACGGTGGTACCATGATAAGGACATTAATATCTGATGATGGCATCCAAGAGAAAACGAGTCGAACCTTGAAGTCGGTTTTTGTTTAAAAAAATTCCATTGAAAAAGAGAGTCTTATTAATAAGTATACCTAAGCTGTATATGACTACTGACTACAAGACTATGTATATAAGACTAAGTACTGACCTGTCCGCGAGATGCTTCGTTCCTGTTCCCACTTGAGAAAGCAGGTTTTCCAAAGTCATCTCTGCTGTCACCTTAGTCAACACACTGTCAACGAATGTCAAGCTTTAACTGACATAAATGCGCTGGTGCTCTTGGATGCATAGTACGCTCTACTTGGTTCGCTTGGGCTATTATGCGAAGTTAATATAACGGTATTTTTATGTGATTTTCTAGAAACCATACATTTTTATGTTGTCTCCGATAACTACCCTTTATAAGCTGCTCTTGTAACAGTAAATAAAACAATGATTACATATTAAGGTTTATTAATTTACATCACAAACACACAAGGACGTCCTCAATCACTCAGTCGCACAAAATATACATAAATACTAACTATTGGTGATATAAATATTTTATATCACATATAACTTTTTACATCAGTCGTCAATTATCGGGAAACTGGCGGAATTTCATCGTTTATACAATAAACAATGTGCCAATTACTCAAAATATTAAATACATTATTCATTTCTAAGGGTTCACGGAATAGACTGTTATAAAACTGTAAGATATTCATAAACTTGTAAAACAATTACTCTTTAACATCTAAAATAAGTTAAATAAATAAATAATTTAAATTATTATTTAAACACTAGTTGACGCTGTTTTATCAGTGCGATGGGATTCGTTTTGAGCACAACGTATGCCGACTTAATTCATGGCGTTACTACTAATACTCATATGCATCACCCACCTTATAACTGTTTCTGACTACTTTAGCACATTCTGCATGTGCTCTCTGTTGAGAATCTTACTTTTATTATTATTGAAAACTGAGAATGAAGAATTTGTCTGAAAAATCTAAGAAGCAAAACTTTGGAAAAAGCAACTCATAAGATTTGTTATCACTAATTTTGAAATCGCACTAAAAATATTTTGGCGGATTCTTCTGTTGGCATTAAACTTCATTGCACTGCAAATACATCTGGCGACAATCAACTCCTGAGCGTCCTCGACGTCCCGCTTCGTAGAAATCTTCAAATGTGCCACCAGACTGTCGTTCAAGGACAAAGCTTGCTGCATAGCTATAAAAAAGATTTAGATATAGTATCTTATACGTTCGTCGTCAAATTAATAATACTCTAATTTTACTCACGTTCCAAACTGACAGAAGACACTCTTTGGACCGATGTCATCAGAACACTCGTTATTGGCGTCGCAAACATACTTTTGCAGACATTTGTCATCATTTGTACCGAAAGATCTTACGTAGGTTTTAAGCATCGCAATACCAGCGAGCGCAGCATCACTGACTGAGTCTTTACGACCCATGGATCGAGCGGTAAGCGATCTATGAGAGAACGAGGTCTTCAGAGCGTCCAGAAGATTTACAACGATGTTTATGAACTGTGGAAAAGAAATCGTCATATTAAAAGTTTCTGACAAGAAGATTTCTTGAAGGTCTTAGGAATGATATATCAATATCCACATGAAATATGACAGGTATGATAGATAATAGTGATAGTCTGCATATATAAAAAAGGATAAGGAAGGGTGGACAGCGTACCTCTCCAGCCTGCTTTGCCATGGAGGCGACCTGGTCGGGATCTTTTGCACCGAGCACCGTCGACAGAACCGCAGCCAATATACCCTGAAGCAAGCGAGAAGCAATACCGTCTCCGTAACCAAATCTTACTATTTACATTACAGTTATAGGAAAAACCTCAAGGAAAAAATAATGAAAATGCATTTTATAATATAAGTAAGAAGATATTGTGTGGTAACTTTCTCTGAGGTTATCCCGGTCATGACTGTACTAGTTATTTCTAGTGAATTACGGCATTCTAATAACTACTGTATGGATGCCTTGCAGCCTGCTACATGTGAGGGCCAACTCATATGGTGCTTTTTACACTTAGTGATTCTAGAATTTCTAAATGTCAATGAGTATCTACAAAAAGAGGTTAGTGTATAAGTATGGATAAATAAATATTTATCTTTGCTTTTGTACATATTATTATTATTATAAATTCAAGCTCATACGCAGTGTATACCGGAAGTTGTTTTTTTTTCAAATTGTTAAAATATATATAAGAAAGTTAAGGAAGTTTAATTAAAAATGACATAGCAAGTACCTGCATCGGCGATGAACCATTGTCTACTTTATCAATACCGTCGTTTGCTGCCCCTCCGCCTAAAATGGCTGTTAAAATTTTAAGACCCATAGAGAATAGGTTAGCCCAAGGAGAAGGCGACACGGAGTCTGTATCGAGGTTGTCACTCTTGTTAGGTCCAGTCGTTGCTGGATTGAAAATCATTTGCATTAGCATACCTGAAATATTTAATAATATTTAATAAATTTTATAGTCAATAAATAAATTACCCTTTTTTATTTGTAGTTTGATTAAAAACACATACCGAGCATGTTCGACCAGGAGAATCCACCATCGGAAATTGAATTAGTTTGAATTTCATCAATGTCGTCTAAGGCAACTTTTTTCAACGCGTTAGGTTTTTCGGCAAATTTACGTTCCTGAGCTACTTCTGCTTGAGCAGGTAGCGAGTTGCTGTAATACTGTGGACTGTGTGTTCGTACACTACTTGTCGCCTGAAAAGAGTAAAAAAGTTTGAATAATACATTTCAAAAATTGCCTTGAGAGCAGGGACGGCAGTGTTATAGTAGTTCCGATCACAATCATGCGATCATTATTTAGGTACTCTCAATTTGCCTTAATAATTTTTCATGTCTAAGCACCTCACTCAGGGCTTTGATGAACGACTTCTAAATATATAAAAGTAAGCAATATTATAAGCTAGATGCTCCAATAACTCAAATACCTGTGATATGAGCGGAACATGCTGGGGGTACGCTAATGTGTGGAGAATCGTTGAAGAACTGATTAACGCCAGAAGCGCCCAGCCTGCCACCTTGTGATGCATCTGTGAAAAGAAAATATTTATTTATTAGTATCACACCAGCGATTACATGTGATGATTATAAACAATACTTATCATTACTTGGCAATATTATTTTTGTTGCTAAGTAATGCCTTTTACCCAAAACAAACATGCACCACATGCATGCGTATATAATATTCATTTACGCACAGAATAAAAATAATTGTACTCTAGCGCAATGGACGTCGCTCGATTAGAAAGTGTTCTGATGAGTGATTCCAGCGAAATTATTGCCTGTTTTTAGAGTTGCTTAGAAAGTGGCTCCTCGCGTCGCCTTCTCAGTATTTTTACGAGGATGCCAGTCTTTAATTAGAGGATGTTTGTGTTGGTAGACACTTTTTTATCAGTCCCGGCTATAAAATGTAATTAGTAATAATAACTGATATTGATTTAGATTTAAGTATGTAGTTTTCTAAATCTGTATATATTATATAGAGTTGACGCCTGTGAAGGCTAACTTATGACTTAATATTACATAAACATGTTTGGAGTAAGGGTTTGGATTCGTCGCTATCCGGCGTTGAAGTATGTTACAGGCATGTCCGACTGCCATCGAATGCAGGTGACCCGGTCTTTGGTAACTGTTGTTCGGATGTCACCTCTTACCATACTTAATAAGGTGCTAGTTATATAAATTGACGTAAATTTTCACCGTACGCTAGTCACAAAACGACGAGAAACAGTCTACTTTCTTCGACCGATAAATACGTGGTATTTACACACGCTGTATAATGCAATATTTAAACACGCATGCCAACACCGATGTGTTAGTTTTCGGTTTATTCGATGTGTTAGTTTTCGGTTTATTCGATGTATTAGCTATCAATAACGATATTCTATATATATACTTATTCAATAAATACTTTTCTACAAGCCGTGGAAACGAGTATCAAGTGTTGGTTATTATATGTTACTGGCCGACGACGGGGCTATACCGGTCGACGGTGATAGCAGGTCCATCGTTATTCTCTCTGTAGAAATTTCTTGTTGCAAAACTTGTGTTGCCATTTTTTTTATGAATGTTTGTTGTTGACTATTACTGGTAAACCGCTATGTACCCAAGCTATTTATATAACGACGATGACTACTTTATTGACAATATTGCCACTATAGAGAACGGATTACTATTTTTTTTAAAAGAATAACACATTTTCGCATTACAGTATCTAACAGCTAGATATACAGGTCCAAAAATCAATTTCCGGCTTCACATTTTGATAACGGTTATTTTTCTAGAGTAAATTGATTGCTGTAAATATCTGGTTGATTTTGAGGTAACCGCGCTCCCATGACCCAGTAACCCTTCGCTAGCGCAGGTGACTGAACTTGACGCTGTAACGAGAAACTAACCTCACTTTCGTTACGGATCTTCACGTCCGATATGGCCTACATTTATATGCATTAGTAATATGAAATCTAATTCGCTATTGAAATCCACATTATTGTCAGTGTAAGAAGTGCCTACGTACGTATAATGCTAGTTGGGGTTTTGATAATTTGATTATTTTTTATGGTACATTTACTATCATTACTGCGTCGTCTAGTATAGGTATAAGTCATCTTTACTATTTTATCCTTCTTAACCCAAACGTCTCTACGGGATAGTTTGAATTGATTTTTGATCTCCTGTTTCCTGATATTTAGTAGGTACTTAAATCAAAGTTACCACTGCTCCCCTTGCTTATCAAAAGGTCCATCTATGGACACACCAATAGCTGAGTGACTTTTTTGCGTTTTTAACTACCTACTTACATGTGACGCCTCTGGTGTCTCAATTGCAAACTTTTATATTACACTAGATTATGATATGAATTATATTAAAAGGGAGTTGTATAAGTATTATATTGTTGTATATTTAAGTCTAGTAGAAGAAAAAGCAATTGATGCAATCCTTCCATTTTCCTGTCGGATGAAATTTAAGCATAATTACATTATCTATTAACGCAGAACGACGCGACGCGAGGCGACTTGGCTAGCAAACATGGCGTAAGGTGAAAGCCGCTCGGTCCGGTCGCGTGTGTGCCACTGTCGTGCAAGGTTAACGTTTTTCTAATTTTGGTGTTTGGACTTAGAACAGCTATTACGTTGTGACCAGCACCTAACTTTCATCGGAAATTCACCGGAGATAAATGAGTGAGAAGTAAATTTCACCAGTAATTTGACAGTTTTCCTCTTGTAGCATGCGTTGTTGCATGTATATTGATGCATTTTCTTTATACTAAGTTGTAATATGAGTGTATGATACACTCGAACGATATTTTATACTTATAGTATCAGTTAGATAAGTTGAGCTTTTTGTTTACTTTCAAGTCTATAAATGAGCTATCTACGGATTCTATTCTTTAACGCGATATTTTCGAAATAATGTTCAGACGAACTGTTATATTTTTATTTAAATATAAGCACAGATAAAGAGATTACTAAAACGATTTCTCCAAATATTATATTCTTTATATAATATTAATTATACTTCTTGGTCCAACTTCCGCATTTTTTGACTTTTTAGGCTGCTCGCGGTCCGGTCCAGCGTGCATGCACTTTCTATTCGTCCACCTAACTATCCACACTACACATGCGTGTTCTGTACACGGATGTAAACGTGCGAAAAAACTTGTAATAAACATTAATGTTCATGACAATATATCGTGAACCATAAATATTGAATTGTGTTTGTGAACTGTACGCATACAAAACTACATCTAACGGAATTTTAATAAGCTTTGAATAATCCTAATAAAAATCTACATATCATGGGTCTAGCTTATTATAGCTGTAACATAATAATGATGAGCTATACCTAGTGATGTTCCATAACCAGTGGCTGGTAGACGCAAGCGCACACACCGTTACTGTGCTTTCAATGCGGATCAATCGTACGGTACACCTGACTCAAGATGCACATATTGGATTCGGGTCGAAACCTACTTACAAACAGCGCCATTCATGTTTAACATCCTAATAACGTTTGAATCAACAGTGAAACTTTTAAACCGTTTTGTTTGGTCTAGCTAAACTATTTCGTTAATTTGGATATTTTTTTTACAACTATACATCTTTCAAAACTTGCATGGTTTTAACCTGAGGTTGACTTTGTAAAACGACAGAACTACTGCTAAGAATAGCTCTTTATTATTTCATCAACCTATTATTTAAAAAAAACGTTGTTATGTGCTGTTTTAACATATTTAATTCAAGAAATCTATATATACACACAAACTTGTAAAGAAAAGAAAGTAATTTCACTACAGGTACATTTTTATAGGGCTCGATGGCCGGTGCCAAGCCACGCCGTGGGTGATGTGCCGGTATGTAATTTTCGTTTTAAAATGATTTCGATTACCCAACGACGCCGGTGAATGACGAGATTGCCTCTCACGTCTGCCAACAACTTTCACTTTAAAGTTTTTTTGAGCATGAATGTATCAAGCATTTCGTTGTGAGATGACGACAGAGATTAATCACCGCTGTGAAGTCATTACTGGGTTTCATTTTCGTTTTTTACGATTTTGCATTCAACGGAAGATAAAGATCTAAAAACCTTTATTTTGAAAACACAGCTAACTTACAAAAGAAACAGAGTTTTGTATTGAAATTGTTTTTGCGCCTTTATTAATTTCATTATTAAACTTATTGCATATTTTGTGACGGAAAGTATCAGATTTATCTCAGATTTCTTTTCGATCTTTTTAGATGTGTGAAAAGAACACAGATAAGTGCGAGTTTGATAAATCCCACTTATTCGCGTTCATTCTAATTATTCATTCCATAACTCACCCCAACGTTTTGGGATAATCTTTTTAATGTAGTAGACATTTATATGATGACATAACCTAATCCGTAAATACGTACTGTAAAATAGGAGCACACTACGTATTGGAGTTTGCGAGAAACTCAGCGATGGGACCAACGACGGTCGGCACGCAAGATTATTGGCCATTCCGATCGCAGCAGCTTTCCTCGCCACTTTCAACATAGCGCCGGCGCACGTTCCAAGACTTTTAATTACTCAGGAACCTGTCACCGAGCATCATATACAACACTCTCCTGACTTCAAGTTTTACTTCCTCTCATTCAGCTATAAATCACAACGTTATTATAAATATGACGAGTCTGAAACAATTCTTTATAACAAAGAAAAATACTGATAAATCTTGTGAATCAAACGTGTTTGCAAAAAAGCAAAAAAAAAAACATAAATAACATACATTTTGCTTTTACCCTTGCATTTTAGGTTTGTATTGCTCAAAATTTTGCTGATTTAAAAGCATGAGTAATCTAGCTTGTTTACATTGACATTGATGCAGCCAATACGAGGAAGAATTAATCGATTGTAACCGGAAGACGATATCTTTCTTTCTGTTGACTTTCTATTTGTGTGGACTCGAATATTTTCCTCTATAAATAGGTTTACTTGCTCTATTATATAATAAAGCAATTATATTAACTATGAAACACTTTATTAAGTAGCATGTGTTAATACAGATTTGAAACGCTGCTTATTGTACACTTATGTAAAGAAATTAGTTACTCAAGAATATTTTGTGTTTGTATTCTTTACATGCTCCGTAACGAATATAAAGATGTGAAAATTTACCTACACATTTTAGAAAGCGAAGTTTCTTATGATGTAAATATATATGAGTAAGACGGAGAACTATGTATTATGTGAAATACTTGTATAACTGTGAAATTGGTGAGATTCGTCCTTACATTAAGTTTCATTTAGCTGATTTCTGTTACTTTTATTTGTGTTATGTTTACTCTCTTAAACAATAAATTTAGGATAAGTTGTATTTTTTTTATTCCTATATGTCCTTTTCCTAGATAGATTTAGTTCTCCATAGATTTAGTAAATCTATTTTATAAGTTTTAGCAATAAATTAAAAAAAAAACATACGAAGATAATAAATACTTATAGTAAGACTGTAACAGTTTCTATTAAGTACTATGAAAACTCCAGGTAAAAACAAACAAATAATATCTTAAAACTAATAAACTTAAATTCTTTTAAAACGTTCTCATTATTACAACTCATACTTTAATTTTTTGGTCTATTTCCCACACTTAATTATATAAGAGTGGCAAATGAAATATATTGAAATTAAAAAAAAAAACGAAAAAAATATTGCATTTCACAGCAATTTCGATACAATTTTGTTTATTCCCTTGATGTAAATAAAAAAATAAAAACAAAATGACATAAACAAACATTTTGTATGACCAAATCACTTGTGAAACACATTATATATAATTTACGCGTCACGTGGGCACTTGCAAGTAGCGTCCTGTTCAACTTTCACATGATTTTCACGATCACTTAAAAATATTCCACTGCTTATGGTTTAGCCCTTCAGAAAACCTCTTACCTTATCTGGATTTTGGAGGTATATCACTGTAACACTAATTCACGTTATCTTCCAACGAAGTAGCTTTATTTACACCGGTGAAAGTGCCTGTTGCTTGTGCGAGAGTTTAACTTGCAATGAGTGTTGCGCCTTGAACTTCACTATATATATATAATGACCCAGTTGTTGAGGCAGCGGGCTAACTGTGCTAGTCAGTACGTATGTTTGTTTGTCCAACCTGTTTTCATCCCGTTGTACCAATCGCTCCTGACTAAACCTTGTCAAGGACATTCAGTTATCGAAATGAATACAGCGTCTTCTCTCTTTGTAGAAATTACTACAAGTACTTTGGCAGTTAAAACAGTGAATTAATTTTTTTTTTTTGTTACAGGTACTGCAAGATATTTCAAATCAGGAATATTTCATAGGACTGATTTTGAATTTGCATATTCTTACGCGAACTAAATATTAACTTCTTAATTACTGCAATTTGTTGTACATGGTCCAATTATAAATTATAATTCGTTCTAGAATAAATTCTATAATGTATTTATTCCACTATTATTATTAAGTTTAATCCTGACCGGTTTCGCCTTATTATGGCATTATCAAAATCATATAACAAACCATCCAATATTTTCATATAACCTTTGATAATAGTATAGGTAAGGCGAAACCAGTCAGGATTAAACTTAAAAAAAATAATGGAATAAGTACAAGTGAGTTTAATTCTAGAATGTATTTTAACAAGTTCCATCAAGTGGCGACAGAGATCTAGAGAATAAATTGCATAATATTATAATTATTTAGAAAATCATAATTTAATAGGTAGTTTATTGTTGTTTTGCAACAACAAAATCAGTTCTATGTCAGGTAATATAGCTACAGTGGTAAGTATTTTATTTTTAAAGTGCCCAATGGAGAAAAAAAAGTAGGCAAGGCTGGCTCCAAACTGTGAGCTTTGAAAGCAACCAGAAAGATCATTAAGATGAATGATGATGACCAGAGAAGCAGACCGAGCACCTAATTTAAATTGTTCTACCTTTTTAGGATATATTTATCGTTTGTTTTTATTAAAGTTTTAAAGACAGACGGCGTCAAACATGTAGAATGACAGAATAAAAAAAGCGGCCAAGTGCGAGTCGGACTCGCCCATGAAGGGTTCCGAAGCAGCAAGTAACATAATATAAAAGTTTCGAATTTTTTGTTGTGAAATATTTTTTTTGTTGCCAATCGAATTATCTACAACTTTTTCTAATAACTATTAGTCGTAGAACCAAAAATACTAACGTTATAACTGTTATAAGCGAAAAAATATAAAAGAATTCGGAAAAAAAATATGTAAATGATCAGAAAGAAAGTTATAGCGATAACCGATATAGTGAACCGATTCACTGTGTACCTTATGATCCTGGTTCACTGTTTCTTGAAGTGTAATTTTAATTATTTTTATGTTTTAGGATGCCAAGGCAAAAAGATAGGGAGCTGAAGATAGGAAAAAATACAAAAGATGACATGATGTCAGCTTTACGTATGGTAGGAAATAGGAACTCCATTAGAGCGGTGGCAAAAGCTAGCAAGATCCCATATTCTACATTGCGTCGTTACGAGGAAAACAAAATAAATCATGGAACAGTGATCACAAAGTTTGTCTAATGCTGCAGGCTGCAGCTACTACAAGTTTCGTTGTAGTTCGTTTTAACTTTGATCGATGTTTTAATAATAGTGTATTTTTTTGCGGTTTACCATTTATGACGTATTAGAAAAAAACTACTTACGAGCAGATTCCCTAGCGGCAAGTCGCAGAACTAACGTATGACAGATAAAAATACGTATACACGTTACCATTCCACTTTTAATATACTGTTCACCCTCACGAAGTGGTCTTATAGTATTTTTTACTACTTCTTAGACGTCTATCAATGAAATCATTGTAGAAATAATTTAAAATAACAATGCACTCGCTCTGTATATTAAACTGTCAGGTAGAAGTATCTGTCATACGTTAGTTCCGCAAATGGCCACTAGGGAAATCTTCTCGTTACCAATATCTCGTTCAAACCAATTTTCGGTGGAAGTTTGCATGGTAATGTACATCATATATTATTTTTAGTTTTATCATTCTCTTATTTTAGAAGTTACAGGGGGGGGGGGGACACATTTTACCACTTTGGAAGTGTCTCTCGTGCAAACTATTCAGTTTAGAAAAAAATTATATTAGAAACCTCAATATAATTTTTGAAGACCATCCATAGATACCCCACACGTATGGGTTTGATGAAACAATTTTTTTTGAGTTTCAGTTCTAAGTATGGGGACCCCCAAAATTTATTGTTTTCTTTTTATTTTTGTGTAAAAATCTTAATGCGGTTTACAGAATACATCTACTTACCAAGTATCAACAGTATAGTTCTTATAGTTTCAGAATAAAGTGGCTGTGACATGCGGACGGACAGACAGACATACGGACGGACAGATAGACAGACATGACGAATCTATAAGGGTTCCGTTTTTTGCCTTTGGTACGGAACCCTAAAAAATAATACACCAATCTAGAATTAATTTAAAAAAAGGCCAGGATCAGGCGATTGTTTCTCCCAATTTTAACATCGTCATGGTACATTTACCTACGCATATCTACCATAATATACATACCTAAGATATACAAAGTTACGGTTACAATAATGTTATACATAAATATGTAAAACTGTAACCGAATAATGAATACAAAGAAATAATATCGATATTTCTAAAGCATTGCATAATGTAATAATCGATTACTTTTTTTATTGCACGGGCCTGCCAAAATGACGCTCTGCATAATGGAAATCATAAGCAGAATCCAAGAGTGGTGATCATTATACTGAATGCGAATGCAGACAATGCAACAATGCAGCATGGTGACCCACACCATGGCAGCCTAGTGATGCTTCTGCATCACTGGGCCTCCGGTCTCGCACTCACCAACGGAACACGACAGCACGAACGCTGTCATTTTACGTTGATCTTCTGTGCGAGTGTATTACCGCCACGGTCGAGCCGGTCCGTTCGTGCTGAGATCAGCGTGGCTCTACTACCTATAAAGTAAAAAAAAATGACCCCCTCTCTATTCTTCAATGTGTAACTTACTGTACAACTTACTTTCAAAAGCTTCTAAAGAGACTTACTTTATTCTAACTGTACTGGGTTTATCGGTCTGATGATAAAACAGTGCAGAAGTATATGGGAGGAATCTCATAGCTTAGATATCCAAAAATAGAACTATTGGCATAGAAAAAAAAAACGAAACAGAAGTTTTATTGTTGTCTGTATTGTTTCACATTTTTAGATGCACATATCTACACATGATCAGCGCAAAAATAATTTTCCTTCTCAAGTTGCTGCAACTTTTTGTCGAAAACACAAAAAAATGCCTAATAAAATATTTTCATTAAACTACGAATTTTTAAGTCGACTTAGAATGTCTGTTTATCGACATAATATGCACAAAATATGACATGCTTCTAAGCTTGCATGGAACTAAATTGTGGCATTTGTTTCCCAGTAAAGTTGATGTGTCTCGTGGAAACAGAAGCGGGTAACGTCTCAATTGAATGAGCTAGATTCTGGCATTGCTTCTCACGCCGTCTAAAGTACTTGTTGACTGCAGTCACTAATCACTTAATTATATAGGCATGGTCACACTGAATCCACGCTCCGTGTGTACTAGTTTTATGTTTATTTAAAGAGAATACCATGGTAAAAAGTATTTTCGTTATGGCACAGTAAAAACTATTTGAGAGTACTTATAAAAACTCTTAATAGTACCTACTGCAGCACGGCAACAATTTAGTTCCATGCCAGCTACAAGTAGGTACCTACTATAGTTATGGTTATGGAATCAGGATCGAAGGACCAAATATTCCCGCCTAGGATATTTTTAAAGGGTGCTGCTGCTATTGTTGTCGAATATAATGACCAGTATATCAGAGACAGTAGTTAATACACCAAAATCTATTCTTATGAAATAACCTTGCAATTCATCGGCGATTTGTGTTAGATGTCCGAAATATTTATTTATCAATCAATATCTCGAATATAAATCGTGGTATAAAAATGTCAAATGGAGTAACAAACAGTCTTCTCAACTATCTGGCAGTATCGTGCAGATCGTGTTATTTGATAACATATTCTTTAACTTTAGATAGTTAAAACAGAAAAACCTTTATTCATTTTACAAGCATAAAACCATTATACACATGATTTCGTAGTTTCCGTTTCTATAAAAATTTTAAAATACATAGAGATTGAATAAACATTTATGTAATCACGTGATACATAATTTATTAATAAATGTGATCTACATAGAATATATACTTTAATGAAGTGGGATTTTTAGAGCGTTTTACAGAATTGTATATATAATTAATAAATAGATAACACTAGTCACAAGATTTAAAGTTTATTGAAACAGGAAGTGACATTGTTAGAAATTTAACGTCATTGTAATGGCAACATTTTTGATTGTCATTTTTCTTGTTTGACGTTTTGACGTTGACAGTAGTACTATTGAGACGCTTGGAACGGTCAAGCAAGGCTTTGTGAAAAAAAAGCCGTTTAATTGTAATTTAGCTAATTGTCGATAAGACTCGATTCCTTTAGTGGTTTACCGTTGTGAGTGGTCTGGTTTGGACTCGCGAGTTTTAGTAGTCACGTTCAAATAGGCGCGATCCGCGATAGCTTAATACGAGTGTATTGTAATTCGAATATCTTGGAGGTTGTTTAGCACTTTGGAGCATGTATGTGTGAACGCGGCAAGACAAACGGCAGTGGGGTACCTTATCAACGGCCGACGAGATCAAGGACATCACGCAACTCCAGTAAGTGCTTGATGCATTAGTTTAGAATAAGAACACGGTGAAACAGCCGTCAGTTCATTGCTCTCTCCAGTGACATAGTTAGCGATTGAATGACTTACTCATGGGCCTAAGACATTGCAAATTTCACAAGGTGATCGCTGCATTGGCGAGAGAATTGATCAGACATGATGATATGAGTGAACAAGATGTGTGGTTCTTGTTAAAAAATATTATCAATTAATGTATGTACATACATAATTCATTCGTTGATAAAGATCATTTGCACTAATTGAAACTGATTGTGTACACCTACAACTACCGCTGTTACCTGCATACATGTACATACATAGGTTGCTTGGGCGAAATTACTGTTATCAATAAGGCCGTCCATGGTACTTTATAATTAAGACATAAAACAGGACCAAAAATTTTTGATTAGCTATGTAAGTTTTTTAATTTTTTAACCTTTTCAAACTTTATCTATTAATCATACATTTTTAATCGTGATTAACGATTACGATTAATAATCTTAATCAGCAAAATTCTGACTACGATTAATTAATTTAAATCGCAAAATTTGCGATTAACTTTTTAATCGTTAATCGGATTAACTTTTTGCCAACACGGGTTAACTAGAGAATATCGGAGCGGTCGCTTACGTCTAATTCCCGTAACGTCTAATTCCCCGAAAGTCTAATTCTCCGAATGTCTAATTCCCCAAACGTCTAATTCCCCGAACTTCTAATACCCGACGGTCCATTTACCTTAAAATCCAATCCGTGAAGGTCCATTTCCACCGAACGTACATTTCAAGACAGCGGTTAATTTTATTAGTTCCAATTCCCGGAGAGTCTAGGGAGTCTAGTTTTTAAGATATGGCATATATGTAATTTTATAGAAAAATACAAAAAAAATACCATAAAAATATTAAATTTTCATAAGCAGCCAAAAATGATCTTCATAATGATATTCTTGCATGAAATGCTTGTAGGTTGTTAGTTA
The DNA here is from genome assembly GCA_949125395.1 of Diaphora mendica. Classification (NCBI taxonomy): domain Eukaryota; kingdom Metazoa; phylum Arthropoda; class Insecta; order Lepidoptera; family Erebidae; genus Diaphora; species Diaphora mendica. Next base: position 15,724,045 of record OX421324.1, on the reverse strand, counting down.
GTAGGTCTTGTTTCAAACTCCAGCAATAATCTGCCTTCATATGCAAATACCATTTGCCCTTATATCGTTCCTCCATGGTGTGAATTTCTTGATGAAATCTTTCTCCTTGTTCATCACTAAAGTGGCCAAGATTTTCAGGAAAGTGGTCCCGATGAGAATGTAAATAATAAAGTTTTAAGCTCATGTTGCAACCAAGATCTTTCAGACACAATAACATAATTATGTTGGACCAAGTCTTGGTAGTTTGGTTGCTTTAGTACTACCAAGAATGTTTGTGATTACTGAAAAAAATGATTTCCATGCTTTGGACTCTTTTTTCATTCATTGTATAACTGCCTCGTTGGTCTCGCGGTTGGCGTGTACGACTGCTGATCATGAGGTCTCGGGTTCGATTTCCGGGTCAGACCAAATGTGTTTGTATGATCTACAAATATTTGTTTCGGAGTTCGGGTGTTTTCTATATATATTATGTATGTATTTACAAATAAAGTATATATGTATTTGTATCAGTTGTCTTAGTACCCATAACACAAGCTCTGCTTAGCTTGGGACCAGATGGCGTTGTGTGTTAGATGTCCGAAAAATATTTATTGTTTTAACAACATTTTCATCATTAACTAGCAGACGTATTTGTGGTCCATCAAATATTCTAGCTTTTAATTTTTCTGTAGTTAGGCCAGGGAATTTCTGTGCAATATACTCAAAACAGTCATCATTTGTATCAAGCGCCTTGATAAACTGCTTCGTTATGCCAAGTTTTATATGCAGTGGTGGCAAAATAATGCGATCTCTATTATCAAGAAGAGAATGTATTGTATTTAGCAGATGGTAAATCAGGGTAAATCCATTTACTGCGGTTATTTGAATTAATGCCGTTTACATTAACTACGCAAAAATAACAATCATCAAGGTGGTTTTTCGGTTCTCGCCAGATCATGGGGGTTTTGACCTTCAGGGAACTTCTTTTTCCACTTGACCATTGTCGCAAACTAACAACACAATTTTGGCAAACAGTTTCAGGCACCCACGGCTTGTCCAATTTACACACACTTTAAAATAGTCGGTATACGCGGTTTTAACGAAATTTGTCTATATTACGCAGTTCTATAATTTTTAAAAACATATTCACCACAAATAAAACAAAAACTCTCCGGATCGTTTAAACAACGTCTCCTTGATGACATCGCTATAATTTTATCTTAACTGATATAAACACTGTGTTAAATTCGTAAATGGGCGCTTACCCTCACATAAAATACCAAAAATCTGTGTACGGAAAATGAAAGCTGATAGAAAGAAACGGCTGGTAGGTTTATTTATTTATTTAGTAAAGATTCACCAACAGTCGCAACAATATAATAAAAATAATAATAATAATGTAGTGAGGTCTCCTTCTAATTGTTTGACCAATTATAGGTGAATTCAGCATGCTTTATGTAGGTACGGTTAAAGCGGATTCACAAATTTTGAATAACATATACAAACACAATATCAAACAACATCACAATAAACTATCTCTCCAATCTTACAAGAAGAAGATTAAAGCATATCAATTAAATTAAATCAAATAAATTAAACAAACCCAAGAAAACAAATCAAATACATCAAAAAATCAAATAAATCAAGTAAATCAAATAAATCAAGTAAGCCAATAAAATCAAGTAAGTCAATAAAATTAATAAATAAATATTTCAGACATCTAACACACAACGCCATCTAGTCCCAAGCTAAGCAGAGCTTGTGTTATGGGTACTATACACCTGATACAAATACATATATACTTTTTTTTTGTAAATACATACATATTATACATAGAAAACACCCAAACTCCAAAACAAATATTTGTAGATCATACAAACATTTGGTCCGACCCGGGAATCGAACCCAAGACCTCATGATCAGCAGTCGCACACGCCAACCGCGAGACCAACGAGGCAGTCGAACTATAATAAACAAATCAAATAAATCAAACGAATCAAATAAAGCTAACAAAATCAAATTAACAATCAATCGAATTAACAATTAAGTGGTTTAAAAAAATCAAGTTGAAAAACAAAATGAGATTAAACAAATAAACAAAACAAAAGTAAGTAAAACAAAATAAAATAAAGTGAGATACGTCAATTCAAGCTAGGAGGTGTTCGAAGATGCATTTCTTGAATTTTCCCAAGCCGTTATTAAATATATCTATGTCTGCCGAGACACATGCTACATCATTATATTGCTTTGATAATCTCGCAATAGGTGAGTGCTTTCCCAAGTTTGTGCAATGACGATGGATGATGAAATGATGAAAGAGAAAAGGGGTGGCGCAGCACCCTGGATGGTACATTTATGGAAAACTTGCTGAGGAGGTTTGGGCAATCGATTCTATTGTTAAAAAGCTTAAATAGGAAAGTGAGATCAGCAATTGTGTGACGAGACTCAAGGGACAAAAGCTTAAAGTGCTTTAGTTTGTCTTCGTATGATGTATTTGAGCCATCGACATTAAATCTGAAAGCCAAGATTCGAATAAACCTCCTTTGTATACCTTCTATTCTGATTTTATGGACCTGATATGTTGGATTCCATGACGTGCTATTATATTCCAGGCGGGTGCGCACATAAGTGTTACAATTACAAACTGTTTAAATTTACTGCATCAAAAAAAAAACCGACTTCCAAAAAACATCAACGAAAACTCTCTGCCAAAAAAACACTTAAAAGCGTAAAATAAACTGGTTCTTCATAAATTGCCTATACCTAATTCTTTATTCATTTAAATAGTAGTATTATAATGTGTGCTAGGTACCTAAAATCTCTTTGAAGTCGGTGCCAAGTGACTATCGCTTAGACTTTTGTAATTGTTCGTTTGTATTCTTTTTGGCTTAGCACCGACTTCAAACAGATTTTAGGTACCTAGCACACATTATAATACTACTATTTAAATGAATAAAGAATTAGGTATAGGCAATTTATAAAGAACCAGTTATTTTACGCTTTTAAGTGTTTTTTTGGCAGAGAGTTTTCGTTGATGTTTTTTGGAAGTCGGTTTTTTTTTATAAAAAGTTTTTTTTTTTTAATTTTTAGTGCAAAAAATCGTAGGTAAGTAGTAAGTTGAACTATTTCATCAAAATTCATCATCAAGAATACAAATTAAGGTCTATACGTACGCGTAATATTAAAATCATTCTCTAATCCCTAACTGTTGAAGAGTTTAACCTTCTATCATCAGCTCACCTAAATAACTTGAAAGTATACGACTGAAGGTCTTTAGATACGTATGAAATTGAAAGAATTATCCTCCAACTCCTAACCGTTGAGGAGTTGTACCTTCCAACTTCCATCATCAGTTTACCTAAATAATTTGAAAGAATACGACTAAAGGTAACATATGTACATATGATATTTCTTTAAATATAAAATAATAAGATATAATCTTTATTTATCCTCCAACTCCTAACCGTTAAGGAGTTGTACCTTACATCATCAGCTCATCATCATAAAATGATGACTACCAGACGCAAGTACCGGTGTAACTTCAGAAAATATACGAAAAACATAGTATGTGCCTATAAAAAATTAGGTTTCCCTCGATTGATCTGGGATCCCATCATCAGATCCTGATATGCTGGCAATGGGACCACCTCGGAAGCATACCCTTTCGAATACAAAATGATTTCAAAATTGGTCCACAACTGACGGAGTAATCGGTGAACATACTTAAAAAAAAAAAAAGGCATACAGTGGAACATAGAACCTCCTCCTTTTTGGAAGTCGGTTAAAAGATACATACAGTGGAACATAGAACCTCCTCCTTTTTGGAAGTCGATTAAAAATATAAAGGAAAAGTGAAAAGAAACTTCTGGTTTTTTTTTTAAGTTACACTTTGTAACTATGTGTAATTTTTTAACTTTGTCGGGCAAAATATTTACAAAACTTGAACATTTTTAACCGATTTCAAAAAAAGGAGGAGGTTATTAATTCGACTGTATTTTTTATGCTGGTTACCTCATAACTTTCGACTGGGTGAACCGATTTTGATGATTCTTTTTTTATTTGAAAGCTGATGCTTCCCGTATGGTCACTCTTAAAATTGATCCAGTTCTTGGAGTCGTTTTTTTTTGTTAAAATTTAAAATTATTAATAATATTTGTGACTTGTCTGATCATATTTGTAACTCCGGAGTTTTACTCTAGCGTTCTAAATGATTAGGTTTATACGTTATTAAAATAAAAAGAGGACGCCCGAAATGGGTGTTTTACCACATAGTGCGTCGGGTATTAGACGTACGGCGAATAAGTCGTTTGGGGAATTAGACGTCCCGAACGTCTAATTCCGGATTAGACATTCGAGGAATAGACGTACGGGGAATTAGACGTTGGGGGAATTAGACGTTCGGGGAATTAGACCAACTAAACCTACTAGACGTTACGGGAATTAGACGTAAGCGACCGCTCCGGAGAATATACTTCTCCATGGTCCAAAGTCTTTAGCTAGGAGGTCATTATTTTTTAAAGAAGTGGCGGAACGGGGAACGGGAGAGAACAATTCACTATTTATGCATTTTCCCGCAGTAGACGCATCAGGCGCCAGAGAGCGCAAAACAATTCTTAACTTCCATGAGCGCGGACTTGGGGTAACTGGTTCTAGTGAATGGACAACTGACTGTTGTCCATTCACTAGATCTACATTCAGGCTTCCTAAAAAGTTACATATTTAATATATGAGTGTATACAATATTTTTAAATACAAAATGTTGTCAAAAGCTGCTGAACGAAAACAGGAAATCGTTTGGCCAACGGTTCAGCAATAGGATATTAAACTGTTTAAACTTGTTAACATATTCGTAGTCCATAAGACTAAAAGCAAAATAGATTGACAAATAGAAGATTGAAAGATTATTAACATAGAAACAAAACTAATAAATTTAAATACTTACAGGTACACGGATAGTATTCGTCTCTGCAGTGCACAAGTTCGGTTGGTTGGTGAGTTTATGCAATGCTTTTCTTTGCATGAAGACAATACAAAGATTATACCAAAGTATACAAATTTTATAAATAAAAGTGTGCACGCATGGCTTGGTGGTTAAAGTAGTCGCCCCGCCGTTCTCTACTGCTGCGCTGAATGTTGTGCGTTCAAACCCCACATGGGTCAACACTTTGTGTGATTCACTAATTGTTGTTCTGAGTCTAGGTGTTCTTTGTTTCCGTTTCATGTATGTTTGTAAATACCGTGTTATTGGATTTATTCCTAATGCGGGAGTTGTCTCTTTTAAAAAATAAAGAAATGAAATATCCATTAATATGAATGTAATAATTAACTATGTAGCTTAGCCGCAAACGTGCTCAAAATTAATGAATACCTTCCGTAAATCTGTGCGCACGTTGCAGAAGTGTTATACATTCTGTAACACTTTTCTTGTTACATCCGCTTATGTGCATTGATCTGGAACTATATGTTGCATCGTCCGATTGTGGAATAGTGGAGCACATTCGTTATTTTTATACTTTGGTACATAATGAAATAAATACACTTTGTCTATACTGCGTTTCAATTATATATCATCCTAAATGATTAGCTAAAACAGCAATCAAGAAATTTTTATATTTACTTTGCGTCTTTAATTACTATAATATGTATGTAGAATATTTAGGTGATTTATGCACAAGTTAATTAAGACCGTGATATATATGGTACGTTTTACTCTAGATACAGTTAGCGCACGGCGTACAAATAAAATATTCTTGTTTTATACATAATGAGTTAAAAAATTAAAAATGAAAGTTTGAAAACAAGTAAAAAAAGAATTTACTTTCGCTAGCTCCTTACAGTTGGTAAAGAGGTCGTCAGTTCGAAATGTACTTATTGAGGTTAATGAGGGGTTTTGTTTTAGTAACCAAATTGTAAATACAAACTATAGTTTGTATTTACAATTTGCTTTCTTATAAGAAAGAAAGTTGTATAAGGAAAATAAATATTCACTTTCATCGGGTTTTTTAAGAATAACTCACAGATCGCGAAATTGTAATAACAGATAACAGAGGACTCGATCGTTAGTTCATTGGCCTGCGCTGTGACTCATTTGATTGCATTTCACTTTCTTATTCGGGAAATGCCACTTATCAAGAGCCGCATTCTGTTGTAGTTAATCCTTCTAGAATAGACACTAGTTTCTAAGAGACAAATGTACGGAAGTTTTTAGCACAGGTAACATCCTACGAGGTTATTGTAGATAGAATGACTTTCTCAATGCATAGAAAGTGACCTCGTAGTAAGTAGAGGGTTGAATATGAAATGCAAATTCACAATTTATTCTATTCTGTGTGTTTTTTTTATACAAACATAAATACATATATACCGATGGTAGGCGGTATGCTTGGTGTTGATCGGATGCTTGAAAATGAATATTTATTTTGTAATAATTGTAAAGTACATGCTGGTATGAAAAATTGTCGACATTAATTATTTTTTTAAAATAAAAGAATTTTATCCATTGATCTAAAATCGCAAATCTACTTGTAGTAGATTTATTTGTATGGAAAAGGCTGGCAAATGAGCAGACGTATCGCCTGATGGTAAACAATTACCGCCGCCCATGGACATCTGCAACACCAGAGGCGTCACAAGTGCGTTGCCGGCCTTTGAGGAGATGGGGGGGGGGGATAGGGGGAGGGTGGTTGGGATATGGGCCTCCGGTATTCTCACTCAGACGGTGAAACATAGCGCAATCACTGTTTTACACCGGTTTTCTGTGAGGCCGTGGTATCACTCCAGTCGAGCCGGCTCATTCATGCCGAAGCGTGGCTCTCCCACGGTTAAAACATAGATCATCATCAACAATCATTAACTGCTGAATGTAGGCCTTTCCTTTAAATGGAGGACATACGCCTACTATATCACACTGGCCAGACGAGTTGGTATAGGATTTGTATCAAGATTTCCTCCCCTTTGTAGTGCTGTTATCATGCCTTAGCGTTTCTTACGACATCAGGTTGAATAGGGTGGCGAAACTCCGTGTCTTTTATACGTCACCACAGGCATCCATACTAATATAAAGCTGAAGAGTTTGTTTGAACGCGCTAATCTCAGGAACTACTGGTCCGATTTGAAAAAATATTTCAGTGTTGGATAGTACATTTATCGAGGAAGGCTATAGGCTATATATCATTACGCTAAGACCAATGGGAGTGGAGCACCAATGAAGAATGTTACAAAAACGGGGGATTTTTTTACGCTACGGGCAATAGGAGACGTAAACGACGTTGCGTGGGTCAGCTAGTTGTAGTATTTTGTTATTCTTATCATTAAATAAATAATTATTGTAATGTATTTTTCATCAAAAATAAATTTAAAGTACAACAATAAATTACAACAGATTATTCAGGTCAGTAAAAACTGGGAAATTGTGGTGAACGGAAGCATAAATAGTTCATCGTAAAGTTGATTCTAAATTGCACTCGTAGTTGCTAATGTCCGGTAGTATATTTGTCAATTTGCATGTACCTCGGCCATTCGAGGGTAACTGTAAAGTTGGAATGTGAGCTCGTCTGCCTACTTCTCTTCTCGATCGAACCAAATTACTATTTGAAAATTCAACGCGCAACAATTTGTAGTTTTTGTATATCGTACAGATAAATCATTTTAGTTTTACACGTGGATAGAACAGGTATTTAAATATAAAAATATTTAGAACAGATTTAGAAGTTTATTATCACTTTAGAAAACGTTGAGCCCACATACCTGATGCGGTATTGACATTTGATTCTGTAAATAACAAGAAAAAAAGGTTTGTAATCTTGACCAACCGCAGCCAACTTGATTAGGGTCAACCCCTCTTAAACTATCATTAAAGATCCATCTCAAGATGTTTATACGAAGCCGAGACCTTAGGTAGCGGCATTATATTTAGATCGTAATTAACCTTAAAAAGTAAAATTTAACAAAAACAAAAACAGACTTCTAGGTTCGACTCGAGTTCTCTTCATCAGATCTTAGTGTCCTTATCATGGTACCACCATTGGGGTATCTGCTTTCCATTAAAAAAAGAACCATCAAAATCGCTTCATAAACGACGAAGTTATCCGCGAACACACATAAAAAAAAACATATATACGGTCGAATTGAGAACCTCCTCCTTTTTAAAATCACTTAATAAAATACAGTTTATTTTAGATTTGTTGGTGACTAGCTTTTGCCCACGGCTCGTCTGTCGGTAACCGCAGTAACAAGTATCCTATAGTCCTCAACAATCAAAGTAAATCCATGCCAAATTTCATTGAAATCGGTGCAGCGGTTTAGCAGCGTGAAAGCGAAATAGACAGACAAATGACAAACTTTTGAATTTATAATATTAGTATGGAAAGTGACTTATTGTAGATTCTACTGACAAAGTTAAAACCAATTATGGTGATCTCATGAAAAAATACATTTTGGTAAAATGTATTTAACTTAGATCCAAACGCTGAATACGCCGATAAAGGCAAACCTGAAAGAGACATTATTAAATTATAGCTTGATAAATTTTTAGTACTTATTCACCGTAAACGGAACTTTGGAACTGGGACACCAGCATTGTCGTCTCCATTGTGGTATTATATCAACCGCAGAGGGCGGACCCGGTACTAGAACCATCTTATTCGTTTGAAATCAACTCATCACTAAAGCATGAGGTCAGCAAGGTAAAAGTAACCTTTTAAAATAAAGCAAATAAACTGTTTGGTAATAGTATTGTAATAATACGTGTAGATGCCGAAAGTAGAGTAGTAGCGACTATTAGTTATTCTGTGGTAGTAGTAAGAAAATAGCAGTTGTAGGTGGTGCGTTTCACCCTACGTGGGTGGTACTACCAAATTCATACCCTACGTGGGTATGAATTTTGTTATAACTTATGTGGTTTAGAGCTAACAACTTTGGGAACAGTTTAGTTTTATAATGACTTGTTTTTTTATATACCTATTATTCTCAACTAAAAACAAAAACTTAGTTTAAAAAAACCGACTTCAAAAACTAAAAAGTATAAAATAACTTAATTTGTATGTGCTACCTATTCATAGGTTTGAATTCGGCGCCAAGCCAAATGTAATAGTAGGTACCACACTCGCTATATTTCGAGACGAACGTCAACGACGTCACCGACGCTTCGGTTGTTTTGTCCTACGCGAAGAGCAGCTATCCCGCTCAAGGTCACGCGCGGCGAGTCCTACTATTACATTTTGGCTCGGCACCGACTTCAAACCTATGAATAGGTAGCACATACAAATTAAGTTATTTTATACTTTTCAGTTTTTGAAGTCGGTTTTTTAAACGAAGTATTTTTTTTTATTTTTCGCTTTTTAGTCTTTCTCAAGTCTCTCATCATCATTTCACCTAAATAACTTGAAAGATTACGACTAAAGGTAACATACAACATACTGTATAGAATATGAAAGGATGCAGACAATTGCCTTAACTTTATTGCAGGCGCTCACGTAAATTTGAGGGTTTCCTTCAACTTCCTTGAGATAACATCATCAGATCCTGATATGGTGGCCATGGGACCACATGGGGAGCATACCCTTTCGAATACAAAAATAATTTTCAAAATCGGTCCACAATTGACGGAGTAATCGATGTACATACATAAATAAAAAAAAAAAACCGATGAAATTGAGAACCTCCTCCTTTTGGAAGTCGGTTAAAAAGTAGATATAGATGCAGTAAGAATTGAACCTAGGAGCGGTTGCATCCTTAAAGTGCTTTAGTAGCCACCGTTGTTTTTATTATTTTTATCGTTTTTACGTGATCATATCATAATGTAACGATTCTGCCTGATTCTTCAGTCTTGTCTCTATTCCCTGATTGGGAATGCAACAATGCAGCATGGTGACCTACACTATGGTGACCTATTGAGATGTTTTATCATTGGGCCTCGCACCCACCAACGAAACACGACAGCACGAGTCCTGACACTTTAGGTTAGTATTTTCTGTGAAAGGGTCGTACTTACTGCCCTGGTCGAACCGGCATGTTTGTGCTGAAATCAGCGTACCTCTACTACCTTATGAAGTATGCCTTATTTCCGATTTTTTATTAGAAGCTTTAAAATAAAGTTACTAGGTGTATTCAGGACATATCAATCATCATCTACTTATTTCTTCGTTGCAAGTCTTTTAGTCTGTATCAATTCCAATTTATTGAATGTTATCAATTCGAATGTGAAAATACACTAAAGAACAAATGTAATAAAGAATAATGGTATAGGTAAATAAATATAATGCGATAAACACGTCGCGCAGTATGCCAGTGGGTCATCAGCGAAATGTTAGCTTTCATTCTTACTGTCAATGACAACCTATTATCAAGCCAGTGTGACCTAGAAGGATACGCCGCATTCCTATCGTTGTGTCGGTAAACAGGTTGGGTCGTCGTATCACGACGATTTCGTGATAATCTTTTGTTACTTGTCAAGATTTGGGTACCTATATTCTCGAAGATCGTATACAGCGACGGAAATGATAGGTATCACTTATTTAGAATTTACACTGATGTTTGTTAGTAACATAATAAAAAACTTGTTACATAATGTCCTTTGAAAAATAGTTTGATTACTGTATGTAATATAGGAAAGGGCTATGGCAGTGGTAGTCCACTGCCACAGCCCTTTCCTATATTACATTATTATTATATTCCTATTATATATTTATATATTTATTTTATATTACATATTTATTATATATATTTTATATTCCTATTAAAGGATGGTTGTTTTTTTTATGTATGGGTCTGCCAAAATGTCTCTACTCTGCCTGATGGAAGGCATAAGCAGAATCCAAGAGTGTTGGTAACCATACTCATTGCAACAATGAATACAGACAATGCAACAATGCAGCATGGTGACTCACACCATGGCGGCCTAGTGATGCTTCCGCATCATTGGGCCTCCGGTCTCGTACTCACCAACGAAACACGACAGCACGAACACTGTCATTTTACGTTGATCTTCTGTGCGAGGCAGGGTAGTATAGCCCAGGTCGAGTCGGTACGTTCGTGCTGAAATCAGCGTTGGCTCTACTACCTTAAATAATGTATAATATTTTATTTTATATTATTTAAATAACACACACACACACAGAGAGAGAGAGAGACTGGTTCAGGATGTTGTGTTCACTTGCGGGTGCGCGTGCATGCTTGCAGAAATGGAAAAATTATTTTTCACAGGACTCAAAATCGCCGTGAGAGAAACGTTAAAGGTATATTATGTATAAACAAATGTTGCAGTGTCTATGGAAACGTGCGATTGAAGGTGATGGATTTCTCGACGATCGACGCGATGGAGCTGCAAGTTATTAATAATTTGATAAGCCTTATTATAACATTCGAGCATAAAGAAACGGTTTTTACTAAAAGATTTGTCAGATAGTTGAGATTAAGCATTTGGCGACAAGTTGTATACGATTTGTACTGCTTAGAAGGTTTACGATGGCTTTTAGTTTTGATTCTTATCACGACTTGTATACGACGTTACATTGGTAGCGTAAACGACTGCTGTGCTTGAGGTTTCGGGTGCAATTCACCAAATATTTGTATGATCTGCAAATGTTTTTTTTGGAGTTTGGGTATTTTCTATGTATTATACATACAACAATACAATACGTAGAAATTTAAAAAGCATAACGTACAAAAGAAGTACCTATATAAGTATTCTATCAGTTTTATTTTACTAAATAGGTATGTAGATACGAGCGTAAGTAATAATACTATAATGTGTAACTCAATGACGTAAACTCAATGCAGGGTAAAAATAATATCAATAGTTTATTAATCCAATAAACTAAATTAAAAGCTTTTTAACCCCCGACCAAAAAGAGGGGTGTTATAAGTTTCACGTGTCTCTCTGTCTGTCTGTGGCACCGTAGCTCCCGAACGGATAAAGCGATTTCAATTAAGTTTTTTTTTGTATGAAAGGTGATTTACGTGCGAGTGTTCTTAGACATGTTTCATGAAAATCGGTTGAGCCGTTTAAAAGTTATGGGGGTGAAAGTGCGGAAGAGTAACCGAATGTCTGCAAAATATCATCGAGTGGGGTCTCAAATGAAAGCGCATAGCGTGTTTTTTACTTTTTAAAAGGAACTCAGGTTATTATATCAGGTTTTTTTTTTTAATTTTGAGAATTTATAGTTATAATTAAAAACAAGCTTTTACTGAAATGCCTCGAGACGAATCAAACGAGTTCAAACTCGATGATGGTGCGACGTTCCTTTACAGAGTTCCTATGGCCACTTTCCAGCTCCAGCATCAGATCAGCTCCATGACATTATAATATTGTATTGTCACGCTGTATAAATATGCTTGCAAAAATCAGCAAAATCGGTTGAAGATATCTGCTTCAAAATTGAGTTGCAAAATTTCACCCGAACATGCATGCATATTGCATATACACACATTGCAAGTTAATAAAAAGCTTGTAAAATATAGGTACTTCGTCTAAAAACTCTTTAGAATGCTTTACTTCTAGGATGCGCGTCTTCGATGTAAGTTATGTTTTGTTTTTGATTAATTTTGTACCATACCTAGAATATAATTATGCATAATCTGGAAAAATACATTTTTCATCCCACCAGCTCGTAAAGAGTATTTTTGCCCTTCGATATCTGACTGCAAAAGCCGTTTTTATTCTCTAGAGGAATAAAGTAAATTGAATTTAGAACATCGCTCGAGTGCACTAAGTTTGTGAATTCAAAACATCATTAAACCTAGTTACTTCTACCTCAAATTAATCGAATGTCGAATTAATCATACAATATTTTTTAATTTGTTAAAAACTCAGACTCGGAACCTTCTTGGTGTAGTTTTTTTTTTATTTGCTCTGGCCGCACCATTTTCTACTTAAGTAATTATAGCAACGTAACTTTCAATTTTTCTTAATTTATCTATACATCCATACAAATAAATAAAATTGAAATATCTGTTTGTAATATTAAAATAACCGCTTTTTACTAAATACGCGGTACATATACTAAAATATTTTTTTATAATTTCTGTTACATTGTCTGTCTGTCAGTCGGTCTGTTTGTTCCGGGTAATCTCAGGAACGTCTGGACTGATTTTGACGGGACTTTCACTGGCAGATAGCTGATAATCTAACGAGTAACTAAGGCTACTTTTTTAGACTAGCTTTGTCCCGCGGTGTTACTCGCGGTACGACAAAAACCGCGGGTAACACCGTGGGGTTGAGCGAGTGCCCTAAGTATTTTTGAAATAATTTAAAAATAAATCTGTAATACTTACCTATCATAATGTAGTACCTAATAAATATTAATACCTAAACTGAAATAAAAGGATCTTGTGATTGTTAATGTTTTTTTGCATTTAGTTGTTTCCTCGCTGAAGTGGAATGAAAAGTTACGTGTTGCACTCGAGTGCAAAGATTTTTCACCTCGTGCTCTTTTGATTCCCTCGCTGACGCTCAGGATTCTAATTTTTGAATCACTCGCTACGCTCGTGATTCAATTTTAGAATCCTTCGTTTGCTCGGTCATCAAAATTGAGCACGCGGTTAAAAAGCAACTTTGCACTCTTGTATAACAAATAACTATTATCATTATTATTAAAAAGACACTCAAAGGTTCGCTGGCAGTACGACGATAATGTGCACAATTAACTTCGGTAAGTACCTACAAATATTGTATTCGACCTTAATTTCTGACAGGTTCCCTAAAATACAAATCTTGTTGCTAATAGGTTAGTACAATTAGAGATTAGAGACTAATAAAATACATAACTTCAAACAGTTGAACAACTACATAAGTGGAATGCATATATGCAATCATTAGTTTCACTTCTAATGACAATAACAATACAAAGGTTTGATATAAACGGCAAGGCGCAATGTCACAGTCATAGAAAGTGAAGACTGCTCCCGATGTGAAGCAGAACGGATCATTTGTACAAGACAACAATGGGTTACTATTACGATTGTGGACCGTCCCTAATTATAAAGTAGCAGCAGTGCTTCTATGCTGGTACTATAGTCTCTTCATTACTCTTTACTTTCATGAGAATCTGATATTAATTCATTTCTCCCATACATTCTAGTAGTAATAGTATGGGGGAGGAGGGCTATGTCCCTTTAATATTATTATAGTAATATTATTATGAAAAAAAAATGAGGTGTAAAAACTATCAATAGTATAGTAACATTACACTGTCTCGGTGTCGCAGTGGTATCGGAATAAGTATCTGCCATTAAATCTTTACATATTAAAAAATATATTAAAACATTAGATTAGATATTAAAACGGCAGACATGCTAACGTCACGTTTTCAGAGTAAATTTTGGTGCTTTTCGACTTCTGCGCACGCCCAAAAGGAACCCCTGATGGGGAATAGTGAATCTATACCTAGCATTAATATGGACTTTGCCACAATGTTGCTAATAGAAACCGAATGGGGGCTATAAACCTAAAACACTGTAACTCAAGTTACCTACATTGTGTTGGATTTACAGGGCAGTAAGTACTATAACGTGAGTCTGCGGAACGCTGGCTCTCGGTCCACTAGCTACGCCCATGCATTCTAGTATTAGGTCTTTACCTATGAAATTGCCGTTCTTCAGTACTGGTCATTTCAAATAAAAAAAAGTTTGTAATGGCTCTGTATTCTAAATTCAAATTAATTTTGTTTTAAAACCATGACATTATATTTACAAAATCAGTCTTTTGTTTTTTGATTAGCGTTGTATTTTCATTACATTTGAACATTTTTCGTCATAATGGATACTTTAAAAATTCGTGTCATTATGGAATATGAGTTCCGTCGTGGCACCAACGCGACACAAACGGCACGTTACATCAAAAACGTTCACGGAGAGAACTGTACCTACAAACGAACGCACAACCCGTTGTTAGTTTTCCCGGTTCCGTTCTGGAAATTTTGACTTGAAAAATGAAGCTCGTGATCGTCCGGAGACTTTGGTTAACAATAATGAATTAAAGGCGATTGTGGAAGCTGACGAAACTCAATCTACAGCTGAGCTAGCAGCAGCTTTTAATGTAAGCATCAAAACAATATTGATCCATTTGCGACAAATTGGCAAGGTAAAAAAGCTTGATAGATGGGTGCCCCACGACCTTAACGATCGCCAGCGCAACGTACGCGTCGAGACCGGCCTTGCGCTGCTCAACAGGCAAAGAAATGAAGGATTTTTGAAACGAATTGTTACGTGCGACGAAAAATGGATTCTGTTCGACAATCGAAAGCGCTCAGCAAGTTGGTTAGACCCTGGTTCAGCACCAAAGCAATGCCCTAAACCAAAAATGACCCCTAAAAAGGTGATGGTCACTGTTTGGTGGTCTAGTGCGGGTGTGATTCACCACAGCTTTTTACAAAACGGCATGAGCATTAATGCAGATGTGTACTGTGAAGAACTGGAGAGAATGATGGAGAAGCTTGCACATCTGTAACCAGCTTTGGTCAATCGGTCGTCCCCACTGCTCCTTCACGACAACGCGCGACCCCATACTGCGCAACAGACAGTCCCCAAGCTGCAAGAGCTGGGGTTGGAAGCTCTCCCTCATCCGCCATACTCACCAGACCTTGCACCTACCGACTATTACTTTTTCCAAAATTTAGACAACTTTTTAGTGGGAAAAAAATTCAATTCCCGAGAGGCAGTACAAAATGCCTTTGAAGAGTTTGTTGCCTCCCGTCCAGCTGATTTTTACAAGAAGGGCATCAGTGGGGCAGACGGGCATCAATAAACTGCCAATGCGTTGGCAAGGATGCGTCGATTGCATGGGTGATTACTTCGAATAACAGAAATAAAAAAGTTTGAAAAAATAAGTACTTTCACTTATTGCATACAAAACGGCAATTTCATAGGTAAAGACCTATTATTTTAACTGTCACCTAACCATAATTATAAATATCAGCTTGATAGCGTGTGACGTAAAAATAACTGTATAGAAAATTTGACATATTTTTACTCGTAGACATAAAAAAAAATATTAACAGTACTTAATAACACTTACTATTAATTAGAACGAAGTTATGATCATAATTTGTGTTTTAAATAGTGTACAACAAATGAGTTTTATATTAACAATGTGTATTCGTCTCCCTAAAAAAATTAATTCTTCACTTTCAGACTATCGTCCAATATCCATTCTCCCCTTCTTCTCTAAAGTCCTTGAACGTATTTTTCACATGCAACTAAGCTCATTTCTTTCAAGAAATTGCCTCCTGAATCTTCAATCAGGTTTTCGTCCCGGCGGAGGATATTACGTAGGATATCCGATCTAACGCAAGGATCATTACCTAACCTGTAATGATCAACATTTTTAATACCGTGGCCTTTGATATCTTGCTTGGAATATTGCGCTGACTGTTTACATATATCCATCAGCCATTGACTGGTTTTATAACTACCTTTATGGTCGTCAGGAGCGTAGGTACTTGTATTAGGAATAATTTATTATTCCTCTTGGTGCACTACATCTGCAGGCGTAAGAAAACTTAAAACCCAGCCAGCGTGGTATATTAGTCTAAAACCTCCTTCCTAAGGAGAGGCTTATGTCCAGCAGTAGACTGTTAAAAGCTGTTGATGATTATCCGAAGTTAATGACCGTGGGAAAGCCACGTTTCGGCATGAATGGGCCGGCTCGACCGGAGTGATACCACGACCTCACAGAAAACCGGTGTGAAATAGTGCTTGCGCTATGTTTCACCGTGTGAGTGAGGATACCGGAGGTCCATATCCCAACCTCTCCCCCTATCCCCCAAAAGCCGGTAACGCACTTGTGACGCATCTGGGGTTGCGGGTGTCCATGGGCGGCGGTAATCGCTTACCATCAGGCGATACGTCTGCTCGTTTGCCGGCCAATTAAAAAAAAAACATGTTTACTCCTCTCTTATGGTTCTATGACTCTCTTTATTTTCCGGTGAGATAGGTCAGTTATGTTATTGCAACTTAATAATTATACATCACCATTATAGTACATTGAACCTATGACAAAGTTCTTTTCAGTTCTAATTGCTTCCATTAATTAGGTTATAGACTTCTAATAACCATAGATATTGTGTTGTGAATTTCCCATGAGACAATATATATATAAATGACTACTTTCTTTTTTAGAATATTTCACTGCCAGCAGCGTCACATTGATAAACTGATTTAAATTGTCTTCAAAATAATGCTAGTATTATTTCAATAGGCTGTCCTCTACCTCAATTTTCTATAGTTAAATTACATAAGTGATTACTCCACGTCCATGGAAACACCGTCTCCGCTATCGTTTGAAATGTAAGTTTCATAGTGTTGATATTTAAAAAATACGGAATGGACTCCAATATAACTAAATACTCCGATGAAGAATATTCCGATGGTATAACTTCCTTCCTAATGAGACTTAGGTCCAGTAGTGTTAGAGGCTGTTGAGTAAAGTTGTGAAGTTTACCACAAAAAATGCTCATCATCATCAGCCTATTGGAGTCCACTGCTAGACATAGGCCTCTCTAATTACACAAACTGCTGAAATAAGATAATCTTAACTTAAATCCACGTAAAGTAAGTGTGTATAAAAAATATTCAAAGATTCGGAAGATCCTTTTTAGGAAACCATTTGTAAATAAATTAAGTTTTTTATTCTCATCTATACTTAACTATAATATAACATAATATAAAACAAAGTCGCTTTCTCTGTCCCTATGTCCCTATATCCCTATGTTTGCTTAAATCTTTAAAACTACTCAACGGATTTTGATGCGGATTTCTTTAATAGATAGAGTGATTCAAGAGGAAGGTTTTTATGTATAATAAATGCACAATATAGTATGGAAACACTGTTAATTTTCGAGGTTTCTAATGTGATGTAGCAAATAAACACATTTTTTTGCGCTTACATTGCAAACGCTGATTGCGCCCTGCGAGATAGATCAAAATAATGTACTACAGTATTGTACACCTTAAAAAGTACTACAAAAAAGTCTGCGACGGTATATGTCTATCTCTTAGGGATAACCCACAAAAGCCTTTTTTATTCCTTTCCTTATACGAGTAATAATGGCTTATTTACGAAGTAATTTTAAGCAATACAGAATGAATCCTTATACAATTAAGTAAATTAAATACATTGTGTATTTAATATAGATCCAAATGGCCCTTAACAGTATCTAATTTAAATGAATCTATTCGAAGATATTACAGATTTAAAATGCACGAATCGTGTCGTCGCGTCGGCGGGGGCATCTGAAATCCACCCGTGCGAAGCCGGGGCGGGTCGCTAGTATTATATAAAGCTGAAGAGTTTGTTTGTTTGAACGCGCTGTTAATCTCAGGAACCGCTGGTACGATTTAAAAAAAATACGGGCAATAGGAGACGCAAACGAGGTTGCGTGGGTCGGCTAGTTTTATTATATATGTGAAGCTCGAGATGGGTTTCAACAATTAAACAATTAGTTTTACTGTGTCTATATTTGGGCAGAGCAACGTCCGAAGCTCAGTGTTATCCCAAGAGAATAATATGTAGATCGTCAATGTGCGATATAATGTCATCTTATTATTCCTTCAGCATAAATGGCGTTTGACACTTGCTCATAGGTCATATACGTGTGGTGACCTATTTGGTGCTGCAAGTACTTGTTAACATATTTCTTTATCACTTTTTATGTAAAAGTTACTTTTAAGTAGAAGTACACTTTACTTTAGGCTATCAATATAGAACACTGCAGTGTTAAAATGCTGGTGTGTAATAAGGTACACCAATATATTTGTTTTACAAATCGGTCATCTGTAACAAGTAGGTATGTCTATTGTAGACATATGTATATATCTAAATGTAAACGTCCTATATATTATAGTATGTATACGGAGATAAAATTAGGACCGGCTAATTTGGGTCCAAGGTAAACAGTAGATCACACAAAATAATGACAATGAGTTAAATCATTGATATTCTGTTACAATATTGGCTATATATTTTCGAAAAATAGTCCTTATCATACATCTCTGACCGGTATCACAAAATAAAGGAAACTTAGGATATAGACTGTAAGTTCATAAAAACTGTGAGGCAAGTCTCCCTACAATCTATACTTATATACTTATAATAAGAATGTAACAGGTCCAATTCTGTACATTAAAGATATTTTGAAATTTTTTTTTGGAGGGCTCTCTATAATCCATACTGAAACCAAAACTGTAATTTTTGCATTTTTGTCTGTCTGTCTGTCCGTCTGTCTGTCTGTCTGTATCTTGGCCGCGCATCACGCCGAAACTACTGAACGGATTCAAATGAAACTTGGCATAATTTTAGTTCATACTACGAGGTAGGACATAGGATACTTTTTATCCCGAAATTCAGCACGGTTTCCTGGAGAGAGGGGATGAAAGTCAAAATATGTACTTGGTTGTAATTCAATAACACATAGTCCGATTTCATTCATTCTTTTTTTGTTAGAAAGAAAAAAAAAAAAATAACGGGCAAAGTCTTTTTTTTGTCCGCGACTGTACACTGCCAGTGGGAAGCTGAGACAGGTATGTAAATATGGCGGTACGAAGTTCGCCGGGTCATTAAATATATATGATGAGATAAGATATGAAATGACTTTGTTCAAATAAAATTGCAATAAGATACAACTTTGTTTGAAAGAGTAATCTGAAAGATGACCTGAAGACGACAAAGTATCTTTATGAATATGATATTCATAACGGGTTATTATATACAGGTGCTTATCCATTTTCCAGTTCTGACTGTACTAGATGAGGTTCCTATAAAAGTCAGATGGAGGTCAGTTTGATTAAAACTTTCTTATCAATTATTTAAAATGAAAATAGGTGAGTAGACTTTAATAAGTTGACCGCTTTATTAAAGACTATTAAACTTCAACCATTACATTAGATGATTGCAGGGTATGATACAGGCAGCTAAAACTGACTGTGTAGGTACGTTTGGTAATTATAATTTGAGTATGACTATGAAATGATTGCACGGTTCACGTAGTGACCATGCTGTCAACTTGCTGCCTACTACTGCGCTGAGCGTTGTAACAACCCTTTTTATGATTCACAAATTATTGTCTGGGTGTTCATTGTGTTCGTTTCATGAACGTTTGTGGAGTCCCCTGCCACACAGAAATATCGAAAGAGTGCGAAATCGGAGGCTCAATGATGCAAAAGCATCTCAATAGGCCGTCATAGTGTGGGTTACCCTGGTGCATTGTCTGCATTCTCAATGAGCATGGTATCCACAAGTCTTAGATTCTGCACATGTTTTCCATCAGGCAGAGTAGATTATGCCTATATTTATATATATAAATATGCCTCTAACGTGTCCAAAATTATGAGATTTACTCAAGATTTTTGTACATCCATAATCAGTTCATTAAAACTTTCCTTTATCTTACATCTCATACAAACTCTTCTTAGAACTCAAATATACCTACATATGCAAATATGAACTTTTTAAAAGGATTTAATGCAATAAGTCACTTTTAGAAGTAGAAATAGAAATCTAGTACTTCGTTCTAGTTCTTCGTCCTCAAACCTACATAATACATATCTATATATAAATATCGTAGCATTAACTGTACACTTATCTTCAGACCACCTTACAAATGCAAAGTCAGATAACTAACAGATCAGCGATAAAGCCAAAAGCCCTAGCTCAAGATCAAGTTATGTCAACTGTTTCTTTTTTTCTAAAATTTAATTAAACAATATTTCATTCTAAATTTTTACTCAGAGGTTGCAAAGGGAGAGAATATATGTATTTTGGAAATAATTTTAAGATTCTTTAATGGCGATGTGTAAAGCAGAAGAATAACTACCTTACATCCATTTCACATCAGGATCAAAGTAGTTATTAATCAAATTAGTATTACTATTATTAGTTAACAAAATTGGTAGTTAATGTTAGGCTACATTTGTAAAATATTTACAAATGTAGCCTTACATTAACCGAAGTGCGTGTAATCTAATTTTTAACACATGATGATTCTAGAAACTGTTACAAAACTATTAATTATATATTTATATAAGTAACGTCCTACTTATTTGTATAGTTATATAAATACATTATTAATATTTAAATACCTATACAAGGTACCAACAGCTAGCTCGTCGAACTGCAACACAAACAGACCACTTTCCTAAAAGTGTTTAGTAAAATTGGAAACAATTACTTGAGCATTTTGCTCGTAATAGGTGAACGTCCGTGTAGTTTGGTGGGTATTTTTTGTTTTAAATATAATTTGGGCGCTTTTTACTGACGCCGGCCCCCACCGGACTCCGTCGCCTCACTTTCTCTTGCAACTCGCTTTGACAAACCATAAAATATATTTGAACAACTTACTAGAGAACTTATTGACCTCAAAAGCTGCATCATAACAAGTTTGATAGCCTTCATGCATCCGAAATGCGATACTATTATTGATGTTATTTAGCTTTGCTAAATATTAGATTTTTATGTTTAGACTGTTAAAATGATATATCAGAAATATATCGATAAAAAAATTCCCAAGTAGTCCTACAACTTATTAAGTAGAACTGGATGGTAAATGAAACTACTATAGAAGTTTATTTAACAGCAGAATTTGCAGCGAATTAAATAGTACAGATTATGTACCAACAATCTATATATATATATATAAAAGAGGAAGGTGACTGACTGACTGACCTACCCAGAGATCAACGCACAGCCCAAACCGCTGAAGCTAGAATCTTGAAAGGGGGTAAATCAGTGGATGAAAGTCTGCGTGAGCGAAGCTGCGTGTAAAAGCTAGTCTACCGTATTTGCTAATAGCAACTTCAAAATGCCTTTGTAATCCTTTCGACGATGACTCTTACGAAGAGAAAAGATTTAATTAATATTTATTAATCGTGATTCATAGTCATTGCAGAAGAAAATATTTTCCCCAACACTTTCTTTAAAATCGGATAAGAGGAAAACAAACGGAAATACGTGAACAGAATTTTCACGTTTTGCACTGTTTCCAATGGGTTCTAGAACACGTTCATTGATTGGTTCCTCATCTAAAGATATTACCAAGCAAATATAATATTTGACTTAATACGTAAAAAATAAAAAAATAAACAAAACAGTGCACGAAAGATCACGCCAAAATATTTTAGTACTAAAGAAATAGTATTTCGGACATCTGACACACAACGCCTTCAAGTCCCATGCTAAGCAGAGCTTGTATTATGAGTACGAGACAACTGGTATAAATACAATACATATATACTTTTTTTTGTAAATAGGTACATACATATTACTATACATAGAAAACACCCAAACTCCGAAACAAATATTTGCAGATCATACAACAACAACGAAATCGAATCCGAGACCGGACGGACTGCAGTCGCATACGCTTTCACTGCGCCATGCGCCACCGAGGAAATTTTTCACAAAGTGATCTATTTTTTAAGGTATACTAGCTGAACCTCGCAGTGTTACCCGCGGTTATTGTCGTACCGCGGGTAACGCCGCGGGACGAATAATTGAAGAACCGCTCTACCGATTTTGTGCAAACTTCACATAAACCATCTAATAAATCCGAACAAAGCCTAAACATTTGGTTTGGATAGGTGAGCCCGTTCTTGAGTTATAAAATTACAACGAAAAGTGGCATTGATTTTTATATGTATTGATGTGGGCAAACGAGTAAAATTATTGAACCCACCACGAAACAATTACTTAATACGGTTGGTCTAGTGGTTTAAGCGGTCGTCACGCCGCTTTGTACTTCGCCGTGTGTTGTGGGTTCAAAGTTCAAATACTACATGGGACAACACTTTGAGTGATCCACAAATTGTTGTTCTGAGTCTGAGTGTTCTTTGTGTCCGTTTCATGTATGTATGTAATGCGGGAGTTTTCTTTAAAAAAACATCGATTTTCAAGAGACTGTGGTATCATATTACTTCGCTCGAGCCGATGCGAATGACTGGCTCTTTCACGATACTATCTAAACTAAATATTTATAACTATATTCTGTTTTGATATAGGTACCTAGTCTTATCTCGTGAAACGAAAATGTAATATTTGATTCTATAACCTAATATCATTCATACATAAAATAAATCTTCTATTTCTACAAATGACATTCTTGGGAATAACCTACTTAGTGACCATTAAAACAATGTACAAAAAATGAGGGTGGGAGTGAGAAACAAAATATTCTAAAGAAAGTCAGTGACAACTGCAGTTGATGGCCACACACACACATATTATACTAGCGCTACAATACATTAGTGACTTTTCGAGACAAATTTTATTATAGTTGGTAGTGAACAGTGGTAGTGACATTAAAAAATTAGGAATCATAGTATTTATTTATATTATATACTAGCTTTTACACGCGGCTTCGCTCACGCAGACTTTCACCCTTAGGGGTGGAATTTCAAAAATTCCTTTCTTAGTGCTCACTTACGTTACATAAAGAACCTGCATGCAACATTTCAGGATTCTAGCTTCAGCGGTTTGGGCTGTGCGTTGATCTCAGAGTATGTCAGTCAGTCAGTCAGTCACCTTACTCTTTTATATATATAGATAGATTAAGATTTTTTCAACAATCTAGTGCCCTAAAGTAAAACGAATGTTAAAAAAGTTAACATCAAACTTTATTTGATACTTACATTTAGGATATAATACTTTAAATTTGAAAACTATTTTTTTACTTATTACTTAAACAACGTGGATGGAAGGAATAAGTAAAATTTAGACTAAGGGATCCTCGGTGTTTTTTTTGATACAATTATTTACAGCACACCATTTTACCTTCTTAAGATACTTAAGAAGTAAATATCAATATCCTTTTTGTTTTGTTTTTTTTACACAAAACGGCATCTAGTCCCAAATTATGCAGAGTTTGCATTATGGGTACTAGAAAACTGGTATAAATACATATATCCCTTTTTTTTGTAAATTCATACATATTAAACAAACCCAAAACACCCAAACTCCGTAACAAATATTTGCAGATCTTTAAAAAATTTGGTCGGATCCGGGATTCAAACCCGAGATTCAAGAACAGCAGTCGCATACGATATCACTGCGCCACCGAGGCAGATTGACGCATTAAAAAAAATCCTTGTTAGACGTAAAGTCTACGACCATCGTCGCATACCTACAAGTTAAATATGATTATTTTTATTATATCGTATTTTTTTTTATCGTAAACTTCATAAACTCTCATTAGACAAGTAACCAGTACTTTCCACACAACTAATCACAATGCAACGTACATGAAATTCAATATTGCGTGCTTTACGACAAATAAAATATTATGTGGTAACCTGTTGGTTTGGGCTTTCTAGTTATGGCATGTAACTTTCATTTGGTAAGCAATTTTTCATACCATTAACAATGCAAACAAGCGTACGTATTCTTACATATCATTTCTGCACTGAAGAGTCTGAACTGTCTGAAGATATCGTAAGCGTGAAGCGCATACTTTTAATTCTAATTCGCAACTTTTAGTTCTATAGAATAATTTGGAATCTCTCTCTTTGTTCTTATGACCTTTTTCTCTAAATCTGTTTGACATGATTAAATGAAAGTCAAAAGTGATTTCTTTGAAAAAATGAATTAATTACATTTAAAAAAGATGAAGTGAAAGTCTTAGCTTCCTTGGCGACTGCCGGATAACCTTTTACCCGGCCGGGTAAAAGGTTATCCGACTGTCAAACCTCATTACTCTTAAAAATTCGTAATCTTGTAACGGAAGGACGCATATATATATATATATATATATATATATATATGTATATATATTTCATAATGTTAGGAAGGTATTTTAATTTGTTTAACATTTTCAAATGTGAACAGAACCAATATGAATTCTATTTAGCATAAATATACATAGAGAAACACACATACGTACAAAAAAACTGAAAGCATAGTTTTTAATTAAAAGCATATTTTATATCTTTAAATTTAAATTCTTTGACGGTAACAATAGTTGAGAGTTGTGAACCCACAAACGTGCTGCTAGCCAGCTCACTAGCTCAGTGGGTTGTGACCTGCTGAAACAGAGCGCCCGGCATGCGGATGCAAACATCGATCGTTCTTTTCAATTTCATCAACCGAAAAAAAAATTTAGTAAGTGCAATTGGGGTTAGTAAAACTGAAGAACAACGGACAATATTTTTTCCTAGGCATTTGTAAGAAAATTTTATAATTACCAACAAACCCAATATCGTACAAGTATCGACAACTTATACGATACTGACAAAAAGTGGCGTAGTTTATAGCATAGTAAGTGCGTATCGCGTGTGTTTACTTATAACTGCGAGCCTTTTTTCTGCTTCAACAAGAACAAGGCGGTGCGTTATCTACCTTTTTTTATTTGATCTGAGATTGTACACGAGATAGAATAGAATAGAATAGAATAGAATAGGACAGGACAGGACAGGACAAGACAGGACAGGACAGGACAGGACAGGACAGGACAGGACAGGACAGAATAGAATAGAACAGAACAGAGCAGAACAAAACAGAACAGAACAGATTAGAATAGAATAAACTTTATTGTACACCAGTTAAAATAGTTTACATTCAGAAGCTTATCAACTTAAAAAACCATGTACAAGTGGATAATAATACAGTAGATAAGATAATACAGTTTACATAGAAGAACATATCAATTGAATGACCTAGATAAAAAAAGCGGTCAAGTGCGAAGGGTTGAAGGGTTCCGCAGCAGCAAGTAACATAATATAATTTTTATTTTATTTTATATTTGTGTTCATTGAATGAAAGGTACATTTCAGTTTACGATTTATAAAAAAAAACTATTTACACGAATTGGTTCAAACCAATTTTCGGTGGAAGTTTGCAGGGTAATGTACATCAATACATCATATATTTTTTTTAGTTTTATCATTCTCTTATTTTAGAAGTTACAGGGGGGGGACACATTTTACCACTTTGGAAGTGTCTCTCGCTCAAACTATTCAGTTTAGAAAAAAATGATACTAGAAACCTCAATATCATTTTTGGATGGATGGATGGATAGGTCATCCATAGATACCACACACGTATGGGTTTGATGAAAAAAAAAAATTTTGAGTTTCAGTTCTAAGTATGTGGACCCCCAAAATTTATTGTTTTTTTTCTATTTTTGCGTGAAAATCTTAATGCGGTTCACAGAATACATCTACTTACCAAGTTTCAACATTCTAGTTCTTATAGTTTCGGAATAAAGTGGCTGTGACATACGGACGGACAGACAGACCGACGGACGGACAGACAGACAGACATGACGAATCTAAAGGGTTCCGTTTTTTGCCTTTGGGCACGGAAGCCTAAAAATGGCGGACTTGTCGCTAAAAACTAATTTCTGCCAGGCAACCTTGAATTTCTTGAAAATACAATACACAGACACAAGATTGAAAATTATCCTACTTGGCTTTGCGGGTTCAAAATATCAAATGTGGTAGAAGTTGTAAATGGGACAGGGATATGTTATGAATTCATTGTCAAAATTGTTAGCTATCGAAATTGCTCTACTACGAGTAATTACTGAAACGTTCTGATCAAGAAAATACTTTAAATACATAAATATATATCGACTGCCTCGTTGGTCTCGCGGTTGGCGTGTTAATGCGGTAATTGCTGATCATGAGGTCTTGGGTTCGATTCCCGGGTCGGACCAAATGTTTATATGATCTACAACTATTTGTTTCGGAGTTTGGGTGTTTTCTATGTATAATATGTATGTATAACTGCACGTTTGGCCTAGTGGTTTAACGGTCACCACACCGTTTCCTACTTCGCCAAGTGTCGAGGGTTCAAATCCCACGTAGACAAAGTGTGATCCACAAATTGTTGTTCTGAGTCTGGGTGTTCTTTGTGTCCGTTTCATGTATGTTTGTAAAGTCCCCCGCGACACAGGATTTATTCCTAGTGCGGGAGTTGTCTTTTATAAATATTTGTATCAGTTGTCTGGTACCCATAACACAAGCTCTGCTTAGTTTGGGACTAGATGACATTGTGTGTTAGATGTCTGAAATATTTATTTATATGTCAAGCTTTTGTCATCGTTCATGTCCCTTCTATCCATGAATCACACTTTGCAACGTTTACATATTGATTGACTCGGTGGCGCAGTGTTAGCGTATGCGACTACTGTGCTTGGGGTCTTGGGTTCAATTCTCGAGTCGGACCAAATGTTTTTATGACCTGCAAACTTTTGTTTCAGGTATTTGCTTTATAATATGTATATATATTTCCAAAAAAGGTACATAGGTGTTTTATCAGTCAATCCAGCTGTTATAGTATCAAGCACTGCTTAGTTTGAAGCTAGATTAATTATTCCATAAACGCCATAACTTTTCGATGAGACACTGCATCACAGGTTCTAGATTTCACTCTAAAAATAAATGAGTACCATTTCTTGGAGAATAATGTTACTTGTTGGTTTTTACTCGAGAGTTACGCCTCGACATACACAATGCGCACATGTTTACATGTTTCTAGCGCAGCGAAACTACCACAATAGAGATACACACGTCAATAGACTGGAACACAAAGAGTTAGGTCTTTTTACCTCCAAACTTTCTTCATGTAAGTAGTAAACTACCTAAAGAGCGGTTGTGTAACACCGCTCACTGCGGCCGGTCATCGATCTCCTTGATATTATCTAATTGTGACGTAATCACTTTATTATGAAACGACTAATTTAAATATTGATACTCACCGTCTCGTACTGTGTGTATAATTGGAAGTCCTGTATGAATTTTTACTTTGTTTTATGCATGTTGAGACTACCGTGTTGATTTTGTATGTCTACCGAACTTGTCGTGATATGATTTTGTATTGTGGTTTACCTTAAGTGAAGGAAAAAGTTAATGCTTACATGTGCAATGAATATTACAGATACGGACAATTCTTGTGGCTTTGTTTTTGTCAACATACAAACAACGATGAACCCGTTAACTATTCCGAAATCTATTAACCTAAATACAGTATTCGTGTTTACGGACAACGATAAAAAAGAAAACTAGTCTAAATTAAATGACTCAGGGTATTCAGCATTTTAAATGTCATAACATAATTTTCTAAACATGCCAAAGAAACTCTAAATGGTTTTATTTCATCAATTAATTAAACTTCATACCTTAAAACTTATTCTCCCTATCGCGTTGATGTCTAATATAAGAAAAATAAAATTTTAATCAAAGCGACTACGAACATGAAAACATACTTCGCGTGGTAATTAACAGTACATTACAGACTCCTCAAAGTATGTAGCATTCTTATACTACTTACTTACAGTACATGCTATATTGTTCATATAATACTGATTCGCAACGCGTTGATTGGCACTGATACGGTTGATATCTTTCTCCATCTATTTAATATTATTAGTACTTTTCTGTATATATATAGATTATAGAATTTCTAGATATACTCCCGGACTTTACTCTAAATAAAAAAAACAACCAAGTCCGTGTCAGGCCACGCATAGAATAGGGTTCCGTAGTCACCAATAATGACACGTGGATTTAGAATACAGGGTTGGCATTTATTACTATGAATAATGTTTACTTATATTTCATTATTTTGTTAGAAGTTTTCCAAGTATGCACATTTTACAAATAAGACCTCAATGTTTCTAAAATACCTGCCTAATGATACCTCAGACTATGGGTATAGACGCGAGAAAAAAGCATCCAGAGAGGTACCCCAAACCAAATTTTTCGTGATTTTATTTTAGCACTTTATCGACGCGGTAAATACACACATCCATGTAGAGTTTCATCTATCTAGTACTAACCGTTCGGAAGGTAAGACGAGGACAGACGGACGGACATGACGAAAGTATAAATGACGTGATTTACGGAATCTTAAAAACCAACCGAGCAATAACCCTCTTTTCGAAGTCGAGTAAAAAACCAGAAATTGTTAAATTATGGTAAATATTTAATTGATAAAATTAAAAATGTGAGTATCGAAACGCGACAGAATATCAATGGGCTCGGTACACGTGTTTCTTACGTCACGCAGGTGGCCAAGGAATATAATTATTACACAGACCTAACACAACATAGACTTCGTGAAAACGACGATTGCTTACAAAATTATAATCTAAGTCTGGATTTTAGCCAAAAGGAATATAAATTAAAGTTACTTGTAATCCTTGCTGAATGAAATAATTTGTGTTCAAGTCAAATAAGATACTCCTTAAACAAAAGTAATTTTAACAACTTGGTTTTTACAAAACTATACCGACAAATTTAATAAATAGCAGTTTTGTTAATGGAACTACGAATTAACTGCATATGAAATCAGAACGTGACGCTAACAAAATTCAGCATGAACCTGTGAGGTCATGTATCTTTAGGTGAAGTAAACAATTCTATATATATAAAAAAAAAAAAAAAAAAATGCTTTTTGTAGCTAACATTTTCACATATATATTTTACCAAATTATTGATACAAACATACAGATGGACTGTATGTTTGTTTGTTGTAAGCGTGTATTTTGATATAATATTCAATCTATTGTTTTAATGTATTGAAAGGAATTTGAGAATCGATATTTATGACACCTATATATTGCCTTACAACGCTCAAGGTTCACCGAGAAGGAATTGGGCGTTAAGGTCAATGACCTGCGTTTACTTTCTCCCAATGGCCAGTGCCTGCAGTAACAAGTGACGCCGAAGATGTCATGTTACTTATTTATAAATCACATTGAGATATTCACGTTTGCCTACAAAACATCTGCAAAAAGTATAAACGTAATAGATTGTAGCTATTATTTGTAGCTGCTCCAGCTCATTATGATGGGGAAGGTATGTGAAAAGCGACGAGCTGGAGGAAGAAGAAAGTCTTGGCCCTGCAACATCCGTGAATGGACGAATATCGCAAATGTCGAAGAGCTATTTCGTTTGGCTCAAGACAGGACCCATTTCGCCGAGCTGACGGCCAACCTCCTGTAGGAGCGGCACTTGAAGAAGAATAGATTGTTTTGTTTTTTCGAGATCTGTAAATTTTTTAAACATGTTATTTTTTAAAGAGATTGTCAATAAATTATAAAGAGCCAATTGTATTTCTATATTTCTATCTATCTATATTTCATTGTGAGTTTCTATTACTATGCGATTATGTGTTCAATATTCTTGGATAATGAAGAAATACACAGATAACATTTTCATAAATAAAGATTTTTTACTAGATAATGTTGGTAAATGTTTCACAAATTTAAATTTCGAAAAATAAACAGCCAGCGAAGTCAACTAGTTAATGAGTTACTTGAGAAATAACTGTTTTTAAAAATTTATATATAAGAAGATAATAATGCATGTTCGTTCTGTAATCTAAGAACGAAAAGAAAAACAGCAGGATTTTATTTTTAAAAGATTTGTTAAACCAACCGTTAGTCAGAAATTACATGCAGACTGATTACTCACAATGATTTTCGAATTCCACAACAGAAGC
This sequence comes from Diaphora mendica, assembly GCA_949125395.1. Classification (NCBI taxonomy): domain Eukaryota; kingdom Metazoa; phylum Arthropoda; class Insecta; order Lepidoptera; family Erebidae; genus Diaphora; species Diaphora mendica. The sequence continues at coordinate 15,693,639 of OX421324.1, read as the reverse complement.
ATCTTGTTGTTTCCAGTGTAGGTATCTAGTGTCTTACAAACATGTGCATGCAATTCTCAAGTTAGATATGTTGTATTGTATAAGGAGAGGTTTATGTCCAGTTGTATACTGTTGCAGGCTGTTGATGTGATGTGTGTTGTAATTAGGGGATTTCGTGATCGATCTTTAAAAGCAATAAATATTTTATAATGTAGATATTTTCTTGGGTTTGGTGTTAATAGAGTCTTTGAAAACCCGACTATACAAATGTGTGTACCAACGTATCTACAACTTATTCTTTAGATACAGTAAGTACTCATTAGTTTATAAAGTATTTCAAATAACTCTTTGAGTTTTTCAAATATTGTAATATGTAACCACAAAGTGAACCTTAGCCTCCTTTAAACTTTACATAACGGCTCAAATTAGCAATCATAACAAAAATCTCTATTCTCACAGTTCTTACAGGTGCTATTTTTTATTAAATAGTAAAATACGTTTGAAACTGGCTGTTGAACTTTCGGAGAATCGCCGGAGGATAAATAAATTAAATAACTGTATTTAAACACCGTAACTTTAATTCAATGGATACAAAAACTCCTTGCCGTTAGCTACGGTAACATGAAAAAGGGATAAGCTAAATAAAATAAATCGTGAGTTAGAAAAAATCCTTTTAGAGAGACTAATAAGTTCAGGCTATGAACGGTTACTTTTGTGTATATTTTATTTGAAAATTAAAAAAACAAACGACTGGAAATGAATTTAACGAATTGGTTAAAAACAAATATGTCAAAATATAAAAAAACTAGCTGAGCCCCGAGGTGTTACATGCGGTACAAAAACAACTGCGATTAGCGCCGTGGCGAAAAGTAAAAAAAGAAAACTTTGTAAAGTATCCTATGTCCGTCACCTGGTTCTAAGCTACCTCCCCACCAATTTTCAGCCAAATCGTTTCAGCCGTTCTTGAGTAAATAGTGTAACTAACACGACTTTCTTTTATATATATCTATAGATATGTCAAAAACAACCAAGACAGGAGTTCTTTAATCTATATACTTACTTATATACATAAAATAAAAATGTAACAGGTCCAATTCTGCACATTAAAGATATTTTGTCATTTTTTTTGGAGGGCTCTCTATAATCGATACTGAAGCCAAAACTGTATTTTTTTTCATTTTTGTCTGTCTGTCTGTCCGTCTATCTGTCTGTCTGTATCTTGGCCGCGCATCACGCCGAGACTACTGAACGGATTCAAATGAAACTTGGCATGATTTGAGTTCATACTACGAGGTAGGACATAGGATACTTTTTATCCCGAAATTCAGCACGGTTACCTGGAGAGAGGGGATGAAAGTCAAAATACGTGCTTAGTTGTAATTCAATAACACATAGTCCGATTTCATTCATTCTTTTTTTGCTAGAAAGAAAAAAATAAAAGATAACGGGAAAAGTCTTTTCTTTTTGTTCGCGACTGTACACTGCCTGTGGGAATATAGATATGAGAGACAGATATGTAAATATGGCGGTACGAAGTTCGCCGGGTCAGCTAGTATATACATAAAATAGAAATGTAACAGGTCCAATTTTGTACATTAAAGATATTTTGAATTTTTTTTTGGAGGGCTCTCTATAATCGATACTGAAGCCAAAACTGTAATTTTTTTCATTTTTGTCTGTCTGTCTGTCCGTCTATCTGTCAGTCTGTATCTTGGCCGCGCATCACGCCGAGACTACTGAACGGATTCAAATGAAACTTGGCATGATTTGAGTTCATACTACGAGGTAGGACATAGGATACTTTTTATCCCGAAATTCAGCACGGTTACCTGGAGAGAGGGGATGAAAGTCAAAATACGTGCTTAGTTGTAATTCAATAACACATAGTCCGATTTCATTCATTCTTTTTTTGCTAGAAAGAAAAAAATAAAAGATAACGGGAAAAGTCTTTTCTTTTTGTTCGCGACTGTATACTGCCTGTGGGAATATAGATATGAGAGACAGATATGTAAATATGGCGGTACGAAGTTCGCCGGGTCAGCTAGTATATATACATAAAATAGAAATGTAACAGGTCCAATTTTGTACATTAAAGATATTTTGAATTTTTTTTTGGAGGGTTCTCTATAATCGATACTGAAGCCAAAACTGTAATTTTTTTCATTTTTGTCTGTCTGTCTGTCTGTCTGTCCGTCTGTCTGTCTGTCTGTATCTTGGCCGCGCATCACGCCGAGACTACTGAACGGATTCAAATGAAACTTGGCATGATTTAAGTTCATACTACGAGGTAGGACATAGGATACTTTTTATCCCGAAATTCAGCACGGTTACCTGGAGAGAGGGGATGAAAGTCAAAATATGTGCTTAGTTGTAATTCAATAACACATAGTCCGATTTCATTTATTCTTTTTTTGCTAGAAAGAAAAAAATAAAAGATAACGGGAAAAGTGTTTTTTTTGTGTCCGCGAGTTTACACTGCCTGTGGGAAGCTGAGACAGATATGTAAATATGGCGGTACGAAGTTCGCCGGGTCAGCTAGTATTGAAATATATTTTTATTGAAACTGTACTGTGCTAAATTTCATACGTCTACGTCTGAATTTTCGTAAAAAGTGCTACAATTTTTTTCCTTTACGGATGTAATAATAAAAAGTGCTACAAAATTTTTGCTTTACGGATGTAATAATAAAAAGTTCTACAAAATTTTTGCTTTACGGATGTAATAATAAAAAGTGCTACAAAATTTTTGCTTTACGGATGTAATAATAAAAAGTGCTACAACATTTTTGCTTTACGGATGTAATAAAAAAAGGGCTACAAAATTTTTGCTTTACGGATGTAATAATAAAAAGTGCTACAAAATTTTTCCTTTACGGATGTAATAATAAAAAGTGCTACAAAATTTTTGCTTCACGTATGTAATATAATATATAGATTCCAGCCAAAAATACTTTCCAAAACCTACTTCTATAATAGAATTGGATGTGAAGTAGCTATTACTTCACATCCAATTCTATTATAGAAGTAGGTTTTGGAAAGTATTTTTTCCTTCATTAACAGTTATCAATAACATCTATCTTTTTTCAATTAAACTATTAACACAAAACATATAAAGAATTGATCGACTTGATCGTAATTGTTTTACTCATAAAATAAGTAACACGTTTATCTTTTGGTAAATGAGATGATATCGTATTTTAAAGTAATGACTTCAAAAGTATGTAAAACACTCTAACTAGTTATTAGTGATTACGACTAGTTGAAAGGTTTTCTTATTTCACGTAATCATGGTATGTTTGATACGTCATATAGGCAAGACTCAAAAACTTGTTCAGCAGTCGCACCTACGCCACGCAGTCTGTATCTTCAGACACATTACATAATTAGTATTAAAATAGCACATCATGTGTTGCTGGGTATACAGTTTTGAGTTAGCTTATGTAATATTTGCTCGAAAGTTGCTGGGTTTCAACTCATTGCTGGCTGTTAGCAAAAAAATTTACGGACGCTGACATAAGCATATCCACTTACTAGTGCTATCCACTTACTGTAAGTTTTTGGAGAGTTACTCAAAGTAAGAGCGGGCTCATCGAGCAAACTACGCAGTACAATTACAGTACTGCAAAGAATGAAAGACAAGGCAAACTTAAAACAAACCCTATCTCTAGATAGGGTGGACCCCGTCTGGCCAGCGTGCAGTAACATATTAGCCCAAAACCTAAACCCACCTAAGGAAAGGCCACGTGTCTAACGGTGGACTATTGAAGACTATTGGTAATATTAATACAAAAACTATTTTATTTGTATCGCTACAAATCTCAACCGTTATTGCAGATAAGAAGAGCTCTTTGCAAAGGAAGAATTATAAGGGTGTCGTGTGTCCTAAAATGGTGGTTGTTTTAAAAAAAATTCGTCGATTATAAATTTATAGCAGACACTGTTTATTTATGACTCAGCAGTAGCTAACATCATAACATAATACATATTCAGATATAATAAAAATAATTTAAAATGGTACTTAAGCGGTTGCAAGCCATTGTAATTATTTTTATTTACATTTATTGTTAGCACTTTAGACGAAAGTCGAGTTTTGACACGGTCAAGATTATTGACTCTCTTCACAGTTCATTACTTGACACGGTTTTCGCGTTTTATGTATAGTGACATGAGAATTGTAAAAAGTCATACTACTGGATGCAATACCCTAAGGGTGAACTATGATAACTTACGTCTAAGTGGCCTATTCTACTTCAGACTATTGCCGTTCCATGCTGAACAAAGGCCTGCGATACGGACTGCCTAAGACCGGAATGGTTGGCGCTCTTTGGGGGAGGCTTTCGTTTGAAAGAACACCTGTAACACTAAAATAACTTAGCTTAAATGAAAGTTTAACGACTTTCAAGCGGCGCGCTTTTGTATCCGTCTATTCGGAAGGAAGAAAGATGTGAGTCCAGCAAAAGGTCAAAAATAAAAAATCGTAAGTAAGAATTTATTAAAAATTTAACTATAAAAACATTAGAACATAAGTTCTATACTGTGAGTGTGCAACTAACACCACAATGAAAACATCATTCATTGAGATTACATTCTTTATGTTGTTGTTCACAGATGTCGTTTCGAGCGTTGATTTCTTCAGCTGTCGGTAGATGGCGGTACATCACCGCTGAGCCACGGAGTTTTTTACCAAACCTTTCATCTCTCACATCATCTTCATTACCGAATACAGTTTTTTGCATTCTAGAGATAAACGGTGTAACTTTACAGACTAAGAGCCGAATACAACTAGTTTCTTCATCAGTGCCTTGTTCTTGGATTAATTCGTCTATTGCATCTGGTAAAGACGTATTTTTGGCAGCAGTAAGAATATCTTGAAGTCTTCTTGAATTTTTATTCAGGATCCACGTAGCTGGATCATCTGATCGGTACGGTGCTGATTCTCGTTTTGGTCCTGCTAAGAATGTAGATATCTGAAAAGTATCAATAATAAGAGTAAAATTTACAATGAAAAAATACCCTTATAACTTTACTACACTTGTAAATACTTTTTATGCTTATAATAGGATTGCACAGATGGCGTAGTGGTTTACACGTTCTCCACTCGTTTTCTATTCCGCTAAAGCATTATGGGTTCAAATTTCTGTTCTAATTGGGGATACTTTAGTGGATTATGTTTCTTTAAAAAATTGCGATTAGATAGCCCCATGTGTAGATAGTTTCATGAGTGTACTACAGCTTTTGATCATAGGTCTGGGTTTCTGTTTATAATTAGGTTTAAATTGCATTTTTTTACTTTAAAAATGCTCTTGACGGGTAGGATCTCATAAATGAGTAATGGATCTAACATTAACTGGGAAAACGCCTTCTTTCTTATTAGTTTGTTTTATTCAGTACTGAAAGACGTTAAATGGAAAATGGGAATCTTTTTTATTCAATTCGCAAAAGTTATTGTTAGTACGTGGTCGTGGATTGCACTTTTGTTGTAGTTACACTTTATAATTATGTAAAACTTTTACAATCTTAACCATACATAAAGACTTTTAATAGTGTTGAAGGTGTTGATTGGGTAGCCGCTTTTAATGATTATTGTTTACATTGTTTTTTTATGGGTTAGGGTGCAAACGAGCAGATGGTAAGTGATTACCGCCGCCCATAGACACCCGCAAGACCAGAGGCGTCATAGGTGCGTTGTCGGCCTTTGGGGGATGGGGAGGGGGATGGGGGAGGGGTTGGGGCATGGGCCTCCGGCATCCTCACTCACTCGTTGGAACACAGCGCAAGCGCTGTTTCATATCGGTTTTCTGTGAGGCCGTGGTATCACTCCGGTCGACCCGGCCCATTCATGCCGAAGCGTGGCTCTCTCACGTCATATACAAATCAGATATATACATACCAACTGTGCGACAAAAACTATAGCGTTAACGGCCACGGCACTTATTTGATTCGGTTGAAGTCCAAAAAGTCTCACTAGCTGTCGTATTGGCGTCATAGGGCTCTGAGATTCGTTGACGTCATAGATGGGCCTTTTGTCATTACTGTAAGATTCACTTTCACTTGATGAAGATTGTACTGTCTCCGCGCTATGAGGATCGGACTGCGGCCATCTTCGGTTGAGTGGTTTAGGTTTATTACCTGTTTGAAATGCTCTCACTACGAACTCTGCTACTTTTAGAGCTACTGACTCAGAGCCTGAAATTAAAAAGATTAGAGTGTTTCAATTAATTATTTGCTTCTTATTATTATAAGTAGGTTCAGAATGGGAAAGAAATCGAATTTCAAATAAACTTATTGAAATACCAGGTTGAGGTTTGCATCGGGTGTCAACGAGTAACGATATTCCCGCGGCACTGTTAAGTCTCACTCTTGTGTTCTGGTAAAGTTCTCGAAATCCTAATAGGACGATGACATTTCTGGTGACCGATAATGGACGGAAAAAGAGAGAGAGAAAGAATATAACTAGTTAGGTATACCTAAGAAGCAAGCCTTCAACCAACTACTGGAAACACTAAAATATCTAAGATAAGCTTTTTAATCGAAGATATTTTCAGAAATGTAATTTTTTATGTTTTAACTTAAGTAGCTTTGGATATATTTTGGCTGAGATGATGATGAAATACAAAAAGACACAATCTTACTTACCAAGAAAATCTTGGGCGAATTTCATCCCACTGCTAATTTTATTCATGATCCCATCATTCTTGTATTGTTCATTGCCATATACCACTTGGGATGTTATGAGTAACACACAGAGCACATGTGCCGCCATCTTGAAGCCGCGACTTGAACTACAAAGAGATTGTGTGATGAGAAGGCGTTCCATGGTTGGGTTCTTACTGTAATGGGTGCACAGGCACAATTGTCGCACTAGAGCATGACATTATAATATAAATGTGACTTTGGCAATATGTACAGGTTGATCAATTTGAAGATACAAAAATTTCCTTACTAAAATAATAAATAATAATTAACAATCAGTGTTAAACTTAAAATATTATTTTATTGTACTTTCTAAGAGATGGCGTTAGTGGTTTTTCCATATGAAAAAGCATATCAGTACAGTACGGTTTGGATGAGATTACATTTATACAGAACTATAACAATAATTTAGGTATAATATATCAACTTATTAAATGTATAAAGTCATATATTTAACATCATGCTGTATATTGAGAATATTTACATAAAGGAGACAATGAACACGGAAGCGTTCATAATGCTGGTTGGGTAGACAGCTTTCATGGCACTTAAAAATGAAATAGTTTTAGCCTATATTATTTGTGTTTGTATTAGTTTTGTATTACACTGCACTATATTTTAGGTTGAAACTTCCTGACCTTAAAAGTATCTTGTCTCTTAAGAAAATACAATGAAATAGCATTAATACCGAAGTGTTGCGTGTTTCTGATCTGTTTCATTGTCCTCTCTTGTGGGAGGGAGAAGAAACCATAAAAGTATTTCATAGAAAGAAAGAGAGCCTCGGCCATGTGGGCCGTCTCGACCAGAGTGATGCCTTACGGAAAACCTGGGTGAAACAAAGAGAGGGTGAAACAAAACTGGGTTTTAGAGACTGAATGAGGTTACCGAAGGTCGACATTCCGTAGGGTAAAGAAAACTGGTGTCAATTACCTGTGGTAGACATTTACTATCAAGTGATCTTGAACACATTGAATGTTTGGACAATAAAGGTCAATTCTCAGACATAATGCAGTTTTAGTCCTCCTTTCAAGTTATTCCTGTGGGATTCCTGTAATACAAATTATTGTATTACAGTTGTGTGGTGTCGTGGGACACTAGATAGGAACGAAGTTCATAATAAAAAATACAGATGGTGCAATACAAAATTTTTCGTTCAATAAATAAATATTTATTTCATATTTTTAAAATACATACTTATTATACACATAAAAAATCCAAACTCCTTAAAAACAAATATTTGCACATCAAAAAAATATATTTGATCCTACCCGGGATGCGAACCCGAGACCTCAATCACATCATTCTCATACGCTACCATTTTGACACCGAGGCGTCAATCTTACGTTCTGGACGTTTTTTGCTGGCTAGGGTACCCCTCCGCAACGCCCCATAAGGAACTTCGTTCCAATAATTTTAAGATGATTAGTAAAGTAACTTTTTATTTAACGATGTTTATGGTGTTAGTCAATATGAGACATAATTTCCAATTTGCCCTTTGGGGTCCTTCTTTTGTTGATAGAGAAAAAGAAACTGGGACGCAGAAGCCAGGTGCAGGTATATGATATTTCCGCTAAATACCTCTCCGACGTTCATATTAAACGCCTTACTTTAGGGATGATTCGGGTCGGATCATGTGATATTAAGTCATCCCCGAATTAACGCTGCGCCTAATCAAGCTTTACTCAACGGCAATCAGGCAAGGCAGGGCTGTAAACCTTTCTTCATGGGTTGCTCCAATAACGTTGTTATGTACCGATCGTCCCTTAATCAGGCTGCTGCCCTATCCCCTACCGCAGTTTCCTTAATCTGCCATAGCACATAGTGAATTGTAGTTGTCGGTGCAGTTCTTGACTATAAAGATATGTGATTGTAAGACGAGATGAAATGAATGACAATCACTAAGTGTTTAAATATAAAATAACACTGTCCTATTTATTATGACCGCTACACAATTGTTGCGCTTAGCAGACCATAATGATCATGATGGTAACTGTCAGTTCAACTTATTTCTACACCTGTTGTCTCAAGAGACACATCTTAGCAAAATGTTTGCATTTTTTTTCATAGTTGGTGTAACAACGGCCGACATTCCTTCCAATGATATAGAATATCTTAACGAGTTACCTCTAAACAAGTTATTAAGTATGAAGAATTCATTAAAAGAGCTCGTAACTACTGAATATGAAAATGTGACGACAATTACACCATCATACTTACAGAGATTCGGAGCTCAGGCTATGGCTATACAAGCGCAGCCTCCCATCAAGCGAGGAGATTACGAAGAAGCACTTTATAAGAAAGGAGAGAGTAAGATTAGTAACATATTTTCAATGTCAGTGACAACGCTTGCGTTTTTGGCGTTCGGAGGCTATCTTCTGTGTTTAATAGTGCAAGCAGTGAAGGCAAAACAGAACGGTGTGGTAACGACTCCTACACAACCTACATTTTTTGTCAGTGCAGCAGGTATTAAAAAGAAGCCGCAATCACAATTCCCGTCATACGGGAGAAAACGGAGAGAGAGCAGGCTGAAAAGAAGTTTGAAGACGCTAGATATACCTCCTGAACAACTGTTTTCGGCTTTATTGCAAGTGTGTGAAGGTTATGCTAAATGGAGTGACAAACAAGAGCATATAGATACTTTGTAAAGGTTATGATTTTTATTTACTAATTTAATTGTAAAGGTATATGATGGTATATACTAGGTGTATGGTTATAAATTGATTTCATATCCAAAACAGATCTTGAAATAGGTGTGTGCTAAGTGTTTTTAGTTTTAAATCTAATTACTGGTTATTATTGCATGGAAACTATTTTAATTTTAATTTTTTTTATTAATTAATTTAATTTAATTTAATTCTGCTAGATAAAAGTTTAATTTTACAGTCAAGTCCAACTTTAGAATCATTTACACGTAAATCTCTTCTCACATTTTTTACAGTATTTATTTTAAAAGTTTTATGTAAGTGTTCAATATACCTGTAAGAGGGCTGTGTACATTAAATAACCTTACATCAGTAGTTTTATTTACACGTCTATCCCATCTTTATAAGAATCAGCACATAAAATCTTAAAGCTATTATTATTTTACGTTAAAAACCAAAGTAACACAAAACACTGTTTACATTAAAAGCAGGAAACCAGATTGCCTACCAATATACCTACAATCTGTAAACGTTTTCAAACTGTCAAATAATCACGGTAGCACCTAATAATAGCTGCGTCTTCGTTTTAAAGATTTTGTTGTAAATTCCACCCCAATGAAATTTCGCTGTTTCGCCAAGTCAATCAAAAACAGATTTAAAATCAATGCCGTAAGACTTAAACTTGTGATAAACTTAGAAGATTTTTATGATATTTTAGCATGCTACAAGCGTTGAGTTTCGTTTATAAGAGCTGGTAATGAGTGGGCTGCATTCGGTCTGTCATCGCGCATGCTCTAGTGTTTACAGGCGGGTGCCCACATAAAAGATTAGCACGATGCGAAATAGCTCTAACGCGGCTTATAAAAATAAAAAAGTGATTTATATACCAGTTATAAAACTGTGGCATATCCAGAACGGTTTTATACGGTTTAATAGTTATTTTAAACACTGAACTATTTAACATCTTTTGTTTAGGCAGCTAAATATATGGGGTTGCATGTTTAAACAGGTAACGATAACAAAAAAAAAATTGTATACATATCCGCCACGTATTAATTATGAGCAATTTGCTTACTTCCTAATATTATTCATTAAATATTTTAAAATTTAAAATGTAAATTTTGTGGGGTCGATCACAAAATTTAAGGCGACAGCGTTCGAAAAGATGAGCTCTTAAGCACTAGCCACTGTGACATGATGTAACGCAAATCTGTGTTTAACCATAAGTGGTTCAACCGACCTCTAACGTTGGCTTTAAGATAAGGGCCTATATACACCACATGTCTTATAAATGTTGACGGGTAAACACAAGCTCCTCTTGTATCTCAAATAATGATCCCAGCCGCGCCTACTGTACTAACTCAATATTTTTTATTGCTTAGTAATAAAAAATGTAACATAAATAATGATTAGGTACTGTTCTAGAATTACTTTGATTTTGTATTTAATTGATTGCTAATTATATTTACGAGGAAAAAGCGGTGACTGATCGTTAGGAAAGGATCATTGCCAGTGGTAGACTAAAAATATTAAAGAAATTACTTTAAGACTAGTTTCCAAAAACTCTTCTTTACTGTGGCTACCTCCGAGATAGTGCACGAAGCCAAGTAAGCCTGATACTATATAATAATAATTAATTTACTCTCTCACACAGTATATTTAAAAATTCTCCGTCATAAATCAGGTAGGTATTACATGTATAATTAATGAAACTGTGCAAGAGACTAGTATCTGTATTAGGAAGACCTGTATGACAGATTTACCAGCTACTTCAACTCTAGATGTTAGAAATTGAACGTCATTATAATGGCAACATTTTTGATTGTCATTTTTCTTGTTTGACGTTTTGAAGTGACAAGATAGAACTATCGAGAAGCCTTTGAAAAACGGTCGAACAAGGTTCGTCGGGATTGCCGTTTAAGTAAAATTTAGCTGATTGTCCATCCAATTCGGTGTTTTGTTGGTTACCGTTATGATTGGTCGGGTTTGGACTTTCGGGTGTATTATAATAATACGTGGGAGCCTGTACAGCAACTGAGGAGTTTATGAATGTGTGAACGCGGAGAGAGTACTAGCAGAGGGGCGCCCCTCAGACCGCCGATATCAAGGACTTCACGCATCTCCAGTAAGTGCTTGATATTACATTAGCTTAGAATAAGAACACGGTGAAACGCCGTCAAGTTCAATGCTCTCGCCAGTGAACAAGCTTAGCGATTGAATGCCTATATCATGGGCCCTATAGACATTGCAAACTTCCCAAGGTGAACGCTGCATTGGCGAGAGGACTGAACACTAGATAAATTTACAAACTTACAAGACTGAGAAATGAGTTATGAAACTAAATTGTTATATATCTTAAAATCAGCATTAGAGCACCCTAGATCGATAATTTAATCCTAATATTTTGTAAGAGGGGTATGAGATCCTATGGGTTTTCATACCAAAGATGTTACTGGATTGTCGGTATTGTTCAGACTTAAGGAAATATCTGTAAACAAAATGAAAATAATATGAAATTTATTTATTTCTGCTACAATATTTGAAAATAATTAAGTAAAGCAAATCTAGTGGTAGTATTTTTTCAACAAATATTCAATATACAAGTACATTTTATTTCATATTAAATCACTATATGCCGGTCACACTTAACATGAAACAAATACAATATTAATTATGAACATGATTAACGAATAAACTCAACAAAAACTGATTTTCATAAACTATTAGTACCCTGTAGGGCAGTACAAGTACTAATGAATAATATATTGTATATGGCCGGATACTTGCCGGATGTTTCATTTTCTAATTTTAATTCGAATCCTAAAACGACAACAATCCGATATAATGTTTACTAAAATGAAAATTGAGTGAATAATTTAACATTTTATTTTAATGTTCGTTTTATTCGTGCTAATATGACTCGAATGGCAGACACATAATGGAGTGTGTTTAGGTCAAAGGTTTACGATTGAGGACCCTCTAAACTAAATTGAATTCGAGTCGGAATCACATCGTAAAATAACTCATTGCAAGACTTTACAATCGATCGCAAATGTTATGGGAGACATTCGGCAAAGAGTTGTATAATAAAATATAGGAATGCAACTGTACCTCGAATTGTGTGGTACCGGTGTAGTCATCTGTCGAAATGAACCTCATTAAATTGTTCTCTGTTATCATTGTTTTATAATATTCACATGAAATATTTTTTAACAATGTTAAATACAGCTTGGTTATAAAAAACCGGCCAAGTGCGAGTCGGACTCGCGCACCGAGGGTTCCGTACAAATTTTTAGGTATATAAGTAAAAGTTTTCTGATTTTTTCTGATACCTGTGCTGTAAGCTATTGCTTCATAACAAATTTTCTATATCAACGGGAAGTAACCTAAAGGTTTTGATTCCCTTGTGAGTAGTTGCGAGTTTCAAAATATGCGGTATAAATGTACAACCTTTGTGTTTTGCGTTATTGCGTTTGTTAGAAATCGAACGTCTTTATAATGGCAACATTTTGATTGTCATGTTTTTTGTTTGACGTTTGAAGTTAAAAGATAGAACTTAGAAGAGGCTTTGTGTTACGGTCAACCAGGGTGGTTGTTGAGTGCTAAAAAAGTTTAGCTGATTGTCCATAAGACTCGGTTCTTTCCGTTGTTTACCGTTGTGAGTGGTCTGGTTTGGACACGCGAGATTGTTAGTCGCGTCAATTAGGCGCGATCCGCGACATCTAAAACGGGTGTATTATAAATTAGAATACTTTGGAACCTGTACTACCACTAGGAGTGTTGAATGTGTGAGGAAACAGAGGGCGTACCACAGAGGGGCCCCTCAGAACGCCGATATCAAGGAATTCACATATCTCCAGTAAGTGCTTGATATTACATTAGCTTAGAATAAGAACAGGGTGAAGCGTGAAGGTTGAATACTTTTGCCAGAGAACTAGCTTAGCGATTGAATGCCTGTACAAATGGGCCCTGCAAGCATTACAAACTTCACACGGTGAACGCTACATTGGCGAAAGGATTGAACAGCGTTGACTTTGCAATTAGTTTTTTTTCATCCAGATCCAAGTATTTGATATGAATTTCAATTTTATACCTCTACACGTTCATGAGGAAAGAGGTAGTAAGTTTAAAAATGTTAAAAATATTTTATTATATGATGTAACTAAAAATTTATACTTTTCGCAATTTTTTCTTCATCTGTGTTATAAGGTGTTACTTCGTACCAAATTTCAAGATGCTGAGTTCACGGGAAGTACCCTGTAGGTTTCATTGTGAGCGTCGAAAATTTGCAGCATAAACGGGCATATCTTTTGATTGCGTTGGCTAAGAAGTTTGATTTTTTCACAGCTCCAAGGGACAGTAGACCTGAGTATTTGATATGAATTTCAGCTTGATACATCCACACGTTCCTGAGACAAAAAGACAAAAAGGGTCTTGAGAGACATACAGATGGACAACAAAGTGATCCTATAAGGGTTCCGTTTTTTCCTTTTGAGGTAAGGAACCCTAAAAAACGGACAAGTGGTATAAAAGTGTGTACAAACAAGTTAAGTAGGGACAAACTTAATGTGTGTGCTGCATGACAATGCTTCATGCCAAATATTATGATTCTAGGTTAGGAAGTTGGGCACGCCGTTATTTTTGCGGTAAGGCCCGTTATGGAGGATTGGCACGAGAGGCATCACGGGAGCCTCTCATGACAGCTGTCGCAGGTGATCACTGGAAAAGGATGCCTCGGAGATCACTTGTGTCTGATCCGCAAGGAGCCAACGCTTGCGAGTGCCACCACTACGATGGCCAGACCGTGGACACGGCCCTCCACACGCTGGCAGAATGTCCGGCGTGGGGGGAGCCGAGGCGCGACCTCGTGACGGCCATCTAGGTTGGGGTTCTTTCGCTCAGTAACATGATTGCGGCCATGTTACGGAGCGAGAGCGCGTGGAACTCCGCTGTCTTTTTCTGCGAGCATGTACGAATGGGCCATCTATGAACCGTAGGTGGCCCGTGGTACGTTGGGGTTCCAGGTATTTTCTTTCGAGGGTGCACCTGGTTCCCCAGCTCCTGGTACCCGTAAGGCGAGTCGCTTTTTATTATCGAAAGAATAAAAAGTAGAAGAGCAGAGACTTAGTTCACTAACTCTTGATTTATTATAACCCTCCTTTGGCTTTGCCGTAGTCGGGTAAAACCTAGCTTTCGTATGTCGGTAATCGCGGTAAAGCCTATGTCCTTCGTCAAGAATCAAAGTATCTCCAGGCCAATTTCGTTAAAATTGGTGCAGCGGTTTAGCCGTAAAAGCGTAACAGGCAGACGGACAAAGTTATTTTTAGGAATTTATAATATTAGTATGAATTACGATACAGAAACTGGTTTGATTCGATATACACAACAATTCATGTTCTGTTTAATCGTTGATAATATTTATTCCAGATTATCTACATACTGATTCTAAGAGCTGCACATATAAAAAAAAAACTTCGTTTAAAAAAACCGACTTAAAAAACTAAAAAGCATAAAATAACTTAATTTGTATGTGCTACCTATTCATAGGTTTGAAATCGGTGCCAAGCCAAATGTAATAGTAGGTACTACACTCGCTATATTTCGAGACGAACGTCAACGACGTCACAGACGCTTCGGTTGTTTTGTTCTACGCGAAGAGCAGCTATCCCGCTCAAGGTCACGCGCGGCGAGTGCGGTACCTACTATTACGTTTTGGCTTGGCACCGACTTCAAACCTATGAATAGGTAGCACATACAAATTAAGTTATTTTATGCTTTTTAGTTTTTGAAGTCGGTTTTTTTAAACGAAGTTTTTTTTATTTTTCGCTTTTAAGTCTTTCTCAAGTCTCTCATCATCATTTCACCTAAATAACTTGAAAGAATACGACTAAAGGTAACTTAAATACACATGACATTTAAAGATTTATCTTCCAATTCCTAACCGTTAAAGAGTTTTGTCTTCCATCATCAGCTCATCATCATGAACTGATGACTACCAAATGTAAATACTGTAATAGCTTTCGAAAATATATGAAAAACATAGTACATGCCTAACAAATTTGTGGGTTTCCTTCGGTTTCCTTGGGATCCCATCATCAGATCATGATATGGTGGCCATGGGACCACATGGGGAGCATACCCTTTCGAATACAAAAATAATTTTCAAAATCGGTCCATAATTGACGGAGTAATCAGTGTTCATACATAAAAAACAAAAAAAAAACCGATGAAATTGAGAACCTCCTCCTTTTGGAAGTCGGTTAAAAAGAATACCCCATTCTCATATCAGATTAAGAAATATTGACAAATGTGTAAAATATTACTAAAGTCTTCGTTTGACATACGTCGCCTTCGTTTTGCCAATAAATTTAGATATCTACTTCAAAGATAGGCCAAGAACATTACTTAGACAATATCTGCTGCATTATGGTTTATCTGATAGCTAATGCATTTTCAATCTGATAAATAACCCTTAAAGGGATTAATATAGGTAGTTACTAGATCCAACGTTGCTTCACAGTATTGGGTGATAGTTTGTCTCTGCGGCTTGTTGATTATGCATGTCTCTTGATGGTCATGCAGGATATCATGTCATTGTCTAAGTAATGACCTTGGCATATTTTTGAAGTAGATAGGTATTAAAATGTATTATATAATATATTCTGATTTTTGAAACGAAACACTTTCGGCAGGCATTCTTTGAAGCTGGAGTTTTTTTTCTGCCACCCAAATTTTAAGCAACCGCTTAGTCTTAGTCCAAACAAATCGAAGGCTTATCTCTTCTTCTAAAAACTCTGCCAACCGTATTTATCAACGAGTATCGTTGGGTACGTCCGTAGCTAAGCTGCTCCAAACCGTTCCAATTTTAATAAGAAGGTTTTATACCTTAAGTTTCAAAAATTTTATTTGTACGATAGGAGGTAAACAAGCAAGCAACTTTCCTGGTGGCAAATGGAAACAGCGACTGTATAACTAGATAATAATATTAGATATATAAAAGCAACGTAATAACGATCACCAGAATTTCCTGGTTTTGTCCTAAAATTAAAAAGAAACTTTTCAAACTTCTTTTCCATACCATAATAATTGGACGAACCATGTCACATAAAATGTGAATAGATTCTTTATTAGGTTTTCGTAGAATAGCAAATGACAGACTCGTTTTGCAAGCTGTTACATAAATACTTCATTTAACAACACTATAATGTGCCGCCCACTTTGTATCCCTTAGGAATTCATCACCAATCAAAGTCAAAAAAAAAAACAGATTGCGTTTAATGCTCATTGTCTGATTAGTTTTATGAGGTTCTATTAAGCTAGACAACATTAGCAGTTGCTTTTTAACCGACTTCAAAACAAGGGGAGGTTCTCAATTTGACCGTTATATGTTTTTTTAATTTTTTATGTTCGCGGATAACTTCGTCGTTTATGAACCGATTTTAATGATGAATTGTTAGTCATATATTATGCATACTAAACTAATTATAATTTGGTTCTGCTCACGTATGGTTATTATGGCTTTCAGGAAAATTTGGAGAAATCATATGGATAGGAAAATATGGGAAAGATCTGGCGACTGAAGGAAAAGTCTATTGTCTTCATGACGCGTATTAATGTGAAAGAGTATATCTTTATATATATAATTCTTCTGTGAGTGTGTATGTCACTGAACTTCTCTCAAACGACTGGACCGATTTTGATGAATTTTTTTGTGTGTGTTAAAGGGGATCTGGGAATGGTTTAGATTCACAATTTTGTCTACTGGAGAATGTTTTTTTAATTAATTTTTGAAATTTTCAAATTAAAGACGTGTAGACAGGACAACGTCTGTCGGGTCCGCTAGTACCCTATATACTTAGAACTGACAGTTGCCGCGATCTCTGAGCCCTCCAACTCCAAACTTACCTAATCTATATATACAGGGTTACTGGTAACATGTAGCAATCCCTTTAAGGGATGACAGTAGAGATCATTAGCTATCAAATTGTCCTCGGGTAAATGACTCAAAAATGTATAGTTTTGGAAAAAAAATAAGACCTACCCCATGACCAGCAAGGTGTCCAGATCTTACCCTGATGGATTATTACGTGAGCGTGGTCTATGATGTCTCGCCTGTACCAAATATTGTAGGTTTAAGGATCCGCATAGTTAATGCCGCAAGTGAAATCAAAAACTCGTTGTTTAGTGGTGTTGTAAAAACTCAATTGAGGACAAGAATGCGTGCTTGCATAGAAATAGGGGCTCACACTTTGAAAATCGACTGTAAATTTAAGTTTAGACCGCAAAATAACTACATTTTAAAAGTTACGATTTTTCACTTACTCCCTCCCGATTAAGTTCATTTACTCAGCCATTTGTCAACGTATTTAATTTTTTTATACCTCGTTGGATAGCTTATAAAACATACTTGTTTTTAAGCCATTACGCCGATAAAATTGTAAGGTGATTTTTTTAAATAAAATTGCATTTAGTCATAAGAAACAGTAAAATGTATGAAAGTTTTTAGATTCCCTGAATCATTATTCACTAACGGTACCACATTTGTGTTCTTTTTTGTATTAAATTATTACGTATTAGAGTGTTAGCAAACTAAAAACACCAACAACAACCATTAAATACGCAAGTGTTTGCTTTAAGAGCACTTTGAAGTAGCGTGATCCACTTTTCTTAAAAAAAATGAGTTTTTTGATTTTTTTTCCAAAACGGTACATTTTGACTCATTTACCCGAGGACAATTTGATAGCTAATGATCTCTACTATCACTCCTTAAGGGGCGCGTCCCTAAAAACATGCGGAAAGGCACTTGCAGTTTTGCAAAACACAAACAACTCAATTCATATTTGACACTAAAAAAAAAGTCAGTTGTTTTGATAAATCAGTCTACCAATCTACCGAGTGACATTTATAAAATAATTCTTTATTTTTGTGAAAAAAAGCCTTAACAAAGATCAAAATCATCGAAATCTACCTTTTTAATTAGCACACTCTGTCCTATTTCGTGCTCTATTTTAAATGTTTTTTTTCCTATTTCGCGAGAAAAAAGTATGGAGAAAAGATTTACCGTTTTAGTTTTTTATTAATTCTCACCAAAAAGCCATAATCTAAGGCTAAACATCATTCATTTTTAGCGACAAAAGTTCCATACATTTTAGTACGTAGATATCGTCTCCCGTAAATTGCTATAAATAAGTTTTATCGCGCTCAAAAAATGCAGTGCCCGCCGAATATTCAAGGTGACATCACGTCCGTTTGTAGTTCGCACTGAGCTCCATAATACGTAAATGACAAGTTTTAGGGTGGGTTGCCAGTGAGTGTCGAATTGTAACTGTTAATTTGTATTCTTGAATTTAATTTAATTTTTTTTAAAGAATAATTTCAAAGAAAAATATTAGTATTTTTTATTAACACAGAACTTATTTTTATGTTTTTTTTTAACTTGCTATGTACACACATCAAAAGTGTCTAGGGATCAACATATGTGTCTAGGGATCAACATATATTTTTGCAATAACTTTTCTCCTGATTGATATTAATTAAAATTTTCTTTAAGGATTCATCAAATAAAGTGTTTTCGTTTGTCACAGTAACGATAAACCAAGTCACCTTTGCATTAATAAAGAAATTTGCCATTTTCCTAATAAAAGGATTTTTGACATTTGAACCACTAACATTAAAGTTCGAAAAAAAGACTGAAATAACAGTTTTCTTTAAAATTTTATTAGGTAACTTAAACAATTAATAATCCGTGTTTCTACCGCGAACACTAACACAAGAACATCGGTTTGGCATACTCAAAATGAGTTCATCCAAATCACGCTGTGGAATGGCCGCCCATGTTCGTTGCAACAACAAAAAAAGGTCTTCTTGCGACTGGATACCCTCCATATTCGGCAGAGCTCTTCTCTGTAGCATATCCCATGCATGCTCAATCGGGTTCAAGTCTGGCGACTGAGCAGGCCAGGGCAGGACATTGATGTTAGCTGCGGCGAGAGTCTGTCTTACAACTCTTGCGGTGTGCGGTCGTGCATTATCATGCATTAACTAAAATAAGGGACCGATTTGCACTTGTAGAGGAACGATGACGTCTGATACAATCGTCTCAGCATAAATCTGAGCGTTGAGGTTGCCTCTGATCCAAATCAACTCAGTTCTTCCGCCGATCCAAATACCCGCCCATACCATGATGGTCCCACCACTATAAGGATGGACTTCCTGGCAGGATTTTAATCGCTGTTGGCGTCCAGGGGTTCTCCAGTGTCGTATACGTCTTGTATCCGGTCTCATACCAAAACGAGACTCATCAGAAAAGCACACGAAACGCCATTGTTCTTCTGCCCAATTTCTGTGTTCAAGAGCCCATTGATATCGAATCCTACGATTGTGCATTGCTATAGGTGGTACCCGTAGCGGTCTTCGGGAATGAAGGTTCACTTCATGCAAGCGGTTTCTGACTGTTTGGTCGCTAATTAAGTTCCCTGAAGAGTGATGAAGCCTCACGGCTAACATCATGGCGGTTATTGTTGGAGCTCTTCGAGTTAAGATTTGAATGTATCGGTCTTGTCTCCGTGTGGTGCAGCGATACCGTCCTCCATGGCGCTCAGCCACGGTACCAGTGCTTCGGTAACGTGTCCAAAGTCGACTGATAACACTCTGACTTGTATTCAGAGCTAAAGCCACAGTACGTTGCCAGGAACCAGCTTCTATCATTCCCACGGCTCTGAGCATTTCTTCCCTGCTTAAATGACGTCGCCGCTCCATAATAACGTTGGTTTTAATCAGTAGTAGGGAAACAGTAGCACTAATAATGTCTTCAATGCGTTGTATGTTTTTATAGGGAAAATATTGACAGCTGATTTTCATCTTTTACTCGAATTTGATTGACAGTTCCTGATTCAAATTATAAAATGCACCAAAAAGGATCCATATAAATTTATAAAATCATAAATTTATTACAAAGCCACATCTCAATCTCAAGAAATCCGCATAAAAATGCTTGATCCCTAGACACTTTTGATGTGTGTAGCTTGCGATGATAGAAATTAATTTTAAAAGCCATAGATCAAAATAGCTTTGTGTTAACACAAGTTGTGTATATCGATACTAATATAACCATTCACGAAAAATTTATATACATGTCCGGTCCGCATACGAAATATCAATTTAATGCAAATAAATTTGCAATCAACTGCATATTTGTTGCGGGTGTAGACCGAATGAACGTACAGGAGTTCTTCTCTGAAATAATTTTACTGACTGCATTCCTCCTTTTTTGAGGTCGGTATTTTTTTTTTTTCGGTTTTTTTTCTCCGTTTAAACCTTGCCTAAACTTCCACAAATACACAGATCAAAATTAGTCAAATCGGTCCAACCATTCGTGAGTTTTAACGAGTCAAACAAAGAGCAATTCATTTTTATAATTATAGATTTCATTTCATTTTGAACTCATTAATGCATATACAAAGTATCGAATATAAGTAAAACAGAATATTATTGATAGTTATATTCATATTTTACCGATTAAGATACTTACATGTAGACATTAATTTGCCGTATAATAAATTTCGACGTTTACTAATAAAAAACTCGCTTAGATCTAAAAAACATACTTAACTATATCAAATTTTAAAATGGACCACTTTTAATAATAATAACTTTTTTCTTTTAATTATGTTTCAGTAGCCTTTTACTAGTTCAATATTAGATTATTCCCGTTTCTGTTTATCACTCTGAATTTAAAAAAACACTGTAGATATATTTATATCAGACTAGTTATTGACGGCGGCTCCGCTCGCATATATATATTGTTTATCGTGGTAACGAGCAGCCTATGTTCTTCCTCAAGAATCAAAGTATCTCCATGCGGAATTTCATTGAAATCGTTGCAGCGATTTAGCCGTGAAAAAGTAACTTTTGAATTTATAAAATTATTTGTATGGATAATATAAAAAGCTACAAAATGCTACGTTGTTGTTTTGTGAACAGTGTATCCTAACTGTTTTCACTTGTTCCAGAACAATTATGCTTACTGCTTACATTTTGCTTATAGGTAAGCCAAATGTAAGCAGAGTAATCGTTCTTTACAACATCCAGATGGGTACTAAACTACTAAGAATGTAGCAATAACTAACGCTAAAGACAACTTGACGGTCCTTCTACATCATAAGAAGTAATTATGGAAATTACCACTTAGTTCACACACGATGCCAGAGAGATACCTAGTCGTGAATAACATTTATGCCGATAACTAATACATGTGTTGTGTCATGTAAATGTATGACACGTACAAGACATAATTATCGCAGTTATCTAAACAGATCCGTAAGATATTTCTGTAGCTGTATGGTAGGTATAGGCATTTTTTTTTTAATGTTTTAGCTGCGCCAAAATGACTCCGTTCTGCCTGATGGAAAGCATGAGCAGATTCTAAAAGTGGTGATCACCATTCTCAATGCGAATAAGGACATTGCAGCATGGTGACCTACACTATGGCCGCCTAGTGAGATGCTTTTTTACGCCCCGCTTAAAGGACCCGGGATCATAGTGGGAGGGAAACACGTGCGTTGAAAGTGAGTTCCAGGTATTGACCGCTCGGCACAGAAAGGACGAACCGAAGCGATGAGTACGAGATCGTATGTCTACCACTCTGAAGCGGTGACTTCCAAGGCCGGCACGTGTTTTCCTGTAGAGGAAGGGGGAAGGGGGGGGACCAGTTGGAAGAGCTCCTCAGAACACTGTCCGTGATACAAGCGATAGAGTACTGCCATAGAGGCGACATCTCTACGCAACGGCAGGGGCTCAAGGGACTCGGTGGCTTCAGGGCTGTTGACAATGCGGATTGCTCACCGCTGCAACCGGTCGAGAGCGTCAAACAGGTATTGTGCGGCACCATCGCAAAGATGAGAACAGTACTCCATGCACGAGCGAACCTGGGTCTTGTAAAGAAGACAGAGATGCTCGGGCGAGAAGAACCGTCTCACCTTGTTTAAAACACCTAGCTTCCGCGAGGCCGCTTTAGTGACACTCTCAACGTATTCGCGTGGGTTGAGATCTCGGCCGATGTCCATGCCCAGGATATCGAACCTACCTTGTAATGCCATTTGAGTGAACTTCTGAAAAGTGGGAAAGGGAAGGAATGGAGACTTTTTGGCAGAGAACGCGCACCCCTGTGTTTTCTTGGCGTTGAACTCGACCAGATTCTCACAGCCCCATTGAGAAATGCGGCCCAGAACATGGTCGAGTTGAACGACAAGCTCCTGTCGTTTTTCCTCGATATCTGCAAGCTTGGCTGTAGGATGTCCAAAATATCGCCCATGGCGCATATTCTTATACAAGTGCAGAAAAGAAGATCCTTTAAATATTTCTAAATCGTAAGCGATATGTACCTACTTATGATAGTTGTAGAAGACTCTAGTAGCCTTGAAGACTATAATTACTATTTTTTCACCCGACTGCGAAAGAAGGAGGTTTTTCGAGTGTATGTATGTATATTTCTTTGGAACGCCCTAGAACCTAAACGGCTCGTCGTATTTTTATGTGAGTGGTGTCAAGTGTCAATAGATTCATCTTAGTCGTGAGAGTGACACTGGGTACATCAAGGTTAAAAAAACAATAATAAAAAGAAACTGAATTTAATAAAGAACGCAGTCGGGTTTTTTTTAAATTAAATAATTTTACTTGTTTTAAAAAGACAAACTACAATATGAAGAAAAAATACTTTTCATTTAGTAATCCATTCAGCGAGGAATTATTAAAAAAATCAAACTTGTAATTGAAAAGATCTAACACGACTCGACATAACCTATTGTTTACAACTATTAACAAAAGCCCATTTGCATGGTTATCTGTTTAAAGAAATGACAAATATAAAGAAAGCAAGAAAGAAAACTAATTTCATTTCACAAAAAACGGCAACATTTGAACGGACTGATTTTATTTTAAACTGGTGCTAGGTACCTTACACGAGTCAAATGAAATATTTACTAGTATGTATGTCATACATGAATTTGATGCTTCTGCATTGAAAATTATTGAAATAGCAGCATCAAATTTATGTAGTCCAGCAGCGGACTACGATAGGCCAATGATGATGATACATAAATTTGACTAATATACAATTAATATCTAAACAGAGCTTGTTTAATTGGCAGTAAAATAAAACTCTTTATCCCAAGACAAGACATAAATATTGTCCTATATGCTTTTTTAAGATTATTTTGCACAAAAATGGACTCCAGGCGACTCCTGGCAAACCAGTCCATTTTTAGTGTTCCGTGCCAAAGGCAAAAGACGGAACCCTTATAGATTCGTCATGTCTGTCTGTCTGTCTGTCCGTCTGTTCGTCCGTATGTCACAGCCACTTTTTCCGAAACTATAAGACCTATAATGTTGAAACTTGGTAAGTAGATGTATTCTGTGAACCGCATTAAGATTTTTACACCAAAATAAGAAAAAAACAAAAAAAATTGGGGGTCCTCATACATAGAACTGAAACTCAAAATTTTTTTTTCATCAAACCCATGCGTTTCACCAAAATGATATTGAGGTTTCTAATATCATTTTTTTCTAAACTGAATAGATTGCGCGAGAGACACTTCCAAAGTGGTAAAATGTGCCCCCCCCCCCCCTGTAACTTCTAAAATAAGAGCATGATAAATCTAAAAAAAAATATATGATGTACATTACTATGCAAACTTCCACCAAAAATTGGTTTGTACGAAATCTAGACGTAGTTTTTTTTTAATAAGTACGTCATAAATCGTAAACTGCAATTTACCTTTCATTCAATAAAAACAAATATTTAAAAAAAAATGTTTCTTGCTGCTGCGGAACCCTTCATGGGCGAGTCCGACTCGCACTTGGCCGCTTTTGTATGATAGTAACTTGTTAGAGACAATTGTCACATTCAACAAATGGGTAACAAGATTGAGTAGATGTCGTAGGTGTAACCGTTATGATTTAAGAAGTAAGGAAACATACGTCAAATAAATACCATTATTATTAATAATAGAATCTGACTATGGATATTCAGGAAATAAACGTGCACAATAAAACTTGCTGTAGTCACCTGACTACAGCGAAGCCAAAAGGAATCATAATACTTTTAGCTATCTAAACTACTGAACCGATTTTAATGAATTGCCACTTACAATGTACATAGTTTGAGTACCATGATCGTATATTTAGAAAACATTTTTTAAAAATTTCATTAAATAATAATTATTATAATTCTTTAATATTGGAATACTATGAATATTGTATAGGTTAGTAATTGGTTATGTTATAAACCTACTTATATATTCCTAATATCCATAAGGATTTACAACATTTATTTATTATAATCAATTCTAAATCGACACTTAAAACACTCACTAATTAGATAATTTATACAAAAACGAGAATTTTAAAGTATTATAGATATTCAAATAGCACTAGTTGAACATCGTATCGAATGCCAATCGAACTGTCAATTATAATTACGAACATAGGCCCCAACAAATTACCATTTAAACTGGCAGGATGTTCATACGGCGGCCATAGAAACTGTCTAGTTGCAACACACACATGTGGCCGTATACCCACTTAGGCATTACATTAAGTAACTAACAATAAATATCTCAAGCAACAAAATACATCGCGCACTCTGTTGACAAATCCTGCAATAAAATATAAGCATTTACAATAAAATTAATTATTATTTACACGGTGTAGTGGGCGCGAGACTTGAAGATGACATACTGTGGATACACCTTAAAATTGTTATTGAATAATTATTTTTATTTTATTATGAAGGAAATTTATCTGATATTTGAGTTTTTAACCCCCGACGCAAAAAGACAGGTGTTATACGTTTGACGTCGATGTCTGTCTATCTGCCTGTGTGTATGTCTGTCTGTGATATCTTAGCTCACAAACGGATGGACAGATTTCGATGCAGTTTTGTTATTTGAAAGCCAGTTTCCTTGCGGTTGTCCTTAGCTATGTTTGGTTAATATCGGTCCAGCAGTTTAAGAGTATCATCATTTTTGGCATATGATTACTCGATTAAGTGCTTGCGTAGGGGGCTTTTTAACTTTTTTATTTAAGCTTGTTAAAAGTTATAAAACAGTCTAAAAAAGTGTCATCGTGATCACGCTGGCCTGACAGGTTAGTTTTTCTCTTTGCAGTTCTGTTGTCATACGTACTTTGCTCCCGTTGTCGGTTCTTACGGCACCCACGAGATAAGTAGGAATGGTGACACTACGTGTTCTCAAAGGCCAAGAGCATGATAAATAAACACTAAAAAGATGTATTAAATGTTATAATAACATGTTTCAAATATTTTGTGCAAATATTAGTGTATTTAAGTATGTATTTCTAACGCAATATTAGTGCCGTAACAAGCACTCTTCTTTAAGATTGTACTCATGTGAGTGTTAAAAAGAATAAAACAATATAAACAAGGTAGAAGAGCCACGCTGATTTCAGCACAAACGGGCCGGCTCGACCGGGGTGGTACTACCCTCGCACAGAAAATCAACGTAAAATGATAGCGATCGTGCTGTCGTGTTTCGTTGGTGAGTGCGAGACCAGAGGCCCAAAGATGCAGAAGCATCACTAGCCCGCCATGGTGTGGGTCACTATGCTGCATTGTTGCATTGTCTGCATTCGCAGAATGTATACCACCACTCTTGGATTCTGCTTATGCTTTCCTGCAGGCAGAGTAGAATCATTTGGGCAGGACAAAACATTAAAAAAAAATGACAATCTGAGTATACCCAGGTATCGCAATAGATGTAATTATATTGCTAAAGATCAGTGACCTAGTAAGGTCCACGTTGTCTATACATCAATTCCAGCCGTGCTGGAGGTCTGGGGACCCCGCGGCGCCTTGCTTTATCGCACGCTGCGCCCGCGCCGGACACCTCACGTCCCCCTCCTTGCCGTGTAGGGTCACCATCAAATTCACGCAGTTACAGAACGAAATGTTCTATATCGTGTAAACGCCTACGACCATAAATTGAGGAAGGGCTCATCGTTTATGTGCCGTTTTTGGTGATGTTCTATTTCTTAAAGTGGTCGTTTGAATTATACGGCTTTCTGGGATCTACAATAAAATTTGTAAACATATGCATTAACTTGACTTTAGTTGGCTTTGTGTTGACATAAAATAAAATACATTTTATATTTTATTCTTATTTAGACTGTATTCTTGATTGTCATTTTTTTATTGCTTTTGACTAATATGCGAATTTATAGCTTTCAACATTGTATTTTTTTAAACACTTACATAAATTATATTATGAAAGTTGCTCCCAATATGGAGACTTGATGAAACTTTGATGTAACTACAACAACAGTGTTATTCTTGAAGCGATTTGAAACCATGCGGCCATGGTAGACCAAAACAATTAAAACAGAATTTTATTCTCTAAATATGTATATTTTTGTCATAAATTACCATGTGTATAATGCAGTAAATGATGTCAAACACGTCACACTAATATATAAAGGCGAAAGTTTGTGTGTATGTTTGTTACTTCTTCACGCAAAAGCTACTGAACGGATTTGGATGAAACTTTACAGTAATATAGCTTATACATCAGAATAACACATAGGCTACTATTTGCAGCAATAACCGACATACACTCGGGTGGAGCCGCGGGCAACAGCTAGTACAATATAATTTCACAAAATGCTTTTGCATTGAAGCAGGAAACAGTTAAGTATTTTACAGCATTTGGAGAACAAAATGAACAAATTCAAATAGTACTCAATATTTATGACAAATATCATTTCGGTTGTCACTAAAAACGAATGTAATTAATGAGATTTGTCATTGAATGTTACCAGTAATATTTTCCTTTACTTAATCATATTTACGGCTAATCACTTCCTGAAAGGTGACTAGTGATGCGGGAACACGCACGCCTCTACACACGCTATTGTCGCCTGTACGAATTATGATACTCGGACAAACAAATTGACAATTCAGTTTGCATTTATAAATGAGTTCCGTCAAATTGTTACTCTTTCTAACACTCGCGCAGCTGGATTTGACGTATTAGCATCTTATCTCTCATAGGAAACGTGTTCGAATATGTTATGTTGCCTTTAGTTCTTACAAATGGTATCCTATTACAACGATAAAAACTTCGAAGAGGTTCTAAAGTTTTGGTGTTACAGAAAAAGCAAACCAGGATAGGGGTACCAATTCTAGGCGACCTTATTCAGGTATCCCGGGTATCATATACTGCAATAGACTCATTTGCATCGGAACACTGTGTAGTTTTAGTCGGTTTGAGTCCGATGTACCACTTAACTCTCAGGTGGAATGATGTCCAAAAGACAATGCCTTAAAAATAAATTCATAAAATGTTAATTTTCATAAATTCTTTTCTGTCATTGACTAATATGGTTGCGTTAAGGACTAATTAATTAAATACACAGTACAAAATTGAGTGCACCGTACAAGACCGCTACCTCAGTGCTTTACGAGGGTCCCGGGGCAATCATAATTCGTCGTCCGCGGCCTCCCAGGCGTCTCGCTGGACTTTTATTGTGATTTACGCCACCACAGGCTTTGTTACTCTTTGTGTACCTTTTTTGCGCCAAGCACGATCTGAATTTACGCGGTTAAATGCCGATTCTCTGGATTGTGGTCCGATAGAACACAATAAAGATACTAAAGTACGATTGAAATGGCTAAGTATTAGATAATATACGAGTTTCTTATTTAAAGATTTACGATTAGTCGATTTATGAACTATAATTTTGAATGTACTTAAACATAGGGCATCTTTATAAATGATAAACATATTCTAGCTACGTCTATATTGGAATCTGTCCATCACTTTCTTTATTTAAATAAATGAGTAATTTTCCGTTGTATGTAAATAACGTATTAACAAAATATAAAGATCGAATTGATACCTACCACGACATCACAGAAGATTTAAATGGTACAACGCCCTTGCGTATTCTTTTGCAGTGTCTGTAAGCGCGGATAACCACTTACCGTCAGGGAATATTAAAATGATTTTTAAGGATTTTATAATATTAATCTGACACGTGCTTTATGTCCGTGAAAAGATGCCTTTGGTTGGGATTGGTCACCTCCTGACTTTTATTATTCAAATACAGTAGTCATTATGCCTAATTATTCATATTTTAGACCAAAATATTATATTATTCTGACATTTATTTGCCTATAATATACGTAATAAAAATATATATAACAAAATATGTCGATAAAGAATGTCCATGGAGTTGGTTTTCTGTTCTTTTGCCGAGAATCTTCTTGACTTATACCATAACAATACAACAACAAAACACATTATTGTGAATGAATATAAATTAACGATATTTCTATGAATACCTCAACGAAAAATTAACAAAATCTATTGCGTAAGTATATTTCAACGTTTCTACGTTTTTTTAAATGAAATATGGTGCAAACGAGCAGACGTATCGCCTGATGGTAAGCGATTACCGGCGCCCATGGATACCCGCAACACCAGAGACGTCACAAGTGCGTTACCGGCCTTTATATTATGTTCCACTTGTTAATTGTACAAAATTATTGTTTGATTGTTTTTTGGGAAGGTACTGATTGCTCACGGTAGTTTGGGAATCAGTGCAAGCCGCACTTGTTGTTGCTTGCGTTGTATGCATCCTCTGTTACAATTAAGATTTTTGTTTAATTTTTTTTTATTTGTTTTATAGAATTTGGCTAAAACTGTTAAAGCCAACGGGCGACGGGCTTGTTGCTCGAGTGCTTAGCGACCCTGACTGCTAAAAAAGAGGTCACGGGTTCGATTCCCACCCACAGTAAATGTTTGTATGATGAACACGACCATTTGTTCTATGTCTGGGTGTAATTAGAAATGTATACCTCGGTGGCTTTATTAACGTATGCGACTGCTGTGCTTGAGGTCTCGGTTCGATTCCTGGGTCGGATCACATGTTTGTATGATTTGCAAATCTTAGTTTTGGGGTTTGGGTGTTTTCTATGTATAATATGTATGTATTTACAAAAAAAGTATATATGTATTTATATTAGTTGTCTAGTCCCCATAATACAAGCTCTGCTTAGTTTGGGGCTAGATGGCGGTGTGTGTTAGATGTTCGGAATATTTACAGGCGTGTAAAAATATCTGTAAAAGACTTACTTACAAAAATAAATGTCATCTAAGTATCATTTAATATAACACAATTTGAAATAAATTCTGTTGTATACCTAAATAATTATAGTTTCGTTTTAAGGAAACATGGCTAATAATTTAATTACATTAAAGCAATCGTAAAATAAAAATGCAAAATGTTTAAGTTAATAAAGAATAACTTCGACATCATCAAAGAAGCTAATAGAAATCAAAGAACACAATAAATTCAATAACCATAAAATTAATGACAAGGTATAAAATTTTAAATAACAATAAAATCAAGAGCTCTGTTGAAATTTGAAATCTCTATCCTATAGTATGTTTAGAATAGCGATAAAAATACAATTTCCCTTTCCCGCTTCGTTAATTCGGCTTCTCCCAACTGCTATTCATAACATTTTATTGATTGGATTTAATGATTTTGTGCATTTATTATTATAAAAATAATTTCGAACATGTATATTGAGCTAATTTTCATTATTAATGTCCTATTTATATCGAATATCATATAGAATGTTTTATAAAACGACGATTATGCAAATATTATTAGTTCTTAATAAACAGTTTATCCATGTGATGGGCGCACCACACGAGTGGAGCGGTACCGCAGCGTGCGCCACGGACGCCCGCGGCCGCTCCTAATTACAATAAATACAACAACACATTAGAATCGATCACATCGGAAAGTTATTCCAGTAATTTATCGAAACTAATAAAAGTGATGTACGGTTATCGGGTTATATATACATTTTTAGGGTTCGACCGTTAACTTATTTGAACTTGGAGCACAAAAATGTAGACCTGTGGATGAGTCCAGTTCTAATCGCATTTTTGTGACCGTTCGTCTAGGTACCTGCTTAAGATTTCAATCAAGTTCCAGCTGATATCTCAATAATTTTAATTTGAAATCAATTCCTCAAATCTTGACTTAATTACATTGATTAAATAGAAATCCGATTTAAATTCGGCTAGAATAAACTAAATATTAATTGCTAAACTTTTATTGAAACGTAGGTACTATATCTTGCCTCAGATCAAATAAAAAAAGGTAGGTAACGCAACGCCTTGTTCTTGTTGTAGCAGAAAAAAGGCGCGTAGTTCCAAGTAAACACACGCGATACGCACTAACTATGCTATAAACTACGTTACTTTTCGTCAGTATCGCATAAGTTGTCGATACTTGTATTGATTTGAGTATCTTGCAAACAGAACAGTCAACAATTATATTACATTTTTTTACATCATTTCAAGTAAGATAGTAGACTACCTTCAAACGTTACAATGAAATAATGTCACTACGAGAGTGTAAAGTACTGGAATTTGAGAAAATTATATAAAATTATGGTGTTTTTACGTTTTCATTTTTTTATTAACTTTATGTTGATTTTTATGGACTGATACTTTCTAAAATAATTTACAGCATATCCTTAGGAGCATATCTTATAAAATTTGACAAGTCTTTGATATTATGCATGACTGCAAATTTTGTATTGGATTGAATTGAAACTTCGTTCACACAGTTCACACAAACACACTTCCATCAAGAACCGACGACAATATGATAATTTAAATAGCTTTTGCGATTATCCTGATCAGGATCTTCAGAATTCTCTTTTTTTTCCATATCCGAAAACTGGGTAGTTTCTTGCTCCTATTTGAAATTAGGTAACATTTCTAAATGTATGGTGGTACATTAGGTGGTACAACCTGCTCCTACTTGACACATGCTGCTTGGTGGTGACGAACCAGTAAAATCTATCGAGAAACCTTCATTACTCTTTTAAAGCAATTATTTAAATATAAAATATATTTTAATGAGTTATTAAACACTCAGAAAAAATTTACACTTAACACAAAATAAAAACCAATGAAAAAATCATCTCATACTGAACCAAATACAATTAAAATGCATCATGTTTTGTCAGGTTGTTTTATTGCATGTAGAAACAGCTATTTAAGGCAGTTGTTATAGGATCCGTGGCGAGTATCACACGATCCGGTATTATTTATTGCGTTTATTGGGCGCGAGCCCGTGCGTCGATATAAACCATTTCCTCGGGCGACATACCCGGCGACCTCGAGGGGCCTTATTCTCATCTTTGGTAGTAGAGATTTTTATTATTTTGTTGCTATGAGATATTCTCTTGTGGTGATGGATTAGGAATACGGAATTTTACCACTCTAATCCATCCTTAGAGTGTCGAAAGAGGAGACTAAGGAAGCAAACTATACAGGACAGAAACATTTGAACCAAACCCTACACCAACCAGTCTGGCCAGCGTGGTATAGTAGGCTGAAACCTGCTTTCTAAAGAGAGGCTTATATCCAGCAGTGGACTGTCAAAGGCTGCCGATGACGTGTGATGTTTGAGATATTAGATATCACCTCACAACGCTTCGAAAGCGAGTTATCTACACGCAATTACTGGAACCATGAATTCGCTGGTTTGTTGATTTTAATGCTCAAAAATACGGTAGGAATCGTACTTATAACATAATTTTTCGAATCACATTTTTTAAATACGAACTTATAATATGTTAATGCTATGAATATTAAATCAATAAACCATACAATGTTTATTGGCATGTTAAGTCATAGTGAATGTCAGAAATGCGAGAGACATAACAGTTTTACATTTTTAATTACTTTTCGTTTGTGTAGAACAAGTCGTGAGGTATTCTAATCACCTAGTATAGGAAATAGTTACAACTACACTTTTTTACTGTATATTAATAAAGTTTCACAAAATACTTACACATGAATTTTAATTCGTATAAAACTTCAAATCAAAACTGACAAATAAGCATAGAGCATCAAAAGATTGTTTTAAATAAATGTCGAATCAGGATCTATTAATGTTAGTTTTCTTTTTTTTATATGTATAAGTTGACCAATTTAATTTATTGGGCTAAAATCTTATGTTATTTTGAAGTACTGAATTATCTGGGTTATATTTAATATATTTTTAATTTGCTGTAATGATTTTAATCACTATTTTAGCCCAATAAATTAAATTAGTCAACTGAACAACAACTTAAAAAACTACAAGTTTGTCAAAATGGGATGGAAAGAAGTATCATTGGAGTCAGAAGAAGTGTCAAGGTGAGTCTATAAAAAATTAAAGACAAAACGAAATTTAAAAATATAGGCACTGTTTGTAATCGTCTAAAATGGAGATGGGCCGGACACATGCTAACTAAGGGAAGGAAAAGACAAATGGACGAGAGTAGTGACTGAATGGTACCCGAGAGATGATAAAAGAAGCAAAGGTAGACAAACCAAACGTTGGGAAGACGATATAAAAAGGACGGCTGGTCCAGAATGGACACGCGTTGCCAAGGACAGGAAACAATGGTAAGCTTTAGAGGAGGCCTTTGTCGGAAGACAAGCTGTACTGTAATTTGATAACAAGTTGAAAAACCATTTAGTTAGTTAATACACACATCAAAAGTGTCTAGGGATCAACATATATTGTTGCAATAACTTTTCTCCTGATTGATATTAATTAAAATTTTCTTTAAGGATTCATCAAATAAAGTGTTTTCGTTTGTCACAGTAACGATAAACCAAGTCACCTTTGCATTAATAAAGAAATTTGCCATTTTCCTAATAAAGGGATTTTTGACATTTGAACCACTAACATTAAAGTTCGAAAAAAAGACTGAAATAACAGTTTTCTTTAAAATTTTATTAGGTAACTTAAACAATTAATAATCCGTGTTTCTACCGTGAACACTAACAACACAAGAACATCGGTTTGGCATACTCAAAATGAGTTCATCCAAATCACGCTGTGGAATGGCCGCCCATGTTCGTTGCAACAACAAAAAAAGGTCTTCTTGCGACTGGATACCCTCCATATTCGGCAGAGCTCTTCTCTGTAGCATATCCCATGCATGCTCAATCGGGTTCAAGTCTGGCGACTGAGCAGGCCAGGGCAGGACATTGATGTTAGCTGCGGCGAGAGTCTGTCTTACAACTCTTGCGGTGTGCGGTCGTGCATTATCATGCATTAACTGAAATAAGGGACCGATTTGCACTTGTAGAGGAACGATGACGTCTGATACAATCGTCTCAGCATAAATTTGAGCGTTGAGGTTGCCTCTGATCCAAATCAACTCAGTTCTTCCGCCGATCCAAATACCCGCCCATACCATGATGGTTCCACCACTATAAGGATGGACTTCCTGGCAGGATTTTAATCGCTGTTGGCGTCCAGGGGTTCTCCAGTGTCGTATACGTCTTGTATCCGGTCTCGTACCAAAACGAGACTCATCAGAAAAGCACACGAAACGCCATTGTTCTTCTGCCCAATTTCTGTGTTCAAGAGCCCATTGATATCGAATCCTACGATTGTGCATTGCTATAGGTGGTACCCGTAGCGGTCTTCGGGAATGAAGGTTCACTTCATGCAAGCGGTTTCTGACTGTTTGGTCGCTAATTAAGTTCCCTGAAGAGTGATGAAGCCTCACGGCTAACATCATGGCGGTTATTGTTGGAGCTCTTCGAGTTAAGATTTGAATGTATCGGTCTTGTCTCCGTGTGGTGCAGCGATACCGTCCTCCATGGCGCTCAGCCACGGTACCAGTGCTTCGGTAACGTGTCCAAAGTCGACTGATAACACTCTGACTTATATTCAGAGCTAAAGCCACAGTACGTTGCCGGGAACCAGCTTCTATCATTCCCACGGCTCTGAGCATTTCTTCCCTGCTTAAATGACGTCGCCGCTCCACAATAACGTTGGTTTTAATCAGTAGTAGGGAAACAGTAGCACTTATAATGTCTTTTAATGCGTTGTATGTTTTTATAGGGAAAATATTGACAGCTGATTTTCATCTTTTACTCGAATTTGATTGACAGTTCCTGATTCAAATTATAAAATGCACCAAAAAGGATCCATATAAATTTATAAAATCATAAATTTATTACAAAGCCACATCTCAATCTCAAGAAATCCGCATAAAAATGCTTGATCCCTAGACACTTTTGATGTGTGTATAAGAGAAGTGTGTTGCAAAATTATATCTAGTAATAAGTTATTTAACTGTTAATGTTACAGCAATAAAGGCTTATTTTATTTTATTTATTTAATGATTTTAATAAATTATATAAAAATACTTTTCGAAATAATCGACTGTTATTCGGTAATAGTCTCATCAGTCGGTAATGATCTTTATAGTAGTTTTAAATTTTTTCCTATAATTATACGTAGCATTACCTATACCTATATAAGTATCAAAATTCTTTTATATTAGAGGAAATGAACGCAACAACATCATATATATATATTAAAAAAATGTTTTTAACATTTTAAATAATCTGACACTCCGTAATAGTCCCCTACGATATCCCTCTTGTTTGGCAGACTTATGAGGATAATTCAAGTCAACAATACACTTTATTAACAGTTAGTTATATGCTCCGTGATGATATCGCGCCTACAATTAAATATTAATATGTGTTCGAAAAGACGTGGGCGAGCCAACACGATTTATCAGCTTCTTATATACGTCTATCTAGTCTTCTTAACAATGAATATGTCATGAGAGTCCAGATTTATGGCCGATTAGCTTTTAAGATAAACTTTCCATCCTGTTGACAGAAACGCTTGAATTCTTCGAATGTATCTGCTTACTATGGTAAACTTGCAAAATGTACCCATTCCTAGTTAGGTAATGAAATTAAATCATTAGTCTGCAATTAGGTTGCATGAACACTTTTGGAAGTTAAACATTTTTTGAGCAGAATGGAACAAAGGACGAAACAAACTCAGGGATCATCGTCTCTTTGAAAGTCAAAATTAATACAGTACTATAACTTTCTTCCTAACTTTGCTAACTTCCTTGTCTTTTATATGTGTTTGTGACAAGCTGAGTCCCACGGTGTTAGCTTCGGATGATGTTGTACCTACCTTGCACATTCCACGTGAACATTACTACACACACCATTTTTTCAGGATTCTAGACTATAATCAATCTCTATGCATTTCGTCTATGCTAGTTCCGTTTAATAATTTTTTTGCGTGAAACATTAAAAAAACATCCATACGTCCATACAAACTTTAGCTGTTAGCTTTTATTAGTACCAGTAAGATACTTAGTGAAAATGAGAAATAGAAACAATAAGTAAGTGAGTACTACAGTATGATCCACTAAAGAGTTTTAAATGCGTCCTGTACCTGGGATTACGGAGATAAGAAGAGTTCTGGGTGCCGACAACCTCACTCACGCTGTGAAATGTTATGATAGAGCTACTTGACACAGAATGTCTGTGAAGATTCTAGTAGCACCTGGCCCATATCTCCCGGTGCATGGCTCTCCTACGATACAATACCAATACATCTACTTTACTCATAATAGAGTGTATAAATTTTTGAGCTGAATTCCCAAGTTTACCATCTCTCGCATCTGTAATACTTTAAACTAATACAAAATTGTTATAAATAGTACCTTTAAATTCTCGATTCACATCAGTGATACTTATAACAAATAAAAGCGTACAATAAAGTTAAGTATTCATTTCATTTAAATTTAAACACTTATTCATGTCAACAGCTGGTAACGGTTAACTTAGTACCTAATTCATAGAATATGTAGGTATATGTTATTGATTTAAATAGATTTTATCAGTTATTTAAAAAAAAACATTCTTCAAAAACGATGTATGTAAATGATATTAAAACATCTATGGGGTTCCACCCGGATTTATATTATACGAGGGCTGTTACTAGATACCGGCAAATACCTACAAACTATCATATATTATGAAACTTTGTCTAAGTATTCCAAACTATGACTTACCATTACTGAATTACTAAAACTGTCATAAATAAACCAAATGTATACTTTTACAAATACAAACAAAGGGCTCTGGACGTAAAATTTATTATCATACAAAATACTATAAGGGGTTATTTCGACATTTAATAAATAAATGGATTTTCTAAAATATGATTATACATAAAATGAGTCGATTCATGAATAGAGGTAAAAGGCGTAGAAATAATGTCACAGTTCGAAGACTATGTCCGTAGCTCACAGTCATTCGTGCAAGATGCACTTTAATTACATGTGATAACAGGCGCGGTTCCAGCCTGAAATTTTGGGGCGGTCACTAGTCAAATAAGTCGAGTAAATTATACTTTGCACAATACACATTAATAACTATAAATTCTCAAAATTAAAAAAAAACCCGACATAATAACCTGAGTTCCCTTTAAAAAGTAAAAAACACGTTATGCGCTTTCATTTGAGACCCCACTCGATGATATTTTTGCAGACATTGGGTTATTCGTCCCCACTTTCACCCCCATAACTTTTAAACGACTCAACCGATTTTCATAAAACATGTCTAAGAACACTTGCACGTAACTCACCTTTCATACAAAAAAAAAACTAAATTGAAATCGCTTCATCCGTTCGCGAGCTACGGTGCCACAGACAGACAGACACGTCAAACTTATAACACCCCTCTTTTTGGTCGGGGGTTAAAAACAAATGAATATCTTTTGTTATTATTGGAAAATCTATTTGGATCATCGATATAAGGATATTTGAGACATCTGTGACAATCTCTAGATGAATATTTAGAGGATCTTGCTCCGTTGGGGGACGAAGGGCGTGTATGGAACTCCCGACAAATCGGTCTAACCACTAAACCCCGGCGGCGGCCTACATCTGCAGTCTAGAGGAACTCTAGAAACGCATCAGCGGCTTCTGGAGTTCCCCCTGCCTTACCTCATCACTGAGGTACATCCCGGGGTAACCAAATTCAAACCCGAGGCATGTCGCTGTGGTATCACTCACCGCTCTACACAGTAAGAGAGTCGGAACACCGACCCACCTAAGACGACACCCCCGGCCGCACCGAGGTCTCGGGTCGTTTCCAGTGGCCACATCTCCCCTGCATGTGGCCACAACGACCCTTAACCGACGATTGGGGAGCTAGCGGCCTCTATCGCGCATCCTTCGTCGCCTCTTTCGAGCGGAATCGGCCATTTCCCGAACCCGCTCTTCGGACTCCTTCTGGAGCATAACGTCTTCACGCTACTCGCCAGCATTGCCGCGATCAATGCTGGTGGCGTCAGGTTTCGTTTGATCTGTCCGACCGGGCGAAGTCACCGAAGCAACCGTGCCCGGAGAGCATCTAAGTGAATCGGTAGGTGATAAGTTGGTTCTCTCTATGCAAGCTTCGAAGCTCGGCAGAAAGGCTCCGACAGCGCGTTGGCTGGCACAATCCTGGGTGTCGAGCCGTGCCCGCCAAGCTCGTAGGGCTTGCGAATGTGTGTTCTGACGATGCATTCCGGGCTCATGATACGGCGCTATCTCTTCGTCATTCCGACCGACAGATCGAATTTCGTCGCAGACCATTATTTTCATGTCGGCTAGAATGTCGAAGGGTGGAGATCGTGCCAGGTTCGTCGCCGCCTCGTACGAGATCGTACGGTGGCCTCGTACGATCCGTATGGCCATCAACCGCTACAGACTCCCGAGTTGAGCATTACAGCTGGAAGATCCCGCCGGTGCCCCATAGAGGATCATGGATCGCACGACGCCCATACGCACGACCATGCACATAGAGGCAGCGAACTTCTTTCCGCGGTCCCCCGAGATTAGGCAGCAGACAATGTGGCACCCCTGCTACTCCTCGTACTGGGGACTAGTCGCCCGAAATGCTTTTCAAAGCTCTACCGATTGTCCATGATGAGGTACTTCATGTACCTGACCCACTTGGACTTCGGTGTAATCCACCCGGAGGTCATGGAACCATATCGCCTCAGTTTTCTGAATCTTATCTACGACACAAGCCACCCCTTGCGACCAGAAGCACCTCCCCGAAGCGTGACCCTCTCGTGAGCCAGTATTAGGGTATCATCTGCATAGCAGGCGACACTGATGCCCGAAGACAAACTAGTGCGAAGGCCCGCATCGTATACGAGGTTCCATAACAATGGGCCCAATACAGAGCCGATCGACAAACTTCACTCTCCTGTCGCGCTGATAGACCTCTATGACGGCACGCAGGTAAGTCGGCACCTCGTGATATTCAAGGGCCTCCCTAAACGCGCCCCATTGAAGGGTGCTGAAAGCGTTAACGATATAACGGCTAACTACCAACGCCACCCCCCCGATCGGACTGCCGACCCCGACAGGGAGCTAACACACCTATATATTAGCGTCCACTGTCGAGCGTCCCCGTTGGAATCCAAATTGGCAGTACGACAGGTGCTCGCTGATACGGCCAGAGATAACTCTCTCAAAGAGTTCCTATCCTTTGATTTCATAACTCGATTGAACAATTATGGAAACTGATAAGAATAAGAAAATCAGGTTCCAATAGCAGATTTTGGGGGGGGGGGATCACGTCCCCTGTGAGCCCCCCCCCCCCCTGGAACCGCGCCTGTG
Source organism: Diaphora mendica (assembly GCA_949125395.1). Lineage (NCBI taxonomy): Eukaryota > Metazoa > Arthropoda > Insecta > Lepidoptera > Erebidae > Diaphora > Diaphora mendica. The sequence continues at coordinate 15,654,781 of OX421324.1, read as the reverse complement.
TGATAAAAATGATGATATCTCTAAAGTCTTCTATGGTAGTATGGTAGCTATATTAATACTTATATCGCTGGAATCGTTATGAAACAAGCAAATAATAAAATGAATTAGGCCCGTTTTGTCTTCTAATGTTTTACTAATTAATATTTGAAATCATGATTTTCGAATTTATGTAAGTCTAGAAAAATATACTGTCGTCTTAGTAAAATATATCTGCAAAACCATGTATTACTTTATGTAAAAAGAATGGTATATTACAAGTCAATAGTGAAATTTATGAAATGATTGAATTTAATTTATTAAACATATGACAAATGTAAATTTATGCAAATACAGGTCCATTAATATTTAAAAAGTAATCAGAACCTATATCTCTTAAGTGAAAGCTCGCGTGCGAGAAAAGTACCTGTATTTTAAGCTGCTTCTGGTCGAAAGAAAAAAAAATTATATATGACCCCTTCTCACACGTAAACATGTCGTCGACCGCTCTCGTAAACTGTAAGGGGATATTTTTAACTGTAGATATTTAATATTTATTGCGACACAGACACCCAATATGAAAGCCATTTGTATAAATAATTATCTTATATCGATACTTATGATATTGAATCTTGGATTCTAAATAAAATACTGACGTTATTCATGTTTATTAGGTATGCATTGATAGATTTAAGGTCCCTAAGTAAACTTAGAAGGGACGATATAAAATGTTATTTTATTATGATTATGAATAATATTCTTTTTATAAGTTTCAACTGTCACTCGAGCAGAGCGTAACTTTTGTCTGTTATCATCGGTTATAGTACTATACTTGACTATCTAGTACCTTTCATCTTGACATCTAAAAAACAAAGGGTACCTGAATGAATCAGGCTATAAATATATTTGTTTAAGTTTTCTGATATTCCTATGTTTGTAGGTAGCTATTATAGATATAAAGTAAACTAACGAAACATACTAAGTAAGATATTATAGCAATGGAATTTAACACGTGTGTGTATTTTTTCAACTAACCGATCATGAAAGGAATCACGATCATAAACTCACAAAATTGTATAACAATCAAACATCTAAAAATAAAGGATACAATAAACGGGCAACGCTCCCGGAGTACCGAAAGGATGTTCTGTTTGTTGACTCACTTATTTCGAATTCGATGGCCTAATTGTATATCAACGTAACTCAGTAGACGTCTTTAGACGTTAATGGTGATTTTATTATTACACAAACAAAAGCAGACTTAATAAATCTCTCCAAGTTGTGATTTCCTGAAACTCATTCAGATTAAAACGGTAATCGTATAAAGAAACCATTCGAAACACCCGTTCAAGCTATTCGAAGTCGGACTGTTTCTACACAAAACGAACTACAATTAAAAATTCAAGCCATTTCAAGATACTATATGTGTGCAACCAATATGCTACCGAGTTACGTTGTTCGTTTTCTGACTACATTTATATCGAAAACGACTGAGGTTCTGATTACTATCGTTTAAAATATTAAAAGTGAAATTAAAGTTAGCTTCTTATCGCGTCGATTGTGCGTCGTTAACATGTGTTACAAAAACAATTGATTTAATCGACTATGACTATAAGTCACAGGAGCTTTTTCTTTTTACGATTAAATCTTTATCTTTTATACATTTATAACACGATATAAACATTTCATAATTAGTATTTGAAACACTAGCGTAGATTTGGGACCCCGTTTTAACACATTTGTAAATATTTATAAAAAAAATTATGAGTTAACTTTAACGAATACCTGAATAGTTAGTCCAAGTCGTACGATTAAACCCATTCAGAGTATTAAGCGCTATGTTTGTCTCTTATCCCTCGGGCCATAGTATCCGACAACGGAACCCAGTTCACATCGGAAGGATGGTATGATTGGTATAGTCGTATAAATGTGTGATACCTCACGCATTTGTGAATCGGTTTAGCAGTCCCTCAAACCTCTCGTGAGATCTCGCTCGTGCAGGGGGGCACTGTTTTTTGGGTCACAGAGTGGTGTTGGAATGTTAAACTGGTAAAAAACTGGCACTGAAAAAGCTGAAAAGAATATCTAAAGTTGTTTAAATCTGTAGTTGTTTAATTTCATGATGGTTTGTTGAATTTACTTTGTATAAAACATATGTTGTCTGCTACAAACATTTTAACCAAAAAACCGACTTCAAGAACTGGACAAGATTGAAATGGGACCACACGGGAAGCACCAGCTTTCAAATAAAAAGAGAATCATCAATATCGGTTCACCCAGTCGAAAGTTCTGAGGCAACAAACATAAAAAAAAGTCGGACGGTGTCGCGGGACACCAGATAGGAACGAAGTTCCTTATCATAAAAATATTTATTTCAAGTTCTATTCAAGGTATAAAGAAAATAATTTTTCGGGTACCTATAGATTTTTTATCATGATTTTTTCGATAAAATTAAAAAAGGAGGCGATTACCATCGTAGAGAATTGAAGTGAAAGATAGATAGAATACAATTTTAAATGCACTGTATAACAGAATTCTAAATACACGATATAATTTTGAATCGTTTCGCTGATATTTCAGAAAAAATAATAGAAAATTTCACCATAGTTGAGACCATCATCATCATCAACATCATAAACTGTTTAAGTAATGATAGTGGTCTTATTATAGTTGTGTGTGTAGTGGGTTAGTAATCTTTTCCTTCAGCTACATTAAAAATAATGATAATAGAAATACTTTATATCAATGACTAAATTTATACAATATTTTGTAATGTTTAAACTATTTAAATAAACATACACTGTAATAATAAAGCCGTTTAATAGGTAACTGTTTTAACATCTGAGTATATTAAACAAATAGAATTATAGATAAAATATAATAATACATGCAACTTACAGATGGCGTTATATTAAATTTTTCGTTCAGGCTCTTTAAGAACCACAAAATTGTTTAAACACCTTTATTTTAAGTAAAATGATTTATAAAAATATATAAAAGTTCTATGCGAGGTATCAAGAAAATAAAATAAATAAAAGATATTTTAACGATAAAAAAAAAACTAAACTTGTGCTGCCACCTAGTAATCTTTACTGAAACAAGTTCTGTCTATAGTTACTCCGTACTTGTAACACGCAACTTACAGATTATAAAAATTTTTCGTTCACGGAATAAATAAATAATTCGGACATTTTTTTTGTAAATACATACATATTATACATAGAAAACATCCAAACTCCCAAAAAACAAATATTTGCAGACCAAAAAAAATATTTAATCCTACACGGGATTCGAACCCGAGACCTCACATCATTATCATATGCTACCATTTTGACACCGAGGCGTTAATCTTACGTTGTGGACGTTTTTTGCCGGCTAGGGTACCCCTCCGCAACGCCCCATAAGGAACTTTGTTCCAAATACAGTCGAATTAAGTTTTTCCTCCTTTTTTGAAGTCGGTTAAAAATATAGTTCAAGATTATATGTTTTTTGTAATTTGTAGTGTGCCTTGCTGGTGATTCACTAGTAATTTAATGGTCTAACGTTTAAATCACCAAGTACCTTTTTTTTTTTTTTTTTTTTTTGACGGGGGGAAATCCTCATGGATGTCCTCCGCCCTGGGGAAAGGGCGAAGGGGTCTGTCAGACTCCTACTGACTAAAACCCCCCGGTGTTCCGTCTCACACCTACGCCGGGGATCACGGGAACATAAGAGACAACCGCAATCCCCGACTGGTGCCGGCCCGCCGCTGCGGGCCACATCTCGTCAGCGAGGGAGAGTTTCCCTCGCGACTTCAAGAGGGGCGCGCGGGAACACTACGCGCCGCCACCTCGGGTCCAGTTGGGGGGCGACGGACATCCCCAAGTCCGCCACCCCTGGACCCAGTTAGGGGGGCCGGTGGAGGGCAGCGTAGGCCCTCCCCCGACGCCCGGTGCGCCTGCTGCGGACCGAGAGAGAGGTCAGGATCTCCCTTTCCCTTTCCGCAGCCTCCTTCTGCGAGATGACCGCTTCGCAGAAGGACACCACCGCGTCCCAGGACTCCTCGCCGTCGACCATAGAACGAACTACGGCCGGTAGCGAGAGGTCACTGCCTACTACAGAGATGAGGGCACGGCGCGGCCCCTCCCAAGCAGCACACTCTGCCAGCGTATGCCGCGCCGTGTCCTCCCGACAGTCGACGCAGTGGTGACACCGAGCGTCCGGCTCCCTGCCTATGCGGCACAGGAACCTCCCGAAGCAGCCATGCCCCGAGAGGACCTGCGTCACACGGAACGAGAGGGAGCCGTGCCCTCTCCCGAGCCACAGGTCGAGCACTGGCCGGATGGCCTCGATAGTGGCGAGGCCAGCGGAAGGGCTTAAAAGCCTGTCCCGCCATTCCGCCACCAGGACCTCGCGAAGCTGTGACCGGCGCAGCTCGATAACTCGCTGCGTCGGTCCCACGCCGCGGGCCCGCGCGTCCTCACGCCACCAATGTAGTGACGCGAGGACTTTCGCCTCCAGGTCCCAGGGCGGAGATCCGGCCAGTACGCAAGCCGCCTCGAAGGAGATCGTGCGATAACCCCTAATGACTCTGACGGCCATCACCCTCTGCGGCTTCCGCAACACGGTGATTGAGCCGGCCGTCAGGTCAGCCGCCCAAATCGGGGCCCCATATAGGGCCATCGATCGCACGACCCCCTCGTACAACCGCCTGCAGGCGGCGCTCGGGTCCGACACGTTGGGAAGCAACGTTGACAGCGCCCCCGCCGCGCCCATCAACTTGGGTGCTAGACGCCGGAAGTGGGGGCCGAAATCCCACCGGCTGTCGAGCACCAGTCCCAGATATTTTAGGGTGGACTCGACAGCGATGGTAGCCCCCCCAACCACCATGTGCAATCCCGGCGGCGGCGCCCGTCGGGGGCCATGAAAAACTATGGCCTCCGACTTGTTGAGGGCCACCTCCAGGCCAAGGCGCCGTATGCGGCTCACCACCTGTGAGACCGCCGCCGTCGCTAGCAACGTTGCTTCCCTGTGTGTGCTCCCCCGGGCAGTGACCAGCGTGTCGTCGGCGTAACACGTCAGGTCCACACCCGGTTGGAGCTCGCCCCTCAGCACCCAGTCGTAACCGATGTTCCACAGCAGTGGGCCCAACACCGAACCCTGTGGAACACCGCACGACATGAGGCGCTGGTGTCTGCCATCACGTCCCAGATAGGTGACACACCTCTCCGTCAGGTAAGCCCCAACGATGCGGCGGAGGTAGGGGGGCACCCGATGATAGCGCAGTGCCTCCCGAATGCAACTCCAGGGCAGAGTGTTGAAGGCGTTGGAGATGTCCAAAGACACCGCCAACATCACCCCGCCCCGGGACACCGCTTCCTCCGCCAGGTCTCTCACTCGCGAGATCGCCGTAATGGTTGAGCGCCCATGCCGAAACCCGAACTGGCACTCGGCCAGGTCCGGCCCCTCCTCGCACAAGTGGCGGACGAGGCGGGCTGCAACTATCCGCTCGAATAGTTTTCCCACCTCGTCCAGCAGCACTATGGGCCGGTACGCGGACGGCGAGTCCGCAGGGCGCCCCGCCTTCCTGAGCAGGACCAGACGACCAGCTTTCCACTGAGTGGGCAGCTGGCCCTGCTCCAGGCACGCTGAGTAGAGACCTATCAGTTGGGGCTCCAACTCCTTCAGGGCCAGGGCCAACACGCAGCCGTGAATGCCATCGGGCCCCGGGGCAGTGTTCTTCGCCCGGAGCCGCAACACGGCCGCCCCCAACTCTGACTGTGTCACCTCTGGGACGTTGGCGTCCTCCTCTTCAGACTCCGCAGCTGTGGACAGAGCCATCGGCGGCGGGATGTGCTCCGCTCGTGCCGGGAAGAGGGCTGCGACCACTTCCTCCAGCAGCTCGGGTTGGAGACTCTCCGTAATTGGAGGCGCCCATGGTCCGATTTTCCCTCGGACCGAACGATAAGGACGCCCCCACGGATCCCGGCTTAGAGTCTCCAACATCTCCTCCCTGGCTCGCGTCTTCGCCTCGCCGATGGCCAGCTGCAGAGCCTGCTTAGCCGCGCGGTACCCCTCGTACAGCGCGGCTTCTTCCTCCGCGACCCGACGACGTCTTCTTCGGTATCGGGTGTACTGGCGCCTGACACGAACGCACGAGACGCGCAACTGCGCGATCTCGGCGGACCACCAGTACACCTGGCGCCTTCTGGGTTGTGTGTGGATCCGGGGCATGGACGCGTCGCTGATTTGCGTCATCGCCCCGTGAAACCACTGCGCCTCCTCTTCGACGTCGACGGGTCCGGTCGTTGCCGACTCCCGGATCCAGGCCTGCACAATAGCGGCCTCCTCGAGTAGCTCCCTGTCGAGGCGCTTACGCGCCCAGCGTGGACCGTCCGTCCTCGGGGCCGATGGCCCGCGACCGCCCGCGGTCTGGGCGGAGACGCTGAAACGGATGTAACGGTGATCCGACAACGTCTCCACCCCCACGGCGACACGCCAGTCGCGGACACGGCCCGCGACAGCGGGACTTGCGAACGAGACGTCCACTATGGAACCGCCCCGCTGCCGCACGCACGTGTACACCGAGCCCTGATTCAGGACGGTCAAGCCGGTCGTGACGGCCCACTCCTCCAGTGCCTCGCCTTTGGCATCGGTGCACGGGGATCCCCACGCCGCAGACTTGGCATTGAGATCCCCGAGCAGCAGCACCGGGCGAGGGTGGTACCGGTTCACGACGGCACCCAACTCGACAAGGAAGCTCTCGAAGTCAGCGAGGCTCCTGTTGGGCGAGAAGTACGTCCCAACAGTGCCAATGCCATCCACGAGGGCAGCCACCCAGCCGCGACCTCGGGATGGGTCGGCAAGAGCCCCGCCAATGATGGCCACCGAGCCGTCCAGGTCCCCCACCCAGTTATCCCGGGGGGGGACGTAGTACGGCTCGGCGACCACGGCCACATGAATCGACCACTCCGCCATGCTCTGGAGTAAAAGATCCTGAGCTCTGGCAGAGTGGTTGATATTGCACTGGAGGAAATGGAATTGTGCCATTAAACACAATCCATTTCCTCTACAACCTTGGGCCGGGAGTCGGCCGAAGAACCACCAGGCTGAGGGGCAGCTCTGGTTGGCTCCCTCCTCTCATTCTTTTTCTTCTTCTTCTGGGCGGAGGCGCCACAGGCATTTCCGCCCATGCTGTGCTCCGCGGGTCTCCCTGCAGCTGTACAGAGGCTGCAGTTTGGCTTCGCGGAGCACTGGGCCGCTCTGTGGCCGGGCTTACCGCAGCGGTAGCATAGGCCGCTACGGTCAGTTGTGGCGGTGCACCGCGCCCCGACGTGTCCAACCTCAAGGCATCGGTAGCACCGCATAGCCCTGGGCTGCAGCAGTTTCACTCGTGCTGCAACCCACCCCACCAAAAGCCGACCGCTGTCGGCTATCTTGTTTGCCACCGCAGCCGGGCACTTGAGCCAAATCGTGCCCAGCCCGGCAGCGTTGGCGCGAATCTCGCCAGCCCGCACGTCACCCGGCAGACATCCACCGCTTCGAGCGATGGCCGCCACGATCTCCTCCGGAGTCGTCGAGTCATCCAGCCCATCGACACGCAATTCTGCGGTCTTGACGGGCCTGGACACCCGAACGTCCTCCTCTTTGAGGACCTCCCTCAATTTGGCGGCCAGGATGTCCGCCTTCTCCCTGCCGTCCGGACCCGCCACCTCGAACAGCCGCGCCCCCGTCATCGCCGACTTCATCCTGAAAAATCACCAAGTACCTAAACCAACATCATAATTTATCAGTTAGCGACAATGATTGTGTGACAGATGGTTTAGTCTAACTCTGTTAAAGATTTAGGTATTGAGATGACGCTAAGAATATCGAATCAAAGGCCGGTACCGCGAAAGTGTACCCTGGGGTAGTTGGAGACATTCATGGACAGCGGTAGCCACTTTTCAGCAGGTACCAGGATACCACGGCCTCACAGAAGACCGGTGTGAAATAGCGCTTGCACTATGTTTCACCGAGTGAGTGAGGATATCGGAGGCCCATACCCCTAACCCCTCTCCCTATCAAACTCCCCAACCACCTCCCCATCCCCCTCCCGATCCCCCAAAGACCGGCAACGCACTTGTGACGCCTCTGGTGTTGCGGGTGTCCATGGGCGGCGCTAATCGCTTACCATCAGGTAATACATCTGCTCGTTTGCCCCCTATTCCATTAAAAAGGTAACTAATCTGCTTTTTAGTCCCCTGTACTATGCAAAAACATCAGAAACTGGTAGCCAGTGGTGGTGAGAGAAAGATGTATATTCTAAAAATATCGCCTTTATTTTCACTGCTAATTAGTTTGGATAGCAAACAACAATAAAGGAAATAGATATGCGGTCCATGTTCACTATTTTACGTACTTTATTTACTTACTGGGCGAATTTGCAAACCTTTAGAAGCACTTACCTACACCAAAACAATGTTTTAACAGCTATTCATACTAATATTATAAATTCGAAAGAAACTCTGTCTGTTTGTCTGTTACGTTTCACAGCTAAACTGCTTTGAAACCGCAGAAATTAAGCATAGAACTACATACTTTGATTCTTGAGGAAGGGCATAGGCTACTTTTTATCGCGATAACCCACATACACGCGGGCGTAGCAGCCAGCAAAGGCTGCTTGTTTCATAAAGCCTTTACAAATTTCCAAATACCATTTGGTTCTTTTAATATAATAAAACTTGGCTCCCACTCATAACTGCGAATTCGCAACGCATCTCAAATATTTGCGAGCTCGCACGAATGTACCGCAAGAACTTCAAGCGCCTGTGTGAATGGCATTTTAGTAAAACAAAGTAGAAATGCCTATGTAATTGCAACGGATCTCGGTGCAATATCATAATAAATCATGCCTATAGTGACTCTAAACTCTATACACACTGATTTATGCTGAACTAATATCGACAACGATATTCTCAGTTAGTGTAAATGAGACGAGTTCTGTACCAGTTTATTCAATGATTAAATAACTGCATACAAAAGACACAATATCTCTTATTAGAAGAATTGAATTTAGACGTAGGCATCTCCTTAGGCAAGACGGTTTGGTATAGGGTTTTTTTTTAAGTTTCCCTTCTTTATGCAGTAATGTTGTACTGCTTAGTTTATTCCCATATGCTTACGACAGCCATGGGTTAAATAGGGTGGTGGCCATCTATTGGTGTCACTGCGTATTCTTAATCTACCATCTTACAGACACTGGCTTATGAGAGATTTATTCATTAAGTGTAGTACATGTGTACATACACACTACGCCTTGTAGCGCCTTCAGAATTACTTGGCTAGTATCTTTGGCCAACTTTAATGAAGTTTCCATTTTATTACGACACAGTCTTAACCCCCAGGATCTTTGTGTTTATGATCCTTTTATAACTTTAAAGAGATTGCAACGGCCATAACAACACAGTTCAAATGTGTGTCATTTAAGGTATGTCATGAATGTCATACTAATTCATAGTATACAAATAATTTAGTGATGTAAACAGAATGTCAATAAATTTGGAATGGTTATAGGAAAGGAATTATATATTATATACCTTTTAATTTAACGCTGCCAATATTGTGAAAGTATTTAGGTGTTACAAACATTTGAATATAAATCATATCGTCATACATGTGATTGAACTCAATAAAGATGATTTTCAACGTGCGTTGTAATGAAGTATAGAATAATATATATAATATAGAATAAGAGTAGACCTTTTAATCGTTTGATATATTTGAGCTTGTCCAACTTTTGCCATTCATTCCTGTACGATGTAGGAGGTCGCTACACAAGACTGCGCTAAGTGTTGTGGGTTCAAATCCTACTTGGGACAACACTTTGTGTGATCCTCAAATTGCTATTCTTAGTCTGGCATTTTATCTATGTATTGTTTTTTTAAAGACTACACGTGAAGTGTAGGTTTATATTATGGACACAAGAACACCCAGAATCGGCACGCCATATCGTAAATCATTTAAAAAAAAATTCTTAGAGACCTACATACAACTGATGTAGAAAATGTAAGAACAGTACAATAAATTCAGTGCGTTTTCAAGTTTATCTAAGAATTACTAAGAATTGGTGCAAAATAATAAAAATGACGGTTTTGTCGATGAGAATATTTAAAAAAATAATGTTTACAAATCCACATCTGGTATCTATAATTAGTGCGTTAGTATAGCTACTTACATGCATAATAATTTGGTTGGCCACAGATCATTGATACTTATCGAGTAAACATTTGCGCACACGCATGCCGATGCTCAGTAATGATGGGATCTATATCTGTTGCCGCGGATGTAGCACAGGTGTTCTCTGACAAGCAAAATAAACTCAACCGTAATCGATTTGAGAGTTTTAGAGCCAACAGTTGTTCTTATATCGATTCATTTTGTATTATGTTTAGGTTACGCTGTAATCGAGTGCACGTCGATATTCAGTTTTATTCTGGGATCTGTTTTGTGTACTTTCTAAGTAGCAACACACTTCCTTGTGCTTGTTCGATTTAATCAGAATTTATTAACTTTATCTTTATTATTATAAATGAAGTTAAAATGTCCTATTCTTTCTAATAATTCTGTACCATTTTAAGAATTACTAACACTCATAACAATATGACTGATCCCATCACTCAGATTTTCCCGTCAAAAGATACGCAAGTGACAGCGAATAAGGATCGTTTTGTGTTTTTTCGAAAGACGGTCCCCATTTCATGTCATCCACATTTTTTATATATTTTATCCTATTTTATCATTAATTTCATCACGACGAAGACTTGATGACTTGGAATTGAAGACTATAAATACTTGACATTGGCAGAAATAGCTGATCCGGCTGGTTGCCATTTCATCAAAAGAAGAAGAAGACAGCGAGTAAGGATAGGGGCAATAAGAACTTGTAATATTTCATTTACAAGTTGCTCTATCTGCCTCATACACGAAATCTTTGTCAAAAAAGTCCCGTGCATATTGAAGTCGAACGATCTTTGTAATGTGATTTTCACAATAAAGGACAATACCAGATTTTGTATGGTCACCGTCCCTACCTTCCAATAGACATGGGATGTATGTCAGTTTGTTCGTTCCTACATACAAAAAGATACTACATATAAATATATTATTTATTTATTTATTTAATCTTTTAGCATTTCCTATTACACATAGTCATCTATTACAATATGATCAAGTATTTGTGATAGATTATATTGATAGATTCTGGAGCAGCTACAACATTCAAATCAACATCAGTATCATTTTAGTCAAGACGGTCTTCTTAATTAATTCCATTATTAGCTTTTTGCCCACATCTGTGACATATAATCTATGGTGTCATTGAAAATAACCTGAAATAAAAAAAAAACATATGTACAATTGGAGAGGCCTATGTCCAGCAGTGGACTGAGATAGGCTGATGATGATGTACTATCGACAAACTTGAATCATGACCCACCATAAGCTTACTTTCTTGTAGACATTTAAACACAATTAGGTTGACTTTCGCGTAAATATACATTTCCATAGTAACGTTAGAGATGTCACGGGGTTCCGACTTCGGTTCCGATTTACCGAAACTTTCGGTTAATTTCACACCTCCGGTTTCAGCTTCGGTTCCGATTGATTTGAAGCGGAGGTTTTACCAGCTCACCAGCCGAGCTGCGTGCCGCGCAGCTAACAAACAGGTTTGGACTTGTCGAAGCACCCCAAGATCTGCGCGAATTTACAATATTTACATTCATTTGTTGTTTTGGTGCATGTCGGTATCGGTAGGGATCAATTCAGTGTGTTGTGTTTTGTCAGAGGAATATTATTGTGTGTTACAGTGTCACTGGAATGATATTACATATTTGATAATGAAGCCGAAAGTAAGTGCAATATAGAAATACTTTGTTGACGCGAATTCAGCTAAGTGCAAAATATGTGGGAAGACATATTCAAGGAAAGGAACTACGACTCCATTTAGTCATTTAAAATCTAACCATGCAAATAAGTACGAAGAATTTCTAAAAGTATAAAAAGAATACATAGCATACAGCCATCGACGTCGATGCCTATACAAGAGGCCAAAAAACAAATTACTCTCATGGACTCTTTGATGAAAAACCAAAAATGTTGTAGGTAGCTACGTCGAATCCAAAATCAAGGGAAATTGATAAATTAATCGCGGAGATGATTGCATTGTAAGATATTCCTTTCAGTTTTGTTGAGGGAATTGGGTTTAAACGGCTGATGCGAATTCTCGCCCCAAATTATCAATTAAGGTAAAGGCAGTTTTTCACAAAATATATTTGCAAGGATTTATATCCAAAATTAGCTAAGAAAATCAGCCAATTGCTGAAAACATTCGATAAAATATCGTTTAAACTCCATGGTTCACCTCGGGTTTCGGTTTCGGTTCCGATTGCGGTTCCGTTAAAACAAATTTCAAATCTCCGGTTTCGTCCTCGGTTCCGATAAAACCATTGACGATTCTTGATGGTGCTCTTTTATTGTCGTTTATAATACCTAAGTATTTACTGATTTCGATAATACTTATGCGTAATACTAATAGTCATTTATTTCAGAGCAGTGAGTCTATAGTGTCAGGGTATTTATAACAATTGCTTAAAATTAATGGGTAGGTACCGGTTCATTTCAGTAATTGTTAATGGAAAAAAGAGTTATGCTACTGTAGTTAATATTTGAACTAAGTGAATTAGATGTTTACACACTTACCTCATTTAGAAATTACTTTTTGATAACTATCTTAAATATATTTACGCCTACAATATTTTTTTAAGACGTTAGCTGTAACCAATAAAATTAAATCTAAATTACAAAACGTTATAAAACACATTAACCAGAACTTTATTGTAAACAAGTGCAGTTGTACCATCATGATCAGTCAATGCTGGCTCACTCCATAATATGATCGCAACGCCCAACAACTATCGACCAATCGGAACGGTTCATTAAACAGGCCACGCCCAAAGCCTGCGCCCGCGCCGATAACGAGATGCGACGCTTGTCAGTTTTTCAGTTGCTTTCATAACAGAAGGTTCGTTTGATGGTTTGTTTGTGAAGTTTTGTGACAATGACTTCTTTGAATGGTGAATTAAATACGGCGAGTAAACTAAAGTTCAGTGTAGACAGTATTCTTGGGAATAATGATACTTCTTATTCACATTCGAGTGCGTCAGTGTCGGAGATACCGAGGAGTCAGGAGCCTCCGTGCGCAGGGTGTGTGGCTGCCCTTTACCGCTGCTGTAGAGATGAACCACCCCTACTGCAGTTGCCAATGCCGCTTCCTTACACACATTTACACCCAGCTTTAAGATCTACCACCGGTGTGTTTAGATTTGTTTTACTTGGTTTGTTATATATTTTGATAGAATAATAATTTAAAAAATAAGTTAAAAGAAATACCTTACCTACCTTATTATTTGACATATCGATTTTTAGTTCAGATTTCAATAGACTAGGTTTGAGATCTGAATCCATTATATTATGTCCTGTCAAATAAGAAGTAATTTTTTGGTGTTATATTTCGATATTTGGATAAAGAAAGTCAAAGAGTCCCTCTAACTTTCAATATATTCCTAACCTAGTTGACTACAGAAGAATTTTGATTTCATACATTATTAGAGAAATATTTGAGATTTGAATAGTTTAAGAATACTAAGTAGGTTGGCACACTAATAGTAAAATAATTTTAAATACAAAAAAATTTAAAAAAACAATATAAGATTGGCCAAAAAGTAACTGATTCAGATTTTTTCGTCTCGAAATATTTACTGGTACAAATGGGATATGTATCAAGGATATCAAGTTCAGTTATAACACCAGATTTTATACACAGGCATCTCCATCTGTAGCTTTATGAATTTTCTTTCATTTCAAAAATTTCTGTAATTTTCTTTAGATAATATTTAGTCTATTTTTGAAACGCTTCTCGTGACCAGAAAACCGGCATTTTTCTAGCATAGAGAATAAGCATTGCCATTCAACGTGGCAATGCTGCCAACTTTTGGAAACGCTACCAGTAAGGTGATGATGCGGAGGAATTTTTTGACGCTCGCTTGTATGTAGGTAAATATTGTTATTGTTTTTTTTTTTTTCATTTGAATATAGGTAATGTGACATGTATATTATAAATCTGAATATGCTTGATAAACACATTTTAGAAAACATTTTCTTATTCCAGGTGTTTTTTTTAATTTGAACCTAGAATGACTGACTATATTTATTTTACCTAAAAGAGAGCTACAAATTTCGTTAATAGTTAATAATTCCTGGGCAATTGATAATTAGATACTGACAATCTGTATCTTGAGATTATCATAAATTTACCATAAAAAATTATTAGTAATATTAATTAATCAAATAATATTTTAATGTCATCACCCATTCTGACCACAGGCAAGTCATAGCTTGTCGCTAAAGGCAACCGTAGCGTAGGTATATTCATCAATTTATTATCAATTACTTCACGCTCTTTCATCTTCAATATTTATATTTAAATGCGGTGTCGGATTCAAGCAACAAATTAAGGTTTTTAATTTTGAACGTAATAAAATATTGTTTACACTTTGTATACACATAGTTTCTTTGTTAAGCTACTGTAGCTGTCAGTAGTGTTAGTTCTAATAATGATTATGGCCAGATTACAAACTATGCTTAAACATTTTGAACTTGTGTAAATTAGAAGCTGGAAAATTGAATTGTTATCAATTGATTGATCAATCATTGATTAATGTGATCAGATTTGTTAATGTGTATGTAATCTACAGAAATTTTGTATGTTATTAATTTAGAAGATAAAGATAATTTAAGCAGAAGTTAAAGTATCTTTTTCTGCAATATATTATTAATAAGTCACAGGTTTTCCAACATAAACGAAAAACTTGAACAGAGACTTTATGTGCCTATTTTCGACGATAGGTAGTTTTGCTCTACGCGCGTTGTTGAAAAATATCGTACACGTTCGTTTATGTCTTTTGCTGTGAAAATGTGATCTACACGGATAATTAAAAAAAACTTTGCTTTGTAAACTATTCCTAAGTTATACATTAATTTAGTTGGATTGGCTTAGGAATAGTTTCATTACAGAAAGTCAGCCATATCTTGAAATATAGACCGGAACAAATGATGAGCAGTACTAAAGTTTTTTGACTCTCTTTTTAGGTTTCCGTACCCATAGGGTAAAACGGGACCCTATTACTAAAACTTCACTGTCCGTCTGTTTCTCTGTCCGTCCATCTGTCACCAGGCTGTCTCATAAACCGTGCTAGTTAGACAGTTGAAATGTTCAGAGATGATGTATTTCTGTTGCCGCTATAACTTTTACTACTGTGAAGAAACGATGAGTATTTCTAAATATGAAACAGTTTAAAAACAAAAACATGGCAACAACTTTAATTCAAATGTACAAGTAATCGATCTATTAATTTAACCCAAAACAACTATCTAGGTTCAAAAGAGATTACGCCTACTAAATAAGACTAATTTAATAAATTATTACTTTGTCATTTCCATTTATAAAGATACTAATGTTTTATGTTTTTACTTATATAAGATTAGATTGAGGAATAAAATAAAAACAAATGGCGCACAAATTAATTCTGCAGCTACTAAAAAGAATAGCTACTGTAAATTATTCTGAATCATATAGGTATTAATTATGTATCTAAAAGATAAATAATTTAAATAAATTAATCCAATAAAAAACAAGAAAAGTTTTAGAAAGTTACACAGGTTACTTATATAGTTATATTGCACATAAGTGAAGATGCCTTAAAATACTGTTCATACTGTATACATTTTGTTGACAGTGCGTTTCACACGCCCATGCCATTTACAATAGGTACACTAAGCGCGGAATTAGACTAAGTTAATAACAATTATGTGTAAAGTAGAATCAAGATCACTAACCACTTACGACCATTTTCAATAACCTGTCTTTCCTGTTCCTGTTCAATAATCTTTAGTTAAAACTGTCTCATTTTTTCTAATTTTTTCAAGATGATTAATTCAATATTTTAATTGATACGCAGGATCTCTTTTTGTTTTCATTTTGAAAAAGATCAAATAACCAATTGCTGAAGCATCACTAGGCCGTCATGGTGGAAGTCACCATGTTGTATTGCTGCATTGTCTGCATTCGCAATTAGTATGGTGACCACCACTCTTGGAGTCTGCTTATGCTTTCCATCAGGCAGAGTAGAGTCATTTTGGCGGGACAAAACATAAAAAAAAAACTTACTCCTTATAAGGCAAATTCAGACCATTCTTAATAACTTATTTAAAACTGGAGATAGGTTATTTAAAAAGGCCGTTACCTGCCAGGTTCGACCCCAACAGATCGTTACCAATCTGTTGGGTTCAAACTATGGTCAAACTGTAATAAGTTATATCTTGAAAGTAAACGTATATAGATCTTCAACCTCAACGTTTCATTTGATGTCCGCTTGATTAAGTTAGACAGATGGCACGATTTGAAATATTTTTACACCTCATAGGTCATAGGGCCATTGTTACACAGCGGTACGTGACGGTAAAACTATTTTGATCTCAATTCTTGGACATTGTTTTCAATTGTTAATACACATCAAGTGAATAATGAAGATATCAAAAGAGAATAATTTATATACAATACACTTTCAATAATACCTATTTATGAACGGGTCAATATTGCAATAAAGTTTCAATTATATTAAAGAATGGGTCTATCAAAGTAATTCGAATAACTAGATAAACAAAACCGTGCAAGAGTAGAGATTGACAAAACAATTTTATTTATAAAACCTGACAAATCTTGCATGGTATGGCGTGTCAGCAAGGGCGGATCCAGCTTTGGCGCCAGGGGGGGGTCGTATAGTCGTGGTCAAGTCACACAACAATTTAATTTTGTTAATAAATAAATACAGATAAAAAGTAGGTATTTTAATAATGTATGTAAGTGTAATAATGTAAGTACCCCTAATGTGCTTGGTTTTCCCGGGCTGTTTCCACAATTGAGCGTGGACGCCCAGGCTGCTCCTCGTGTTCTGTGGGGGGAGTGGGGGGGAGGGCAAAATTGCGCTCAATTATACCCCGGGTAAGAACAGAATTAACATGGCACCCCCTACTACCTGGTCGAGGACCCTTGCATCATCAGGGGATTGTATAGTAATTCTGTCCATCACCACCTCGAGACTGCATAGCCAGCCTTGCTTTTAATGACCGAGACGCAGATATCGTCTCCAGCGAACACTCCTACCTCACTCACCTTGGGTAAGGACTAGAACACTCCTTCATGTCCAAGGCCGGCGAAGCGTGTACGTTTGAGACGATATCAGTTTTCGTCGCCTCAGCGATCTTGAAGGTAGGTACTTGCTACGGCTCCTTGTAGGCGACCTTGTCACCTCCGCGTCTATGCGTTCCTCTATAGATTCCATAGCGGTGATGCCGAAACTGACCGACTCATTGACCACATCCAGATGGCTACAGACTTCGTGCAGCAGCAGATAACGTCCGCAGAGATCGTCTTACTAGGTGATTTTAACGTCCACCACGCCGACTGGCTTAGTAATAAAACGGATCATGCGGGGAAATGTGTTCTCGACCTCGCACTGGTATATGGCCTGACACAACTTGTCACCACGCCCACGCGAGTCTCAAATGTGGAGGGTCAGAGTTTTTCGTTGTTGGACTGTTCTGCTGACTTTCATCCGGACGGTTACCACGTATCCGTAGACACTCCTCTTAACTGCCGAGACCATTGCCTTGTCCGGAGTACAGTGCCTCTCACATGCTCGCCGCGATCGCGAGTTGCACGAAGCCGCCGTGTGTAGCACTACAAGTCAGCAGATTGTGTTGCACTACAGTCCTACCCTTAGAGACGGGTATACTTCTCGCCGTATGATCCCAACACCGCTGCTGATTTTGTTGCTGATGTGGTGGTGCAGGGTATGGAGCTTTTCATTCCATTCTCTGTGTTCCTCATTGGTGGCAAATGTCGGCCCTGGTTTGGTCCATCTTCTAAAAAGACTTCTCGGAGGAAGGAGAGCTTAAAAAAGGAGTACAACTTTGCCTCCAGGTCCTTCAAGAGAGACATTGCAAGGGCGAAGTCGGAGCACATTGCTAGGATTCGCGGTAGGCTTGAGCGTCTTCCTCCGGGAACTCGGGCGTTCTGGTCTCTTGCCAATGCTATCGAAGAGATTTTTTGTAAGCCATCCTTTCCACCTCTACACATAGAAAATAATTCGTTGGCCTATGGCAAAGGAGAAAGCCGAACTTCTGGCTAAACTCTTTGCGTCAAACTCGACCTTGGATGACGGGGAACAGGATCCACCTACCATACCGCGGTGCGAGAGATGTATGCTGGATATCCAGTTCTACCGACGCTCAGTACGTTTAGCACTTTTATGCCTAGATATACATTTTTCTGCTCTTTCTCAGCTCTCCTACACTTCTGGCGTAGTCTCATTGGACATTGCGAAGGCCTTCGATGGGGTCTGGCACAAAGCGCTTCTTTCGAAGCTCCCTTCCTATGGACTTCCTGTGAAATTATGCGATCACTAGCTTTTTAGCAGATAGAAGCATAAAGGTCGTAGTCGACGGTGAGTGCTCTGACTTCATCTGTGAATGCCGGTATCCCCCAAGGCTGCGTGCTATAGCCTACTTTGTTCCTCCTCCATATCAATGACATGTTGCAAATCAGCGGCATTCATTGTTATGCGGATGACAGCACGGGCGATACTCTCTATAGCGGCCCCACTAATATTTCTCGGGAAAACGTCATTGAGAGTCGAAACAAACTTGTGTCTGAAATTGAGACTTTTTGGAAAAAATCTCAGGTTTTTTATGGAATAAGCTGGCAAACGAGCAGACGTATCGCCTGATGGTAAGCGATTACCGCCGCCCATGGACAACTGTAACACCGAAAGCGTCACAAGTGCGTTGCCAGCCTTTTGGGGATGGGGGGGAGGTAGGGTAGGGGGATTGGGGTATGGGCCTCCGGTATCCTCAATCACTCGGTGAAACACAGCGCAAGCACTTTTTCACGCCGGTTTTCTGTGAGGCCGTGGTATCACTCCGGTCGAGCCGGCCCATTCATGCCGAAGCGTTGCTCTCCCACGGTAGATTGCGATAGACTTAATTTTAATTTCGTACAATTTCACCGCTAAAAAACTTCCATTGGTCGTATGTCCTCGTTTTGAAGACAGTCCCTTATCTGCCTCAGATTGGAATACTTGGTTTCGACATATCGAGTAAAGTCCAGTTTCAGGGCCATTTGGAGGGTAGGGCCAAATGGGCCTCGAAGAAGCTTGGCGTGCTCAATAGATCAAGACTATATTTCACTACGGCCCACTGCCTTCTGCTTTATAAGGCTTTGGGCAGAGGAACCCCTAGTACCAGCTCCTCGACTCGAATCGTCGACTGCCAAGATGTTTCAAATAGGCTGGCCGCCTCTTTCCGCCATCGTCCTACGTGACAGCACTTTCATCCCTATCGTTTAGACGGTTGGCACTTTGCGCACAACTGTGCGCTTTTATAGAAACTTTCTGCCACGCATAACAAAACTGTGGAAAAGAATATTGCCTGCGGTATTCCCGGACCAATACAACCTTCAAACTTTGAAAAAAAGAACGTAGGTACTCCCTTTTAAAAGGCCTGCGACGCACTTGTGACGCCTCTGGTGTTGCAGGTGGCCATGGGTGGCGGTAATCGCTTACCATCAGGCGATCCGTCTGCTCGTTTATCACATAAAAAAACTTAGCCTCTTGATGGGGACATTATACATGGTTTGAAGTACTATACTTAAAAATACCTATATTTAAATAAGAAAATCAGTTTTTCTTTTACGTTTTCTCCGTAAACGCGTTATTACTTGTATTGCTACTTCAATGGATACGTTTTTATGGATGTGGAGAAGTGTCAGTCCGGTTAGACGTTGTTCACCCATTGAAGCTCCTAGCCACGATTAAATTCTATATTATTGCTACACACATCAAAAGTGTCTAGGGATCAACATATGTGTCTAGGGATCAACATATATTTTTGCAATAACTTTTCTCCTGATTGATATTAATTAAAATTTTCTTTAAGGATTCATCAAATAAAGTGTTTTCGTTTGTCACAGTAACGATAAACCAAGTCACCTTTGCATTAATAATTTTGCCATTTTCCTAATAAAAGGATTTTTGACATTTGAACCACTAACATTAAAGTTCGAAAAAAAGACTGAAATAACAGTTTTCTTTAAAATTTTATTAGGTAACTTAAACAATTAATAATCCGTGTTTCTACCGCGAAAACTAACACAAGAACATCGGTTTGGCATACTCAAAATGAGTTCATCCAAATCACGGTGTGGAATGGCCGCCCATGTTCGTTGCAACAACAAAAAAAGGTCTTCTTGCGACTGGATACCCTCCATATTCGGCAGAGCTCTTCTCTGTAGCATATCCCATGCATGCTCAATCGGGTTCAAGTCTGGCGACTGAGCAGGCCAGGGCCAAAGCCACATCTCAATCTCAAGAAATCCGCATAAAAATGCTTGATCCCTAGACACTTTTGATGTGTGTATATTGTATATAATATATTGTGTACAATTAAAATCTATATTGTGTACAATAAAAATTTTAAGAACATTATATTTAACAGTTTAATTTAGGTCATGACAACAGCCCAGGGGGGTGTCATGACCCCCATGACCCCCCCCCCCTGGATCCGCCCTTGCGTGTCAGTTGATTGTATACTTTATACCTTATATGCTGATAAACATACTGTAAATTTCTAAATCTATACATAATTATAGATACATTACACCTGTTGTGTCTCAATAAATAATAGTTCGTCACACATTTGGCCTAGATGAGTCGAACCTACGAACTCGGCTTTAGCAGTCAAGATTGCTACACCAACAGGCAAAGTGACATTGAGCTATTAACTTTTGGAAAAGATGACTATGTCAATCAAAGCTTTTAACTTTCTGATACCAAATAAATTTCTAGTAATGTTTTATCTACCTCATCAACAACCCATAATGTCCCACTGCTGGGCTCGGGTCTCCTCTCAGAAGAGGGTTAAGGCCATACGTCTTCACGCTGGCCAAGTGCGGGTTGGGGACTGGTAAGACCAGTTGTGGCTACATATCTTGCCATTGGATGTTTTTAAGCCGCCTAACGGCTTCCAACTAAGCTTCACGACTGCTATCATATGATAACAACCGGGAGCGACTGCTTAATGTGACCTCCGAATCACGGAAACGCTCATGGTATCATGCCACCAGCAATCACCCATCCAGGTACTGACCGCGCCGTCGTTGCTTACCCTCGGTGATTGTTTCTAATCAACGAGTGCAACTGGGCTATCAATTTATCTACCTACTAGCTGTTGCCCGCGTGTAAGTCGATTATCGCGGCAAAGAGTAGCCTATGTGTTATTCTAATGTAAAAGCTATATTACTGTAAAGTTTCATCCAAATCCGTTCAGTAGTTTTTGCGTGAAGAAGTAACAAACATACACACAAACTGACAAACTTTCGTCTTTATATATTAGTGTGATCAAAAATATTTGTATTATAGCTACATAAATAAGTTTTACAACAACTTTTCTTGTGGGAGTATTCCTATCATTTTTAATTACTGATAAATTATTATGTATTTAATAGTCCATAATATATCATTACACAAATCAATAAATACCTTGCACTTAACATTATGTAAATTAGTACTAATTTCTAATGGTCCTCATTTTTCGATTCCACTCATTAGTTTGTTTCAACTAAAAGTACAGTAAAACCCGTTTAAGACGATTTTAAAGAGACACGGTCATAAACGCGTCTTCAGTAATACGTAATAATTTTATATGGGCATTGAATTACAAATTTATAAAGTTGTTAGAAAATTGGTATAATGTTATGTATAAAGGTATTTTTAAGTTCCGTTCCATCGGAGTGTATTATATTTCAAAGTAAATTAATTAATCACAAGACTTTTGATTATTTTAACTCAATATTTGCGTTACGTATTCTTCAACCCAAATAAGGTATAAAAAACAATCTACAACTGTTAAGTATTTATAGTGGCTTGGTGTTTGTCAAAAATGTGTGTTGTGTTATCTCTTAATAATAATAAAATAATAATAAATATTTTGGACATCTAACACACAACGCCATCTAATCCCAAGCTAAGCAGAGCTTGTGTTATGGGTACTAGACAACTGATACAAATACATTTATACTTTTTTTTGTAAATACATACATATTATACATAGAAAACACCCAAACTCCGAAACAAATATTTGTAGATCATACAAACATTTGTCAGTCAAATGAATTGACTGCCTCGTACTTACTGAAATTGACACTTAATTAAAGTACCAACAACAGCTTCAAACGAAGGAATAATTTCCGGTAGTCCCCGGTTACAGGGATCGGAAGATCCGACGGCCTTCTTTGTTCCCCGTTTATCCTCTTTTATTTTCCCCATAGCGAAAATACTACAGTAAATTTCTTAGCTAGATTATTAAAAATGCCTTACCAGTTTATAGCTCATCGCTGAAAATAACTAAATACTATAGTAGGTAAATATACCTACAACGGAGCTAATTCTGAAAACTCTTTGAAATTTTCTCCACAGTACTCAACAAAGCAATAAATGAAATTTCACTTTAAAGTTTCACTTCAGTTAACTTTATAACCGAAGGTGCTTTAGAAACGATTATTTTAATTCATATGACTACCCTAATATAAATAACCGTGTTATATAACGGATTGAAAATATTTTTGTTGTTGTTCACTTTTACATTTTACCTATCATGTGTTTTTGGTTAATTAAATTCGTTGGCTACTCCGACTGCATGCCTGACCGTTAACTTTCCCTTTGACTTATTGAGTCTTGGCCTTTTAGTTGTTCATCTTTATTTAGTTATATATATAATATTTATTTATTTATTTATTATACTTAGGTATATAATTTACAAGTTAACTAAAAAAACCTATTGCTTTGAATTATATTACAGTGAGTTCAGGATTGAAACTCCGCTTACGTAACGTTGAAAACTAACGTAACTAAAATATATAAAAATTACTTTATCATTAAAATTCATTTCTATAATAAGAATTTGGAATTCACAGTTTAAAGAAACAGCTCGTAGCTACTAAGTTATCGAATCTGGCGCGTTTATTTTAGAAAATATTTCAATGAGTGCCAGAATAAGATCAAGATAACTATGATATTTATGTTCTTTTACAAATGAGGTAGGAATCAATTTAGTAAGCACATTCCTTAATAGATTGTTAGATAAACTTTAAATTGAAATATGTTATTGTTTTATTTTCAAAAACTCAATAAGTTCAGTCTCTTATTGTTTTTTTAGTCTTACCAGGCTTAAATAATACTACGCGTTTACATAATAAAACAAAACTATATTTACGTAGAGTGCTTTTAACGATTTTTTTTTCAAATCGCGCTAACGTTTTATGTAATTAAAATAACTCCTGCAAATATTTAATTCATGATTTTACCCTTAAATCAATGATAAGTATTTTTTTATTAAATATAATGTATGGAAATTTAATGTGAGTGTAAAAGCACTAACAATTTCAATATTTCTGTAATAAACAGGAATATAATGAGGAGGGAACTTGAATACTATGCCTTAAATTCAAATCATTGTCTACATTAAATCATTAGTTCTCTTTTCGCGCCATGTAAAGACCAGATAAGCAAAGTAGCTGATTAGTTGCACGATTACGATTACGACACATTTTCTGATTGATTGTTTCAACCACGCACAATCTCGGGTCGTTATAATTCCTATTTTTCTCAAGGGAAAATAAATTGTTAGATAATTATATTTTCTTCATTTTGGTTTATTATTTTAAGCTTTCTGACAATGAATTTATTTGATACAGAATCATTTTAATGTTTTAAACTTCAATCAACTCACAGATTAATTATTTGTGAATTTATTAAAATACCAAATGCTTCGTTTTTACAATGAAATCAATTGTTTTCTTATAAGTAAACTCTTACTTACTCCATAAATTTTCATTATAATGCTTCATCACGTAGATAAAGAATGTGTCTTTATTAGCTCAGTTATGAAGACCTACAACTTGAATGCGGTTTTAGTCTTCCTATAACATTTTATAATGTTATTTAAATTGTTCATGACGTTACACAAAGAATTTCAATGCCTACAGTGATAACAAACAACCATCAGAAAGCAAGTTTCTGTAATCAAATTCTGAATTAATATTTTTATTTCCAGTGTATCGGCTTCCAATTCCTTCTTCATCGCCACCTCAACCATCGTCTGCACCTCGGTGTGATGTCACATCAAGCGGTAAGAGGAAACGATCGTGGTCCCGAGCAGTGTTCAGCAACCTTCAACGAAAGGGCCTAGAGCGACGGTTTCAAATACAAAAATATATTACGAAGCCTGACAGGCGACAACTAGCTGCTACTTTAGGACTTACTGATGCACAGGTTTTTAATTTTGTTAATTATTATTTATTATTATGTATTACGTGAAGCAAAAACTTTGTACCTCTTTTAACGAAGATTATGCAAACGCAGGAGTAAAAATTTGCCACAGTTAAAGTTATTGTGGCGATGGAGTGCAGAAAGCTCAAAAAATAACAGCAATGAATTATGATCGAACTAACGACTGTGGCTTAGTATTTAATAATACTGACTGCTAAACTTCACGGTTTGCCTAGTGGTTTGTGGTCGCCACGCCGCTTTCTACTGCGCCAAGTGTTGTGGGTTCAAATCCCACATAGGATAACACTTTATGTGATCCACAAATTGTTGTTCTGAGTGTGGGTGTTCTTTGTGTCCGTTTCATGTATGTTTGTAAAGTCACCTTTATTTACACCTAACCATTAGATAAGCAGTTCGTTATTTGAAAGCTATGCTGATAGGTACCTATAGGTAATTTTATATGGAAGATTTTTATATGCGAAAATTCGCTTATGAAAACAAAATAAGAAGCGTAGGTTCATGAAACAGAATTCGCGAGATGTAACTACATCTTTTTATCGAATTTAATCCTGCATAATTGTCTCATCTTGGGATCAATAAAACGATAAGATATAAATATGGCTTGTGAGGTTAAATAATATCTGCGCCCCACAACGGCTTTATAGGATAGCGCCGTAGGTGGTGGTATGGTGTGGTAACTGGACGCGATGACTTGCTGTGAAACTTTAAAAATACTCATTTAACTTAATCAATGAATATAAAAAGACCATTAGAATATTTCTTATTGAAATACTGTATTTATATATTTTGTATTCCCATACTATAAACATGACTCTTTATATTGAACTGCAATTGGTAGGTTAATGGCTAGCATACTTACCTACGTAAATTTTTCTTTGATGGCATTGTCATAGAAATACTTAGAAGAATAGAGTGTATCTAGTAGGTACCCCCTTCATAAAAGCCATTAAGGTGGCGCCACTAACATTTTCTAGTTAGGTTAATCACAAGGTCCATTGATAGGTAAAGGATCTAAGAAAAAGCTCTTAATATGAAATTATTAATTGTCTACAGGTCAAAGTTTGGTTTCAAAACCGTCGTATGAAATGGCGACACACGAAAGAAGGTCGCGGTGGGCTCGCAGGTGCAACGGGTATCCCTGGTCGAGACCCCGACTCTTCCACCATAGATGATAATGAAGACATCGACGTTGATACCTTAAGTGATTGAAAGCTCTCAATGGAAGTCGGTTAATGTGATCAAAATTGTTCGTATACTATCAGGTTTTAGTTCGCAAGTGAACGTAACCTGAGGAATACCTACCAAAAAACCCTCATTATTAGAACATGAGAGGACTCGACGTCAACTGGCCAGATAAATATTATAAAACATACGTCAATATTCTTATTACGAAGAGACGTAAAATGCTAATAGACAAAGTTGTAGTTTTTATTAGGCATGGAGATATTTTTGAAATAGAGACTTAGAAAATACAATGGTATACCATGGAAAATACTTAGTTTTATAATTTGTGAATGCTCATTTTTGTTGTTTGCTCTATACCTACCGAACATAATAAGCTGATCTTCCAGTAGTCAACCATTATACTAAAAGAAAACTATATAATATTTAATAGGAAATGTTTATTACTAATTGAGAATATTGCAATAATTTATTTTAGCTTATTTGAATTCTGATAATATATGTAATTTTGTAAATAGACAACATTTTATAATATTGATTAAAGTTTATATTTTACTGTACGTACCTACCTTTATTAAACTTTCTTTTATTATTTAAAACCTTATTATTATTATTACTATGTTTACAAACTAAGATTAACTTCTATAAAGTTGATTCGCCGTAAGCTAGGCCCTCCTGCTTGATGCTGGACGCTTACTGAATGCGGGGCGGGTGATAATAGAGTTATTATAGATAGAGTGGGGTAGTCATACGGCTGTCTGTAAGCGAAAACGTCCAACGGTTAAAAAGAGGCAGAAGATCGCGGTATCCCATATGTCTTTTCCTACTGACGCATGCGCAGTAAAGAACTAATAATGGTAATCCAATCACAACAATTAACCGTCGAATCGTTCTGCTATCCTACTTTCCGCGCTAATTGCGCAAGCGTCAGTAGAGAAAGACAGATAGGTACCGCGATCGTCTCTCTCTTTCTAATCGAGGGACGACTGGAGGCCTGGCTCTATAGTAACTCTATGCGGGTGATGCGCTCGGCAGAGGCGGCTCTAGCACATGTAGCGCCCGGGTGCAAACATTACCCTAGCGCCCCCAAATACATAGGTAAGTGCGCGGTCAAAATGTAATAGGTACCTACAAAAGTTAACATATTCACATAAACGTTACGGTAATTGTAAAAAACTCGTTTTTCATACTTACTCAATCACCTGATCGGCCATGTTGTATAGAGTCTTTTTATTTCAATTTCTATTTTTAGCCATATCTTAATATTAACATAATAACGTTTAGGCTTGTTAACAATTACAGTGATGTTGGGAAATAATAGGTTACTCTGGGCTGGGCCTCGCATCAACTCGCATCAACAAACAAACAAACTTCTTACACCTGTCAAATTTTTTCATTCTAATTTCGAGCTCAGGTCAAACATACGTTTAATATCAATTGGGATATATAATTTCTGTGCATGTCGCGACGGTACGACCGTCTCGCGGTGTCTTGATGAGGCTGGAGGTAGCCAGTCACCATTCGGTCGGAGTCCAAATGACTCCTTTCTCTCGGGTATTGCCCCCAGCCCGTCGGTTGTCCGGCGTCACAGTTTATTGTACAAAAATCAGTCTGAATTACCGCTTTTTATAACCTGTTGGCGCCTCGTACAATTTGCGAGCGGAGGGTAGGACGACCGCTCGCTTCGACGATCATCTTGCCCTTGTAGGAGGCGGGGAAACTTCCTGGAGCGCTGGACTCCTTGAAATTGTACTCCACGCAGATCGTTACTATGAGCTGGCCAATTTCGAGGACAGCAGGGGATGCAGCTATGTTCTTGTCAGCTGTGCCTTAGTGATGACGGTCTCGACGTGTGACGCCATGGACAGGGTTCTGTCGATGGTTAATCCCAGGTGCCTGACGGTCGGTGACCACGGGATTTCCACGCCCATGTGGCGGCAAGCAGGGCCTGCCCGACCTGCTGGTAAGCAGGGCCTGCATCTTGTCCACGTTGCATTTCAGCCGCCACTTCTTGAGCCAGCCCGGAAGGGCTTCAAGAGTGGGGCTCAGTTTGTGTGTCGCGTGGTTGGCCTTCCTAGGACAGACAGTAGGACTAGTCAGGTACGCGGCGTCGTCTGCGAAGAGCGCCAACCTGACGTCTCCAAGTACCGGAATCTCGTCCGTGTAGTGGGCGTACAATGTTGGCGACAGGCAGCTACCCTGAGGAACCTCGGTCCGGATGGATTTCTGTTCAGACCTGGCATCTTCGACAGCCACGTGGTAGGTCCTGTTGTTAAGGAATGATGCGATGACCGTGATGATACCGGGTGGTAGCGGGGACGTCGACAGTTTGTGGATGAGCCTGTCATGCCACACCCTGTCGAAGGCCTTCTCCATGTCCAGTATCTGGGCCGCCGTGTGACCGCACTTTTTCGAGCCACGTAGCCATCTCGTCGAGGACGCGGGTCAGCTGCAATTTGGTGAAGTGCTCTCTTCGGTGCCCGAAATGTTCCGGCCTTGGATGAATATGGCGGCGGATTCGGGTCAGCAGCAGCAACCTTCAACATTGCAGCGAGCAGTGTGATGGGCCAGTAGTTCTCTGGCCTCCTAAGATCCTTGTTGGGTTTTGGGAGCACGTGACCCGGCCACGCTTACAGATGGTCACTAATGGTCGATCACCACGCTGGGCATCAATAAGACCTCTTCGATGCCGTAGGCCTTGGTGGCGGCTGGTGTCTTCTCCACCTCCGCAAAGAAGATGCATCCTGGCCTTGCAGTCCGGGCCCGCCACTTGACCAGCACGCCTTTGCCAGATCTCTTCCGCACTTCCGGTGTCGGGTGCCACGCAAAACTATATTTAAATTGTCAAAAAACCTCGATACTTGCTTTACTGAAACTCGACACATGTAAGAATAACTCCGTTTGCCACAACACAAAATGTATACAAACCGGAGTTATTTTTACGTACGGTTGAGGTATAACGCCTGACGATGTTAGGGGCGCTGTGGCGCTGGCCATGGCATGTTCAATGACCTTGAGTCTATGTTAAGGACAGCGCCGGGGCGCCGAGCCGTGCGTCTATGTTATTGACAGTACAAGGGCGCCAAGCCGTGTGTCTATGTTATGGATAGTGCCGGGGCGCCGAGCCGTGCGTCTATGTTATAGACAGTGCCGGGGCGCCGAGCCGTGCGTCTATGTTATGGACAGTGCCCGGGCGCCGAGCCGTGCGTCTATGTTATGGACAGTGCAAGGGCGCCAAGCCGTGTGTCTATGTTATGGACAGTGCCGAGGCGCCGAGCCGTGCGTCTATGTTATGCACAACACAGGTGGGCCGCGGCTAGAGCCGCGGCGCCCCTAATACCGCGGCGCCCGGGTGCACCGCACCCCCTGCACTATAGGTAAAGCTGCCCCTGCTCGTAGCCGTGCAATGACGCCTAAGGGCGCCGCAGCACCCCCTGAGTGAGACGGCGGCGCCCGTGTGCATTGCACACCCTGCACTATAGGTTAAGCCGCCCCTGGCGCTCGGCTACACATGACACCATAGAGCAACATGGTAGAGAGTAGCCATACGCAAGCATTCCCCCCTCTGTCAATGTACTAGCCCAAATTGACCTACGTTTTACACTGTTATGACACAGACTGTATTTATGTGTGCGTGAAATTCTAAATATTTTGTTATACTAACTTTTAAACTTTCGCGTTCCTTGATATAACAATAATTATTTTTACGGGAATTAACGCGATCACTTATTAAAAGGTATTACATACCTCTGATTTGCCTGACGTTTGGACCAGGTTGCACCGGCCGTGGTCACAGGCTGACTGGCTCAGCGGCGTACGCCCTCCGTCGTCGAATCCGTGAAGTAGAAGGTTCTTCGTCCACCCGTACATTTTCGACAATATTGATAAATTTGTTTCGCCATGTACCGTCACATACCACACTAACAGTGTCCCTATTCTGTAAGCAAACAGATGTGTACCTATTCTGGTGTTTATCCGACTGCGCAGAAAAGCGAGGTGGTATGTTTTTTAACACTGGATTCCACGCTGTAGATAATTTAAAACCATCTTCCCGATTGAAAGTTTTGTGCTTTTTAATCTCAATCGCTTCACGTACTACTCTTGAGTAAAAGTGACGTTCGGTGGAGAGGACTTGCGTGCGATGAAATTCAATCCAGTGGTTGATGCCTGCATCGAGTGCATGTTCTGCAATCGCCGATTTGCTCGTCTGTCGGTTCTTCACAGCAGCGATATGTTCTTTGACCCTTTCAGCAATAGTCCGTCCGTTTGGCCTATGTAGGAACTTCCGCAGCTGCAGTCTATTTTATACACACCCGGAGTTTGTAGTGGCAATATATCCTTCGTGTGCCGACGATGTTGTGAACCTTTTTGCCTGGTGTGTATACTGTCGGAATGGAGTATTTCTTTAACACGGACCCAATCTTATCCGTAACTCCCTTGACATATAGGCTTGAGGTATATAGGCTGGTTGCCTGTTCACTTCTGGATACTTGCGTCTTATTTTCGGTTGCTTCCGTCCTCCATTGACTTGATATCCGTTACCTATGAGTACCTCCTGAACATGTTCTAGCTCCCGTTCTAAATGTTCAGGGTCACAGAGATCGTAAGCTCTGTTCTTGAGTGAAGTCATAACAGATTGCAAGTGCCGGGGGTGATGATGAGACGTGGCGTGTAGGTATCTATCCGTATGAGTAGGCTTACGGTACACACAGTGTGACAAGAACCCATCTGATCTCTTTACTGACTTTAACATCTAAGAAGGACAACGACCTATCCGTATCCATTTCATATGTAAACCTTATTTTCGGGTGAATAGAGTTGAGATGTTGTACGTATTGATCTACTTCTTGTTTATTTCCTTTAATGATACTGAAGATGTCATCTACGAATCGCTTACACAGCTTAACGGTTTTCGGACCGAGACTTAGAGCCTTCTCTTCAAAATGTTCCATCCAGATGTTGGCAAGTACTGGGGCTACAGGACTTCCCATTGCGACACCATCAATCTGGAGGTAATGTTGACCTTGAAAAAGGAAATAGTTGCCATCTAAACAGTGTTCAAGTAGATCCATATAGTTGAACGGTAGTTCGTTGTCTCTCAACAGGTCTTTTACGACGTTTAAGCATTCCTTTATTGGAACATTGGTGAATAGCGACTTCACGTCAAAGCTTACCATGACGTAATCCGGTTCCAACGTGAGATCTTTTATAATTTGTATGAGATTTGTATCAGAGGTATGTAATACCTTTTAATAAGTGATCGCGTTAATTCCCGTAAAAATAATTATTGTTATAGTTGCTATGCGTGAGTTCGTAGTGACAGACGTAAGTCAAAAATGTTAGTAGTAGAGCTGGTACCATTTTTTGGGTAGGTATTTGAGGCAAGCTGAAAACTTGTCACACACCTCTCCTAATATACCCCAACACGGAACTGCAGACCTAACTGGTAGCGGAGCAAATTTTTTTTTCCAAAAATATATTTGAGGCAAGCCTCAATTATTATATTTTTTGAAAAAAAAATATTTTGAAAAATTTGGAGGTTGATTTGCAATTTTTATATGTTGTATACTTGTATGTGAAGATTTCCCTAAGCAAACATTGACAGACTGTTTTATATCGGATTATGATGCTATGACTATTCCCATCCGTTCGGTGCCCAGTGTTGCTCTACGCACGACATGAAGTACGTGGTGTAAGTGTGTAACCGCCTTTGTTTTAACAAATAAATAAATATTTCGGACATCTTTCACACAACGCTATGTAGTCCCAAGCTAAGCAGAGCTTTTGTTATGGATACTAGACAACTGATATAAATATAGGTAATTATATATGCTTTTTTGTTTTTTTTTTTGTAAATACATAGGTACACATTATACGTAGAAAACACCCAAACTCCGAAACAAATATTTGCAGATCATACAAACATTTGGTCCGACCCATGCAAGTGTTTAAGCAACATAAATAAATGATTTCATTTCACAACTTCACTACGAATATTTAAAAACTAGCTGCACCCGCGACTTCGTCCGCGTGGAACAGTGACTTTGGGTAGCAGTTTTAATTATTAAGGCTAATATTATTTTAAAAATAAGACACACTTTTCACTGTTAAAAACATATTTAAGTATTTATATAAGTACATAAAATAAAAAGTATTTTGTATGAAATTATTTCGACATTCGACATGACCAAGGCTTTCAACCTGTTCTTGCACCGTTCGCTTCTCTCCGATCTTTAAGCATTCGGTCTGCCTCCTAGATTCGTCTCTAGATTTACTCTTTTCTTCATCAGCGCCTTCGCATTCGGGTTCTTTGCGACGGACGGCGCGGCCTCTGTTTTTCTGGAGGTAAACGCTAGCGTACCTCAGAATTCGGTCCTGTCGCCCAAGATGTTTCTTCTGCATGTCAATGACATATTAGCCCTTGGCAATATACATTGCTATGCAGATGATAGCAAAGTGCATGGGCGATATTGTGGATACCCTGCAGCCAAGATAGTAGACGTTGAGGAAAATGGATAGGAGATTGTCGCTGAGCTTGACCGGGTTTTGAACCGCATTTGACAATGTGGTGATGAGAATCTGGTCGAGTTCAACGTTAAGAAAACACAGGTGTGCCCGTTCTCTACCAAAAAGTCTCCGTTTCTTCCCCTCCCCACTTTTCAGAGCACTCAACTGCCACTACGGGGTAAGCTCGGTGTCCTGGGCATGGATATTTGCCGGGACCTCGAGTACTGTCTCATTAGTCGGCGGATCAGAATATATATTATTTTTAGATCATGTGTGCTATCATATACCAGAACTCACGTCTCAGTGTAATCATGTCGTTACTGTCATTTGGCATACAATCATCTCCTATTTTTAGAAGAGCATTTGCATATTGACACTGCTCATAAATCATTGTGAAGTTGTACTCGCATAATTGTAGTAAGACTAAACTTTTTAACATGTACCCATAATACATATGTTTCATACAGGCATTTATTTCATCTTGCGGCGTACCCCTTTTGCTTTTTTTTTGTGTTTAAATCCCGCCGGATACTTTTCCTTCGGATTTTTTCACGAAGAAAATTATTTGAATAAACAAAAAATCATGTTAACAAATCGAGTCCTAGGGAATAATAACGAATTTGTAGTAGCAAAATTCGACATCCGCATGCGGCACAGTCGTCTACCCTCACATGTCTGCCCGTTCGGGTAAGCACACTTAGGCATATTGTGATAACTCAGTAAATGTTACATCTGAATAGCTCTAATATTTTGTCTCCTGTCCCAAACTCATGAAACATTTTTGCAAACCTTGCATCATCATCATCAGCCTATCGCAATCCACTGCTGGACATAGGCCTTGCCTTGCCTTGCCTTCACAAACCTTGAATATTTCCATACAAACTTTCATCCCCTATTGTTATTTTACCCCCTTGATCTTAAAATTTTTACGAAATTTAAATGACATTTTTATTTATATGTAATCATAATCAACAACCTAAAAAATAAAGTTTAAGATTTTAGCTTAAAATGACGATACTGTATACACTGTTTTGTAATTTGTCCTATTTATTTCTATTAATATAATGAACATACAAATCATATTTATGAATGTATGTTATTTATTATATTATTATTATTATATTAATTTAAGTCTTCGTTGAAAAGGAGAAATATTTTTAATGAATTTGACATCCTTGTTACCTCGTTGCCAAGAGTGTCCGGTGTACCGGGCGGTGCCACCAAGGTAATGCGCAGGCGTGTGGTGATTAAACCACCACTCTTCTATACAATCTTTCATCCCCCCTTTTAACCCCTTATTACCTTTTTTTCGCAATAAAAAGTAGCCTATGTCCTTTCTCAGGCTCTAGACTATCTGTGTACCAAATTTCATTGTAATCGGTGCAGCGGTTTGGCCGTGAAAGCAAGACAGACAGA
The DNA here is from genome assembly GCA_949125395.1 of Diaphora mendica. NCBI lineage: Eukaryota > Metazoa > Arthropoda > Insecta > Lepidoptera > Erebidae > Diaphora > Diaphora mendica. Next base: position 15,621,221 of record OX421324.1, on the reverse strand, counting down.
CAGAGTTACTTTCGCATTTATAATATAAAGTATGGAAGTATGGATAGCCTTCCTCGATAAATGGGCTATCTAACACTGAAATAAGTTTTCAAATTGTACCAGTAGTTCCTGAGATTAGCGCGTCCAAACAAATAAACAAACTCTTCAGCTTTATATATTAGTATAGATGTATTTATTATACTCTTCTAAGATCTAATACTCATAATAAACAACACAATCTATACTAATATTATAAAGCTGCAGAGTTTGTTTGTTTGTTTGTTTGTTTGAACGCGCTAATCTCAGGATCTACTGGTCCGATTTGAAAAATTCTTTCAGTGTTGGATAGTCCATCTATCGAGGAAGGCTATAGGCTATATTTTATTTTCATAAAAAATAAAGATCCGTAAGAAAATTGCTATTTTGTAACCCAAGGTGTGAAATCGGAAACCTATTTTTGCGTGCGCTGCAAAAAGTATTGACAATAGAACAAAATAATGTATTACGGGTTTGTAGGTCCCATTAAGATCTACAAAAAAGTCCGCGAGAGCATATATCTAACTATCATGGTTTGGTCACAATAACCGCTTTTGTGTTCAAAAAAATTATTAAATCATCTGAAGAAAGAAACTACGTTAAATGTGTATCGTAATATTAATCCTTATCTAAATAAAGCATTATGTTATCAAGGGTATTTATGTAGAAGTAAAATACTTTTTGTTTCATCATATTCGGACATTTCGTTTAGAAGTTATCACGAGTATAAGACGCTAAGAGTTGGTACCTATTATTGAGTTATTTGCCAGAGTTTTTATCAACATAATACCTAATATTAGTCTTTATCCAAATAAATGTGTTGTTGATTATGAGTATTAGATCTTAGAAGAGTATAATAAATACATCTATACTAATATATACAGCTGAAGAGTTTTTGTTCTTTTGAACGCGCTAATCTCAGGAACTACTGGTCCAATTTGAAAAAGTTCTTTCAGTATTAGATAGCCCGTTTATCGAGGAAGTTTATCGAGTTTATCTATATCATCACGCTATGACCAATAGGAGCGGAGTACCAATGAAGAATGTTTCAAAAACGGGGGGAAATTATTACGCCACGGGCAATAGGAGACGCAAACGACGTTGCGTGGGTCATCTATACTAATATATAAAGCTGAAGAGATTTTGTTTGTTTGAACGCGCTAATCTCAGGAGCTACTGGTCCAATTTGAAAAAGTTCTTTCAGTATTAGATAGCCCGTTTATCGAGGAAGTTTATCGAGTTTATCTATATCATCACGCTATGACCAATAGGAGCGGAGTACCAATGAAGAATGTTTCAAAAACGGGGGGAAATTATTACGCTACGGGCAATAGGAGACGCAAACGACGTTGCGTGGGTCATCTATACTAATATATAAAGCTGAAGAGTTTTTGTTTGTTTGAACGCGCTAATCTCAGGAACTACTGGTCCAATTTGAAAAAGTTCTTTCAGTGTTAGATAGCCCGTTTATCGAGGAAGTTTATCGAGTTTATCTATATCATCATGCTATGACCAATAGGAGCGGAGTACCAATAAAGAATGTTTCAAAACGGGGGGAAACTATTACGCTACGGGCAATAGGAGACGCAAACGACGTTGCGTGGGTCAGCTAGTTATTTAGATAAAGATTAATATTAGGCATTATGTTGATAAAAACTCTTTGGCAATTAACTCATTATTAGGTACCAACTCTTAGCGTCTTATACTCGTGATAACTTCTAAACGAAATGTCGGATTGGGATGAAACAAAAAGTATTTTACTTCTACATAAATACCCTTGATAACATAATGCTTAATTTGGATAAGGATTAATATTACGATACACATTTAACGTAGTTTCTTTCTTCAGACGATTTAATATTTTTTTCGAACACAAAAGCGGTTATTGTGACTAAACCATGATAGTTAGATATATGCTCTCGCGGACTTTTTTGTAGATCTTAATGGGCCCTACAAACCCGTACTACATTATTTTGTTCTATTGTCAATAGTCTTTGCAGCGCACGCAAAAATAGGTTTTCGATTTCACACCTTGGGTTAGAAATTAGCAATTTTCTTACGGATCCCTAATTTTTTTGAAAATAAAATATAGCCTATAGCCTTCCTCGATAAATGGACTATCCAACACTGAAAGAATTTTTTAAATCGGACCAGTACTTCCTGAGATTAGCGCGTTCAAACAAACAAACTCTGCAGCTTTATAATATTAGTATAGATTTAGGGGAGTTTAAGTATGTAGATTACAACACAAATATATATTTATTTATATTTTACATTCATATGAAATAATGCGAGCAGGGCTTGGGCAACTTTGTCGGGCCTTCTCATCGTCGATCCCACGGTCCCTTAAGACGAAAATCAGTGCATCCTACCTACCCGTCATGACATACGGCGCTAAACGTGAACACCTAGGTACGGCACGGCTTTAGGCACGCCGCACGACGGGTTAGAGAGGTGGGCTATCTATCCTAATATTATAAACTAGTTGTTGCCCGCGGCTCCGCCCGCGTGTATGTCGGTTATCGTGGCAAATAGTAGCCTATGTGTTATTCTGATGTATAAGCTATATTACTTTTTTTTTATCCAAATCCGTTCAGTAGTTTTTGCGTGAAAAAGTAACAAACAAACATCCATCCATTCATCCATACTTATAGTAGGGGAGCCCACGTTGCTAAATGGGGATTTACTCGAGCGACAAAGAGACCTATTGGGTTGCAAAGCTTAGATGATAAAAGAATAAAATGTTACTACTGTATACCATTTCATCAGTGGGATGAGCAGCTATGGATGTTCAAAAATGTAAAAAAAAAAACTGTTGCATGGACATACTCGAGCGCGTCAGATATTGATAGCATCCATGTCCTACATATTTTTAATAATGTACGTATGTAATTCTGATCGTTTGCATGGTGGGGGTGGTCGTACGCAAGGTTTGAAAATGACAAAAAAAAATATCGAGCGTCAGATTTTCAAAGGGGGTGTTAAGTGAACCTAAAATAAAGCTTTCATTCAATAATCTGACGATTTGGATGTGACGCAAACAGCCGTTAGATGAATGTACAAAAAAAAACGTCATATTGAAATACTCAAGCGCGTCAGATTAAGATATATATGGTTACTCTTTATGTCCTAGACGTACTGTCTCATAATCGCGTCAGATTAAGATATATATGGTTCATCTTTATGTCCTAGACGTACTGTCTCATAATCTGACGATTAAGGGCCGGTTTTTCAATAGTCAGATAAACAGTCAAATAGCATTTATTCCTCAGTTAGCGTAAATTTGGGTCTTTCAATAGTCAGACATCAGTTATCAGACGAATAAAGCTGTAATCTGACTGATAACTTTATCTGTGCTTTCAAACCTCAGTTAGTGTTTTATTCTGTAGAATAGTGATTTGACGTTGTGTATTTCTCTTGTACCTATTTGTGGTAAAGTTTAAGTACGTTGTCGTTATTGAATATTTGATAGATTATGGATGTTTTTGACTCGATTGACTTTTTGTTCTGAGGTAAAAAGGGTTATTAGAGAAATATAGGTTATAGATACTATGGAGAAGAAGAATTTTTATTTCACACACTGCTATCTAGTTCGAAACAAAACAGAGCTTGTACTATTGGTAACGAGAAGATTTCCCTAGTGGCCGTTTGCGGAACTAACGTATGACAGACACTTCTACCTGGCAGTTTAATGTACAGAGCGAGTGCATTGTTATTGTTTCATTGATAGACGTCTACGGAGAAGTAAAAAATACGTATTTTAAAAGTGGAATGTTAACGTGTATACGTATTTTTATCTGTCATACGTTAGTTCTGCGACTTGCCGCTAGGGAATCTGCTCGTCACCATTTAAATTCTTTCTACAATGATTTCATTGATAGACGTCTACGGAGTAGTAAAAAAAATACTTTAGGACCACTTCGTGAGGGTAAACAGTATTCTAAAAGTGGAATGTTAACGTGTATACGTATTTTTATCTGTCATACGTTAGTTCTGCGACTTGCCGCTAGGGAATCTGCTCGTCACCAATAGGTACAGAGAACTGACATAAATACAAATATACTTTTTACGTTTAAACACATATTAATTAAACGTAGAAACACCCGTTTAAAAAATTACTATGCACCACCCGCAAACCCGGCATTTCATTTTTATAAATTTTGATTACAATAATTGTTATGGACTCAACTACAGGAATATCATAAACGACTTTTTATTAAATTATTATTTACTACATCTATTATAGACAAATAATAATTATAATCGAATGCTTTCATTTCATTTAATTAAATATCCCAAACCGGCAATTATAAAAAAGACAAAAAGAAATAGAAAAAGAACAGTCAACTTGAATGTTGTCTAAAAGTTTCTGGTCCTTATCTAACGTGTGACTACCTGTATAGCTGCATCTCACTTGCGCATGATTACAGTGAACATAGCTGTGAAGGAGCATCAAGTAACTATCTGACTGTTTACTCCCGATTGAAAAACACAAAAAGTTTATTCGCTTGTTAAAGAGCTGGATACATTTATTACCTTGTTAGTTATTAGACCGTTTAACTGGGGATTGAAAAACCGGCCCTAAGACGATTAATATACACTTTTTAGCATGTAATTAACTCACCCTATCTTAATCTGACGCGCTCGAGAAAGTCTGATGATCGATTTTTTTTTACTAATCTGATCCTTTATTCCTGACAAGCGGCCATATATACGGGGCTCATATTTGGTGGAGGTACTTAACCGGGTACAAGGTATCCCCCTGTATATTAATCCGCCGCGCTTTAGTAAATCCCGAAATTGTAATTTTTGTATTTATTTATTAACTTTATGCACAAAATGTACAATGGCGGACTTAATGCCTAAGGCATTCTCTACCAGTCTACCGTTGGGTGGTGCGGAAATGAGTGAGAAGGTGCACTACACTTTTGTTATAACAGTTAGATAGATTAATCCACAATAAACTGACAATAAACAGAAGAGAATCGGATATTATAATATATCTACACAATACTACAAGAATACATACATACACATAAACACATAACTATACTATTCGATATACATACACATATACTACAATAAATACAGTATCAAATTTGTGAGGAATCTGCTGCATTTTGGGTAAGGAGAGCTCGTACCTTGACCTTGAACGAGTTACGACTGGGTGCCATTCGGACTTCCTGAGGAAGAGCATTCCAGAGAAGGACAGATTGGATGAGGAAGGAAGAATGAACACACGCAGAAGTGTGGGAGGGGCATGACAGTAAGAGATTATATTTAGAACGAAGGTTTCTATTCTATATTTTCTATGATTCTATGATTGGAACACAGAAGCTGAAAGGAAGAAGTCAGGTAAGTAGGTGAATTAGGAGAGTTGAGAATAGTGTATAGAGTGGTCAGGGTGCGGAGGTGACGACGCTGACGAATAGGAAGCCAATTCAATTTGATACGAAAAGAAGAAACATTGTCATATTTACGAAGATTAAAAACGAATCGAATGCAGTTGTTTAGAAGCCGGTCGTATTTGTTGAGAAGATCTGCATTCAGGTCATGGTAGCACACATCGCCATAATCAATAATGGGCAGGATTAAGGTTTGCACCAATATCGTTTTTGTTTCGGGTGGCAAAAAGTTCTTTAGTCGGTATAACGTCCGCAGGATTCCTGTTACTTTCTGACTGACACTAGTAACCTGGGTTTGCCAGCTAAGGTTGCTGTCGATGAACAGGCCCAAATTTTTCACGCTAGTGCTAAGTGGTATAATTACACGATTATATAATATAGGTGGCAAATTATCTACATCTAGCTTTCTGGTCATACGTTGACTACCCAAGATTATAGTCTGACATTTTGTAGGGTTCACAGTCAAACCGAACCGCTCGGACCAGTTGCTGATGGTAATCTAGATCACCGTTAATCTTGGTAATAGCCTCTGTTATGTTATCTACATCAGCATGGTAATAGATTTGTAAGTCATCGGCATAAAGATGGTGCGCACACTGAAGATTCTTAGTGATGAGATTAATAAAAATAGAAAATAATAGTGGAGAGAGAATGCCGCCTTGGGGGACACCAGAGTCAAGATCACACCATATGGAGGTGGATTCGTCAACACGGACGGACTGTTGGCGCCCTCGAAGATATGAAGAGAACCATTCCAGTTCACCGGGCGATATCATATGATAGGAAAGGATAGACAGGAGGATATCGTGACTGACAGTGTTGAAAGCGTTTATACATAATTATACATATTTACATAAATTGTGATAACTGTTGATGAACACATTTCTCGAGCACTTTGGATAAGAAGGGAAGTATGGAAATTGGGCGCAAATGATTAGTAAGGGTAGGATTAGGGACTTTAGGGAGGGGAATAACAAACGCGTTACGCCACAGTGAAGGGAAAGTTCCTGAATCGAGTGAAAAATTCACTATATGCGTAAGCGCAGGAAGAAGATGGTCAAGGATAGGAGTGATCATGCGACGGTTAATGTTGTCACAACCCATTGCGTTGGACTTAGTGGAGAGGACTATCTTTTTGATATCGTCTGGTGCAACTGGAGAAAACTGAAAGGAATTGAAATTAGGACGAGGTAGGAAATTCCTTCTAGGGCTCCCCTACTATTACAAACTTTCGCGTTTATAATATCAGTAGGATTCAAAAGTAACTGTCTGTTACGCTTTTACGGATAAACCGCTATACCGATTTCAATGAAAGTTGGCATAGAAATGTTTTGATCCTTGAGCAAGGATACTAGGGCTTACTTACATTAGCGATTCTCTTGATACTAGAGCTTACTTACATTAGTAAGTAAGCTCTAGTATAGTTTAAGAGGGGGATAGCTTAAACTACAGAAAACATTATATAACGAGCTACATACTCCACAGTTGCGTATCTCTTAGGGATAGAAAAATAATGAAAAACAAATGCTTTTATTTTTTTACACATCTTTTTTTCATTTACACATTAAAGGAATAGGGCTGCCACATAAATAAGATAGCAGTTACAGCATATTCGGGAATCATACAAACAGTTGATTAAAAGAAAGTACATTTGATTCGAAATGATAAACCGCTAAGACATGGACGACATAATTGAAGCTATAAAGCCTAGAATATAGGCCAAGACTCATTGCCAGGTTTTAAAGAACTTCTTGTTCTTTATACAATATTCACACAAAACAGTATGATAACTAACTGCATAGACTGTCTAAATCATATAAAAGTACTTTGGACTTATTACCAACACCTGGCTATGTTATATAATTTAAAACACTATCCAATTATTATTGCAAGATTTTGTAAAACGCAAACCAAAGTTCAATGGCTATAGAACTTAAATGCTAAGATATGTAACATAAACATACACCTAGTCAAAACGGAACTACATTAGCTAGACCACCTATTTTGGCATTAATATACATTCAATATATATCTAGTAGTCTACAAGTTTCACTTTGTTTTTGGAAGAATGTTCTCGTTCTTGTGAATCAACATCGTAATCGTGTGTTGGACTACTGTTGTGCTCTGAATGTCTAAAGCCATGGCCCTTGTAACCGCCTCTATGGCCAAAAGGCCTCCTCCGCCCTGGATTATAGCTATCCTCTCTAAACCTACTATCATAACTCTGACTTTGAAACCTACTGTAACTTTCGTAACGACTACTTTGATCACGGCTGGGATACTTATCATATCTGTTTGGATAGTTCTGAGGTCTATCTTCTTCATTTCGTCTTTCTTCTGTGGCTTCCGTGTTTTGAAAACGTTTTCGGGGCTCCGGAAAGTGTGAATTTTCGCCATGTTCGACGAGTCTAGGCGGCCTATGTGATGTCGACGGCTCGCGATTGCTTTCCCATACTGGTATTCTCTTCTCTGGTGGAGGAGATACACTTCGTGATCTACTCTTTTCATCTTTCTTCTCTTGTGATTGTGAATCTCTGTAAATAAATCAAGTTCAATGATAAATCATTTTTTAACCCATTTCTTATTAGAATCATCAGAATAAAAGTTCAAGGTTATTTTTTTTCTATGAAATAGGCGGGCAAACGAGCAGACGTATCGCCTGATGGTAAGCGATTACCGCCACCCATGGACACCTGCAACACCAGAAGCGTCACAAGTGCGTTGCCGGCCTTTTGGGGATGGGGGGGGGGAGGTAGGGGTAGGGGATTGGGGTATGGGCCTCCGGTATCCTCACTCACTCGGTGAAACACAGCGCAAGCACTATTTCACATCGGCTTTTCAGTGAGGCCGTGGTATTACTCCGGTCGAGCCGGCCCATTCATGGCTCTCCCACGGTAAAATGCTTCACATTTGCTATTATTGCATTTTAAACAATATTAAGATATCACCCATTATCTGTATCTAGTCCCGACATAAATAAAGATACTATATGGTTACTAGCTGACCCGGCGAACTTCGTACCGCCATATTTATATACAATAATTAGCAATAAATTAAAATTGCGACTATAATTTGAGATTTTAAAACTATCCTATCTCTCAATTTGGATCGAACTGCACATGGTGTGCAAATTTTATTATAATCGGTTAAGTGGTTTAGGAGTCCATTGAGGACAAACATCGTGACACGAGATTTATATATATTAAGATTTTTGCAATTTTTTATACATGTTGATTACTCTCTTATACTAATTGCCTATTTGGGCATCACCCCGGTATCTTCAAAACTGGAGTCGAATGTAATTATTGAACAGTTAAAAATATTGTTGTTATAATTATTATAGTGGTATGTGAATCTCTTGTTAATCGCAGTGCATGTCACGTTATTGTAAGTACATATTTGTTTCGGTGATGATCATAGAAAACTGCTGTTCTGAGTCAAACTTCAGATTAACATCTAAATTCGTCAAAACATATTTATCTTACACAAGTAATTTCATTACTACATTTCGTGACATTCAACTCATTAGTTAGGACAATTAATATCGTAATAATTATTCAATCAATATTTAATTATTAAAAAAAATATTAAAAAGTCATAAATTATGAATACCTGGAAGACGAACGACTATGGCTTCTGTCCGAATCGTCATCACTTGATCTTCTATTCTGCTGGTGTCGCATTTCACGCTGCCTGAAACAAGACACTGCTACTGAATGGGAGATTTAATTTACTAACGTCGCGTCGTAAAAAACTATACATTTGAAATCTAGGTTTCGAAATGAAAAATCCACATGACAGTGATGTCTCCCTATCATACCTGTATCATAGGTATGAGTGAAATGAATATGCGTATGAGAGCCGATGACCTAGAAATCTTGTACACCTAAATGTTTTTAACCAAGGTTTTTTAACTTACAATAAAAATTTGAAGAATTAAGGTTTTAAGACGCGTATCCACCGAAATTTGACAACACAAAAGTTGCCAACTTATGTTCGGTGGAGGCTCGGCTTTACATACATTCACAGTGTAATAAATAAAAGAAAAACGTCCTTATAGTTTTCTAATCAGACAGTATCTATCTATAGTAATATTTATTGTAATAATTATAAAATTACATCATCAAACAACCTATAAGACCACGGACACTGCGGAAACTAGTTTTTTTTATTTAAAAATAATCAATAATGTAACCAAGGCTATAAGGCACATGATAAAAGTAAGAGACATTAGAAAATATTGGTACAGACTTGCGTCTCAGTTTGATGGCCAACTCCCTCATCTCCTCGTCTCGCCGCGCCTGGCGACGGCTCTCGCGTTCCAGACGCTCAGCCTCCGCACGCTTGTCTGCTCGCACTGAGGGAATATCATCCTATTTACTTATTTTTATTAATGAAAAAAAAGAACTCCCGCATTAGGAATATGTCCTGTATCGCGAGGGATTTTACACGAACATACATGAAACGGACATAAAGTATACTCAAGACTCAGAAAACAATTTGTGGATCCTAACAATTGTTGTCCTGGCATGTGGGATTCGGACCCACGACACTGAGCGCAGTAGAAAACAGCGTGGCGTGTAGGCACGCATTGTCATCCCATTATTTACTTTTTTTAAATTCTATAACGTTGAGCTCATGTTTATCATAATGTGGGTCCTTTTCATGTACACTTGTAGACTAGGTGGGACATCATCAAAGAAAATCTTGTTAGTCTGAAATTACAAAGCTCACAGACCATATTATAATATTTTTTGTTTTATTCATAAATCGAATGCCTTTAAATTTAAATGTGGCCTTACATGTTAGTAGGATTTTTGAAACCAAAGTGAAATACCACATAAAATATGAATACAAAGAGAAAAAATCGTAATTTATAAAGAGAGTATTGTGAAAAGTTAATAAGCAATGCAAATAGCATTTGTGACACACGTTATTCTTAATCGACTTATATGAAACTCACGCTGCCTTGATAACTGTGCTTGCATTTTCCTCTTTAGTTTCTCTTTTAGAGATATCGTTTCACGCGACGGTCCCTGCAAAAACGTACATGTGAATTTGATGCATTTAAAAATTATAGCAGAATCAAGCATAGTTTTAGTTATGTTAGGTAGGTAATATAACTGAAACTAAGCCGTATTCCAAGATAAGTATGAAATTATATTTTTGGTCAGACAATGTCATTGTCTTTATTAAAAAAAAATATAAGAATGCAAAAGTTTCATGGTACCACCATGAAGTAGTAATTTTTTGTCCAAAATGTTTGAATTTTTCCTATTTTTACTATAAAACTGAAGTTTTACTACAAGCGGCTAAATATCAAAACAAATTATACTGTTCATTATCGCTGCGGCTTGGATGTACAAACTTATTAACTTATTCTTATGCTAAAATTTGACTTTCCAGTAAAAAAATCATTTCTATTACCAAAATCGAGAGCAAAAAATAATCAATTTCGGGAACAGAAATGATGATAGGCAAGAACAAAACAAAAACCTTTATGGGCAACTCAGATTGAATGGCAAATGTTGGCACATTTATAATATGTAAAAAAATATTAACCTTGTTTTTCATAACGTTAAACTGAAAATCGTAAGCTGTCTGTCCACTGGACTAGTTTGTACTACCTTTTATATTTATTTATTTTTGAGTACATACATAACATACTCCTAGACTGCTATATTGTTTGGACAAGATTTGCTGGCTTTCTAGCTTCTATTAACCATGTTCAACTAAATGTACTGATTTTTTTAACTAGTTCCTACCTAATGCGAATATTCAATATTTTAATTACCCATCACGACATCTATAGAATATATGTACGTAATTAACAAGATCATAATTTATGAGTTTGATTCATACATAGGACTCGTACATTTGGTAGTAGTACAAATGTAAAACGAATACAAGATATCTAAGTAGTGTAGTGACATCGTAAGTATGGGAACAGTGAAAAAATACAGTGTATATAGATACTTCTATATAGAAACGTGGTTTTTTATTTTATTTTCCATACATCTATGTTCATAAGAATTCCCGAATGATATAGAAATAGTTGACGTGCGATGAAAGATCACCAGTCAATTATTTCAATAGGAACTAACTGCCTTATGTTACGTTCATCGATATTGTAGAGCGCGTTACTATAATAACTAATCTGAAGTTTCGACTACATGAGATAAATTCTCTTTTTTAATTCTGTTGTATATATAATAACGTCCTGTTGTAAATAAACAGTGTTGTATAAACTCATTTTCAATGAGTTTGCAAGCAACGGTACTGTGTGACCCAAAAGCGAAATAATCAATTGTTATAAAACTACTGGGCAGTAACTTTTAAGGTGCTAAAATGAAAGCAGAAAAAATGTATAAAAGCAAATGATTCTTACTGACTTTGGAGCTGGATCCAGACAATCGTAACTGATTCTGGTTTGTATTGGATTTAGTGCCAACCGCCGTTCTGGAAAATGAACAAATGAATGTTTTAGTCTATTGTCCTTATTCTTAAGAAAAAAAACGTGTGTAATGGTGATAATGTAGTATTTTAAACCTGTGAATAATATTGATAATTAGAATTGGCTATCTATAACAGTGATAGCGTTTCTTAAAAATGAGTTAATAGTTAATCATGCTAATGCATAGCGCCACCAGAATTTTTTTTAAATATCTATTTTGTGTTTCAATTACTTTATAAACTAATGTCATCTAATGTAATAATATTGTTGCAAGTACAGGGAATGGGCAATGACATTCATAAACGTACTTCATGTGACTGACAGGCAGCAATGTGAGAAGGTACATATGTGTATCTGTAAGTGTGTGTGCGAATGTGTAATATGAGTATGTCTATTTATGTGTATGTTTATTTCGTTCCATACATGTTTACATCAGTACAAATATTATAATTCCTGAAATAATGTAGAAGTTGAGATATGAATGACTTACTTGTTTTTCGGGTCCTCGGCCGATTCACTAGACTCGGAGTCTACCGAGAGTTCGCTAGAAGACTGGTCTTCCTTGCGCCGCCCATAGTATCGCGGCACAGAGGGTTTGCTGTCGCGATGTTTGTCGCTACTGTTAAAATAATGTAAAGTATCAACCGAAAATAATGACGTCATCTAAGTAAAGACAATCATACACACTCACCTCAGCTTCTAAATATTATAATGTCTAATTTTAAATCAAGCTTACCTTTCAGAAGACATCAACCTGGGGTTATTATGCTTTGCATAGGCACTAGCGTGACTGCAAAATACAAATATCATTAGTTTTCAATCCTCCTGATAACTATTCGTTTTTAAATGCTGAATAGTAAATGTTGTATACAACCTTGCAGGACTGCGAGAATATCTGTTTCTACGGTTACGTGACCTTGACCGTGTCCTTGACCTTGTTTTCCTATAAACGGGACTGTAGGATTTCGACCGCGACCTAGAGACCGAACGCGATCTCGGAGACCTTGACTTTCTCCATGAGCGCGATCTAGATCTGGATCTTGAGCGAGATCTTGAACGGGATAGTGAACGTGACCTTGAGTGTGGCCCGCGAGGTCCGATTTGAGTCCGAGACCGTCTATCGTGGGTTTGTGGCGACCTGAAATTAAATTTATTCAATACTTTAATACCTTTAACTTATTAAAAGATCAATTAAGTCTTTGAAATTAATTGAAGAAATATACCTTCCATGTGATTTTCTAGCTACATCAGCATACAACATCTTCAAATTTTGTTTTAATTTGTCAGCATATAAAGGTTTTCCAGATGATGCTATAAAAAATATAGGTATTATATTACTTGTAGAGATTTTTACTAGCCAACAAATTATCAATACTATTTAAACTTACGAGGTTTGACCTCTTCTTCTTCACCACCAAAAGATGTGATGAACTCAATTTTATCGCCTGTTTCAGGTGAAGGACTTCGGCTTGGTGATCGACTGGGGGACCGAACCGGTAAAGACGATGGAGCAGCATAACTTGGTGGGCTTACAACTCGTGACGCCAACTTTTTATCCCTGTAAGATATTTCGAAAAAAATAAATTAAGTAGGTACTTAAAAATTATTGCCTTCTTCTTAGCCTTTATTATTCCTAACATTATTTGGCCTCTACTTCAAAATTAAAATAAACACTGCTAACTTCCATACTTGGGGCTGTTATTAAAAATTTCTTGTATGGAAATCCCAACAACACTTTTGGCCTGACCTGAGAGTTCAAACTGAGACCTCTTCATTGGCAGTTGCGTACGCTAACCGCTAGACTATTTGTACTAATTGTTTTAAGCTTAATATTTTAATAGCTTGTTTTAAGCATAATAAAATATGACAAACCTATGAGCTCGTCTTTCTCTTCTGCTTTTTCTTCCAGAAAACATGGCCTTTTCTTTTTCCTCTCTCAACAATTGTTTTTGGTGTTCAGCATCATCAGCATCCCCAGTGAGAAATGAAAACAAATCGCAGCCCGCCATGCCAAATTGAGGTCCCACTGCATTCAACTCATGAGCCTGTGCTCATAAAAGATCATTTCAAGAAAAAAATATAATAAAAACATTTTCATATAATATTTTCACACATCTCCACAAGGACTCTGATGCTAAATTAGGCAGTGACCCTATTATTAGACCAGTGCAGAAGCCTTTAAAAATTATAAAAAGTGAAAAAAAAAATAGTAGGATGAAACCCGTTAGAAAAGGAGGAGAATATTATAAAAATGAAAGGAAAAATAATTTACGGGCGATCTGAGGTCGGGAAGGGGATGCGGGGGGGGGGGGGTTTCAGGGTAAAAAACGGTTTTTCTCTATTTCCGGCAAAACTAAAAGTCCTATGGAAATATTCAAATGGCAAAGTTGTAGGTAGTAAAAAGATGTAAACTTTTGTATTTACATTTTTATCACATAACCTCAAAATTTATGTGAAAAATTCAAAAAACCAAGTTGTTGGTTTTTTATTTTTATCTTTTACATTTTTTTTTTTTTTCACGAATTTTGATGAAACTTACCTTTTTATGTCCCAAATACGCTGTAATTTATTTGATTAGAAATATTTACTTTTTCACCTTATATTAAATTAATATCGAAAAAGCATCCTAATTTTCAATTGAAAATTCACCCGTCAAAATATCAGCTTTTTTCAAAAAGTTGGTATGTTTTCTATTCGTTGAAATCTCTACTTTCCGATGGTGAAAAAAAATATATATAATACCATAGTAAATCTTCTCAGAAAATGCAAAAAATCGAAAAAAACTCGAATTCAAAATTCGACAACGCGTGCCCGCTACCTAGAGCTGCAGCTGAGCCGAGTATGCAGGGCGCAAGGCGAGTGTTCTGCGCCTCAAAACAGAACCCTTTTACTAGGGACATAACCCGAACAAAACTGAGGGTGTCTGGACGCTCTGAAGTGGCAGCCTCGCTACCGGACTAAGGCACAGTGGGCTAATCCCCTACTTGCTCAAAAATCTTACATTCTTGAAACGAATACAGCATGAAACCGGAGCGATTATTTTGGAATGACTTTTGACATGAAAACACGGACACGAATAGCTTTTTGGAACGTACGTAGACTCAGTGATGACAGCAGACTGGCCCAAGCAGAAGCAGAAATGCTAAGATACGACTTGCACATATTCGGTCTAAGCGAAGTGCGTAGAAATGGTTTTGGAGAACTGAGAACGTCCAAAGGATTGACATTCATATACTCCGGCAAGGATGATGATGACGATGACCGCAAAAATGGAGTTGGTTTCCTTCTATCCGATTCCGCAAGGAGTAGCCTTTTGGACTGGAAATCGATCTCAGACCGAATCATTTTAGCTCGTTTTAACTCAAGAGTCCGAAAGATATCCATTGTGCAGTGTTACGCGACCACTTATATGTCTGCAGAGGATACCAAAGACGACTTCTACAACTCTTTAAACGCCAAACTTAAGAGCATTCAAAAACAAGATGTTGGATTTCGAACGTCATTGTACTGGCACTCTGGTTCGTGTTGACGTTTTGACGTTGGAGGTTATATGTAAAAAAGAACTGAAAAGACGCGTGTTGAAACCGGCCGACGATTTATTTGTTATTGTGAAAATTAATGGATAGTAAGCTAATTGTATTGTCCATCGACCCGCGGTCTCTTTAGTGATAAACCGTATTGTGTTAGGTCGTGGACTCGCGAGTTTTGTAGGCGCGTTCCGCGTTAGCTGAAGCGAGTTGTTGTAATTCGAATACCTTGGAAGTTGTATAGCACTTTAGGAGTTTATGTTTGTGTGAAGAAGCAGAGCAGAGAAGATTCTACCCAAGAGATATCTCTTGGAACGCCGAGAAGAACATCGAAGCCACACACTCCAGTAAGTGCTTAATGATTTTAGTTTAGATTAAGAACACGGTGACATAGCCGTGGTTCAGCCTTCTTGCCAGTGGACATAGCTTAGTGATTGTATGCCTATCTATGGGCCATAGGTATTATAAACTTCATCAAGGTGATCGCTGCCTTGGCAAGAGGAATGAACATTTTGGTAGCAGTAGCGAGGTTTACCTCCGGGCTGTGAGCACTCCGTAGTGCACTCAGAAGGTGAAACCTAGTTGTTAGGCAGGTAAATATATTGTTCCACTGTCCACATATCTTTGATTCCACTGATATAGCTACACACATCAAAAGTGTCTAGGGATCAAGCATTTTTATGCGGATTTCTCACGAAGCAAATACAAAGAGGAGATGGCATAAGCGCATAGGCCCCGTGACAAAATACAGGTCCTAACGTCATCGCAGTTATCGCGACTTACAAATTAGACTGTCAACGTCAATGTTCTCGAACTTTATCGAAAAATCGCAATCATTGAATATTCTCGGTACAATTAAGTAAAAGATGAAGTGTTGTGTTTTATCTTGTACAAATAACTTGGATAGACGTTCTGGTGCCATGAATGGCATCATATTTCATTTGTAAGTAATTTTATACTTAATTTCTTAAAATAGTTCTAGAAAAATCCCTGTGTGTTGTTGAAATATAGTTAAATCTATTCGCCACTAGATGGAAAAACTTTGTGTGATGGGAAATAAAAATACAAAGGTTCGTAGAGCTGAGTATTTATAAAGTAAATCATAAAAAAATATTGAAATATGTTCTGCATTCTTGCCTAAAGAATTTTTAATCGAAAAAGTATTATTTTTTGTATTTTTTGTAATCATTTTGTGAACACTGACGTCTATCGTCAACTAGGAAAACAAACATCAACAGAACAAAGAGACAGGGTCGTAATTAGAATTAATTTTTTTATCTATATTCAAATTATATCTATATTAATCTAGAATTTAAAGTACTTGAAAATGAAACAAATTTTACCTATACTGATTATTTGATAGGTTTTCTAGGTAGGTATTTGATAGGAAAATTAAACTTTCTCGGAACCCACAACGAAATTAATCAAACGAAAACTGAAGATTTGGAAAATATAATAAATGAAAAACTAATTTGTAGAAACATATTTTTTTTTGTATTATTCTCCTACTTGTATGTTATTGTTCTCTTTATTGTATGTGTTTGTTGTTGTACTATATTTCTTTGTTTTTGTTCTCTGTCTTTAATATATATGTTACCGTCAGATTGTCAAAACCGTTAGATTGTAATCTATCTCGCGAGATTGTAAAATGGTATCTACGAATCGCAAGTCGCGCACTGATTGGTTGAACAGCATATGTCCCCACGCCGCCATATTTGTTTGTTAATTTGTCTTTGATGCCAAATGTAAAGTATTTCTGTGATTGTAAATTGATTTCATGTTGAAAATACCTCACAGCTTTAGAATTAGTTGTATAAAGTTGCTGTGGCAGAAAAAATAATTTGTGATTAATCAAAGAAGTAATAACCTAAACTATCTCTATGGGCATTGATCGGCCTACTATAAAACCAAACAATCAGGGACAGTTGTCAATTTGACGCGCGTAAGTAGTATATCACAGTTAACAATCTATCGATAGTTGGCAATCTCGCTAGGTAGATTATAATCTAACGGTTTTTATAATCTTACGGTGACATATTTAAATAAGTAATAAATCAAATACATCACCAAGGTTACGGGGAAGATATAAAGAACACACAAACTTTCACTTTTATACTATACTAGCTGACCCACGCAACTTCGTTTACGTCTCCTATTCCCCGTTGCGTAATAATTTTCCCCCGTTTTCGCAACATTCTTCATTGGTGCTCCACTCCTCTTGGTCTAAGCGTGATGATATATAGCCTTCCTCGATAAATGGGCTATCTAACACTGAAACATTTTTTTTTCAAATCGGACCAGTAGTTCCTGAGATTAGCGCGTTCAAACAAACAAACTCTTCAGCTTCATATATTAGTATAGAATATATTAGTATAGATGTTATGTACGATGTTTCTTACTAATAATATTTTTGCGATACATGCATGAAAATGATTTACAAAATTGACTTTAAAAAAATAACTACCTGATAAGAAAATTCTGAGTACGTCCCTGTATGTCCCTTACATCGTACGCTTAGTGTCAAATAGCTAAACTACATAGCAACATCAACATGTAACGATGCAAGTAGTTTTGCTATTGATTGGTAGATGGCAAAGGGCAAAGTAACCCCCCCTCACCCCCGCAAATTGTCACGCATTGTTTCATACAAAAATTTCATTAGGGCATCTCCTCTTTGTATTTGCTTCGTGGGATTTCTTGAGATTGAGATGTGGCTTTGGCCCTGGCCTGCTCAGTCGCCAGACTTGAACCCGATTGAGCATGCATGGGATATGCTACAGAGAAGAGCTCTGCCGAATATGGAGGGTATCCAGTCGCAAGAAGACCTTTTTTTGTTGTTGCAACGAACATGGGCGGCCATTCCACAGCGTGTTTGGATGAACTCATTTTGAGTATGCCAAACCGATGTTCTTGTGTTGTTAGTGTTCGCGGTAGAAACACGGATTATTAATTGTTTAAGTTACCTAATAAAATTTTAAAGAAAACTGTTATTTCAGTCTTTTTTTCGAACTTTAATGTTAGTGGTTCAAATGTCAAAAATCCCTTTATTAGGAAAATGGCAAATTTCTTTATTAATGCAAAGGTGACTTGGTTTATCGTTACTGTGACAAACGAAAACACTTTATTTGATGAATCCTTAAAGAAAATTTTAATTAATATCAATCAGGAGAAAAGTTATTGCAAAAATATATGTTGATCTCTAGACACATATGTTGATCCCTAGACACTTTTGATGTGTGTATTTAGAATAGTATTTGAAACAATTTGTTAGCATAATGATTGAATGTAGGCAGTTGAAACATTTAATTATAAAACTTATACATAAATTGTAAAATTTGTGTTACTAGTTGATGTTTACTAGTTTGAACTTATAATTGTAAAACTATATTGTATACTTGATATTGATTGTACATTTGGTCCAATATATTAACCCAATCACACATTTAATTAGTGGTTGAATTGTAAAACTTAATATTAAATATTAATTGTGTGGGACAATTGGTCAAAGATATTGGTGTAATACAATTAGATTTTGCTAGCCCAAAGACAATATTACTAGAATAATATTGTTATATCATTCTAATATTGTTTAGTGAAGCTTAAATTCAATTATTTTTAATAAAATTAACTTATTGTTAGTGGGCATTGATAAAGTGAAACTTGTAGGTAGATATATATCTGAGATTAAGTGACTGCACAAGCACTTAATAGGGTTTTATATAAAGTTCCTAATAGTGTTTAAATAAATAGTTTTGTTACATACATAAAATATTGTAACTTGTAAGTATCGTTTTGCCGCTATGTCGTTCTCATTGTACCGGGCTAAGATTAGCACGGAATTGAGATGGTTTACATCGGTTCAAGGCCTCCTAGGCCGACCAGATAGGCAGGATGCACTGTTGGCTCGAGCTTTGGATGCGCCGGCTAGGCTGGAGTTATTGATGGAAACGCTTACCAAGGTCGAGGCCCTTGAGGAGAAGGTCAGCGATCAGATAAGGTCCGCAATGGAGGCAGATGTTGACCAGTGCCTCTCAATTGTTGATGACATTCAGCAGCGCATAGCAGAAATAAAGCGCCAGCGCAGAACCGGCTGTGATGAAGAAGATGTGGAAGGCCCACACTCTCGCGGGGTTGTATCAAAGCTGCCTCAGATACAATTACCCAGCTTTGATGGAGAGCTCGGTGAGTGGGTCAGCTTCATCAATTTATTTGACAGTTTGGTCCACTTAAGGGAGGATTTACCTAAGGCCTATAAGATGGCACAACTGATGTCAGCTCTGAAGGGAGAGCCTAGGGAACTGGTAGCCCATTTGACGGTGACCGAGGGCAATTATGAGATTGCCCGACAAATGTTGGTAAGGCGCTACCAGAACAAAAGAAGGCTGGTTGATGCTCAGCTCAAGAGGCTGTTTAGCATCCCTTCGGTGACTCGGGTCTCTGCCATACAGGCAGAAGTGTTGAACCCGTTGTTGAGTGTCACTAGGGCATTAGAAAATTTAGGCTTGCCAGTTGAAGAATGGTCTTACATGTTAGTATACATAGTACTGTCCCGGCTGCCAGTCGATGTGCAGACCAGGTTTGAGCAGCATCACGGTCAGGGTGCAGACAACTTGCCCACCTTGAAACGTTGGTCTCTAGAATATCTGCACATTCTGCAACAGCGCCTTAAGTGGACTGACAAAACTAGTCCCCCTAATGTTGGTGACCTCGTGCTGGTTAAGGATTTAGCATCCTACCGCCACTGCGTTGGCGCCGGGGGCGCATTGTTAACTTGTTCCATGGTAAGGATGGGACCCCCCGGTCCGCAGAGGTTCTTGTTGGGGACTCAGTTATCAAACGAGCGGTAGCAACGTTATCTCGCCTGCCTGTAGATTAGGGAACAGGTACGTACCTGTTCGAGCGGGTGACTGTTGGATTTCGAACGTCATTGTACTGGCAACATTTTGATTGTCTCTGGTTCGTGTTGACGTTTTGACGTTGGAGGTTATATGTAAAAAAGAACTGAAAAGACGCGTGTTGAAACCGGCCGACGATTTATTTGTTATTGTGAAAATTAATGGATAGTAAGCTAATTGTATTGTCCATCGACCCGCGGTCTCTTTAGTGATAAACCGTATTGTGTTAGGTCGTGGACTCGCGAGTTTTGTAGGAGCGTTCCGCGTTAGCTGAAGCGAGTTGTTGTAATTCGAATACCTTGGAAGTTGTACAGCACTTTAGGAGTTTATGTTTGTGTGAAGAAGCAGAGCAGAGAAGATTCTACCCAAGAGATATCTCTTGGAACGCCGAGAAGAACATCGAAGCCACACACTCCAGTAAGTGCTTAATGATTTTAGTTTAGATTAAGAACACGGTGACATAGCCGTGGTTCAGCCTTCTTGCCAGTGGACATAGCTTAGTGATTGTATGCCTATCTATGGGCCATAGGTATTATAAACTTCATCAAGGTGATCGCTGCCTTGGCAAGAGGAATGAACACAAGATATTGTGATCTTCATGGGGGACCTTAATGCAAAAGTTGCGAGCGTTAACACCAACTGTGAGCTATATTTGGGCACACAGGGACTCGGGAGGTACGCTTTTTATTCATAGAGATATACACAAATACGTATAGAACTCACCCGATGGCGTCACTATAAACCAAATCGACCACATTGCCATCAGTGCCAAATGGCGCTCGTCATTGCTTAACGTCTGAAATCGTAGAGGGGCTGATTTCGATAGTAACCATCATCTGGTCGTTGCTGAGATGCGGCTCAAGGTGGCGGCAGCACTACCAGCCGGTGGAAATGATAGGATTGGAAGGATGACTCAACGCTGACGATGACTCGATAGGCGAGGAGTGGAATCGCATTATAGTGGCCTATACAGAGACCAGCTCCAACGTCTTAGGGCACTGCAAACATGCGCGTCAGACTTGGATGTCACAATCTACATGGGAGCTGATCAATGAACGAATAGAACTTCACGTTAAACTGCTAAGCGCTAACAACGATTCCCTCCAAGCCGACCTCAAACAGAGATACCGACAGATTCAAAGAAAAATCTATCGCAGCTCGCGTGACTGAAGACAGAAGACTGTGGGCTGACGGTGTTGCTGATAACGCCCAACTCGATGCTAATTCTGCCAATCTGAGAGAGCTGTATAAAGCAACTAAAACTCTGACTGGAAAGAGTAGTCGTAAGAAACCTGAAGGCGAAGAATAGACAGGTGATTGTGACATCAGAAGGGCAACTGGAACGCTGGCGTGAATACTTTGAGAAGGTCTTCCGTGCCACAATATGGACCGTGCCAGATGTGCCGTCACATGAAGAAGTAGCGAAGGCAGTTCTCTCGCTCAAATCTGGTAAAACTCCAGGCCTCGACCTCATAACTTCGGAAATGCTAAAAGCCGACATAACTTTCGCAGTCGAGGCACTGAAACCTTTAGTAAAGAAGATCTGGATGTAACATATGTATAACGCTGAAGCAAGCGTGTCTTGTAATGTAGACCTCTTGGCTACCGTAGCTTAGGGCGCCCTTTGGCCAGATGGCGGAACACCTTGCGTAAAAGGGTTAGCACCGACTAGATGCGAAAAGCTACAGACCGAACTCTGACCTCGGACCTGTAGTGCTGGATGAGTGGTGCACATGGGCATTTTAAATAACTGTGCGCGCTTATGAAAGGGCGTTACGCTTGATAAAGGGTGCTAGAGCAATAATTGCACAAGGGCGCTTTACGGGCTAAATACCCTCTGTTTGGGAGCGGCCTATGTCTGTACTGTACTTCAGCACACTGATGATGATGAGAAGCAAAACAATGCAGCCTTCGAAGGAGAATATTTCATCCAACACCGTAAAATTTTCTTGCTGTTTATCAATGTGCGGCAAGCGTTAGTCAACCGTCTCGATACTAATTTCGGCCTATTTTACTGAATTTGTACAATACTAGTCTTTGAACGGATTATACCAGAAGGTCGTGGCGTTGACTCTAGCGAAACTGGCGTAAAATGTTTAGTCGCCGAAATTTTTACATAATCCATCCAATATAGCTCTTTTCATTCTTTCAAATATTTTCTTCCTTTGCCTTTTCTTGTTCTGTTCTTGTAAATATGCTCTACTTTATTTCATTATTAAAAAAAAAAAACCGACTTCCAAAAACATCCAACGAAAACTCTCTGTCAAAAAACACTTAAAAGCGTAAAATAAACTGGTTCTTCATAAATTGCCTATACCTAATTCTTTATTCATTTAAATAGTAGTATTATAATGGGTGCTAGGTACCTAAAATCTGTTTGAAGTCGGTGCCAAGTGACTATCGCTTAGACTTTTGTAATTGTTCGTTTGTATTCTTTTTGGCTTAGCACCGACTTCAAACAGATTTTAGGTACCTAGCACCCATTATAATACTACTATTTAAATGAATAAAGAATTAGGTATAGGCAATTTATGAAGAACCAGTTTATTTTACGCTTTTAAGTGTTTTTTGACAGAGAGTTTTCGTTGGATGTTTTTGGAAGTCGGTTTTTTTTTTTTATAAAAAGTTTTATTTTACAGTTTTTAGTGCAAACAATCGTAGGTAAGTAGTAAGTTGAATTATTTCATCAAATTTCATCATCAAGAATAATACAAATTAAGGTACGTGTAATATTAAAATCATCCTCTAATCCCTAAGGGGCCGTTCAAGTATTACGTAAGCAGATTTATTACAGTTATTTACCCCCCCGTCCCCCTTGTCAGCAAAAGTAAGCAAAGCTCTCACCCCCTCCCCCCATGCTTACGTAAACATTGTTACATATGCATTTTTTTTGCTCAACATATTAACAATATGTGAGCCAACTTACTAGCCAGCTGATCTCAATAAAACGACCGATTTGATAGATTTTTATAACAAAAGATATGTCAGGATTGTATACACACATAGAATCCTGCTTGGACGGATCATACACCGGTGATCTGCACACTAAGCACGACAACCATGCTAAAAGGACCTCCCGAAACGCTATACAATCGTAAAACTGATTGGGAAACCTTTCGGCACTTTAAAGAGGATATTGCTAATCTACACATCCCACTTAAAACAGAAGAAGACATAGAAAAGGCAGCTTTTTACACAACAAATCTTATTCAAAAAGCTGCTTGGATGTCTACTTTCAATATAAAGCATGGAACTCAAACCGGGACTCCACATTGGAAATTCGGAAAATGATAACTGTAAAACGGACGTTAAGACAACAGTGACACACAAGCAGGAACATACACGATAAACGTGGAAGAGCCTCGCTTTGGCATGAATGGGCCGGTTCAACCGGAGTGATACTAAGGCCTCACAGAAAAGCGGTGTGAAAGAGTGCCTGCGCTGTGTTTCACCGAGTGAGTGATGATACCGAAGGCCCATACCCCAATCTCTCCCCATCCCCCAAAAACGCACGCACTTGTGACGCCTCTGGTTTTGCGGGTGTCCATGGGCAGCGGTAATCGCTTACCATCGGGCGATACGTCTGCTCGTTTGCTGAGTAAGGCACAAGGGTCTCCTGAGTAAACTTAAAATGTGCTTAACACACTCTGCGTACATGCTTCTCAGATCTTATTTAAAAGATCGGGTGTTCCAAGTTAGGTCTGAAAACTGCCTATCATTGTTCTATTTCATAGAGGCGGGAGTGCCTCAAGTTTCTGTACTGGCACCTATTCTGTACACAGTGCTCAAACTTAATTGTTAGTGTAACGTGCGCTGATGACACCACGGTTCTATCTTGTGACGTGGATCGAACTTTGGCATCAGCAAAACTCCAAAATCAAGTTAAAGCTAGCTTTGCAAAGTCGATCCATATACTTTCAGTCTCAAAGGGGGAGACTGTCCACCTGTGAAACTTGGCGATAATATTCTGCCATAAAAAAGTGTAAAGTACCCAGGAATGCACTTCGACAGAACTTACTTGGCGAGAACATATAGAACCAAAAGAGACCAGGCAAACAGGTAACTGAAAGACATTTACATGCTGATAAGCAGACAGTCATCACTTAGCTTGGAAAATAAACTGCAAATCTATAAATCCGTCCTGAAATTTATACTATTCATTCACAGATCACTTATTCAAAGCTATTACATACCTCTGATTTGCCCGACGTTTCGACCGGGTTGCGCTGGCCGTTGTCACAGGCTGACTGTCAATCAAACGTCAGGCAAATCAGAGGTATGTTATTCCTTTAAATAAGTGATCGCGTTAATTCCCGTAAAAATTATTAATATTACGTCCTGAAACTAATTTGGATGTTCTAATATATATATTCTATTTTGTCTACTGATTCATGACCAGCAGTTATAAATCTAGATCTTAAGAATATAGATACAGGTTTCAAATTACTAACTAATTTCTGTACATTTTGTACCTTCGTATTTGTAAGAAATGTGTAAACATTTTTGGTATAACTTGGATTTGTCTATTTGAAACGACATCTTTAAATGAAACAATTCAACTTTGGCGAAAGCGGATAGACTGTAACACAATCATTTATTTGCTTTGCTATACAATACCTACATCAAATCGTCAGTCACAATAGATATGTGAATACCACGCGGTAATTCCCTTACTCGGTTCTAAACGAGTACCTTAACGTGTACATTATTTGTGGGAATCCCCAAAAATGTTTTTCGTTTTCAAATATTGTCAATGTGTGGGTTGCCTTAAGTGCAAAAAAGTAAATAACTACTGCTTACGTAATCCCCATCTAGACCCCCCCGCCCCCCATGTCATCAAAAATAAGCAAAGCGGTTACCCCCCCGCCCCCCTATAGTGTTTACGTAATACTTGAACGACCCCTAACTGTTGAAGAGTTTAATCTTCTATCATCAGCTCACCTAAATAGCTTGAAAGTATACGACCGAAGGTATTTAGATACGTATGAAATTGAAAGAATTATTCTCCAACTCCTAACAGTTGAGGAGTTGTACCTTCCACCTTCCATCATCAGCTTACCTAAATAATTTGTTAGAATACGACTAAAGGTAACTTATATACATATGATATTTAAAGATTTATCCTCCAACTCCTAACCGTTAAGGAGTGGTACCTTACATCATCAGCTCATCATCATAAAATGATGACTACCAGACGCAAATACCGGTGTAACTTCAGAAAATATACGGAAAACATAGTATGTGCCTATAAAAAATGAGGGTTTCCCTCGATTATTTCCCTGGGATCCCATCATCAGATCCTGATATGCTGGCAATGGGACCACCACGGAAGCATACCCTGTCGAATACAAAAAAAAAATTGAATATCGGTCCACAACTGACGGAGTAATCAGGTAACATACATAAAAAAAAAAAAAAAAAAAAAAAAAAAAAAAAAAAAAAAACATACAGTGGAACATAGAACCTCCTCCTTTTTGGAAGTCGGTTAAAAATGGAAATTTTCCAATAGGAAAGGAAAACAAAATATTTTTTATTGCTAGCTACTAACCCTAAAAGAGTATATTCTTACTAATTCTTAGGACAAATTTAATCCTCTTAATTCAACTTTTACAGCCGTTTAATAAAAACACTTTTTGTTCATTTTCAAACGTTGGCATTTAAAAATTCAGTCGGTATTTTCTAGCTATCCCCAACTAACATAGGTTTTACCCACCCAATGCAGCTGCAATATCCTCGACCGAACAGTTCCCAACTTTCTAAAATTAAGTACCTCTACCACTCTCCAAGCCAGACTGCCCTCAACCACTGACCATCGCTTCCAAAGAAACACTGCCTAAGAACCCCGCATTCACAGTTTCAATATCCCGTAAAAGTATCTCCCAGATGGTTCAAATGTTGGACCGTCGCGTACCTAACGCTTTTTTATGGTAGGAGTCATCGAATTTCTCTAAAGAGTGCAAGGAGTCTTTTGTTTGTAAATTAAGTAAAAAAAATGGTCGGGTTTTTGTTCGTCTACAGCTCTCTTACGTTGTGGTCAAGTGGACAAAGTTAGACAAATATTATTGCTCGACGATGTTCTGACGATTTAAAATGTTTTTATTTTGCTTTATGATAAAAAAAATCGTTAACTGAAAAATAGTGGCACTTGCCGCCGCCCCCTTTAGTATGCCACACGGGGCCATGGCACCCCCAGCCCCCCCATGGCGGCCTAGTAAGATGCTTTTCAACACCCCGCTTAAAGGAATGTTTAACGAAGTATCTACACTTATCATTCATTATGTACGAAATACTTATTTATTTTATTTATTAATTTTGCCAAATTGTATTATAAAACTAACCAACTATTTCATGAACTGTTTACGTTTCAACAAACTTACTTGGAATCTCAAAGAGTTTATTAAAATAAGAATCAACATAAGCGACATATTTTTATTACCTAACGATATGGAACCATTATTTGCGATAGGTGTTCTATGACTAGTTTTGGTAATCAATAGAAATCCAATAATTGAAATATGTAAAGGAGCATGACACATACACTCTAAACATATAAACCATTTTTTCTTACATATGAATCTTATTAGGTATAGTTGTGACTACTGACCTGTGATGCTTCCATTTTGTTTACATCAATGCTCAAGTCCACATCAATGATCTCCAAATCTGAATCATCATCTGAATCTTTTTGTTCTTCCTTTTGTTCCACTTTTTTAGTCTCAGGGCCTGTAATTTAACACTCATGCCATAAGAATACCCACTTATAAACTCCCTATTGCCTACTACCTTGTGACCAAACATAGGTAACTTTCAAACATCACAGTAGACTGTATAGTAAAGCTGAATCTACCGTTAGAAGTAGAGGTTTGGGCTCCTGGATCACTATAATTGTATGCTATAGCAGCGCCTGTTCCTTTCTTTTCATGAAGTTTTTCTTTTTGAGTTTCTTTTTCTTCTATGGTAACACCAAACTGTTCTTCTATTGCTAACTGTTGTAGAAACTTGTCCTCACCTAAAACAACACCATAATTAGTATGATAGAATAAAATTTGAAGTGAGTAGTCTAACCCTTATCAATATCACAGGTGCAGTCTCATAATTATGTTCAGACTGCTAGCATAAGAATTAATTATGTCTTTGTCTTAAGTATCTTATATCAATGACAGAGCACAGTGTGAGAAGCAAGCAAGTCAAAGCGAGGAATGAAAGGAAGCAGCAGACCTTTGTTTCATTAATTTCAAAAAAAATTACTTATTTAAGATATTAAGAAAAACTATATTTGAATGAATACTTATAACCCATACATACTATAGCGATTGGCATACAAATTTTGGTTTTGACACTCCAGCAATAGCCAATTTCACAAGACCTTTAGATCTGCACAAATTATTTCTTACTTAAAACACTGAATAGTAATTAAAATCTTGACTTACTTATGCCCAAAAAGACATTTTGAGCTAGAATTCTGTATCTTTCATAGTTACATTGTCTCTCTTCTGGACTTAAATCTTCAGGTGGAATATCTGGATAACGCACTTCAGGAATATAATCCAAATGGGCTCTGACATCAAATCGGTCTATCATATTCGTTGTATCACCTTGCCATGGCATCCTTAATATAAAAAAAGCATAGTCGATCACTTTTGAACATCAAAAAGTCAATAATTTGAAATGAAAGGACTCACATAATAGCTGGCCCCTCTCCTGCAGCAGCGATAGCTGGATCCAAGTGAACCTTACATGGTCGACCGTGAAGTTGCAAAAATTGAGTTGGTTCTGCTTTCTAGAATAAAATTTAATAAGAATATCCAAATATTAATTAAGTTCACTAATATAAAATAATATGGTAGATGTTTATTCCAACTAACAATAACCATAAAAATTCAATTTAAAACAAACAAAACCAAAATCCTCACAATTTTTTCATAGAAATCTTTGCGGCGCTCCGCCCTTCGCCGATAGTCAACAATCATACCGCGGATCATCCTCTCTTGTTTCCTCGCTTCGTGCCACATTGTAGTTTTTATTTGAACAATATCTATATCTGCATAAAATATCAACGTCTCATATGAAGTAACTATACAAGATTTTCAAGCACTAAACACAATCGATGTAGATCTTCCTACAATTACAATACGAACTATACGAAGTGAAATTTTAAATCTTTGATACGCCATCGCCATCTTGGAATTAAAAATATCCACTTATTATTTACTAGCGACCCGCCCCGGCTTCGCACTGGTGAATTTCAGATGCAGCCACCGAAGACACATAATGCATTTTAAATCTGTAATATCTTCGAATATATTCATTTAAATTACATACTGTTAAGTGTCATATTGATCTATATTAAATGCAGAATGTATTTAAGGTACTTAATTGAATAAGGATTAATACTGTATTGCTTAAAATCGTCTTCGTTAATAAGCCATTAGTTCTCATAGAAGAAAGGAATAAAAAAATAGTTTTTTTTTTTTTTTTTTTTTTTTTTTTTCTCCCCATTTGGCAGGAGAACTTGGCTCGCACTTCTGTGCATTTGCCAGCGTCAAGTTTTATTTAGTTGGTATTTGAACATTGAATGACACAAAGTAAAGTTAAGGAAACATTATAACGCGAAAAGACAATATAACGGAATTTGGAAGAAAGGTAACAGGATCAGTAATGTGTATATATTTTAAATACTTACATAATTAAAATTAAATATTTTGAATAAATAGCAGCCACAGTCTGTTGTAAATATTAATGTTTATAAATATTTATACAATTTAAAGGCGAATGTTATTATTATAAATAAAATTCGAAAGAACACTATATATGGAGAGGCTAGAAGAAGAAAGAAGAGTCTTTATAGAAGTGGGGAAAGGAACGCGGAGTGACATCAAGCCATTATAAAAGGAAGTACGGTCATGAATCGGACAGGAAAGGAATATATGGTTCAGGTCTGCAAAGTCATATCCACATTCACACTGAGGACTATCTATGATGTGAAATCGTGCCAGATGTGCTGGACAAGTGGTGTGACCCAACCTCATTCTTATTAGAATGGTTGTCGCAATCTTGCCAAGTTTGAGGACAGAGAACCAAGGCTTACGAGGAATTTTCGATTGAATACTAAAGTAGTATTTCCCTTTTGAACGGGCACTTTCTTCCCAAACTCTATCCCAGGAATCTCCAAGATAACGTCTAGGAAGAGTAGCCAAGTCCTGAGTATAATTTTTAAACGGTACAGTATCACCACACACCACAGCCTCATTGGCAAGTCTATCAGCTCTTTCATTGCCACTTATTCCACAATGACTCGGAATCCAGATAAAAACTACAGAAAAGCCCTTCTCAACACATTCAAAAAGTTTAGTCCTAATATGCGCTATTAGAGGAAATGGTGGTTTAGACTTAAAAGGATATCTCAAGAGCGCCTGAAGGGCACTCATGGAGTCAGTTAAAATTAAACTATTTCTAAGTTTTAAAAGTAAGACGTATTCCAGAGCCTTCAGGATGCCAAGACATTCCCCAGTAAAAACTGTTGCTTCAGGTGGACACTTTACTTTTTGAACGATATTATACTGCGCATGATATATTCCTACGCCCACAAAATTATCAGGTTCATGCTTGGATGCATCAGTGAAAATACGGTGCCACTCAGGCCAGTTTTGTTCAACAATGAAATTAAAATGGGGGTTAGCATTATTTTTATCAATATCTAAAATGTATTTAACAGATGGCTCATGGATCAAGGATTCAAATTTATTAATAAACAAATCAAGTTTTGAAGATCGATGTGTCGGGGCATTAAATGATTTAAATCGAATATAACTTTTAACTAAACAAGGAAGAGGTTTGTGATTCCAGTAATTTGATGACTCAATGAGATCAGCAAGTATCTGAAGTTTTTGAATTAAATGGCTATTAGAAAACTGTAAAACACGGAAAAACAACCGATCAGCTAAAAATTGACGTCTTAGTTTAAGAGGAGGTTCATTGCATTCGGTTTGTAATGCATTAATGGGACTAGATTTCATAGCACCTGTGATTATTCTCAAGGACCTTGATTGGATGGAATCCAATCTCCTAAGGGCACTCACGTTACAAGGCTCCAATAGGAAGATTCCATAGTCAAGTACACTTCGAACTAGAGCATTGTAAAGAAGTTTCAAGGAAAATGGATGCGCACCCCACCAAACACCTGATAGGCACCTCATCAAATTGAGAAGTTTTTGACATTTATTTATCACATAATCACAGTGCGGAACACCTGTAAGTTTAGAGTCCAAAACAATACCCAAAAACTTGACCTGTTTTTTAACTGGTATTTCGTTATGATCGAAATCTATAGCTATTGGGATGGGAATACGCTGTCGAGTAAATAAGACTAATGAACTCTTACTCGCAGATACACTCAGGCCATTTTTTTCCATCCAGATTTTTAAATAATCAAGAGAGTTAGATAGCTGAGAACACAGAGAACTTGCTGAATTTCCACTAGCGTATAAAACTAAGTCATCTGCATATTGTAGGATATTTGATGTATTTTGAAGTGAAGAATCTAAATCAGACGTATACAAATTAAATAATAAAGGGCTTAGAACTGAACCCTGCGGGAGACCTTTCCATACTAGTCTACTTTCATCCTGTGTTTGATCTAATTTTATTGTTCTACCTGAAAGGAGGTTAATTATAAAGCAAACCAAAATTTCAGGGATGCGAAGCATATCTAGTTTTTGTTTAAGGACATTTAGAAGAACATTATCATATGCTGATTCTATATCTAAAAAAACTGCAATTACAGATTCGTTTTGTGAAAATGCAACTCTGATATCTGTTACCAAGGTAGCCACACTATCCAACGTACTCCTGCCTTTCCTAAATCCAAACTGAGATTCTGGTAAAATTCCACGGTGTTCAGCTATCCATTCAAGGCGATTTTTAACTAGGTTTTCAGCTACTTTTGCAATTACGGGTGACAAAGCTATTGGTCGATAAGATGAAGGTTCTGATGGTGTTTTCCCCGGTTTCAGAATGGGAATAACAGTTTGAGACTTCCATGGTGGAGGAATATTACCCGACATCATAATTTTGTTAATTAAGTTCAAATAGTATTGAAGTGAGGTTTGATTTAAATTAGCCAGGAATGAATACGGAATGCCGTCATCACCTGGAGCAGAGTCTTTAACCGATGATAAAACGCCCTGTAATTCTTGCATTGTAAAGGGAGAATTTAGTAGACTTTGGTTCTGAGAGATAGAAGAAGGAATGTTGTTATAAATAAGGTCATGTTCTGGGACAAATGGTGGAGCTAAACGATTAAGAAAAGAGTTCTTCAGATTTGGGGGAATGCCAGAAATATTGGAATTAGTAACACCATTTCTAAACCTTCTTATATTTTGCCAGACAATAGAAGGATTTACATTGGGGGTGATGGAAAGGCAAAAATTTTTCCATCCTTCAAATTTCTTTTCTTTGAATAATTTACGAGCTTTCGCTATAGCATCAGTTACAATTTCAAAATTATCTACGGACATATTATTTTTGTATTTTTTTTCAGCTTCCTTTCTAGCTTTTACCATTCGCGAGCATTCACTGTCCCACCATGGAGGGGAAGGAACTCTACCATTGGTTGACGTTTTTACAGGGAAGGTTTCATCTGCAGCTTGTACAAGTACGTTTGTGAAAATATTATTACAATCGATAAGATCGTGTGATAAATTATTTTGTAAATTAGAAAGTTTAAACTCTACAAGAGTTTTAAACTTATCCCATAACCCATCTTTATTAAGTTTGAACTTCACACGAGGTTGCCTTGAAGGATTAGGAGAACTGCTAGGATGAGTGGGCGTTATAAAAATTGGGAAGTGGTCACTTCCATAAGAAGATGGCAAAGTGCACCACGCAAGAGATGAAGCAAAATTAGGGGTACAAATGGAAAGGTCTATTGCACTAACATTTTCATTTGGCCCTGTACGTCGAGTTGGCGACCCGGAGTTTAACACACAAAGGTTATGTTGGTCAAATATATCTAATAATATGTCACCACTATATGATGAAAGAGTACAACCCCAAGAAATATGGTGAGAGTTAAAATCACCTAAAATTATAAAAGGACGAGGAAGAAGAGAAACGAGATTGTTGAACTGTTGAAGAGTTGAAGAAGAGGGGGAAGGAATGTATATTGAAACAATACAAGTATTATTTATTTGTGCAGCTACTACGGAAAAATTATTAAATGTCGGAAGAGATACGGGACAGAAGAAGACAGTGTTTCTAATGAGTAGAGCAGTCCCGCCATACCCATCAGACCTATCATCTCTTAGACAAGAAAAACCACTGATTTTGAAGATAGAGCCTGGTTTTAACCAGGTTTCTGAAATTGCAAACAAAGAAGCTTTATATTTATTTATCAAGTAAATAATTTCGTTTTTTTTAGAAACTGCACTTCTACAGTTCCATTGTATTATGTTCTGAGTTTGTAGTAACATTATTAACAGGTTGAGGGTTTTTATACATATCGACTATAAGGGCAACGTTGGTCGGTATTTTTATATTAGATTGAGTTAGTGTTTGGATGAGAATTTGGATTATATCTGATGTTGACATCAATGTAGGATTTGCGGAATTGGTGTTAAAGGCACAGCCATTTTGTGACGTTGGTAACCTGTATTCGTTAACTAATTGTTGATGTTGTTCTCGATCGAAGCCTTTACCTAATTTGGGGGGAGGGCGACGATTGATATACACTGTTTTTTTATGTGAAATGTGTGAAGGATAATGTTGTGTATAAGAAGATTGTGAGTTTCGGAAAGCGGTAGTAGTAACCGGAGTACTAGCTACATTGGCATATGAATTAGAAATAGGTGTAATCATTTTAGCAACTTCGCCATATGAAATACATTTTTCTGCCATAATTGTCTTAATTTCCTTTTGACGCACAAATTCAGGACACAATTTAGATGTCGCAAAATGTTTACCAGAGCAGTGGCAACAAGATATATTGTCTTCCTCAACATCACAAGCATCACCAGTATGTTCCTGACCACACTTATAACATTTAGGTTTGGACCTGCACTGTATTTTTGTGTGTCCAAAGCGACAACAATTGTAGCATTGTATAGTGGGATATACATACAGCTCTACAGGTAGTGAATTGTAGCACATGAATATACGTGGAGGAAGAATTTGACCATCCAATGTAATCACTATACTCTGCGTTGGTTTCCAAACAGGGGATCCTTCTACGATAGTCTTATAGTTTATTCTCCTAACTTTAAGGATTTTACCACAGTTATCAGGTACTGACGCATTTTCGATTATTTCTTCGGGCGACCATTCCGATGGAACACCACGAACAAGTCCCATTCGTGTTATTTGATAAGTTGGTATAAATGCTTTTAAATTAGTTTTTGTTAACTCACTATTTGAAATAAATGAATTAGCATCGTGAAAATTTGAGAACACTAAACTTATTCTATTTCTGCCAATTTTCTTAACAGATCCATCCACAATGTTGTGAATGGCATTAGTCTTGAGAAACCTACCAAATGTGACCGGGTGCAAGGTGGTACTATCATCAGGCGACTTAACCTCTTTCTGGACGTGTACAACAAACGGGCTGATGTCATTGACCTCATACTTGGTCCTAGCAACTCCAGATACTGAACCCTGGGGGCCTGAACCACTACTTGGTGTGACTTTATTATTAATTAATTCAACCGGGCTAACAGTAGGATTAGAGTCACTATTTTCACTCTCTGCACTTGCACAACAACAACCCTTGCTGCCATCAATAGCCTGACTGTGCTTCCTCTTTTTTTTATTGCATATTTTGCAAATTTTATGTAGCCTGGTTCTTTTATGTCCACGTTGTGCACTGGGACCATCCGTTTCCATTCCAGACTCATTGGAAACAACAGTTACAAAATGCGTAGCCGGGGGTACAAAGACCCCCGGGTCCGCCAAGTCAGGCGGCTCGTTCATAAAATAATATTAAAAAACTTACCGAATCTGGCAAACTATACACTAAAACTTATATATATACACTAAATATGAAAATTATTTACAATATAATACAAAACTGATCCGTTATTATAGAAAAATTAAAATTAAAAATTTTCTCCAGAAAAAATGCACCGGTACGCTTGAAGTTTCCCGCGCTTTTCAAAAAAAAAAAAAAAAAAAAAAAAAAAAAAAAAAAAAAAAAAAAAAATAGTTATTGTGGGTTATCCCTAAGAGATAGACACATACCATCGCTAACTTTTTTGTAGACCTTTTTAAGGTGTATAATACTGTAGGTAGTACATTATTTTGATCTATCTCGTAGGGTACAGCGTTGCGATGTAAGCGTAAATTAAATTTAAAATTTAAAAAACCCCCTACTCAAGCACTTAATCGAGTAATTATACGCCAATGATATTTTTTCAGACATTCTGTTATTCTTCCCCACTTTCACCCCTATAGCTTTTAAACGACTCAACCGATTTTCATGAAACATGTCTAAGAACACACGCACGTAACTCACCTTTCATACAAAAAAAAACTACATTGAAATCGCTTCATCCGTTCGCGAGTTACGGTGCCACAGACAGACAGACACGTCAAACTTATAACACCCCTCTTTTTGCGTCGGGGGTTAAAAATGGGTTAATTTACGACATCACATTAGAAAGCTCTAAAATTATCAATGTTTCTCTAGGTACTGTATTATGCATGTTCTATACATATAAACCTTCCTCTTGAACCATTCTATCTATTAAAGAAAACCTTATCAAAAACTGTTGCGTAGTTTTAAAGATCTAAGCATTTATAGGAAAAGACAGACAGCGGAAGCGACTTTGTTTTATACTATGTAGTGATAGTGAAGTGGTAGTGATTTCTGTGCTGCCAACTTGTGACAAAGATTGTTTTTTTTATGTTTGAGCTGCCAAAATGACTGCCCCGCCTGATGGAAAGCACATGCAGTATCCAAGAGTGGTGGTCACCATCCTCAATGTAAACAAGGACAGTGCAGAATGATGACCAGCACTATGGTGGCCAAGTGAGATTCTTTTTCACGCCCCGCTTTAAGGACCCGGGATTGGCCGGGATCATAGTGGGACGGAAACACGTGCACTGGTAGTGAGTTCCAGGTTTTAACCGTTCGGCACAGAGAGGAAGAACCGAATCGATTAGTGCGACAGCGTATGTCTATCACTCTAAAACGGTGACTTCAGAGGTCGGCATGAGTTGTCCTGTAGAAGAAGGGAGAAGGGGGACCAGTTGGAAAAGCTCTTCAGAACACTCCCCATGATAAGGATGATAGAGGTCATCAGTGGCATCAGGACTGCCGACAATGCGGATTACTCGCCGCTGCAACTGGTCGAGAGCGTCAAACAGATACTGCGCGCCTCCATCGCAATGATGAGAACAGTACTCCACGCACGAGAGAACCTTTGTCTTATAATCTTGTAGCATAAGGTCTTGTTTTTGTGAGAAAAAATAAATAAAGATTTTATTATTATTATAAAGAAGACATAGATGCCCAGGCGTGAACAGCCGTCTCACCTTGTTTAGAACACCTAACTTCCGCAAGGCCGCCTTAGTTACGCTCTCAACGTACTCGTGCGGGTTGAGGTCGCGGCGGTTATTATTATTATTATTTATTATTTTATGCCTCTGTTTTCTTGGCGTTGAACTCGACCAGATTCTCGCAGCCCCATTGAGAAATGCGGCCCAGAACATGGTCGAGTTGAGCGACAAGCTCCTGCCTTTTTTCCTCAATATCTGCTGGCTTGGCTGAAGGGTGTCTAAAATATCGTCCATGAACTGTGCTGTCGTCTGCATAGCAATGAATGTTGCCAAGGCCTAACATGTCATTGATATGCAGAAGAAAGAGCCAAGGCGACAGGACTAAACCGTGCGGTACTCCTGCGTTAATCGACTGAAAGTCGGAGGCCGTACCCATCACAAAGGACTCTGATGCGCGCTGTTTTTTTTTCTTTTATTTAATTAGGGGCAAACGAGCAGACGTATCACCTGATGGTAAGTGATTACCGCCGCCCATGGACACCTGCAACACCAGAGGCGTCACAAGTGCGTTGCCGGCCTTCTTTTTTTTTTTTTAAATAAATATTTTCGGACATCTAACACACAACGCCATCTAGTCCCAAGCTAAGCAGAGCTTGTGTTATGGGTACTAGCCAACTGATACAAATACATAGATATTTTTTTTTTGTAAATACATACATATTATACATAGAAAACACCCAAACTCCGAAACAAATATTTGTAGATCATACAAACATTTGGTCCGACCCGGCAATCGAACCCGAGCCCTTATGATCACCAGTCGCACACGCCAACCGCGAGACCAACGAGGCAGTTTTAAGAAGGAGTACGCTCGTAGTAGTTTTGTTGTGCGAGGCAGAAAGTTCCTAGAGAACCGCACAGTTGTGGACTGCCAGCTATCTAAGTGATGGGGATGAAACTGCTGTCGCGTAGGGCGATGGCGGAAAGAGGCGGCAGGAATCAGCCCGAACAATTCCTCGGAGCACTTCCCATAGTAAATGCGGTAGAAGATGCAAAGCGAAGCCACATATCTCCGCAGCGCCAAAGAGTCCAGCCGAATTGAAGATTCCTGGCAGTCGACGATTCGAGTCGCTCTCCGTTGAATGCGGTCCAGAGGGAGGAGCTGGTACTGGGGTGCCCCCGCCCAAAGATGAAGACAGTATTCCATATGTGGCCAAACTTGCGCCTTATAAAGCAGAAAGCGGTGGGCCAGAGTGAAATACTGTCTCGATCTGTTGAGCACGCCAAGCTTCTTCGAGGCCAATTTGGCCTCATCCTCCAAATGGCCACGGAACTGGACGTCGCTCGATATCTCGACACCAAGTATTCCATTGTTGGCTGAGGCAGATAGGGGAGTGTCTTGAAACCGAGGGCATACGACCCACGGCAGTTTAAGCGGGGAACGCGCAAATTTGTGTCTTTGTGGGGTTAAAGTGGACTAAATTGAGTCTACCCCAATCTGAGACTTTTTCTAAAGAGGTCTCAATTTGGGCCACAAGTTTGTTTCGACTCTCAATAACGTTATCCCGAGAAATATTAGCGCGGCCGGTGTAGAGAGCATCGCCTGTACTGTCATCCGCATAGCAATGAATACCGCTAGTTTGCAGCATATCATTGATATGTAGGAGTAACAGAGTAGACGATAACACACAGCCTTGCGGGACACCAGCATACACAGGTATGGAGTCAGAGCATTCAATGTCGACTACGACCTTTATGCTTCTACCTGCTAAAAAGCTGGTGACCCATTCGCGTAGTTTCTCGGGAAGCCCATAGGAAGAAAGCTTCGAAAAAAGCGCATTGTGCCAGACCCGATCGAAGGCCTTCGCAAGGTCCAAACTAACTGCCAAGGCTTTCCCCTTAGTCTCAATCGCCTGTGCCCAGCGATGTGTCAGGTACGCCAGAAGATCACCAGCTGATCGACCCTTACGGAAACCGTATTGCTGGTCGCTAAGCAGATGATGATCCTCTAGGTACCGCAGGAGTTGATGATTGATGATGGACTCCATTATTTTCGAGAAGAGGGAAGTTATGGCTATCGGCCTGTAGTTAGATGGATTTGATCGGTCGCCTTTTTTAGGGATCGGGTGGACCAATGCTGCCTTCCATGATGTCGGGACTGCGCCAGAAGAGTGGGAGAGCCGAAAAAGACGCGTTAAGACTGGTGCAAAATCAGGAGCACACATCTTCAATACAATAGGAGGGATTCCAACCGGGCCACTCGACTTATGGATATCAAGGGATAAAAGTGCTAAGCGCACTGAGCGTTGGTGGAACTGGATTTCCAGCATACAGCTCTCGCACCGCGGTATGGTAGGCGGCTCTTGTTCCCCGTCATCCCAGGTCGAGTTGTACGCAAAGTGTTTTGCCAGAAGATCGGCTTTCTCCTTTACGTCATAGGTCAACGGATTATTTCCTATGTGCAGAGGTGGAAAGGATGGCTTACAAAAGTTGCCTTCGATAGCCTTGGCAAGAGACCAGTATGCCCGAGTTCCCGAAGGAAGACGCTCCAGCCTCTCGCCAATTCTAGCGATGTGCTCCGACTTCGCCCTTGCAATGTCCCTTTTGAGGGACCTGTAGGCAAAGTTGTACTCTTTTTTCAGAGCGCTGGTATTTTGATCCCGTAGCGCCACTGCGTCAGCCCAGGCTTGGTAAGCCTTCTGCTTTATGCGAGAAGCTTTTCTGGAAGATGGACCAAACCAGGGCCGACACTTGCCACCAATCCCCATTGGATGGGATGAAGAGCTCCATACCCTGTAGCACAACATCAGCAACAAATTCAGCAGCGGCGTTGGGATTATCCAGCGAGAAGCATAACTGTCTACAAGGGTAGGACGCAAAGAAGGACCGCATCCCATCCCAATCTGCTGACTTATAGTGCCACACGCGACGGCTGCGTGCGACTCGTGATCGCGGCGAGGGTGTGATAGGCACTTTACTCCGGACAAGGCAATGGTCTGAGGAGCCAAGTGGGGCGTTAACGGATACGCGGTAACCGTCCGGATGAGAAGTCAGCAGTCAGCAGGTCCAACAGTGAAGGATTCTGGTCCTTCACATCTGGGACTCGCGTGGGCATGGCAACTATTTGTGTCAGGCCATAAGCCAGGGCGAAGTTGTGAACAGATCTCCCCGCATGATCCGTTTTACTGGAAGTAAGCCAAGTACGATGATCTCTGCGGAGGGGATCTGCTGCTGCACGAAGTCTGCAGCCATCTGGATGTGCTCAATGAGTCGGTCAGTTTCGGCATCACCACTATGGGACCTATAGAGGCACGCATAGACGTGGGGATGGTCGTCGTTGTCTACACGGAGCCATAAGATGGAGAGGTACCTCTCTACCTTCAAGGTTGCTGAGGCGACGAGAGCTGACATGATCTCTGACGTACACGCACACTCCGGCCTTAGAGATGAAGGAGTGTTCAAGTCCGTACCCAGGGTAAGTTAGGTAGGAAGTGTCCGCTGGAGACGCTATCTGCGTCTCGGTTAAGAAGAGCAAGGCTGGCTTTGCTGTCTCGAGGTGGTGATGGACAGCGTTAAGGTTGCTGTGTAATCCCCTGATATTGCAAAAGTCCACGACCAGCGTGGTAGGGTGTTGCTGCTCTTATCCCGAGCATGATTAAGCGTAGTTTTGCCCCCCCCCCCCAGAATACGAGGGGCAGCCTGGGCGTCCACGCTCAGGCGCGTTGTGTTCTGAGTTTGAACGTGCAGAGAGGGATTCTCCAACGCAAGCGCAGTTGGTACTACATATCTCTTACTCTGTGGTTGGTACCTTCCTGGGTTAACATCTGTTTCAACTGCGCCATCATAAGGGGGATTGGGGGATGGAACTCCGATATCCTCACTCACTCGGTGAAACACAGCGTAAGCGCTGTTTCACACCGGTTTTCTGTGAGGCCGTGGTATCACTCCGGTCGAGCCGGCCCATTCATGCCGAAGCGTGGCTCTCCCACGCTGGTGCTGGAATGCGGCAACCCATGAGTTGCAAAGTTTGGGGGGCAAGCCAAATGCTGGTAGATTGGAGAGAAGAGAACGGTGCTAAACCCTATCAAAGGCCTTGGTCATGTCGAAGCTGATTTACTATTTTGAAATAAAAACAAAATAATAAGCAATCAAAAGTAAAAAAAGATGAAAAAACAAAAAATAATAAGAAACAAAAAACAATGATTGACTACGATCACCTAGTCTAGATACCAAATATAAAAAGTACCAGATCCAGACATATTATTAACAAAATTAACAAAAAAAATAATTGATAATTTAACGTACAAATCACAGACGTATATAAAGCAAGTACGAAACGCTATCAACCATTGACCTAAAGTACATGGACTAGCCCTATCTACAAAATTATCGTGTATGCCTACACAAGAAGTTGGCACATAAAGTGGCTACCCTATAGGGTTGTACCTATGCAGATATGTAGAGCGACTCGAAATGTGATATTTAACTGAAATATTTAATAAATTGAAAAACTATCAATTACATTAAATAATTTTAGTTGTTTGCGATTAGTTAAGTACTTATGATAGGAATCTTAAAATGTGAATCCGCCAGGATGGATTAAATTTTGAATGATGAACTTAAGAATAAAATCCAAAAAAAAAAGTTAGCCGTCACGGGACGCCCGGCTATATAGATATGAGCACAGCGCCGCGTCGATACGCCACCGCCGCAGGTTTAGGTGGCGGATTTCATTGTAGCCTGGACCACTAGACCTTAATTTTGGCACGCAAATGCCTAAAATCCTGGTCTGTCTGTAGTCTTGGAATAGATGGCTGTGTGTGAGGTTTCTCAAGCTAGAGAGTTTTTATCAACATAATACCTAATATTAATCTTTATCCAAATGAATGTGTTATTGATTATGAGTATTAGATCTTAAAAGAGTATAATAAATATGTACATCTATGATAATATATAAAGCTGAAGAGTTTGTTTGTTTGTTTGAACGCGCTAATCTCAGGAACTACTGGTCCAATTTGAAAAATTATTTCAGTGTTAGATAGCCCATTTATGGAGGAAGGCTATAGGCTATATATCGTCACGCTAAGACCAATAGGAGCGGAGCACCAATGAAGAATGTTTCAAAAACGGGGGAAAATTATCACGCTACGGGCAATAGGAGACGCAAATGACGTTGCGTGGGTCAGCTAGTTTATTCATGTAGATTAAATTTGCCTTTTTAGATAATCTGCAGGTCCTGCACATTTCACAATGAGACTTTCTTCAGTGTTGATAAATTTCCTTTCCTTAAGATGCTTGACGATATCAGAGCACAAGACAATCTTTTGATGACGTCTCCGGACCTTTTTATTTAAACTCCTAACGTTTCTTTTTAGAAAATCACACTTTTCCGTGAGATGCTTTGTTTCTTTTTGTTATTCAACCTCGAAATCAAATAATTAACCTATTACTGCCCAAACATCGAAAACGGTGGAATTTTTTATTTAAATCTCAATGGTCTTGATTTATGTAACATTAAGAAATATTAATGTACAGTAAAATTTCAAAATCAATTAAATATATCCTTGATTGGTGGATCAACCTGTCTTATAAATATCACAATCGGGCTAAAGGGTCAGAATGTAGAAAGAACACAATTATAAGAACTGCAACGATGTTTTAAAAATATTTATATTTTTTAATTCCTAGAAAAATTCGAGGTTTTTACAAACTCACTCTTGGTAGCGTCACTGTTTGTCCCTTTTCATCATATAGTGATCACATAAAAATATGATTATTTATCTCAATCATGTCACGACATACGCTGTGTTTGATATAAACTGAACAATGAATATAAACCCAAGACCTAAAAAAAATAATTGAATCTGTTTGTGCGTTAGAAAGTAAAACTAAACCAAAACTACCTTTATTACCGAATGTGCATTCTTGTTTACATTATCATTTGGCTCTCCACCTCAATAGGAAAGCTGGAGAAAGCTTTTGTCTTTCACGAATAACAGGTTTGCTAGATTGATCGGCAATCTGGAACAAATACTTAATATTTTTTTATGTAAAAGGTAAGATTTACAAAGAAATAGCTCTGGTAGTAATATAAAAATACTTTTTTTTTTGTTTAAATTTATCATCATCTTTTACCCTTAATCTTATGTAAACAAATCAAAGTTTTGACAAAGCAAATAACTCTATTGAAATTTCTGAAGATGTTTGTTAGTTATTTGATAACTAACAAACATCTTCAGAAATTTTAAAAAGATCATGTTTAATACAATACATTAAACAAAATACTAAAACATTAAACAATTTCAATGAATTTTTTTTACTAACCTATGAAGAGTCAGTGTAGGGTGATTATTGTTTTTTCTTACACAGCATTGTTTAATAGAGGACGAAAGCATGATTTTCATGTCTAGGGCAAAGTCTTGGATACAATAAAAACCAGATAACAGCCGTAATTGGCCAACCAATTCCAACAACAACCGTTTGACAGCAGATCTACTTCAGAACTTGGCACTTAAAATGGCGTCGCCGGTCACGAATTGACAACGGTACGGTACACTATTAGTGCTCACTAAACTGTGTTTATCTTTCTTTTCACACCAAGGTGAACATAGGTTAAAAAAAAATTAACAAAAATAAAACCGACTTCAAGGTTAAACTCGATTTATCTTGGATGCCATCATCAGATTTTAGTGTCCTTATCACGGTACCATCGTTGGGATATCTCCTTTCCATTAAAAAAAGAATAATTAAAATCGGTTCCCTATACGACAAAGTTATCCGAGAACATACATAAAAAAGTACTTTTTCTTTTTTGAAGTCGGTTAAAAAGAGATAAAATGCTTTTTCGTATACATATATTATTATGTGTCGATCTTATATATATTTGCATAATATATTGTTCGTATAGTAGAATAGGGCCTCTCCATGTACTACTTCCTCATTGCTATCAACCAACAATGACATGTGTGTGTCACATTTGTTTACATTGCATTGCAGCTTGCAGCACAGCATTGGGTTCACTGACTGTTATTGTATTTTAAGCCGCGTATCCACCGAAATAGTTGACAATTTCAGTGTTTCCAACTGTTTGCAACTCTTCAGAAAATCGCCAACTTTTGTTTCCATTGTGTCTACACCGAGTCGGAAACAATTTGAAAAGCGTGTCCACAGAGCTATTAAATATCTGCAGCAAGCTTATTCTTTTGATGTTTACCACCAAAAACAGAAACACGGTTCTCAACATTTGTTGACAATTTTTGTTGTCAACACAAGGAAATTACAGATACTTTTGACACCAACACGTGTTGACATCACAAAAGCTGCCAACTTATGTTTGTTGGAGGTGGAGACTCGGCTTTAGCTAAGCAACAAATCTAGATGTGGGTTGTCAACAAATGTGTTCTGTGGTTATCAATAACAAAAGTAATAATTCGGGAAGTATATAGTAATAATTCGGGAAGAGAAAAAAAATGTGTTTCAGGGATATTTTCTTGTATTTCATAGTTTGGTGATAATAAAAACATGCATAGGTAAGTAATGTACTATATAATACCTTATGTTTAAATTTTTAAGTTTGATAAAAATGTAAAATTGTCTCAGAAGTGAAAGTGTATAGCCGTAGGCCGCCGTCAGCGAACTTTGTTTTTTATTTTGTAAGAAAATAATGTATGCAATTATAATTTAGTGTTTGTATTGTGTTATAAGTGAATTTAAATCGAGACCATCGGTGCAGTATGTTCATAATTTTCATGTAAATACGTAGCCGTGGCAATGGCCACTCCATCAGGCAGTGTTAGTTACCAGTATATTTTTTCCTCGAATAGCCTTGCCGTAGCACTAGATGGCCGGACCACTAGATGGGTATCTCGGGGCTACGCGCCCCGAGATACCCCATCTAGTGATGTCACTAGTACTCAAGATTTGACTTATAATCTATACTAATATTATAAAGCTGCAGAGTTTGTTTGTTTGTTTGAACGCGCTAATCCCAGGAACCACTGGTCCGATTTGAAAAATTCCCTCAGTGTTGGACAGTCCATTTATAGAGGAAGGCTATAGGCTATATTTTATTTTTAAAAAAATTAGGAATCTGTAAGAAAATTGCTGTGAAAGTGAAGTCGAAAACCTATTTTTGCGTGCGCTGCAAAAAATATTGACAATAGAACAAAATAATGTATTACGGGTTTGTAGGTCCTATTAAGATCTACCAAAAAGTCCGCGAGAGC
Organism: Diaphora mendica; assembly: GCA_949125395.1. NCBI lineage: Eukaryota > Metazoa > Arthropoda > Insecta > Lepidoptera > Erebidae > Diaphora > Diaphora mendica. The sequence goes on along the minus strand of OX421324.1, from coordinate 15,577,208 downwards.
ATATATCTAACTCTCATGGTTTAGTCAAAATAACCACTTTTGTGTTAAAAAAAATTATTAAATCGTCTGAAGAAAGAAACTACGTTAAATGTGTATCGTAATATTAATCCTTATCCAAACTAAGCATTATGTTATCAAGGGTATTTATGTAGAAGTAAAATACTTTTTGTTTCATCCCAATCAGACATTTCGTTTAGGAGTTATCACGAGTATAAGACGCTAAGAGTTGGTACCTAATAATGAGTTATTTGCCAAAGAGTTTTTATCAACATAATACCTAATATTAATATTTATTCAAATAAATGTGTTGTTGATTATGAGTATTAGATCTTAGAAGAGTATAATAAAAACATCTATACTAATATATTAAGCTGAAGAGTTTGTTGGTTTGTTTGAACGCCCTAATCTCAGGAACTTACTGGTCCAATTTGAAAAAAATTTTCAGTGTTAGATAGCACATTTATCAAGAAAGGCTGTAGGCTATATATCATCACGCTAAGACCAAGAGGAGCGGAGCACCAATGAAGAATGTTTCAAAAACGGGGGAAAATTATCACGCTACGAGCAATAGGAGATGCAAACGACATTGCGTGGGTCAGCTAGTTAGTTATAAATATAGTTGTGTAACTTTTTATGTATTGCGTGACACTTATCGTTTTAAAATTCATGCTTATTAAACACATAAACTATTGAAACTGATTGTTGCTGTAAATCTTCATTTTTTTTGCATAAAAATGTATGTTTGTTATTTAAATATTTCTGAAAAAATAGGGAGCCCTATCGGCTACGTGTAGCCAGCGCATAAAATATTATAGCCGCCCGGAAAGGGAGATAGCCGCATCAGGCGTGATTTCACCTATGTCGGTTGAAAATAGATGCGGGATAAACTGTGCTCATACTGTGCTCATTTTTAATTTTAATTTGAATTTGTACTGTGTGTGGATTGTATACACGGTACATATATTCCAAAATAAAATTTTAATAGTTTTTGTCGGTTTGTTTGTTCCGGCTCACCTCTGTGATGGCTGGACCGGTTTTGATGGGACTTTCACTGGCAGATAGCTGATGTGATAAGATGTAAATTAGAAGGAGGAGGTTATCAATTCTACTTTTTTTTGTACAGCTAGTGGCAGGACCGATTTTGATGGGACAAGCATTGAGAATGTTAATGGTAGCAGCGGCCGCTTCACGTGGCGACCGCGGTCGCGGTGCCAAGCAGGTTTTGAAGATGCCAGACGTACCGACGATGGACGCCGTGGTAGATGAAGGAGTAGGTAGAGTTGCTGCAGAGAGGAGGCTGAGGAGAGCAAGTAGTGGCCGCAGGGGTGCAGGGGCAGGCAGGAGCCAGAGAGAAGGCTTAGGGGCATCGCGACAGATGACCGAAAATGAGTAATGTTCTTTATTTATTATTATTTTTCATTTCCATAACATTCACATTCACTCCACTTTAACATTCACTTGGGTGATCTGGTCGACCTTAGGGCATCGGAGTTAAGGGAAACACGTTTACACGCAAAACGAAGGCGTGTTCTGCCGCCCCCCCAGCCGCAGACCGGCCCCCACGACCACGGGTAAGTGAAAAACATGTAATTTCCGACCCCACTATTCCTATATTCTTTCAAGTAGTGACGCACGAGGTCATAACATCTTATTTTTTTTAGATATGTGATCCCCAGTGCTGCGACCGACGCACTGCCACCACGTGATCCTCCCTCTCCCGCTGTGTAAGAATTATTATTGTTATTGACTGGATAGACCCTAAAAGTATACTTTTGACTCACTAACCACGTTGTTATTTTTGCAATTTCATAATCAAAAGTTTTCCTTGTTTAGGTATGACGACCAGCCCGTGCCGTCGACGTCAGCGGCGTCAACCGCTCCTTCTCCTCAGCCTAACGCGCTTCCTTCCCCCGCTGTGTAAGTATTATTATTGTTACTGGTTTTGGTATTCGTCTGGACAGGCCCTAAAGTTTCTGACCCAGTGTTAAAACAGTGTTGTTAAAAAAAAAAAATGTTTCAGATTCACAGAATGTGACATGAGCTGGACACCCCGGACCCGCCAACTCTTAGGCAGCGAAATAGCCCCTACAAGGGATATGGCTATTATGGCAGTCCTCCTACATTACGGTCAGTATTTCCTCATTGCACTAATCATTTCAATTTATATTCATGTTTTTGATTAGTACATGATAGGCATTGTTATTTTCACTTCTCATAGGTAGTGAAGAAGAGCTAGAGTCGGATGAGGAAGAGGGTGGCCGCTTAATGGTTGGTGCTCGAGTACGTACGTGTAATCAGGAAATGGCTGAGGATACGAAACAGGATATCGTAGCGGCGAGCAGCATGGACATCGACGTCGCTGCCGAAGTTGTCGATGGGGTGAGTCACGAGCCCACCACAATGTTTGACTTTCGTTGGCATGCGTATCCGACTACCCCAGTTTCTGCTTGGCTGAGGAGAGAGCAGTTTGTTGGGGTCTCGGGCCCCATGATTGATCCTATCCCGAATATATACGATGCCTTCGTAGCAATTTGGGATAGGACAATCATGGAGCACATTGTCCGTGAGACAAACTTCTACGCCCAACAGTACTGCGAAGAGCTCCTCAGCCAAGGGGAAATTAGTCCAACTAGTCGCATTACCCTGTGGAAAGACACTGACGTGGACGAAGTTTATACGTTTTTTGGTTTGTTGATGGCAATGGGCTTAACCCCGAAGGCGCAACTGAAAGACTATTGGCTCGGTTTGAATACTCCCAATCATACCCTCTTTTTCTCTTCGATCATGCCGCTGAAGCGCTTCCAAATCCTTTGTAAATGCCTCCACTTCAACCGGAACGATTCTCCGTCTCTCGCAAACCTCACCCTATCCTAGGCTAAAATTTATAAAATTCAGCCCATTGTCAGTCACCTGAATGCAAAATTTTCCTCTTTGTATGGCTTATAGTCTATTCAACTTCCTCTGAGACAAAAGGTAAACAAACCAGAAAAAGGTTCTTTAATAGGTCAAATTTTATATGCATCTGGAATCAATAAAAAAAGTGACGTTTTCTTTCCTTTTCTTGGAAAAAGTCAAACTGTGCCGATGTCAACAATTTTGCCAGTGTCAAGTACAACGGAAATACGTGTGTTAAAAAATAAAATAATTGCAACTGTCCAAATTTTCCGAGTTCACAGTGGACTGACTAAAAAGTGACATTAAAAACACCTAAAACTGTAGCTGTTCCCAAACTTTGAACGTATTGTAACACTACTAAATTGAAGAGTAGTGATAAGGCAAATAATTTACGTACAAATGTGAAATTTTGTATTTAGTTTGGTTACATCGGCCATGTTTACTCTCGATCAACTCGTTTGAGAAACATTAAATATAAATATTTCGGACATTGTAACACACAACGCCATCTAGTCCCAAGCTAAGCAGAGCTTGTGTTATGGATACTAGACGACAACTGATACAAATACATATATACTTTTTTTTTTTGTAAATACATACATATTATACATAGAAACACCCAAACGCCGAAACAAATATTTGTAGATCATACAAACATTTGGTCCGACCCAGGAATCGCACCCGAGACCTCATGATCAGCAGTCGTACACGCCAACCGCGAGACCAACGAGGCAGTTATTTCAGGCAGCATTGGTTTCTTTGTTTACCTTTTGTCTCAGAGGAAGTTGAATAGGGTATAGGTCAAAATATAGCCTTGGACGAATCCCTGACACAGTGGAAGGGGTGGCTCGATATCAAACAGTATATCCCAAATAAAGCCACAGCAGTATGTATCAAAACCTACGAAGTCTGCGACTCTACTTCGGCGTATCTCCGGCGATTCGAGTGCCACGTGGGTAGCAATAGGTAGGAAGCATTCCTAATCTTGTTTTGCGGTTGTTACGGGTTCTGGAACATCGTGGTCATACCGTGCGGATGAACAATTATTATAATTCTCCAGCACTTACCCGCGTACTGAAGTCTCCGCACTAATCGACAATTAGTGCCGCTCCAAATTACAGAACTCTCACAGAAGAAGATGACAAAAGGGCATGTGTATGGGACTACATCCGATGTGGATATCATTGTATGGCGAGATCAAAACCGTGTGGTAATGATCTCGACGTACCATGGGTCCAGCATCTGCGAAGGTTAGCCTGCAGTTGTCCACGATTACAACATCTGCATGGGTGGCGTCGATAAGAAGGTCCATATGATTTCTGCGTACCCCATAGAGCGAAAGCGGACCCTAGTGTGGTACAAGACATTTTTCAGGCGTCTTTTAAATGCGAGTATTTTAAACGCGTACATACTGTACAAGCACACACACACAACAACATTACACACAAGCAGTTTCGAAGGCAATTAATTTTGGAAGTCAGCAAACGCCATTATTCATCGCCCACCATTAACCTGGGCCCATCTGGACACAGAATGTTTTCTGATGATATCAAACGATCTTTACCTTCGGCACTCCCTGTTATCCCCAATGCGGCGCGCCATGGCAGGTACCGCCGGCTGTGCGTTCAGTGCAAAGTGAAACACTCAAATTTAATCTAACCGGGGTGCGATGTCTCCCTTTGCGCTGACTTTACCAAGCCGGCGGAGGAGGTGTGTTTTGTTAAGTACCACTCTTCGATCAAATATATTATATTAAAATAGAAATCTACGGGATTGCTACCATGTACCTTTTTGTTTGTGCAATTTGTTTAGCAATCCCGTTGAATCAAAATGAAAGTTTAAAACAAAATATATTATAGATGCACAGTTCCATACAAAACTAAACAAAATACTGTCCACGCTTCTATACGTACTTAGGTACATGTATACAACTTGAGATATAGCGAAAAAAGTTCTGAACTGGGCTTAACCTAATGTTAACTTTAAGCAATTGACGTACGGACGGAAATAAATCCATATTAAATTCACTACATATTACCTTTTAGTTTGATGACAGGATAGGACAATAAAATTTTATGACTCTTTCAAAAATCAGAAATAAAACAACACATAATAAAACAAGTGTATTGAAAAATTAATCTTAACGTATTACAAAAAATAACGAGAGTTACATTCCACTGACATTAAATAGTGTGTTCGCGTCTTATCGCTTCTATTTGGAACATGGACAAAATGGAGTTGCTTTTCGATTTAAAAAAAATACGGTAGTTGGATGGACCAACAAATAATTAATTCTTTACACAATTTTGATTTCTTATTTTGATTCTGATAGCTAAAAGTTTGAATATAATTTTATTATAAATTATGATAAGTATTAATTTAATATTGAATATTCCACTCAGATATTAGACCTTCTATACCTACGTGCCTGTATTTATACATATTATATTGCACTGTTCCATAAGTTGGACTATACCTAAACTGAAATCATCAAATATATTTTATATTCCAACTTAAATGTTTTTCAGATATTTACGAACGGACATACATATAATTTTAAATTTTGGTAATCACGATTAGAATCTGGTATAGACAAACATTTATAAACTGTTTGCAATTTTGACAAAAATACATACATGCAGATCGAATTAATAACCTCCTTTTTAAAGTCGGTTAAATATTCTTAGTAGATTATAATACCTACCTGTAAAGTTGGTTAGGCTTTTTTATTCTCCTGAATTCTTTTTCTGTTTTGTACATATCATCTTCACAAAAATGGTTGGAACACACCACACTAGATGCATTTGGTTTATATTAATTTTGGAAAACAAAAACAAATCTTCAATTAATCTGAAAAAATAATTGTAAAGGTGACTCCACCATTATCCTACTGACTTTGTTCGCTAGCACTAGGTTTGTCTTGTTTCCTCTTATGAGCATCGCCCGTGAGTGTGAAAGGGATAGATGCGTACATAAGAAGCCGTTGTAAATCACAAATTTTATCAAAATATTCATAAAATTAGCCTTAAAGCATAACGAAAATACACCAATATGTGAGATTAAAGATAGACTTACTGAAAATATGATATTCCATCCTTCTTTTGCACTTTTAGAGTGTAATTTTTACAAGTTTTTACTACGCACTTCGGCATTGCTAATTGTGTAAACACGAGCGCGACCACCAAGCGAATGAGAGCGAAACAAGGCATATTGTTGTTTTATGCCTTGTTTTGCCGGTGCCACTTTTTAAGCGGCAACAGTGCATCTATGATATATTTGATCGAAGGTACCACTCAACAAGCAACTGACCCTTCCCTTTTCCTTTCAGTCTACATTGCGTAAAAAAAAACAAGCAGACAGTTCCTTCAGAAATGCCACCCATGAACGCCTTTTGTTCGTTTGCTTCCTGATATAATATCTTGTAAGGGCTATGTTTTGACCTGAATCAGTGCAATTATTATGTATATGTATTTATGTCTGACACTCAGTTCTTTCCACTTTCCACAGTAGTGAAATCGTGGCGGGCTTGTGCACTTCCATAGGCGCGTCTCCACCGAAATTTGACAACACAAAAAAAGGTTGACAGCACAAAAGTTACCAACTTTTGTTCGGTGGAGACCCGACTTGTTAATTATTATTATTATATTATGTTACCTGTATGTAAACTACAGTAAATTTTTAAACACCTTAAGTGATGTTATGGTTGTCTAAAAGAAATTGACGTGAGCAATAAGACCTCATAGGTACTTTGAAACCTAATTTTGAACCATTTTGCTTTGTGTATGCAATAATGATAAATAAATAAATACTTATTCCAAAATTTATAAAAAAAAAAAAAAACAAAACTCAATACATTATTTTTATCAATACTACCCTTATCCTTTTCGCTCTCTTGAACGGCACGTAGTTTGCCGCGCAATTTAAATTCACCGCTTGTCGTGCTCACGTCGCGCTCTTGTCGCGTACCTATGTTTGTAAGCTTATTTCAAATTGCTTTTTTTAGCAAGTACTTATTGTTTTTTTATGTATTCTATACTAAATATTGTGTACTATTGGTAACAAACAAGCGGTAACGACAAAATCGCGTAATTGTCGCTTTAAAAGTGTAAATAGTAAAGTTAGTCATTTGAGTGTCGATTTGAATGGGTTGATTTATATGCTCCGTTCTTTGAAATAAAGGAACTTACACATCTGATACTTATATTATATACAGTTCATAAACCATACTACTCAGAAACACATCAATCAAACCAATTCATTACGGCATCTGTCAAAGCCACTTGAAACTCTCATATTGTTTTAGTAATGAACGAGCGCGAGAGAAATGGCGCGCTGAGTTCTAATAGTCGTGGTGTAAAACCTTTGTATTGAAATATGTCCAGTGATGATTAAATTGACTAGATTTATGGTTTAGCTATAGAATAAAACAAAAAATATGTGTAACAATGGTTTATTTAAAAAAATATAAAGTTTATATAAATTATAATTAATAAATAAATTATAGTTTTTTTTATCTCTTCTTTACCTAATTATTGATTATAGTAAAAAAAAATCATAACAAATTGGTAACTACGAAGTACGGAGCCCTATTCTATTTGTGGCCTGACATGCACTTGGCTGTTTTTTTTTTTTTCTATTTTAAGTATGTCAACGGCCAAGGCTAGGCACAGCCAAATTTTTTGTTCTTTGGACAATACTAGAGCCATCCTCGTACAATGCACGTCTGACTCCGTCGCTTTTAATTGGTAACTGATTTAGTAACTAAAATCTAAAGGGCAGTGTGATCTGGTGTGATCAGAAGCTTCTAATTTATAAGACTAAATTCAGTCAAGTGTAATAAGCGCTATAGCTACTTAATATTGGTGATAAAATTTCTTCGTCTGATGATAAATCAATTTTTAGATTATAGATCATTCGTAGGTAACTGTTGGTAAAACCAAATTTCGTCCTTAACGTGGTCCTAGTACAAATATTAACGGTTATCGATGTTGGGTATTACACCTGCCCTAATACTTAGGAGATACTAAGACGTGTCGCAAGAAAGCATCCGGTATTATCGACCGATAATTACGTGCCTATGTAGGAGAGAGCCTTAGTGGTAGAATTTGACGTTTATTAGGTACTAGGCTTACTTGTACGTCATACTCAAATATTGCAAAATAATATATTCATAGTAGAGTGAGCGTAGAGTAATATTTTCAACTAGCTTTGCCCCGCGGTCCACGAGTAACGGCTCGGGGCAAAGCTAGTCTAAAAAAAGTAGCTTAAGTTACTCTTTATATCATCACCTATCTGCCAGTGAAAGTCCCATCAAAGTAGGTCCAACTGTTCCAGAAATTTGTCGGAACACAAAAAGGCAGACAAAAATTTGAAAAATTGCCTTTTTATGTACCTACCTACCGTATATTTACTTTTATAAGTATTTAGTGAAACCCAGGGCCGGATCTACCATAAGGCTTTTTGGGCTTAAGCCCAGGACCCCTTGGATTCCAGGGGCCCCCAGCTAATTCAAGGTCAAGTCAAAAATAGACGATAATGCGTGTCGATTATTTACGGACAAAAGTATGTTTTTATAATTTTCTAGAGTTGTAGATACTGCTTCAACAATTTTACACGTTACGATTTAATATTTTAATAACGATTTTGCTCACATATTATAGTTTTTATTCCTCTTACGTGATTAACGTTAATACTTAAAGTATTTCTAAATACCATGTGATATTAACTATGTTCCGATAATTATACCCACATCAAGTATTTTTTCGTTCGAGAGTGAGTAAGCATATTTAGCTCATATATCTTGCTACCATCATATATCTTGCCATAAGGTAGTGAGTCTATAATACGGGGGAATTCCCGCCGCTTGTCACGTAGCGTAATTTTATTCTTTTTTGCGGTTCTGTTCTCAGTCCCAGATCTATCTCATAATGATCAATTAACTATCGTACTTCGATACTGTTTTCGGGGAAAAGTGTACGAAAGATGTATATCGTTAATTAAAATTGGTAGTCATACTAGCTTACATTTATTAAATGTTTTACAAGATTTTTTGGAAAAAATGGATTACCACTGGATAACTGTAGGGGACAGTCAAACGGTCGTGCGGTTCATGGCCCTTTATGGGGCCCCAGTATGGAGGCCCTGAGGGCCAGCACTATCGCGCTATTGTAACGACCGAAACGAGTGCGGGCCATCAGAATCATAAAGGGGTACCACGATCTCTTTTAAGGCGGTTTAAGGCAAGAGCCCTTGCGGCTCTTTATCAGTGGCTCAAGGAGGCGCGGAAGTTGGGAAGGTGTCCTGAGGTTCGAGAAATCCAAGATCAGAAATCCCAACTCCGCCAGGTCATCGTGGAGGAATGGAAGAACGACTTGGGCAACCGAGCGCTGGGCATGCTGTTATTGCGGTGGTAAGACCCGTTATGGAGGATTCGCTTGAGAGGCATCACGGGAGCCTCTCATACCGGCTGACGCAGGTGATCAATGGAAAAGGATGCTTCGGCGATTACCTGTGTCTGATCCGTGCTCAGGAGGGGGTCATCTACAAAACCTAGGTACGTCGAGATTCCAGGGATTTCCTTTCGAGGGTGCACCTGGTTTTCTCTTGGTACCCGAGGCGGCGTGCGATTTTAGTCGGTTTGAGTCCGACATGGCACCAGTCGGAGGTATCAGGGGAGATTTCCGCATTTACAATGGTGTAGAAGCAACAATAGAACAAAAAAAATATATCTGCGGATTACGTGCCATGTGCTGCGCATTCTCTTACGGCCGTTTTCAATAACCTATCTATCCTTAGTTCTCATTACTACAGTTAAACAAATCTATCTTTTTACTCTTACTTTCGTTTCAATAACCTACCGGCAGATAGCATTTCCTATCGAAGTTGTCTATCTATCATTGGGAGGACGGATAGGCAACTAGAGATAGGAACTCTCATAGTAATCGGACTAACTTGCATTTCATATATGTTTCGAGTTACTCTCCGATAGGTGTAGCTAACTCTAGTAACGTCAGTTGCTTATCTGTCAATATCGGCCAGTTACGCGCCAACCCGGCCAGATAGAATTTCGAAAATAATTATTTTTTTATGTAAATATAAAAAATGGAAGGTTTTATCAGTGATGATAGCGACATGGAATTATTATGGATTATGATCAAAGCAGTGATAGTGATACTTAAGAAAGCATACCTTTACAGTTACAGAAGGAATATAAGCCGCGTGTGAATTATATGAATAAATTATATGACCACGAATTTGCATATAAATCTAGACTAAATAAAAGTGCTGTGAATCAGTTAATAAATTTGATACAACCATATTTAAGTGTAACATCTAAAAGGTAAGTTACGTTATCGTTTTAAATCTCAACTTTATACTTCAGCCAAATTTGATAAAAAAATATAAAGAACAGATAGGTATTTAACTACTTATTTGAAAATTACTAGAAATTGTATTATATTTTCTTCATTGGGTTTGGTTCAAGTGTAGACTCATAATGGGGCTAGTATTGCCATAATATCAAGTTTTAACAAAGTTCTTATTTTTCCAGAAATCATGGTATATCCACCCTCCATCAGATACTTTTGGCTACGATTTTATACATTGGGCACTATGCTAGTGTCTGTTGCAGATTTTATCGGAGTATTAATAGCATCTATACGTCTGCATAGACAATACAGTCGTATTGTCTATGCAGACGTATCCAGAGCCATAGCAAGATTATACCCAAACTTTGTTGTGTTACAAAATCACACTCAACAAGAGTTTTATAATATTGCTAGATTCCCCAGAGTACATAGTGTCATAGATGGCACCCATATATTAATACAATCACCAAGTAAGTACCTCATCTCATATTGAACTATCTCATACTTCTATTTAGGTGCTGGTCTAACTTAATTTTTTGATGCTTTCATACTATCTGTACATACATATTAAATACTGTTTTCATATTATTTGCAGACTCAAATATTGGAGAAGAATTTAGAAACAGGAAAGGAATATTCTCTATCAATGTACAAGTTGTGTGTAATATTGTTCATTAGTGTTTCTAAATGTTGTTGCCCGATGGCCAGGGATGTCCACTCAGGATGCAACTATATTTAACCACTCTATTTTAAAAGGTCACTCATTTAGTTGTTTATTCTGTTAATAATAAATTTTTAGAAGCAGCTGTAGCCTAGTGATAAAGGTATTGGACTTGCGAAAAAGAATTAAAGAGGTTGTTGATTCTAATCCTGACCGGTACACTACCGACATGAACGCACTCCTAACACAAGCAATTTAGCTTAGCTGGAGGGGTTAACGAGAATACTAGTAATTTCCTTTTAAAAAAAAGAAATAAGTACACTGTTCCTATTGCTTAAAAGACTTATATAAAATATTAAACTTGCAGATTATTGTGAACAAACTGGACTTGGAAATTGCTGGCAGCTTGGTGATAGCGATCCATGTACACCCTATCTATTGACACCCCTACTCAACCCAAATACTCCATCAGAGCAATGTTATAATAAAGCGCACATTAAAACAAGAAATACTATAGGTTTGTTTTGTTTACTAAATATTAGATGCATGGTAAATGGTTTAAATACACTATTAGTACCTACTGTAATATTGCAGATGCATTGGAGTTTGGAAAAGAAGATTCTCCATACTATCTTTAAAAATGAGGCCAAATTTAAAAAATATGCAACATACAAAATTGCCAGGAACATGAATTTGACAAAGATAGAGCCTAAAATATCGATTTCAGAAACAACACAGGAGGAAAATGTAATTATTCATGGCAATTCTCCAATTTTAAACATGTCAGAACGGCAATTGGTAATAAATATATACTTTAATGTGTAAAATAAACAATAATTAATCATATTTTATGTAATTTTTATTACCTTTCACAAATTTGAGATCACAATACAATATAAACTAATCACACAATGAAAATGTAATGATAAAAATTTAAATTAATAAATCCTTTTCTTCACTTCACTTGTGGTGGAGGTCCCAGCTCTTCATAACTTCACTTCAATGTTTTCTGTTTTATCCATCATCAAATTAGTATCTTGCACAAGTTATCATCAATGTAGATACTTATAGGATTCATTTTGATTTACAAATATATATCAATAATTTAAATAATCAATATCAATATTTAAATAAATATCACAAGATACGCGCGCACAAACAAACGTCAATTCGATATGTCGAAACGTTTTATTTCATTTTGAATGTGGTAAACAAATAAAAAAAATCAAGTTAATGTTGATTCACTATAAAATCTTTTAAAAATACAAACAACAAGTACTTTTAATAAAAATAAATAAATAGTGAATATTTGTTTTTAACATTAAAGATTTGTGTAGCAAAGCACTAAACGTGTCAAGAGGGAAAAAGCTATCCGTCGTTGGTAAGAGATAGATAGCGCTTATCCTTGATTGTGAAACGCAAGTTATGGATAGATAAGATCACGCTGCAAATCGGAGATAGCGATCTATCCTTAACTGGCGATAGGTTATTGAAAACCGCCGTTAACCAAGTTGGTGAAGAATCTGTGGAACTGTTTGGAATCTGGTTAGAACCGAAATCGTAAACTTTTTTGAGAAGTGCGAAAATATGTGTTTTCTTTTCTGCTTCAACCCATATGAATAGGAATTGTTAAATTGTGAATCAAAACTGATATTTATGTTAAAAAGTTTAAGTCAGACTAGATGGTATCGCCACTACGATGCTGTTAAATCTTTAAAAAATAACTATGATGACATTATGAAAATTTTAATAAGTTTCAGCGAAAATGAAGAGGAAAAAAGCTGATTTTCGAAAAGAGGCAAGAAATTAATTTAAAAAACTGGCAACTTTGTTGATTTTTTATTGGTAAGATATTATTGAAAGATTTAATTCAGTTAATAAAAAATACAGATACTGGTTGTGTAGAATATAAGTTAATTGTGTCATTAAAAGAGATCAGATGCTAAAGGATCACAAAGAACAAGCCAAAAAACTAAGTATAAACTACAGACACATTACTATAACTAAGAGATATATTACATCAAAGTATTCTGATAATTGTATAGAGACAGTCGCAGTTAACGGCGCAGAAAAGTTTAAAATAGACACGCTAAACGTTGCACTGGATAAACTGAATACGGATTTAAATCAAAGAAGTAAAGTTTATGAGACATGTAGATGTGTAGAAACAAATAATTTTTTTAATGGATTTGCAAGAAAATATCGTGCAACACATTGATTTAGAAAGCACACGTAAGGTTATCGACTATTATCCCGATAATGTGGATGAATGTTTAGTCAATGAATGCATCTAATTAAAAACTTCTTTGCTTCAGTTGACAGAGTCCTATTCATCTTGCGTAGACATTTTTGCGATTATTTATGAAAAGAAGCTTATTGACGTATTCCCGAATTGCTATACAATCTTAAAAATATATTTAACAATACTAATCACAAGTTGTAAAGCCGAGCGATGGCATATATATGCTTTTATCCGTTTTGTCCGTAAATGTTGATTTAACTAAGAATTTAGAATGTGAGAAGCAAATTAAATTAAATTTGCCAAAGTGCAGAAGGTTTTTCTTTATCATTTGTGAATTTAATTACGATTGTACTTTTATTAACACTAAGCCCTAAGGCATAATAATATATTAAAAACATCCAACGAAAACTCTCTGTCAAAAAACACTTAAAAGCGTAAAATAAACTGGTTCTTCATAAATTGCCTATACCTAATTCTTTATTCATTTAAATAGTAGTATTATAATGGGTGCTAGGTACCTAAAATCTGTTTGAAGTCGGTGCCAAGTGACTATCGCTTAGACTTTTGTAATTGTTCGTTTGTATTCTTTTTGGCTTAGCACCGACTTCAAACAGATTTTAGGTGCCTAGCACCCATTATAATACTACTATTTAAATGAATAAAGAATTAGGTATAGGCAATTTATGAAGAACCAGTTTATTTTACGCTTTTAAGTGTTTTTTGACAGAGAGTTTTCGTTGGATGTTTTTGGAAGTCGGTTTTTTTTTTTTTATAAAAAGTTTTATTTTACAGTTTTTAGTGCAAACAATCGTAGGTAAGTAGTAAGTTGAATTATTTCATCAAATTTCATCATCAAGAATAATACAAATTAAGGTACGTGTAATATTAAAATCATCCTCTAATCCCTAAGGGGCCGTTCAAGTATTACGTAAGCAGATTTATTACAGTTATTTACCCCCCCGTCCCCCTTGTCAGCAAAAGTAAGCAAAGCTCTCACCCCCTCCCCCCATGCTTACGTAAACATTGTTACATATGCATTTTTTTTGCTCAACATATTAACAATATGTGAGCCAACTTACTAGCCAGCTGATCCCAATAAAACGACCGATTTGATAGATTTTTATAACAAAAGATATGTCAGGATTGTATACACACATAGAATCCTGCTTGGACGGATCATACACCGGTGATCTGCACACTAAGCACGACAACCATGCTAAAAGGACCTCCCGAAACGCTATACAATCGTAAAACTGATTGGGAAACCTTTCGGCACTTTAAAGAGGATATTGCTAATCTACACATCCCACTTAAAACAGAAGAAGACATAGAAAAGGCAGCTTTTTACACAACAAATCTTATTCAAAAAGCTGCTTGGATGTCTACTTTCAATATAAAGCATGGAACTCAAACCGGGACTCCACATTGGAAATTCGGAAAATGATAACTGTAAAACGGACGTTAAGACAACAGTGACACACAAGCAGGAACATACACGATAAACGTGGAAGAGCCTCGCTTTGGCATGAATGGGCCGGTTCGACCGGAGTGATACTAAGGCCTCACAGAAAAGCGGTGTGAAAGAGTGCCTGCGCTGTGTTTCACCGAGTGAGTGATGATACCGAAGGCCCATACCCCAATCTCTCCCCATCCCCCAAAAACGCACGCACTTGTGACGCCTCTGGTTTTGCGGGTGTCCATGGGCAGCGGTAATCGCTTACCATCGGGCGATACGTCTGCTCGTTTGCTGAGTAAGGCACAAGGGTCTCCTGAGTAAACTTAAAATGTGCTTAACACACTCTGCGTACATGCTTCTCAGATCTTATTTAAAAGATCGGGTGTTCCAAGTTAGGTCTGAAAACTGCCTATCATTGTTCTATTTCATAGAGGCGGGGAGTGCCTCAAGTTTCTGTACTGGCACCTATTCTGTACACAGTGCTCAAACTTAATTGTTAGTGTAACGTGCGCTGATGACACCACGGTTCTATCTTGTGACGTGGATCGAACTTTGGCATCAGCAAAACTCCAAAATCAAGTTAAAGCTAGCTTTGCAAAGTCGATCCATATACTTTCAGTCTCAAAGGGGGAGACTGTCCACCTGTGAAACTTGGCGATAATATTCTGCCTTATAAAAGTGTAAAGTACCCAGGAATGCACTTCGACAGAACTTACTTGGCGAGAACATATAGAACCAAAAGAGACCAGGCAAACAGGTAACTGAAAGACATTTACATGCTGATAAGCAGACAGTCATCACTTAGCTTGGAAAATAAACTGCAAATCTATAAATCCGTCCTGAAATTTATACTATTCATTCACAGATCACTTATTCAAAGCTATTACATACCTCTGATTTGCCCGACGTTTCGACCGGGTTGCGCTGGCCGTTGTCACAGGCTGACTGTCAATCAAACGTCAGGCAAATCAGAGGTATGTTATTCCTATAAATAAGTGATCGCGTTAATTCCCGTAAAAATTATTAATATTACGTCCTGAAACTAATTTGGATGTTCTAATATATATATTCTATTTTGTCTACTGATTCATGACCAGCAGTTATAAATCTAGATCTTAAGAATATAGATACAGGTTTCAAATTACTAACTAATTTCTGTACATTTTGTACCTTCGTATTTGTAAGAAATGTGTAAACATTTTTGGTATAACTTGGATTTGTCTATTTGAAACGACATCTTTAAATGAAACAATTCAACTTTGGCGAAAGCGGATAGACTGTAACACAATCATTTATTTGCTTTGCTATACAATACCTACATCAAATCGTCAGTCACAATAGATATGTGAATACCACGCGGTAATTCCCTTACTCGGTTCTAAACGAGTACCTTAACGTGTACATTATTTGTGGGAATCTCCAAAAATGTTTTTCGTTTTCAAATATTGTCAATGTGTGGGTTGCCTTAAGTGCAAAAAAGTAAATAACTACTGCTTACGTAATCCCCATCTAGACCTCCCCGCCCCCCATGTCATCAAAAATAAGCAAAGCGGTTACCCCCCCGCCCCCCTATAGTGTTTACGTAATACTTGAACGACCCCTAACTGTTGAAGAGTTTAATCTTCTATCATCAGCTCACCTAAATAGCTTGAAAGTATACGACTGAAGGTATTTAGATACGTATGAAATTGAAAGAATTATTCTCCAACTCCTAACCATTGAGGAGTTGTACCTTCCACCTTCCACCATCAGCTTACCTAAATAATTTGTTAGAATACGACTAAAGGTAACTTATATACATATGATATTTAAAGATTTATCCTCCAACTCCTAACCGTTAAGGAGTGGTACCTTACATCATCAGCTCATCATCATAAAATGATGACTACCAGACGCAAATACCGGTGTAACTTCAGAAAATATACGGAAAACATAGTATGTGCCTATAAAAAATGAGGGTTTCCCTCGGATCCCATCATCAGATCCTGATATGCTGGCAATGGGAACACCACGGAAGCATACCCTGTCGAATACAAAAAAAAAATTGAATATCGGTCCACAACTGACGGAGTGATTACTTTATTTTTTATGTATGTTACCTGATTAGGTAACATACATAAAAAAAAAAAAAAAAAATACATACAGTGGAACATAGAACCTCCTCCTTTTTGGAAGTCGGTTAAAAATACAAATTACTTATAATAGGTCTTTACCTATGAAATTGCCGTTTTGTATGCAATAAGTGAAAGTACTTATTTTTTCAAACTTTTTTATTTCTGTTATTCAAAGTAATCACCCATGCAATCGACGCATCTTTGCCAACGCATTGGCAGTTTATTGATGCCCTTCTTGTAAAAATCAGCTGGACGGGAGGCAACAAACTCTTCAAAGGCATTTTGTACTGCCTCTCGGGAATTGAAATTTTTACCCACTAAAATGTTGTCTAAATTTTGGAAAAAGTAATAGTCGGTAGGTGCAAGGTCTGGTGAGTATGGCGGATGAGGGAGAGCTTCCAACCCCAGCTCTGCAGCTGCTTGACGACAACGCGCGACCCCATACTGCGCAACAGACAGTCTCCAAGCTGCAAGAGCTGGGGTTGGAAGCTCTCCCTCGTCCGCCATACTCATCAGACCTTGCACCTACCGACTATTACTTTTTCCAAAATTTAGACAACTTTTTAGTGGGTAAAAATTTCAATTCCCGAGGCAGTATTTTTTCTTTTACCAATTAAAAAAAAGCACTTGCATGTAGACAAGTGTAAGGACGACGATACTAATCTGAGAATTAACACACAACACCGAGACTAATAACTGATTTATTTGAATATAAAGAAATATATAGGAAACTTATTATTAACATTTATTAATTAATATGTTATAATGCCACAATCTCGCAATTACAGCCTTTTATAGTCTTAGCCCCTCTCCTCGCCAATCACCATCCGCCAAGTCAAATCGGTTTCCTTCTGTTACACAAGTATTATGGATACTATGCAGAAGTTTTATGTATTAGTAATATATATGTATTAATCACAGTTGGGTAGAAGGTTTGTTAAAATAAAATACTCATACAAATAAAAATAATATTTTAATTCACTGCATACAAAAATTAAAATAACAATCGGGTAGAAGATATAAAAATTTAGTTAAAATATGTATTATTCAATCATTCATAAAATAAAAAAAAAAAAACATTTTATTTCACTGTATATAAATATAAATCATTACAATTATCCAAATCAAACAAAATTTCATTTTCTAAATGATGTGGTTTGCATCTGCTTAACCAATTCCCTAGTTCCTCACCCATGCGTAGATTATCTAAAGTGTCTGTCATACTTCGATTACTAAGTAAATATGTTCCTTTTTTTATATGTGTTTTGAAAAACTTCCATATTTGTTTGTGTTTCTCTGCATCAATAAAAAACTCTAATACATTTACTATTATAATATCTGAGCTTGCTACAAGATCACTTCTTTCCAATACATCAGAATGGACAACTTTAATTCGGTTAGAATCCATTGCATATTGTTCAATTATCCTTTCTTGTACATCACACCAATCTTTATTCATTTCTATTCCAACAATTGTGCTTGCATTGGAAAAATGATATGCCTGAAAAACAGAACAACATTAATTTGTGTTTAATGTTAATAATTTAATACAATATTTTAACAAAAAAAAACCGACTTCAAAAACGACACGGGAAGCACCAGCTTTCAAATAAAAAAAGAAACATTGAAATTGGTTGGCGTGATATTGAGTTATTGTCAATTTGTCGCACACATACTTAATTCAAATTGAAGACTTATATGGTTCTCTCATGGATGACATGTCCAAAATGGGACTACATGGGAAGCACCAGCTTTCAAATAAAAAAAGAATCATCAAAATCGGTTCACACAGTCGAAAGTTCTGATGTAACAAACAAAAAAAATATTAAAAAATACAGACAAATTGAGAACCTCCTCCTTTTTTGAAGTCGGTTAAAAAGAAACTAGGCCAGGGACAACTTAGGACAAAATTCTTTTAAACATAGATATATTGGAGTCTTCAAGATTTAGTGGGTATGTTTAATTTCTAGTGTGTTACTGGTTATTTAGGTTTGCATTTTAGTAGTAGTAGGCCTTATCGCCCGAAGGCAATCTCTTATGCTAGGGCCACATTACTGGGAAACGTCAATGATGATCATCGCGATAAATATTGCGTTAATTATTAAGTTAATTTTGTGCACAAAGACATGTAGTATGGCCGCTTCAACGCATTAATCTCAAGCGTACCGCCACTCGAATTATCGCCAAACGGGAAACTGCAATGTGAATGACGTTGTAAAATTATCGCAATAAGTCATGGCTACACCAACGTCAAACATTTATCATCGCGATAATTAACGGCGTTTCTCGTTAGTGTAGCCCCAGCATTACAGGCAATCATGTGTATATATTATATATTTAACTGTAAATTGAAAAAAAATAGCAGTAATGTGTAGACCTCTGCAACATACACACATTTAGGTCTTGGAAGACCACATTATAATGCTCTATGTTACTTCTAGATATTAATAGCTGACTACCACAACTTTGCAGTCAATTTTTTTTTTTGTATTACCCTATAATTTTTTCTGAAACGAAAGTAGTCTATATTACTTTATATATCATCAGATATCGGCAAGTGGAAATCTTATTGAAATGTGTTTAACCATTAGAGATTTTACCTTTTTTAACAGACTTCAAAAACGGAGGTTTTCAATTCACTAATTTTTATGTTTGTTACCTCATAACTTTGGACTGGGTGAACCGATTTTGACGATTATTTTTTTATTTGCTGGTGCTTCCTGTGTGGTCCCCTTTTTAATTTGGTCCACTTCTTTTTTTGTTAAAATTTGTGATTATTTTATGTAAGTACCATGTACACTTACATATGCGTTAAGTGAAAAGCTGTTAATTAAAAATTACAAACAGATACTTTAATTTTCTTTGTATCAATTGATCTTTAGAAAGGCAGTAAATAATTAAGATATAAATGAACACACTTAGACTTACTCCATAAAGCACAGCCCCAAGCCTAGAACCAACATCCAATATTTGTTTTTCTTCTAAATCACTCGGAAGAACAACCTTGAAAATGTATTGAAGTTGTTCTCTAGACATTGAGTGAGAAATATATATTAGATCCTGGAAATAGAGTAAAAGTAGTACCATTAATATTTGATAGGAGTACCCTCAGATTTTACATTCAATTTACATTCTCAATTTAAACTGATAAAAGAAGAGAAAGAAAATATATAACCTTCACATTGCGAGAATTACAATCTAAACAGTAACGCCTTTTAAACTTCCCATTTCTAACCATTTTCTCAACTTCATCTTCATCATAAAGAAATTCATCTATATGACAGGTATTTATTTTGTTGCAATCAGATTGATCGCTAACGGTTGGTGGCGTAATAGTTTCTGATGGAAATTCTGCCTCAAGAGGCACAATTTTTTTTATTGCATTTCCTATTTGAATTAATATTTTTTCAGAGCGTTGAAGTGACTTTTTGTTCTCCAAATCTGTAAAATAAAAAAAGAAAATAGTTTTAGACTGTTTAAATATCAAAGAAAATAGTTTTAGAACACTCAATGTTTTCATAATATATAATCTAACCTTCTTTATACGAAAGGCTGGTTATCCATTGCTCTATTGTATCCAGTTCAGCAACGTCTAATTCTGTAAACAATTCCAACAAACGGTATTTAGCAGTATGAATA
Organism: Diaphora mendica; assembly: GCA_949125395.1. Classification (NCBI taxonomy): domain Eukaryota; kingdom Metazoa; phylum Arthropoda; class Insecta; order Lepidoptera; family Erebidae; genus Diaphora; species Diaphora mendica. The sequence goes on along the minus strand of OX421324.1, from coordinate 15,556,834 downwards.
CCTTCTTCAGACATTTTTACAAATATTAGCTTCTTCTTTGTATAAAAATTAAAACTATAAAGTAGTTTAGAACTGCTAATTTTCGCACTTTTCAGTTGTCAGGCGTGTTTGGCGAATGAATGAGTATTATGAGAATAGCGAGGTGCGAGCTGGTGATGCCATTTTAATTAAAATCATCGCAAGCTAGCCAAACTAAACTACCGCCAAAAGTTCATCTGTAGTCTACTAAAACCTTAGAGCATATATATAGAGCATAGGGGGGGCATCTGAACGGGAGGAAAGCGTGATCGTATTAGAGAGAGACCACAGACGTATAAAGAGAAGAAGTACTTTTCTTTATACGTCTCTGAGAGAGACTGAGTTTATACCAAAACTTAGTAAACGGTTCAAACGGCTGTATTTTTCATTACAAAGACAAAATTATTATTTACAACATCACTTATCATTACATATCATATCATTTAGTGTGATTCAACAACAGCCTAAAAACTACTTTACTCAGCCTAGTCCACAGCTGTACATAGGGTCGTATCACTCGTATTCGTATCACGTATCACATGGGCGCTAGAAAAATTATTATCCAAAGTTTTCGTCTGTAGGTGATTTCAAAGTAATGTTTTTTGTTAGGCTATTGATTGCGTTGAAATTACAATTATTGGTCTTCGTGTGTTTTGTTAATATAGATTATTACAGAAAAATAGAATTACATTTTTTTACAATCAACTCTGTATCAGTCTTACAGCATACATATATGAAGGGAGCTCTGAACGAGCGGAAAGCGTGATAGGAGTAGAAAGAGAGAAGCTTCTGATTGGGTTGGTGTATTTCCCACCAAATCAGTCATCATCACAACACCCAATCAGTTATCATGATGTAGGTATGTTCTTACGTATCAGTATAAAAAATACACACAATATGTCCAATCCCTCCAAGTTAAACAAAAGTTTATTCGTAAATCGTCTCCTCTTCTCGACAAAACCATAAATTAAGCTTCAATTATGATTAAGGCCGAGGCCGCACTACGGCTAAACCGCCGCGGTTTTTAACCACCTGATTTTGTGACAAAAGGAAATCAATGGAAGCGGCCACACTGGCGGTTTTTTACCGTGACTTATTTTAAAACCGCGACTTGGTACAGAATGGCTAGCGGGAAAACCGCGACAACCTCGGGCGGTTCTGTCCAGTGTTGCCAGAAGGTTACTTTTGTAACGTTTCAGGTGATTTTTCATCTCTTGGTTACTTTTAGATTACACAAATAAGATTTTTTTTTAATACACTCCCCTATCTGCCTCTGCCAAAATTGGAATACTTGGTGTCGACATATCGAGCGAAGTCCAGTTCAGATAATTGCATTCTTGCAGATTCCTCCGTAGAGGCGTTACTGAATTGAGGGCCCTATACTCGTATTACGCCGCCATAAATCTGTAATGTCGTATTCTAAAGTTTTCGGATTTTCATAAAACTTTTAAGAAATTCTTAAATAATAAGCATTGACCTAGAGTTATGACTGCCATCTCAAAAATTTAGAAACCAGGACAACAAGCGTAAAATCCCCGGATATTTGCGGTCATAATCCGAACACTTTTATATATTTTTATTTTATTTAGTTGAAATAAAAAGAATACATAGTTCAATTAATCGAAATAGTTATTTTATTTATTTTCATAGGTATTCAGTTTAATTAAATTTAGTTATTTTTCATCGAAATCAGTGATAGAAAAGTAAAATCTCACAGTTGTGAAAATGCTTTTCAAACAGTAGTATACTTTTCACAACCTTTTTTTTAAACCAGACTAATTTGACAAAAATATATTTAAGTTGAAACTCGATATCATTCCAGTATTCAAGCTCTTAGTTTTTTAGTCTTATCTTCTTATTATATAAAAATCAATTGCTGTTCATTTGTCTCGCTAAAACTCGAGAACGGCTGGGCTGATTTGGCTGATTTTGATTTTGAAATGTTTGTCGTAGTCCAGGAAAGATTTAAACTGTAAAAAATTTAAAATAACTTGAAAATCCAAATCTCACGTGTACGAATTAGCGGGCACAGCTAGTAACAAATAAAAAATTATAGCAAAGTTTTCATCAGCAGTCATATTAAGTTTTTTTTGTGTTTTCATATTCTTTATTTAGAATATGTACTCTAAACATTCAATGGCAAGAAACTTTCTCTATTTCGATCATCAAAGTGGTTGCAAGTAGGTATCCTTCTGGTTTTAAAGACTGAATTATATTTTTTTCTAATGCTTTTATTTTTGAGTAAAGGATGTGCATAATTGAATGCATGAAAAACAGGTATGCCTCCGATTTAAAAAAAAATCAGATCAGGGGGCTTTTTTAAGCTTTTGAAATAATCCACATTCAGGACTCACTCGATAGCTGGAAACAGATTTCGCCAACGCGTCTTTGAATGATAGAGAAGCTGTTTATACTCAACCTCGGCTGTGTCAGAGAGTTCTTTAAGAACTTTTTAGACTGTAGCCTTTATTATTCCCAACTTTATTTGGAGTCGGCTTGTTTAAGTGGCAAAAACTTTTTTTTTTTGATGTTGTTGAATCGATACTACTTCTACTGGCAGTCAATAACATGCGTGGTGCAGTGCGTTATTGATAATGTGCGCAGAGCATCCCACACCAACTATTTTCGAATTCAGATTTTGTTTTAACTTATGGAATTATAAAACATTGTTGGTTCCATGGCGCTCTATTCCACCAAAGTTCGTATTACAATTATCTCCAGAAAATGCAACACATTTAGTTAAAAGATCATGCTGTTGAAGTTGCTTTATTATAAGCTCAGTAATTATCATTTCGATTTGGTTTTCTGGTGGTTTAAAAAGTTCAATCTAAAGGAGAGCTAGTTAACCGCTAGCGGGAAAAAATCGTAGTGCGGCCTCAGCCTAAGAGCCCATCAGAGCTTGTACTAGTTACCTGTATACTCTATGGTAAAAAATATTTAGGTTGATAAGAGCTGGTTGGTAGCACTCATTATTAGGGTAGCACCAGGTAGCATATATACATTGTACTCTGTGCTTTACATTGTACTCTGTGACCTGTGACTTTACGATTGACAGTTGCGAGTTGCGGTGACATTATCCGCGCTGTTGTCGCGTGTTATTGTTTTGTTTATTGGTATAGTGAAATTTCCTTAATTAATAAATATGTTTGATTTTAATATCCATTCAAGGCTACAAATAAATTTGTGAAACGCGCATTAAGCTCAGTTTCATTATTTGTATTTTTAATTGTTACTATTTAGTCTAGTTATTTTACCCTTTTAATTTTTTTATTATTTAAAATGGAAAGTTCTAAACAAAATAGTAAAACTATTGGAATATGGATGTCGGACAAAAAAAGCCAAAAACTAAATTGGAAAGAGTTAATAAGTGCTTGCGATTTACATGGATACAATCTCATAAAAGTTAGTTGTTTTTTGTTTATTTATCTGTTGTTAGTATTGAATTAAAAAAATGCAAATGTGTTTAGAGGTACTTAATAAATAGTTTATTAATAATTTATGAAAGGATTCAATACACCTTGTATTCATTTATTTATCATTTTAGTTGGATTTGGAGAAACCTTTAGAAGAACAAGGACAAATAGATGTTTTTCTTCACAAATTAACAGATATCATTGCTGCAGCTGACCAAGGAGATTTAAAGGTATTTTTTTTAATCCTAGAGACGTATTAAACTTAATTGCTTATTGATCTGAAATGACCACATTCAATATTTGACATCCACCACATGAGTCATTTAAGTATATGAAACATTCATACAGCATAAAATTACATCACCTTCATTTATATTGATTTATTTAACTATTCACTTTGCTTACTTTGCCTATTAATTTATAAAGTATTATCTTGATTAATGTTGATTAATTAATGGTTTTGTATTTCATATACTGTAACATTTGATTGCAATAGACTAATTTCATTATCCTTTTTTGTTTGTGTAGTTCTATGACTTTCAATATATCAATATGGAACAAATGCTGAATTGTGCGACGCTCTATAGAATGTGTGCACATATGTTTTTGTTTCTTATTACCTTATGTTTAAAAAAAAACAGATATTCATGTAAAACTGGTTTAACTAGCAGCTGACCCCAATTAATTTTGGAAATAATATAGGCTACAAAAATGATGATTACCTCAGTTGTTACATAATATTTGTTTTAAAGAGAACTTTTGTACACTTGATTGATAAGTTTATTTTAAAAACTAATTGAGGTCAAAGAGAATTCAACTAAGTCGTCACATTGTTTTATGAAGTATTGCCTTTGATATAGTCTATTACAGAAAATATTCATTAAGCACACATAAAATTAAGAAAACATATTGATAAAAACAATTTTAAAGATCCTATTAGGTAATTGAATCTGTCTCTTCATTTGAGAGTTATGAATATGGTATAAATTTGAATTTATGTATTCAATTAAAAACAAAAGGCACTATACTAATCATTCTGAAAAACTATGGATGGCTATTTATAGTGGAATAGAAAATACAAAATAAATATAGGTTAATAATTTCAATCTGGCTTGTTAGGAAGGCAGAATTCGAAGTTGGTAATTTATCCGTTCCAAGAACATATGCCCTGGGCCACACCGCAGCTTTTCGCTTCTTGAAACGCTTCAAGGGCACCTTTCATTAAATTAATTCCAATTTTGTTTTTGAGTGGGGCATTCGACCATTGTTGCTGTGTTTCGCTTTAGAATTTATTGTAGAGATGCTTTGACGACGCTTCGCTATTTGCTGTGTTGTTGAACATCACCAACGCCAATTCAAAAGTCTAAATTCAACTGCGTCAGGGATGCGCGACTTCATCGAGGTGTGCCATACCGCTGACTATAAGAGGAGAGTTTCGTATCATATTTTTAAGGGTCTGTTCTCGAACGTCAGGTAGGACTGGGATCTCCAAGAACTTACTCCAAGTCGGCGCGTTATCTTTTATGACAGTCACATAAATAAATATTGATTCTTCAACATACGGTATATTCTCACAAAGTTTTAACTCACGGATGAAAGTAGTGTTTATTGGTAATTGCTGCCTATCTGTTGCACTCATTAAATACAGGATAACTGCGCAGTATAAAAAAGCTGTAATTTCAATCCTTTATGTAAACAGTTTGACTTTGTTAGTTCGACACGTAATCGCCCCTAATGGAACTTTGTCTCAATTAAGCCTTCATTTACCCGTATTCAATACTAGCTTTTACACGCGGCTTCGCTCACGCAGACTTTCATCCCCTGATTTACTGCCTTATCGGTGGAATTTCAAAAATTCCTTTCTTAGTGCTGACTTACGTTATATAAAGAACCCACATGCAAAATTTCAGGATTCTAGCTTCAGCGGTTTGGGCTGTGCATTGATCTCTATATTTATGTATGTCAGTCAGTCAGTCAGTCACCTTACTCTTTTATATATATAGATTCTGATGTTAGTAAGGTCATAGGCGGTGAAAATATTATTATTTGAGGTCATAAGATAGACTTTTACATGGCGTGTTAAATTCTCTGAAAGAAGCATCAGAAATATTATAAAACTAGCTGTTGCCCGCGGCTCCGCCCGCGTTTATGTCGGTTATCGCGGTAAATAGTAACCTATATTATATGTTATTCTGATGTATAAGCTATATTACTGTAAAGTTTCATCCAAATCCGTTCAGTAGTTTTTGCGTGAAAGAGTAACAAACACACACATCCTTACAAACTTTCGCGTTTATAATATTAGTAGGATATTAGTAGGATCACCAGTGGTAATCCTACTAATTATTAGTAGATGAAAGGTAGATGTGGTAATTTACCACATCTACCTACGAATAAAATACAAATAAAAGTGGTGACAGTAGGTAATATTGATAACACTAGCACTAGATTTAAATTGAAAACTATTTTATAGCATTAGATAATAAAGGACCTTACCTTGACAAAGTCAACGAAATAGTTGCTAGCGGAATGGTTATATAATTTGCATTATAATTTAAAAAAAATGCATGTTTGTATATTCCAATACTATAGCTAATTAAGCATTTTCCTGTTAAATTGTTATTAATCGAAATATTTTCTAATTACATTTAATGTATAAAATGTTAATATCGCATTATATTTGTGAAGCACATTAATTCCATTTTATTTTTGCCGTGGCGTGACTTGTTGTAGTTGTGTTAGACGTAGACGACAAAGATTTTGGAAATTAATGATCGCGTTCATACTGACCTTTTTAAATAATTGGTTCTAAAAAAGACGAAGAAATTAATTATGTTAAACATATTTAGATGTATAATTACTTCGAGAAATTTTTATAAAAGTGACTTAAAGATTTTTTTCTTTGTACCTACATAAAAATGTGTAAAAAGAAACAATTCTTTACGTTATGTATTACTAGCTGACCCGGCAAACTTCGTTCAGCCTAACAGTCAATTATTGAGATGAGAGATCATGTTTTTTAAAGTATTTTTTTATTGCTGAATACTATATTTTTAACCGACTTCCAAAAGGAGGAAGTTCTGAATATTATCGGTATTTTTTTAATACTCATTATCCTATTCCGGCCGTAGACAAATCCAAAAACACAAAAATCATAAAAATTGGTCCAGCTATCCTTAAGCTTATTAGTAGTGTTAGTTACACGACTTTGTTTATTTTTATATATTGTATAATATGTGTGAGATATTCAATTCAGATTTCGATACTCTAAGTTACTTGACTGGTCAACTGTTAATATCTTTTAGTTTAATGAAATACCGTATGACGTCATTAAATGGAGTAATAGTACGTGAAATGCTGCAGCGAGTTCTCTCTGCTATGCTGGTATGAAAGAGGTCGTCTACTAATTGACAAAGCCTCTGCACTAATTAGCTTTGAATGTCTTATGATGTACGTTTACCTTGTCAAATTACTCTGTATTAAGTTTCATTTGTCTCTCGTCAATAATTACTGAGCGTGGTTTTCTTTACTTAAATAAATGAATACTTTAGAGTGAGCAGTTTTTATCACAGGTATTAAATAATCACCATCATCAACAAAGGCATTTAACAGTTCGCTACTGGACTTTCGCCTCTCGATAAAAAGGTCTTGGTTTTGGCCATCCACCTTTTTTTTTATGTATGGGTGTCCACAATGACTCTACTTTGCCTGATGGAAAGCATAAGTAGAATCCAAGAGTGGTGGTCACCATACTCATTGCGAATAATAATAATATTTTGGACATCTATAACACACAACGCTATCTAGTCCCAAGCTAAGCAGAGCTTGTGTTATGGATACAAAATATAAATACATGTATAAGTACTTTTTCTTTTGTAAATATGTACATAGCTACTTATTATACATAAAAGACACCCAAACCCCGAAACAAATGTTTGCAGATCATACAAACATTTGGTTCGGGAATCGAACCCGAGACCTCAAGCACATCAGTCACATACGCTACCACTACGCCACCGAGGCAGTTCATGCAATGCAACAATAGAGCATGGTGACCCACACCATGGCGGCCTAGCGATGCTTCTGCAACATTGGCCTCCGGTCTCGCACTCACCAACGAAACACGACAGCACGAATGCTGTCATTTAATGTTGATCTTCTGCGTCGAGCCGGCCCGGTCGTGCTGAAATCAGCGTGGCTCTACTACCTTGAAATATGCCATACCGTCGGACAGCCGGGATAGCATATGCCATATGGTTTGTTTTAAGTTAACCTGCTCTTTTTAGTGCTGTTGTCCTGCAGAGTTTGTTACCTTGGTCGGCTGTTACCCACGGGATGCATAGGGGTGGTGACACTCCGTATGCTTAATCCGTCATCACACGGAATAATCGACTATCATGAATATAAGCGTATAATATGTTACATTATAATGTATATTGTACTACTTTATTGTAATTGTCACTGTTTTCTCATCAGGCATCAGCAATCATTAATCGCGTCGAACAGTACTTGTCGAACCACCCAAACATTACAGTAATCGATCCATTGGATAACGTGAGAATTCTTTTGAATAGGTAAGTAACAGACTTTATATATTTATTGAGATGTTCGTACTTTTAAAGGTTAATAAAACAACTTCTAAAGAGATAAAACACACAAAGTTTGAAACATGTAAGTTTCTATTCAATTATCATACAAATAATATTCTCCTTCTACATTCTGCGACAATAATGGTAGGTCTGTAGGTACTACGTGGGCAGGTACTAACAGGGATCTGGTATTCTGGTCTGATTGTTTATAATCAGATATCATGTTGAAGCAAGGTGGTAAAATTATAATTTACTAGCTTTGCACCGCAGCGTTGCCCCCGGTTGTTGTACCTTGGATAATACCACGGGGCTCAGCTAGTATACATACCTATATGATAATTCTACTACTTAAATACCATTTGAAATCCTTCTGCCATAATTATTTTAACTTCAATAACATTGGACTTTCATACAAACTACCATCCCCCGTTTTAATCCCAGAATGGGGTGTATTTCCAAAGATACATTCAATTCATTTATTCAATAAAAGAATATAAGCTTACAGTTCATGCACCAAGACGCTTACATGTTATGTCAAAACAATCATTTTTTTAATAAACATTTACAATATAATAGAAATAAATAAAATACATTACAAGAACAAATAACTTAAATTTATAATACTCAAATATAAAAATTTCAAAAAAAAAAGTCAGTCTTTTCAATTATATGTCCATGATACATCAATAAATGTCACCATTGAAATATAATACAATTACATACAATAAGTTATTTAGGTATGTCATTACATTATTACAAAATACACCAGTCGTATCAAAAAATATGTCTATACATGGGCTAGCTTTTAAAAAATCATTTATTAGATTGATCCCTGTAACGGTGGGGCTATTACTGGTTTTTGTAATATGCCAAGAAGGCGGGTACGCGAGCAGTGGATGATGTCTACGACGACAACCACGCAAGTAATGGTCAGGCACGTAGAGATGAACAGACTCACGGACCGATGGATTGTCCACTTTATTGTTCAATAACAAATAGTAGTACATTATAAGCATATACTTCCGCCTGAGTTCCAGAGTATCCAAGCTAACCATTCCAGAAACAAAAATTGACGGATATAAAAACGGATAATATCCATACGTACGTCTTTGATTATTAATATGTCTAGATAGAGCATCGCGATACAAAAGAACAAAATTAAATGACACAACTTTTCGATATTTGTGTGCGTGACAGCTACGTCTTACACTCGCCTCATGTCATTCTAAATTTCCTAGTGTTAGTGCGTAAATGATACCAGTTGTTGAGTTTTTTTTGTGAAAATGGGGAAACAATTTTAATAGTGTTGAATAACTTTTCTATCTAGAAAACTATGCTAGGAAAACAAAATGTGATACAACCTAATAATATGTCTCGTGTTTTTTTATTATTTATTATTATTAGCAGTGGACTGTTAAAGGCTGTTGGTGATGATTAAAAATATGTCGTACTAGATATTAATTTTGGTCTGGTATTGTAAAAGCAGTACCTAACGATTTTTTAACCTTTCAAAATATGTAAGATATATAATTAGCCCATCTAATTGTCTTTTTGACCAACATTAAAAAAGAAGAAAGGTAAGAAAAAAAATGTTTACATTACTTTTTTAATGGACCGGTTTTTTTTTTTTGTGTTAGATTTAGGACATCTTCAAGATAGCTCAGTATTAATATCATGGGGATTAGACCTTGGGCTTTCAATTTGTTTTATTAGATTTACAATCTATTTTTTTTATCTGAATGAGATCTGACGAGTAGTTTTTAAGTTAAATTTTCTCAATTCTTATCTGTTGATAAGAACATTCGAAGAATACTTGTTTTGAAATCTTAAAAACTGGACTTGAAAAATGCATGACTGCACGGTTGGTCTAGTGGTTTAAGTTGTCGCCACGCCGCTTTCTATTAAGCCAGGTGTTGTGGGTTCAAATCCTAAATAGGACAACACTTTGTGTGATCCACAAATTGTAGTTCTGAGTCTGGGTGTTTTTTGTGATGTATATTCGTAATGCGGGAGTTATTTTTTTAAAACAGAGAGGAGTTCATATCTAGTAAGTATACCTAAAAACCCTTAAACGATGCCCATAGTGACATTTTACAAAAACGGTGCGGCGGCCATATTTGATTCAAATAATGACATGAAATTAATACTCAGCATACCTAAAAACACCTTACACGATATCCATAGTGACATTTTACAAAAATGGTGCGGCGGCCATATTGGATTAAAAAATGACAAGAAATTAATACTCAGTATACCTAAAAATCCCTTACACGATACCCATACCCGTAGTGACATTTTACAAAAATGGTGCTGCGGCCATAATTATTGGATTCAAAAAATGATATGAAATCTAGACTCGGTATACCTAAAAACCTCTTACACGATACCCATAGTGTCATTTTACAAAAATGATGCGGCGGCCATATTGAATTACAAAAATGATTTGAAATTCTTAGCGTATCTATTATCTACCATGAAGTATTTCATACAACACAACTCCGCCTACCACATTTTATGAGGGAGTTTTGACTTCATAAACTAGCAACACCCAAAATGGCGACTACAATAATTATTTATTTTAGAAATTATTTAATGGCTTTGTTTGCTGTAATAGATACATATCAATGGTACTTAACGATAATAGGTAACTTTCTTTGTTAATTTAGATCGTACTCTGTAATTTCTACACACTTATATCGCACAATTCGCCATTTTTATCAACACAAAAATGACAGCAACATGTGTGTATCCACTGACAGTGCATTTGGTACTAAACGCGGAAAAACATTTAGGCGTCAACAGTTAGAGCCTATTTTTTCGTGTGTTTTTACAGCTTTGACAGTCCATCTAGACATATTAATAATCTAAGACGTACGTTTGTATAGATACCTAGCAAATTTACGCTGGTTTTTTTCAAGCATCAGTATGTATAATTTTTCTTGTGGTGTCCAAATGGCTGCATTGTATTCTAGTTTACTACGCACGTATGCATTATATAGTAGTTTCATAACATGGACATTATTAAAATTTGCAGCAGCTCTCATTATAAACCCTAAACATTTGCTAGCCTCTTTGCTAACTTGCTTAATATGTTCGTGGAAGTTCAGTTTGCTGTCAATTGTTAGCCCAAGGTCACGTACTGTCGTGACACGTTGAAGAGGAGCACCCGAAACTTCATTAATCGCAGAGATCGGAGACCGAGATCGGCTAAAGGTTATTATTTTGCACTTGGAAGGGTTAAATAGTAATTTATTGTCTTGGCTCCATTCGACCACTGCATCAATGTCGTGTTGCAGTGCCACACAATCGTTGCTTTTAGTGATTGTTAAAACCAATTTGAGATCATCAGCGAACAGGAGACATTGCGCCTTAGAGAGTACACATGGCAAATCATTGATCATGATCAGAAATAGAGTAGGTCCCAAAGTACTGCCCTGGCTTACCCCCGATCGTGTGACATTATTGGTACACCTCCACACCATCTATAGAGCATACATTTTAAATTTCAAGTCTCTTTCTTCAAAAACATAGGACTTTCATACAAACTTCCAACCCCCGTTTTACCCCCTTAGGGGTGGAGTTTCGTAAAATCCGTTCTTAGCGTATGTCTAAACGCTATAAGGATAGGTAGATACCTACCTGCCAAATTTCAAGTTTATAGGTGTTATAGTTTCTGAGTTTTCGTGATTAATAAGTGAGTGGTATTTCGCTTTTATATATATATCAATTTAGCTGAATATCGAGTCATGCGATCAGAATGATTTCATCATCGTCATCAGCCTACTGCAGTCTAATGCTGGACATGGCAGAATGACTTAGAGGGCGGGAAAGAAAAAATAAACTATGAAATGTTTTAGTATTCTTACAAGGCCTTTTTTTATAAATTCTTGATATTAAAGTTGATTTATAAGGAGTGAGGAAAAGAAAAAGTGCCATGAAATGTTTTAGTATTTATATGTGACTCATACTGTTATTCTTGAAACTAAAAAAAATATAAACATGTAGGTTGATAAGCAGTGCTCAAATACGCCGTAATGTATCTAATAGTTGATTGTCAAGTTAAATCAGTTTCTCTATATTAAACGTAAACATGGTAATTACTGTAAAGAACTGGCATGAATAATAACGTGTGACGTTTTAATGTGCTGTCGTAAAGTCATTTGCTTTTAATGTTAATACGATAATATACCTCAATATTATAACGAATTAAATATTAAAAATTCTTATATGCATACACTTATATTTTTTAAGAGAACTGTTATATAAATTTATTTCAACCACTCTAATAAGGCGTCAAAAATGTGGATAAGGCGATTTAATTTATCAATTGTAGAAAAACACATTGAGTTATAATATAATAATTAGTCGAGCCGATAGCATGGGTTATAATTAAAAGAGATTCGTTAAAGTATTCAGCTCTCCTAGTATCTTATTTAAACACAGTTGGAATCGCTTTATTTCTTTGCTTATTATTTTTAATGTACTGCTTCGGCAAATATAACTGTTGCAAATCAAGGAGCACTTAATTTCTCAATTTTATTTCAAACAATGTACCTACTCTAAAATATATTTTGTATTTTATTTATCGAAGGCAAACGACAGCAACTGTAAATGTAAACAACATCCCGAAGTCCCTAACTACCATTCTTTCTCGAAGTATCAAAAGTTCTTTGCCTTTCATGTTTTTTCAATTCTGTTTAAGTATAACACTTTTGCTGATGTGGCAGAAAGTAAGGTAGGTATCATTAATGAAAGATTTTTTGTAGTCGTTTGTCTAATAATCTGACTATTTTTTTTGAGACGAGTTCAGCTCATTTTGATTGTGGTTTCTTAAACAAATTCTTCCATAAACACATTTTTTTATCATTTACGAGTGATAATTTTTCAATTTATTTAAAAACGAAACACCACTCATTTAGAACAAGAAGCCACGTGTATTAGAAATAACGTTATTCGATGCAACAGATAAGCATTACCTGTTGTTTGACATTATTTAAGTAAATTATAAATTGTACACATCATTTTAAACATGAAACCGGTTCTAATTAATATACATATTAGCTATTTTGTTGAACTATCGGATAATTTTTGGTAAAATTAGAATATACCTAAGTAGTAAGTATAAGCCTGAACCTAGCTATGGCCATATAGCGTTTTGCTTCGAAGCGGAAAAATACGAATTTGTTGGTTTTATATTAGGAGTTTTTTTATTTGTAGCAGAAGATTTAATGGTTTTATTAGAATGACGTAGGTACATATGTGTAAAGTACACTTTTTTGCACTGTAGTTACCTTTAGGACGGGAAACTGAAAAGTGTGACCAACCAAAGGTTCGGTTTCGGCGGTTCGGAAATTTGCAGATGCTCAAAGTATAAAAAACACATTACATCCGCCACATTGACATCAATATGGCGGGTGTACCTAACAATATTCCAACCAATATTTATGAATTACGAGTGAGCCAAGAAGTTCGCTGACCGAAGATTCGGTTTCGATTTCGGCCAGTTTTGGCCGTGGTTCCGAACCTTTGGCGCGGCCGAAGGTTCGGCTTTTTTTGGCCGAAACCGTAACCGAATCTTCAGTCAGCGAACTTCTTGGCTCACTTACTCGTAATTCAGATATAAAATGTTTGCGTTTTTCGATTACAGGTACTGTTACTACTCAATTCTACAAGATGAACCGTTATTTCACAAGCAGGGAATATTTACACCATCGTTTGCGGAGTTCACAACGAATAATATAGAAATTAATATAGAGATTATGAGACAGAGAGGTGTGAAATTTCCAATCATATGCAAGCCGACTATTGCTCATGGTTCTAAATCCGCTCACGATATGATTGTGATATTCAATGAAAAAGGTCTACACGTCTGTAAACCTCCTTGTGTGGTCCAAACCTTTGTCAACCATAATGCAGTACTTCACAAAGTTTTCTTAATAGGCGACAGGTGAGTGCACACGTATTATTTATTTAATGTCCCAGACTAATTCAAAGTCAGCGGTGATCTAAACACGCTTAGTAAGTATCTGAGTAGGTATTTGTATACCTTGTATAATTTCGTTTCTCATTATACGTATAAATAAAATTATGACTCATGAATGGGGATTATGATCTCTGTAGGGCCTGTGATCACAGCTTTCGAAACGATAGTCATATCAAAGTTATGTCTTACCTATTAACTGCATGAATTCCCGCTCATGACTAATAATTTATAGGTAGGTCACATCATGCGATTTGAGCATGTGCGTGAATATTTACCCGAAGAACATTTAAAATGAATAAAAAAATCCACTTTTTATAAGATTCAAACACAGTATATGAAAAAGAGTAGAAGCTGTTGTTAAAGGTAAAGAGGTGGAAGACCTTTCGTTTCGACCGGACTTCGACACAGAAAACCGGCGCGTTAGCAATTTTTTCGGTGGTTTTCATTGGTACTGTAGCCTGAACCTTCCCAACTCCTGAATATTTAGGAAGGGGGAATCAAAGGGCATCTCTGATTCAAAGTAACTGTTGACCATGCTCGATGATAGGTACTTACTTCAGGTGACTCTGGGTCACCCGACTAGGTTTTATAATTTTTTATTGATCACACATTCGTAGTGACGTCTTCACAGAATCTAGGATAACGACTCGTGAATTCCTGAAAGTCGATTAGGAAGTCTGGTAGTTAGATATTTAAATAACTAATAAAAAATAATTAATAAAACAAATATTTTTTTAGAAAATTTTAAAATACAAGACACTCATATAACGGGTTTCATTGGTCAGTTATGGTTATTTCAGTAGGTCAGTAAAGTTTATTTAGAACCCAATAACTTATAACCTAATTATATTTTCCTTTTGTTTTGCTAAATATTGATATTAAAACTTAAATGTATTTATATATAATTAGGCGTAACGTATTGTTCTGTCCTTGGCAAACCAAAGACAAGACTTAATTTGTCTTTTTAATATTTATAATTTAAAATATGTTGCTAACCTTGTGCATGAACCCATGTGCGTGTAAAACTAGTTATGAGCTAGGAAGTTGTCATTTAGTTTATGTAATTTATTTTAGTAAATTTTTGTTATTTTTTTCCTTATTATTATTATATTATTAATGAATAAAATTAGGTTAATTGCACACTGGTTGATAAATGAATGGGTAATCCACCAAAAAAATCATTATCATCATCTCAATTCTCAAGCCTTCTTCAACCAATTTGGTGTAGGCCTTTTTTTTACGTGTGGAAATCCCATCGGACCGTCACCCCACCGGGGTTTACGGCGGGGCGGTGTGTCGGACTCGAACCGACTAAAACCACACGGTGTGCCACTCTGCGCCTGTGAAGGGAGGAATCCGGGAACTGCAGTTATTAACACATCCGGACCCCTCCCAGCGCTTGCCCGCACTGAAGCGGGCACCGTCTGCTGTTAAACTCTCAATTTAGGCGACGTACGGCACATGCGTACGTCGCTCCCTCGCGGGTGGCCACTAGAGCGGATGGAGGGGAAAACCCGTCCCGATCATCCGCGCCCACACTCAGGGCGGCATGAGGCGCTGATAGGCGCGCCTCCGCCGCCCGGTTCGCCGGTGGCGGATTGGGTCCGAGTGGATGTCATCCTCCCGGGCCTTCTCCGCCACCTCCTTCCGCGAGATGACTTCTTCGCAGAAGGTTGCGACCGCGGTAAAACTGCTATCGCTACCGGCCATGGAGCGTATGACGGCCGGTAGCGAGAGATCTCCTCCGGTGACTGCAGTGAGGGCCCGACGCTGCGGCATCAAGCGGGGCAAACCGCCAGCGTGTGCTGGGCCGAGTCCTCACTGCAGTCGCAGTGGTGACAGGCGGGACTCAATTCCCTCCTGGCGACCGAGTGCAGGTACTTCCCGAAGCAACCGTGCCCGGAAAGGACCTGCGTCAGTCGGAAGAAAAGGGTCCCGTGCTGCCGCCCTGCCCACTCGCCGCCGCCGTGGAGGCTGGAGAGCCTCCACGGCGGCAAAGCCAGCACGTGGAGTCTCCAGCCGGAATGACCATCTAGCCATCGTGGCTCGACGGGCGGCTTCACGCCACTCGCGTACCTCTTCGTGCGGAGCGCGATAGCCATACGCCCGATATTCAGCCACCCGTCGATAAACTTCGGCAAGCACTTCCGCCTCCAAATCCCACGGGGGTGTTCTGGCCAGGGCGCACGCCACCTCGGTCGACACCGTGTGTTATCCGCGTATGGCTCTGACTGCCAATACCCTCTGAGGCCCGTGTACAGGAGTCGCGTTGCGATGCTGGCTCCACCCAAATTGGGCAAAAGTCGCCCAAGGGCGGAGGCAGCGTCGTCCAGCTTTGGACCAAGCTGTTGGAAGCTGTGCTCGTCGAAGAGCCACCTACCGTCGAGGATCAGGCCCAGATACCTCATCTGGGCCCGAACCGGTTCGAGAACCGAGTTGGCCTCTATGAAATGACAGGGCCTCCGTCTTGTCCTGGGCCACCCGTAGGCCCAGCGCCTCGATGCGCCCGACCACCAGAGAAACTCCCCTGGTGGCCAGGCACACCACCTCTTGGAAGTTCGCTCCCCGGGCCGTGACCAACGTGTCATCGGCGTAACAAATTACGCCCAGCCCGGGGGGCAGACGACTCCGAAGGACCCAGTCTTACCCCACGTTCCACAGGAGTGGTCCAAGGACAGACCCCTGCGGAACAATTTGGTGTAGGCCTTCTGCAACCCCCTCGACTTCTTTCTATTTTGGGCAGTTTGTATTCAATTTTAGCACGCCACCTTCTTTATGTCGTCCTTCCATCTCATCAGCGGTCTGCCAACTGGTCTTTTATAGTCCCACGGTCCATTCCATTCTAAGTGGTCTCTGCACCACGAATCAGACTTACGGGCTACGTGACCTGCCCATTGCCACTTCAGTTTAGCTACACGCTATACTATATCCGCAAATTTGCTATTTTGTAATATTCGCTTTAATGCAGGAGACATCGGTATTTATTCGACGAATCAGTCAACAACCCTATTCCTTTGGTTTTCTTACTTGGTCCTGTTTGATTTATTTCGAGTACCTTAAAACATGAATTTACCCATAAGGGTCAGAATAGAAAGGGATTTTACTCTATCTTCCTTTCTGTGCTAAGCGGTCAAAACCTGAAACTGTGTTTCCCTCCCATTATGATCCCGGGTCCTTTAAGCGGGGCGTGAAAAAGCATCTCACTAGGCCACCATAGTGTGGGTCACCAAATGACATTGTCTACGGTTCGCATTAAGGATGGTGACCACCACTCTTGGATTCTACTCATGCTTTCCATCAGGCAGAGTAAAGTAATTTTGGCAGCGAATACTTAAGTTTATATACTTAATACTATGTATAATTTACTCGCCTCTACCTTTATTTTTCCTTCTCTAAGGTGCAGACCCATTTTTTCTATCTCTTTTATTTTACCTTATTCATACAATATTCATGTTTTAACAAAGGAAAGAACGATTCTACCAAGAATAAGAATCTTTGCCACAAAATGTATATAAATGTATATCTATACTAATATTATAAAGCTGCAGAGTTTGTTTGTTTGAATGCGCTAATCTCAGGAACCACTGGTCCAATTTGAACAATTCTTTCAGTATTAGATAGCCCGTTTATCGAGAAAGGCTGTAGGCTATATATTATCACGCTAAGAGCAATAGAAGCGGAGCACCAATGAAGAATGTTTCAAAAACGGGGGAAAATTATCGCGCTACGGGCAATAGGAGACGCAAACGACGTTGCGTGGGTCAGCTAGTCTTGTTCTATATTTCCGACCAATCATTATTTTATTAGGATAGAACTGTAATATTGCAATAATTTAGGCTTTCACTAAGCATATCATATTTACTATTAAGATGACGTCATGACAATTTTGGTAACATGGAGTCTCCTGTTTTCATTTTATAATACGCGACAAAATAAAGCGTGAAAAAGCATCTCACTAGGCTGCCATAGTGTGGGTCGCCATACTGCGTTGTCTGCATTCGCAGTAAGTACGGTGGCTCCTACTCTTGGATTCTACTCAAGCTTTCAATCAGAGTTCACTTTGGCAGGCCTTCAAATACAAAAAAAATATTAGAAATATATACTTATACTAGCTGAACCCCGCGGTGTTTCCCGCGGTTATTGTCGTACTGCGAGTAACGCCGCAGGGCAAAGCTAGTTTAAAAAAAGTAGCCCAAGTTACTCCTTCTATAATCAGCTACATATCAGTGAAAGTCCCGTCAAAATCGGCTCAGCTGTTCCGGAGATTAGCCGTAACAAAACAGACAGCATTTAGTTAAAAGCGGTTATTTTAATATTACAAACAGACACTCCAATTTTATTTATTTGTATAGAGTATAGTATATATTTAGATAATATCGTTTCATATCGAATGTCGTTTCGAATTCTATCACCGTTCACTGTATTTTGCATTAAACTTTTTTTATCAACAGTGGTAAGTTGGTATGTAATATATATGTTAATAAAACATGATAAATAAATTTAAAATAAATACTATGAACCGAATTAACATTTTATTCAGATAAAATGTAACATATTCTTAGCTACGTATTTCTTTTGTTTTTATACTATTTGTTTATAATTTGTGCTAATAAAGTCATTTCTCTGATAAGCAAACCTTATTTATTGTACAAATTACTAAAAAGATAGTATTTGTGGCAATTCGTTTTTTTTATACAGTAGGTAGTTCAATATTATAGTTGAACATTGAAATAACGTAGGTACTTACTAAATTTCGTAGTTCTCGAAACAAAATCAGTCGAGTGTTATTTTTGCAGGTATCCTTTTAAGCCATGATGTGATATATGTTTTTTTTTATCTAAGTACACCATATTTCAGGTAAAAAAATACCAGGATTTAACCTACAGTATACATAAGCTAGCTTGCTTATGGAATAGGCGGGCAAACGAACAGACGTATCGCCTGATGGTAAGCGATTACCGCCGCCCATGGATACCTGCAACACCAGAAGCGTCACAAGTGCCTTGTCGGCCTTTTTGGGGAGGGGGTGGAGGTAGTGGTAGGGGGATTGGGTTATGGGCCGCCGGTATCCCCACTCACTCGGTGAAACACAGCGCAAGCACTTTTTCACACCGGTTTTCTGTGAGGCCGTGGTATCACTCCGGTCGAGCCGGCCCATTCATGCCGAAGCGTGGTTTTCCACGGTGAAAATTCTACACGGTCTATTTATCCGTCCGGATTAGCTTAGGATGGTTGGTATGCCGCCGTGGAGGCTCTCCAGCCGGTCATCCTCGAGTGGGCAGGGCGGCAGTACGGGACCCTTTCCTTCCGACTAACGCAGGTCCTTTCCGGGCACGGTTGCTTCGGGTAGTACCTGCACTCGGTCGCCAGGAGGGAATTGAGTCCCGCCTGCCACCACTGCGACTGCAGTGAGGACTCGGCCCAGCATACGCTGGCGATTTGCCCCGCATGGGCGTCGCAGCGTCGGGCCCTCACTGCAGTCATCGGAGGAGATCTCTCGCTACCGGCCATCATACGCTCCATGGCCGGTAGCGACAGCAGTTTTACCGCGGTCGCAACCTTCTGCGAAGATGTAATCTCGCAGAAGGAGGTGGCGGAGAATGCCCGCGAGGATAATATCCACTTGGACCCAATCCGCCACCGGCGAACCGGGCGGCGTAGGCGCGCCTATCAGCGCCTCATGCCGCCCTGAGTGTGGCCGCGGATGGTCGGGACGGGTTTTCCCCTCCATCCGCTCTAGTGTCCACCCGCGATGGGGCGACGTACGCGTGTGCCGTGCGTCGCCTAATTTGAGAGTCCATAAGGTGACGGTGCCCGCTTCAGTGCGGGCAAGC
The DNA here is from genome assembly GCA_949125395.1 of Diaphora mendica. Lineage (NCBI taxonomy): Eukaryota > Metazoa > Arthropoda > Insecta > Lepidoptera > Erebidae > Diaphora > Diaphora mendica. The sequence continues at coordinate 15,536,997 of OX421324.1, read as the reverse complement.
GCTGGGAGGGGTCCGGATGTGTTAATAACTGCAGTTCCCGGATTCCTCCCTTCACAGGCGCAGAGTGGCACACCGTGTGGTTTTAGTCGGTTCGAGTCCGACAAATAAAAGGATGGTTGGTATACTTAAGGGTTGTAATTTAGAGATTCAGAACAAGCTGCCAACGATTTCGTCGGACTGAGTAGAGTCACTTTGGCAGGCCTTCAAATACAAAAAAATAATTAGAAATATATACTTACATAACATAGTTTCGTATCGAATGTCGTTTCGAATTCTATCATCGTAACATTTTATTCAGATAAATGTAACATTTTCTTAGATACCTATTTATTTTGTTTTAATACTATTTCTTTGTAATTTGTGCTAATAAAGTCATTTCTCTGTTAAGTAAACCTTATTTATTGTACAAATTACTAAAAAGATAGTATTCGTTACAATTAGTTTTTTTTTATAAAGTAGGGAGGTTTAATTATAGTTGAAAAGTTAAATTACGGTATGAAAATTGAAGGTACTTATTAAGCTTCGTAGTTCTCGTGTCAAAATCAGTCGAGTGTTATTTTGCAGGTATCCTTTTAAGCCATGGGTATATGGTTCTTTTTATCTAAGTACACCATGTTTCAGGTAAAAAATACTAGGATTTAACCTTAGAGTATACATAAACATAACTTATGTATACTCTAAGGATTTAACATTTAAAGATAAAACATTTTGTAGAACTGATTAGAAGACACCAAAGGTCGATTTCTTCACTTATAAAAATATACCTAGACAAAAAGGTTTTTAATTTATAAAAGCAATAAAGCATTACGTTAGGTCACTCATTCTATTTATTACTCAAGTAGTACTTTCTGTGTCTGTATCTTACAGATTTTACAATTCAATGATTCAATCAATACAATTAAAAAGTTGTTATAGTTACAGCATGTCTATTTATTTGTCTGGATTAGCTTAGGACGGTTAGAATACTTAAGGGTTGTAATTTAGAGATTCAAAAATAGCTGCCAACGATTTCGTCGGCATCTTGTTCTGAATATCGTGTGTATATAAAATATATAAGAGTTTTTTTCTATTTTTATTGTAAAAATTTCAAATAATAGTTATTTGTTATACAAGAGTGCAAAGTTGCTTTTTAACCGCGTGCTCAATTTTGATGACCGAGCAAGCGAAGGATTCTAAAATTGAATAACAAGCGTAGCGAGTGATTCAAAAATTAGAATCCTGAGCGTCAGCAAGGGAATCTAAAGAGCACGAGGTGAAAAATCTTTGCACTCGAGTGCAACACGTAACTTTTCATTCCACCTCAGCGAGGAAACAACTAAATGCAAAAAAAGCATTAACAATCACAATATACTTTTATTTCAGTTTAGGTATTAATATTTATTAGGTACTACATTATGATAGGTAAGTATTACAGATTTATTTTTAAATTATTTAAAAAATACTTAGGTACTCGCTCAACCCCGCGGTGTTACCCGCGATTTTTGTCGTACCGCGAGTTACACCGCGGGACGACGCTAGTCTAAAAATAGTAGCCTAAGTTACTCCTTAGATTATCAGCTATCTGCCAGTGAAAGTCCCGTCAAAATCAGTCCAGCCGTTCCAGAGATTACCCGGAACAAACAGACAGACAGACCGACTGACAGACAGACAATGTAACAGAAATTATAAAAAAAAAAAATTTAGTACCTATATGTACCGAGTATACATACGCATTTCGTAAAAAGCCATTATTTTAATATTACAAACAGACATTTCAATTTCATTTATTTGTATGGATGTATAGATAAATTAAGAAAAATTGAAAGTTACGTTGTTATAGTTACTTAAGAAGAAAATGGTGCGGCCAGAGCAAATAAAAAAAAAACTACACCAAGAAGGTTCCGAGTCAAAATTTTTAACAAATTAAAAAATATTGTATGAATAATTCGTAGGTTTAATGATGTTTTGAATTTACAATCTTAGTGCACCCGAGCGATGTTCTAAATTCAATTTTACTTTATCCTCTAGCGAATAAAAACGGCTTTTGCACTCAGATATCGAAGGGCAAAAATACTCTTTACGAGCTGGTGGGATGAAAATCTAATTTTATGGACAATGGTACTCCTTGACTATAAGTACTCAGAATAAGGATGACGCTATTGCTGTTTTAATCTGCAAAGTAATTTCACTATTCGTGGCTATCTATAGGTATTTTAACATTTGTTCTTTTTGAAAGCCTGATGTATAAATTATAATTTATTAATTTAAAGAAATCTAAACCATATACTTACGTTCTATATACTTTGAAACTACTGTAAAATATGTAAAAATATTTTTGGTCTGACCCTGTGTATACATTTAAAAAATGTTCAATGTTATTTGCAATGTGCGTTCTTTATATTAACTGAATCAAGAGGCGAGTGGTTTTTGTTTACCTTTTATTAGTATTTGAGGTAAATGGTCACAAGTATCTGACTAACAGAGGCCACATTGGTATGACAAACTACAATTCGATAGAGGTCGGGAAATCAAGGGTATTTACTAACCACAAGCAACGATTTAATATGCGTACAAGGTCCTAACTTTATAGTGATTTATCTCTTTTATCGATGAATCATCACAAGGTAAACTGGTAGATTGTGTATTAAACTGGAGTTACGATATTTCTTCTTGAATATAAATCTTTAGATACATACATTTATTCGCAAAGGCAGGTGTAAAAGTCTGCATTTATGTCATGTGATAAAAAAAACCTTGTTCAATGTACAAGATTTGGGTGTTTTTCTTAAGAGTAGACTTAACTTAACTTCTAAAGTACTTATACGATTAGAGCTAAGCATCTATTATTTCTTACTATCAAATTACAATTAATCTTAAATTCATTATTAAGTAAGATCAACATTTTAATTTAACGATCTGCCTGATCTAGGTAAGACCTGTGTTTCAGGCAATTTCTGGTATTACAATTACTTTTTTACTATAAAAAATATATTTTTCTTAAAACATAGGTTATGACTAAGTGTACATGTTATACAATATTCTACTTTAAAATTGCTAAGATGTTTTCAGTGTCTGAATAGTTTAATGTACCTAAATATTCTGTTACCCTTTTTTGGTGATGTTATAATATAGACTATAAATTTTCTCAATCATCGTCATCTAATCACCATACTGAGTCGTTTGTCAATAAGCAAAAAACCTGCCTGTTAAAAAAATTCTCCAATTTGCTTGGTAACGTCTAAATTAATAATTAATTAATATAAAGCTTCTTCTAATTTCAGATATCATATCAGTGAAAGGCCTAGTCTCAAAAATTTCTACGCGTCAGAAGATTTAGAACCAATATTTTACAGTACAGGGGAGGTATGCAAAGCTGACAGTCAGTCCACATTATCTATTCTTGACCCACACGACAATGCGGATATCACAATGACATTAAATGAAGATAAAATTAAAACTATCATAAGAGCACTGAGAAAAAAGATTCGATTACTTTTGGCCGGCTTCGATGTCGTCATAGACAATATCACAGGTAGTCATGCAGTCATAGACATTAATGTTTATCCGGGTTATGACAGTTTCCCTAATTTCTTTGAACATTTCTTGGATTCCATTGACGAAGTAGTTAGTCGTAAAACTGACAAAGTATATACTAATGGAGAACACAATGGTATCCACGATGATAACTGTGGTTATAAAATGAATGGTTTAATAAATGTTGGACTGGATCCTGTAAAATACGGTGTAACCGGAATGAATATTAACTAATAAATATTTTTCTAATATTATCGTTATTAGTAAATACTTGCTAGATGAGTTAGTGTAGCTTGGACCATTAGTGTTGTTTTAAATGGCTAACGTATTTTTAATATATAAAAGTTTTATTGTATAAATACTGTTATCGGCAGGTTCTTAACGCAATATTAATATCTTATTAATGTTGTTTTTGATAAAATCTTTCTTCGGCGGCGGTCTTTAGATTTCAGCGTATCTAACATTCCTTTAGGTCATGTGTATTGTTGTAATATATAGGAATAGTAAAACAAAAATATAAAATGTGATATAAAATATTCCAAATTTACAAATTGTTCAAGTTTTTTTTGTGATTTGTTGACGCAGTAGGACCGAATGAGGTATTTAAGATATTGTTAATATGGCTTTCTTTGAAATTAACTCATTTGTATTTGATACAATATGTCATTTTCGACCAATACAGTATTTTTTTTAAACATATCCTTAAATTCTTTCTTGTATTAAGATTTTTATGTCGTCTGGACTTTACAAACTTATAAAGATCATAATATATTTAAATGTATTTAAAATTCATGTAACCATTAAGAACATTGTGACCGTATGTGGAACATTGTGGCGTCACGAGCCAATTAACATAAAACAAATTAAGAAAACCATTCATCGATCACAACGCATCGTAATTAACTGTAACTTAAAATATTTCATTAACAATTCAGTTATTTTGGGGTATTAGTATAACAAGGCTGATTATCACACTAGGCTTGGCATCATAGCATTGGCACATCTTTACATAAATAAAAAAAAAAAAACTTCAACAAGATCAAGCAATAATTACAAATTTTAACAAAAAAAAACCGACTTCAATCTGGACCAAATTTAAATGGGACTATTCGGGAAGCACCAGCTTTCAAATAAAAAAAGAATCATCAAAATCGGTTCACCCAGTCCAAAGTTATGAGGTAACAAACATAAAAAAAAAAATACCGTCGAATTGAGAACCTCCTCCTTTTTGAAGTCGGTTGAAAAGAACGCCTAAGCTTGGCACAAAGAATACCCAATCTTGACATAACCACTGTGCCTATTTAGTAAGTTTTTAGAGTAAAATCAAAGTTATCTTGCCTCGCATTTCAAGTAAATAGTCTAGTGGCCTAAAGATAAAGCATTGTAACATAATACGTTAGCCGTTTAATACAATAGGTACTTTAGTAATTATATTGTTATCATTTGTTTAATGTTATATGAAAAGTTATTTGTGGACTCCGCGCGTAATTTTATCATGCGCTTTAGGAGTACCTTTGTATTTATTAGCTAAGAATTCCATAGAAACGGTTGTTTTATTATGGATTAAGTTTTACAGAAATGTCTGTTAACTCCAGAGTTAGCCAAGTTGATATAACTACAAACATAAACGTTTTTAGAAAACTAATGAAATGTATGGGAGTGATATCATCTCAACGTTAGTCACGTGGTCAAAATAAGAATAGAAAGAACTTAGCAAAGTTGTCAATCGTTCATAGCGATAGAAAGGAATGAACCATAGACTAGAAGTTTTTTCTAACTACATTGTGGAACCCGTGACCGACTCATTCCTGTCAAATTGGGTACTAAATTATTGTTTTCTAAAATCGCTTACGACTAGGCTAGGCCTGCTAATATAACGTAGGTAAGTAACATAGGGATAGTTTCTTGGTGCAAGTTTAAATATGTCTTCTTAAAATAACTATTTAGTCGGCTAGAAAGGAACTTACTACAAGAATCTATCCGTTATAAAACCTATCATAGATGATAGGTTTATGATGATAAATGTTCCAACGCTATTAAGTCGTTAAAAATATTATGTAATCTCTGCAAGTCTCTATTTTTTATAGTAATGTGAGGTGATAAAGTAATTGAATTATCAATAATCAATTGAAAATCACTTACGAGCCATAAACTATTTGATAAACTGTTTTGTAGTTTTTAAGAAATATACAGTATGTTTATTTATTTTTTTGAGTCGAGTTGTCCACAACGGTTTTGCCAAATAATGAAAATGTGCGAGAATAGACAAGATTATCGTGGAAAATTCCATTGATAAATCAGTCCTGTTCTAAATAAAAATCTTTTAAAATACCAATACCATATTACAACCAAAAAACACGAGTAATGTTAATTATATAAAATTCCTTTTGATTCTTCTAACTTGATTAATTATGTATACGAGTACTATTTTTATTCCATTTATGTTATAGTTTAATGAAGGTTTCATGTTAAAATACAACCTTTTTATATGTATATTCGTGCTTTATTGTATGTATATACTGAATCAATTCAGGTTTTTGTATTTTAATATGCTAAAGGAGGAAGTATTTAATCTGATTATATAAAAAAACAACTAACAAAAATGAACAATCAAGGGTATTCGTTTTAACCGTACGAGATAAAGAGAGGTGTCAAGAAAAGTGTCAATACACATATACCGTATTGAATTTACCAAATATTCGTGGATTGCTAACGCAGTAGACCTTCTGAAAAACTTAAATTTTTGTCCAATCTTCTGTAAAACCAAAGTAGCCTTCACCATTTTTATTGGGAAGTGACCGCTGTATAGATTAAGTCAATCAGTTGTTTTCTATGGCAGCTATCAGCGCCATCTACCTAAACCATGTTGAACTATAGAGTTTTGTGTATTATCAATTCAACATTAATACGAACAAGAATCAGTTTTTATGTCTGTATTTAATTTTTTTACAAATTTATCGATTTATGACACTAGTGTGCCAAAAATTAACCCTAGATCTATATTTTTTTAACGGGACTAATCCCTCTCACACGATCACCACTGTAACTGCTAAAAATCAGTATAAGGCTCAGATAGTCCCAGAAAAAATTAAACTGTCTTGGAATCTCCAACGAAATCGTGTTTGTTGTTAGATTGTTTTCTTTTGAACCCTTCATAATTTTTAGTTTACAAGAGTAAACAAGGCCGCAACAGTAGCATTTTAGAGTTTATTTTTCATGAAAAAAGTATCAAATCATCCCAGAATAACAAAACTTATAAATATTTTTTAACTTTTTTTATGTATCGAGAGGTACTAGAAATTTATTAGTCTATGTTTTGTATTGAGGCGTCTATCGCGTAACATACATTAGATAAATACTTTTTGTGAGATAAAGTGACAAAATAGTGATATATGTAAACTACTGTTGTTTAAGAATTGTTTAGATTATGTATAAGTACATAATATACAACGAAAATATTAAACTAGTTCGCTATACGCCGTGTTAACAAATAGTGCCTGAAAAAAATATATCCTCAATATGTACCTATGTATCTAGCAATAAATATGTATTAATATAAAATATAAATGTATTATTAATCTAAGAGAGTAATAAGAAAAAATCGGGATTTTGTACAAACGCATTTGAGTTACTGCATTTCATTTAAAAAAATGTAAAAAAAAAAATTACATACCAAGAATGTGTCTCATGACTGGTTTCGATTACCGTCCCTAAAGATGACCATACAACTTAGGTAATACCTGACAGATTCGCCTGTACAGTTGAAATTTATAGGTAAACCAATTCGTGTACATTGCACAACTGTTTCTACTTAGCTCAAGCTTACCTGACAGGTGTAACTGTGAACCTGTCAGGTACACCCTACTATGTATGGCTAGCTTAAGTATTCAATTTCATTCCATTAAAAATTATTAATTAAATTAACAAGTATAGCTTTTTGGCAAGAATTAATTTTATGGATTTATTATAAATTAATGACCTTTGCTAGAATCTAGAACTATATTTATTACAGGTGTATTTAGCAGCTCAAACTTAAGTCATACAAAGTCGTATTAAATAATAAGGTTTTATGCAACTTTTGTAAAAGTATTTCTATTTAAATTAAACTATTTACATTGAACTGTATAATTTGTTATTTGCCATTGCGTGAAAAATAAAAATATTCTAAATAATGCGTGTGTAAAGAAATTTGTGCTTGTATTACCCACTCTATATTCCTAACATCATTATAATATACCTATGTGTATCTATCTAGCTATCTAGTGAACATAAAAAACAAGTAGTTATTATTGTAATAATTTTTCATATAGCAACACTGGCCGGTGGACCGGTGGTCTTTTTTCTGATACAAAAGTAATATTTTTTTGAGGGGGGAAATCTTCACACACACATTTTAGACTCGCACAGAAAAACAATCGCCTGTTTGAACACGACACACAACACTACGAACACGAACTCACACATAACAATTAAAACAAAACATATACCTATACAATTTTACACACACGTAAACTCATTCTGTGTCAAACAGTCAGTGTAATGTGTAGGCCCATTTGGCTTAAACTTTCACAGAGGAAACGCTTGCGTATGGCTACTCCCTACCGGGTAGCTTTATGATTTTTTTAGTTGAATTAGTCATATTTTTGGCAATTTGAGCAGGATCAGCTTTGCTACGTAAGTAAATGTGCCATCAACTATCGTTACAGCTTGCAGATAAAGTAAACGGGTTTTCCTGCTTTATAGCTGTCATAATGTTCTTCAAAGAATAATACCACTCGAACCAGGGTTTGTCTTGTAATATAAAAAGCGATGGTTTCGGATATCAACCCCAAGAAGCGAACCAATTTTCAAGCCATTAAAAATAGTATCAATGTGTTGTCTGTGTTAAATATGTAAATAAACGAAAAAGCAAGTGTAGGACCTGAATTAAATATGTAAGATGTGAATTAAAGAAAAGTATTTAATTTAGGTACTTTATCTCTTAGTAGCAAGAATTAAAGATCATTACAGCGCATCTAATCTCGGGCAACATAATATTGTTTTTTTATTTTATTTAAATAGTCATAAATACATTTATTATGAGGATCTAGTATTGATAATGTATGATACTTACATTTCCTTTCCGACTTAAGTTTATAAAAGTTGGCACGCGTCCTGAAGTTATTGTCACCTGAAAGCATATAAAACAATATTTTCTTAAGTTGTAAAGTCATATATATACTTATGACTACAATAGTAAATTTATCTATCAGTAGTGGCAAATATGTATATTTGTATTTTGTAGGCTATTCATGTTTGGTTGTTAAAAATATAACTCCTGAAACAGTTTGTAGCTGTTTAATTAGTCCATGAAATTAACCAAAGTAGGTATATTTTGTTCTTTAATATGTATCTATTTTACCAAAAGCATAGTGTAATAAATATAGATAGAGAGAATATATTATTATGAGGAAATAAGTAATGATTCCAATCGTAGGTTGGAAAAGAAATTAGCTCAGTGCTAAGTAATCTATTATTTTACCTCCTTAGGAGTGAAATTTCCTAAATCTTACCTAATACTGGTACTGGACCAAAAGAGAGTAGTTTCAGTGGGCCGAAACTGGGTACTACTAGTTCCATTGAGTATGAATTGAGTGCCGCTGCGCTCAGTAAGTCGAAGCTGGAATCTGCTGATCGCAGAGAGTCGTTAGGGTCAATTTATACTAGCGCAGAGTCGAAGCGCATCGAAGCGTCAAATTCTTTACAACTAAAGCGAAGCCGCACGAATGCGCTCGTATTCGCCAAAATAAGCGCGCACTCTTTTACGTGTAGTAATGGACATCAACAGCAGTGCTATTGAATCACTTGCCAGTTGACTCTCGTAGCTGAAACGTGTGTAAAATGGTTGACATTGATCTTGCGATGTTATTACTTATATCGGAAGTTGAAGAAGAAGAAAACGAAGAAAGCAGAATGAGAAAGCAGAATTATAGCGCGTAGGTTCGCTATAGTGGGCGCATGGAAACGCGAGAATGCGCGCGCACCAAGCAGCGTTGTTCACGCGCAGAAGCGCGAATTTCGAAGAATGCGTGAGTCGTTTTAAAATCTCAGAAGTAATGTGTGAGTTACGCTGTACAGTTAAGGTTGAATTTGTTATGTTCAGTTTTGGATAGACGCTTCGATGCGCTTCGACTCTGCGCTAGTATAAATTGACCCTTCGCGGTGCTGTTTTGAAATTCCCAGGGAGCGGTTACTATGTAGACACGAGAGAGATGCGCTTCTTAAGGTGCAGAGTGACAGCTCATAGGCACAGGCCTAGACAGTGTTGAGGTAGCCGCAAAGGTTAATCAGACTGGAGACTTGGTTACCGCTCATCGCTGTGGGAATAAACACAATAGTGGCGATAATGACACTGCTGGTCTGCTTCTTAGAGGCTGATTCCAGTCACGTCAGGGACATCACAGCGAAGGAAAAAGTGTCATATCCCTTCACCACAAAGGAAGAATCTCCCAACTAGGTGAGATGACGCCTGGTGGGCTGCGGCTTTATGGTTGGTGTTTGGAAGTTCTATGTTATGATTGCTAATCGGCCTGAGAACTTTTCATATCGTGACACAGGATGAGCAGTTACTGCGTAGTTCGGTGTGTCTTCGATAGGTGGCACGGAAGTAAATTTGTGTGTAGTTGTTTATGGAGGTCGGTGCCAGATGAAGAAACATTAGTCTGCGTATTAATATTTTTGTAAATGTACAAATATAGGTTACCGTTAACCTATATTGTACATTTACATGTAAATGAAAATGTTTCTCTTTGAGTAGCTTTGAGCCCATACAGATGCTTGATGCCAGATAAGGCATATAGATCCGTGGGAGAGCCACGCTTCGGCTTGCATGGGCCGGCTCGACCGGAGTGATACCACGGCCTCACAGAAAATCGGTGTGAAACAGCGCCTGCGCTGTATTTCACCGAGTAAGTGAGTGAGGATACCGGAGGCCCATACCCCAATCCCTCCCCCTATCCCTCTCCTCATCCCCCAAAGGCCGGCAACGAAATTGTGACGCCTCTGGTGCTGCAGGTGTCCATGGGCGGCGGTAATCGCTTACCATCAGGCGATACGTCTGCACGTTTGAATGTGTCACCATCCGAGAATTGAATACAAGCATTATTTGATAGTCAACGGTATATCTTGTGGGTTGATGCGGGTCTTTTAAATTTTAAATATTTTGGACATCTAGCACACAACGCCATCTAGTCCCAAGCTATATTTTTTTTGTAAATACATACTTATTATACATAGAAAACACCCAAACTCCGAAACAAATATTTGCAGGTAATACAAAGATTTGGTTCAACCCGGGAATCGAACCCGAGACCTCAAGCACAGCAGTCGCATACGTTATTAGTGCGCCAACGAGGCAGTCAAGTAGTCGGTCAGTTTGGGTCTCTGGTGCGGCGTTTGTTTATGTGCAAAGTACATTTCTTATTTTACCTACACTTCGAATTACAAATTATAATTAACAAATTATTCTGTAAATTTAAGATCTTTGTGGTCTTAATACTATTTCCATTGCGTATTCAGAAACTGCATCTGTGGCGCAGTGGTATGTATGCGACTGCCGTGTTTGAGGTCTCGGGTTCGATTCCCGGGTCGGACGCGATACGTGTATGCGTTGATTTTCAAACATTTCCACGAAGTCGTTCGTTGTGTGTTATGGACTGGTAAACATTGAGATTGGCATTAACAGGTGTTTTTTCACAAGTGGGAAAAATATGTTTATTTTTGACTGCCTCGGTGGCGTAGTGGTAGCGTATGCGACTGCCGTGTTTGAGGTCTCGGGTTCGATTCCCGGGTCGGACCAAATGTTTGTATGATCTGCAAATATTTGTTTCGGAGTTTGGGTGTTTTCTATGTATAATATTTATGTATTTACAAAAAAAGTATATATGTAATAATAATAATAATTCTTTATTTGGAATTAATAACAAATTTACATAAAAAAATTGTGACCGATGATACCTGCATATGTAATAAAACTGTGTCACAGGTATCAACGCCCTCTCCCGAAATACACACAAAATCCAAAAGTAACAGAACTAAAAAAAAAAATAATAACAAAAACATTCCGCTTGTAACACGGAAAAAAACAGTACGAAATAACATTCTTGAAAAAATTATATATAGTAAGAAATAAGTTTAAAGAAAAATGTGTGTGTATATGTGTGTGTTATGTATTCGTGCGTGTATGTGTGTGTGAGTGAGTTAAGTGTAGGTGTGAGTTTCAGATATTTATATGACTGTGTAATCAGATTAATTATTCACAAGTTCTTCGTACTCTTCATATCCCAGAGAATGGAGCCAATCGATTATTATTTGTTTACATCTATGTAGAACAAGAGGAAAAATATTCAATTTCAAGTTAATCTTAATGTACAATTTTGAGCTGATATGATAATAATGTCGACCAGCTACTGCTGTTCGGCGTTTCAAAATAGGACAGACTTTGTCAGATCTACGCTTTGAACTCGCGAAGGTAGGGTCGTAAGTTATTTCCTTGTGTTTGCGTAACGTGGTGTTTAATATAAAAAGTTGTCGCACACTAAGTACCTGGCAAAGTGAAAATAAAATTCAAGAGTGGGAAATCTGATCGGTTTCCGTATCATTGTCTTAAGGACGGCCCTTTGCGCTCTCTCTATTTTAATCATGTGAGATTTGACAGCTCCACCCCAGGATGTGATACAGTAGGAAAGAACTGATTGAACTAGTGCAAAGTACACAGACTTTAGCGAAACGGGATCAAGGATATTTTTTAAGATTTTAAAGACGTAAATTAGTTTTCTAGCTCGCGACGTGGACGATTCAGTTTGGCGTTTCCAAGATAGATTGCCGTCTATAAGAACACCAAGGTATTTAATATAAGATACACGTTCGATGAATGTGCAGGAGCAGGAATCTATTGGGAACGATGCAAAAGTAGGGCAGGAATGAGCACAAAGAGGGAGGTGTAGATGCTTGACTTGCAGCAAAAGTTATATAATTTGTTTTACTTAAGTTAAGTGTTAAGAGATTTGAATCCAGCCAGTGCATAACCCGTGTCAGTGCGAGCTCTGAGTTAAGCCTGGCTTCTTCCCAATTCTGACCAGAAACAATAAGAGCTGTATCATCAGTGTACGACAAAATTATACAATTTGAAAGCGACATTTTACACAAGTCGTTGATGTAAATTAAAAACAGGGTTGGCCCGAGGACACTACCCTGCGGAACTCCGAAATTCACGATATGTTCGCTACTAACAAAGGAATCTATTTGGACATACTGCGTTCGGCAAGTAAGGTAACTATGAAACATATCTAGGGCAATTCCTCTTATGCCACAACTTTCCAGCTTAGAGATCAAGATGGGAACAGAGACAGTGTCAAACGATTTTGAAAGTTCCAGAAAGATCCCGACAGTTCTCCGTTTCTGGACCAAATTTTTCACTAGTGTCCGTAAGTTTCAGAACTGCATCTTATGCATCCTAGTGGACAATCCTCTTCTAAAACCATATTGATTAGGGGCCAGAATATTATTTTCATGTAGAAATCGAAATAAAATTTTTTTCAAAGATTTTTGACAATGATGTAAGTACAGAGATGGGTCGGTAATTGGTGACACTGCCTCTGTCCCCTTTCTTAAATATTGGATGAACTATAGCTTTTTTTAAAACGTGGGGAAAAGTCCCCGCAGAGAGGCAGATATTAAAAACATATACCAGGCAAGGTGTAAGTATATGACAGGCTGATTTAAAAACTAAGGTAGGAATACCATCCCAGCCCACTGCGCAATTGTCCTTAAGACTAGAAATAGTTGCATGTATTTCCTCTGCAGATACCGGAAAGAGAGCCATAGAGTTTAGCGGAGAGTGATAGTGGGAAAAAATTGTATTTGTATATAGTGTATTTATATCAGTTGTCCAGTATCCATAACACAAGCTCTGCTTAGCTTGGGACTAGATGGCGTTGTGTGTAAGATGTCCGAAATATTTATTTATTTATTGTTGTGATAGGTGAACCGGTTTAAGATGTTTTATTTTATGTGCTGATGTAGAAACTGATTTAGGTATATTTTGTTATAGTTTCACATTATTTGCTTGTATTCCTGACTTTGTTTGTGTGATTTATTCGTGTACTGGAAAACATTATATATCAAACATACATTTACTATTTAGCCATTGCCTTAAATATGTCTATAATGACTTATAATAACATTGTAATGTACTATCAGAATTGTAGGAGACTTCGCACAAAACTCCATACATTATACATGAATATTGTATTAAGCTCGTATGACATCTTAATACTCACTGAGACATGGCTTATCGACACAAGCTATTTCGTAAGTTCAGGTGCGATAGAAATAGGCTGGCTACAGCAAAAAGTGATGGAGGGAATATCCTTGTTGCTGTCCGTCGAGAGCTGAAGCCCATTAGGATAAATACGCAGTTTAATCATGCCTCTATCGAGCAACTTGTTGTGCAGCTACCCGCGTCTGGAGCGAAAATATGTCATATACTTTGTACATACCACCCGCACCCCTGACGATATAATATATGATCAATATTTTGATATATTGCAGAATTTGGTAAATTATCACTCTGTTGATTCTTTTTTTATTGCAGGCGACTTTAATTCACCTGATATTCAACTCAAAATAGCGAAAGTTACACCAATATATAAATCAGGCGCAAAGACAGATCCTAGTAACTACAGGCCCGTGTCAGTGTTACCAATAATTTCGAAGATCTTTGAGCGTGCTATATATGAGCGTCTGAACAATTACTTGAATGAAATAGATTATCTCTTCAAACGCCAATACGGATTTCGCCCAAAATCAAACACCCTGTCTGCTACAATTGATATTATTTCCAAATTAAAGACACAAATCGATGAGAAAAAGCTAGGTCTAGGAATATTTATAGATTTAAAAAAGGCTTTTGATACCGTAAGTAATTCTCTCCTGCTAAAAAAACTAAAACATATTGGAATCATTGGTAATGCCTTAAAAATTTTCAAATCATATTTAAGAAACAGATCGCAGAGAGTAAAAATGGGGAAACATACAAGCACCACTCAGCCTATTACCTGCGGAATACCACAAGGCTCTATAATTGGACCGTTGCTATTTCTAATATATGTCAATGATATCAGTCAAATATCATTAAATGGGGAAATCAGTCTGTACGCTGATGATATCTGTATATTTTATTATGGATCAGACATTAATGAAATAGTTAAATTAGCTCAAAATGACCTGGAAAAGTTACACGAATGGTTTCAGTACAACTTACTTACAATTAATATCTAAAAAACAAGCTATGTAATATTTAAAGCAAAAAACAAACTATTACAAAACTACCCTAAACTATACATAAATAACATTCAACTGAAAGAATCGGCCGAGGAAAAGTACTTGGGACTAATATTGGACAGTGGCTTGACATGGAAATCGCACATAAACAATATAAGAACTAAGTTGTCGTCACTCTGCGGGCGCTTATACGGCGTATAAGCTAGTAAATTTTTTATTTCATTATGACTTTCTTACACCTACAAACAAAATTTACTCGGAAACCAAATTAATGAACCTAAAAAAACTATATTACTATAATACATGTATCCTAATTAGAAAGATTAAAGATAAAAAAATTCAAAGTCATCTCGAATTTAAAACAAATATAGAACAAGGTTTACGACCCCTACGTAATGCCAATAATATTTATCTAGTAAAACCGCGTACAAATTACGGTAAAAAAAAACATAACATTTGAAGGGGCACAAATGTTCAATAAACTGCCAAACGAAATTAAAATGACAGAAAGCTTTAATATTTTTTAGATAGGATCTAAATGCGGCCCTGGTAACGGTTACATATTTCTACCTACATCATACACTTTTATTATTCGTGTGAGTTTATTGTTGCCACAGAACACATATACTCCTAGCGGAGAAGAAGTACAACTTCATACAAAAAAAATGCTAACACGATAACATACTAGCGCTGCAGTTAATGCCACTGAAAACTTTCGTGGTGCTAATCAAGCGCGGCAAATTTAAACGTATTACACTAAATAATATATATAGGTATATACCGCAGGTATATTGTGATATTTTAATAAAAGGGTAGATTGTCAATCGACTTCATTTAACTAGTGGTTAAATTAGGTTATATTTATTATTTCTTTTAAAACAAAAAATAACACTCACCTAACCTTACAATGTCATTAAAACAAGGTTGTTAAATTGTAAGAAACGAAGTCGATTAAGAATCTACCGTGTTATTCTAATATCACTAGTAAAATTGTAATGTTATAGCTTTGACAATATACCTGCCACATTTTGTATGCATATTGACAAAATAAACAACTTGGAACCCTAATAAATAAAACGACATTTTAGACATGATATAATATTTTTCTTTTTTAATTATTTTTAAATATTTATTTACATAAACGGCCCATGCATTGACGGGAGAGGAAATCTGTGGAAAGTAAATGAGGGTTCTTCTTTCGAGGTAATGCCGCATTTTGCGCATTTAATGGTATTTCATCCCACCATAGTCACAAATTACAAGCACTTAAAGCGTCAATATCGCACTCAAAATGAATCTTTATACCGAATAAAACATCAGTTCGCACACACGTCCAAAAACACAAAAAGCGTCAATTTCGCACTGTCGTCTCTATCTCATAAAATATTACTGGCAGCTTATAGCACACACAGCACTAAACTTTAACAAACTAAAAAGAATAGGATATGCAGAAACTCCAGATTAAATAAACTTGAAAAATAAATAGCTGAACTTTTATGAGCTGTCAAAACAGACAAGTCGCCATCTTTAACAACATGAAACGTCATTTTACCAAAAAATATTCGATCTCTTTTTGTTGTATGGCGCTGTCTCAAGTTCCTAATAAGTCCGCCGTTGGCATTGGCTTACTAGAGAGCTGACCACCCCTGATTGTTGCTACCTTCCATATTCGATATTGTTTGTTGAGTAGTATTTTATCACTAGAATAATTGAGGAATAATATATATTATTTCAAAGACTAGAATGCAATTAAGCTTGCTTACTGTAATCATGAGCGTAAAACAGTATTAATTACTTTCGAATATAAAGTGTTAATTTGTTTGTGGGTCCTAATTGAGTGTGATGTCTTCTAGTATCAGATTATTATTATTTTTGGGACGTAGTGTGTGAAGGTCATCGAGATATTACGTATCTCGATGGTGAAGGTATAAGACATGATGATGTGGGTGTGTACTAATGCTTACTTATTACCTAACAGGTTTATAGCACGCATCACGAGTACTATATACCTATATTTAGGAAAAATATCATTAAGCTCACTACTATGTAAATATTGTTTTTTTGTTAAATGTTCTCATTAAGTGAAATTTGTTGTTAATTTCTTTTGAGAAAAATAAAAGTTATATAACCATATATTAACTGGCTAGTCCAGGGAAATTGTACCATTCCATGACCAAATTCATCAATAAGCTCCTCGGTGAGTCGCCATATATTGAATCTTCTCTCGTTAATTAATGGATCGCAATTCAACACGTTAAAAAACACTACGGACAGGATTCTTGATCTATTTATTTCTAATACTGACTGTGAAGCTGTAGCTTGTAATACATTACTAAATCCCGATAATCATCATCCCCCATTCTCTCTGATGACTTCATTGTCCTCTCGGTTTATACCTATGAAGCGTCTGCAGCACCTAAACATAACTACTATAAAGCCATTTATGCTCATATTAATGATGAAATTGCCAATATAGACTGGTGTAAAATACTTTGCTCCTGACCGCTGACAGAGCTGTCGGTGTATTTTATGATCTTTTCTATAGCGCGATAAGGAATCTAGTCTTGATCCAGACACATGGGTACCTCCTAAAGAATTCTCAAATGGAGCCGCCTGCATAGCCGATCTTTATTTCACTAACCACTATACATCTCTATACTAATATTATAAAGCTGAAGAGTTTGTTTGTTTGAACGCTATATAACGTCTCAGGAACCGCTGTTCCGATTTGAAAAATTATTTCAGTGTTGGATAGTACATTTATCGAGGAAGGCTATAGGCTATATATCATCATGCTAAGACCAATAGGAGCGGAGCATCAATGAATAATGTTTCAAAAACGGAGGAAAATTATCACGCTACGGGCAATAGGAGACGCAAACGGGGTAGCGTGGGTCTGCTAGTAAAGTAACAAAATACCTTGATACAACTAAGGCAGCTGGCCCAGATGGGATACTACCTTACTTCAGAATCAAAATCAAAATCTTTATTGCTAGCTAAGTGTAGGTACATTTGTGATCTTAGAATATAACTTGTCTCAACTTAGAACTTGACTAGACTTCTCTCAACAACTCACCTTTTACAGGCATTGCAAATTTGACTTCATTGTAAATACATCCGACAAAATTTTTAAAGCTCTGCACATTATCTACATATAAAAATTAATCGCCGAAATGTATGTACGCGCATAGCTTGCGATCGGCTGCACCAAATTTAATAATTATTTTTTTAAGTGTTCATTGTTGTTAGGACAAGGTTTGTGTACAAGAAAAATTAAAAGATAACGGGAAAAGTTTTTTTTTTTGTTCGCGACGGGAAGCTTTCTTATTCTTATTTAAAAAAGACAACTCCCGCACTAGGAATAAATCCTGGATCGCGGGGGACTTTACAAACATACATGAAACGGACACAAAGAACACCCAGACTCAGAACAACAATTTGTGGATCACACAAAGTGTTGTCCTACGTGGGATTTGAACCCACGACACTTGGCGAAGTAGGAAACGGCGGGGTGACCGTTAAACCACTAGGCCAAACGTGCAGTCGATAGTTTTATACGCAGATGCAAAGAGTAAACTTTCTGCCTCGCACAAAACTGTAAAATGAACTGTCGCCTGCAGTATTCCCGGACCAATACGACCTTCAAACCTTCAAGAAAAGAGCGTACTCCTTCTTAAAAGGCTGGCAACGCACTTATGACGCCTCTGGTGTTGCGGGTGTCTATGTGCGGCGGTAATCGCTTACCATTTCATAAAAAAATAAACTTAAAAATAAGTTACCAAAATTAATAGAATAAATTATGGGATATGATAATATCCTGATGGGTCCTTCGTGTTATACTCGTACCACTAGGCCAAACGTGCAGTAAAAGCTGAGACATATATGTAAATATGGCGGTATGAAGTTCGCAGGGTTAGCTAGTTTCTAATAAATGTTTGCATGAGGGCTCCTATCAGTTTAGAAGCAAGCATTCGTAACTCCTATATATAATATACAAGAGTGGTGACAGATGCGACTTAGAGAATTATCCACGAAGCAATTGCTTCGTGGAATTATAGCCCTATATCAATTCTCTTTACCCTGTCAAAACTATTTGAAAGGCTAATACATGACGCTATAGTGCGTCGTATATTAGCCTTTTTAAAAGTTTCCTCCTCACATCCATCAGATAATAATACCTGAACAATATGGTTTCGTCAAAAAACGTTCGGGCATGGGCCTCCGGTATCCTTACTTACTCGGTGAAACACAGCGTAGGCGCTGTTTCACACCGGTTTTCTGTAAGGCCGTGGTATCACTCCGGTCGAGCCGGCCCAAGCATGCCGTATGCAATACGGTCCAAAGTTTATGTTTGTATGTCAAACTTACACGATTTACACCAAGATATCAATTTCAAAGGTTTCCAATTTATGGCCATATGCCATATCAATTGAATTATACAAGCGATGTTAAATCATTCTTCTATTAAATTATTACTCGCAAAAGAGCACAGAAAACAATATAGTCAAGTAAAGCTTCGTCTCTGTTTAAATCCCACATAAGAGCACAATAACGGTCTTATTCGGTTAACGTTACCATAAAGGTGGTAATTGTTAATTCGACACAGTTCCGTACATAAATCACACCTACCTGCAGTGAGAGAAACGAATCTTTACAATTTATTACACATTATGCCAAGCTGCCTATTACACCATACTAAACTTGCGTACATAACAGGCACATCTAGGCCCCCCTTTCCGTCGTATTCTATACACAGGAAGCGATTTCAGATAGCAATTTCAATGTCATTAGCGTTCTAACAAGCTCCTACAGCTTAGAGAGAGTTCTAAATGGATTGTTTAAAAAGTAATACATTTAACGAACAATACAATTAAATCTGTTAAAGGCCATTTGTGGTCACCTTGTGTAATCTTCAAATTATAATTGTTACTTATGGGTACGACATATATTTAGTGACTTATCTTTAAACCTCCTTTCTAGATGTTCGACTGTTAATGTTGTCAACAAAATTACTTATAAATAAATAAATATTTCGGACTAGATGTCCGAACACACACGCAACGCAGCTAAGCAGAGCTCGTGTTTTGGGTACTAGACAACTGATAAATACATTATATACTTTTTTTGGAAAACACCCAAACTCCGAAACAAATATTTGCAGATCATACAAACATCCGACCCGGGAATCGAACCCGAGACCTCAAGCACAACAGTCGCATACGCTACCTCTGCCCCACCGAGGCAGTCAAGCAGTCAACTTGATCTAATCTATTTAACGTTTTATGACTGACACATCGAGCTATCAATCTATCTATCTTTGAGGTCATTGTTTTGTTAGTAAAGATCTATCATCAGTTTGTATGGAGATTGCGTCTATTAAAGGTCGTTAGCGAAAAATTGGTAGCTTGCAGCGTTGTTTTGAATTGCGATTCAGTCAGCTGTCGGCACATGCGGGCAAAGCACGCGCGTCGCGCGCGCATGTCTGTAGCTTTCGCCGCACTTTTCGCGCGCTACGAAATTATATCGAACGACTTCGTTTCTTTGCAGCTAAATATTTAAAATATAATATTTTGTTCAAAACGCGGGTGTTAATGTGTTGTTTGCCTCTGATGCAAGTGTCAATTATTGTGTATACTTTGTGTCTCCCTTATTGTTCAATCATATGTTATTGTGGTGCTAAACTCACAAGTCAAAGTGTAAATTAATTAATTCGTGCGTGTGCAATCGAAATGACAAATTAACGAATCTGTCAAAAGTGTTGTGTGGATAAACAGAAGTGTTTGGACGATAAACGTGTTTCTGTCAGGCGAAGGTGAGTCTACGGTATCGTGTTGTTGAATGGAGATAGTAAATGTGTATTTATGAACAAGTCTCTTTTGTCATATTTTATGGGGTCTAGAAATTGTAAGAAATATGTAGTTTATATTATAAAATACTAGCTGACACACGCTACGTCGTTTACGTCTCCTATTGCCCTTTCATTTGTTACAAAAAATGTGATAAATGAAGAACCGTTCGATCGATTTTGTGCAAACTTCACATAAACCATCTACTAAATAGTCCGAACAAAGCCTAAGCATTTGGTTTGGATAGGTGAGCCCGTTCTTGAGTTATAAAATTACAACGAAAAGTGGCATTGATTTTTATATATTGATAACTCAACTGTGCAGAGTTGTCAATCTGTATTCGCAATTGCCGCTTCACAAGAAAATAAATAACAGGATATCTACATCGTGAAGGATGCTTTATTGTTGACGGGAACATAAAGTTTTAGGTAAATAGATTTAAATCCAGATAAAACGTATAGTGCATAGTGCTCTACAATCAAAACGTAAGGACGGAGAGGAAGGCAGTGAATTGAAAATTGAATAAACTCATTAAAACATTTGAGAACAATGTACCGTGAGAACTGAAATAACTGTTGAAAATATGCAAAACAGAGCGTTAAAAACTTGTTAGTGCATGAAGCATGTACCTACTACTGTACCTACCTACTTACTTACATTAATTTGTATTTTGTATATCTTTATCTACAGTGCTAAAATATTTTCCTATCTTATGTGCGTCTGTGACGTGCCCATTGTAGAGACATCTGTTTTAGTTGAACGTCAAACGTACTTATTAGGTACTTCATTTCTATGTTAATAAGATAAGCTGCATAATATGTAGCAACTATTTGGTGCCACATATTATTAGGTCACCTCATCTTATTGAATGATAAAAGTAAATTATTATAAAAAAATAGGCCCCCCAAATAATATTTTATTGTGCGGAGATTGAAGATAACGATACGCTACTACAACGGAAAGCATATTTATAAGTGTGTGTATCTCTCGATGTAATCTACCAAGATATTTTCTTACAATCGTTAATAAATATAAATAAAATCGATCACCAGTTATTCAAAATTATCAATTTTTATAAAACCTACATAGCTACGACTATTTAAGAAACCAACAAAAAATCCACAACGTTAAATGAAAACATTAAATTAAATATTATCATTTTTATTATTATCTCCGCATTTTTGTCACTGTGGAGAAGCTGTTGACAGTTTCGGACATCATGGCCTTTCTTGTAGCAGAAGCGCTGGCCGAATATCTTGACATGCCAATATTAACGACATTATCCGTCGTGCTCTTGTTACCGCCGGCGTTCCAGCTGTACGCGAACCAAATGGTCTGGTACGGGACGATGGCAAGAGACCAGATGGTATGTCGTTACTGCCATGGAAGATGGGTAAGCCTTTGGTGTGGGACGCAACTTGCGTTGACACCCTCGCGCCATCTCATCTTCCAAGTACAGCTTTTTATGCCGGCGCTGCTGCTGCTTCTGCGGAAAGCCTCAAACGGCGTAAGTACCAAAATTTAATAGGTAATTACATTTTTGAACCGTTTGGGGTAGAGACGCTAGGTTCATGGGGTCCGAGTGCTCGCGCTATGTTTAAACAACTAGCCAAGCAACTGATTGACGCTTCTCGCGACCAGAAGGCCGGCCTTTTTCTAGCACAGAGAATCAGCATTGCCATTCAACGTGGTAATGCTGCCAGTCTTTTGGGAACGCTACCAGTAGGCGAAGATGTGGAGTTTTTTGACGCTTGTATGTAAATATTGTTATTTTTTTTATAAATTATGGTTATGTACATAGGTTTCTATATTATGTAATAAAGTATAGTACTTATATTATCATTTTTTTAAATAAGTTGATAGGTACTATGTCTGCCGTTTCCAAGAGTGTGGAATCGAGCAAACAAACTCATGGCGCACCCTTAAAACAACACCGCATTGGTAAAACATTAGACTTAATGGTATTACAGCACTGCTTTAGGATTAAGAAAATAAAAGAAATGGAAAATGAGCAACTTATCTCACTTCACTCTACAAAAATGCTCACTCAACAATTTTACTCATTTTTTTAATCATCCACAGTGCGTGATTCCAAAACATTTGGTATTTATAATCAATCATAAAATTTTCCAAAAACGTATCAGAGTGAGATGGCCGTGGCGGGAGAGGTAATGTCCAGCAATATGCTAATGATGATTATAATCCTGAATATGATCCACTACATAGTAATAGCCCTTATAAAATGCACGTGAAAAAAACGTGAATCATAAAATTCTGTAAAGTGTCCTTACACTTTACAGAATTTTATGATTCACGTTTTTAGACAGCGTTATTTCGATTTTCTGTTTTCCGATTTTTATAAACTGATGAAAACTTGGATTATTCCATTTTAAACCTGTTACAGACCATGAAATGAGTCACTTCAACAACTGTTTTTTCCATGACCTTGTCATCGATGGTACGTTTGTGCATCGAATTATCTCCGATGTCACGATCCGCAGTCCAGTGGCATTATTTGCTAGATGTCTAGAGTTATCGTGGAGTTCTAGAACGAATTTGGAATTGGTCACGCTCGAGTTCCCTCGACCTTCGACTACGTATCGTTGCAGAATCGAATCGTCTTGTGGTAACTGTAAAACTAGTTTGACTGTCGGCCGTTTCTCTAATAAGATCGGACGCGTTCCGCAGTCAATACTTTTTGTATACTTTTTCTTAAGCTATTGCGTATAGAAATGGGTAGCACGCTCTTATGTCGTTGGAGAATGGATTCAATCTTTCAAGCGCCATCCACGCTACATTACTTTTGATTACTTTTTATTTTGATTTGATATCCATACGTGATGTCGCTTGTAGACACGTGGCAGCTTAGTGAGACAAGAAATTGTTACATGTAAGGAAATGACTATCTATGGTCTTAATACTATTTAATTTCATCTTAATATTTAAGTTTTTTGTAATTCAAATTAATTTTCAATACAATTTTTAATGCCTTAAGCAACTTACAAAAAGAAATGAAATCCCACCAAAAACATTTTCATGTAAAATGTTGCCAAGACGACTGCATATGGCATACCCTGTGAAAAAAATATCAGATCTCATGTAGAGCCAAGGTTCTGAATCTACACGCCCTAACTCTACCAACCCTAACTTCATAAACTCTACATCTCAGTAAAAATGTATGGCTTGGCTGTTTCGTTACTTCAGAAACTAGATATTTGGCACAAAAGGCGCTCGTTTCCCCTTCGTGATCGTATGGTAGCGAAACGGCGAAGCCATACATTTTTATTTTTTACTGAGATCTTCCATCCAGAAAATCTACCAAACAATAACCTATTTAAATTATCAATGAATGGTTCAAAATCAATTTAAAACGTATTTAAGTTCTTGTATGTCTATATAATTGACTAGCAACCCGCCCCGGCTCCCCACGGGCTCTTTACGGAAAATATAATATAGACCACAGAACAGAGATTGTACTGTGATATAGACTATGTTACCCCGAGAAGATGTGCGTTACAGCGTTATATCTTAGCCAATATACTCAAAAAAATTACAAATTATATACGAAAATCTTCCTCAAGAATCACTCTATCTATTGGTAAAAACCGCATCAAAATCCGTGCAGTAGCTTCTGAGTTTATCGCGAACAGACAGACGCGACGGAGGACTTTGTTTTATGAAATGAGTTAGTGCGTAAATGCAGCTAAAATTAATATCGTTTATGCAGTAGCATATAAATAGCGCCTGCAAGTTACGGTTGGCTGTTATCGGAAAATAATATTAACTGTGTATACTAGCATACTTGAGTTGAATGACGACCGAGTAAAATAAATGTTTAGGAATGTACAATTAACAATAATACGTAGAATAATAATTATCTGTTTCCCCTTATGTGATAGGCTATTGGGATTCCACGTAGGGAAGGTTGAGTAGCACCCTTGTGGAGTTTCACAAGTTAATTAAAGTGTAACCTTATACAGAAACTATCCTAGGGGTCAACACACTCTGATGTTATTTTGTGGCCAATGCAAGTACTGCTAAGCACATACGAGTAATTCTGTCCGGCTATTAAAGTATGGAGTGCGATGAACCGATATCATTCAATATCGTTTGGCGGTTTCGTCGCATAAATTTGTCCCATTGCAAATGGTACGCATGAGAATTTTCTAATAAGCCACATGTTGGCCCGTTTAAATATGTACATTCTAGATATGGAATCCGGTTCTCATTATCTTGGGAAATTCAAAAACAAAGTAGTAAACTTTTCAGCTATCGGATTTATATTTTCGATTGGTTTTCTTTTGATTGAATAGGTAACGTATGTTCAAGGTTTTCTAATAATCACGTGTCTACTAGTACGTGTTTCCTAATAAGATGATAATTTATTGCGAATACAGGATTCGTTTAAAGTAAGTTTTTCCATAATTAAGTAAAATAATGATAGTATACAATATACATGGTGTGTTGTGGGCGTTTTATGGTGAGCTTAGAGGCGCCTCTTAGGTTGGTTCTTAAGTAAACTGTAGGTACTTACGGTTGACTAAATATTGACAATTCTCGTTGGTAGCGTCGTCACAAATAGTTTTGCGAAAAAAATACGAGTATTTGTCAGAGAGGTCTGTTAAATGTGATCGCAGATGTGCTCATCGAAGTACTTTATGTACGTAAAGTAAATACACTATTAATAGAGGTTTAGTTAAAGTTGTGAGCAATTCTAAGAGAATCAATATTGATAATAAAATGTCGTAAATAGTTTCGTTTCATCAACTAAAATGGTCCTTGTAAGGAAGTTTAGTGGATATTATACTGGTAATTTTAAATTAGTACCTAGATCTTGGATTTTATGTGGTGATCTTTGCTGCAAACTATACACATATAACTTATAAAGACTGTAAATTCATGCTATGACGAACGTAGGCATTTAAATAACTGCACCGATGGTAAAGAGCTTACTTACTCCTTCTTAAAAAGCCGGCAACGCACTTGTGACGCTGGTGTTGCCATGGGCGGCGGTAATTGCTTACCATCACGATACGCCTGCTTGTTTGCCCACTACTAAAAATGGTGTAGTAGTTTAAGCGTTCACCGATTTATATTGAGCTGAGTATTGTGGGTTCAGACCCCACATTAGACAACACTTTGTGTGATCCACAATTTGTTGTTCTGAGTTTGAGTGTTCTTTGAGTCCGTTTCAATATGTAAATTACACACATTCCTGCGGAATTATTCTTACTGTACTAAAACTATAGCTTGTTCTCTGTAACAATAGGGTACGAAACCGACGAAGTATTTTTCATATTTACAAATGCAATCTTTAATTATACTTATAATAAAAATGTAACAGGTCCAATTCTGTACATTAAATATATTTTGAACTTTTTTGTGGAGGGCTCCCTATAATCGATACTGAACCCAAAACTGTAATTTTTTTCATTTTTGTCTGTCTGTCCGTCTGTCTGTCTGTCTGTATCTTGGCCGCGCATCACGTCGAAACTACTGAACGGATTGAAATGAAACTTGGCATGATTTGAGTTCATACTACGAGGTAGGACATAGGATACTTTTTATCCCGAAATTCAGCACGGTATCCTGGAGAGAGGGGATGAAAGTCAAAATATGTACTTGGTTGTAATTCAATAACACATAGTCCGATTTCATTCATTCTTTTTTTGCTAGAAAGAAAACAAATAAAAGATAACGGGAAAAGTGTTTTTTTTTGTCCGCGACTGTACACTGCCTGTGGGAAGCTGAGACAGGTATGTAAATATGGCGGTACGAAGTTCGCCGGGTCAGCTAGTACATAATAAATATAAAAAATTACACCTAAAATGTACGAAAATGACAACTGTGCGATTGACACAGAGATCAAACTATATTTTTAAGACTGAAGATAGCTAGGCTATTTATTTTATCATATGGGCATATCTTTATCTAAACAATAAATACATTTTTTCGTGTAAGTAGATACATATTTTTGGTATGTACAACTGTGTTTGCACCCGTATGATATGTTAAAGACAACCGTGAAATAGCAACCATTGGATTATTGCTAGCAACATTGAAAGTCAAGGGCACGAACGTACAAATTGTGTATCTCGCTCATTTGACAGAAGACGAACAAGTGTGTGACCTTTGTCTTTGACGAACAAGTCTTGAGAGAAGTGGGTCTCAAAAACCCAATTACTGATTACAACATTACAAGACATACAATTTTATTGTTTTACTAGCTTTTTCCTTCGGTTTAGACATGAATGCATAACAGACCGACAGAGTTACTTTTGAATTCATAATATTAGTATGGATTACAACGTTTAGCTCTATCTCGGATCCATTTGATTTATGAAAAAAACTTTCTGTAACAAAACGTATTCTTTTGTATGAGACTAATATCTCTCACACGCCCAACACTGTAACTCCTATAGGTACACCAGGATCAACAGCAGTGAGTGACCCACGAACACATCGAGTTATGACACTCGGAAAGTCCCAGGAAAATTGCACTGTATTGGAACCCGCAACGAAATGAATCAGACGAAAACTGGAGGAGTTGGCAATATAATTGAAAAAACGTATTCATCAATTTCAAGTTAGTCGTAGCATAGTTTTTTTAAAACATGTATAAAAACTTGACTTAATGGGTATTATATATTTTTTAGCAATTCCCGTGTACATTTATCGTTCCGTGTGACCTATACCTATACCTACATACGGAAAATCATTAGTAAACCTAAACGTAGCTGACTAAAACATCACATTGAGAGCAAGAAAATTAATTTATTTGCCGCCATTATTTTATTTGATACACTTTCTTGGATATAATTTCTTATGCAGCTTTTATAAAGTCATCTAAACGGCTGAAGCTCAGATAATTATCAGTTCTTTGATTAAACAGAAGAAGTAATAGGAACTGTATTATCACATTATGTCTAACGGTGAAATAAACGTCCTAAATGTAATTACTATGCACATAAATTATTCTGCAAACTCGTGTTTACGTACACCGTATTCGACAGTATATCGTGCAGTTCTCAATATGGGATATAAAGTTCAGTATTTTGAAGGCAATTTTGAAACTCTGTAAGTGGCACAAAAGTTAGTTCTACGTTAAGCTTCTGTTTACGCTCGTAATGGCCTAATAAGTGTATTAATTGTCATCATTTGTGGAATTTAAAATCACGACATAATCATAGTTTGTAAAAATTATGGCCTAGGAAATCGTTTAATAAGAACTGTTGTTTGTACATAATACATAATTTAAGTAGGGATGTACCTACTACAAATACTTGTTGTTACGTGGATGATGAAATTCGAAGGCAAATAATGAATTCCTTAAAGAAATATTACTGTCCTAAATGTTCTACAGGGACTCTTCATAAGTTGCAACTTCTTAAAATCTCTAATCACAATAGTACTGGATGCGAGAAGCCGAGGATCGAACAAAGTGGCGTGCAATTGGAGAGGCCTATGATCAGTAATGGACTGCGATGGCTGATAATGAATCACTAGTTTGGGACATAATGAAACAAATGTGATTCTTAATAGATTGTGATGAATAATGCGTACTATCAGAGGATTCGCGTAGGACATCGACTATCTAAAATTCTTCTCACCCTAATACCTTTGTGGATTTTATTTTTTAAATCCTGTATCATCAACAACCCTCAGGTCTCAGGAGAGGGTTAAGGCCATACGTCCCCACGCTGACCGAGTGCGGGTTGGGGACTGGCAAGACAACGTTGTGGCTACGTAATCTCGCCGTTGGATGTAATGTTAAACAATGTAACTTATGTATTGAGGTATTTCATATCTACAGCCTATTAACAGGTATTCAAACTGCCTAATATTGGTCACATACTGGTTAGCTTTTAAACTGTTTACGACTTGTTTCACATGGTTTTTTTAAAGTTTTTTTTAGTTAGGTATATTAGGCTTGACTTCGGCTACTTTATAGTCACTCTGAATGTAACTAATTCTTGAAATAAAAAACACCTTGCCGTGTTAATATAAATTAATTACTGGATCACTGTATCACTAACATCTGCGAACGAATTAATTAAATCGAATTGAGATTATGTATGTTGTCAATTTTGCTTTGTTGACCGCAATCTTTTAATAAAAAATCTATGTGTTTCTTGTATAATAAAGATTACCTTAATCAATTTTTATATATTTTTTTTTTTAAAGACAACTCCCGCACTTGGAATAAATCCTGTGTCGCGGGGAACTTTACAAACATACATGAAACGGACACAAAGAACACCCAGACTCAGAACAACAATTTGTGGATCACACAAAGTGTTGTCCTACGTGGGATTTGAAACCACGACACTTGGCGAAGTAGGAAACGGCGTGGTGACCGTTAAACCACTAGGCCAAACGTGCAGTCAAAAAAAAATTAGTTAAAGGTAACGAAAAATAATAATAAGTTAAGAATAAAATTACCAGATAGTAATAAAAATTAGTAAATTGTAAATAAAATCTACTTTATGTCTATCAAGTCTATCAACTGATGTATATTAAATAGTCAGTTATTTTATATTAATTTTTTGACATTATTTTAACCGACTTTTATAACTAGAGGAGTTTGTATAAAATATATTTGCAAAGTCTATTAATGCATTGAAATGATGAATTTATTTCGTTAATTCAGTATGACGTTAACCACTAAACTAACTGAGATTAAAATACTATGTTGTAAACCATAAACATATCGTAAATACGTGTATAACACCATTATGTCAATTATTGTGCTCGTCTGTCTTGATGTTGTCTATCACAAGTTTCTCAACAATTTCAACGATGATATAGTCGTGTCTCTGTGGAACAGAACCATTATATCGATGTCCGTTTGTCAGTTCTGTGTATGTAAATCTACTTCACGAGAGTGCAATATCGTGTGTTTACGCCTGCGCTAGCGGGCAATTGAGAAATGTTTGAACAATATCTAGGTTTTGCGCCTGTAATGTTGTAGTTTTTATCTTGCTACTGTATGTACTTGTTTTGACATGGTTTAAAATAACCCGTGGATGTATAAAATTCATTCATAAAATGTATGACGGTGATAATATGTATGATTGCTCTAGGAATTTGGCATTTAGCAGGCTATTAGTAAGTAATAATTAAGCAAGAAGATGATATTGTAGGTATTAGAATTTTGCCAGGATAATATAAGCGTCGGTAATATTAAAATCAATTACACTGACTTTACCACTGCTTTCTAGCAATAGCTACTGCATGCATACGTTTTCATATTTAACGACTAAAAGAAAACCAGCTTCATTCAAAGTTTAATAGAGAATATATGAACTGCTATTAGTAGGTAATGTTTGAGCTTGGTTTCAATTAATTCTAGAAAATTATGGGCAAAAGTCACAAACAGGATCTTACAGTAAAGTTATTTTACTTATCGTAAAGTTTACACAACTCCTATTGGATCACTTTTATCAATATTTTAAAACCGCGACTTGGTAATGAATCTTGTGTGGTAGGTACTATGAGAAAAACTTTCTTTATTCTAACAGTTTTTCTTAATCCCGTCGATTTCAATGATCTTTCGCTGCTTTCCTCAATTTTCAATTGACTTAATTTCACTTCAGAATATAATTACATTTTTACATCAACCTTTAATAGTTAACTGTTGGATGGCCAGACGGGTTTGCAAAGGGTTTGTTTCGAGTGTTCCCTTTGCAGTGAAGTTTTCCTACACAGTTTGCTCCCTTAGTTGCCTCTACACGACACCTATGGGATAAATAAGGGTTGTGACACTCCGTATTTTTAATCCGTCACCAGTCACCATACATTAGAATAAATTCAATGTATGTAATTAAGGTTTAATTCGAATTCAATTTCCATTTTCCACCACTCGCAAATATATAAGGTTTCTGTAGTTTGAAAATTGACCGTAGGTACTGAGATTGAAAGAAATTGAACAGTCAATTTCTTCTTGACATTGCTTGTGCCCAATTAGTATAACTTTAATGTGCCAGTTTCAAAGTTCAAAAATAGTATTGGTATGTAGTGGCCAATTAGCCTAGTTTTGATGTGCCTATTTTAAAGCTAAAAACCTATAACATGCATATTAAAACACAGAAAATGTTTGATATTGAAATTTCAAAACTTTCAGAAATATACAGACTAGTCTAAAGTGGATGATGTATCATAGAAATTGTTTCAAATACCATCGTTACCAATTTAGAGTTGTGAACGTTCGTTAACGTGAATGACGACTTTGGCGAAAACAATTGCCTTATCACTTAAAAAAAATTAAATTGTTGTGCAAATGTTACGAAACAAAGACTCTTCGTAATATTCAATCATAAGAACAGATTAATGTTCTCCAGCCCGATATCACAACCTTCTTGTCCTTGTAAATGTGTATCTAAAGTACCTGTTTATGTTTCCTCCAAAGGGAACCATCTAAGCGCTGAATGCTGCGTGTAACGATAAGCATCGTGTAGTATATCTACTGTTTATAATGATACGCGTAAAGCCAGAACCTCGATACTCTCGGCTAGGAACAAGATTTCTGCCAAGTAAGTAATCCTTAGTAATTTATTCGAGACATCCCTTGGCAATTATGCCATAATATTAAGCTCTGTTGTAGGGTTCCGTGAGATCAAAGTTAGAAAGCTGCAATATTATTTTACAACCCCTATAATGTAGTTGAATATAATTTACATATTGTCGTATTATGTACCGGTATTGAATATTCATTTATATTGTGCGTTTCTATGTGTTAATAAGGTTCAAGTTAAAGTCTAGCTAACTGAAATGGGTATCGCTGAACTTTTTTATTTTGCACAAGTTTGTAAGTAAATTTTAAATAGGAAGTTCTTTATTTGATCCTCAGTATTGTGTTTGTAGTATGGATCGTTACCTTTACCAGTCCACAGCTGAACAAGTACATTACATTTTCAAGTACATTATAGGGCCTAAGCCTCCTTTCTACGCAGTTTTCCTTTTCTTTGTAGTTTTCTCTCGGCTGTATTATGAAAATTACTGTTTTACTAACGTTTTTCAAGGAAGGATTTAGTCTCAGAATACAAACTATTAATTTCATTGTAGTAATAAATAATAGGTACAAGCTTTGCACAAATCTTATCGAGATATACATAGGTAAATACATTTTCGAAAATGAGTTCTGTAATTTAATAATATTCTAATAACGTTGAAAAATCCACTTGAACATTGTTGCGTCTCACACTTGATCATTTTCCCTTAATAGAGCACATACATCGTGGTTGAGCGCTCACCGCCGACTGTTTTTCTCTATTTGCCCGTCGATGGTAACACTCAGAAAAAGACTAGAGGGAACGCACCTGCCGTGTCAGTGCCTGCGCCACAGAATAATTTTACGCTTAATGAATGCCCGATCATCGCAACCAATTATTTACTACTACTGGTCTGATGTAATGACCATTTATTTGTGTTACAAGTTTTAAGTTACTTCTGTAATTTATACGAACATGTTAATGTTTTTTTAATCCGCTCCCGGAGTAAACGAATACCAGTGTATTGAAATTACCTACCTTAGTACTATGAAATGGATATTAAAATCTTATAAACAGTTTGTCCTGTTTACATAGGTCGAATTCTACAACGCTAGACCTGATGGCAGTGGGCGAGATGAACACTTTAATGACTGCCTTCGTGGAGGTCTAAATAAATGATATTTTGATACTTTTACTGCCTTCCGAAGCTTATATTGCCTTTATAGTGAAGAGCAGGCACTATGAGTATGATCTCAATACTAAGATATTTGTAAAGGCGTAAATTCATACACCCAGAATTTGTTAACTCATCGTATTCAATGATTAGCTATTATTTTGAAGTAACAAAGTTTTTGTTTGTCTTTAGTATACAAGGCTTGCGCCTTAGACGTTATTGCTAACGTTGTAAATATGTATAATACATATGATTTATTTCTAAGAAGAAGCATAAAAAAAGTTTAAACGGACTGTAAACGTGTTCATTTCAGTTTTTTTTCTCCCGAGTTTTAAAGCTTTCTCTGGTGGTATTTTTTTATGGAATAGGGAGCAAACGAGCAGACGTATTACCTAATGGTAAGTGATTACCGCCGCCCATGGACACTTGCAACACCAGAGGCGTCACAAGTGCGTTGCCGGCCTTTGAGGGATGGGGAGGGGGATGGGGGGGAGTTTAAACAGGTTTACAAGATTTATTTACATCAGAAGTGTTTGCTAGTGAGCTATAAATGGAGCACATAAAAGCCTGTTAAAACATAATATTTCTGTTAATAACGTATCATCTATACTTGTATTAAAATCGTAAGACAGCAATGTCTGCACGTTAAAGATACTGAAGTAAAACTAATGAAACTAAAACTAAAGGTCTTTAGTAACATAACAACAGGTTTTAGAATTTTTGTCTGCTTGTCTGTAGGATTGTGCTAATCTGACTGCACGTTTGGCCTAGTGGTTTAACGGTCACCACGCCGTTTCCTACTTCGCCAAGTGTCGTGGGTTCAAATCCCACGTAGGACAACACTTTGTGTGATCCACAAATTGTTGTTCTGAGTCTGGGTGTTCTTTGTGTCCGTTTCATGTATGTTTGTAAAGTCCCCCGCGACACAGGATTTATTCCTAGTGCGGGAGTTGTCTTTTAAAAAAAAAAAAAAATAATTATCTTAGAAAGTGTCTTAACGGATTTGGATGCATTTTTAGGGTTCCGTGCCAAAGACAAAAAACGGAACGGATATGACGAATCTATGTATAAGGATACATAGATTCGTCATATCTGTCTGTCTGTCCGTCCGTATGTCACAGCCACTTTTTTCCGAAACTATAAGAACTATACTGTTGAAACTTGGTAAGTAGATGTATTCTGTGAACCGCATTAAGATTTTCACACAAAAATTAAAAAAAACAACAAATTTTGAGGTCCCCATACTTAGAACTCAAATTCTAAAAAAAATTTTTCATGAAACCCATTCGTGTACTTCGAAAATGATATTGAGGTTTCTAATATCATTTTTTTCTTAACTGAATAGTTTGCGCGAGAGACACTTCCAAAGTGGTAAAATGTGTGTCCCCCCCCCACTGTAACTTCTAAAATAAGAGAATGATAAAATTTTAAAAAAATATATGATGTACATTATCATGCAAACTTCCACCAAAAATTGGTTTGAACGAGATCTAGTAAGTAGTTTTTTTTAATACGTCATAAATCGTAAACCGCAAAAATATACACTATTATTAAAATATTGATAAAAGTTACAATGAACTACAAGAACTTTTATATTATGTTACTTGCTGCTTCGGAACCCTTCATGGACGAGTCCGACTCGCACTTGGCTGCTTTTGTAAAATTTAGTGTATGTTTTATTTTAATCGGTTGACAAATAAATAAAATAAATCAGTTTAAAGAATCATCGCAATCAAAGATAGTTAATTAATAAATATAAAAATGTATTTCATAGAGTTATCATTTTTTTAAACACGTACAAACTACTACATTACGAATACGATTCAGATTTGTAGTTAAAATTATAACATTAGATATAAATAGGCTGGGAAAGTGTAGATACGAGTCATGGATACCAGCGCGTTATGTGAGAGCACTCACCTTTTACCCAGTTACCTAGCTACTCGTATTTCACGTATTGTAGTACAGAGTACGGAGGCGTAGCGGCGGAACTGCTGATACCCACGTCTCGGCAAACGTGCAACCTTTTTAACTCCCAGCGGGACAGATATGGGATTTTGTCAGAAGAGTTTTTGTTGTCTTCGAACAAGCAAAGAGTGCCTGTAATAGTTTTTGGTTAAGGCCTCTAGGGTTTATTGAGATTTAAATTATAAGTTGTTTTTACAAACAATGATTATTAAAGTGAATTCCATGGATCTATAATGAATGTCTGATGCTTAACTTCTAAGGCGATGTACTCAGAATCATAATATATATAATATGTACAAACTTGTAGGTTTACAAAGCTAACCTAGGCACCCAACAGAGCTAAGTGATGTGTGATGTGATGTCTGTTGGGAAGGTGAAGGTACGGCACTTGAACTGAAACGTTTCAGTAGTTGTATAAGTACGTATTTATTTATTTATGAACTTTTTATTTCTTCTTGCTACTGTGTGATATGAGAGATGAGATGAAAATGCACTAGAGAAACTTTTGTGTGCAAAAAAAAAATACAATTATCAAGAAAATATTTTATTCAATGTATTCATACTGATTATTAGGTCATATTTCTACAAGAATTAGATATTCCTTCGATCTAATATAATATTAGTTTGTTAAGCTTTTCAGTGGCAGTGTCTATAGAGAGTTCGAGACTGAATTACAAAAAAAAACATCAATAATAAAGATACAGTGGTTTTATTATATTAGTTTTACTAATTGTGAAATTAGCATATCCACAGAGAATTATTATCGTGTTCGACACGCAATGCTTTTAACTAAAAAACACACATATAAGCAATGACCCATGAACACGCACGAACGTATAGATGCTATTTAATTTACATACTAGCTTACGTACGTATCTTGGCTCTATGTTGACTTTCGCGACAAAAAATGATTATGTCAATATCCATAAATATGGAATGAAATCGTAACTACCCGGTAGATCGATTGTGATGTACACAATGTTAGTTGGAAAACCTTTGATATAACAATAATTTAGCTCCCTATAAAACACAGATGTGTAACCTGGCCGTGTATTTTTAAGAAACTTTGAGGCACTGTAGTTTAAAATCATGTACTTTAATTGTGATCTTTTTTACTTCAAAAGTGATTTAATATACAATTAGTATTTATAGGAATGAATCGAGAACGTCAGTTCATAACTTTACAAAAAGCGCCATTTATTAATACACGCACATATTTAATGCGTAGAACGTGGTAATTCTTTAACAAAAGAGACACTTGCAAAATTATTTATAAAAATTTATAAACGGTTTATGATTGAAACAGCATGATATCAATTATCTTTAATAGTTTAAACCAATTTGGACAACGTTTTATTGCTTTTATATAAATAGTAGTTGATCTTTGACCCAACTGTAACCGATAATGTCCATATAATGAATGTAAATAAAATTCAATTCAATTAATTCAATTCTCCACCAAAAAGTTTCGTAATAAGATTCTTTTAACATAGCAGAACTCTTAAGATTCGTCGCTTCGTCTCAGCACAGAGTTAATGTCTGCCTTTACAGAGTGAAAGTATACGCCCGCTACGGCTATGTGATACCATCTAGTCTTATTAATGTCCTCACGCTCCATCTAATGAGCATCGCGACACATCGCGCTTGCCACGAAACGCCCATTGTTGCACTTTGACTCGCTTGAGTGTTTAATTACTTGCCTCGATGACCCCTGGCGGAGTCGATATTGTTGTGCTTTTTCACATCACATCAACATCAGCTTTTGTCATTCCACTGCTAATACCACGCTGGCCAGACGTGTTGGTATAGTGTTCGTTTCAAGTATTCCTTGTCTTTGCAGTGATGTTTTCCTGCATATTTTGCTCACTTAGTCGTCTCTTATGACAGCCTCGGGATGAATAGTTGTGGTAACGCTCCGTATTAATCTTATGTTTTGTAAATGTATCGAGATTATCATGACTATCAGTTGAGTTGAACGAATTATCCTTCAACTCACATGCTGTACTCTAAACTGTACTAAAATCATGTGTTTTATGTTATCAAATAATATGCGTTCTGTATTATTACGTCATGTAAACTATATTCGATGCTCCTCTGACAAGTGATAACAATAAAAATAATTTGAGACACCTTATGACTGCATGATCAGAACTAAACTGGGTAAATCTTTGATTGTTGTTAACAGACCCAAGTAAATAAAATGCTGAAAATATCATTTGATAACCCTGGTATTTTAATCCTATAAACCAACAAAGGTAGAATTACGGAAGTACTAACTTTACCAAAGTTTAAACTAACTGAAAATATTAAACGATACAACGATAGAATATTACTTTTTCCGTGTGGTGTTTTTGTATTCGTTCTTAACTTAAGTATTCTAATATCCAACATAATCCTTGTTGATTATGTTGGATATTAGAATACTTAAGTTAATCATATTTGGTGACTCCATCTCATAGTTGCTATAAACAACTAGGCGACAAAGTGTTTTCGTGACTATTTCTTCACCACCACCATCATCATCATCAGCGTAATACAGTCCTCAGGTGGAGTGTTTGTCTGTGTTCTTTAGTTTGTCGAGCGAAAGTTATGTCACACTATCGTTCGTCGATCTATGTTCCGTTGCTCTATTGTTTCTCAGTCGACCATCGACCATTAGTGGTCAGAAAACTGCACCACTGCTGGCGGTGGCTTATGAGGCGGAGTCATATTTGCCGAAGCAAAATGTTTCAGATGGCTGTGACTTCAAAATTCAAATACTTAACTTCTTTTGTTTTAAAATCTATGCTATTCCTGCTGCCTCGTTGGTCTAGCGGTTGACGTGTGCGACTGCTGATCGTGGGGTCTTGGGTTCGATTCCCGGGTCGGTCCAAATGTTTGTATGATCTACAAATATTTGTTTCGGAGTTTGGGTGTTTTCTATGTATAATATGTATGTTTTTACAAAAAAAAAAATATATGTATTTGTATCAGTTGTCTAGTACCCATAACACAAGCTCTGCTTAGCATGGGACTAGATGGCGTTGTGTGTTAGATGTCACAAATATTTATTAAAAAAAAAAATTACCATTACTGTATAATTGTAAGTATGGTTAAACACATGGATAGTTTCTGTAAAAGGATGCAAATTCTATCAATTTTAAGAATATCTATTTGAGAAATTGTAAGAAAGTCTGAAAATTCAACAGTAATTTATCAGATGAGACGACTATCATCTTTATTCATAGTGCATGTTCATGAATAGCTAGCTACGCGGACGTTTTGATAGTTCCCTCATAACAATTCTATTTTCGCTGCACTGACCGAAAATGCATGCACGCACATGACGGCTGCATATAATATTAATATGTGCTCGAGGAGATCGTATGCTTGACGTGAATTTATGTTTATGAGAATTTTCCGACTGAACTTTCTTCCGTGTTTCATCGCATAGACTAAATAATTATGGCCATAGCGTTGGTTCTTTTGCGGACATTGACATCTACACATACAAAGTCAATAAAGTAGGAAGAAGTGAATTATGTATTCCTATTTTTTTCTGTGGGCAATTAAAAATGTAAATACTGATGATCTATTTTATTTCAGAATAAAATTTGAATTCAGTAATCATATTGTTTCAACTCCTTATTTCCTCTTCTGCCGTGTACTTACAGTATTGTAGTCGTATTGGGTGGGGCATGTTGATTGATTATTTCATTAAATATTACTTCTATATTAAAATGTTTATAGTGAACCAAAAACTTTGATTGAACTTCATTAATTATGATCATATAAAAGAAACATTTTGACTGTCCAAAAAGTAAAAGTAATCTTTAAAATGTAAATTATATTGATTCGAATGAAAGTGTAAGTAGATGAACCGCATCGTCTTTGTGGTAAAGTTACATGAAACATAATTTTATCTGTTTTGTTAAAATATGTAGACATTAAAAATTTAACTTTTATTGCCTTTTGTTAACTCAACAATGATTTTTGTAGTCGGAAATACGTCTAAGAGCAAACTTTTAAAAGTCTGCGGTAAAATGAATCTCTAACAATATACATATATTAATATGACATAAAATATTTGGATTCAATTATTCATTTGAAAGGTCGAAGGAACACGTCTAAAGCTTTTAAACTTTCGCGACTTTACATATTATTCGACTGTAAATCGGGACTTAATCGCGAAAATATCTACAAGGTACAATACCTTTTTTGGTAGCCCGACGTTTCGATCGAAGTGCACCGATCGTGGTCACGGGTAGACTCTACCCGTGACCACGATCGGTGCACTTCGATCGAAACGACTCTACCCGTGACCACGATAGGTGCACTTCGATCGAAACGACTATACCCGTGACCACGATCGGTGCAATTCGATCGAAACGTCGGGCCTAGAGTTATTTGTCAGGATCCTGAAGAATGGAACTCTACCGTCTCTGTTTACCTCGGACGTGACAGATGGGTAAGGTATATGTTTGAGTGTATGACGCATGTATGTTGATCTTCATGGTTCTGATTAATCTTTTACATTTGTCAGGAACCACCTAACAGTTACAGAAAAGTTTTGGTATAAATAGTTTTGCGTATTTTTATTTTGTTTTTGTCCAGTCATCGCATGCTCGCAGTTCAATAGCTGTGCTATATACCGTTGTTTTATTAATTATTAACTGTAACTCGAGTAGTTTAGAAGTCAACGACTCCGCTTTGTGTACCTAGCTATAACGTTTTATGTGTAACCAATCGATTCTGCAAACTAACTATTACATGTTACTGCCTCAAAACTTTTATTATTTCAGATGTTTATAGCATTCCTGCATGCCTACCTTTTTCATTTCTGTTATTTTGTTTAGAGGAATAGATAAGTTTATCAAAATAGTTAATAAAAATAATTGTATTACTCTGATTAGAAAAACGATATTTTTAAACAGTTTCTTCATGATATTCAAAACAGTCTGGGTTTGCGCAAGTGTACTTGAACGTGTATGTCCGGCTTAAGCAGCTGTTTGTGAGAAAGTATGTATATAGGTATCTATCATATATTTATAATGCCACACTCACCGCATGTGCGCCCCGTAAGGCGTAAGTATACATGTTCAAAGAAAAAAAAACACTGTGAATAAAACAACCCGTTCAATGACGAAGACATTTATTAGGAATAGTTTAAACCTTTTATAGTATGATGTGTAACGAAACCATATTGCTACCTAAAAAAAGTGATCAACGCCATCTAGTGACGATGTTGGTACTAATTTAATAGTTTAGTATTTTTTATTCACAATATTAGACATACTTCATAAATAAAAATAAAATATATAATTATAATTGCATAAGTTGATAAAATATGCTATGCTTTACCGCGGCAGTCCCCGAGTGCCACACGTCTTTTTGTTATTGTTGTTGTTTATGTGATTACTTTTGCTGAACTCTACTTTAACTCTATTCTACTTTGACTGCCTCGTTAGTCTAGCGGTTGAAGTATGTGACTGCCGTCTGCCGATCAATAGGTATCGGGTTTGAATCCCGGGTCGCACCAAATGATTTAGTTTTTTTTAAATTTCGAGCAGTTTAGTTTTCGTTGAAGTTCAAAATTTAACTTTAAGGACACCCGTAACCCCTTACAAACTATTCCATGTAGTGAACAAGCATAATTATAATTAGGTCGAACCTGTATAGCAATGAAAATTGAAATTAAACCAGAAACCAAAATGATCGATAAGGGAAAAAATAATCACTTTGGGAATTTGAGCTTACTATATTTTTTGCGCGGAACGAGCTAGTGCCGACCGTTACATATGTAGCACTGTACATTAAAGCATTGATTGGGAAGTAAAGCGAAATAATTAATTTGGTACAGTCAATCACTTATATTTAACACCGTCACACGACGAACATGCCGTGAATAACGATTGTAACGTCTATCGACGTTAACAACTGCAGGTACGTGTAAAAGAAATGTGGAGTTTCAAACTGGATCTTGTACTCTGCTAAGCACATAGACGTATAACGTAACTTAAATGTGATAGAATGCTTTTCTTGTTGAATTAAAAATATTTATTGTTTAGTAACTAGTGACGCGTGAAGATTAATAGCTAACTTAGTGGTTTCTTGCACAGGTGAGGAATACTGTATGGGTGGGTACCGATCGATTGGTTTTTGTTTTATTGAGATTTTTAAATTGGAATCATAAATACTACTTGTTAATGATGTTTTGGGACCTTTATAGAGAAAGTTGCATGTAAGTAGGTCACTCCGCATATACACTGTTCAGTGAAAGATTTATACTCGTGCCGATCTCAATGAAAGGGAACAAAGATCGTATCGGGTGTTTATAATGCCAGCTGTGTGAAATAGGTTACTATATTTCCCCAGTCTTATTAATTGCCTGTACCATCTCAAATTATTGATTAAACCGCTTTTAGAGAAATGAATATTTATTGCATAGTTATCAAAGGGATTGGTACTAAAAATCGGTTAACAGAATAGAACATAACAGAAAAACATGACAGGAATTCATGTCAGTAGAAAAATGTGGGCTAACCTTTGTTTGTCTTTGCGGTGTATGGTTCGCATTGTATACGATAATAGTTATTCAGTTTTTACATCGGCACCGTTGATTAAACATATAGGTAAATCTTTATTTAATATTCAATCATCGAAGTGTTGCTAAATTAACTACGAATGTTGCAAGCGTTGCATCAAATCACGTTCAATTTAAATGTTTCTATTTCAAATTACTTTAAATTTAAATGTAGAAATGTATGTGGTATATGTTTCTGGGTAATGCATATTTTTCGATTAGCTTGCTGCAAACCTTCGTAAGGAGTTTTTCGACAGAATTCATTTTTTTATTATATTACTTTTAGTACGCTTCGGGAATACTGTACCTTACATAAGCATTACTCTACGAAGATGCTTCGTTTTGGTTATAGGGCAAAAAAATAAACTGAAACTAAAAAATGTATTTTATGTAGCCAACAACCTAAGCAGTATAATTAAGAAGAATTATACAGACCTACTCGTTTTAATATCAGTGCAGATAAACAGGTTACCTTTATTAATCATCATCAGCCTATCGCAGTCCACTGCTGGACATAGGCCTCTCCAATTGCGCGCCACTTGGTTCGATCCTCGGTTTCTCGCATCCAGCTCCTGCCAGCCGTCTTGCGCAGATCATCACTCCACCTGGCCTGTGGACGTCCTACACTACGTTTGAGACGCGGTCTCCACTCAAGAACCCGTTTACCCCAACGGTAATCAGTGCTGCGGCTAATATGGCCAGCCCACTGCCACTTCAGCTTACTAATCCTTTGGGCTATGTCGATGACCTTGGTTCTCTGCCGGATTACCTCATTCCTGATGCAACCCCTTAGAGAAACGCCGAGCATAGCCCTCTCCATAGCACGCTGAGCGACTTTGAACTTGTGGACCAGCCGTGCCGTAAGTGTCCACGTTTCGGCTCCGTATGTCATGACGGGTAGGACGCACTGATTGAAGACTTTCGTCTTAAGGCACTGTGGGATCGACGATGAAAAGACCCGACGAAGTTTCCCAAACGCTGCCCAACCCAGCTGAATTCTCCTGTTCACCTCATCCTCAAAGTTTTTTCTACCTAACTGCAAAGTCTGCCCAAGGTACACATAATTTTGAACAACTTCGAGAACGGCACCGTGTACTGCGACCGGTTCCGGTAGTACATGTTCATTGAACATGACCTTCGTTTTGTCCAAGTTCATCCGTAGGCCGATGCGCACAGAAGACAATAACCTTTATTAATATTGTTACCCTAAAGTTTGAGAGCTGAAATGGGACTGTGGAAGTAGGGGTTTCTCACTGAGTTCAATGAGTCGTCCATTAACTGCAACTACACTACACACGTATTATTACATACATACGTTACATACGTATTATTGTTTATTTAAAGGTATACTCAATTGACTATGTATATTTTTCCTGAGACTTCCCGAGTGTCATAACTCGGTGTATTCGTGGATCACTTCTGTTGATTCTGGTATAAAGAAGTTACAGTGGTGGGCTTGTGAGCGGCATTAGTCCCTGACTATTGACTGCACTGAAGGTTAAGCGGTCACCACGCCGTTTTTGGGTGTGAGTGTTGTGGTTTCAAACCCTACATGGGATAAAACTTTTTGTGATCCACAATTTGTTGTTTGGAGTCTAGGTGTACTATGTGCCCGTTTCATGTATATTTTTAAAGTCCCCCGTGACACAGGATTTATCCCTAATGCGGAGGTTTTTTTACACATAAACGCGTCTTTAGAATTGCGACACCGTTAGCCTACGCAACTATAAATGACATTACCTCGGACTGTTGAGATCAGAATTCAGAATCCAACACACATACAATATTGGTAAACAATAGGATTCACTCTATTGTCGCGTTTTCTTAACTAATAAGCCTATGCAAGTTTCCCATAACGCTAGGGAATAGATCAAACATTATCTAATAACACCCAATACGTGGTTTCTGACAGTTAATTAAAATTATGTGTGGATCGGAAACTCAAAAATATAGGATTTTCCTTTTGTTTTTCTACTGTAAGCGCTTACGGTACGATGACCAGCACTTGTAGTATTTGTAGATGTTACGAATGTCCTGTATATATCTGATACTTCGTGTATTAAGATACTAATACATAGATGTAATTCATTTTTATAGGAATTAACGCAAGTCCAACTATTATTGTTTTTAATTACATCAAATCAACCAATCGCTGTCCACTGCTAAACAAAGTACAACCCCAAGAAGCGACAACTATCCCAGTCTTGCACAGTCCGCATCTATCTGCTGCACATTTTTCAATACATACTCGTATGCATATAAACATACCTGTATTTCGTACTTAACTCTCAGCAATTTTCGCGACGACGATGATGAAGCTAGCTGAGATCCAGTTGCCAAACAGTCAATACTGTTTAGCAGGGATATTGAGTATTCAGTGGCTTTCAGCTTATTGTCAGTTTTTTATAATCTTTATAAGCATCCTTCAACATGCTGTAGATGCTCAAATTCGTTGTAATA
Organism: Diaphora mendica; assembly: GCA_949125395.1. Lineage (NCBI taxonomy): Eukaryota > Metazoa > Arthropoda > Insecta > Lepidoptera > Erebidae > Diaphora > Diaphora mendica. The sequence continues at coordinate 15,493,662 of OX421324.1, read as the reverse complement.
TTTCGTCAAACAGGCCGTTTTTCTCGTGATATTCAACCTTGAAGTTGGTTACCGGTTAAACTCGCTTTCGATGTTTAGTAACAAATTATCATTGTTTCCTCGTATGCTCTAAGTATTGAATTTGTTATATTGTCTTCACCGTGCTAGACAATTATAGAAACTTTACGTTTGTCGACTTGTCTTAGCCACCACTTATTACTATTTAATTAAACGGCATATGATCTTATTTATACAAGCTTTTGTCTGAGGATATTATTGTCTTCATAAATTATTTTATGTATAAATTAGACCACGAAAGTAAGAACAGAACATATTTTTGAAGTGAAAACTTCTTTAGGCACGTTGTGCACTTTTTGTGTGAACAAAAATCATGGAACTCGCGTCATCGTCACCGAACGCTTTCCATGAGCTGTATGTATGTATACTGTGTATATATGTGTGGTTTTTGGGTAACCAAAAAGCGTGAAACTCGCGTAATCGTCACCGTACGGTTCCCATGAGCTATTTTTATAGTTTTCACTTCTCTCTGCAGTCCTCATGATTGCTTTGTGTTTTGTTACTATCAAACTAAATATAACAACATTTAATCAATGGTTATTATAAAACATTTCTAAAACGAGTTATCTAACCCGGTATAGTCAGTTATAATACCTATTGTTTTGTAGAAGTGAGCCTTCTGAAAATAAACTATTTGGTACTCGGTGACAGCATAATTTATTTATCTATGTATACTGTTTTAAAGCACGTTTTGAATAAGCCCAGAAAGTTTTAGCCTCAAATTTGAGGTACCTACATTAGTTCAGCTTTGCTCTCACAGTTACAATACAATTCGAGGAAGAAATATATAAAGTTGATACACTTCGCTACAAGCCAATAAAGTATCATTACTCCTTTTTGAGAGAACTCATATTAATTTGAATTTCATTATTTTACTAAGTACTCTGGTACTCATCATGTACATAAATACTTTTTGATTTGAATTTCCACGGATCCTAACATTATAATATTCAAATTATTTTCAAATAAATTGTAATGAAATAATTTGTATCTCTGTCTTATAAGTTTAAGTTGCAAAAACCTTAAATTTACTTGACGTTTCGACATGACTGGCCGTGGTTAGAGTCAGGTGGTTATTTTATGAGTTAATTTGTGTATACGAACATTATATACAAAAATGCTGATCAAAGAAAAGTGAAGAAAAGTTATGAAAGAAATTATATTATTTTGTAAAGAATATGCAATACCCATAGGTACTAGTGTGTAAACTATATTTTGGGATCTTGGAACTTACCAGATGAGTGAGCCAAGAGATGTATGGTAAAATTCTTCAGTGGTTACAATTAAACACCTTGAATTCATAAGGCTAATTCACCTACCTATTAAGGTAGGTAATAAAAGTTCGGTATCAATACAGTTCTGATCAAATCTCGGTCTCAGAACTCAAAAAGGTATTTACATAGAAAACCAGTAAGCCCTAACTAAGATAGCCTTTATGATAATAAACTAAAATCATTAAATCATTCAAATTACGCTCCCACACTCAAAACCCAAATAAATTACATTTCGGCAAATTACACAAAATAAATGTCACATAATTTAACCACGTTTTACTTAATTGCGTTCATATTTTTGTGTGCACTGTTAATATTAATAAATAACAATCATATTATAATAACTAAAAAAAGAAGCTTTACCAACGAACTTTGGTCAACAACGAACTTTAACTTCACCAGCTCGCGGTGCCTTTTACCAAATAACAGACGAGGCCTTGATGACCGACTCTTCGTGGTATAACCACACCACTGCGAAAATCTCAAATATTAGATACTGATGACGAGCAGCAATTCAGCAGATAACGATTTTCGTCACTGTGGTCACCAACCCGCCCGCCAAGCGTGGTCACTATGTCATATTCAACCAAATGAATTCGCAACGTGTATGAAGGTTTTATTTTCTCTTGCAATATAAACTTTAATATAACTTTTTACTCGATAAGGAGACGGTGCTGATTCTAAAAAAACGATAGTAGGCTGTTTCAGAAGACACACACTGTGAAAAATAATTGTATAAAACTGGTTTACCCATATCGTGCAAAGTTTGGTGTGTTTAAACCTGTACACTTAATTACAATTGCAAAGTGAACAATTTCACAGATGATGTGTTACGATTTATTGGAACACTAGTTCTTGCTCCGCCCGCGTGTATGTCGGTTATCGTAGTAAATAGTAGCCTATGTGTTATTCTGATGTATAAGTTATATTACTGTAAAGTTTCATCCAAATCTGTTCAGTAGTTTTTGCGTGAAAGAGTAACAAACATCCATCCATCCATACTTACAAACGCGTTCATAATATTAGTAGGATAAGCGATTTCAGTTCCCTGTTTGTGTTGTTTATTTATTGGTCATTGCTGTGAGTTATACGCTGTGAAACTGATTCGTGATTGAGATTAATATCGTTGGTAGAAGTATGATTTGTTCTAAATTAAATTAATGGTAGGTACTGGTATTCTCTATGTGTTGTTCATCTTTTAGTAAATATATATTTTTAAACTACTATACTAGTACTCTTAAGATTATGTCCATAATCTATACTTATATCTATCTATATACTTATAATAAAAATGTAACAGGTCAAATTCTGTACATTGAAGATATTTTGAAAATTTTTTTGGAGGGCACTCTGTTATCGATACTGAAACTAAAAAATTTTTTTTTTCATTTTTGTCTGTCTGTCTGTCTGTATCTTGGCCGCGCATCACGCCGAAACTACTGAATGGATTCAAATGAAACTTGGCATGATTTGAGTTCATACTCCGAGGTAGGACATAGGATACTTTTTATTCCGAAATTCCGGACGGTTTCCTTGTGAGGGGAGATGAAAGTCAAAATGGGTAATTAATTGTAATTCATTAACGAGTAGTCCGATTGCAATAATTCTTTTTTTGTTAGAAAGGAGATACTCTGAAGATTGTAGCATTAAGTATTTAATTTATCACAATCTCTCTATCTATTGGAAAAAACATTTATAAAGAATTCATCATTACGTAAAACAACATGTGGTGACATCTATTGCCAGCCATACGTAATAACACTTTGATTAATATATCGTGGAATAATCGTAGAACGTTTAACACCACAAGTATTACGTATAATTCGGTGCAGCATTAAGTATTTGATTTATCGCAACCCCCTATCCATAGGGAATAGAATATCTATATCTATCTGTAGACGTTGAATCTGTGTGTTTGGTTGTGCCCGCATGACTTAAATATTCAAAATAATCGTGGGAACGTTTTATGCACAAGCATTGTGATTAATGTGGTATATAGTTAGTATTTGATAGGTAGGTATTTGTTTTATGTTCTCTCTTTCCATAGAAAGGGTTGTTTTAAATTTTCTTGAAAAATTTCTTTGCTTAAAACAGCGACATCTTTTGGAATCAAGTAACTAACTTTACAATAGGTACGTAATATGATTACTCTTTTTAACGTATAATAAAAATGTAACAGTTCAGTTCTGTACATTAAAGAAATTTAGATGATTTTTTGGGAGGGCTCTCTAATCGATATGAAGCAATTACATTTTCTTGAAAATTGTTTCTGTGCTTAAAACAGCGACATCTTTTGGAATCAAGTAACTAACTTTACAATAGGTACGTAATATGATTACTTTTAAACGCATAAGAAAAGTGTATAAGATCAATTCTGTACATTAAAGAAATTTAGATTTTTTTGGGAGGATGCTCTTATTGATACTGAACCAAAAACTAGAATGCCATAAACGTTAAATGGTTATTTATATTTATGATATTTATTTTAAGTTTAAAATACTTGAAAGAGGAGTAAACATATAACATAATAGTTCATCATAATTTACCAGAAAATGATACAAAACATCTTTATGATAGGTTCCCGAAAGGCAGCGCGGGCGCGTGGCCTGCGCCCTGCCACAGAATAACTAATAGTACTGCCCTACGTAGGTTACCAGACACGTCCAAATTGTTTAAAAAGCAGTGCCCGCGCGGTCGGTCCGCTCCCTACGCGACACACGCACGGAAATCGACTTAAAAACTCAGTAGTAGTTCTTGAATGTAAATTCGGATAAAAAGTTATTTTTGGAACTATTTACTTGATTTTTGTTCTACCTACTATAAATATTACTTGGTATTATAATATTTCTTCTGTATTTTTAACCGACTTCCAAAAGGAGGAGGTTCTCAATTTCATCGGTATATATTTTTTTATGTATGTACACGGATTATTCGGTCAATTTGTGGACCGATTTTGGAAATTCTTTTTGTATTCGAAAGGGTATGCTCCCCATGTGGTCCCATGGCCACCATATCAGGATCTCACGATGGGATCCTAAGGAAATTCAAGAAAATTTATGTAAGCGCCTGCAATGAAGTTAAAGCAATTGTCTGCATGCCTTCATATTCTGTAGACATCATTTAATTTCATAATATATAAAACGGGTCTTAACGATATCAGAGTTAACTTCAGATAGTCAGTTTACCTCAAATCACTTGAATTATAGTAACCTATAGAAGATAGTCCATTTGAGATTTTATTACAAAAAAATACCTGAAGTCCTTTCGATTTTATACAGCATGTATGTTACCTTTAGTCGTATTCTTTCAAGTTATTTAGGTGAAATGATGACGAGAGACTTGAGAAAGACTAAAAAGTGAAAAATAAAAAAAAACTTCGTTTAAAAAACCGAACCGAAAAAACTAAAAAGTATCAAATAACTTAATTTGTATGTGCTACCTATTCATAGGTTTGAAGTCGGTGCCAAGCCAAAATGTAATAGTAGATACCGCACTCGCCGCGCGTGACCTTGAGCGGGATAGCTGCTCTTCGCGTAGAACAAAACAACTGAAGCGTCGGTGACGTCGTTGACGTTCGTCTCGAAATGTAGCGAGTGTGATACCTACTATTACATTTGGCTTTGCACTGACTTCAAACCTAGGTAGCAAATGCAAATTAAGTTTACTGATACTTTTTAGTTTTTGAAGTCGGTTTTTTTAAACGAAGTTTTTTTTTAGGATTTTGTTAGGTTATAGCATAGGTATAAGCAGGCGATTTTTGTTGTACCTAAATAATTAGCAAATAGTCTTTTGAAGATACTAATTGGTTTTCTCGGTATTTTTAGAATTTTGTAAGGTTATAGCATAGGTACCTAGGTACCTATAATTTACTTTTTTATAGGATTTTGTTAGGTTATTGGTATAGGCATAGGTAAGCAGATGTTTTTCGTTGCAAATATTTAATTACTTAGCCTTATTTGTTGGTGTTTTAATTTCTTTTAGTAAGTTGTCGATAAAGTTGTAGATAGCTTCCATTTTTTTCGTTGAATTAGTTGTAGATACTTAATTAATTTAGTTTTATTTACGTTTTTAAAATAAGCTTCATTCGTTGCGTCTAATTTTTCATTTAACTGTAGTGATAAATTTAACATTGTTTTTCGTATTCGATTTTATCACATCACACTAATTTATAAAAGCGAATGTTTGTGAGGGTGTATGTTTGTTACTTCATCACGCAAAAAGCACTGGACGGAATTGGATGAAACTTTACAGTAATACAGCTTACTAGCTGTTGCCCGCAGCTTTGCTCGCGAGGAAGTTGATTATTTACAATATATTTAATTAAAACTGTGTAAGTATGTATGAATAATTTATTCATGTTTTTAAACGTACCTATTTATTTATTTTTAATCAATAGCCCATTAAAAAGGATTTCATACTAACGTTCGACCCTTATTTTTAACCGACTTCCAAAAAGGAGGAGGTTCTATGTTCCACTGTATGTATTTTTTTTTTTTTTTTTTATGTATGTTACCTGATTACTCCGTCAGTTGTGGACCGATTTAAAAAGAAATTTTTGTATTCGAAAGGGTATGCTTCCGTGGTGGTCCCATTGCCAGCATATCAGGATCTGATGATGGGATCCCAGGGAAATCGAGGGAAACTCTCATTTTTTATAGGCACATACTATGTTTTCCGTATATTTCCTGAAGTTACACCCGTATTTGCGTCTGGTAGTCATCATTTTATGATGATGAGCTGATGATGTAAGGTACAACTCCTTAACGGTTAGGAGTTGGAGGATAAATCTTTAAATATCAGATGTATATATGTTACCTTTAGTCGTATTCTTTCAAATTATTTACGTAAGCTGATGATGGAAGGTGGAAGGTACAACTCCTCAACGGTTAGGAGTTGGAAGATAATTCTTTCAATTTCATACGTATCTAAAGACCTTCAGTCGTAAACTTTCAAGTTATTTAGGTGAACTGATGATAGAAGGTTAAACTCTTCAACAGTTAGGAATTAGAGGATGATTTCAATATTACACGTACGTTTAGACCTTCATTTGTATTCTTGATGATTAAATTTGATGAAATAGTTCAACTTACTACTTACCTACGATTGTTTGCACTAAAAACTGAAAAATAAAAACTTTTTATAAAAAAAAAAACCGACTTCCAAAAAACATCCAACGAAAACTCTCTGCCAAAAAAACACTTAAAAGCGTAAAATAAACTGGTTGTTCATAAATTGCCTATACCTAATTCTTTATTCATTTAAATAGTAGTATTATAATGTGTGCTAGGTACCTAAAATCTGTTTGAAGTCGGTGCTAAGCCAAAAAGAATACAAACGAACAATTACAAAAGTCTAAGCGATAGTCACTTGGCACCGACTTCAAACAGATTCTAGGTACCTAGCACACATTATAATACTACTATTTAAATGAATAAAGAATTAGGTATAGGCAATTTATGAAGAACCAGTTTATTTTACGCTTTTAAGTGTTTTTTTTGGCAGAGAGTTTTCGTTGGATATTTTTTGGAAGTCGTTTTTTTTTACCCCTTTAGAAATAGAATTCCCATAAATGATGATATAGGTATTAATTTATTTGTAATTAAAAATGACTGACTTCCAAACTAATCTACTTACGACATTTCAACACCTAATTCACCCCTTAGGGGTAGAAATATCATTTATGGGATTTCCTTTTGAGGGCGCTCTGGTTCCCTGGTTTCTAGAACCCGAGACGGTGTGCGGTTTTTAGTCGGTTCGAGTCCGACATAACCACCAGTTGGTGATATCCGAGGGAATTTCCGCACAAAAAAAAGGGGTAGGTATAATATCCAGAGACACTTAATATCTATGCGTTTTTAACTATTAGTCCAAAGATAATTTTTCATGTTTCTAACTTAAAAAAGACGGACTTCCATACAAACTTTCAACCCCTATTTCACCCTCTTACGGGTAGAATATTGGGAAACGCTTAAATACGTATCTCCTATTTTTTTATCAATAGCCCTAAAATAAATTTTCATGTTTCTAACTTCAAAACTGACGGACTTCTAGACTAACCCGCTTACGAAATGTCAACGCCTATTTCATCCCTTCACCGTAGAATATCGAGAAAGGCCTAAATACGTATCTATTCATTTTTAATCAGTAGCCCAAACCAAAAGAAAAGTTTCATGTTTCTAATTTAAAAATGACGAAGTTCCAAACAAAGTTAAACCCCTATTTCACCCCCTTAGGGGTAGAATATTAGGAAACGTTAAAATACATATCTACTAATTTTTATAAGTAACCCAATAATAAAGTTTCATATTTCTTAAATAGCCCTAAAATAAACTTTCATGTTTTTAACTTCAAAAATGACGGACTTCCAGACTAACCTACATACAAAACGTCAACCCCTATTTCACCCTTAAGGAGTAGAATATCCAGAAACGCTTAAATACGTGTTTACTCATTTTTAATCAGTAGCCCAAAAAATAAAGTTTCATGTTTCTAACTTAAAAAATGACGGACTTCCATACAAACTTTTAACCCCTATTTCACCCCCTTGGGGGTAGAAATTCCGAAATTCCTTCCTTAATGGGTGTCTACTTAATGAAACGATCATACTCACCAAATTTTGTATTCCCAAGTTTAATGGTTTCCGCTCGGCGATGATGAATCAGTCAGTCAGTCAGTCAGGACATTTTAACATTAACACATAGGTTACTGTTTGCCGCGATAACCGACATACACGCGGGCGGAGCCGCGGGCAACAGCTAGTCGTATAATAAAGATGTATTTTATTTATCCGCACATTTTGCGTAACCATTAATTTATAGATATATGTAATGTTTCCGAAATACTGATAAGTCTGAAAAGTAATATTTCTTGAAAAGTAAAGAAGCAAAAAATATCTACCTTACGAACGAATAACGATATCTGGAATATAATTTAATTTTTTAAATACTTACAAAAAGTGTTTCACACAATGGTCTGAATTTTTTTTGGAAAATTTCATCGTTCGGACATATTTAAAAATAGGTCTTGTTTTGTATTAGTTTTTACTTTTTCATTTAATGATTCCAGCTAATGAACGCATACGCATCTTAGATCTTTAATCATTATAACGAACCATTACAAGACTCACAACTTACGCTGTAGAATGTTCCTCTAACAATATTATGCCGCTAATTTGCAATGGATACTCGCAGTAAAATAGTAAAGCACCTAACGACATACCATATTTTATGGCACTTTGCTTTTTATAGTTTACTGCTGATAAGCTGACCAGCAGTATTCTAAGCAGAAAATTTGCATAACATGGGGGACTTTACAAACATATTAAACAGACACAAAGAACACTCAGACTAACAGACAGAACAACGATTTGTGAATCACATAAAGTGTTGTCCCGTGTAGGATTTGAACTCAGAACACTTGGTGCAATAGATAGCGGCGTGGCGACCGCTTAGACCACTAGGCCAACCGTGCAGTCAAAATATTACAGTATATCCTGCTCATCAGGTAGCTAAGGGAGTGCTCCGGGGAATTGTTCGGACTGATTCCTGCCGCCACTTTCTGCCATCGTCCTACGCGACAGAAGTTTCGTCCCCATTATCTAGCTAGATGGTTAGCACTCCACAACTACGCACTTTTCCAAGAACTTTCTGCCTCGCACAACAAAACTGTGGAATGAACTGTCGCCTGCGGTATTCCCGGACCAATACGACCTTCAAACCTTCAAGAAAAGAGCGTACTCCTTCTTAAAAGGACGCCAACGCACTTGTGTCACCTCTGGTGTTGCGGGTGTCCATGGGCGGTGGTAATCGCTTACCATCAGGCGATAAGTCTGCTCGTTTGCCCCCTTTCTCAATAAAAAATCTAATTATAAGAGATTCATTTAAATTTTTACAATGTGTCAACAAGAGCATAAAGAGTTTTCGACTAAAAAAAAAGTAACAAGTTTAAGTACTTGCCTTCGATTCCTTTATCACAGGTGCGCCTTTGCTTTGACTGCAATTAATAAATAGTACCAACTTTGAAAATCATGAATTTCTATACAACCGTTGGTCCTATATTGAACCCTATGTGTTATCAAAAACTTCTTATGTATAAACTAAGAAATAGGGAATAATTACAACATAAAAATATCAACCCTCAAAATTTCATCAATTTCAACATAATTGTCAATCAATTAATGCAATTTTCTTTTTTTTTTAAAGACAACAGTTTATATGGATAAATTCGACTTCTACGTTATTAATTGTTTATTACGGTACATTAAATCTTTTTCTCCTCAATTTACCTTCAGGTCATAGAAATCTGACAATAGTAGTCGTCAATCTTCTAAAACAAAGAAAAACACATTACTATAGCGCTGACTAACACCGTTCAGTACGAAAAAAATACACCAGATACATACAATAACAACAAAGTATTCAAAACAACACACAAAAAAACCACTTGACCTTAATCGAAACTTAACGTACGCGTTAATGTTAACCATGGTTAGAAACAAGATATGCAAACAGAACAATAACCTCCTACGGAAGTAAAGACTCGCAAATCGTAGGTCAAAGAACATGAAAAGATGTGGTGTTCGTTGATTCAGAAACAAATGGTTGTTATATCAGATTGGAAGCAGTTCAGGCTTTTATTGGTAGTCACATAGTAATTTTACTAGCTAAGGAAATAAAGCAATAAAGTATGAAGATAACAACAGTTGATTGGAAAAGCTGTACGCGTAAATTTATTGATGTTGATAATATCTATCTTATAATGTGTAGGTTTATGTAATACATAGTATTTCAAAAATTTAATTAATTGATATACCTAAGCACCTTAAAAAGTTTTTAGTATTAACTCTGGTCTAGATAAACTACTTTAATTTATATGAAGCTGCATCAATTTTTGTTTGTTTATTGATTTGTGATTCTCTAAAATTTCGAGATTTTATTGAGTTTATTTTTGTAGAAGAGAGTACGTGTATTTTTTGAGGACTAATGTACATATTCTATAAATTTTCATACCCCCTTTAAACGTGATAGTTGCTCATAAAAGCAGAAAAAGCTGCGGGAAATATAGTACTTTTTTTTTTAATATTAAGTATTTTAGACATCAAAATTCTTAAATTCTCCGATACAATGCTTAAACATACATTGACTGCCTCGTTGGTCTAGCGGTTGGCGTGTGCGACTGCTGATCATGAGGTCTCGGGTTCGATTCCCGGGTCGGACCAAATGTTTGTATGATCTACAAATATTTGTTTCGGAGTTTAGGTGTTTTCTATGTATAATATGTATGTATTTACAAAAAAAGGTATATATGTATTTGTATCAGTTGTCTAGTACCCATAACACAAGCTCTGCTTAGCTTGGGACTAGAAGGCGTTGTGTTTTAAATGTCGGAAATATTTATTATTTATTATACATATAAGGCGCCATTTTGCACATTCTTTTTTTGCCACTTCTAGTACTGAACACAAACATCCTACTAATGTAAACGCGAAAGTTTGTAAGTATGGATGGATGCTTGTTACTCTTTCACGCAAAAACTACTGAACGGATTTGGATGTAACTTTACAGTAATATAGCTTATGCATCAGAATACGATAACAGCCACGATAACCGACATACACGCGGGCGGAGCCGCGGGCAACATCTAGTATATGTATAAACACGTACGTACTGAGTAGGTACATAAAAATAATAGAACTCCGAAATATATATGATGTAAAAAGAAATATTGTAATATTTCTCAGTATTTTAAGGTTTTATTTGTTAAGGTTAATGATAAAACTAACTGAAACTTAGAAACATAGTGCAAGACCTGAAGATGTAAGTTGCGACTGGATGAGTGATGTATTTATTTTTAAACTATACTATGTGCCTACCCATTTTGTGTACACGCAGACTTAATACCCAGGGCATTTTCTTCCAGTCGCCCTTCAGGTAGTGTAGAAATCTTTATTCGTAGCCTTTCTACAGAATCCGATATGGCCTGATGGGTTTTGTCTGATGGTAGTCACTCTATGTTAGAAAATAGAAGTTTAGCCGTATCGCAGTAGTCTTAAATCCACCCAGCCCAACCCAAACCTGGTTTCGGAAAAAGGCTCCAAAGAGGACGAGCTACATCGTCCTCTTCGGCCCTGCCAAAATTCGGCCCTGCCAAAATGACTCTTCTCTGCCCGATGGAAAGCATAAGTAGAATCCATGAGTGGTGGTCACCATACTCATTGCGAGTTCAGATAATGCAACAATACAGCATGATGACCCACACCATGGCGGCCTAGTGATGCTTCTCCATCATTAGGCCTCCGGTCATGCACTCACTAACGAAACACGACATCACAACGCTGTCATTTTACGTTGATTTTCTATGCGAGGGTAGTACCGCCCCCGGTCCCGGTCGTGCCGGCCTGTTCATGCTGAAATCAGCGTGGCTCTACTACCTTGAAAATCTATTATTGCTCATGATGAATTCCGTAACTTTCTAACCAATTTTCACGATTAAAAAGAAAACTTCTGCTGGCGCGTCTAAGACAGGATAGTTAACATCATGCCTAGATTAATAGAACCAAGCATGATTGAAAAGAGATGCAGACGAAGTGGCGTGAATATGTATTATAGTTCCTATAGATTACCGAAACTCACAACTCACTCAATTTAGTGACCTACTTATTTTATTCTGTATAAGAAGAAATATTTGACCTTGTATCAAAACATTTCCATAACAAAGTCATAATACTAACATTAAGTCAGAAACATAAAACACGTTGGTATTTTAATTGCCGCCAAACAGGCTATGTAGACGTGTATAAAAATTTTTTTTGCACAAGTTTACTGCAGACGGACACCTTCGTAACAGCAAATATCGTCTATTAGCAATACTTAACACACAAAGATATTTAGTGTACCTATATATATGAGTACTCCTGCCCGCGTAGGAGAACATCACTGCAAAGAGTAGGAAAATTTGAAGCAAACTCTATACCAACCGGCTAGCGAGCGTGGTAGGGCAAAACCTCGACTCTAAAGAGAGGCATATGTCCAGCAGTCAACTGTTAAAGGCTGTGGTGATGATGATTGATGATGATTGTCATTTAGAAAAAGGTAGCGTTAACACTTCTAATTAGTTTGAATTTGAACGCTTTAATGTGTGCATCGTCTACAGTTATTACAGTACATTGTTAATTTATGTACGTTTATATTAACAATTGTTAATAAGGGAGGTAAATATAAATAACCTTTATACTAACAAAGGTCACTAAAAACAATTTAGTACTTTTTTCATTTGTTTTTGCTTGTAAGGCTAACTCTTTATATTACGTGCCCAATATATATATCGTAAAACAATATACATAACTGTAAAAGCTCTAACTACGGTATATTTTAAGATTAGCCAGTAAAATCTGACATTTACCCTTAGAATAATACTTTTTTTTTATTTACGAAGCTTATCGACAAAAGTCCGAAATACTTTAAAATCATCATTAAATTTAATTTTATTTCGAATTTCTATTACAATATGTTAGTAAATTAGACTTGGCCACAGAGACACGATTTTTGTTCAAAAATATGTAGTACAATTTGTGATAGTTAAATATTTAATGTATGATTTCTTAGTGACTTTCTTACTGAATTGATATTTACAATACGTCTTTATATTTTCGTTTCACGTCAATTTTAACTACATTTCGCTTATGTGCCTAAACTGTTGAAACATCGAGACGAGACAGTCAAGATTTTAGTTCTAGGCGGAGTGATGAGTTCAACACAATGACTAGCGTATTCTTTAAAGACCACAAGAATGATTTCAATAAAGATGTATAGATTTATTTAGTTACGTGTAGGTGTTTTGATAAATCTTGTTTATCTAACTAACATGAAATTTTAACAACCATAAAAAGTTTACGATACGGTATTTTCCAACAGCACAAGTAGTATTTTCCAGATCGTAAATTAGAAATGTAAAGGTGTGGGGATAACAGGTTGAGTGTACCGACGTTATTGGTATTAAAGTATTTCACTTACACATGGCAGATTTTCGCAATTAAAATCAAACCCAAATGAACCAAAATCAAAATAAACAAAGATAGAGGCATAGTAGGTACGTACGTATGTATTATGCCTTTACGTACATATATACACATCATCACTATCATCAGCCCATTGCATTTGCGGCTGTAAACACTTAAGTTATGTGAAAGATATTGGAACTAATTAATTGAAAAATATTATCAAAACATACATTTATTTATCTTAATATGATCCCTGTTTTTCTAACAATACACAATTTTCATAAAAATATATAATTGAAATGAATTGTGACATTAAATTAAACATCGTTAAGATCTCATTATGAAAAGAAAATGAAAGAGATAGAAAAAATAATGGGATTTTAGATTGCCTCGTATCGTAAAATGATATTTACAACACGGTGGGTCCGGCTGCAGTAAAATATTGAAACGAAAGTGACCGACTGTGTAATGTGACTTGCTAACTTGAATAGCATTATGCAAATTGGAAAATAGCAAGCACGAGTTATGTGTGTACATACTTTTGTAAGAACATAATGCAGGCACAAGAAACTTTGTTAGTGTCGGAATAAATTACAATAAATATACAACTTGACAATGAAACTACCCCGTGAGGTATTTAAATTTGCCATACGTAAAACTGTAAACTATCCACTATATCAGAAAACCATATATCAGGTAAGATCGTAAATAAAATCCATAGCGAGAAGTAAAATCGACATTTGAAAACGCATATTATAATTAAATTATTCAAATATATAAAGAAACTTTTAAGTGTGGTTGCATATAATTATCGTATAGCAGCCTATGGTTGGCTAGCGTGGTTTATTGATTCAAACGTTTAAGGTTAATTTATTAGCCATAAACTTCATTCGACGAAGATATTGCTTTGAAAGTTATAGGAACATTGCTGGTGACTTCATTATATGACTTGAAAATATTTTATTAATAACTCCAGGCGATGGAGTAATTAAAAGAACAAAGATTCTTTATTATCATAGTACAAGCCAGCAACGAAGATATTAACTATGCATATTAAGTGTCGTTTTCTGTCGAAAATTCGATTTTAATATGCCGTAAAAGATAAATAGTCATAAACCTCTAAAACTACGTTTACTTAACCAAATTGGTTAACTTATGCACACATCTGTATCCACATTCCTCACCTAAAGTGGGTGAGATGTAAGTTACAAGAATTCATTTGTAATTGTTAGACAAACATGGCTTTGCTGCGTGGCTGACATTAATAGTGGTCTCAAAATATGGGCCTCTATGGCCTGCGTGCAATTAGGCTCATACCTCGTATAGGTGGTTGGGATTTATGCAAAGCCGTTTTCGATCCAAATTAATCCTGGGTATCGTCGATCAATGACAGATGGTGATTTGAGTGCGTTTGAATAATCGCTTGCTTGTCACGATAGGGTGCAGCGCTGTTGTTGTATTGTCTAATACTTATCTGATTACCTGATGTATGTATAGAGTCGGTAGGCACTATGTTATGAATTCACTGATACTGTTTTAAATCTTAACACCTCAAACTACAATTAAATTATATATGTTTTAACAATTTTTGACGTTGCTCTACTGTTTTTTTTTATGGAATAGTCGGTCAAACGAGCAAACGTATCGCCTGATATTAAGCGATTACTGCCGCCCATGGACACCTGCAACACCAGAAGCGTCACAAGTGCATTGCCGGCCTTTTGGGGATGGGGGGGGAGGTAGGGGTAGGGGATTGGGGTATGGGCCTCCGGTTTCCTCACTCACTCGGTGAAACACAGCGCAAACACTATTCCACACCGGTTTTCTGTGAGGCCGTGGGATACCACGGCCTCACAGAAAACCGAACCGAACCGAACTCCGGTCCATTCATGCCGAAGCGTGGCTCTCCCACGGTAAAATTTTGGTCTTTCATAATTTCTCACTCTATTATCGATGAAGATGACATGATAGGGAATATTTACACACTATGTTTATCTACTTAATTTAATAATCTACACTTCTGAGACGCATACTAGTATATTCGTTGTCTCTTAACCACATCTTTGGAATACTTTGTCAGTACATAGCTTTCCAACACATCTAAAAGATCTACTCACATAAAGGTTGGTACAAGAATCCTAACGGATTGATTCTATAAAGCGTGTCGTTCGTTTTACCAAATTTGGCACAGAAAAGGCTACTAAAAGAACACGTGGGCGCGGGAGGTCTGTTAATAAATTATGGGTTATCTAATGTCTCAAATTTAGCACGGCTGTTGTTTCTCACACTACAATAGCATTGAAATGAGCATCGAATCTCTCAAAACCGTGAATTCAATGTTTATAAGACCAATGTTACGCGTTAGTAACAGAAGTCGCTTGTCTCGCGTTAATTAAATTGAAAAACAACAATGAATTCTAACTGTATAAGACCAAAACAACTTACTACTAGCTAGACAACTATAGAAACAGTATTGTCTGACTTTAACTCTGTGACCGAACTGATTAAGAAATCTTTTTCGTTAACTCATGTAAATCAGACAGTCCGAAGTAGATGGTTAAGGGCTAGTTTCACCAGTTTCTAAAAAAGTTTTTTTTTTATATATGGCCCTGCCAAAATGGCTCTACTCTGCCTGATGGAAAGCATAAGCAGAATCCAAGAGTGGCAGTCACCATGCAGACAATGCCACAATGCAGCATAGTGACCCATACTGTGATGCTTCCTCCGGTCTCGCACTCACTAACGAAACACGACAGCACGAACGCTGTAATTTTACGTTGATTTTCTGTGCGAGGGCAGTACCGCCCCATTCGTGCTGAAGCCAGCGTGGTTCTACTACTTGTAGAGTTTTATCTACCAAATATGGTAGATAAGTTCACATTAGCCTATCGAAAACTTTAGCGGCAAGTGTTGTAACTGGCCTTGAATCGCAACAATCTTAAAAAACGTTGGTTGATATTTCTTATTACAACTACGATTACAACTTAGAGAATGCATAGGTGGCTTAAGTAAACAAATTATGATCCTCTAATAAGAATTAAATATATAAGTTATTTTTAAAACAAGCTTAGTTCTATATTGAGTTTGATAGCAGTCTACAGAATGAGTGGTAAAGGCACTTTCACTGATAGCAAACTCACTAATAAATGATTTAGGTTGTAGAAAATTCAATATTGAGTTCCGTCCATTTTTTACTTGAGATTTTCAACGAATTCGGGACACACAATTAAGAAAAAGTACATTGAAGTAAAAAAGATCTACAAATATACATTGAAACATTTTATTGTCATCATCAACTTATTGCAGTCCACTACTGGACATAGGCCTCTCCCATCGCACGTCTTTCTGATTGGTATGGGCTACTCACATCCAACTCCTCCCAGCCATCTTGCACAAGTCGTCACCCCACCTGGCCTGGAAATATTTTCATAAGTACATAAATATTAAAAAATTATAGCATTTTTCTAAGTATACCTGATAAATAATATATAATATCAATAAAAATCATATCTGATATGAATGGATGTTTGCACTCTATCCAATTCAGTTACTGTGAACTGAAATATTAAAAGTTGATTGCAAAGTTGAAACAGTAATTGATGCCTCGCCTTGCCAAGTCTCTAGTTAGTGATTGCAATGTTTTATTATTTTAACGACTATACTTATATAATGGTTAATTATTTAAAGGATACTATTAACATTTATTTGCCAAATGTTGTTGTGTATTTTTTTTATTGTTTTGATGAAGAATAATGTTATTTACTACGGAACGTAAGATTCCAAGACAGACTTTATCATAAACAATTACGCCGAAGACATTTTATTTTTAAGCGAAAGAATACAAGAAAACCAAGTTAGCAAATGCAACTATCGTAAAGTTCTAGTAGTAGTAAGTTTTCTTCATTCTCTGTAGTAATTAAGGCGTCCATAAACTAATAAAAAGTGAACGGTGTTTCTACTCTCTGGTGCGACGGGTTGAGTACGGGTTAGGAGACTCCAGATTCTTAATCCGTCATTACACGGACGATTCACGAAATCTAGGAACAACCCAAGGCTAATGCCATATTTGTTCTTCTCTTCTTTGTTAGACAATCAGGTCAAGTTTCCCAAAAGATGAGCCATCCGCGTTGAGGCACGCATGTGGCAATGGTTAATTATTTAAAAGATACTATTAAAATTTATTTGCTAAATGTTGTTGTGTATTTTTTTTTATTGTTTTGATGAAGAATAATGTTATTTACTATTACTTCCGTGGGCACGCCTATTGCAAGAAACTGTGACAATGAAAGATGCAGAATTCTAATAAATAGGCAGTATATTGAAAGTGAAAGTTAAGAAGGAACGGCTATTTACAGTAAAGGATATTTTCACGACGAATAGATTGGGTAATGTAAGCTTATGAAGATCAAGATTCCATAATACAGGTATTATAAAGAAAAAAAAGTCAGAGCTTATTATAATAGAAACTGTTTTTTTCTTTTTCTTCTATGATATTTATAACAGCTTCAGATTATTACTTGACATTACTGTTTCTGTAAATATGTAAGAAAACAAAATTAAGTAAGAAAATGAGTATTCAATTTGACATAAAATTTTCGAACATCATATTTCTGTTAGGAAATACACAATAACATAAAGAGAGTCAGTAGATACGAAGCCCTTCTGGAAGCCTTGCAACGTCCGTATAATCCATCTACTCGAGGTAACCCTAACGTTCTCGGCCTTTGGCATTAACACAATACCAATAAAACTCATATTTCTGACACTGATACTCTAAGAAATGCAAAGGTTTCAAAGTATCCGTTACTTTATAGCTTCAAAACGTGTGTGAAATAATTATTTTTGCCTTTTTATGAGCTCATATGATTGTTGTTATATTACCACTAACCAATTTTAACAAAGTTTTCACTCTGTTTAACCAATTTAATAAAATTTTCTCGGTTAATGACAATTCGTCTCCCGGAATTACCAACAGGCCCATAAGGGCCCAACCCAATGACCCACCTGTAGTTACAGGTGGCGCAGAACATCACTTAAACTGGCTATAGACCTGGAAAAGTTACCCCGAGACCTGGCTGACCTGACAATTCGTCGCTATTAACTATAGATGAGATATGCTGTTCCATAAGAGTCAAAATTCACATCATCATCATCAGCCCGTTGCAGTCCACTGCTGGACTTAGTCTGTTCCTAAAGGTACACCACAAAATTAAGAAAGAAGAAAGAAAGAAAGAAAAATCATTTATTTTAACGACATTGCAACACAACACATTATTAAAGGAACTGGTACATATTACAGTATTAAATTGAAGCATTAACTTAAAGCACAGTTAGGTATTGAACATGACATACGAGTGGTTATAAGGTTAATATAGTGACAATTAATATAAATACAATACAAAAACTTGCTGCTAAGTTGCGTCGCAGTGTACATTAAAAACAGATGCTGCTCAGCATGATGCTGCATCATTGGCGATACAGCGCTGATTTTCAGCAACACCTTGCTGGTGATACGTGCGTCTAGAACAGTCAAACTAAAATCAAGATTTGTGTACCGAAACAACGTGTGTATAGAAAGAATTTACTACATTGTACGAATATTTTTAAATTATTATGAGATAGTTTACAGAGTATAACTGACAGTGAGCTGACATCGCTCACAGTGTCCATTCATCGCGATTTAAATACTATTTTACTATTTAAATTTAACTTTACTATACTTTACTATTTAATTTAACTTTAATTAACTTATATGTTATAGATTTTGCTTGCAATTAATGCTTTCTTAAACATAATTTAATAAGAATGGTCGTTGCTACGAAGGTGAAATTTGTGTTTAATAATAATATAATAACTAGTGTACTAAGTTAATAAATGAATACACTAAGTAAATGTTTAATTGACTTGACTGCACAATGTTGACTTGACTGCACGTTTGGCCTAGTGGTTTAACGGTCACCACGCTGTTTCCTACTTCGCCAAGTGTCGTGGGTTCAAATCCCAAGTAGGACAACACTTTATGTGATCCACAAATTGTTGTTCAGAGTCTGGGTGTTCTTTGTGTATTCATGTATGTTTGTAAAGTCCCCCGCGACACAGGATTTATTCCTAGTGCGGGAGTTGCAATAAAAAAAAAGAAAAAAAATATGACTAGCTGTGCCCCAAAGTATTATCCACGGTTTTAATTATTGCGTTTCACAGAACTGTTTGGTAAATTTTAGAGTTAAACGTATGAACATATATCCAACTAGCTGACCCGGCGAACTTCGTACCGCCATATTTACATATCTGCCTCAGCTTCCCACAGGCAGTGTACAGTCGCGGACAAAAAGAAAAACTTTGCCCGTTATCTTTTATTTTTTTTCTTTCTAGCAAAAAAAGAATGAAAGAAATCGGATTATGTGTTATTGAATTACAACTAAGTGCATATTTTGACTTTCATCCCCTCTCTCCAGGAAACCGTGCTGAATTTCAGGATAAAAAGTATCCTATGTCCTACCTCGTAGTTTGAACTCAAATCATGCCAAGTTTCATTTGAATCCATTCAGTAGTTTCGGCGTGATGCGCGGCCAAGATCCAGACAGAGAGACAGACAGACGGACAGACAGACAGACAAAAATGAAAAAAATTACAGTTTTGGCTTCAGTATCGATCATAGAGAGCCCTCCAAAAAATTTTCAAAATATCTTTAATGTACAGAATTGGACCTGTTACATTTTTATTATAAGTATAGATTTTGATTTTTGATTTCCAATAGTGAACGATGAAACATAAATTCATCTTAATTAAACAGCTAAAAAAAGTAAAAAAAAAGCTAAAACGCGTATTCATATTTTAGATAGACACAAACACTGACATGATACGGCTTACTCATTCTTAAGTAAATTTACTATTTCTGTGTTACACTTTCATTTCCATATCAATATTTTTCTAACTAACCATAAATAAGTTGTTACGACATTCCTTTTAATGTTTGTCACTAGAACATTATCTAAATGACACTTTATTACGTTAGGGGGGGATAAATACAAAGTAAGTGACCAATAAAGATTCATTTATATTGCTTTTAAAGTTTCTGAGAGCTTGCAATTTCATAAAAAGCCAGTATCACTTTTGAAAATTCGATTCGGTCGATAATTTCATGTTGCAGCTGATATACCCTTTTTATTTCATTAATGCGTGAACAATTTGTATTTAATGAATCAAAGCGAAACATTAAAAGAATCATAAGCGAGACTGGCTTTAGGACTGATTCAAACGCTTAATTGAATAAGGTATTTTAGAATTAAACAGATTCAATCTGATTAATTTAATCCATTGTGTTAAGGAATCGTTGAACAGTATACTTTAATTTACAAATAGCTATTGCCAGCGACTCCGCCCGCCTGTATTTCGGTTATCGCGACAAAAAGTAGCCTATGTCCTTCCTCAAGAATCAAAGTATCTACAAGCCAAATTTCAATAAAATCGGTGTAACGGTTTAACCGTGAAAGCGTGACAGACAGACAAACAGAGTTACTTTCGAATTTATAATATTAGTATGGATTAGTGTTCAGAAGATAGTTCTACTTCTTCTCTTAATTACTAACACCCAAAAAAATAGATACATATGAAGATACAAGTTAAAGTGCATTGTAATAGTACATTATGATATAAGTGCGGTAAGTTGAAAATTATAACCGAGGCGATATTGCTAGCCCGAGCCGCAGGCGAGGGCTACAAGTAAGCTGAGCCGCCTCCGCCGCTGCCGCCGACTGCTGAACTCTGTGGTCTCGTTTCTCCTACTTTCACTCAAGAGAGTGAGAGAGAGACTGGTGAAATTTTAATTAATAATAATAACTTGACAAGCTTAAAAATGCAGACTGGCAACGTAATAATCAATTTTACAAATTGTTCAAATTTTTATAACTGCTTTAACAAGTAATTAAAGATTTATTCGATCAAGAAAGTCCGAGTTTTATTTATTTCCTCGCATATCGGCAAGAGCTGGGGTTGGAAGCTCTCCCTCATCCGCCATATTCACCAGACCTTGCACCTACCGACTATTACTTTTTCCAAAATTTAGACAACTTTTAGTGGGAAAAAAATTCAATTCCCGAGAGGCAGTACAAAATGCCTTTGAAGAGTTTGTTGCCTCCCGTCCAGCTGATTTTTACAAGAAGGGCATCAATAAACTGCCAATGCGTTGGCAAAGATGCGTCGATTGCATGGGTGATTACTTCGAATAACAGAAATAAAAAAGTTTGAAAAAATAAGTACTTTTACTTATTGCATACAAAACGGCAATTTCATAGGTAAAGACCTATTATTAGTTGACGTGCGACATAGTTCAAAAACTGACTGAACTACCGTGGAAGCCCTTATGAACTCTTTTGCATTGAGAACCTACTGTATTTAGGGCGAAAACTACTATGTAAAGTGAACAGTAGAGAACTAACATTTTTAGTTGTCCAGAACATTGGACTTCGGACAGAAATGAAGAAGTTTTAAACTTTACTTCTTCTACTCTGAGGGTGCTTTTGACCTCCGTTATTCGTCTTGTAGGACGCCCACAGGCCAGGCAGAGTGATGATTCATTTTATTTCCTTGTTGAACCAGAACCCACCATAATTTTTACAATAAAAAAAAAATTGTATATTGCAGTAGTGAAGAACTGATTAGCGGCATTTCTTCATCTTAAATTTTAGATAAAATATCAACAGTACAATATAGACAATACATCAATTTCTATACTATTTCTTTAGTTTTGATATTTTCATTAAATTTACATAGTTAGACTTTATTATTGACTGAAGGCTACCAAGTATTATCAGAAACAAGCAGTTTTACTATATTCTTCATGTTGTGTGTTTGGTTTCTTGTTTTTATAAACGGTTTCAAAATAAAAAAATGCATTATGATACATATTAGGTCCATTTTCTTCACAAAAAACAGCTTTTGCTGAATTATGTAGCCTATGAAGTATACCTAACAGTTAAGTAAATCCAAAGACCACAACTCTGGGCATCGTTCGAATATTGAATAAAGAGGCAATAGCTATTTGTCGGGTACGTGAGAGCACGCACTATCAATTTTGCGGCACGCGCCTATCAATCGTTCATAATAAAATGGTCGAATGAGAACCATGATTCTGATATTAAACAGCTATAGTTGCATATCTATGAAGTAGAGATTCACCAACACATAGCTTTATCAGCTCTGGAGATTCCTAAATAGACACCGGACTCAAGTTGGTCGGAGCAAGGAAAATATGTCTAACTGGGAATTCTCGGACGGTGCCAATCTGAGCTGTTTGTGCGGTGCAATCAAAATGATGTCCCATCTCGCATCGTACCCTGCACACAGGAAGACCTGATAGCACCGACAGTGCAGTCAAAGTGGCCATGTTCTGTATTACGAAAATTAAATTTTACCGACACTTAACGTTTGCCGTCGAAACGAACCGTGGGAGAGCCATGCTTCGGTAAGCATGGGCCGGCTCGACCGGAGTGATACCACGGCCTCACAGACTATCGCACCGGTGTGAAAAAGTGGCTGCGCTGAGGAAGATAGCTTTAGCGACGATGGAGTTGCCGTCGGTTGGTCTGAGTCCGATATATTCCTTTACCGGTTGCCCCAGTGACGTATCACCCATTTCCATGAGAAAAAAATGGGTAGGTACTAAATTACAAATATAAAGATTAGGCTGAAGTCACAGGATGACTTAAAAAAAAAACAAAAAAATACAGTATTAACATAACTGTATTTTATATTTTCGAAATTACAGTAACGAGGCATTTCTAAGTACAAAGCTTTAACCATTACATTAGAATTATATTATGAATGATAATGATGAACTATATTATGATATACATGCATAAATCAGGTTAAAGTATTCGTATTATATCACAATGCTATCTTTTTATTGCCTCCAAATCAATAATGTGTAACGTAATATTCTATGTTTGATTTCCTAGAACAATAACTTGATCTACAAAAAGTACTTGTATAATATTATCTTCCGCATCTCACAATGATATATCTCTGCTGGAGAGTCTCGGTAGTATAGGATGTCGCGTTTGAATAGATCAAAGTGAAATTGAGGGCGCGTGGAGGCGTTTCCGCGCCCATCTTATATTTCCTACAAAGATATAAATTTCCATTCAAACGCTGGTACGAGTTCATGCTGCATAAAATACATTAAATCCTCCATATAAAGGCAACGTGTTGCTAATGGTTGGTAATTGTTTTAATTTAATGGCGGCCTGTGAAAATTGAATGATTGAATCTCAAATTATCGACACAGATTCTGCTGCGGATTTTTAAAAATTAAATTTACATTGTTGTGGTACAAATTTTTCTATTAAAGACACTATTAATTAATTATACTTCAATGTTCTTTTTTTATCTTAGTACCAACATATAGATCGTTCCTGGGACAATGTATACGCTTTTACAATAAACTCCCTATTGATATTAGGAATTTGCCATTAAGGAAATTTATGAATACCATAAAATCTAAGTTATCCGCAAAGGGGTATTATACCATAGCAAAATATTTTGATGATAAAACCGCCTGGGATTAAACTGCTCATTCTTTTGATGTGACTATAATTTGTTTGAAACAAATTCATTTTAAATTATTGCTATTGTTGACATTTTTTAAAATTATTATATCTACTGATTATTATAATTGTGACTCAAATTGTAATTATCGTTTTTTTTATTGAAATAATGTCTTTTGCATTTGAGAACATTGTCTGGACTTTAAAAGAGACGGTGATCCCTGAGTTTGTTTCGTCCTTTCTTCTCAGGGCTAGTCCAGTTAGAAAAGGCCGAACTCATCAGCTCAAAAAAATACATAGAAGTCTTACAGTTTGGCAGACTTGAGCATGTAGAAAGTGTATATGATTTTGAATAAATAAAAAAAAAAAAGTTTAACTTGCAAAAGTGTTCATGTAACCTAATTGCAGAATAAATGATTTCATTTTATTTCAGATCATGAAAATGAATACAATAATATTCTTAGATTATTTTCTGAAAGTAATTTCTAAACTTTTTAATGACTGAACTGAAAAAACCGTCATTCAGGTAAACCTGGTTGAACTAGTAGTAGTCCATTGAAATCCCACCCCAAACAATGATGGCATTAATAAAAGCTTAGGAAATAGAATTGCAAATTCTCGTGAAAGAAATACCTTCTTGTAAAATGTATTTTTTTTCAGCATGCCAAAATGACTACTCTGCTTATGGAAAGCATGAGTACAAGAAATGTTAGAATAGGTTATTTAATTCACAGTTGTAAGTAATAATGAGTAAACGCATTAGTCGCTTATATTTATTTAAAAAGCACATTGTACACTCAAATTTATAAATTAAATTAAAAAAAACTTCGTTTAAAAAAACCGACTTCAAAAACTAAAAAGTATCAAATGACTTAATTTGTATGTGCTACCTATTCATAGGTTTGAAGTCAGTGCCAAGCCAGATGTAATAGTAGGTACCACACTCGCTTTATTTCGAGACGAACGTCAACGACACGTCACCGACGCTTCGGTTGTTTTGTTCTACGTGAAGAGCAGCTATCCCGCTCAAGGTCACGCGCGGCGAGTGCGGTACCTACTATTACATTTTGGCTTGGTAAGTACAAACGACCGACCTCAAACCAAACTTAATTTGTATGTGCTACCCATGAATAGGTAGCACATACAAATTAAGTTATTTGATACTTTTTAGTTTTTGAAGTCGTTTTTTTTAAACTAAGTTTTTTTTTATTTTTCGCTTTTTAGTCTTTCTCAAGACTTGAAAGAATACGATTAAAGGTAACATATATACTGTTTAGAATCGAAAGGACTTCAGGTAATTTTTTGTAATAAAATCTCAAATGGACTATCTTCTATAGGTTACTATAATTCAAGTGATTTGAGGTAAACTGACTATCTGAGGTAAACTCTGATATCGTTAGGACCCGTTTTATATATTATGAAATTAAATGATGTCTACAGAATATGAAGGCATGCAGACAATTTCTCTAACTTCATTGCAGGCGCTCACGTAAATTTGAGGGTTTCCTTCGATTTCCTTAAGATCCCATCATCAGATCCTGATGTGGTGGCCATGGGACCACATGGGGAGCATACCCTTTCGTATACAAAAGTAATTTTCAAAATCGGTCCACAAATTGACGGAGTAATCCATGTACATAAAAAAAATAGAGATGAAATTGAGAACCTCCTCCTTTTGGAAGTCGGTTTATAAAAAGTGTGTTAATAAGTAAGTACTTAAATACTCAGTTACTGCAAATACTAGAATTAATTTCAGTACACGCTGTAATACTTTGCATGGACGTTACGGTGAAATAACCGAAGCATAGATTTCATGACCAGTTTGTATATATCTTATATACATATGTTGTGCTTAATTTCTATGTAGCGCATAACTTGTACAGATTTGAGCAGTCTTGTCCATATGGAAATTTGTCGGAGGTATATTTGTACCCATTTTAAGCATTGCTGTCTGACACGCAAGGCTTCATTTCATTCATTAGCTTTTGTAATATGTTTTACAAGTTAATGATCTGCCGGAGTCATGTCTATAATAAAGTTATGTTACTTAGCACAGAAAATATTAGTATTAATACATTTTAAATAGTGAATTATGTTGAATAATGAAGTATTTGGCAGTAATTTTCTACGTTACACTTCAAAAGATACGGTGAAAAACTAAATTAGGAGTCTAAAATCGTCGTTTCTTGCAGAATTTAGTACGTGAGACGAGAGTGGAATTCTCGGAAAATGGAACGAGTTCAGGCATCTGCTTGTAACCTCAATAAGGCACATTGGCAAGGTATGTCGATAGCAATTCTTAATAGAAAATAAGGTCCAGTTTAATTAGTATTGTACACTATATGTAGTAAACATAGTGGACGATTACATTTCGCACAAACTAACATTATCCTAGTTATGCGGAGTAAGAAGACATTGAAAAACTTTAGGTTGTAGGCGTTTGAATTCATTTGATCGTTTATTGCACAGAATATGTTCTGCTACTATTACACGCAACATCAAGTCAAGATCAAATGGAGAATTGTGATAGTGCTGAGTCAGAGGTCCATACCCACCTGACAAACAGTGTGATGAGTATGAAAATAATTAGCTATGTGTTGGCGTGTAATAGAAAGAAAACAAAAAAAGAAAACAAAATTTATTGCCAAAAAAAAACAAATAGCTTATTATAATAACACACTTAGCATGGCAACAGGGATGAATTCAGCACATGTTGAGAGTTCACAGCGACACTGCGATACTACTCAACGCTGGTTTTCAATTCACCCCTTGCTTATTACATATTTTGTTTATCTCCATATTTCGGGCACATGGTATTTTATTAATTTTAACTTAGCTTCA
The DNA here is from genome assembly GCA_949125395.1 of Diaphora mendica. NCBI lineage: Eukaryota > Metazoa > Arthropoda > Insecta > Lepidoptera > Erebidae > Diaphora > Diaphora mendica. Next base: position 15,466,948 of record OX421324.1, on the reverse strand, counting down.
AATAAATTTAGCTTATTAAGTGTAGCTTCAAGTAAAATTAGCTAATCAAGTGTAGCCTCAAGCAAAATTCAGCTTTCATAGACACAACTAAGCCAGCCTTCACCAATCAAAATAGGAGGCTGACAAGAAATAAATTCAGTCTACAAAAATGATATAGTATCCGGCAACTAAAAATACAGAATAGCCGCAAAAGTAATAACTACAATAACCACAATAACAATACCAACTATAACAACAAAAAGAATAACAAAAACAATTTGTGCCTTAAATTAGACGTGAGACATTTGACGTGAGAGCAAAATTTTTTTACATTCGCATTTGAATGTCTTTTCTCCCATAGCCTGTCGGAGGGGTGGCGGTAAGTCGTTCCAAATTTTCGTAGCACTATATTTAAAACTACGCCTATACGACGTTGTATGGTACGGATACAGTGACATGTTGTTTAAAAATTTACTTCTAGTGTTTCGTGCGTGTTGGTCCTTTTCCCACTTAATTTTTGAGTGAAGATAATTTGGTATTCCTGTGGTAACTATCTTATGAACCAACCCTGCCAAACGAAGCTGCCTTCGATTCGCCATCTTCAGCATATTTCTCTCATTGAGGAAGGGTGTTACATGTGCACGCTTCGGTATTTTAAAACAAAACCGTGCACACGCATTCTGAACACGCTGGATAGCTTCACTTGTTCTGGCCAATAAACATGGTCCGTAAACAGTATCGCAGTAGTTAAACTGCGACAGCACTAACGATTCCACCAGCGTGATCCTTACCTCTTCTGATAGGAAATTTCGTAGGCCATATAGAACCTTTAGCCTGTAGAAAGCCGTACTTATCTTAGAGTTGGCATGGTCAACGTATCTAAGGTCACTATCCATTAAGAGACCAAGATTTTTCACCTTAGTTACCCTCTCCACAGCCTGACCAGCCATCAGTATCTCTGGCTCCCGTTCTACCACCCGTTCGCGTTGTTGTTTCGAGCCTAATATAATAAATTTTGATTTGACTGGGTTCAATACTAAGTTGTTGTTTTGTGCCCATTTATATACAGCGTCTAAATCCTGGTTAATAAGATCTACTGCCCGGCTTGTGTCGCTTGGGGTGAACGAGTAGTACAGTTGTGTATCATCCGCGTATAGATGCACTTTACAATTTTTGATGACCCTGCATAGATCTGCAGTAAATAAAGTAAACAGTATCGGGCTGATAATAGAACCTTGTGGCGTGCCCCGTGTCACTTCCTTTGGCGAGGATTCCATTTCATCTCCCCGTTCGTTCTCAGTCACCACATACTGCTTTCGGTTTCTCAAAAATGAGGCAAACCATTTGAGAGCTGATGGTGTGACCCCATAGTAACCCATTTTAACCAGCAACAACTCTACATTGATGCAGTCAAACGCTCGAGAAAAATCTAGCAGTACCAAAATTGTGCCTCGGCCGGCATCTGCCTCGGTCAGCACATTGTCCGTAACCTGCGCCAGTGCTGTATGAGTTCCATGGAGCTTCCTGAATCCTGACTGCACGTCTGGAATAATTTTATTTTTTTCTAAATAGGACATCAGTTGTGTACACACTACCCGCTCCACCAGTTTAGATAAAACTGGTAGGACACTGATGGGTCTCAGGTCCTTATGAGTCTCTATCACATTTCTTTTGGGCAAGGGTTTAACTCTGGCCAGTTTCCACAAGTCAGGGAAGACACTCGACGTGATGGATTTATTTACAATTGCCGTTATGACTGGAAGTGTGTACTGGAGAGTCATACGAATCATTGTTATTGTTATACCGTCATCTCCAGCCGCCTCCGTGCTTATATTATTGATAATTTCCAGTAAATCCTTCTCGCTACTTGTCTGTAGTGAGAATGTGCCCTTTTCCATTTTGTTATATTCGAAGAAATCGTATGTGTCGGTATGAATATTTGATGAGCCGGGCACATCAAGGAAAGAGTCATTAATAGTGTCGGGGTCATTCAGATGATAAGGTATGTGGTGATATAGGTTCTTTCCCGTTACCGAGGTTTTTTTAAGGTACTTCCATATCTTGTGCGGACACCCGACATTTTTATTGACGTAGTACGTATAAAACGCTGTCTTTTCTTTTTCTACAGAGCTATTGACTAGGTTTCGCAGACTTTTATAGTACTCGTGATGAGACTCAATCCCCGTCTTCCTAGATCTCTTGAAGGCGTCGTCTCGTAGTGACATCATTTTTCTTATAGTTGGAGTAAGCCATGGTTGAGGTTCTCTATTCTGTCGGAAACGGCGCTGAGGCGAATGTCTATCAAAGAGTGTCAGTATTGCTTCATTGAAAGTTTTAACCATCTCATTGACATCACCTAATTTCAGAATACTCTCCCAATGTACAGAAGAGACATCTTCTAGAAAAATCAGTTCGTTTATTGAAAGCAATGAACGCCTAGTTATGTAAGGAGAGACCCGCCTGGGCTTCGTGATGTTGAATGTAGATATCACCAACGCATGGTCACTAAGTTCAGGGTTATGATGGACACTTACTTCCTTGCACAATGATGGGCAATCCGAGACCACAAGATCGAGTAGTGTAGCTGTTTGTGATGTAATACGAGTGGGTTCTGTAACTAGTTGAGTGAGATTTTGTTGAGATAAAAACGTTAGCAACTGCTTAGCACGAGTTGTTTCGGGGTGGAGTAAGTCTACATTAAAATCGGTCAGTAGAAATACATAATTACAATAACCGAAAACACTAACCGATTGGCTGAGGGCGTCTAAGGCGCTTGATACTGTCACTGCCTCAGGTCGGTAGGCTGTGCCGATCGCCAGCCTCACGCCGCCGGCCAACGTCACCACTATCCACATTTGTTCAAGCGATGAAATAGGATGTGAACGCACGCGCGCTCTTAACTCTCTACGAATATAAAACGCCACACCACCACCTCTACCCCCACAAGACCTTGGGACATGCTTGAGAATATACCCCGGTACATTATTAAGGTGTACATTATTTTCTTCCCCCTTCCTAAGCCATGTCTCATTAAGCGCGAGTATATCAGGTGCATATTTATCAATTGTGTACAATAACTCAGTCTGACTGGTGTTAAGGGATCTAATATTTAAAAGGCCTAAAATTAAACTAGTTTTTTTACATTTTATCATTTTTGCAGATACCATTTCGCTACACGTATATATACACAACCGAACGTATTCACATATAGAAGTCCATGTCTTGTGGTCATGCCAATCATAACCGAACAAATTACAATGTGCACTTGAATACATTTGCTATAGTTATAACAGAAACCTCGGCCACATAATATGGTAATTGATGACAGGTGATAGTATTTCATAAATTTTACCCAAATACAATGTGTAATGATATAACAAACTGTCATTGTGGTAAAAGAGTACACAAAGAGTCTATTAAAAGCCAACAGAATAATATGTATAATTAATCTAAATAGAAGTTGTATGTATGCAAAATGTTTTTTTAAAGCTAACAGAATAATATGTATAACTAATCTAGATAGAAGTTGTATGTATGCAAAATGTTTTTCTAAAGCTAACAGAATAATATGTATAACTAATCTAAATAGAAGTTTTATGTATACAAAATGATTTTTTAAAGCTAACAGAATAATAAGTATAACTAATCTAAATAGAAGTTGTATGTATACAAAATGATTTTTTAACGATTTACGACTCGGACTGGCACACCTGCAAATGTTGCTGAAAAAACAATTTCTCGATATCCGCGTCATCACACAGGCGATGTGTAGAGTGCCCCTCTGTTTTCTTAGCAAATATCTGCCCATTTTTAGTCCACACGTACTTCCAGTTTTGCCGTTTAGCCTCTTCCTTCGCTTTATATAACAAAGCCTTATTTTTCTTGGTTAGCCTGTCGTTAATATAAATGCGCTTCTCCTCCCCCGTGAGCGACATTTCCGTTGTGGTGACCGAACGACGCACGCGCGCCGCACTTAGTATACGCTCCTTGACTAGGCGTCGAGACAGACGGACAACAATAGGGCGCGGACGGGCTGGAGGGCCACCGCTAACTACTACACGTCGCGGTCCCGCACGATAGGCATCCACAATGTCGACCTCCTCCAGGGTTGTGCCAAGTTTTAGTGCAACGGTACTCACCAGGTGGTACACATTCTCCCCGTTGCTTTCCGGCACTCCTGCTATCTCCAGGTCGTTAGATACCAGCCGTTGTTCTTTGTCATTTAGCTCGCGGTGCAACTGATCGATGGTGTTTTGAAGGACGTCTACAAGTTGTTTATTGGACTCGAGAGCCGATGTACGTTCTTCTAATGTATTTACATACTCATGCAAGCCAGTTACTTCATTTTTACATGATGTTATCTCGACATTAATCTCTCGTAACTCATCCCGAAAACTGGCTATCTCCTCTCTAACTGCTGTCATCTCTGAACGGATCAGGCGCATTTCTGATATGAGTTCTTGCACGAAGGGAGGTTCAGTCGTGTTCATACCCACAGTTACGTCTTGCGAAGACACAAGCAGACTTGAGGGGCTTTGGGGCGGCTTTCGAACTGACGACGCGCCATGCACAGGGGTGTTTGTATTGTCTACTCGTGGGATTTTAGTTACGCAGCAAGGACACAGCCACTCTCTTGGTAAATCGGTCACCGAGCCCATGCTTATGCATTGCTTATGATACTTTGTTTTGCATTTTATACAAGTAACGCCACCCGTTGTGGCAAGAAATTTACCGCACGCTCCACACTTGTTCATTTTCTTGTACAGATCGTATTATCGTATAAGTATTTATCGTATAAGTGGTGTCCTCTTTCGGTGTTTCTCGAAACGTCGTAAGGCTTTTACAGTAAAGATATTCGATCAATCCACTATGAGCCGCAACTAGTACAGCTACACGCCGTTCGATGGCGCTGTTCAGTTAAATGACCAATGACTTTTAATCGACGTTAACCAATTTTACTCTGAGGGTATTTCGACCAATGTTTTTTCACAAAATAGTTTATAGCAGAATTTATGAGTACACTATTTGTTTTTTCACTACCTTTCCCGTTGATTGATGGAGTTTAAAGTCATTCAAAGTTCTGCCAATCTTTATCAGCTAGCCTAATTTGTAAACAACCACTACAGCACTACAGTTGTGAAAGTTTTGTCACTGCTCGTATTGCACTGATTTATTGTTTGTTGTTGTGTACTTCACTTTTTTCTTGAATATTACGCACTAATCTGACTTCCAGTTACTCAATTACACATTAATTACGCGTTTTTATATTTATTTTGATCAGAACAGCACGGAGCCGATGTTAAGCGTGGCACACCAGCGCCCTCCTCCGTTTTCGAAGGTAGATTTAGTCAAGGCATTTTCTCAAATTCCAGTTTTTCCACCTGATATTCCAAAAACTGCAATTACTACACTGTTTGGGCTCTTTGAGTTTCCATTTATGACATTTGGATTACGAAATGCAGCTCAAACGTTTCAACGCTTTATCGATGAAGTCTTGAATGGTATGCCTTTTGCCTATGGATATGTTGATGACATTTTAATATACTCACCCACTGAAGAATTGCACTTTCAGCACCTGAAAAATTTGTTTCAGCGCCTGTCAGAATATGGTATACTTATTAACACCGCTAAATGTGAGTTTGCTAAGTCTAAAATTACATTCCTAGGCCATGAAGTATCTGCTAAAGGTATATCACCTCTTCACGACAAAATCCAGGCGTTGCTTGATTACCCGGAGCCTACAAACGTGAAAGAACTACGTCGCTTCCTCGGCATGTTTAACTTCTACAGACGATTTATTCCTGGTGCATCTGCTTTTCAAAAACCTCTTCAGGTAGCACTATCTGGATCTAAGAAGAAAGGTTCTGAGCCAATCACTATGACACCTGAAATGAGTGCTGCATTTAACCAGAGTAAGTCTGCTCTCACAAAAGCTACTCTACTGGCACATCCAGATCATCAAGCAGAACTAGCTATTCATACAGATGAATCAGACAGCGCAATAGGTGCCGTCTTACAACAAAACATCAACGGCAATTGGCAACCACTGGCCTTCTTCTCTCGTCGGTTGAAACCTTCGCAAAAGAAGTACAGTCCCTACGACCGTGAGCTACTGGCAATCTACGCAGCTATTCGCCATTTCCGTCATATGGTAGAAGCCAGAAACTTCGTCATATACACTGACCATAAGCCACTCACGTTCGCCTTCTCTTCGCGTCGAGATGACTGTTCTCCTCGCCATTTTAGGTACCTAGACTATATCTCCCAATTTACTTCAGACATAAGATACGTATCTGGCCCGGAAAACGTCGTTGCTGATGCTATGTCACGCGTGGAAGCTGTAACAGAACCTCTGGATTACAGAGCACTCGCTAAATCACAAGAAGAGGATTCAGAACTACAGAAGCTCATAAACTCTGATAGTTCTCTAAAAATAAAGAAAGTAAAGACTGACGATTATGAGATCTACTGCGATATGTCCACATCATCTCCTAGACCTCTACTCACCAGAAGCTTTCGAAGACCAGCCTTCCACCATCTACACAACTTGAGCCATCCCGGAGCCAGGGCCACAGTTAAACTACTGACTCAAAGATTTGTATGGCCGGGAATCAAGAAGGACTGTCGACAGTGGTCGAATGAATGCACTGATTGCCAACGAACCAAAATCCATCGCCATACATACTCTCCCACCCATCCTTTTTCCAGCCCTTCAAGTCGTTTTTCCCATGTCCATATGGACATCGTAGGGCCTTTACCATTATCGCTTGGTTACAGATACTGCCTCACAGTCATCGACCGATTCACACGATGGCCTGAAGCGTATCCTCTCGCGGACATCACCGCTGAAACATGTTCGCGGGCCTTTATAGCTGGTTGGGTGGCCCGTTTTGGCTGTCCCGAAACCATCACAACTGACAGGGGGAGACAGTTTGAGTGTGCTATGTTCCACTCCATCTCCACCTTACTTGGCTCCAAGCATCGACCTACAGTAGCTTATCACCCCGCCTGCAATGGGATGATTGAGCGACTACATCGGCAGCTGAAATCCGCTATCATGTGCCACGCAGACGTACGCTGGTCAGAAGTTCTTCCTTTCGTACTGCTTGGAATCCGCAGCTCATGGAAGGAGGACATCAAGTCATCTGCAGCCGAGCTCGTCTATGGTGAACCTCTTCGCCTTCCTGGTGAGTTTTTTGCACCATCAAAAGACCACACCACGGATATTACAGACTTCACTAGTAGACTGCGCAACCACATCTCCAAGCTCGCTCCAGTTCCAGCTAAGTGGCATTGCTCAAAGTCAAAAACCTTCTACATACCTCGAGACCTGATGACAGCTGATCATGTTTTTCTCCGCGTCGGCCCAGCAAAGAAGTCCTTAGAGCCACCATATTCCGGACCCTACAAGGTTATCTCTAGAGGTGAGAAGACCTTCACAATAAACCTCAAAGGACGAGAGTCTACAGTGTCCATAGACAGACTAAAACCTGCCTACCTTGCATCAGAAGAAACCAAGATTGGTAACACGCTGCCGAACCAACAAACTACAGGAGACATCAAGAAGACCAGAAGTGGTCGCGTTGTACGGTTTCCAGATCACTATCGACCGTAGCAAGCAACGGTCTCAGCCGGGGAGTAATGTAGCAACCATATTAAATATTAAAATTATAAATTAAATTAATTAAATTAACAAACAAGCAAACCCTGGTTGAGAGCGTTGTTTACAATATGGATCGGGATTCGTGACGTAGCGAACGAATGCAGCGGCCGGCCGACCGGTCGCCGCGAGAGAACATAGAAGCGAGTGCTACGTTATTGTGTTGTTAAAACTCACGGCGAATGCATACAAATTTCTGAAATTATATCCTAAATAGTTACTAGTATTTACTGAAAATAAGTTATTCATAACTATTGTATACCGAGTAAAATCTGTACAGTGCTCAAACCAAATAAACAATATTTTATTTCGTGTAGTTGTGGAGTGAACTTTATTTAAATACATATCTCATAATAGACAATATAATATTATTGCAAATATAATTATATATCTTCACGCTACAAATTGAAGCGTGAAGATAACTACGTATCACTCGTAGGTAATACACCTACGAGTACATGACATTAACGTAAGAAGTCCTTACATCGTCATCATCATAGCCTTTAATAGACCACTTTTAATAGACCACTACCAAGTACCACGCTGTGAAGTACAGTGATAAATAAATAAAATATTATAATAATGCGTGCAAAAGAATTTTGTAATGTTCCTCTTATTATTTGACAAATGTTAAATAACGTTGAAGCTTCATCGCGAACCCTACACTGGCTTCGATCGTCGTTATGCTTAAAAGTTATTTTAATTACATTTAAATTATGTACCTAACTGTACAATGTATTATTAAATTAATTTTATATAATACTAGCTGATCCGGCAAACGTTGTTTTGCCATAAAAAAAATTGGGTATAAAAAATAGATGTTGGTCGATTCTCAGACCTACCCGATATGCACACCAAATTCCATTAAAATCGGTACCGGCGGTTCAGAGGAGTATGGTAACTAACATTGTGACACGAGAATTTTATATTTAAGACATATTGCCTATGTCCAGCAGTGGACTGCAACGGGCTGATGATGATGATATTGCATATCTTGTAAAAAATATTATATTTCTTAACGGAGATTGCTAAAGCCTGGCCGTGAGTTTATATGATCAGGATTTTCAACTGAACTTAAATCTAGAAATCAATGACATTCGAACATACGCTTCGTCATGAATGTGCCGGCTCGACCGGAGTGATACCACGGCCTCACCGGCCACGGAAAACCGGTGTGAAATAGTGCTTGCGCTGTGTTTCATCGAGTGAGTGAGGATACCGGAGGCCCATACCCCAACCCCTCCCCCTATCTCCCTCCCCCCATCCCCCAAAGGCCGGCAACGCACTTGTAACGCCTCTGGTGTTGCAGGTGTCCATGGGCGGCGATAATCGCTTACCATCAGGCGATACGTCTGCTCGTCTGCCACAAAAAGAAAAAACTATCTTTCATCATAAGGTAAGTAGGAGCCGACGTCTAACGGCCGTTTTCAATAACCTGTCTCTAGTTGAACTGGAGATTGAGATTCTACGCGAAGAGCAGCTATCCCACTCAAGGTCACGCGCGGCGAGTGCGGTACCTATTATTACATTTTGGCTTGGCACCGACTTCAAACCTATGAATAGGTAGTACATACAAATTAAATTATTTAATACTGTTTAGATTTTGAAGTCGGCTTTTTTAAAATAAGTTTTTTTATCGCTTTTTAGTCTTTCTCAAGTCTCTCATCATCATTTCACTTAAATAACTTGAAAGAATACGACTAAAGGTAACATACATACTGTATAGAATCGAAAGGATTTCAGGTAATTTTATGTAATAAAATCTCAAGTGAACTATCTTCTATAGGTATAATTTAAGTGATTTGAGGTAAACTGACTATCTGAGGTAAACTCTCATATCGTTAGGACCCATTTTATATATTATGAAATTAAATGATGTCTACAAAATATGAAAGCATGCAGACAATTGCTCTAACTTCATTGCAGGCGCTCACATAAATTTGAGGGTTTCCTTCGATTTCCTTAGGATCCCATCATCAGATCCTGATATGGTGGCCATGGGACCACATTGGGAGCCTTTCGAATACAAAAATAATTTTTAAAACAGGTCCATAAATTGACGGAGTAATCCGTGTACAAACATAAAAAAAATACCGATGAAATTGAGAACCTCCTTCTTTTGCAAGTCGGTTAAAAAGGAAAACCTGTGCTATAAGTACTAGTACTTATAGCACAGGTTTTCCTTTTTAACCGACAACTATTTATATGGCACAGTTAGGTAATACCTACAGCGCATCAATACTTTCATTGATATGCAGTAAACTGGACATAGATTATTGAAATAAATTATTGAAAGGGGCGTATGAAGGTTATAATTATATACGTATTGAATAATAGTTCATACTTGATCGTTTGAATTTTAAAATATTAGTAAAGATCACTAAAAACGCTATTACAACAGAATAAATTATAGAGACTAAACCTAAAATTATATGAGCTCCCAGTCCATTACCGAGTATGTAAGCAGCATTCACTTAAAGTAAGAACCACTTTGGTATCTACATCGATGATTATAAGTGTTTTTGAAATGTACTCGGCTCATTGTAGTTATCGAAATGTAGTAAAATTAATATTTAACGATCATTCTCCACTCCAAGTTACTGGTTTCTTGTGCGTTTATTGTGGACCAGTAAAACAGTTTTACTTAAGATTGCACTATGAATTATTTTTTGTATATGGAGCAGATTTTATGGATTAAAATTACAGCAGGGTTCTTGTAACGTGGTAATCTGTTGCAAGGTCTCCCTTTCTTTCTTTTGCCTACTGGCCCCCTCCATTCTGTAACTCTTTTCGTCCACCGTTGATCTTGCAGACGTGCTATGTGTCCAGCCCACTTCCATTTTAATGCAAGAGCTTGTGCTAAACCGTCTGTTGCTTTTGTGATGTTGCATATATTTGTATGCCTTATTTTATTTATTCTTTTATGTTTAGCATACTCAGCTCCATTCCGCGTTTTCACGTTTTAATTTTATTCATGACATTTTTGTTAAATCTCCATGTCTGACAACCATAGGTCAAGCATGGAATATTGTGAACATGTGATTGGCATGTTGCTCTTAAATATTTAAGAGTAAAACCGTTTAAGTTTTATAAATACTACACATGAAATTTCAATGTCAATATCAACGTGATTTAAAAAAAATGAGTAGTAAGCTCCTCTGTAATTACGATTAGGGGCCCAACATGTAATTGCGAATGACATGTTAAATAGCTCCATCGGACGTTCACATCTCGCACAAAAGATCTGTTAGAAATCAGCTTTTCATCGGAGGTCAACGGCCCGCGACTGTTCAGGATATGCACATAGACAAAACGTTGCGTGACAAAAGGCCTGGCGTATCTCCGACGGTAAATACTGTAGTTTTTACCTGTGTCATGTCACATGTGTCGAATGACAAAACCGCACGTCGGGGTGATGCGTCAATGCGGTGTTGATGCGCAAAACATCAGGTTTTAAATTACGTTTTATATTAAATTACGCTTTAGTTACTCGATATACATACAAATATCACGATGCCAGAATGATACTGCGGTTTCGTTATGAGGTTATGGTAAGATATACAACACAAATTTGTATAGATTATTAGTATAAGTCCAAACTGGCAGTGGGGCTAAATTATTATCGACATTAGTAGTATATTTGTACAAACATAAATGTAATCAGTTAGTAGATAAATTGGTAAAAGGCCTAAATGAACAACTACTGCGTATTTCGTCGCTCCCGGCATTACGTCTGATGTCGGAGGCAAGCTATTTTTAGTTGGTTCGAGTCCCTTGCCCCACGACAGAGGCAGTTAAATAACTGGAGGTGTTACACGAAAAATTAATATAGGTGTATATTAGTAATTTTTTATCATTAAATGCTTAGTAAGAGAAATCATGAATGGTTAAACATAACTGTACCAGAGATGTTTGTCAGAAGAAAATAAAGAGTTCCATATTCAGAAGATCTTGTAAATCTGTTTAACGGTTAGTATACCCTTTTAGCGGTTAGTAATATCGAGGAACTATGTAACTTAATATTGCAACTCATAATAGTAATAATTTGTTAATTTGCATAATACTTTTAAACCAATGAAAGAAGAGAGTTGTATAATGACTATCCTATTGAATCAGATGATAACTTAGGAGATTATACAGTAAATTAGGTTTTTAATCGAAGCTATAATATAAATTGATAAATTATTGACTGGGATTCAAACGAGTTACTATTACCTATCTGTAATAGTAGGGTACATAGTTGAGTAGGCAAGTACGTTAGGTATGTAGGATAATTGAGTGCTTAGGTAACTGCCCGTTAGCGGCTCTGAACTGTTAAGCTTTTCCACGCGCCATTTACTGCTAGATTAATAATTACGTAGAGCACTGAAAAGTTTGCTTTTTAATCCTAAAACGTTAAAAAAAGGTTGTATTATCAATTTTTTTTTAATTTACACTTTTGCAGTGATGTTGTCTTACGTCGTTTTATCACTTAGTTACTTTTTATGACACCCATGGGATGAATATAGGTGGTGACATTATTCGTCACCATACGAAATATTAGATAATAGAGTTAAATGACAACCTAATAAATCTAATAATAATAAATGTAAAACAACTATTTATTGTATTCTCCTTTGTTTGAATTCCCGCGTTGTTAGTCTATATCTTATATATAAACTAGCTGAACCGGCAAACTCTGTTTTGACATAAAAAAATGGGGTATAAAAAATAGATGTTGGTCGATTCTCAGACCTACCCGATATGCACACCAAATTTCATAAAAATCGGTCCAGATGTTTCAGCGGAGTATGGTTACTAACATTGTGACACGAGAATTCTTATATATAAAACTCAGGTAGGTCTGAGAATCGACCAACATCTATTTTTTATACCTCAATTTTTTTATGGCAAAACAACGTTTTCCGGATCAGCTAGTATATTATAAAAATGAATCGGCGAAATGTATGTACGCGCATAACTTCCGATCGGCTGCACCAAATTAAATATTAATTCTTTTTTTTATGTGTTCTTTACTGTTAGAACAAGGTTTGTGTACAAGAAAATTTAAAAGATAACGGGAAAAGTAATTTTGTTTTGTCCGCGAGTGTACACTGCCTGTGGGAAGCTCAGACAGATATGTAAATATGGCGGTACGAAGTTGGCCGGGTCAGCTAGTTTTGTATAAATATTATATTGCTTTGGTATGATGCCACTGCTTACAGGTACCATTCTTACTCTCACTTTTCAACACTGAAAATGTTCTCTTTACAACGTATTTGTTAATTAGGAAAAAAATCGTCTATATACATAACTACACTCATTTGCAAAAGAAACGGGTGGTTTCGATTTTCTTCCTGGCTGAAAAAAATAAAATACCAAAAAGGTTTTAATCATTTGAACATGTTACTGGCCAGTTATAAAAGTGCCATAATGTTTATAAGAGTACATTCCAAATTCAAATTTTTGACTGAGCCTGGTTTTCAAAGAAAACAACTTTTAACTACATTTTGTGGCTCGAATTCCCTATAGTAAATATCGACTCTAATTAACTTTTGTAAATTTTTATTAAATTATCCGATGTACTTGACATTTAAAAGTATTGTTATTGCTGTTTAGCAATCTCGAAAATGGTAGATAAAGTGATAAAAGCGAGCAAAATTATTGCGCTGCTTGAAGAAGGTTGCAGCCAATGCTTCGTGGCTCAGAGGCTAAATGTGAGTCGGTCGACAGTTCAAAGGACCTGGCAGCGCTTACAAGAGACCGGTTCCGTCAAGAGAAGGCCTGGTTCTGGCAGAAAGACATGTACCGAACCACGGGATGATCGTTTTCTAGTTAGTCAAGCTTTGAGAAATCGCAAATCTTCTTATGTGGACCTCAAGAACAGCCTCGAAGAAGTAAGAAATGTGCAAATTAGTCTATGGACGGTCAGGAGGAGGCTTCTCGCTGCTAATATACACAGTCATCGCCCGGCACGCGGCCCTAAATTACTCAGTGGACATCGAGTTGCCAGGCTTAGCTTCGCTCGAAATTGTGTGTCATGGACTCATGAAGACTGGGATAGGATATTGTTCTCCGATGAAGCCAGGATATCTCTGCATGGTGAAGACCGACGTCGGTGAGTGCTACGTAGACGAGTAGAACGCTTTGCAGAGGCATGTTTTGAAGAAATCACACCTTATGGAGGGGGCTCTGTTATGTTTTGGGCAGGAATAAAGTCTATGGATTGTACGGAGTTAGTCTTCATCGAAAACGGTACACTGACTGGACACCGATACATAACGGAAGTTCTAATTCCTTGCACAACCCGCTTTAACCGCTCTTGGCGAAAACTCAATTTTTGTGGACGACAACGCTTGCGCCCACCGGTCTGGCGTTGTGGCCAGCTAGAAGTCCGGACCTCAATCCCATAGAGCATGTCTGGGAGGTTCTGAAGCGACGAGTGAGATCAGTGCAGCCGGCTCCGCAGATCATCAGAGAGCTAAAGAATGTGATTACCGCGGAGTGGGAACGTATTCCCCAAGAAACCATAAAAGATATACTCGCTAGCATGCCCAGACGAATGCAAGCCGTGATTTCAGCAAGAGGGGGTCACACTCAATACTAAACTTTTATCTGCTTTTAATGTATTCAAGTAAAACAAAGAAATTAACGCGTTTCATTTTTATTTAGCGAGCAGGTACAATAATAGTGTTTTGAGCTTAAACATTATTTCTCAACAATTTAATCAAAATGTTATGATAAAACTGATGAAAACTATTCCTTCCTAATTAATTTATAAAATTCTGAGGATAACAATACCTAAAATTGTCAAACAAACTAATAGTAACTATAAAATAGTTCTTTGCTTAAGGGGACGGCGGTCACTGAGTTCTCCATACAAATTGAATACCAAAATATTTTGTAGTTTGAACATATTTCCACCATATTATGTTGATATCCATATTTAAACAGTATTTATCCAGGCTCATTTTCCCTTGTTATTTAAAAAAAACTTACGTAACGTAACGAAAAAGTTGAATTTAATTTTGCACATTTTTACAGCGTAAATGGCATATTTTAAGTTTGTTTTTTCTATATTATAAACAACAATACGTATAATATTTATTATAAAAAAGCTTAGCTTGTATTATCAAATTACTAATTATCGAAAAGAAAATGAAAAAACATTGAGTTTTCATTGATGATTTTTGATAGTCTACAACACATCCATATTTATTATAAAAACCAAATAGTAGTGCTATCGCAGCAAACAGATGTCAATATACTACGCCAGGTATGGCTTACCGAGATACAGTGACGAGATATTAGATATATATTTTAATTTATTATATATTAAATACAGCAATATTCCGAACAAATTTCATCTTGCAGTTGCGAGCGTCGGTCGCCGCGCTCTTAAGTGCCCGTTTTTTTGCAAAAGAGTTTATATATTGATTTTGATATTTTAAGTTGTTTTGAAATAATAGAAGGAACATTAGCCTGTTTGCTCAGTAGCAATTAATATTGGATAGTGATTAATGAGATCTTCTAAAATATTGCTTTCAATTTTAACAGATTTTATCCGAACTTTCTAGGTCATTGTCGATTGTTTATACAAACCCTGAAAACACAGAGTAATTAGAATCGGCGGTTTTATATTTTGTTCATTTTCATAACATTAAGGCAACTAAGACCTTGAACTCTATAACACCTCTACAAAAATATACACCATATTTTTGTATTAGATTAGAGTACTCGGACTTCCTTCCAATGCTTAATGACCCTCTCAAGCCCTTGCTTGAACCTTTCTATAATGTCTATATGTATAAGATTACGTGGTAAAATAACTTATGTGTTACGAAACAAATATTTGATTAAATAACATTTCGATATACGTATTTGAGATTTAGTTTTGTATGAGAATAACAAAATTATTGTTCGGATCTCCTAAAAATTTCTAAGCAAATAGTTGTCGAGTTTCAACCTACAACTACCTACCAGTTTGGCACCATTATAATCATCAAAATATATCGGTTTCATGTTGATTTCGTGAATTTCTGATTATTTTTTGTTCGATCTTTGTTTCGACTTTATATTTCATCATCATCATCATTACCATCAGCCCGTTGCAGTCCACTGCTGGACATAGGCTATAGACCTATGTCTTGATATTTATCATTCATAAAATCTCCATTTAATTTCCTCTTTTCGTCACGAGTTGAATTGGTTTACGATTCGTTAGCCACCTGCGCGCTTTCACCACCCTCTATTTCATTCTCAAGTTACCTATGTCCCCTTTTACCGTCATCTTCCACCCAATTCCTATGTTCCAATCTTCCTCAAACGATCCTTGCCAGCTATGCCCTACGCGCACTTCCGTACGAGTTTACTTTTCGTTCCTAACACAATATGTCCTCCTCTGCAATGCTTTTCAATTAGAAATCAGTATAGCACCCTACTACCTTTCATTCAAGATTAATGTTTTTGAATCTGTAATGAATTTTGATTAATTGAAATTAAATGAATTAATTTGAATGAATCAAATGCTGCAATTTTCATTCAATTCTGATTCGTTATTGGTTTATATAAACGATCAAAAGATCCCTTCTTAAATTTCTATGTTCATTACTATGACTGAATATAAAGAATTTGAAGTATTTACCATTTATTTATTTTTATTTATTTTAAGTATTTATCTTAGCCGTTTTCGTTCAAGTATACCAAAATATAAGTTCGGGGTATACCTCTGTACAGACCAAGTTTTATATGTTCAAGTCTTCGATCGACAATACAACTGTTATATAATACAAGTTGTATTGTTGATCGAAGATTCAAGTAAATGGTTACATTCATGCTGCTAACAACGTTTCAACGCCTGACACACGGCTTTATACTGCGTGATTTGTTAACAGTAGGTAGATATGTACGTATTGCAGAGTCCACTGTTGCACTACTGTGCTTTACAAAACGCGAGTCGTGAGCTAAATATAAATTAGTTCGGCCTCTTAGTAGGCATAAAGCAAAATCCGGAATGATCTGTAACCAATAAACTGAGTTGACTTGATGAAAACACTGGCCCAACAATTTTATATTTTATCAGACAATTTTTTTTTTTTACCTTTTAGTACATTATTTTCAATAAAACCGTTTAAATTAAAAAAACTTTTTTATATATTTTTATTTTCAAGTTTTTAGTTTTTAATTTTTCATAGTATTAGTAGTATCAGTAGTTCACTATGAAAAATTAAAAACGAAAAACTTGTGTGAAAAAATGTTCTACTAGTCTTACTCCTCTCTTCCACAATTTGCCTCCAGCGATCTCTATTCATGGCAGCACGTCTCTAGTTGGTCTTCTTTCTTAGAGTAGCCAGGTCTTCCTCAATACAGTCCCGCCACCGCTCCTTGGGCCTACCGCGCGGTCTTTTTTGTTGAGGGACCCAGTTTGTGGTGGCCTTTTTCGCTCTTGGCATTCTGTCAATGTGACCTGCCCACCGAGGTCTCTGCGCCCTGGAGAACCGAACGATGGTCTCGTTGCCCATCAGGCGATTCAACTCATTATTTATACGGATGCGGTACACTCCATCGCTTTCTATGACTGTTCCTAAGATTTTTCGCAAGATTTTTCACTCAAAAACTGCAAGCTGGCTTTCCTCTTTCAGGGTTAAAGCCCAGGTTTCGCATCCATACATAACGACAGGCCTTATTATTGTCTTATATATTAACAGCTTGGTTGCTCTGTTAATCAACTTTGACGCTAATGATTTCTTGCATTAGTAAAAACACCTGTTACCCGCCAGGATTCTGAGACGGATTTCATCCTCGATCTTATTTTGGGCAGTGATAGTGGATCCAAGGTACTTGAACTCCCCAACAGCCTCAAACTCGTCCCCGTTAATATTGAGATTTTCTAATACCTGAGGGCGCCTATAACTTATGATGTATTTTGTCTTGTTCACATTAATAGCCAGTCCAAACTTGGAGGCGTGTTCCACTAAGGATGGCAAATGCCTCGTAATGCCGAATTGTGTCCTACTTGTGATCACTATATCGTCGGCAGGCCCAGCAATCTGAGTGCTGTTGAGATCTAAAAGTCCTCGGATGTTGAGCTTACGAATAACAGATTCAATGGTGAAGTTGAAGACCAGCGCCGAAAGAGCATCCCCCTGCGGCACCCCAGTGTTAATATCGAACGGCTCAGTTAATGTGTTCTGTACGGACACAACCGATCTCGAACCAGCCATCGTCATCTCCACCAATCTCACTAGTTTACTAGGTACTCCCAACTTAACAAGACTTTGCGCCGCAGCGCGTCTGCTAAACCTGTCAAACGCCTGTTTGAATTCAGTAAACAGATGG
This sequence comes from Diaphora mendica, assembly GCA_949125395.1. Lineage (NCBI taxonomy): Eukaryota > Metazoa > Arthropoda > Insecta > Lepidoptera > Erebidae > Diaphora > Diaphora mendica. The sequence continues at coordinate 15,448,992 of OX421324.1, read as the reverse complement.
TGTAAGGTGATGTCATACTCATATGATTTTGTCCAGGGTCTGCCTCAGTAGATGAATTTGGTCCGTTGTTGACCGATCGGGCCGGAAACCACATTGGTACTCACTAAGAATCTCCTCCGCATACTTCAGTAGCCGAAAATAGAGCACATTAGACAAAACTCTATAGCCAGTACAAAGGATATTGATTCCGCTGTAGTTTTCGCACTTCGTTTTGTCACCTTTCTTGAAGATGGAATGTATGATTCTAACCGACCACTCTTCAGACATAGTTACGCTCTTCCATATGTCATCGATAAGATCACACATAGCCTACTCCAACTCGGGTCATCCATACTTCAGGAGTTCTGAAGTGATGTTGTCTACACCGGGGGTTTTGTTGTTTTTCAAGGTCTTCATGGCCCTTTTCACTTCCTGCAGATTCAGAGGTTCAAAGTCCTGCTCTCCGTAGTAGTAGTATTGGCCTTCTTGTTTATGTGTGCTGCTTTCATCACTGTTGTTTAGAAGCTCCATAAAGTACTCCCTTCAGCGAGCCGAAACTTCTCTTTCTTCAGTAAGCAATGATCCCACTTTATCACGACAAGCTGTAGATCGCGGCTGGAATTCCCAACGCTGTGCGTTGACCCCACCGAAGAACTTGTGTATATTGTGCATCCGAAGACGCTCTAGCTGCTGCACGTCCTCCTGTAATGCCTTGTTCTTTTTTTTCTGCATAGTTTTCTCGCTGCAATTCTCAAATATCTATGTGTAGCTTTGTTCTCTTCGGTGTCCGCCTGGAACAAAATGCTGCTGCTTTAGCCACATTCCGCCTCTCCAAAGCCTCTCTAACTTCCTCGTCAAACCAGTCCCCTCTCATTTTTCCTTTCCTTGTCCCTACCTCCTTTCTGGCAGCTTTTTCTATAGAGCTCTTAATCACTTCCCACTCCATATTCTCTGTAGTAGACCCAGTAGCATCCAAACGGCTGAAATTCGAGGATATTTTCATCTGGTATTTTCGCGAATCGTTTTTCCATTTCGGTCTTTGCTTACCCTGCTCTTGATGCATACTAGAGGTTCGGAATCTGAACTTCCCACCTACTAACGTGTGGTCTGACTAGCAGTTTGCACTTCTAAACGAACGCAAACCCAAGATGCTAGACCTTCGCCGATTCGCCGAGAACATGTTCTATTTGATTATATCTATTTGTACCAGGTATTTTTCAGGTGCCTTTGTGTATATTCTTATGCTCGAATTGCGTGCTACTGATAAATATGTTGTTTCCTGCTGCGAAGTAACATAATCTTTCCCCATTATCAGTTGTTGTAGAGTGAAGGGTGTGTTTTCCAGCAACACTTTCTAAGGATGCCTCCTTACCAATTCGTGCATTAAAGTCTCCTAGCACTATCACTGCATCATACCTGGGCACTGAGTCAAACACTTCCTGAAGAGAATTATAAAATTGGTCCTTTCATCTGTTCACCTGCATCCTCGACCGGCGCATGCGCACATATAAAAGTGATGTTATGAAACTTGCCTTTTACTCGTTGTTTGCATAATCTGTCATCAATATGCTCAAAACCCAACACTGCCCTCTTTGTTTTCTTATTGACGTAAAAACCAGTCCCGTACATTCCTGTCTGTCTTTCCGGTCCGCTCCAGTAAAATGTGTATTTTTCCCTCTCAATACACCCGGAGCCCCGCCATCTTACTTCTTGGACATGTTATGTCTAATCCATAGCTTTCCAGTTCTCCGACTATCTCTTCCATCTTACCAGCTTGGAGTGAGGATGTTCTTAGTACCAAATCGTATAGCATATCGGTTTTTCCGTTTACGTCGCCTAGGTCGTCGTGTAGAGATCAGTCCGTTTCTTTCTTTGTGTGACTTCTCAACTTGGGTCTTTTTATCGTGCTGGGTAGTTGGCCCTGCGATGAACCCTCCTCCAGCCCACAGGCGGAGTTCTACTAGTCAAACGCTTTCATTTAATACCCATAAAGTGGTATTCGTGACTAAATGTGTAAATCACCATCTTGTAGCGGCGGCCATTTTGGATTTTAATATTTTTTTATAGTGAACTATGTTCTACTAATCAAGCCCTTTCATTTGATATCCATATTAATGTATTCGTGTCAAAATTTGTAAACTGCCATTTTAGATATATCGTAGCGGTGGCCATCTTAGATATTTTTTTTTTTTTATGTTTGGCCCGCCAAAATGACTCTACTCTGCCTGATGGAAAGCATAAGCAGAATCCAAGAGTTGTGGTCACCATGCTCACTGCGAATGCAGACAATGCAGCATGGTGACCCACACCATTGCGGCCTAGTGATGCTGCTGCATCTTTTAGTCTAGTCAACAAGTTTGGAACTTGTTGACTAGACTAATTGGGCCTCCGGTCTCGCACTCACCAACGAAACACGACAGCACGCTGTCATTTTACGTTGATTTTCTGTGCGAGGGTGGTACCGCCCCGGTCGAGCCGGCCCGTTCGTGTTGAAATCAGCGTGGCTCTACTACCTACAGATACTTACTTACAATTAAACATAATTTATTTAATTGAATTGTCACCAGATCTAAAGGTGTGTACAAAATTTCAGATCAATCTGTCAACAGGAAGGGGGTCAAATTTCAATTACAAGATTTGACCCAAACAAACAAATAAACAACCAGGGCAAGCTAAATAAAACCGTTTAATAATAACCTTAAACAGAGTAGAAAACATTTTGTAAATAAACTGTGTCAAAATAAAACGCTGGTGTATATCATGCGTTTAAATATTTGGAAAAATTATATCTGAATACTTGAAGACAAGTTAAATACTTTAAAAATGTTAATGGTCCTATTGTTGGCCAAACTTGTTCAGTGGGGTCTCGCGATGATATTTTTATGAGCCGATTGCGAAAAACCGTGCAGTTTGCCTTGATAGCAATACTTAAATTGTAATTACGAATCAACAGACTTCATGAGGTTTTAAACTGTTTTGCAGTATTGTAAACCGCAGACTATAGTAATTTGATCTTCAGTGGATTTGCTGTAAGTGATACCGGGCGTCGATCGTCGCTCCAGTGGCCTCCATGCTGACCCGTCCGCTGTCGTGTTTACTCCGTTTCAACAACTTTTTGCTCGTATTGACAAATCGTGTTTTACAAAATGCCATAACAATATTAAAGTATTTGCTATGCCACTTCAAGGAATTCTTTTTATATTATATTTCAACCAATCGCCGTCCACTACTGAACGTAGGTCTTCCCCAAGGCCGGTGCCAATTTCGGCTCCACCGACCATCGGTACGTATAGAGACATGACCGGCCCATTTCCACTTCAGCGTACTGATTCTCCGTGCGATGTCGGTCACTCTAGCTCTCTGTCGAATAGCTTCGTTCCGAATTCTATCAGACAGAGAGATACCCAACATCGGACGCTCCATCGCCCGCTGAGCCACTTTAAATTTGTGGACCAATTTTGCGATTCGGATGCTTGGCAGACTACAGTCTCACGTACATACAGAACATAACTTAGCATGTTTATTAGACGTCTTTATTCACTTACCTCTATTTGCAATTTCTGCAATGGCATTGGGTGATTGTATCACACAATTTATACATTTGTAACGGCATTACTCGAGATAAATGGAAACAAAACGTGTGACACGGATAAGCTGAGAAATCCGTCCGCTATTGTTCTCCTGGCAGGATGACAAGTGATATATTGAAGACATATCTTGCACATACTGAATGTATGAGGTTAGAGGTCTAGTTATTCCGGTATGTGGTCACGTAAGTATAATGATAGACTGAGAAATGGGATCTGTCAGCGAGGCTTCCCGTCAGTCGTTTATAGCGGAGGCTCAGGCACCGATTAACCTACGATTGTCAAAATGGTCAGTATCGTTTACTAAATAGATTTCCTTTCAAATGGCAGTATTTTCGATTAAAATAGATAAAAATTCACTGATATCGACGATTTAAAAAAAAAAAGGATATATTCTTATAAATACTTAGCTAAAAGTAACAGTAAACGCCTAATAGAAAAATTACTAGTGCTCCATATATAAATCGTATAACACATAGGTACATACACTAATTAAGAAATTTCTTAGTTATAGTGATAAAAACGCATTCAAGCATTGTTCAGCAGAATTAAACTATGTAGATCTCTTTAGAAAATGGCTAATATTACTTTTCACTTTTACTATATGTTTATACTTTTACCAAAACACTTTTTGGTTTTATCGGTCGTATGCTGAAAAGCTTTATTTTATTTGTATCATATGTATAAAGTGTAAAATAAAGTGAAGTAATTACTCGTTCAAAGAATAGAATAAAATTCAGTGTGCACCGCTAGACAGAGCGCCTTCGGGTATTAGTTCTGGGGATGAGATACTGACTTATTTAACAGGGCTTTTAATGAGCACATGATGTAAGCGGTAATAGCCCTAAGAACCAGGCCTTAGAAAGGAAAAACACATTATGTGTGACTATAACTTAGCTATGGAATTGTTTACTCCTTATTTTACGGGTAAAAATTACATGACAGATTCTTTTTTGTGTTTTCTTGTTGTTTGTCTTGTATTAATCGATGTAGTTTTTGACTGAAGTAATGTCTTTAACGTAGATACGTACACAATAATTAACTACAATAATGTTAGTTTAATCTTATATATAAAAATCAATTGCTATTCGTTTGTCTCGTTAAAACTCGAGAACGGCTGGGCCGATTTTAGTTTTGAAATGTTTTTTGTAGTCCAGGGAAGGTTTGAAAATGTCACATGTACGAACTAGCGGGCACAGCTAGTTATTTAATAAATATAAAGTTTCTATTTAGTTCATTTTTATTGCATACATTTTTCACAATTGCAATCTTAACCAGAGAATATCTCTCGCGTCCATTCAGTCGAGTTCACTCAAGTTAAGGTGCTTCAGCCATGAGATATGCCCTTGATTGCCTACTGTTGCAACTTTAATTGCTCCGCTAGAGTGTAAAGTACCCTCAAGGAAGGTGCTAGTCTTCTAGAAATTTTACTAGTTACTGCCTCGGTGGTCTCGCGGTTGTCGTGTGCGACTGCTGATCATGAGGTCTCGGGTTCGATTACCAGGTCGGACCAAATGTTTGTAAGATCTACAAATATTTGTTTCGGAGTTTGGGTGTTTTCTATGTATAATATGTATGTATTTACAAAAACAATGTATATATTTATATCAGTTGTCTAGTACCCATAACACAAACTCTGCTTAGCTTGGGACTAGATGGCGTTGTGTGTTAGATGTCCGAAATATTTATTTATTAGTAGTAGTTTCTTAGCATGTTTGTGCGGGAACGCGTGTGTTTACTTGGAACTACGCTACTTTTTTTGCTTCAACAAGAACAAGGCCGTGCGTTATTATATTTTTTATTTGATCTAAGGCTACAGCTGTCATGTTTCGCGCTATGAACTCCTCAGATAAAGCTGTCTTAGGTAAGTTACTTATTCATTTTAGTATCCACATTCGGCTGCTGTAAAACTAGATCGTTTTAGGAATGAAAAAAACTTTAAGTAACAAATTGTCATCTAGTCACGTTTATAACTATGGGTGTGTCTAATTCCCAAAGGCAATTACATAAGTGCACAGTTCGCATTGGTTTTTGTTAAGGATACATTGTGCACTATATTCATTTAATGAAAATCAAATCTTGTGTAATTACGTTTTAATTACACAAGATTTTTAATTACACATAGTTATATACTTTAAGTAAATATAACAATCAATTTAATTGAATTAATCCAGTATAACAATTATTATGTGAAACTATGAAATGCCTTACAAATTTTATGTTCGTAATGAAGCTTTACAATAATTATGAATGTATTAGTGAAAAGCGGAAGTTAGGTACATATAACAAAATGAGTTAAATTTCCAAAACATAGTCGAGATAGAACATTAACTGCAGTTTTATTTCACTCTAGTGCTCTCTACCGAAACATAAAAATATCAACCAGAAAGACAGATTCAGGTACGATTTTTGATGTGTAACTTTCCTATCGTTTTTAATCGACCTCAAACAAGGAGGAGGTTATCAATTCGACTGTATTTTTTTCTTTTACGTAATAAGGTATCAAATCTCATTACTTTCGATTCGGTGAATCGATTTTTATGATTATTAAAATTTGTGATTATTTACAATCTGTGAAAGTAATTTTGTGAAAAGGGGCGGGACGGGAAGAGTGTAAAGTATTTCTACTTTGACCCAGTTTGTTTTAACTACAAGTTGGATAAATAATGACAATTATAAAACAGTATATCAATGACTCTGTGGTATGTTTTGGGAGAGGCCTACGTTCAGCAGTGGACTGCAGCAGGCTGGTGATGATGTATCAATGACACAAAAGCAATGAAAAAAAAGATAATGAGTATTAAAGTTTCGAGTAATAAATATACTTTAAAAAACTATCATACACACATACAGAATTTAGTTACAAAAAACAAAAAGGTGGTGTTAATAAAGTGTATTAGACTAAAGTTCAGCAAATTCATGAAAAATCTTAAAAGTCGAATATATTAAAAATGGTTAATTTAGAGATATGGTGTTTTATGATGAAATCCCTACGTAATTATAGTTCCTACAACCTCCTAAAGCATTGAGGTAGCTTAATCAGTTACCCAGTATAATTCGAAGAATTCTGAATGCAACTTCACTTTAGGGAAATACGGTAGTTAGGTATTTAACCGCTAACCGCGTTCGTGCCAAACTTTTGCTGGAATAGAACGTAGTTCACTGAAAGTTTCGTCAGTCATTTATTTTAAAACGAAAATTTATGTGATCAAAGAAAGTTTATGACAAATTATTCTTGGTTATGTACAGAATAAGAAATATAATTGCAATTTAGTTTTACTGCCTCCGTCTCGTCATCACGAATGGGTGTTACACGCACACACGATTTCATGAAAGCCCTTTGTAGAGCTCTCGCGTGGCTGTAATTTGGATGTTGACAGATTTACTAGCTCCATCTTTCAACAGCAAGTCGAACGTATCAAATGCGGCCAATGCAGCATCAATAAAGTTACTGGATGGGCTTTATATTTTACGAGAAGCGTGACCTATGCTGTGAACCGTTAATCGAATAGGCTTTGAATTATAAGATAGGATTCATTGTAAATTACATCATGGATATATGTATTTGGATACGCTTTATTAAGAATATAAACAATCTGTAAAAAGTACGAACCTAATCTTCGTCGAAACTACGTAATATTGCCGAACTAGCAAAGTAGATTACAAGCATTCGTGTTGTCAGGAAAAGTAAATTTTTAAACAGTAAAAACGTGTTATAAATGCGGTGCTACATTCTTCAAGGAACTCTGCTGGCCTAATCCTTGCTGCGAACCAAAACCAGATATGGCATCGGAAAGGCAAAGATGGCTAGCGACATTAATAAGTGACAATGTCGGTTAAATATGACAATTTGACATGTATAGCAGAAGTCAGAACTTCATTGATATAGAGACCTGACTAGTAAAAGTAGTCGCTTAAAATGCTTTTAAGACAATGGAGGTCTACTCTAGTTGTTGCAACATCGTCATCAACAACAATGAGAGCGGTGTGATTTCGCTTCTGATACTTACCCCTTTTTAATCACGATAAGTGCAAGTTAGCTTTCAAGACAAATGACGGATGTTTGTTGATTTTACCTGAAAAAAAGGCAATAATATACAGAAATATATTGCTTCTAAGAACCTTTAATATACAACTTAGGTCTCAAGCTAAAGTATTCTAAAAGAAAAAAAAATCATATTGTATAAAGTGCTGTAGGGCCAAATAGAAATAGAAAAAAACTACCAAAAAAGAATAGAATTGAACAGCTGAGGAAATTGATGAAGTTAAAATATTAATCTTACTCGTAAATAAGAATTATGGTGGAAATTATTTTTTCGCAAATCAAGTGCAATTGTTTCTCAATTAAATCGATCTAAGATTTAATTGAGAATGCTACCGTTAATTCCTTCTGCATTAGCATCATAATTTGCTATTATATCTGTGCACGGTATTACGGTATTATAACGGTTTAAAATCACAAGACATGTGTAAAGTACAGACAAAGATTGTGATTATAATATAAGTCAAAATTGATGTCGTTTCGAAGTCATCAATCGTCTTTAGACACTTATTACGGCGCGAGGCGTTCCATCGTTAAGATATCGATCTATCGTAGCTTTATTGTGTCGATATCTATCGATTGATGTCTTTTGACCATCACTAATTATGTTTGTTGTTTTTATTTTTAACTTTACGGTATACGTATGAAGTTTTTGTAGGAGGAATTCCGAGAGTAAAAATTATTAAAGTCGCTTCCAACTATTTCGATAAAGTCACTTTAATTAATTTTTTAATAGGATTTCGCTTATTATTACCATAATATAAAGTATTGATTTGATATATTGGTGAAAACAAACGGTATTACTTATATTAAGATAATACGTCTTCTCCAATATAAGGACGTATATTATACGTTAACTTGAATGCATAGGATGACCGAAAACGTAGTGTAATACAAAACTTCATTTTAGAAAAGTTTTAAAGCAACTTCAGCTTAGAAAATTATGACGTGTCAAATATTAAGAACAAGAGATGTTCATCGAATCGTAAATGTAGCCTCCATTTAATTTAGTTTTGACATCATTATTGTGACAATAGTAACTTCTGATAATAACTTCTTTTTACGTTTAGGACTAGTAGAGTCGTAACATAAAACTTAAAATAATATGTGTATGTATGTGTATACTATCGATATTATACATTATTGGGATCTAGTGTAAAATGACATTCAAAAGCTTGGGATTGCGGATGTGGTAATTTAAGCAATGTATCAACTGAAATTAATATTTGTTAGGAAAGTGTAGATCATGCTAATACCTATGAACTGTGGTAATTGATAGGCCATGATTAAATTGAAGGTCTGATAGTCGCTTTATGTGAAAAAATTGAAGTTCAGCGGTATTGTAGCAGACTTAAAGCAGACAACGTAGTTTATGAAAAGGGCTCGGAGAAACAAGAAAAAGATTTAGAATGGTTGAAGTTATGCACCAATTTGTTTTTAGACGAAAGCTTATTTAGTAAATAAATTGGGCTTAACTTTTGTTTGGCGAAGTTAGTCACAAAACGCCAGAATATTTGTCTAAGTTATTAGACTGGATGGAACGCAAAGGGCTCAATGGCAGGGATTTTTTATTTATTTAATGGGTCTGTACCACTGCACATTCCTAGACACAAAAGTACAGCCTTTTAAGGAGGATTCCGATACAGTGCAACAAAGTGCTGGAATAATTTGCAACCGCCACTTCGCAACCTAGTTAGTCAAAACTCATGGCAAAAGTGAGAGTGTTGTTTTTGACATAACAAAAATTCAGTGCTTTTTAATGTTTGTGGTCTTAAATCCTGTTACTATAGTTTTAACCTGTGTATGTCAATCTTATATATCTTATGTGTCTTATGTGTTTAATGTATTTTTTTAATTATTTCCATATGTTTTATTGTTGAAACTGTGCACGCGTCCGTGAGGTGTTGGGCTACAGCTGAAAATCAGCGCTGTGGTCACTTTCAGGACCGCAGCATAAGCTGAGCTGTGGCCCTTTAGTCACACGGCTAGACATTTTGATTGTTTTGTACTCGTATATTGTTTTTTTTTGTTATTTAATCTAAGTTAAATGTCTTATTTTCCTTTTACGTGTGACTAATAAATGTATTCTTTCTTTCTTTCTAAATCACTGCCAAACACTTTTTTTAAGACAAGTAGGAACACTGCTACTACAAACAAAGTTTTTTGACTGGGCTGACTGCACGGTTGAGCTAGTGGTTTAAGCGGTCGCCACGCCGCTTTATACTGCGCCAAGTGTTTTGGGTTCAAATCTTATATGGGACAACACTTTGTGATCAACAAATTGTTGTTCTGAGTCTGGGTGTTATTTGTGTCCGTTTCATGTATGTTTGTAAAGTCCCCCGCGACACAGGGTGTATATTCCTAATGCGGGAGATGTTATTAATAAAAAAAAAGAAAAAAAAAACTGGGCTATATTTTCAACTGAGTTAATACACAGTCAACTGTCTGATTTAATACATACCTAAATACTTGGATTGGGCTTTATTTGGTTCACTCTTTGCAGTACATGCCAAAGACTTCAGTCGCAGTGGTCTATCAGCTGAGGAAAGCGCAAACATATTATCAGATACTTTCACATATTGTGCTGATGTTTGTATCGGCCGTGGATCTATCACTAACACTCGTAGATGTGATTGGTGGAATTATAAATTAGTCGAATTACGTAGAATCTATCGGAAAGCTCGTAAAAAACTAAATGACATTAAAAAGCGTAACGTAACAGGAGATATTTACAATAATGCTCTTATTGCTCTTAGAGTTGCCAGGTCTCATTATAGAGCTGCTGTGGAGAAATCAAAGGGAAATCTAATACGTAAACTTGTTGATAAACTCGATACAGAGGGTCCCTGGTCACCTTTGTATCATGAATTTAAAGCAAATAGATCAATCGACCTTGCATACGTACAGAACATCAAAATTAATAATAGTTATACTACAGGAGTAGAACAAACCACAGAATATCTTTTAGAATCACTTGTGCCTGACGATCGGCCGGAGGATGACACGGATTATCACCGACAAATTAGGCAGTGGGCTATTGAACCACCATTGTCTGCAATGTCTGACTTACCATCTTCAGACGAATTCCTCAGTATTGTTAGGTCATTACCACTAAATAAGGCTTCGGGCGAAGATAAAATATCAAACAAAATGATAAAAGAAGCTTGTAAACTTTCGGGTGATACGGTTTTAACAGTTTTTAGACGTTGCATTGCGGAAGGAGTATTTCCTAGTGTTTGGCGGTGCGGTAATATTCGAATAATACCAAAAAGCGGCGATAAGCCGCCGGACGATCCTAAATCCTATCGACCCATAACACTGTTGCCATCGCTGGGAAAGCTTTTAGAGCGTCTTGTAGTACCACGACTTCTACCGGGTGGAGTTAAATTTCATGATAGACAATTCGGCTTTACGTTGGGAAAATCGACAACTGATGCGGTTATATCTGTAAGGAAAACTGTCACCGAGTCAAGTTTTCAATACGTTTTAGGCATCTTCTTAGATATATCTGGCGCCTTTGACAATGCGTGGTGGCCCATGCTATTGCTAAAATTAAAATTAAGAGGTTGCTTTAAAAATATTTATTCCCTTATCTCCTCGTACTTCTTACAAGGTACTACTAAATTGAGACTTGGGCATCATTCTGTGTCGAAGGCGCTTACGATGGGGTGTCCTCAAGGGTCAGTGCTAGGACCATACTTGTGGAACATAGGCTTCGACGATTTTCTGGCAATGCCTGTGCCGTCCGGATGTACCCTGAATGCGTACGCGGACGACGGTTTGTTATTGATAGAGTCGGATACTAGAACGGGGCTTGAGAGGCTGGCCAGTGAATGTTTGGACTTAATATCTCGGTGGGGTGGGCGTAATCGGTTGACGTTTGCACCAAACAAAACTTTCCAGCTACTTCTGAAAGGTAACCTCAAATCACCGCCGTGTATTAAATTTGAAAATGTTACTATTAAAAATAAAACCTCGGTTTGTTATTTGGGATTGGTTTTAGAAAGAAATTTTTCATTTATTGAACATATTAGAACAGTTAATGAAAAGTCTAAAAAGAGTTTCTTTGCACTGACGAGGATATCAACTGCGACATGGGGTCTGTCATATAATACACTAAAGATCATATATGGAGCTACTTATTTGGGTTCTATTTGCTATGGTGCTCCTGTATGGGCAGATAGGGCGACTGTAGGTGCTGTCCGTCGCAAACTGTTACAAGGCCAACGACCTGCATTGATTTTCTTGTGCAAGGCATATAGGACGGTTAGCACTGAGGCTTTACCGGTGTTGGCAGGTGTTCTTCCGGTCGATCTCGAGGTGCAAAGACGTGCAGCCATGTACTATTCCACACTACAAAACATGGAATGCGATTTTTTGGGCATACGAGACCGCGGTAAAATCATAAGATTGTTTCAACAAAAATCCAATGTCTATAACGACCTCTTGGACGAATGGCAGAAACGATGGGACGAATCATCTAAGGGGCGCCACCTCTACCAGTTCTTTCCATCTGTTCGCGAAAGGTTGTCAAGGACATGGCTCGAGGTAGATCACTGTGTCGCTCAATTTCTTACAGGCCACGGTAACTTTAAGAGCAAACTATACTCATTTAAATTAGTCGATTCACCATTTTGTCAATGCTCAACACCTGATTCTAGCTGTGAACAGTCGGCTCATCATATCCTCTGGGAATGTAGTCTTTGGTACAATGAACGTAACATGATGCTAAATAGCTTACAAATGACGTCTGGGGTAGTATATTATGGGGATCTTGTGTCAACTGCGGTGAATTTCCGTGCGTTTAAGCGATTCTGCCATACGTACTATAGAAATCAAATATAGCTCACTTAGGACCCATAATATTTTTATCCGTGGTGCTTCCCGGTTTGAAAAAGGCGTCTGCCTATTTCGACTCCATTTTGTCTCCCGCTTTGCTAAGGAGGGAAGTGGACTTATTATATTTCCAACTCCTCCAGTTTTCTTCTGATTAATTTCGTTGCGGGTTCCAAGACAGTTAAATTTTTCCTGGGACTTCCCGAGTGTCATAACTCGGTGTTTTCGTGGGTCACCGCTGTTGATCCTGGTGTACAGGAGTTACAGTGGTGGGCGTGTGGGCGGGATTAGTCCCACATACCTAAATACCTAGTCATTATTTTGTTTTCCCCTAAATATAAAATATTCTACTTGTAGTATCGAAACAGAGTATTTATCATAAAGTGAATCATGTTATCCTTAATAAACATATGTTGCGGTTCGTTAATCATTTGATGTGTATAAACGGTCCACAGCGTTGTATGAATAATGGAACACACAAGGGGTGTATGTGTAGAAATTGTACTTCGTATGGACACTGGACTCATTGTATTTTGTGCGCTCGATCATAAACCCTTTTTTTTTGCTCCGGTTGACCAACCAAACCGTGTTTTCACAGAATATGTGCACATACAGATTTGCTGAAATTGGACTATTACCCAAATTACTTTATTGTGGTACAATTAAAAACATATCTCTGGTTGACAGCAAGTACCTATGTATGGTTTAGAGTGCAGTCGGGATGTGGTGCAGTCGGGATGTGGTGCAGTTACCTGATTGCAAAAATTAAATTTTTATTTATCATTAATAATGCTTCTATATGCTTATGATCTCATGCTATTTTTCAGGGGATTAGAACAGTAAATACTAAGATACTAAAGAGGAAACGATTGATGAATATTGAATACATATAACATAGTATGTAGTGAAGTTTTCCTTGAAATACTGTCATATTAATTTAGTTGCACAAGGAATTTTCATATTTCTAGTATTATAATATTAGAAAAATACTGAGATTAACGTTGAGAAAAGTCCGATAGAAACTAAAATTAAAGGAAAGAAGCTTGAAATCTAGTTTATCAGAAGTAAATTGCGGAAGTTGAAATATGACCAATCAAGATTTATGGTGAACGTTCGCTCTACTGTAAGGAAAAGGTGAATTCTCGAAGTAAACTATGGTATAAACAGCCATAAATAGGGTCCAGAATTGGTGGTGCAGAAAATCTTTGTATAGTATATTTTTTAAGAGTGCTTCCAGGTCTACACATTTAGAATAGAATTTTATTGCTTATTATATTATAGTTGTGGTTAAAGAATCTTTATTTATCAAAAAAATATATAAAATTCACTTACTGAGAAAATATACACAAATGTTATCAAATAAATCAAATGAGCGTTTTAAGCTAACATAAAACAAAAGTGGGCTGTTGAATATATTTTGCACAAGGTTATGAACTTATAAGATACTCGAACACAGTAACCACGAGGAACTCAAGCAACTAAACCAAAGATGTACGTTATTTATCAAACTAGATGGGACATTGGTATAGTAAGTATAATACAAGTAAATTATACTTTATGATAGTACTTTAGTCAGGGCGAAACATATTGTGCAGATTTCATTAACCACACAAAGTACCCACGCCACCGTATTACGTATTACAAAAACAAGTAGTCTATATGTTGCCTAACATATACGTGCGAGGTTGTAACCAAAATAATTATTTTATAGAACAGTATTTTACGTACAAAGTGTACAAACGCTACAGCTATCTAAATCTAATTCTAATTCATGGAATTAAATCGCTGCAGCTGAAAAGGTGATGATAGTCATTAGGAGAAGGAATTTGGAACGAAAATCGATTGGTTAACCGATTTACCTGAATCTGTTAGCACCAGGGAAAAGGGTAGAAATTCACAGTACGAAAATTAATGAAGTGAATTTCGTTAAAACGCTTTAGTCGAATCGGTTATTTACAACTTTCATGGTTGTAAATTGTTTATTCCTCTATGTGAAACCATCGCACATGTATGTAGGACGAAAATATAATTCGTTGGCCCAAAATATAAGGCACTTTCGATACAATAAAGCCATAAAACCGGAGTAATGTAGCCATAAAACGTATAATGATAAAACAATGCTTACCATAATTCAGAGTAAAAACCACATAAGTGTCGAGTCTGTGGTTTTCAATTGGTTGCAAGTAAATGGACGGACGTTGCACTTTAAATTAGACAAATTAAAGATACTACTATATTTATTTACGAATAGGTACGATTGTTATAAAATACCGTTCATATCAATTTACTACTGCTCATTGGACGGTAATTTATTTGACTACAATGTGTTTCTTTTCTGCAACAAATCTTAATGTCTTGTCGTACAATAGGTGTTTTTATTAGAAAATTTAAATTACTTTGATACGATTCTTAATTCAACTTAATCCAAAAACTTTTTCGATCAGATCGTAGCGGGACTTCTTTTTCTATCTTTATCTCTTCTGCACATGACCATCATTGCAATCATTGTGTCACATGTCATTACTGACAATTTCACCGCTTATGTATATTTTTATTTGTTTGTTGCAAATTATTATGTTTTGGTAATTAGACAATCAAATATTTTGATATCACCTTAACGCGCATGCTATTACGTCACAGGATAATATTAAATTCAAAATTTAAAAAACCCCCTACTCAAGCACTTAATCGAGTAATCATATTTTATTTTATTTTATTATAAAAAAAAATCGGGGGTTAAAAAAATAAGTCTGATTGTAAGAACTAAATGGAACATTACGCAGGGACTATTGTTAAGTGCCAAAACTTAATCGCAAACTATTACCGACCTAGAATACATAGCTGCATACTTAAACCAGTATCAAAATGCCGATCGCTATCTGCTTTTTGTCTTCCGCATGTCATCAATTAAAATGTTTACACGTGGCTAACTGACGCAAGGCGGATTCTTTGTAACCGGTTTTATATAATGGTTTGTAGGAGAGTGAAGTTTGGATAGCGCCACCAATTTACTGTGACCTTTCTTAACTTCTTTTGTATTAAGTGTATAGTTGTTTGTGCGATTTATTACCCACCGTTCACAAGAGATCAACTATTGTTGGCTATGGTGTGTGTAATAATCTTGTCTTCAAGGCGACATCTCGTTTCGAATACAATAAAATTAATGATGTGAGTTTTTGTGTTCCATTCAAGGATTCTGAACAATCGGTGCTTTGTGGGTCTTGACAGTAACCGATATGTACTGGAACAAGACGTTAGTTTTGCTGCAAAGCGAATATGATGTAGTTTATTGACTTGCTTGAACAAAGTATTATTTTTCTTAGAATTTGTATGTTTTCTTGATTGATGTGGAACTCTGACTTTGAGATATTTTCTTTGTTCTTGTTTTTAGTTACAGTTCTTAGTCATGCAGAGTGCCTTAACCTCATAGTTTTTGCACCCATTTGGCTATGTAGTGGCCTTGGGCAAGTCTACGAATACTTCCTCAATTAGCAATACGACGTACCCTGTTGTTATGTTCAATTTATATATTTATAATAAATTACATTTGTTCATTTATGTGATCATAAATTTCCGTTTGGTCTTGTTGTAAGATGCGGGGTGTAACTTAAGTGAGTTTGTCTTTAACGCTCTAGCTCTGTTTGTTTTTCTAACAAATTAGTTCAATTTATTTCCTTAAAACATCCAACGGCAAAATTACGCCGATTACGGATACGACGTTGTCTTGCCAGTCCCCGCACTCGGCCAGTGTGGGGACCTATGGCCTTAACCCTCTCCTGAGAGGAGACCCGAGCCCAGCAGTAGGACGTTATGGGTTGTTGATGATAATGATTTCCTTCTGTATAAATTAATTTTTAAGACATCAAACCCCTTTTGCTTCTCATATTTATTCATAATAAATGTTTATAAGGAGACTATAAACTTTTAAAGGCATCTTCCGCAAGTAAGATATCGATTGATCGATCTACTTGTAAGTGGGTAATAATTGTTAGCCTTCCTCAATATTATGACATGACCGACAAATTAATTAAACTTAAGTGTAAAATGTAGTGCATAGTACATATCTCTAGTCTAATTGGAACAGCACGTACTCCTTTTCAAAAACCGCGATCGGCTAATAGTCAATCAAAGATATCTCGGTACAGGATTCGACTAATAACTTGTATTGAGTATCATATTATGCTTACTATCAAATGCTTCTGTTTGCTTACATAGTTGAGGAAAAAAGGGAATAAATGGTAAGTAACTATTTGATGCATTTCTATTTTTTTAAATCTGACTTTGTGAGAATACTTGTTTTGCGGCCCTGATTTTTCTGGTTCTACATAAAATAGCGATAATAAATTCTTTAAATGCACTTTTATTAACTCTACTTGTAACTTTTACACTTAAAATGTAGGTAAACGTCCAAAAAACATACAAATTCGTTTTGACGCACTTTAAATTGTCTCTTTGCGTTTACGAAGTTTGGATGAGTATTTACATATTACAATCTTCTAATTGAAATGCTGGAGACAAGAAGATGATAGTAGAAGATCTTTAAGTTTATTGAACATCACGAGTTAGGGGTTATATTTAATTTATTATTTCCATCCAAATCTAATCCAATTTCCAAAATCCTAATATAATTACGTCTAAATAAAACTATACGCAATCAACTATATGTATATGTATCAACAGAATTAATTGGTATTGCATTCACGAATTTGCTCATATTTGATTCATTACGTTTTCATTATTCTGTCTCTGTTACATTTTACAGTTATGATAAAACTTTTATGTCTAGAATTAATAGGATTAGGCAACGACCAGGCAAACCAATCAATCACTACTGTTAAGCAACTTCACGTGGTAAATTTATTACACAGCGATGATTGCAAAATGTATACCCTCCCCTATCCCATGTTATATACCAGACATCATGCGTATATAACAACAAACACCGTTACAATCATACTAGTTAAACCACGCAACTTTAAATTAGTAATAATAATACTCCGCTCACAATAGAAGAAAAAAGGTAATGTTATATGGGCTTTACACGATAAATGGACTATCCAACACTAAAATATGTTTTAAATTCGATCCAGTACTTCCTGAGACTAGGGCGTTGAACCAAACAAAATTCAAAAACATAACCAGGTTTAGTAAATTTACTAAATATACCAGCTTAACTTACGCATATACCTAATCGATGTACACATGTGTATCTAATCC
This sequence comes from Diaphora mendica, assembly GCA_949125395.1. NCBI lineage: Eukaryota > Metazoa > Arthropoda > Insecta > Lepidoptera > Erebidae > Diaphora > Diaphora mendica. Next base: position 15,431,331 of record OX421324.1, on the reverse strand, counting down.
CGAAAAGGTTTTATATTTTGTGTACTATATATTTATAGTCGCCCGTAATGTGGGTGGTGCTTATTGCAGCTGAGCACGTTTCCAAACCTTGTGCTGTTATTAACAATTTATTTGCTTTTAGAAAAATATATATCGGTAAATACAAAATAGAATTTTTGCTAACAAAGATAGATGTGTGTAAATACATATATACACTTGTATAATGTTTTAACTTTAAGGTGTATTGTTTTATGTAGTTGTGTATTTTTTTTCTGTACGGAAATTCCCCCGGACACCATTCACTGGTGGTTATGTCGGATTCGAACCGACCAAAAATCGCTAAATCCTTGGGACTCCGAAATCCTAGTAGGATAAGAATAGAAGAGTACACCAGGTTATAACTTAAACACATTTCATCCATAATCCATAATGATACGAAAATAATCATTCTTCTTTTAATTCTTGTTTTAACTTACAAATTGTGTTTGATCCACTGTTGGTTTGATAAGTTAAGTACTAGAGAATATATGTGAGGTTTTGTTAAAAATAAACTGTCACAAACGGATAAACAAGCATGCATTGCGGTATTATTTTAAAATTAGATCCTTAAAAATTAAAATACAAAAGTAACAAATTTTGTTTTGTACTGCTGTCACCTTGATTCTCCACATATGAAACTCTAACTGTGAGAACAATTCTAATCTTGAAGTACTAAATCAGTGTAGTGTTTAATTATAACCTCATGTTACTCACATATAATTAGCTCAATTGTCTTAAATGTTGAATAACATCAGAGTTCGCACGATAGCATTAAGTTATTTACGAATTCAATGACCACAAAAACGGAACAGTATTAACTACAGCCTTGAAAATAATAACACGGTTCATGGCATTGAAAACGTGAGATGAGTATCTGTGCATTTTTTACCAAAATTTGTTCACTAGTTTTCGGCAGATTTAATGTATAAGAGAATTAACACAGAAATGTTTTTGAAAGGTATCAAATTTTATGGGTAGGTACCCATACAGCAACGCGGGCCACCTAAGATATACCTTAAGATATACAGCAAATAAAGCATGTGAATTGAATTAAAATGTTTTCTTAACATTGTAATATTCCCGTATTTTAGATAGCAAGACTATATTTCCTTATTCACATTAGGTACAGCGTACAGGTAATATTTATTATTTTTTATATTAGTTCTTAAACAAAGTTCATCTTTTCAATCAATACTGTTAGTAATTAAAAGTGAAGGCCTCAATATGTTAAAGAATTTTATTTCAAGCTATATATATAGTTTATACACACATCAAAAGTGTCTAGGGATCAAGCATTTTTATGCGGATTTCTTGAGATTGAGATGTGGCTTTGTCCCTGGCCTGCTCAGTCGCCAGAATTGAACCCGATTGAGCATGCATGGGATATGCTACAGAGAAGAGCTCTGCCGAATATGGAGGGTATCCAGTCGCAAGAAGACCTTTTTTTGTTGTTGCAACGAACATGGGCGGCCATTCCACAGCGTGATTTGGATGAACTCATTTTGAGTATGCCAAACCGATTCTTGTGTTGTTAGTGTTCGCGGTAGAAACACGGATTATTAATTGTTTAAGTTACCTAATAAAATTTTAAAGAAAACTGTTATTTCAGTCTTTTTTTCGAACTTTAATGTTAGTGGTTCAAATGTCCAAAATCCATTTATTAGGAAAATGCCAAATTTCTTTATTAATGCAAAGGTGACTTGGTTTATCGTTACTGTGACAAACGAAAACACTTTATTTGATGAATCCTTAAAGAAAATTTTAATTAATATCAATCAGGAGAAAAGTTATTGCAAAAATATATGTTGATCCCTAGACACATATGTTGATCCCTAGACACTTTTGATGTGTGTATATCGTCATTAAAACAAAATAAATGCAATTTTCAATAAATCTTATTCCTACGTATATAAAGTAAATCAAAGAATCTTAAATGCATTAAGGATTTAAAAAATATCATAACCTGAGTCTCATTTACATAATAATTTGGCTAATAGCACAAGTTAATTGAAGTAAATCATTGGTAGGTTAAATATTTTATAGCTTTGTACTGATTTTACGCAAGAATAGATTGATATGTGAGTATGTTTATCTTTTTTATGGCTGTCAAAGTTAAAGCAAAGCTAAGTCTTTCAAACTTTAGGTTGATCGCTTTTTAATGAGCTACTTAGAATATTTATGCTTAGATTTATTTGCCAGAACTATCTCTGTAGTTACCTTATCTGTAATTACTTTTAAACAACGATTTTTAAAAACTACGTTGTCAAAGAACCATGAGTCCTTGATAATGGAAAGTGGTTCCTGGTATCCAGTTTGTATTGACGGAAATGGTAGATTAGAAAGGTGACAGGTGAAAAGTGATTACTGTAAGTTGGGGGTCTTTTACTTCCTAACCTCTATTAATTTCAAGATCATTTTGGGTCGCCTTCTAGTTCAACTGATTTTATACCTGTTGCTCGGAGAACTGAAGTCGAATAGAACTAGTTGTCAGTATATTTGACCATTGACTTCCCGATAACGATTGCCATAGATGTTTATGACAACCGGGACGGACAGCTTAACGAGGCTCTTTGGTGAAACACTGTCAAATTTCATACTCCCTGCTGCTACATATTAAGCATTTCTTGTAAGAAATACGTAACAACACTTTTGGTTAGACTTCGAACCTGAGAACTCTTGATCAGCAATCGCATACGCTTACTAGATCAAAGAGGCAGTCTATTGGAATGTTTTTTTTGTCAAATTACAAAAAGGAATGGAATATTTACATACAACGACTAACTCCTAAATAATTACTTGCTTGAATTCTTGAAGTTGTCACTAAACTTAATTTGTTAGGAAACGTATAACTAAAAAGTATGTATTTGGTATATCAAAAAAGGTTTCCCAATTAATAGGCATTTAATTGGTGCCAAATTACTTAACCAGCCATAAGCCATAACACAGCCTCATGCAAAAAATATTCATGAGCTGTCATGTTAATAAAAATAATTACAATATTATGCATACTAATTAAACAAGTTACAGTCGAATAATTAATCGGAGAAACATCATTGACTGCTTTCATTTCATTAAAATATTACATAAATTTGTCACCGAAGTAGACCGTTTGGACTTAATTAATTACTATACAGATACACTAGTTTTATAAATATTGTCTCACAGTCGGCAAAAGCTATTGGTATATTTATATTTTGATATTTTTAAAACTGTCAAACCAAGATTCGTAGTAATCGTGGTGAAGTTTTTACTGTATTTTTCATGCTAGAATATAAAACGCTTCTTTATAGAATTACACGTCTAAGAACTGTTTGTAATTACAAAATAAAATACAATCATCAATGCTGATATTAATTGCAGAAGGGTCGTCATTTAAAAAAAACTGTATAGTATGAGTACTTATCTTTAGACTTGTGTACCATTTTCTACGATCTTCCTATAAAGCTTTTAGCGATTAAGGTTTAGGCTCTAAGTTCTGCACTTCGTTTCATCAGCATTGTAATTTTACTCGATGATCACCTAATTTTGTCGTTTTATTCTATAACTGTTTACAGTTGCAGTTGAAATGTAGTTAGGTATTGTCATTAATTAAATCATTGAACTGGTCAATTTTGAAACCAAGACAGTTTCTAATAAACAAGTTACTGCCGGTGTGACTGTGTTAATTAGTGATGCTAAAATCACGTTCCCGATTACAGCGATTGTTGGGTAAAGAGCTATTTATATATTAAGTATATTATTAAAATAAGCAACTATGTCGATCCTGCTTACCAAATATATATTATATTTATTAAACGTTTGGTTGGTAAATAATATAGATACCAAAGAACAGAAAATGATATGTGGCTGCAACCGGTTGTAACGATACGTCGGAATTTATAATCGTTCTATTTTTTACCAGTGTTGTTTCTTCGGGATTTTAGTTACTTGTATTACTGTCGCAATTAATTATGACAGCAAATTATATCAGACGAAGACGAGAGAAATAATATCAGTCGTGTCGGTTACTCGATCATAAACAGGTGCGAATTCACTCTGCATTGAAATGTGAGTTCAGATGCCGCTATGTGAATTATACGTAACACGTACATCCTTGTACGTACTTTAAGAACGTTTAAAATAGTATTATCCTGTATCGATATGTAGTATTCCCACGAGCAGCGGCGTCGCACGGACAGACGGATTGACAGAATGATTGGTCGTAAGTATCGGAATCCCTCGCCTCCACTGCACATGCTAAATGCTATTTCCACCAATTACATTTGGCATTCGCTCACGAACTTACCCTGAACAACCAATGTCCGTGAACTACTCGTATAGGGCTAAATAAAAAAGCTTCTCTATCACGATTGATATGTTTGCTTTGTAATCTTAAAGGTTAATAAAGTAGTTTATCCTTGAAATAAACGTTGACAAGTGGTTTCTCAGCACGCATATATTTAGTTAAAATTCTATCACACATTTGTACTTGTATTATAATATTATAAGTTCTAAGTAATTTGTGCTTATAAAACAGAGATTTAAAAAAACAAGTTAAAGCGAACATTCCATAAAGTTGATTTACTTTAAAATCTTGGTGTAAAGGTGGAGAATGAGAATCCATTCATTTATCAGGTAATTTTTTTCCATCGCGAACCTTATACACTATTTTTGACGTAACTGTTGTGCCGAGATTCTGTAGTTATACATAGAATAGAATATGATGAAATACGAATATTTGTTCATCCACATATTCCAATGAACAAATATTCGTATACAAATACTCCAGTCAAAAGTAAACTACAGTTTAGCTTGTAAGAGAAGTATTATAAAAACATATTTCAAGGTCGGCTACGAGGGCACAGACGAGTGATTTGCTTTCGATTACAGACTGAATACCTCTAGTTCAATTTCAACACAAGCGAATCTTTAAACGGTCGCAATTTAAACTTGTATTTTTAAAAGTGCAAACCTATATAAGGCTGTAAGCTTTTTTGTATCTGATGTAGCTATAATCTTAAAGTTCTAGATGAGCATACTGAATTTAGTATCGCTTAGTATACATATTCATAACCATAGAGTCATTATAGATAGAGTGGGGCAGATATACGGCTGCCTGTAAGTGGAAACGTCCAACGGTTAGAAAGAGAGAGAAGATCGCGGTACCCCATCTGTCTTTTTCTACTGACGCAAGCGCAGTAAAGGACTAATAATGATAATCCAATCACAACAATTATCTGCTTTTCCGCGCTAACTGCGCATGCGCGAGTATAGAGAGACAGATAGGTACCGCGATCGTCTCTCTCTTTCTAACCGAGGGACGGCTGGAGGCCTGTCTCCCCTGTTCTATCAATAATAACTCTATGTTCATAACTGATAGAGATCTTTATATATATCTAAAATCAAAAATATCTCACCTGTCATTGCTAATATATTGATCACTAGATTTTTTTGTAATTTTTTAGAATAGTTTTATTTTCCTGGTGTTGATTTCAATCTGCTGATCTGTTTGCGAAGTCTATGTTTAAAATAGGCTTTGTAGGCAATATTTTTTTTTATGTTGACATGTTATGATCATGTAATAAAATATTTATTTCAGTATGACTATATCAGTAGTAATATTGATAGTATACCAAGTAAGTATATTTTTCGTCGTCGCTAATCTGTCTGTTTAGGAACAGGGACCTATAATATTGATCTTAAAATTTTATCAAAATACCGATGTATTTGTACAGTCACTCGTCCTTAATTTCAACTTGAACCGCAAATTCGTGATTAGAATCTTAGCGATTAAAGCATGCACTCACATATCGTCAATGTAACCAACATACATACACACATCAAAAGTGTCTAGGGATCAACATATGTGTCTAGGAATCAACATATATTTTTGCAATAACTTTTCTCCTGATTGATATTAATTAAAATTTTCTTTAAGGATTCATCAAATAAAGTGTTTTCGTTTGTCACAGTAACGATAAACCAAGTCACCTTTGCATTAATAAAGAAATTTGCCATTTTCCTAATAAAGGGATTTTTGACATTTGAACCACTAACATTAAAGTTCAAAAAAAAGACTGAAATAACAGTTTTCTTTAAAATTTTATTAGGTAACTTAAACAATTAATAATCCGTGTTTCTACCGCGAACACTAACAACACAAGAATCGGTTTGGCATACTCAAAATGAGTTCATCCAAATCACGCTGTGGAATGGCCGCCCATGTTCGTTGCAACAACAAAAAAAGGTCTTCTTGCGACTGGATACCCTCCATATTCGGCAGAGCTCTTCTCTGTAGCATATCCCATGCATGCTCAATCGGGTTCAAGTCTGGCGACTGAGCAGGCCAGGGCCAAAGCCACATCTCAATCTCAAGAAATCCGCATAAAAATGCTTGATCCCTAGACACTTTTGATGTGTGTATTATGAATACAAAGGTAGAAAATAAAAGCACACAGTGAACACAACGTTTTATTTTGTTGTGCACCGAAGACAGACCGAGAAACATCTGATAGTTTCAATAGATCATGATCCAAATAACAGTAATAAAATATAGGATGCCACTTAAACGGTACTTCCTAAACGTTTGTAAGAAGGCTAAGCTTTCCAACCGAAGACCCACCCTCTATTGTGTCGGTTTATTTCATTGTATGCAAATCGCTCTACCGCGCCCGTCCGCTACCAAATATTTCACGTTGACGGCGACCTGCGAACGACGCGTGGGACGCCCAAATTACGCGACTCCACAACTATCGAACGGTCCCATAGGCGTTCCAGAAACCGCGCGACCGCCAATTTGTCCCTTTCGTTCCAGTCATTTTGTCATTCCCGTAGTCATCGCGCTAATAAAGTAATACCGAACAGGCCTGACCGGTTCTGTGGAAATAGATTTCCTCTATAAGGGATTGAATATCGGTGTCCTACTGAATATTGGAGATATCTAATTAATTTTATCTATCTGCAGGCCCAGTTATGGGTTTCGATGTTGAAATATTGCTCTTTCGGAACTATCTACCGCGACTTCAGACTTGTTGTCTTAATCAAATGATAAATTAAAGTTAAAATGTACCATTAATTATTTAAAAAATAGAACAGTGTCTCTTATGACTTTTAAACGACTTTTGCTATAAAGTTATGTATTATGTACCCGTGAATAACTATATGTTGGATAGCGCGAATTCTTTATCAGGTCTAGTCCGGTAAGGCCGTGTTTTTATAATATGACGCTTCCATTAAAATAAAATTAATATTTTAGAATAGCGGAACAAAGACATACTTATATATTTAATTTTTAAACGACTTAAAAAAAGGAGAGGGTTCTCAATTCGACTTTATTTTTTTATGTTTGTTACCTCAGAACTTTCAACTGGGTGAACCGATTTTGATGATTCTTTATTTATTTGAAAGCTGGTGCTTCCCGTGTGGTCCCATTTGAATTTGGTCGAGTTCTTGCAGTCGGTAATTCTTTGTAATTTTTTTGTATTATTTGTTATAGTAGCTCTGATTATTTTTACAGGGTTGAGAACCCAAGTAATATTTAATACGTACCGTTATATCTTGTATTAAGGTCTCTGACCTGAAATAATTTAAATAAGATATTTGGAAATCCCTCGTTTTACCATCGATCGGTATATACAATATGTCTTACTAAACTAAATATCTTAACTAAAAACAATCTGAAAATATAACTGTTAGAAAAATACTTCTGAGAAAAAGGCTTTTTGGAACTGCGAGCAGAAGCTAGTATATACAATTATATATATTTTAAATTCACGTGTAATGCTATCGTACTTATAAAACTAATAAGACTATACAAGTATGTCACATGATAGAACAGTTAATATACATTTCAATTGAGAAAGCGTTTTATTTCATATCCCACATTCTTCCTGCTGTTACAACACTTTCATTATGACAACTGTAGCTGTTTTCACTACGCCTACGTTACGATTCTAAGCATGTCTATCTAAAAACTTGTCTTTTGATTTGAAATCTTAATAACATTTAATTTCGTCCTACACATTTCAACGTCGTGGTTGCGGTTTAAACTAGAACATAGTTGATTCTCAGAACTTATAGCTACTGGTTTATCTTGGGGTAGTATAAATGATATTGATAATATTAAAAAGTTATTTTTTCTATTATCTTTTTCATATAAATTTCATTCACTTCTGTTTTTTTCATATCAATTTCATTTTTTCTTTATGCCATGAAGTTTATGGATAGGTACCTACATCCATTTTTTTTAAGGAAATCGGTAAGTAACGGGTAAGGGAAGAATAAATTAGATACATAGACGATTCAATTTCCACAGATAGGAATAAATAAATAGAAGAAATAGTATATTCTATTTTTGAAAAGTAAGTAGAAACGAAACACACAAAAACCTTTTTTCTTTTAATAACTGTGGAAGATAAAGAACGTAAGATTCTACCTTTGGTTATGCAATAACATAATAATCACAAATTTTTACATAAATACCTACTTCAAAAACTGGACCGAATTGAAATGGGACCACAAAATCAAGAAAGTAGAAAGTTCTGAGGTAACAAACATAAAAAAAATACAGTCGAATTGAGAACCTCCTCTTTTTGAAGTCGGTTTAAAATACTCTGCATGTGTATTTATCATCATCAACAGCCTTAATAGTTTACTGTTGGATATTGGCTTTGCCGTATGCGTATATTATAATAAAATTCATATTCCAAAAATGTGTAGAGAAAAACAATAAAGGTGCTTAATCTTATACCCTAAACGATAAGCCCGTATTGTAAATTTATAAAAGGCTAGCTATGTGAAAAGGAGAAATATCCGGGAGTGGACCGGTACCACCTCCGTTGAACAACCGTTTCGCCTGGCCAACGACAAGGAGGAGTACAGGAAGCCGACGGCCAACCTTCGAGATTGAAGAGGCACTTAAAGAAGGAGAAGAATGTGAAAAGGATACCCTGTGCGAGAGTCGATAGAAAGGCTTAAACCATAACTTATCATTAACAATAACCAACCATTAACAGTGTAGCTAAACGTTATCTTAATGCTAAAGGAAAACAATATTCATTCATGGAAACTGAAGTATAAATAACGACTTATTATATTAACGAGTATTTACGTGGTAAAAAGGTGAGGCCCGCAGATGAAGGCACTTTGAACTAGTTAATATTGTGATACGTTAATAGAGGAGCTAGCTCGGAAATAAACAATAACTAGCCAACCCACGTCCGCCGTAAGGACTAAGTGAATTCCGACTAGAGATGTAACAACATAATGTACTACTTAAAGATAAATAAATATTTATGCCAAACTAGCTGCACCGAGCTGTTCTAAGCGCGGTTTTTGTTTATTCTGTACCTTATTTATTCTACGGGGAAATTATATATTTGGGATAAAAATTAGACTCAAACTCAAAAAGATTTTATTCAAATAGGCACTTATTTTACAGGCACTATGAATAGTCAATATTTAATATTGAAAAATCGAGTGACGCTAGTCACCAGTTCCAAGTGCAGCCTACCCTTCATGGAGAAGAATCTGGCAAGGAACTACATTGTTGCTCCTTTTTAAAAAAAATAATAATAATACGGTTTACACATTTTTTTTTCACTAAGAGACTTGAATGAGAACGAAGTGGACCAAAGGAAACAAAACAAAAGGTTTGGAGTCATTGCTGCACAGCCATGAACTAACCAATCATGCGCCGTTATTACAAAAAGCTGCAAGATTTTCATATTGTGAGGTCCACTTATGGAAAATAAAATCCAAATAGCACTTTCACTCACAGTCAAATTTAAATAGATGTTATATGTCCAAATATAAAATAAGCCATCGACCTATTCAACCATAGTTGAGCTGCGTACTCAGGCCGCACAGCTAATCTAGACTATAATCTACCTCCGTGCCTTATTTTATGCAGATTTTTCAGCCGTATAATATTATTTAAATTTAGCATTCAGTATTTAGATGATTTTAAAACTCCATGTAAGTCTGTTGGCAATTGATATAAACTAAAAATACAATTATTCTTCACATATTAAGTTTCAAGGCTTCGCGCGTATTGTGTCGCGAAGTAAAAATATCGTGATCTTAGCCTTTCTCAATACCATAACGATTATAAAAAATGTCAAGGTCTTAAATTTCAACAGTGTTACATAAAAACGCTCTAAATTAATTTTAATAATGACGTTTCTATTGCTGTTATCTGTAACAGCCTCTTGGTTCTTGCCTTTGATGGTAGAATTTCTTTTCTCCTCCACCCTCCTACACATACATTTTCCGGCAGTAATTAGTAAGTTTGAAATACCTGTTGCGATTTGTCCGAATAAATATTTAGACTCTTCGAACCATCCGTTCAAATGTTTTACGAAATTGGTATCACATAAATCTGGAACTAAATTACGTGCATTAATGGAAAATGTAGGTGTTTAATATATCAGTGAGTACGAGATGTAATAGTCGTATTAATTAACGTTTTAACCATTTTTTAAGTTCAATAATTATAAAAATAAAGAAGGACTAAAACAGTACAGTGCAGAATTAACGAAATTACAGAAATATTACTATTCATTAATAGAAACTCAAAATCTCTTATTAGCAGTCAGGGTCTTGTTAAATGTTATAGTAGCAACTTCCTGACTGCGGAGCTCGTAGGAGGAGACACTAAGCTCTGTAAGCTTAGTCATGGAATGTATTAGTTCCTTGAACCGCGTCGTTTATTCAAGAACAATGGGTATACAGTATGACCCCTTTCAAGCGAAAACAAAACTACATATTAACAATTGTTGGAAAAGAAATTAACCTTTTTGCTCAAGAGAAGGAACCTCTTCTATATACTATGTCATACATACTCAAACAGTGCATGTTTGTAAACCCATTCACTCACATACGACAAGTCATGTTTTAGTGAAGATTGCATCACTCCAACATCAAACTTTGGTATTTTGCATATAATTATCAGGGATCGGAATTGGGTGTGTGAAAATGCCTAAAGTTTGCAGCGGGACATAATATGGAGCTGTTAAAACCACTTAAGTTAAACCGGTTTTGGATTTTACCGGTTTAGTTTCGTTTTTTTTTGTTTTACATGTTCCTTACCTTTGAAACACCGAACTATAAACATTTACAAGCTGCTAATACAGTTCTAAATTAATTTTTGTTTTGTACTTTTCCGGTTAAAATTCGGTTTTTTAGTCCCAATTGTTCTTTGTCGGCCAAACACAGAATTTTACAAATCTGCAAAATGCTAATGTGGTTTTAATTTCTTTTTTTATCTGTATCTTAAGTTAAAAAGTTTTGCTACAGATTGATGCAAGTAAAACGAACATTTTCGCGCATGTAAGCGCGGCGTTCACTTTAATGGCGTCGCTCCGTTTTTACTTGCCCTGCTTACTTGACCTCAACGGAGTTAAATTCCGACTTGTTACTAGTAGGTATTCTGTGACAGTGTTCGTCCTTCGTGCATCGATCGGTATTCAGGGGTTTACTATGAAATATAAGCAAAAAATTTATTAGAAAATATTTATTTCAATCACTTCTTTGTTCTTACTTGAACGAATCTAAGTAAAACTGTTACAAATATAGGACTAACGATTTTTTTAGAGCAATTTTTAAATCTAATTAACTGGCGATTTACATATATTAACATATTTACACTATTTATTTATTAACTATTTACAATATTTTTTATTTACATATATTTATTGACTATTTACATTACTTAATATATTTACTAGCTTTCCAATGATAGCTCAATATTTTCAGAAGGATCAACGTTTTCAGAATCAATTTCCGACTCGGGAGCGTTGAGACCTTCGCCTGAATTGTTAAGTGAATTGAAATATATTACCATCAGTTTTTCTATGTTCTCTTCTTTTAACCGGTTTCTTTGTACATTTAATATCCATTTGTAAGTGGAAAAGGATCGTTCAACTTCTACGGAAGTGAGAGGTGCAAATTTGTAAAATGATTCATGATCTGTTTCAATTCCCTTTTCAATATTTTCACACGTCGTTCTAATAACATCATAATCGGGATTTCGTTTTAAGATATTTTCTAATTTATTTTGTACAATTTCGTTAGAACTCCAATTTAGAGCACACCTAACATTGTCCAATATTTCTAAAGTTTCAGAAAGAGTCAGATTCATTTTTTGTAATTTAGTAAGCGCATTTTCTATAATCGAAAAATTTTATTGAATGAACTTTATTTCAGAAAATATGTTTTCATTTCGCATAACATTTTTGGCGTTTGTAATACTTAAGGCCTCACTGCTATCTAGCCTATTTAGTACATTGGAAATCTTTTCAAAATGTTTACTATAATATGTTACTGCTTGCAACCATGTACCCCACCGCGTGATCACAGGTTGCGGTGGTAACGGCAAGTCAGGGTACATTTCTTTTAAAATTTTTACCCTGTTGGGAGCCTTTAAGAATACTTTTTTTTACATTTGCTATTAATATATCAACATTTGCATACTGCGAACGAACTTGTTCTGCAACTCTATTCAGTGCATGTGCCAAACATGTTACGTGAATCATGTTAGGGAAGTCTATTTTCAGTAGCCGTCCAGCTCGTAACATATATGCTACGCTGTCTGTACATAGCATGAGCACATTATTTAATTTTTCTTCAAAAGAATCGCCCCACATATTCCTTAAAGAATTCGTCACAAATTCTGACATCGTTGCTCCGTTTACTTTTTCCAAAACCTGACAGGCAATTAAGTACGGTTTCGTTGGTAGATTTTTAATTAATGGCATTACCAATAAGTTTACGACAAATCTCCCTTTAAAATCGGTTTAAAATCCCCTATAGCGTCATGATTTTAATTTTTTGTTGAAAACGATGTCGCAATATTTTTTGCGTAGTATAGACTCCGATGGTACAACTTTTTTCGAACAAATGCAGCAACATGAACCACATAAATATTTATCAAAAAACTTGATAAAAGCCAATTTATTTACTGTAGACCACGGTATATTGCACAGTATTAAAAAGTCTACAAAATCCAAGTAAAATTCTTCTTCAGGTCTCTGTTGTCGTCGGCCTTGATGTAAAGCTCCTTTAACATGACGATCCACGCTACTCTTATGCATTGCTGTTATTTGTGTTTCACATTTCGTGCAGAATATGAGGCCACTCGCATGATCGTAAACAAGTTCTGGATTGTTCACAATCCAGCTCTGGATTAATTCTGGGCCTCACTCTAGACATTTTAAAAGCACTACTACGAAAACGTAGTCAAACTTGAAGTACCTGTAAAGAAAATATATAATATTTTCAAACATTTACTAAGATATTTTAGACATCTACATAGTTTCATTAATGCCTCCAATTATTATATTAGGTATACCCACGAATTTTAATGGCCCAGCAGTATGAGAAATTGAAAATTCATCCATCATACATACAATTCCTAAAAAAAAAATATTGAAATAAGGCCACGTTCCTATCCCCAAAACTTCGGCCTATAAAGTAATAATAAGATCAATATAAATAGGCCAAGCCGAACAGGACTCCAAAACTTGAACTATATTTTTATTAAAAATATGATTTCTCTATGAAATTGGCAAGATTTTTCCGTAAAATATTGATTTTACAATCAATTTACCAAGAAAAAACCTTTTTTTATTAAGTATCGGCACATTTCGTTTGATCAAGTTTCGTTTCATAACATTCTATATTTGACGATTACATCCTAAGTTAAGAATGAAGTGTTTCAATTATACTTACCAGTATTATTGGTACACTTGTGCGTGGTGAGGTAATATAGGTTATCTTCAAAATCACATACGCACACTTCAAAATAAGCGTAAGTCCAAAAATAAGCTGGATTCAAATCTGCGACTGACCAAAATATCGAGAATATAACACGTGTTAACTCAACAAGTTGCGCTGCAAGACTGCACCTGTTTATCGGTCGGTTAAAGCAATGACAGCCAAAGGGTGGCGCGGGCGCGCGGAGGAGGGAAGCGACAGACCGATTTTTTTTACCTGTTAAACAATGGATTAGCGTGGGCTTTTGTACCGCACACAAAGCCTTTTTTAACATTTGAAGAATATTTATCATTTCTAGGAAAAAACTAATATTATTGCATGTTCCGAACTCTGAATATGGAAAGTAGTTTACGCACAACTTTCTAGCAATTGAAATAAATGTTTTTTATTTATTTTTTGATGCAGTGCAGGTTTAATAATAAAAAAAAAGCCGACTTCAAAATTATGTAAAGACGCGAAAATGTTCGTTTTCCTTGCATCAACCTGTAGCAAAACTTTTTAACTTAAGATACAGATCAAAAAAAGAAATTAAAACCGCATTAGCATTTTGCAGATATATAAAATTCTGTGTTTGACCGACAAAGAACAATTGGGACTAAAAGACCGAATTTAGCCGGAAAAGTATAAAACAAAAATTAATTTAGAACTGTATTAGCAGCTTGTAAATGTTTATAGTTCGGTGTTTCAAAGGTAAGGAACATTTAAAAAAAAACTGAAACTAAACCGTTAAAATCCAAAACCGGTTTAACTTAAGTGGTTGTAACAGCTCCATATTATGTCCCGCTACAAACTTTAGGCATTTTCACACACCCAATTCCGATCCCTGATAATTATACAGGAAATGTGTTTTCGCATTCTATTTATAATGGGGACTACGTACATTCAGTGTCGTCGTACACACACTCGTAAAACACATGCCTACAGTTTTGCAATGGACCGATATTCCCAAATGATATCGTTGCAGATAACCCATGGTGGCAATATTTCAAAAGTGACGATTTAATCGACGATCATGAATTCTATGATCCGTGCGATTTAACGACAGATAGTTACGTGACACAGTGTCTGTATCTATCGGCACTGAACAGCCAAAATGTCAATTGGTTTATTGTAATTTAATACTAACTTTCGCACCAAATCAATACAGTACAGAATGAGTCGCGCATTTACATTAATTGCCATCGATCGGTACTTGTACTCGATACTCGCTCACAGTGTACGAACAATGGAAAGTCACAGCGTACACGATTGTCTCTTATCTGGTGAGTTACAATCGTCCCAAGTTGATGTATTTTTGATACTTCGTCAGTGAATATGCTAAGAATGCTATTGGACCACACTCTGTATATATATTTTTTGAAATCATTATTTAAAGAATAAACAAGTTCTTGGCAATTTCTAAAGCGGTTAATATTGCTAATGATAGCTCGTAGGTAGTTAGCGTAAAGTAGGTATATGCGACGAAAGAAAGTAGTCCAACGGTAGCAACCCAGTCTCCTATCATTATAAATCAAGATCGGGCCATGAGTCTACAACCGGTTGTGTCCATAATTTCACTATCATAGATTTTATCGAAGCGATTAAGATATTTGGAATGGGAATGTTTTGGATTGTTTAAATAAACAATAGAACAATTTAATGCAGAACAAAAGCAATTAATAGTAAGCTGTTTGGATTGCGGTAAAAGCGATAATTATATCCTATACGAATACGTAGCTACTTCCAGAAACTTAAAAAATATCAATAAATTTTAACACAAAAGGGAAAAAAATGGGATGTGTAAGAAATTTAATGTTAGCGATTCAAAAAACCAGCAAATCCTCTGATTTATAAAATTTCTGTATAATTATGTATGAATAACCAGTTTAAATGTTAACACATAAAAGAAGTGACTACAGGGAGCGCATATAACTTGTCAGCAAGAGTGTCAACAGATACTAATAAAGGCCACATTATTAATAAACAGAACTGGTCAAAAATCTTTACTCATTTTAAAATGCAAATTACAAAACATGTTTTCGCATGTATACAAAAAACATTTAATTAGTGAAAGCAGTTTCTATTTTTATGAATATTTATAAATTGTGTTGTGTTTAGTAAGTAGGTGGCAAACACGCTCGTAACTGGTGAGTGGCCGTGACATTAAGTAATTAAGGCGGGCTATGACTGCAGGCGTGCACGTAGTTGCCATAGTTGCAAGCGCATTGCCTACCCTTTAAAACTTAGAAAAACCTTTGTAAGAGTGCACGCTCATGATCGAAAAAGTCTAGCGTAAATTCTCCCGATTAATAAATAATAATAATAATAAATAAATATTTCGGACATCTAACACACAACGCCATCTAGTCCCAAGCTAAGCAGAGCTTGTGTTATGGGTACTAGACAACTGATACAAATACATATTATACGTTTTTTTTTTGTAAATACATAAATATTATACGTAGAAAACACCCAAAGTCCGAAACAAATATTTGTAGATCATACAAACATTTGGTCCGACCCGGGAATCGAACCCGAGACCTCAAGATCAGCAGTCGCACACGCCAACCGCGAGACCAACGAGGCAGTCTTTTAGTCGTTCATTTATAAACGTGCCTATGGAAACTACCCATTTCTGTATCCTTCGTTGTTTGTATCTGGGATGTTTGGTCTTGATACGTTACATTCTAGGAGAGAATTTATGCACATATTACATTATTACTTATTGCTGAACAATAGGGTTGACAATCCGTCTGTACTTGGGTGCATCCACCTTTATTTACCTAATAAGTATCTAAGTGGCACAGGACGAAGAAAGCATCAATTGTTCACCTGCCCAGCAACCTGGCGCACTCCTCAAGCACGTAATTGCCCTAGACTAGAGGAATCAAATATCTGAATATTTTCCTGCAAAGTAGTCCAGATACAGACATATTTTTTGACAAACCAAGTGCTAATTTCACATATTATTTGCAACTACATATAAAATTTTAATTAATGACAAAAATTTGACTTACCAATTAATCAATCATCATATTTTTATGTTTTTATTTTCTTTGTTTTGTAATAATTTTCTGTTTTTCTTTCAAATTTTATATTTCGCAGTAATCAAGTATGTATATCTTAAGGCGGGCTATGAATGCAGGCGTGCAGACAGTTGCCATAGTTGCAAGCGCATTGCCTACCCTTTAAAACTTAGAAAAACCTTTGTAAGAGTGCACGCTCATGATCGAGAAAGTCTAGCGTAAATTTAAAATTGACAATTATTTGTGTATGAATTTTGACATTGTGAGAATTAATTAATAAGTTTTGAATTGCCATTGTTGACTACCGCAATATATAACTCCAAAGCATACAAACGTTTTGGTAAAACACTGTAAGTTTGTACTGCTTTTTGAAATGAATAAATAAATTAATATTTATTACATGAATACTAAAAAATAATAAATAAATAAAATGTGGCAAGAAAATTCTCTGAAGCCGTCCCACGACTATTTAGGTTCTATGTAGTAAGAATAAAAGGGAAATGAAGCCAAATGATAGAACACAAAGTATCTGCTTAGGATTTACGGGTCAGTACTTAAGAAGTTTAGGATTGAGCCATTGAATTTTACAGCTTGTCTTTGCGTTGTATCCATTTACTCCCGTACTCTCCAGAGATTATGGTTTAAGGTCTTTATTTCTCACTAAGAATTAAAATAAATTCACTTACATGAGAAAAAACAATTAACTAATAACAAAACACAAAAAGGAACGCACAGAAAACATAAGAATATAGATAGAAATACATATATGAGGGTATCAAGAGAATTATACATTTTAGTAACACCGGCCGGTCACCAAGTACGAGCCAATGCGTAAACAAAAGATGTCCTGCTACTAGATGTGGCACAGATGGACGTTCTGTTATGTTATTATTCTTTATTATATTATTATTATTATACATCGGATTATATGCAATATCAAAATGCTGAAATATGCACAATAAAAGGCGAAATATGCACAAAATATGAATTAGATCATGCATATAAACGTTTATAGGTTGTAGAATAAATAAAATAAATAATGTTTTTTTATAATTACGTATAAGATACGTAACGTTGGGTAGGCAACCTTTTGTTGAAAGGAAATACGCAGAAATGAAAATTGACAATGTCAGCTTCCTCAATCAGAATTATGTTCCGTCTGTGTTTACAGACGTTAAAGTTTTTAGGCAAATTTATTTCGATACTGTAACAGTGTAACCAATTGATATAAAACTACATAATTACATATTCAATGCAAAATTCTTCCGTGACAAGTATTTTCAATATTCATTGTAAATTATAATTTTAGCACGTTTTGAAGTACTAGTTTTTGCTCGCGGCTCCGCCCGCGTGTATATCGGTTATTGTGTTATTGATGTATAAGCTATATTACTGTACAGTTTCATCCAAATCCGTTCAGTAGTTTTTGCGTGAAAGAGTAACAAACATCCATATATCCACCTCTACTTACAAAATTTCGCGTTTATAATATTAGTAGGATGTATTTAACGTCCAGATTTTAATTGCATAATTTAAAACCACGATATTCTGTTTTAAAACAAAATTTGGCGTAGTTACTCTTGCCGTTAGGAACAGAAATAGCGCTACAACCTATTAAAATTACGAGACCCTTGGTACACATATTTTGTTATTATGTTTATACTTCCCATTATTTACAATTAATATATCTTTTTGGTTGTTACAGGTGCGACGGTTGAATAAGGGGGAAACACACATGTCCCCCAAAAATGATACCGGTGAGTACTACCGCTATATATTTAAAGTGTTAACTTATAGTATTGCTGATTTTTTTTTTTATTACAAACAATCTCATGGATCGTACAACACTAAGTTGGGAGTAGTTTTGACATTTAACGATACCTCGTATAAGTAACGGACGCACCAAACGATAGAACAGAATATATGCAGGCAAATAAGTAATTTACATGAAATATCAGTTACAAGCAAAATAATTAAAAAATACTTAGCTTTGGTATTTATCAGTTATGATCAAATGTGAAAAGAAAAATATTTTGCACTGAGTAGATTCTTCTTCTTCAAGTGACTCTTCAATCTCGAAGGTTGGCCGTCAGCTTCCTGTATTCCTCCTTGTTGTTGGCCAGGCGAATGAGTTGTTTAACGGAGGTGGTACCGGTAGACTCCCGGATATTTCGTAGCCACGATTTACTGAGTAGATAGTCAAAATCCCTAGCTTTGTAGTCGAGCCCTCGCTTACCCAAGCCATCATATACTCCCGCTGTTAGGACCTCCAGGGAAAAGAGTACATACACCATAAGGCACAACTTTGTACCTATTCTGTTCTAAGTTTGTAGTACTCTTGCTCTCATTAGAAACAATCCGATCAGCTGCTGGTATTACTGGTGCTTGATGAGTTGACATTTTCAACTAGCTGTGTCCCGCAGTTTTAATATAGCAGCGTATAAAACCGCGGGGCGAAACTAGTTTAAAATAAAAGTAGCATTAGTTACTCCTTATCTCATCAGCTATCAAAATCGATTTAGTCGTTCCAGAGATTGAACGGAACAATCAGACAGGATTATTTACTTTCATATGAAAGTAAATAATCCTGCCGTGCCATCGTTGCTTACCCTCGGTGATTATTTCTAGTCACCGAGTGCAACCGGGCTATGAGCGAAGTAACGAATATCCAAATAAAATATTATTTGTAATTTGTAAAGACGACATCAAAAATACTTTAAAAATACAAGCAAATGACTAATTAGATAGTGATCAATCTATTTTAGAGGGGTTTTCATTGATCGATTTACCTCACAGAATCTAGATTGTATGTGGACAAAGTCTAGACAAGTAATAATGATTGTTTTGGATTTCAGGTTGTGGTTAAAAAAAGTTAACCTTGGTGCCTTCTGACATACATTATATACATGTCAGTTAAATCAGTGCAAAGACGGTAATACACTCATATTAAACATTGGGAATTTGCTTAAGCCCCCTTAGGAATAATTACGTCAACATCTGCCCGGGGCAGCTGGCAGACTTATTGCGATCGTAATAAAGGAAGCAAGACCATTCAAGACCATTATTGAATGCCGGCGGACTATCGTTTTTCTGCCTATTTAGTTCACCCTACTATTTAGTCGTTAGCTGGATATACTAAGTTGTAATTTCTTGCCTACTTTATGAACTTGAGATACAATTTCTTAATCTTGTGTACAAAGATTGACATGCGCTCTAGACAGGAAAAATAGAGGTTAGAAGGTTAATTTCTATATAAATTAAATTAAAAAGCTTTTTAAAAACAAGCTTTTACTGGAATGCCTCGAGACGAATCAAACGAGTCCAGACTCGATGATGTTGCGACGTTTCTTTACAGAGTTCCTATGGCCACTTTTCAGCTCCAGCATCAGATCAGCTCCATGTCATTATAATATTGTATTGTCACGCTGAATAAATATGCTTGCAAAATTTCAACAAAATCGGTTGAAGATATCTGCTTCAAAATTGAGTTGCAAGATTCCACCCGAACATACAAGCATACATACATACATTGCAAGTTAATAAAAATCTTGTAAAAAGAAGACCAAATGGTGTAATATTCAGTTAATTATATAAGTATACATACTAAAATATTACTATTAGTAACTATCAATCTTGTTTACAAAACACAAGACATTCTGGTAATTGAAATCACCAGACTGAGAATATAATGTATTGATCTCGGTATCCAGCGGAAAAGAACTGTGGTAGACAATACTAGCCGACGAAAAACTAGCAATAGTATTAAAAATAAATAAAATATTAATTATTTTAGATAAGACATTTTGTTTACAGTTAAACAAGTCTTCGAGTCGGTGTTTGTCATCTTGTAACTAAGTATTTTTATCATTAAGCAGTATTCAAAGAAATTTTCTCTACATAATAAGTGATGGATAGGAACTTATCGGTAGTTGACAGTGATTGTTTGCTAGTATACATCTATACATATAAAAGAAAGTCGTGTTAGTTACACTATTTATAACTCAAGAACGGCTGAACCGATTTGGCTGAAAATTGGTGGGGAGGTAGCTTAAAACCAGGAGACGGACATAGGATACTTTTTACGTAGGATTTTTTTTTAATTTTTCCCGCGACGGTAACCGCGGTTGTAGTTGTACCGCGGGTAACACCGCGGGGCTCAGCTAGTTATGATATAATTATATCATGGTAAACATAATACAGTAGCTTTACCTATAAAGTCAGAGTTGTCATGTACACATTATTTATTTATGGTTTGTAATGAATGGAGCGTTTCAAAGCACTAAGGCGTAGACACAACATACGTTATGTAAGCGTTTGTCATTTTTGACGTTTGTACGAATTATTGCGTTTCTCTTTAGAAATGAATGAAATACTTGAGAGATTTATTTAATATTTGTTTTTCTTGCTTGTTCTGGCGTCGGTTGAAAAGAATTTCAACCGACGCCAGAACAAGAGAAGACCTTAATTTTTTTCAAAAGCATAATGCCCGATTAATCGGTGATCGTTGTTGGGATTTCAAAGAATCTATAAAAAAAAGATGTTACTTATACAAACATTAGCAATTCTGTCAAATATGGTGTATATAATTAATGTTGTTTAAATATATTATTACATGGTACATAAGATACTAGCTTTTACACGCGGCTTCGCTCACGCAGACTTTCATCCCCTGATTTCCCCCCTTAGGGTTGGAATTTCAAAAATTCCTTTCTTAGTGATCACTTACATAAAGAACCTACATGCAAAATTTTAGGATTCTAGCTTCAGTGGTTTGGGCTGTGCGTTGATCTCTGGGTATGTCAGTCAGTCAGTCAGTCACCCTACTCTTTTATATATATAGATATCTTTGACTGAAAATATTAGTGTGCAACTTCATTGTCTTGCTTTTTGAGTGAGAAATTAATTCTAATTGAATATTCAATGTACTACAAACTTTATGCCGCCTAAGTATTGCATTTTAATGTATAAACGTCAATAAAAAGCGATTATAGTTAGCGAAAAAGTCTAATACAACATATAATAATTTATTTAGTTCATGTTAAAATATAGAAAAGATTTTTATGAGTCTTCAACCATGGAGGTTCAGGTCATTAAGGATCATTACTTTCAGCTTCACAACCCATAATATTTATCAGTTTAAGTGCTTTAGAGATCTTTAAGTTTTCTATTAACTTTACAGGCATATTACTTACCTTAGATTTATATGATTTATGTGTAAGCTTAAATAGTACCATTGACGGTTTACGATTCGGGAAAGGCTTGTATGTTCCATAGATTACCTTAAGTGTCACTTGTACGACGTGTTTCTGCACTAAGTATTATTTATTTATAGATATTTGACGGTCGTTTTATTGCATCTTTCATTGCTTTGGCTACAAATGTTCGGTATAACTTGCCAAAGAACCTCTGACATTTTGGAATGTTCTCATCCCACAAACCACCTACTCATTTAGTTGTTAACATTCCTAGATGTATTTATTTCGTAAACATGGCGGCTTTTGTAAAGTTTCAGTTTACGCTCAAAGAGGAATAAGGAAATTGACTTGAATTGAGTCCCGCAGTTTCGGTGTTGGAATAGACACACTCTATTCCTTGTTATTGTTCTCTAATTCGAGGAATAATGAGAGATATATTTAGGTATGTTCGACCCATTTTGCAAATTGGGTAAATATAAGCCTTCTCATTAGGTACAAAAAATGTTTTCACATCTGAAATACAAAATCGATTTCAAGATAACTGTTTTTAGACTTTCACGACTTTTACACATATACAGACTTTTTGTATTAAAGTGGGAATTATTAGCGATAAAATTATTTAAAAGTTACGATATGAGTGAAAAATACATTTCAATCTGATTGTGAGCTAAGATATTCCAAGCGTTCAGACCAGAGGGTTGCATAAAGGCATTAAAAGTCGACCGACGCAGATTAAAATACCGTAAAATCTTTCCTTTCCTGCTTTATTGAATAAAAATTATACATAAAGGTGAGTCACGGTCACATAATCCGTCATAAACCCTTTTCATAGTTTCCTGTGCAAATAATTTTAAAAAGAAAAAATTGTTAAGCTTATATTAAAGGTCGCCGGAAACAGAAGCCTGTTGTGTGTTTTTTACTCTTATGATACTTTACGCTTGCCTTTTACCTTCTAAATAGCGACAAAAAATACATTGTGAGTATTTGTGTTATAATGTGTGTTGTGGAAGGTATTTTTTAATTAGAAGTAACTGCAACCTTGTCGCAATGTCAGTGAGGAACGTGGTCACTTGTGAGTTTTGTTCGTTAGCGTTTAATTTTATGTTGTTTTATGGTCAAGACGTCATCCTTTCCTTTTATGGTATAGTCTGTACGAAGGTAATTTTGACATCTAATAGATTACTCGCATAAATATAATTAACGTCTCCAATAAATACTTACTTGACCCATGTGTACATTTAATGGGACTAATCCCGCCCACACGCCCACCACTGTAACTCCTGTACACCAGGATCAACAGCGGTGACCCACGAAAACACCGAGTTATGACACTCGGGAAGTCCCAGTAAAAATTTAACTGTCTTGGAACCCGCAACGAAATTAATCAGAAGAAAACTGGAGGAGTTGGAAATATAATAAGTCCACTTCCCTCCTTAGCAAAGCGGGAGACAAAATGGAGTCAAAATAGGCAGACGCCTTTTTCAAACCGGGAAGCACCACGGATAAAAAATATTATGGGTCCTAAGTGAGCTATATTTGATTTCTATAGTATGTATGGCAGAATCGCTTAAACGCACGGAAATTCACCGCAGTTGACACAAGATCCCCATAATATACTACCCCAGACGTCATTTGTAAGCTATTTAGCATCATGTTACGTTCATTGTACCAAAGACTACATTCCCAGAGGATATGATGAGCCGACTGTTCACAGCTAGAATCAGGTGTTGAGCATTGACAAAATGGTGAATCGACTAATTTAAATGAGTATAGTTTGCTCTTAAAGTTACCGTGGCCTGTAAGAAATTGAGCGACACAGTGATCTACCTCGAGCCATGTCCTTGACAATCTTTCGCGAACAGATGGAAAGAACTGGTAGAGGTGGCGCCCCTTAGATGATTCGTCCCATCGTTTCTGCCATTCATCCAAGAGGTCGTTATAGACATTGGATTTTTGTTGAAACAATCTTATGATTTTACCGCGGTCTCGTATGCCCAAAAAATCGCATTCCATGTTTTGTAGTGTGGAATAGTACATGGCTGCACGTCTTTGCACCTCGAGATCGACCGGAAGAACACCTGCCAACACCGGTAAAGCCTCAGTGCTAACCGTCCTATATGCCTTGCACTAGAAAATCAATGCAGGTCGTTGGCCTTGTAACAGTTTGCGACGGACAGCACCTACAGTCGCCCTATCTGCCCATACAGGAGCACCATAGCAAATAGAACCCAAATAAGTAGCTCCATATATGATCTTTAGTGTATTATATGACAGACCCCATGTCGCAGTTGATATCCTCGTCAGTGCAAAGAAACTCTTTTTAGACTTTTCATTAACTGTTCTAATATGTTCAATAAATGAAAAATTTCTTTCTAAAACCAATCCCAAATAACAAACCGAGGTTTTATTTTTAATAGTAACATTTTCAAATTTAATACACGGCGGTGATTTGAGGTTACCTTTCAGAAGTAGCTGGAAGGTTTTGTTTGGTGCAAACGTCAACCGATTACGCCCACCCCACCGAGATATTAAGTCCAAACATTCACTGGCCAGCCTCTCAAGCCCCGTTCTAGTATCCGACTCTATCAATAACAAACCGTCGTCCGCGTACGCATTCAGGGTACATCCGGACGGCACAGGCATTGCCAGAAAATCGTCGAAGCCTATGTTCCACAAGTATGGTCCTAGCACTGACCCTTGAGGACACCCCATCGTAAGCGCCTTCGACACAGAATGATGCCCAAGTCTCAATTTAGTAGTACCTTGTAAGAAGTACGAGGAGATAAGGGAATAAATATTTTTAAAGCAACCTCTTAATTTTAATTTTAGCAATAGCATGGGCCACCACGCATTGTCAAAGGCGCCAGATATATCTAAGAAGATGCCTAAAACGTATTGAAAACTTGACTCGGTGACAGTTTTCCTTACAGATATAACCGCATCAGTTGTCGATTTTCCCAACGTAAAGCCGAATTGTCTATCATGAAATTTAACTCCACCCGGTAGAAGTCGTGGTACTACAAGACGCTCTAAAAGCTTTCCCAGCGATGGTAACAGTGTTATGGGTCGATAGGATTTAGGATCGTCCGGCGGCTTATCGCCGCTTTTTGGTATTATTCGAATATTACCGCACCGCCAAACACTAGGAAATACTCCTTCCGCAATGCAACGTTTAAAAACTGTTAAAACCGTATCACCCGAAAGTTTACAAGCTTTTTTTATCATTTTGTTTGATATTTTATCGTCGCCCGAAGCCTTATTTAGTGGTAATGACTTAACAATACTGAGGAATTCGTCTGAAGATGGTAAGTCAGACATTGGAGACAATGGTGGTTCAATAGCCCACTGCCTAATTTGTCATCCTCCGGCCGATCGTCAGGCACAAGTGATTCTAAAAGATATTCTGTGGTTTGTTCTACTCCTGTAGTATAACTATTATTAATTTTGATGTTCTGTACGTATGCAAGGTCGATTGATCTATTTGCTTTAAATTCATGATACAAAGGTGACCAGGGACCCTCTCTATCGAGTTTATCAACAAGTTTACGTATTAAATTTCCCTTTGATTTCTCCACAGCAGCTCTGTAATGAGACCTGGCAACTCTAAGAGCAATAAGAGCATTATTGTAAATATCTCCTGTTACGTTACGCTTTTTAATGTCATTTAGTTTTTTACGAGCTTTCCGATAGATTCTACGTAATTCGACTAATTTATAATTCCACCAATCACATCTACGAGTGTTAGTGATAGATCCACGGCCGATACAAACATCAGCACAATATGTGAAAGTATCTGATAATATGTTTGCGCTTTCCTCAGCTGATAGACCACTGCGACTGAAGTCTTTGGCATGTACTGCAAAGAGTGTACCAAATAAAGCCCAATTTGCCCCTTTAGTTTTATACCTAAAATTGTAAGGAGTTCTTTGTGGATATTGTGCAACCATTGGTATGAATTCGTACACGATTAAGCGGTGATCACTACAGGATGCGTCCGGTAGGACACGCCATCCAGATATCGAGACGTCGCCACGCGTAAGCGTCACGTCAATAGAAGACTCACCCATTGGGCTGCAAAAAGTTGGTGGTGCATCAGGGGTATTGTGGATAGTAAGATTCATTTCCGCAATAAAATCTTCAACCGCACAGCGACGAGCCATGTCAGCTGCACGCAATTTGCCATACCATAAAGTAGAAGAAGCATTGACATCAGCGCCAATGATAATTTTGTGTCCTATGAGGGACCGCAAAACGAAACGTAAATGATGTAGATGAGGATCAATAGGATGTGAAAATTGAAAATAACAGCTCACTACGTAAACCCTACAGGTAGAGGATGAGATCTCAGCAACGGCGCAGTGTGACGTCATAAGGTTACGCAAAGATGTTACCGTAAAATTAGAACTTGCAACATATATCCCAGCCCGCGACCGGCCATCTAGCTGTACTACATAATTCCGCAATTGAGCGCTTTGATATTGCTCTTATATAAGGACAATGTCTAACTTTTGTTCCAAAACTAAGCGATCTAATTCTGACGTGGCTATTTTATCATTATGAAGATTTAACTGGCCTATTGAGATATTATCCATTTTATTAAAAAGGTACTACAACTACTACTGTACATGTGTACATTTGTCATTTTTACTCGCAGATAAACCGAAAAGCTTGTACTTGCGAACTTAAAAACAAGCAACTAATGGTTTATGTATGTGCATAATTCTGCACTGATTTACCTCAAATTTTAAATATAGAATCCGCTATAAAGGTTGTATTTATTTATCTTTCGGTTCAGTTTTGTTCCTCATTTCTCATCAGTGCCAACACAATGCGCCAGAGTGAAACTTGGCGTGGCGTGTTTAAACCGACATTAATGTTTAGTTATATGTTTTAAATTTGAAGGTAGTATAGCCTTGCTGACTTCAGCACGAACAGGTCAGCTCGGTACTACCCTCTCACAGAAGACCAACAATGACAGCATTAATACTGTCGTGTTTCGTTGGTGAGTGTGAGACCGGAGGCTTAATGATGCAGAAGCATCTCAATAGGCCGTCATAGTGTGGGTCATCATGTTGCATTGTCTGCATTTGCTATTAGTATGGTGGCCACCACTCTTGGATTCTGCTTATGCTTTCCATCAGGCACAGTAGAGTCACTTTGGCAGGCTTATACATAAAAACTATAAAAAATGCCTTGTAGAGAACACCATATAGAATCGCTAAACAAATCCGGTCTAATCAGGTCAACACCCTTAGGAAGGCCAGACCCAGATACTCTAACGTGGTTATTCAACAACGAGGAGGTATTCCTGTTCTGGCTGAATGATTGTTCTACTTGAATTAATTAGGGTTACCAAGAAATGTCAAGAGTATTGACAGATAGAAAGCTACTTGTCATATAAATATTTTACATTGTTTTGTATTACTACAGTACTGCGAACTATCTAGTAAACACAAAGTTTAGTGTTATGCAAGCGTACAACATATAAAGGAAATATCATTTATCCATTCTGTTCACGATTATACCCAAGTTAATCTTCGTGACAACTTTAAGGGTGCGATAGCAGATTAGATGATCGAAATATTTCAATCGAGAGCGCGTTAGGACATAAAAGCAGTAAGGACACTTATTACATTATCAATGAGTACATGAAGCCCGGCGAATAACATATATAGTAATTGCAAAACCCAGAACAATCTATAAATTAGAAAAGCACATTATACATTGATGATTAAAATTCCAGATACCCAGAGCCACATAGAAAACAGTTTCGGGTAGAATAACTTAATCGTCACTAATTCACTACTTATTGTACTTTCAAAAAGAAAAGAAAGAAAATTAACGTAGTTAAAGGTCTCAAAGAAACGATAGAAGATATAGAGCAAACGAAGACGTGCTAATGTCATAAGAACTGGTTCAAGTAGCACCCAAACATGTTCTTGTTCTACTATTGTTCACATACACTTACTTTCTTTTTAAGTAAATTAATGATGAGTTATTTTTAAACTTAACATTCGGCCTTTTCAGTTCAATAAAAAAAATGAATCAGATTTAAAAAGTTTTAGAAAATTAAAAAGGTAAAAGACGTATATTAAAGCCGTTTTTAGTAACACTAGCTTTTGCCTGTGGCTTAGCTACGTCGCATATCCAAGTAAAGTGTAGCTTCCTTCCTGAAGAATCAAAATATCTCTATGCCATATTTCATTGAAGCCGGTGCAGCGGTTTAGTCGTGAAAGTTGATGAAGACAGATAGACAGACTGACAGACAGAGTTACTAACACATTTAAAGTATTGGTATGGATTAACTTTATAAAAATATTTATATAAATTATATTTATGGTAAGAAATTATTTGAGTATATTTTAAGGTAGAATTTGTAAAGTAGTTATGGAATTTGTGTGACCAACAAACAACCCGCAATGAATGAGGGACACGATCTTACTGTGATCCCTAAATATTACCCATAGATAACGAGCTTATTGTTATCTTAACAACAAAAATAATCCGGCGAATTTGAAAGTAATAAAAATACACCTAAAAGAATAAGTTTATCTTTTCTTCTTCAAAACAATGACATAGATTAAACTCCAGAATTAAAAGTAAATACATACTCAGTAATATGTAATCAACCAACAAATTTGTCTCCTTTAATAAATTAACTATAAGTACTTGGTACGCTGTTCATTAAATATAATGACTTTATATTAAGTTGTGACGCCACAGCATGGTAGCGTATTCCAATAATGTGATTTGCAGTTAGCACACTCAGCACACTACCGGTGTATGAGTAGAGAAGTGACGGGAATACGCGCGCTAGTTCCCAACTCGTTAGCTCCGCCTCTATATCCCGCGAACCTTGTAAATTGCCTGTCCTCCATAGTTTTCTTCAGTTCTACCATCATGTATAAAATTTCCTCGAGAACCTGTATTATTGAAAATGTATCACACTCTAGTTCAGTTTAGTTTTTAAATTACCTATACGTAGCATGAAGGAATATTGAATGTTGTTCGTAAATTTAGTAAAAACCAAGTGAAAATTGTTTGCTTGAAGTATTGAACATTTTGCATTTCATTTATATGTACGTACATCTAAATATGTATGTACGTCAGTACGTAGATATAATACTAGCTGAACCATGCCCACTTCGTTGGGCGAAAAACATTTTTTCTCGACTTACTTCGCAAATCCAGCTACCTCGAAAAAGTCTTTCCACTTTTTAGGTTATTATATATCCTATGTTACTCACAAATAACGTGGCCTTCTATTGGTAAAAGAATTTTCAAAATCGGTTTAGTAGATCCAGAGATTACTCACTACAACGTCACAAACTCACAAACGCACAAACTTTACCTCTTTATAATAATACTATCGATTTGCCACTTTTTTAAGATGGATTTAAAGATTGTTTCTCTTCTTATATCTGATTTATAAACACATGCTGTACGTATAGATTAGAGCACGGTCCGCTTCATAGAAAGCGACTAATAGATAAATAGATATCAGTACTATAATAAAATATAAATATAGAATAAAAGCAAATAACACTAAATTACACAGTATATTTCAAAAAAAAAAACAACTCTATTTATCTAATATCTAATTTGTGATTATTTTCGACATGAAATAGACTGGTGCATAATCCTGGGGGATGATTGAATTTAGTGAGTGGAAAAAATTGGTATGCAAGTAGGTACTCTGTTTGAAAGTTCTAATGGAACTTTTAGCGAATTTTACCGTTTTACAGTATTGGATCTAATAATATAATTAAAATATTGTGACCTCACATATTTTTACAAGCTTTTATTAACTTGCAATGTATGTATGTATGCTTGTATGTTCGGGTGGAATCTTGTTACTCAATTTTGAAGCAGATATCTTCAACCGATTTTGCTGAAATTTTGCAAGCATATGTATACAGCGTGACAATACAATATTATAATGGCATGGATCTGATCTGTTGCTGGAGCTAAAAGTTGGCCATAGGAACTCTGTAAAGAAACGTCGCAACATCATCGAGTCTGGACTCGTTTGATTCGTCACGAGGCATTCCAGTAAAAGATTGTTTTTAAAAAGCTTTTTAATTTAATTTATTTCTTTTACTTTTAGAGCTTGATTTTCATTTTATTGTTAACTTATGCACTTAGTTTAATATTGACACACATATATTGCTAAGTTTCTCACTGTTTTCGGATATGTAAGCACTCTAATCCACTAAACTATTCCTAAGTCCAGGAGATTCCTGGTTAGTTCAACATAGTATTTATTTAATAAGTTTTATCAGATCAAAATGTGAATGTTCAAGTGATTTTTTCAAATACAAAACTTTTGCGTCGATAATGGTACTACTTTTAAATTTTTATAGTATGTATGTAGTTATATTTATGTAAATGTTTGTATGTGTGCATATATATATGTGTGTATATGTATATACATGTATTGTGTATTAAAGTGTTATATAGTAGCAGTATTATAGTTTAGTAGTAGGGTAGTAGTATCAATATTTTATTATTCTGTATATATAAGCAATATTTAATAATTGAGTCATTAAAAAAATAATTTTAAATCTCTGTGCATCTACCATGTTTGTCTCTGCATCCCCCTAAGGTTGACAGGCAGAAAATGCCTACGGCATTAAGTCCGCCTTTGCAACATCTATGCATAAAGTTTAAATAAATAAATGGTAAAACTGCAATTTTGAAGTTCTGTGTGGTATAGAAGTAGTAATCAATTTGCATGATTTATAAGCCAGTTAGTCACTTTCAAAATTATGATGAAACTGCCGTTTTTCGAAATGTTATAAAAATAGAGTTTAATAAAAAGTTTTAATACAGCACTGTATTGGTTTGGAACCAAGAATTTTCCACACATTTTTGTGCACTTAAAGTACCTCTAATTTAAGAAGTGCCTTATGACAGTTCTGAGATATTGAAGAAGGAAAAATGTAAAAGAAATCGATCAATACAATATCCGATTCTCGATCTTATTTCCTTATACATAAAATATATACAAATAGATTTCAATTTTACAGATTTTTGACTACACTAGTTATAGTAGGACATATTAGATTTAAATAGATAGTTAGTACATATTGTTAAAATAAACAAAGCGAATTACCTCTTAGATGGACTATAGATATTGTATTGTAAGAAATATTGCAAATAGGATAACGTGTCGTGTCTTTGTCTTAAAATTAGAAATCGAAATGACTGTGTATACGATTGGAAAGTGAATAACTTACAACATGAATGATCAATCATGTTTTATATCGATTTTCTTATTACTAAATGAATAGCCTCCGGCCTTTTGACCGTAGCTGTAGTCGGTTGGCCATATTTATTACCTATCTAATAAAGTAATGTAACCTGTTAAACATAAACATATTGGTTAGGCAGATTCGTAGTAACTCAATACGGAAGATGGAGGATTTTTTATGAAATGATGATAAATGAATTTGTTGTGCCTATGGAGGATTTTGTTATGAAATGATGATGAATGAATTTGTTGTGACTACCCCGTAGGAAAATATCGTTTACCAAAAGACTTAAAATGAGGTTTTGCTGATGTAACAATTCAAAATTATAAGACATTAAACATGTTTAATTAACTATTCCTGC
Organism: Diaphora mendica; assembly: GCA_949125395.1. Lineage (NCBI taxonomy): Eukaryota > Metazoa > Arthropoda > Insecta > Lepidoptera > Erebidae > Diaphora > Diaphora mendica. The sequence continues at coordinate 15,399,746 of OX421324.1, read as the reverse complement.
CCCGCGGTTGTTGTTATATTTTACCACACAATAGCCAGGAGTAACACTGTAGGGCACATCTAGTCAAAACTAAAATAGTCTAAGTAACTTCTTATTACATCAGCTATCGGTCAGTGAAAGTCCCGTCAAATTCGGCCCAGCCATTCTAGAGATTAGCTGGAACAAACAGATAGACATAAAAAAATTTATTATTAAGCTATTAATTTCAAAATTACAAACAGACACTTCAACTTTATTTAGTTGTATCGATTCCGTAAGTTAGTTGTTTAAATTAGTTGACCTTGGACAATATTATTATTTGCTAGATCAATAAGGATAGTAAATTAAGAAATAGGAACATCTAATGATTGAACCTTTACACAAAAACACTAAGTTCCCGCGTATCTTCGTAATGACCGTCGCCTCGCAACACGGAAAGTGAGCACCAGTGCTAATTAGAAAAAAATCTCACAAATTATCGTTGGAATGTAAATGAGTTGCTTCCTCAGCGTACTGTATCCCATTAGCTGTATAATAAGACGTGTTCAAATAGAAAATACTTCTTTGAATCACTATAATAACGTTGCTTAACACGAACCTAAAAGGGAAAGCTACTGAACTCTAACCGAACGTTTAAGAGTTTACTTACGTTAACTCTTATTGCTGACTGTTTATGTTGATATTATATATATGTGTGTTATATTTATACATATACTAGCTGATCCGGCAAACGTTGTTTTGCCATAAAACAAATTGGGTATAAAAAATAAATTTTGGTCGATTCTCAGACCTACCCGATATGCACACCAAATTTCATAAAAATTGGTCCAGCCGTTTCAGAGGAGTATGGTAACTAACATCGTGACACGAGAATTTTATATATAAGATTAATATGTGAAGCGAAAACTTTGTGCCTCTTTTTACGAAAATTATGCGAACGTAGGACTATGAAATTTGGCACCATATTAATTATGGTCGACCAGTAGTATTAGTAACATAAAAAGATTATTATTAAATTCAGATTACTAAAGAAAGCCAGATAGACCGTAAAAAACACGACAATGAATCTACAAAGTAAATACGAATTAGAAAGCGAATACATTCTCGCGGCAGTGTTTGACAAACCGCCATATTGTGTTCACGTCACGCTCACGAGTGATTTTTGTTTTTTTTTTTTCAAAATGCCGTCTTTGCATCATTAAACACTGTAAGAGTAGTTCCTAAAAACAAAAAAAAAAGAAGATAGAATATCTTTTCACAGGTAAAAATAGTTTATTTAGTTGCTATAATTATTTATTTACCCGATAATTATATTGTTGTGTCGGAACACAAAACCTCAACCGTAGTTCGATTGTGATACCAGTTTTTGTCTATTTTTTTCCCCTCAATTAGGGAAATAAGTTGTTAGTCCAGACATTAGTGAACCTCATTTCTATATTATTTAGGGACTTGGTTCCAAACCTCATCTAAAAGTATTCTTTGGTGATACATACAATTATTTCTGATAATTATTACATACGAACAATTTGTGGATGTTTCTACAAATTGCTGTTCTGTGTCTTGATGTGTTTTATGTCTTTAGCTTGTGCTTCACATCATAATTGAATGGTTGAGAATAATCGATAGTACGAAACTTGATGCCCAGGTACTTACCGTATAACCGCAGAATATTAAAAAATATGTTAATCATACCTTACAAGTACTTTTGGTAAAGTAATTTATTTTAGCTTTCTATAATTTTTACACGAAATTTACACGCAAAACGACAATATTATAAAAAAATTGTGAAAAATAAAAGTCATAGTATAGTCATAGTAGTCATTACACACACAAAGATGTACGTGTTCCTACAGTGTCGCACCGGCTGTCACGCATACTAAAATAATTCAATCGGCGTCATGTTATTTGACAAGAACCTTCTATCTGGCTTTCTTTTGTAATCTGAGGTAACATATAAAAATAAATTAAGTAATTATTTTATTTTGTAATATAGAAATATGTTATTTACTCGTATTGTAATACGATATATAGATAATATAATGACAATCGTTATTGGGAAGTCTGTGCCCTCAAATATACTGACAACTTTTTTTTTTTTTTTTTTTTTTTAACGTGTGGAAATCCCCTCGGACCTTCACCCGCGTCGGGGCTTGCGGCGGGGCTTGCGGCGGGGCAGTGTGTCGGACTCGAACCGACTAAAACCACACGGTGTGCCACTCTGCGCCTGTGAAGGGAGGAATCCGGGAACTGCAGTTATTAACACGTCCGGACCCCTCCCAGCGCTTGCCCGCACTGAAGCGGGCACCGTCTGCTGTTAAAACTCTCTATTTAGGCGACGTACGGCACACGCGTACATCGCCCCCTCGCGGGTGGCCACTAGAGCGGATGGAGGGGAAAGCCCGTCCCGACCATCCGCGGCCACACTCAGGGCGGCATGAGGCGCTGATAGGCGCGCCTCCGCCGCCCGGTTCGCCGGCGGCGGATTGGGTCCGAGTGGATATCATCCTCCCGGGCCTTCTCCGCCACCTCCTTCTGCGAGATGACTTCTTCGCAGAAGGTTGCGACCGCGGTAAAACTGCTATCGCTACCGGCCATGGAGCGTATGACGGCCGGTAGCGAGAGATCCCCCCCGATGACTGCAGTGAGGGCCCGGCGCTGCGACGCCCATGCAGGGCAGATCGCCAGCGTATGCTGGGCCGAGTCCTCACTGCAGTCGTAGTGGTGGCAGGCGGGACTCAATTCCCTCCTAGCGACCGAGTGCAGGTACTTCCCGAAGCAACCGTGCCCGGAAAGGACCTGCGTCAGTCGGAAGGAAAGGGTCCCGTGCTGCCGCCCTGCCCACTCGAGGATGACCGGCTGGAGAGCCTCCACGGCGGCAAAGCCAGCACGTGGAGTCTCCAGCCGGAACGACCATCTAGCCATAGTGGCTCGACGGGCGGCTACACGCCACTCGCGTACCTCTTCGGGCGGAGGGCGATAACCATACTCCGCCCGATATTCAGCCACCCGTCGATAAACTTCGGCGAGCACTTCCGCCTCCAAATCCCACGGGGGTGTTCCGGCCAAGGCGCACGCCGCCTCGGTCGACACCGTGCGGTATCCGCGTATGGCTCTGACTGCCAATACCCTCTGAGGCCGCCAGAGGCGAGCCTTATTTAGGGCAGTCAGAGCCTCCACCCACACCGGTGCGCCATACAGCGCCATCGACCGGACAACCCCCGTGTATAGGAGTCTCGTTGCGACGCTGGCTCCACCCAAATTGGGCAAAAGTCGCCCAAGGGCGGAGGCAGCGTCGACCAGCTTCAGACCAAGCTGTCGGAAGTGCTCGTCGAAGAGCCACCTACCGTCGAGGATCAGGCCCAGATACCTCATCTGGGCCCGAACCGGTACGAGGACCGAGTTGACCTCTATGGAGGCGCCGGCGGGTGGACCACGACGGGGCCCATGGAACAATAGGGCCTCCGTCTTGTCCAGGGCCACCCGTAAGCCCAGCGCCTCGATGCGCCCGACCACCAGAGAAACACCCCTGGTGGCCAGGCGAGCCGCCTCTTGGAAGTTCGCCCCCCGGGCTGTGACAAGTGTGTCATCGGCGTAACAAATTACGCCCAGCCCGGGAGGCAGACGACTTCGTAGGACCCAGTCGTACCCCACGTTCCACAGGAGTGGTCCAAGGACAGACCCCTGCGGAACGCCGCACGACATGGGTCGCCGTCTCAAGACGCCCTCTCGGTCCTCGTACACGACGGTACGCTCCTCTAAATAGTCTGCCACTAGCCGCCTCAGGTACTCTGGCACCCCGTGGTAGTGGAGTGCTTCCCTGATGCAGCTCAATGGCAGACTATTGAAGGCGTTGGCGATGTCCAAGGACACCGCCAACACCACGCCGCCACAGCTCACTGCCTCTTCGGTCACGGCCCTAAGGCGCACCACGGCATCGACCGTCGAACGCCCCTCTCGGAATCCGAATTGGGCGTCCGACAGGTCGGGCCCCACCTCGCAGAGGTGCCGGACGATGCGGGCAGAGAGTATCCTCTCAAAAAGTTTACCCGCCTCGTCCAGCAACACGATGGGCCTATAGGCCGCGACCGAATCGGCAGGCCGTCCCGGCTTCCTCAATAGGACCAGCTTCCCGCATTTCCAGCACTCAGGGAAGCGTCCGGACGCCAGGCTAGCGTCCAACACTTCCCTGAGGCGGTCCGACATATGGTCGAGGGCTCGGACCATCACTCGGGCTGGAACCCCGTCCGGCCCGGGGGCGGTGTTCTTGGAACGGATCCGAAGAACAGCCGCCCCAACCTCCGATTCCCTAACGGGCGGCACAGCGTCCTCTCTACCCCCGTCATCTATGACCGCATAGGCCATCGACGGGGGTGTGTGCTCCGCTCGCTCAGGGAAAAGGCCCTCGACCACTTCCTGCAGGAAGCTGGGCTGGAGAGTCTCGGTAAGGGGGGGGCCCGACGTGCGGAGCTTCTGACGCACCGCACGGTATGGGCGACCCCAGGGGTCACGGTCGAGACTCTCCAACATCTCCTTTCTCTTTACCTCTTTGGCGCGGCAAATGGCCAGCTTCAGAGTTTTCCGCGCTTCGCGGTACTCCTCATGAAGCTGGTCCCCGCCACCGTCTCCACGGTGGCGTCGCCTGCTACGGGTGTAGGACCTCCGGGCACGAGTACAGGCCGCACGGAGGTCCGCCAACTCCTGGGACCACCAGTAGACCTCCTTCCGAGGAGGCCGACGACCTTGGATGCGGGGCATGGCCGTATCGCAAATTTGCGTAATCGCATCGCGAAAACAGCCAGCCCCCACGTCCATGCCGACCTCCTCGGTCGGGGCCTGCGGAGACAGCCAAGATTGAAGAATGGCCGCCTCCTCTAGTAGGTCCCTATCCAGCTTGGCAACAGCCCACCGCGGAAAGCGGGAAGAATGCCGCGCCATGTGACCCCTACTGGGGCCCTGGGACCGGGAGAGCTCGAATCGGATGTATAAGTGATCCGAGAGCGTCTCGACCTCTTCCAGGACACACCAGTTCCTTACTCGTGCGGCAACAGCAGGGGTAGCAAACGAAAGGTCCACTATCGACCCCCCTTGCTGTCGCACGCACGTGTTGGTGGAGCCTCTGTTTAGTAAACAGAGGCCCACCGAAGCCGCCCACTCCTCGACGGCCTCGCCTTTGGCGTCCGTCCTGGGGGACCCCCACGCAATGGATTTTGCGTTGAAGTCCCCCAGCACGAGGACGTGCCCAGACGCTAATCGCCGCATCGAGGTCTCCAAGCTGTTAAGGAAGACCTCGAAGTCGCTCAAACTCCGGTTGGGGGAGAAGTAAACACCGTAAACGATGATCCCCCCCCACTCGGCGGCAACATATCCTGAGCCCTTGTCCCTAAGCGACAAGGGCGGGGAATGAGCCGCCGCGGATCCGACGACTGCCACGGAGCCGTCCCAGTCACCCATCCAGTTTGGACGGGGAGGAACGTAGTAGGGCTCCGCGACTACGGCAACACTAACCGACCACTGTGCCATGGTTTGCAGAAAGAGATCCTGCGCCGCGGCACAGTGGTTCAGGTTCGTCTGGACAAGGAGGTTGTAGACTTCATCCATTAATGGATCGTTTCTACAACCCCCTCCATAGGCGTCAACGATGACGGACGGACATCGTCGGAGGCAGCCTGGGTCGACTGGCTAGCCCCCGACGTCTGCCGAGAAGCGCGGGAAGGCTTGCAGCCCCCCTGTCCCATCTGGTGATTGGCGGGCTTATTGTCCGCCGCACATATAGGGCAGTGAGGGGCCGCAGAGCATTCCGCAGCCTTGTGCCCCGGTCGACCGCAGCGGAAACAAAGACCGCTGCAGTCAAAACAGTTGGCGCACTTGGCGCGAGTGTGTCCCGCTGACAGGCATTTGAAACACCTCATCGGCCTCGCCGCCAGGACTGTGATCCTAGCGCTTACGAAGCCGACGAGTAGCCTGCCGGCGTCGCCCAAAACTTTGGCCGACGCCACGGGACAACTCATCCACACTGCACCAAGGCCCCCTGGACCGGGACGGATGGTGCCAACTTTGATGTTTTCCGCGTTGCACTTCGTCCTTTCCTGGACTGCAACGCGGACATCATCGACAGTTACAGAGTCGTCCAGGCCCGAAATGCGCAGCTCCGCGCATTTGGTAGGCCTGGCGATCTTGACACCCTCCGTGGCTGCGAACACTCCCCGCAGCTTCTCGGCGAACGTGTCCGCCGTCTTAGCACCTTCAGCCCCAGGGTACTCGAGGATTCGAGCTCCCGTTTGGGCGAGGCGCAGTCGGACCCCTGCCGTTGCGAAATCCGGGGCGAGACAATCCCGGGCCGTCTTAAAGACGGCCGCGTAGGACAGCCCGCCGTTAGCCGCCTCCGGTGACACCGTGACCACCACAGCCGCGGTCTTCGGCGGCCGCAGTTTCCGCGGCTTCTTCGGGGTGGCCCTTGCCACCGATTGCGACTGCGGGCCAGAGGCCGCCTTTTGGGCAGCCTTCTTGGCCCGCTGTCGGGACTTCTTCGATTTAGCCCACCATACTACCTGCCAACCCTCATTGGAGGGGGCAGATGTGGAGGGGCCAGGCAGGGGTGTTGGAGTGGGGAGCGGAGGCTCCGCTCCAGTCGCTGCCACCGTCTTGGGCCTTGGTTGCTGCGGCGGAAATATACTGACAACTTTTTTTTTTTTTTTTTTTTTTACGTGTGGAAATCCCCTCGGACCGTCACCCCACCGGGGTTTACGGCGGGGCGGTGTGTCGGACTCGAACCGACTAAAACCACACGGTGTGCCACTCTGCGCCTGTGAAGGGAGGAATCCGGGAACTGCAGTTATTAACACATCCGGACTCCTCCCAGCGCTTGCCCGCACTGAAGCGGGCACCGTCTGCTGTAAAACTCTCAATTTAGGCGACGTACGGCACACGCGTACGTCGCCCCTTCGCGGGTGGCCACTAGAGCGGATGGAGGGGAAAACCCGTCCCGACCATCCGCGGCCACACTCAGGGCGGCATGAGGCGCTGATAGGCGCGCCTCCGCCGCCCGGTTCGCCGGCGGCGGATTGGGTCCGAGTGGATATCATCCTCCCGGGCCTTCTCCGCCACCTCCTTCTGCGAGATGACTTCTTCGCAGAAGGTTGCGACCGCGGTAAAACTGCTATCGCTACCGGCCATGGAGCGTATGACGGCCGGTAGCGAGAGATCTCCTCCGATGACTGCAGTGAGGGCCCGGCGCTGCGACGCCCATGCAGGGCAGATCGCCAGCGTATGCTGCGCCGAGTCCTCATTGCAGTCGCAGTGGTGGCAGGCGGGACTCAATTCCCTCCTAGCGACCGAGTGCAGGTACTTCCCGAAGCAACCATGCCCGGAAAGGACCTGCGTCAGTCGGAAGGAAAGGGTCCCGTGCTGCCGCCCTGCCCACTCGAGGATGACCGGCTGGAGAGCCTCCACGGCGGCAAAGCCAGCACGTGGAGTCTCCAGCCGGAACGACCATCTAGCCATAGTGGCTCGACGGGCGGCTTCACGCCACTCGCGTACCTCTTCGGGCGGAGGGCGATAGCCATACTCCGCCCGATATTCAGCCACCCGTCGATAAACTTCGGCGAGCACTTCCGCCTCCAAATCCCACGGGGGTGTTCCGGCCAGGGCCCACGCCGCCTCGGTCGACACCGTGCGGTATCCGCGTATGGCTCTGACTGCCAATACCCTCTGAGGCCGCCAGAGGCGGGCCTTATTTAGGGCAGTCAGAGCCCCCACCCACACCGGTGCACCATACAGCGCCATCGACCGGACCACCCCCGTGTAGAGGAGTCGCGTTGCGACGCTGGCTCCACCCAAATTGGGCAAGAGTCTCCCAAGGGCAGAGGCAGCGCCGACCAGCTTTGGACCAAGCTGTCGGAAGTGCTCGTCGAAGAGCCACCTACCGTCGAGGATCAGGCCCAGATACCTCATTTGGGCCCGAACCGGTACGAGGACCGAGTTGACCTCTATGGAGGCGCCGGGGGGCGGACCACGACGGGGCCCATGAAATAATAGGGCCTCCGTCTTGTCCAGGGCCACCCGTAAGCCCAGCGCCTCGATGCGCCCGACCACCAGAGAAACACCCCAGGTGGCCAGGCGCGCCGCCTCTTGGAAGTTCGCCCCCCGGGCTGTGACAAGAGTGTCATCGGCGTAACAAATTACGCCCAGCCCGGGGGGGAGACGACCTCGTAGGACCCAGTCGTATCCCACGTTCCACAGGAGTGGTCCAAGGACAGACCCCTGCGGAACGCCGCACGACATGGGTCGCCGTCTCAAGACGCCCTCTCGGTCCTCGTACACGACGGTACGCTCCTCTAAATAGTCTGCCACTAGCCGCCTCAGGTACTCTGGCACCCCGTGGTAGTGGAGTGCTTCCCTGATGCAGCTAAATGGCAGACTATTGAAGGCGTTGGCGATGTCCAAGGACACCGCCAACACCACGCCGCCACAGCTCACTGCCTCTTCGGTCACGGCCCTAAGGCGCATCACGGCATCGACCGTCGAACGCCCCTCTCGGAATCCGAATTGGGCGTCCGACAGGTCGGGCCCCACCTCGCAGAGGTGCCGGACGATGCGGGCAGAGAGTATCCTCTCAAAAAGTTTACCCGCCTCGTCCAGCAACACGATGGGCCTAAAGGCCGCGACCGAATCGGCAGGCCGTCCCGGCTTCCTCAACAGGACCAGCTTCCCGCATTTCCAGCACTCAGGGAAGCGTCCGGACGCCAGGCTAGCGTCCAACACTTCCCTGAGGCGGTCGGCCATATGGTCGAGGGCTCGGGCCATCACTCGGGCTGGAACCCCGTCCGGCCCGGGGGCGGTGTTCTTGGAACGGATCCGAAGAACAGCCGCCCCAACCTCCGATTCCCTAACGGGCGGCACATCGTCCTCTCTACCCCCGTCGTCTATGACCGCATAGGCCATCGACGGGGGTGTGTGCTCCGCCCGCTCAGGGAAAAGGCCCTCGACCACTTCCTGCAGGAAGCTGGGCTGGAGAGTCTCGGTAAGGGGGGGGCCCGACGTGCGGAGCTTCTGACGCACCGCACGATATGGGCGACCCCAGGGGTCACGGTCGAGACTCTCCAGCATCTCCTTTCTCTTTACCTCTTTGGCGCGGCAAATGGCCAGCTTCAGAGTTTTCCGCGCTTCGCGGTACTCCTCATGAAGCTGGTCCCCGCCACCGTCTCCACGGTGACGTCGCCTGCTGCGGGTGTAGGACCTCCGGGCATGAGTACACGCCGCACGGAGGTCCGCCAACTCCTGGGACCACCAGTAGACCTCCTTCCGAGGAGGCCGACGACCTCGGATGCGGGGCATGGCCGTATCGCAAATATGCGTAATCGCATCGCGAAAACGGCCAGCCCCCACGTCCACGCCGACCTCCCCGGTCGGGGCCTGCGGAGACAGCCAAGATTGAACAATGGCCGCCTCCTCTAGTAGGTCCCTATCGAGCTTGGCGACAGCCCACCGCGGAAAGCGGGATGTATGCCGCGCCGTGTGACCCCTACTGGGGCCCTGGGACCGGGAGAGCTCCAATCGGATATAGAGATGATCCGAGAGCGTCTCGACCTCTTCCAGGACACACCAGTTCCTTACTCGTGCGGCAACAGCAGGGGTAGCGAACGAAAGGTCCACTATCGACCCCCCTTGCTGTCGCACGCACGTGTTGGTGGAGCCTCTGTTCAGCAAACAGAGGCCCACCGAAGCCGCCCACTCCTCTACGGCTTCGCCCTTGGCGTCCGTCCTGGGGGACCCCCACGCAATGGATTTTGCGTTGAAGTCCCCCAGCACGAGGACGTGCCCAGACGCTAGTCGCCGCATCGAGGCCTCCAAGCTGTTAAGGAAGACCTCGAAGTCACTCAAACTCCGGTTGGGGGAGAAGTAAACACCGTAAACGGTGATCCCCCCCCACTCGGCGGCAACATATCCAGAGCCCTTGTCTCTGAGCGACAAGGGCGGGGAATGAGCCGCCGCGGAACCGACGACTGCCACGGAGCCGTCCCAGTCACCCATCCAGTTTGGACGGGGAGGAACGAAGTAGGGCTCCGCGACTACGGCAACACCGATCGACCACTGCGCCATGGTTTGCAATAAGAGATCCTGCGCCGCGGCACAGTGGTTTAGGTTCGTCTGGACAAGGAGGTTGGAGACGTGATCCATTAAGGGATCGTCTCTACAACCTCTTCCATGGGAAATATACTGACAACTAGTTCAACCTTCGAATTCAGTTCACCATTAGGGTTGCGGAGGTCCGATGCCAGTCTCTCCGTGGATAAACTGATATTCAGGTAAGAAAGGTTAAACTAGTAGCTGACCCCAATTAATCTTGGAAATAAGCTCGGAAGATAATGAGATATAGAACATTTTGCTTAAATTTAATGGCATGAATGAAATTAATATGATATTTCCTGAAAAAGCAGGCTTTTATGCTCGTAATGGATATAAAAACTATCTTGTTACACTATTAATACCGTTGTGACCGTCTTAGTCTTCTGTCTTGGTGTTGCACACTAATTGGATCAACACGTGACGAGAATATCACTGCCCCTCTAATGATCATAACCTGTTTAATGTTCTAGCTAAAATTACTATCAAAGCTATACAAAAATTAAGCCTATTATTTTTTGCCTATTCTTTGTGACTATTGCAAGTGAGATAAAAATTCAGTGAGAGAGGCAGACGAATATTCTTATAACAATTGCAAATTCTAATTCGGAGGAAACTTTAACAGCTTACTGCTGCAGGCTGCAGCAGAATAAGTTAAATACTGCTAGCGCTTTTATACTCGTATTCTTTCTTTCTTTCTTAAAAAGACAACTCCCGCACTAGGAAAAAATCCTGTGTTGCGGGGGACTTTACAAACATACATGAAACGGACGCAAAGAACACCCAGACTCAGAACAACAATTTGTGGATCACACAAAGTGTTGTCCTACGTGGGATTTGAACCCACGACACTTGGCGAAGTAGGAAACGGCGTATTGTCTCTGATGCGGTTGCGGTGCTATAAAGGAGTAAAATGTAAATATGTTATTTAATTTGTTGCTATATTTTGTAAATAAAACCGCTTCGTAATTTACACATTCATATAATTCCTGAGTCTTTTGTATGAATGGTCAAATTAGCGAATGAATGCCTTTGCGGCAAATGGTGTTTGAAATAAGGACGGTCCGTATTAGGTGGTCTTATGGTATTTATTTGGCATTATTAAGGTTCACCGCTTCCATGCTGCTTTTGTTATCTACAATGGCAATATTTAACGATACTGTGCTATGTTTCAATCTTCAGTGAAAACTGATTCCAGTTTCTTATTGGTTAGCACACTATTCAATTAACATGTGTATAAGAAATCTAAAATCAAAATTAAGGCTTTCTTGAACATTTAAAGATACTTGTGTACCTTAGAGTAGTAAATAATGTTTTCGCAGATTTGTTTTCCAATACAAAGGTCACATCTTCTGAAATATAGCATAATCTCTCTTACCTTACTTACATGTAAGAAGAGACGACAAAAGTGAATAAAATCTTGAAACACTTTTTTATTACCTGTTTACAATCCCTAGGTTATATTCTTAACTAGCAACCCGCCACGGCTTCGCACGGATTCTTTACAGAAAATATAATAAAGCTTATGTTAATCTGAGAAGATGTGCGGCGTATTTTTTTCGGACGTCTTTAACAAATATCATTATATTTTAGTCAATATACTCAAAAATGTAACAAATTATATGCGAAAACCTTTCTCAAGAATCACTCTATTTATTAGTGAAAACCGCATGAAAACCCGTGCAGTAGCTTTGAGTTTATCACGAATAGACAGACAGGTAGATGCGGCGGAGGACTTTGTTTTATAATAATATGTAGTGATAGTTCCAAAATTCTAGAATTAAAACAAAGATTCGGAATTGAATCCCGTTTATTTGTCGTAGCACCTAGTCGCCTTAGGTAGTCACAACAAGTACATAAACAAACTTCGTCTTTTGATTTTCGTAATTAAACCGTTCGGGAAATATTTTTCTGAGCAGTAGTAGGTACTTACTATTTGAAAGTCAGTAAGACATTAATCGCGTAAAACTAAAGATTTAATTCTAAAACATTGTGCTTCCTGCCTCCGTAATGCATTGGCAGCGTCTGCGACTGTTGTGTTGAAATCTCGGGATTAATTCACGAATCAAACCAATTCCACTATTTACGATTATTTGTTTCGAAGTTTGTTTGTTTTCTATGGAAGATAAATATGTATTTACAAAAAAAGAGTATAACACAAACTCTGCTTGGTTCGAGACTAAATAGCGTAGTGTATCGGATGTCTGAAATATTTTTATATTATAGTTATAGCATTTTTATACAAATTCAACTCAAAATTTAAAAAAATGCTTAACACTTCATAATTCTATCATCAGCTGAAGCACGAGACTGTATTGTGTGCGGTGGCCTTTACATGCACATTACCGTAACTCTCGCCTATTGTTAGATATGCTTTGAAATCACGTGTCGAAGTACATTGTGCTCTTAATTTAGTTTTTAATATATGACCAAAGTGGTCGCCTATTATATTTGTAGGCGGAACCAAATACGTGTAATTAATCCCAGTGTTGTTTGTGCGTTGCAATATTGCGAGAGCAAATAAACTAACGGTTTGTCTAATTATTGGTTTATAACTCTATTACTCATATATCTTCTGTTCCGTCGTTTTGGCGTGTTAACAAAATTTATTCACACTACATTTCTTAAACTTTTCTTTATAAGATGTTGGTAGAATTAAGTAGTTATTGTTCCCGAAAACTAAATCATTACCACAAAAGTTTCTAGGGAACACATTTTATCAAACTTAAGATACTTACTACTTAGTTTGTTCCAAATAACATGGCTTGTTACATGTTTGAAATCCAAGATGTAATAACCTGAAATAAGATGAAGCACAACCGATTAAATTAGTACCTACCACAAAATATTCAGGATTAGAACTCCCACATATATATATGAACATGGAGTAAATTAATTTTTACTAAAGAAAAAGAGGCTACTCACTAGAAGCCTCTTTATCTTTAGTAGATATTGAAGAATTAATATATTAGATTAAATAATAATGCAGATAATGGGAGCATCTAACATTGTGCATCAAAACAACTCATAATCTATCTATCTATATATAAAAGAGGAAGGTGACTGACTGACTGAGTGACATACCCAGAGATCAACGCACAGCCCAAACCGCTGAAGCTAGAATCCTGAAATTTTGCATGTAGGTTCATTATATAACGTAAGTGAGCACTAAGAAAGGATTTTTTTAAATTCTACCCCTAAGGGTGTAAATCAGGGGATGAAAGTCTGCGTGAGCGAAGTCGCGTGTAAAAGCTAGTATTTTATAAGCATAAATAATTATTATTTGTCTTTTATCATTGCGCCTATATTTGTATGTGAATTATTAATGAACAATATGATTCCTGTTTTTATTTTTTTTATCAGAGTAGCGTGATTTACTTACTTGTATTAAAAAAAAAACCCTTTTATATCTTTAAATAAAATAAATTGCGCAACTGTCCCATTGTTGGTGGTCTCTAAACGGGTTTTACATTACTCTACATTGTAACATAGGTAGTTTTCTACCTAAATGGTCACTGAGATCTCGTGGTAAGGCCTTACTGACCATTCTTTATACCCCAATACATGTTTCATGAACCTTCAGACAGGCTTTATAGGGTATTAAACTGAGATTGATGTCTTTTTGTCACCTATATCTGTGGCATCAAAGCTGCCGATGTTGGCTTCCTTGCTTTACGCTTCGACGACTAGTATTTTAAGAGGCATGTACTATGTAAGTAGGTTTGTATTACTTATGAGGGCACAGAAAACCTGTCAAGTAGTAATTGTTCTGTGTTGACACATACGTAGATCAAATCAAATATTATCTTTTATATTTATTCAGTTTAAAAACATTTGGTTAATGCCAAGGAAGATAAGACAAAAAATAAATCACTAAATAAAAAATAGCACATGCATTTTATAATTAAATAAATAAAATTAGGAGTTAAAGTTTTTACTTTACGTAGTAGTACTATTACCTAATTGAAAAATCAAATGCTAAAAAGAAAGTTGCTTAAATTACATTAATTGATTAAGAAGTTCTATACTCATATTTTTGATAATGTATTTTTCCTAAAAACATACTACATATTCTATTATTATATAATATCTACACTTTAGGTATTAATTTTGGGTGAGTGTTGACTCGCAATACTTAATATCGTTAACAGAACAGAACAGAACATGGGTAATCAGTATCGACAGTATCAATCGAAGTTTAATTACGTGATTTGGTGACTCCTAAATTCACCTGCCACTTTAAATGAAGAATAAGTCATTGTAACATTTTGTGAGCTTAGGAAGAGTAGTGCGAGCTTTATGAATGGAAATGCACTAATTGAATAAAGCAAAAATAACGTTTCGAAAATATTTACAAAAACTTTGCTCATAAATTCCAAAAATCTCAGTCGTGCATTTATGTGTAGAATATGTGAATGTGCTGAACACGTGAACATTATTAAAACAGGATTTTTGCTGTTTCGTATGTCAATGTGCCACTGCGAAAATGAGACTTTAAAATTCTATTCACTGGAAATTTTAAACTGAAAATTTCATTTTTTTCTGTCAATATGCTAAAATTGAGTAAATCCATAAAAAACTATAATTTCCATTCACATTGTGTTAATGTAATATTGTATAATGAAAATAATTTAGCGTTTCAAGTAAATATAATATTTGAAATATTATGTAGGTAGTGGTACATATAACATTGGTACTGCGAGTATTATAATAATATGAAAGAAAAAATCTTTTTACAGATTAAGTGGTGGCGACCTGATGATTAATTATTAGTCTAATAAGGAATTGCCTTATTATTTATTATTATAATGAGGATTTTTTATTAAGAGACTTACCTACTTGTGCGATGCAGACACAGTGTCTGATACTTAGTTCTACTGATTTTCGCTAGATGGCAATGAAAAAAGGCCAGCAACACACTTCTGGTGCTGCGGCCGTTACGGGTGTCCATGGGCGGCGGTAATCGCTTACCATCAGGCGATACGTATGCTCGTATTAAAAAAAAAAGGAATTGTCCAAATTTCACTATTAAAAAATCACGTTAGATAATCATCAACAACCCAAAATTAGGGCTAGGGTCTCCACTCAAAGAGGGTTAAGGCCATACGTCCTCACGCTGGCCGAGTGCGGGTTGGGGACTGGCCGTTAGATAATATTTGATATATATAAAACTTATGTAGAAATAGGTCGTAGAACTGTGGTACCCATTGTTATTTTTAATTAATCTGTTACAGATGATAGTGCGAGTGTGGTGCGAGAGCGGCGCTGGTTGGGCGCCGACTCACGTGCCGGTGACGCCGGACACGACTTGTCGCGACGTACTCGAGTGCTGCCGGGAACCCGGCGACGAGCCTTGTCTACTATTCAGTGTGCATCCGCATCTTGGAGGTACGACACTTACTTTACTGCAAAAAAGGGAAAAAAATACTAAGCTACGGTCTGTTCGCGTTAAAAAAATCCCACCAAAAACATAAATGTTAAAAAGGAGAGCCAAGTTCAATACAAAAATTATGCTTGGCTGTGGGCTTCGTCACAAAAAGAATGGAAATCTAAATGAGTGCCAAGTTCTATACAAAATCCAAATATGTATTTATAGGAACAAAATAAAATTATGAACAAGTATTAAACTCTATTTCTTTGCTTTATTGGATACCTATAACAATTGCTGTTATTTAAAAATGTGAGATCTTAAAGTAGGTTAGATTTGACTTAGCCAGTTTTCATAACATCAGTCATTTCATAAAGTTATTCAACATATATACATTTTAATTCTGTTAAAAACTGGCCAAGTCAAATGTAACCTACTTTAGTATCAAATAACTTAATTTGTATGTGCTATATACCTATTCATAGGTTTGAAGTCAGTGCCAAGCCAAATGTAATAGTAGGTACCACACTCGCTATATTTCGAGAGGAACGTCAACGACGTCACCGACGCTTCGGTTGTTTTGTTCTACGCGAAGAGCAGCCATCCCGCTCA
The DNA here is from genome assembly GCA_949125395.1 of Diaphora mendica. Classification (NCBI taxonomy): domain Eukaryota; kingdom Metazoa; phylum Arthropoda; class Insecta; order Lepidoptera; family Erebidae; genus Diaphora; species Diaphora mendica. The sequence continues at coordinate 15,383,665 of OX421324.1, read as the reverse complement.
AGGTCACGCGCGGCGAGTGCGGTACCTACTATTACATTTTGGCTTGACACCGACTTCAAACCTATGAATAGGTAGCACATACAAATTAAGTTATTTTATACTTTTTAGTTTTTGAAGTCGGTATTTTTAAGCGAAGTTTTTTTTGTTCGCTTTTTTGTCTTTCTCAAGTCTCTCATCATCATTTCACCTAAATAACTTGAAAGAATACGACTAAAGGTAACATACTTACTGTATAGAATCGAAAGGACTTCAGGTAATTTTTTGTAATAAAATCTCAAATGGACTATCTTCTATAGTTAAAGGTAGTCTTAGTAAATTAAGTGATTTGAGGTAAACTGACTATCTGAGATTAACTCTGATATCGTTAGGACCCGTTTTATATATTGTGAAATTAAATGATGTCTACAGAATATGAAGGCATGCAGACAATTGCTCGTAACTTCATTGTAGGCGCTCACGTAAATTTGAGGGTTTCCATAGATTTCCTTAAGATCCCGTCATCAGATCCTGATATGGTGGCCATGGGGCCACATGGGGAGCATACCCTTTCGAATACAAAAAAGAATTTTCAAAATCGGTCCACAAATTGACGGAGTAATCCGTGTACATACATAAAAAATAAAAAAAAAATAAACGGATGAAATTGAGAACCTCCTCCTTTTGGAAGTCGGTTAAAAATACCGCATTCCTTGTTTATTACAGAGTTCTTACAGAAATACCATGAATACTCAAGAAAATTAATTTGTTATTTCACACAGCAATTTCTTAAGTGTCTTTAGTTTGCATACGGTATATAGAGGTAGTAAAGCTATCTATACTTATAATAAAAATGTAACAGGTCCAATTCTGTACATTAAAGATATTTTGAAAATTTTTTTTGGAGGGCTCTCTATAATCGATACTGAACTCAAAACTGTAATTTTTTTCATTTTTGTCTGTCTGTCTGTCTGTCCGTCTGTCTGTCTGTCTCTCTGTCTGTCTGTATCTTGGCCGCGCATCACGTCGAAACTACTGAATGGATTGAAATGAAACTTGGCATGATTTGAGTTCATACTGCGAGGTAGGACATAGGATACTTTTTATCCCGAAATTCAGCACGGTATCCTGGAGAGAGGGGATGAAAGTCAAAATATGTACTTAGTTGTAATTCAATAACACATAGTCCGATTTCATTCATTCTTTTTTTGCTAGAAAGAAAAAAAATAAGAGATAACGGGAAAAGTGTTTTTTTGTCCGCGACTGTACACTGCCTGTGGGAAGCTGAGACAGATATGTAAATATGGCGGTACGAAGTTCGCCGGGTCAGCTAGTATACAATAAACACGAAATACTCTTCGGTTTTCGGCGGGCATATTAGTCGTATTTTACACGTTTGCTTTATATGTACTGCCTCTGTGGCGCAGTGGTAGCGTATTCGACTGCTGTCCTTGAGGTTTTGGGTTTTGATTCCCGGTTCGGACCAAATGTTTAATATTTGTTTTGCAGTTTGGGCGTTTCTACGTTTAATATGTATGTATTTACAAAAAAAAGTATATCTGTATTTATATCAGTTGTCAAGTACCCATTTTTTTTTTTTTTTTAACGTGTGGAAATCCCCTCGGACCGTCACCCCACCGGGGCTTGCGGCGGGGCGGTGTGTCGGACTCGAACCGACTAAAACCACACGGTGTGCCACTCTGCGCCTGTGAAGGGAGGAATCCGGGAACTGCAGTTATTAACACGTCCGGACCGGTTGTCTAGTACCCATAACACAACCTCTGCTTAGCTTGGGACTAGATGATGTTGTGTGTTAAATGTCCGAAACATTTATTTATTTATACCCTGTTGTTTTCTATAGTTGATTGGAAAATATTTTGAAGTATGTATTATAGCGATTATTTGTTTTAAATTTAGTAAATATAAAGTATATTAAATTTTCTTAAACCATTAATCTTTCCTGCTTATGTTTCATAGTATCTACCTATTGAATATTTGATGGTATCTAGTACTGTAAAACAAAGGAAAATAATTTTGCCATCGTAGCCCACTATGATATCAAAATTATTTTCCTTTTTAACCGACTTCAAAAAAGGAGGAGGTTCTCAATTCGACTGTATGTTTTTTTTATGTTTGTTACCTCATAACTTTTGACTGGGTGAACCGATTTTGATGATTCGTTTTTTATTTGAAAACTGGTGCTTCCCGAATGGTCCCATTTATTCAATTGGTCCAGATTGAAGTCGGTTTTTTTTTGTTAAAATTTGTAATTATTTCTGTAAACAGTGTGGAACAGCTTTTAAATATCCTCACTGAGAAATTGTATTTTACGAGTGATAATCAATTATAGTTTTGTTTAAGCCACAGATGAGTGTAAAGCCTCAGTGATCATTTATTTTCATACACACTGCAATACATACTGCTGTTCGCCGTAATTTATTTTTAAGTTAGCTCGTTAGCCAGATTGTTACTAAACGAGACATACAAAATCTCATGTTCGTGACAGAGATAATTGTGATGAGCGATCGTGTTCACTCATAACATTTCATTATATACCCCTCATCAGTTATATGCAATTGCTGTGACGTCCATCAGTTGCTGATATGGTCAAAGACATAGGACAATATGTCTTATGCGTCGGGGGTTAAAAATAGAACGTAGGAATACATTTTGTTATACATAGACATATTGTGTAATACCGGACCGGAGGCCCAATGATGCATAAGCATATCAATATGTCGCCATAGTGTGGGTCACCATACTGCATTCTTGCATTGTCTGCATTCGCAATGAGTATGGTGACAACCACTCTTAGATTCGGTTCACGCTTTCCATCAGGCAGAGTAGAGTTGCTTTAGAGGACTCATACAAAAAAATAAATAAATATTTATATGTACCTATGTCTTTAACTATGCATATAAACGTTACATCATACTCACACTTAATGATCACGTGTGAATGAATGAAAACAACAGTATCTTTCACGTCATTGCATAAATATTCACGAGTATTCTCTTAAGGTTTAACCTAATGAAGGCCTCTCGTAAATACTTAACACTCTCCTAAGTAGTGTTAGAACGTCTAATTTGTCTTGACCTCTCGTACTGTAGAGAAAAACATCTGTAAGTACGTCCTGTTAGATTCGCGGTATCTGAAATCGAATCACGACGCTTGCGATGCGGCTACAAAAACGTTAGCCCGTTACGGCAAGATGTCACTTTAATTCCCCTTAACAGTACTTGATGGGTCTAAGCTAACCCTATGGGATACGGAGCTAGTTGTCCTACTTTACATTGACATGTTAAATGTATTGTTGAATTTCTAACCTACATCACAAATTAAAATTGAAACAAACACGTCATTTTATTAATTTGTGTTTCAAGCTACTAGTTATGAAATATGCTTTTGAGTGTACATAATATATTTTACATAGGTTTACCTTACCATGTAAACTAAACTAAGATTTGCTTGGCAGTGGATTTTGAACTGTCTTAAGACTTACATAATGTTATTGTGGTCTGTACAGCTTTATATTCCATTTTCACTATTTCCATAGCCATTTTCACATACCTTTTCTTTTATTGGAAACATAATAATTTTTTTATCATTGTACACTTTCATTTTTTATATGTTTACTAGCTGATCCGGCGAACTTCGTACCGCCATATTTATGACCCACGTAACATCGTTTACGTTTTTGTGAATCTAAACCATTCCCAGATCCCCTTGAACACACACAAAAAATTTCATCAAAATCGGTCCAGTCGTTTTTGTGAATCTAAACCATTCCCAGATCCCCTTGAACACACACAAAAAATTTCATCAAAATTGGTCCAGTCGTTTAGGAGGAGTTCAGTCACATACACACGCACACAAGAAATATATATATTAAGATATGCGCAAGAAGAATTGACATCTTGTTTTTATAAAAATGCACTTTTTTAATCTTCTGTGTGTATGTATTATATATATATTATATATCAACTGCCTCGTTGGTCTCGCGGTTGGCGTGTGCGACTGCTGATCATGAGGTCTCGGGTTCGATTCCCGGGTCGGGCCAAATGTTTGTATGATCTACAAATATTTGTTACGGAGTTTGGGTGTTTTCTCAATATGTCAATATGTATGTATTTACAAAAAAAAGTATATATGTATTTGTATCAGTTGTCTAGTACCCAAAACACAAGCTCTGCTTAGCTTGGGACTAGTTGGCGTTGTGTGTTAGATGTCCGAAATATTTATTTATTTATTTATACTTCATCTTCGATCTTATGTTTTATTCAAGTCATAATAATGTGATCTATTAATATTAAAAAAAATAGTGACCTTTTTCGTAACCACTAATAAAATTAATAATATAATATATTCGTATTTAAATTATTGCATTAATTTTATTATTTATTTATTTATTATTACCTGTTCTAATAAACATGAATTTTTATTAATATTTAAAGTTTATATTATGTAAGAAGCATCGTGTAAAAAAATATCTGACTCGTAAATAACAAACTTTATGTACATATACTAATTATATCACATTTAAGCACAATAGAGTGAATTCTGATTGACATGCAAGATTAACTAAATTATATCAAATATCCAACCGGTCTCAACACCGTGGAAACATTTCTTGTTTTTGTGTCATCCACATTATTGTCTGTTGTAACATTAGCATATTACATAACCGTTAGGCACTATGTCACTGTGAAGAATCGATGATCGGACTCGGTTGCACGTCTCGGAAGAAAGGATCCCTTGATTTGATTCGATGCAAAAACTCAACACGTAATTGCATCTCGATCAGACAGACCGTGAGAAAGATATGCCCGAAATGTCATATTCACTCAGAATGAGCTCGTCGAAATCGATTTGACCTTAGGATAAATGGTAAACGCTTTTATTTATTTTTAAACGCTTTCTGCGTAACGAGAAGTTGATGAAATTCTGAGGAAACGGGTAATTATTATGTCCTTTAATTAAATTACAATTTGTGCTACTGCTATTTCTGAAGATAATTTCAGAGCAACTGATTGAAATGAAGTATTCGACGTTAATAACGGCTGTCTTGATGATTTAATTAACTGCTTTGATTCTCACATTATATAAAAACACAATAATTTTGATCCATTTATAGTTTTTGAAGTACCTTTCATTTTTTATTTGTGTGTAAGTATAATTTATTTCACGAAATTTCGTAAAAATAAAATCTAGGTACTTTTGCTGTCGACTATTTCTAATATATATCTACTGTAAATCTTTCTTTAGTGATAAAAATTTAACATCAGAGCACTAGAGCACTTTATTTTTAGTAACAGGTCGTCCTGAGTATAAAATTTAGTACTAAACTTTTACAAAAGTTGGGTACTAAATTTAACGAAAGTAAAAAAGCAATGGAAACCTCTAATGTAGACCATAAATATATTTTTCAAAAACACATATGTTAATATTTATTTATTTTTCTTCAAGCAATAGATAGAGCAAAGCAGTTCTCACCCCTTCCCTCATGTCGGGTTTGAAACTGCTCTTCAAAAAGTAATTTATATGCATTAAACGATTGCAATAAAATCATTAAGAGTAACGATAACTATCACATTTTACATAACAATTTAAATGCCAATTCAATTGACAGTGAAGATTCAGCGATACCATACATTTTCATATATGAATTTGGACCAGTGAAAGTGTATTTAAGGCATAATTATCAACAACCACAAGTGGAACAAGCTCCGTCTACAAACTCTACAATAACCTCATAAATATTGAGTCGTCGTGTCCATGTTCAGTGTAATAGTGCAAAGAGTACTGAGTACGTACCTGAGTACGCGTTTGCATTTAGCTAACGTTTTGCAGCGCAGTGTTTCCGTCCGTTCAAACGAAATTATGACTAATTTTAATCGTTGTAAAGACTGATGTTTTTTTTTTTTTTTTGCTGCAGCTTGTTAAGCTGCTACGACGTACATAATCTCCGTAGCAAGGGGAGGCCAGCACCAGTGAAATGTTAAAACTGTTTATGAGGTATACTAACGACGGAAGTATCGTGAGTGGGTGATATCGACTACCTCGGTGGTACAGTGGGAGCATACGCGACTGCTGTGCATGAGGTCTCGGGTTGGATTCCCCGGTCGGATCAAATGTTTGTATAAACTGCAAAATAAACTGCAAAAAACGGTAAAAAGTTAATTATTTATAAAAGAATTAGAAAATACAGGATTGCGACGTGAAAAGAACTAAAAATAAAAAAAAAGGTTAACAAATTAGTTGGCCAGCTGAGAGGCTGTCCTGGTTGTGCAAAGAGCCTTTATTATGCGGCGCATAGTACCAATGTCGCCACCTCCCTAACCTTTGTGAGCCGAAGGTTAGTTTTATATGGCAAAGTAAACGACGCATGTCTAAGAAAACTTTATTGACACCCTAGTAGATAAGGTGTTATACCCATATTGGGATGTTAATATTTTGAATACGAGGTGGATAGATAGATACAGGCTTGTTCCAGGCAGATAAGGCGTTCACGGATGTGAAACAGTTTACTAAAACTTGACAAAACAAAAGTCTTGAACTTTGAAATTTATACGCATATGTTACGTAAAACTTCATATTCATGAGTAAGGAAACAATGTTATTCTTTCTAGTATTGGACATCTAAAACTGTATGTGAATGAAAATGAATATTCTGTCAGTCTTTTTCAAATATTAGATACTTTGATATATTAATACTTGCATGAAAATCAAATCCTATTATATAATAATAACTGTTTATTAGAAAATAACTAGTTTCAATAAATAATACTAAAATAAATATTAAAATATTTTTTTGGTAAATTTTCTAAAAATTAATCCTATACTCTTTGCGCTGTAGCATGGTGCGGGACAGTTTCAGTAACATTTCGTTTCAATCTTGAAAGTTACCGCGATTTACAAATTACGACTTAGTATTTCACCTGTACCACATTAGCAATATATTAAATCATTAATAACTGTAGTAAATTAAATTAAACCAATCAGAATGTTCTAGTCTATTAATTAATGCCGCACCATGCTACAGCGCAAAGAGTACCTATAGCTAGATATATTTATCACCCCATAAAAACCTACACACATAATTTTATGAAAATCGTTGGAGCCGTTTCCGAGATTCATATTATTAATATGTCGCAGCCAACTAGCAAGTAATTAGCCGTTCAATTAACAGCCTAGCCCACAGATTAGGAGTAATCTGAGGCCTAGCTTCTTTACTAAATAGCGCTGTTTAGTAAAGAGCTAGGCTAGGCCGTTAATTGAACGGATAATTAAACTAGTTGGCTGCGACATATATACAAGAATCGCTCGTTAAAATGTTTAAAATGTAAACATGACAAACGTGTACCGATACTTCTTAATTTTTAACCTGGTCATAAGAGTTTTTATTGTTACAGAAAAACATTCTCGGAATTGAAAAGTAAAGTTAATTTTACGCAAAAAACTGGTAAAAAACTCGTTAGAGTGTCCGATTCAAAAAATGGTTGTAATGTGTGTGACACAGGCAACAGTCCTAGGGCGAGAGTTGTTTTTAATTAAAAATAAAAATACAGAAAAAAGGCCGATTACCTAAATAGAAAAACTACCTAGTCTACCTACATACAAGTTTGTTTACTTACGAATCGTATATTAAGCTAATTATAAATAAATTTTTACCTGAAAACTTTGTCGAAGTGCTCGACAAAGACTCAAGAGAAGAGAATCACGAAATTGAAGATCTGACCTCTGAACTGACTGAAAGCCTTCTTCGACACTTTAATGTCGGGACTGCTGCACTACCTATGATTGAGTCGCACTCTGTCCGTTCGTTTTCGATTCGTTCGCTCCAAATACTGTTAGATTAATAACGTGAAAAGCAATGAATAAAACACATACCTATTTGCAATTTGCAGTATAACAACTATAATTATATTTAATTTGAGGAATGGTTGTAATAGCAATGGCTCGCGATGACATAAAGAAGTGGAAATAAAACTGTGAGAACCACTTTATGTATGCTTGTTAGTTCGCCTTTGTAATGACTTTTGACCTCCTTCACGTTACGTACTTTCTGAGTAAAGTAAGTAAACAGCTAAACATTACGATGGAGGTATATTAAACGAGACGCCTTAATCATCTGCCTACGCAACTTTTGTATGATGTTGTAATTGTTGCTTACAGAATTTGCGTAGGCGCTTCGCAACTGAAAACTATTTACAGGCTTTACTTTGTAAAGCATCTTAATAAGAGTTGAAACAAGGTTCCGTAATAATAATCTTAAGTTTGCTTATAGAGCACATAATTTATCAGTAATTACAATGCTAATGGTTTGGTAGTAAATACTAATATTATGGGGTGGAGACCGCGGAGAGCTCTTTCTTTGACATAATTATCTTAGTATCGATTAAGTTTTTGCTTTTAGAGTTAAGTACAAAAAAAAAGAAACCTTTTCGGATTATGTTATTCTATGTCCGTCTGTTTTCTTAGGCAGGCGTAGACGCATTAAGTAGGAAATAGAAACCATCGTCAAGTGGGTACCTACTTATATAGGTATACAATACACAATACAGTCTTATAAACGCTCTGTAGGAAAATAAAGCTTCCAAGTCAACTCCATAAAATTATTATTTAACTAACACTATTATAAGTGTACAGTATTTCGCGGGTAAATCAAAACTTAGCTAATAGCTTCACTTAAAATTCACATTTAACATTTTAATGATTCGTATTTTTAGGACCTGAACTTAGAGATATGACATATTTTTGAACATATCATGGCTTCAAAGGCCTTTTGGACGTTCACTGGAGGATGGTTGTCCTGTTAGATAACTGTTGAGTATATTTCTAGACAACGATTACATCATCATATTAAACCTTCATTTGTTCATAAACGCACATAGCCTAAAGTTTTTTACTGATCATTTAAACATTTTACACATCTTTTTATTCATATAGGTATAGAACTAGCTGACGCACGAAACTTCATCATCGTCTCTTTTTAAACCACGACGCAAAAAGAGGGGTGTTATAGGTTTGACGTCGATATCTGTCTGTCTGTGTGTGGCTGTCTGTGGCGTCGTAGCTCTCAAACGGATGGACCGATTTCGATGCGGTGCTATGTTTGGTAAATATCGGTCCCGCAATGTAGGAGTATCAGCTCTTTTCCAAATTGATGTTAGGCATTTTTAGCGTATGATTACTTGATTAAGCGCTTGCGTTTTGGAACGAAGTTCCTAATGGGTGGTTGGGGAGGGGTACCCTAGCTGGCAAAAAAAACGTCCGGAACGTAAGATTGACGCGTCGGTGTAAAAATGGTAGCGTATGAGAATGATGTGATTGAGGTCTCGGGTTCGAATCCCGGGTAGGATCAAATATTTTGTTCAACTGCTATTGGTTTAAGCGTAATGTTACGTTATCTATTTTAGACTCGCCAGCAAAATACACATTTAAAAAAGGTGAAAATCGGTTAGATAGTTTTGGAGTTCATCGTGAGCAAAAACTTAACACGAGAATTATATATAATATATGTGAATTAATGAAAAAAAATTTGCTCTATTGTACACAAGATAAGTAATTACATAACTTAATGCTAGGTCAGTGCAACTGGCGGCCTTATTGCTCAAAGGCAATCTCTTCCAGGCAACCGTAAATCTTTCTGTTTAATCACTCATGTCACTCATCATCATCAACAGCCTTTAACAGTCCACTGCTGTACATATGCCTCTCCTCATTCGTTGTTCACTACACAACAGTTGTTTTTTTTAAATTCCGTCTATTTTATGGATGAATAGCTTAGAGTATACATAAGCATGTATACATAATGTATACTTTAAGATGAATAGCTTTTTATACTAGTATGTTGTTCTTTGTTTGGTAATTTAATAATGGATTCTCTAGAACTTGTAAAATATAATTTAAGCACTAATTACAATTTAAATTTGAAATCAACAAACGATATTTGTTAAATTTCAATTTACAGTAAGGATTTGATGATGATTTGTAGCCAGTGCAAAGCTGCGGTCTCTCTGTTGTAGTTTCACTAATATTTTATACTAGTTCACAAATTATCTTATAACTTGAGGGCTTGTCCAATTGGTTTAGTCTGGGCCGTCTTGTTCAAACAATCAAGAACTGCCGCGTTGTTTAAAATAGAGAACAATGGTTAGTTACATTCGAAACAACTTCGTTTTATGATATAAATCAGTACCTAAAGTAAGTTCTTCAAAAAGGGTTATATTTACTTTGTACAAGTCTATTAATAATTCTTCCTTTGATATAGGAACTTGTCTTTTAGTATTGATGAACTGGCCAAATTTGTCATTGTATTTATTGGGTTTTCCAATGAAAAAAGAGACTACGACAGAAAGTAATAATAAGCTTAAATTACTTATTTTCGGAGTCAAAGTACCCTGATAACTTCTTAAAAATAAATAAATAAATATTTCGGTCATTTAACACACAACGCCATCTAGTCCCAAGCTAAGCAGAGCTTGTGTTATGGGTACTAGACAACTGATATAAATACATATGTACATTTTTTTTATAAATACATACATATTATACATAGAAAACACCCAAACTCCGAAACAAATATTTATAGATCATACAAACATTTGGTCCGACCCGGGAATCGAACAAAAAAACTTTAACAAAAACATGCGCTGTAATTATTTAATATAATTATCATTTGACAATTAATTCTGTACTCATATTACCCACTAATTTTGCACTTGGTATTAATGTGTGACATCTGTTTTATTCACATGTAATTGTAAAAATATTTTGTTTAATGTCGGTTTTCGGGGTAAATAGTAACCTATGTGTTATTCTGATGTATTTATACATCAGAATAAGCTGTATTACTGGAAGGTTTCCTACAAATAGGTTCAGAAGCCTTATCGTTAAAGAGTTACAAGCATCCACACATGTTAACAAACTTTCGCATTTAATACTAATAGAAAGAACGATTTACGCGAGTAGAGTTTTTATATACTAGTGTTTTTACATAGCCATCGTTAATTGAGCGTTGATTTGAGTTGTTATAATGCGTGCTTTAACCGAAGTGCTATCGTATACTATACTACTTGAAGTGTCTCACATGGTATGTAAAAATGTATCCGGACTTTTATAAAATTTACAGATATTTTTAAACGCGCTTTCATGTGCTAGTATGTAACATTAAATTGCATATATAAATACTGATATCTCGTTGAAACGTTTTGACAAAACGCGTGTTTAACGTCCGTCGATGTGGCCCAAGACTACGACCTCACGAACCCTGTTCCTACGCTCGGTCACGAATATCCTAATCTATCTAGGATTACAAATTTTAATCACCAGTTCTCACGAATATAATGTAAGAAAGGTCATAGTAATATTTAATATTTGTTATGGGTATATAGCTAATATTATTGAAGTGCTAGCATTGAAATTTAATACTCTTGAGAGGTAGGTACGTATACTCTGCTGGGTATACTAAGGTTACTACATTTTGAAATTGCACGATCTATGTATGCGATTCTGTTTGATTGTTTTTTATCCACGTTGGTAAAATAGTTTCTTTTTGGTATCCTTTGTGCAGAATAATAGTACTTTACAGACTTATTATTTGGAAGTTCGTATGCCTGTCCACTTGTTTTCGCAACGACAAATATTATAATCTTAATAAGAACATAATATTTGCTATTTATATTATGCTAAATGGTTAACCTTATATTTTGTAAGTATATATGTAAATACAAATACTAGGTAAAGCATGACATCTTTAATAGAAATATACAAATGTTGTAACTAAATCACTCACATATTGTAAAATTTATTTATTTATTTTAATGTTATTCTTTGTTATTTATTTAATTTTTATTTCTTGTCCTCTACTTAATTTCAACTCGTTATAGGTTAATTGACTAAGAAACCGTCGCTGAATAACTAATGACCTGGCAGGTGTTAACAACCTGTATGACCTGTATCTGATTAAATCTATATATATAAAAGAGGAAGGTGACTGACTGACATACCCAGAGATCAACGCACAGCCCGAACCGTTGAAGTTAGAATCCTGAAATTTTGCATGTAGGTTCTTTATATAATGTAAGTGAGCACTAAGAAAGGAATTTTTGAAATTCCACCCCTAAGGCAGTAAATCAGGGGATGAAAGTCTGCGTGAGCGAAGCCGCGTGTAAAAGCTAGTAATTAAATACTTATTTAAACGAAAGTATTCATAAATAAAATAATGTATTTAAAATTAAAAGGGACGATCATGTATATTTGAGTACAAAAGGATAATATCAACTTTTTTCAATATCTGAATTTGAACAAATCATCATCATCAGCCTATCGCAGTCCACTGCTGAACATAGGCCTCTCTAAATTCATGCTACTTGGTTCGATCTTCGGCTTCTCGTATCCAGCTCCTGCTCCGTCTTGCGCAGATCGTCACTCCCCCTGGCCTGATACATAGATATAGTTAATAAATGTATTTCACAAATACATATTATTAACTATATTTATGTATCAGTTGATGTGTAAATCCCTATTCAGTGATGCAGATTAGGACAATCCCACATGCAGCACAAAGTTTTTAAAATGCTGTCGGAGCTTTCAGGCGTTTCAAATTCCAAGACGGGTTCTATTACATCATCCTGTTGGTCATTAGCCAAACAATTTTTTTAAATAAGTTTTATGTTTAATTTAAACCTTTTTTTAATTCAATAATTCTTTTTTTTTGTTTACAGTTCACGTGCTGCGAGATACCGAACTCCCTTTGGAAGTAGCGTCGGCTTTAGGGCCAGACGTTCAGTTTGTTCTAAAGTATATCGAAGGTGAGCAATCATATAAAATTGAGTGTCATTATTAACAAAATAAACGATGTATTTTAAAATCATACTATCATAATATTGTCTGAAACCTTTACACATGTTACAATTTTATTAAAAAGTAGAATCTAAACTCCCTTTTGATTTAGTTTTTGTTAGCTTGTTGCCTCTTCGGAATCAAACAATGGTATACTAGAATCAAATACTTCAAAATTACCCAAGTCTTTAGTCCTTGCCTCCAGTTCTTGTCTTGTGTAGTCGTGACTTTAGGTATAAACTAGGAAAGAAAAACCTTTAACAATGGTTACTAGTTTCCTTAGAAAGAGTAACGTTAAAAGATCTGTAAACATTTCGTTTAAAATTTTATGGAAATCAATTATTTACAAGGTAAATATTTTATTAGCGTTTACAAAACGTTTTAATCCCATCATATTCACTGGAGGAATAAAAGTTTAAAAACAGCTTTGTTACTGTTCTCTGAAGTTACATTACACTTACAGTGACGTCTGTATTCGTCACAATCGACTAGAGGTGTAAATTTAGCAGGATTACAACTCTGCAAAGAGAAGGAAAACTTAAAGCAAATCCTATATCAACTCATATGGCCAGCGTGGTATGGTAGGCTAAATTCTTACTTTGTCTAGCGCTGGACAATTAAAGGCTGTTGATGAATAATGGGAATCAGTGACATTGACAACACCTGTCGGGGCATAGCCTAGAGCATACAATATATGGAGGGAGCGCTGAACGAGGGAAAGCGTGATCGGAGTGGAGAGAGAGAGACCTAGGCTAGGCAGAGTCTATCTCTCTCACGCAAGCTTCCCCAAGACAACCCCATCATTTTACTCAGCGCATGCGCAATGCACCAGCCAATCACGGAGACTGTGTGAGAGAGATAGACTCTGCCTAGACTCAGTCTCTCTCTCTCTACGCCGATCACGCTTTCCGCTCATTCAGCGCTCCTTCCATATATTGTATGCTCTAAGGAGTCTAAGGTCTATAGCTAGGCATCTGGATTACCAGGTTTGATACTAGGTATGAGAGCATTAACATATGCACATTATACTTTGAACGTTTTACTAAATAGCACCAATTTTTTTATTGACAAATAGGTGTCAATACTAATTCTGGGTGTTCTTTAAGTCCGTTTAATGTATGTTTGTTAAGATCCCTACGACACAGGATGTCGCGAGAACTTTAAGTATATTACATTAGTAATATACATAAAGTTCATTAGTAATATACATAAAGTTCACGCGACATCCTGCTGCATTAGCGGGTATTGTCTTTTTAAAGAGAATAGAGAAAGAGAGAGAAGAGGTTTAGTCACGGGAACTAACGACATATTTTTTATGGTCCTTTGAATATAACTTATTACATTAGCAAAACAATAGAAACTAATCAATTACATACAAACACGAGACATGAATTTAATTTAGCAACATATTTCGACGAATAAGCAGTAATTTACGATAAACGTGACTCATAATTACTTTATTCGTTTACGTTTCAATTGCTTGCCAAACATGAATACGCGTAAAGTTGTCAAATCAGGCGTATTAATCGAATAATCAAGTTGTTTTTATAAATTCAGATTGAACTGATGAATACGGTGTGTAGAACGAGTCAGTAGGTCTGAGAAATCTCAAAAGAAGATCTTGGATTTTACTCGGTAGTAGTTAATATTACCTACAACCTAGTCATTAGTAGTAATGAACTGAGTTAGGGACAAGATGTTTGTTTAGAAACGCAGGCTTATAATTCTAGGCATGATTTATGAACGATTTAAAAAAAATAAATTAATTCTTGCTACGAGAAAGTGGATATGTCTAGGAAGGAATTTGTCAGTAAACTTAGGTAGGTGACTTACTGACTATAGGGGAGAATGAACGGTGATTACTTATTGTATGGACCACAAATAAGGTTCGGAAAAGGGCAACAAAAGGATGAATAATTTCCTGATAGAAAATTCCTATTTACCACATATTGTAGTACAAACTTAATATAACTGTGTTAAAATTTAGAAAACAAAAAAATCTGATGACAGATTTATAGGATGCAACATCTAGACTTAAATTTTAAAATCTGTATTACTTACTTAATTAAAAATGGGTTTAATTTAACCAGCAAGCCATGTAGAATTCATGTAAACTATAGAGTACTAGCCTATAAAGCTTTAGCTCAAATCTTATAATTAAGATTGTAAACGTTAACTTTATTAAACAAATTGTATTTCTTACTTCATTATGTTCTGTTGCTCCTTTATTACGATGTGAATTGCCCAGAATGGAATATTTATTAGTGGTATTTGAGATGCCGATTATTGAGTTTACGTATCATTACGATGATAGCATAATGTTTAGAAACGTTTTGTGTGGTTACTTTATATGTCGTTGATAACTATGATAACTAGATAACTATGAATTCATCAGTATTATTTCTTTTCAATAAAATGGCGATAGAGTATACACGGTACATGTTGATATAGGAGTTTCATTCTAAGAAAGACCTTTCGGATTAAAAGAAGAAAAATATTAAGCCTGATAATCTTAAGTAGCTTGACTAGCAATGGAACTTTCCACTTAAAACGATGGGAAAAATAATAGATGTAGTAGACATCCTGCTGGCAAATTGAAGGATTGGTGATTTCTTTATGTAAACATTTTATTCTTGCGGGTTTCACTTAAAACTAATTGCTCTGCAGTGTTATGCTGCAATAATCCAAAAAGGAAATATGAAATTCACAGATTTAATGTTTTTCATAAGTAACTATGTCTGGATATGTAGCATCTACACATATGTTTCTACTAAAATAAAATATCACCCAACATTTTCCTCCCAACCTCCTCTTTGCGTAATAACTTTCGAGTGTTTGAAGGTACACAAACCTTTGACCAGTGAAAGGACCCGGAATGGTTCAACTATAAAAGGTAATTCATCTATTGATAGATCCTTAAACATCGGCTAAGGATAATTGTCGCTTCCATCTTCTAATACCTTCTCTTAACGTCCTTACAAATTGCTTTCTTATTTTGCGTGATATTGTCTTGAATGATGAACGGATGAGGATTAATGGCGGGAACACTCATTCTAAATTGGCATGGCTCCCTTCGAATAGATTATTAGTTTTTCCTTCGGTGTCTTTCGTTTAGCGACAGTTGGCAAGACACCTAATTACAATATTTATTCATGAGGCGACGGGACTCTTATTAGAAACCAATGAATACAAAGTGAATTTATGTTCAGGACGGAGGATATATGATTTTAAGGCGGACGTCTGTTTTGCCCCCCTTGCATTCAAATAAGTGAAAGCTAAAGTCTGGAGAATATTTATTTGGCTTCTATATTGAAATTACGTCTGGTATTCCAGTAAAACTTTTGCGAAAACTTAAGACTAGCAGTTAAGTTTCTACTGAGCTGAAAGTTTAATATAAAAACCAAGTGCACAAAACCCAGCAAGCCCTCGTTTTAAATTTGATTGTAACCCGCCAACCTTAGAAGACATAGAAATCCAAATAAGGAGGAAAAATTCAAAATCACCTCCAGGGCCTGATGGTATACCATATATAGTATATAAAAAATGTCCATCAGTGCGTAAACACCTTCTAAGTATATTCAGCAAGATCTGGTCGAACAAGAAAATACCAGCAACCTTTGGCAAAGCTAATTTTGTCCTCATTCCTAAGAAAAGTGAAGTAGTAGACCCCAGGGACACTAGACCCATAGCCCTAACCAATACAATTTCTAAAATATTTTTCTCCTGTCTTCAATTAAAAATAATACAGTATATGTCCAACAATAATTAATTCCGACCAAATTACCAGAAAGGGTTCATGCCCGGAATCTCTGGATGTCTGGAAACAACATTACTTGCGGAAAGTCTCAAAGATGCTAGGAAAAATGAAAGGCAAATTACAGTCTGTTGGATAGATTTAGAAAATGCCTTTGGCTCAGTACAGCACGAGCTTATGTTATTTGCCTTGAAATAGTATAACTTCCCGCCAACAGTTTGTGAAATAATTGCATCATACTACAGTAAATTAAAATTTGTAATCACAGCAAAAGAGGGACATACGAAACCCCTCGAATACAGAGTAGGGTTGTTCCAAGGTTGCTGCTTATCGCCAGTAGTATTTAATACAGTTATAAATATATTAATAGATAATATCGCAACATGCGACAAGAGGTGGGGCTATCGGTTTAAGGTCAATGGAAAATATACGGAATCCATCTTAGCGTTCGCAGACGACCTTGCGATCATTACACGTAATCCAAAGCAGTGCCAAGAACTACTGCGTAAGGTAGATGACTTCTGTACCTGGACGGAGGGAATGAGGACAAAACCTAGCAAATGCTATTGCATTTGTCTGGGCCGGCGAGGCACCAGGTATACCTCATATGACTCCGGGATTACTATTGGTGGGGAAAGTGTTTCAATAATATCAGAAACCGTGCCCTTTAAATTCCTTGGAAGAAAGACTACAAAGGTCGTACTCCATCTATAAACGTAATAGTCGATGACTTCGTAAAAGACATTGACAAGGTAGACCAACAGCCAATTAGTAACGTAAAAAAGCTTGGATTTACGACAACTACTTAACATCACGTCTCAACTGGCCGTTTCTAGTATATGACATAAAACAGAACCACATAAGAACACTGGACGCGAAAGTCACTAAGACATTGAAGTCGTGGCTCGGGCTACCACCATCTGCAGACCCGTCAACGTTGTACAGGGGCTCGAATAATTTTGGAATGAAATTAAAAAAACCTTCGGAACTCTACAAACACCTAAGAGTTACCAAAATGTATGTCTTGTCAAAATCCCAAGACGAAATCGTTAGATCCCTTCCAAAAGACAAAAATTCATCAGAGCTAGAGTCACGGCTCCAATTCCACAAAAAATTCATGGTGGGTACGCAGTCCAGTAGAGTTGGATTGGGAAATGCTAGAAGACAGACCGACAAAGAGTTAACAAAATCTTTCATACAACAAGATGAAAACGAGACCTACAAGGTGTACGCAATGAACCTAGAAATGCAGAATGAATGGTTAACTCTAGGAGAATTTTGTATCCCACCAGCTTTGAAATGGCGCACACTTTTATATGATTGGTCACCCGCCCTGTTAAAATTCTACCTCAACGCCTTTCAATTAACTCTCCCCGATCAAAGCAACCTGGTAAGGTGGGGAAAAGCTACAGAAAAGGCTTGTACGATGTGCAATGCGGCAATAGGTACAGCCAGGCACTTACTGACAGGGTGTAAGGCGCTATTAGACCGGGGTCATTATTCACGTCGCCATGATAGGGTATTACTCATCATACGCGAAGCTATGAGTTTATCACTGGCGAGAGCGAAAAAAGGAATAACAACAAACATAAAAACTAACATCGCGTTTGTAAAGGAAGGCTCAACAAAAAACTTCACTCACACAAAAGCCGTACTCAATTATAAATACCGCCAGTGACTGGACATTATTAGTGGACACGTATGAAAATCACTACAGAATACCGGAGGATATCTGTGCCTCGGCGTCCAGACCGGACATATTTCTTTATGCAATGTCAATTAAGCTTGTAGTACTAGTAGAACTCACGGTGCCGTGGGAAACGAACATCCCTAAAGACCACGCTTTAAAAAGAAACAAGTACTTTGACTTAACCAACGAAATAACTAAAAATGGTTATGTCGTTGCGCTGTATGCCGTGGAAGTGGGTGCGAGGGGTATACCAGCTAAATCCCTCTATAACCTGCTTAAAGACCTTGGATTGCCAAGAGCTTCAGTAAGCTCTTTTCTTGAACGAATATCCAAAGCGGCATTGCTAGGCTCACTTCAAATATGGTTAGGTAGAGGGGGTAACACGGCGGACAGTGGAGGTGAGCGTTGACGCGTCGTAAGGAGTGCTCCTTAAACCTAAACCTGGGTCGCAATTCCCAGGCACTGTCGAAGTCGCATGTGTTGCCCCCATCTATCACGCGATGGACCCGGCACCCGCACGGTGAATCCATGGAACGCTAAGAAATAGGTCTTAAATTGTTTTATTCATAGTCCTTTTTAATATTTTCTTTTACATTTAATGTATTCTTAAAGAATGTGTTTGTTAAAGACTTTAATACGATCGAAGTTTATTTATTTAGGTAGTAGTTTAGGAAGGAAGGTAAGTAAAGAACAAATATTAAAAGAGAGAGTTAAAACACAGAAAACTGTAACCTGATTGAAACCTTTTCTGAGGAAAGAACTGGGTATACAGAGACAGTGAACAGTGTATTTTTTTAAAGACAACCTCTGCACTAGGAATAAATCCTGTGTCGCGGGGGACTTTACAAACAAATGAAACGGACACAAAGAACACCCAGACTCAGAACAACAATTTGTGGATCACACAAAGTGTTGTCCTGCGTGGGATTTGAACCCACGACACTTAGCGAAGTAGGAAACGGCTTGGTGACCGTTAAACCACTAGGCCAAACGTGCAGTCGTTACTACTACTAATTACTACTCACTGGGCAGAGATTTAACATATTTTTTTAAGTATGAGCCATCCGTCCCGACTTCTACGGGTTCATTTGTTTGTGTAACTTTTAATAATACATTTTAGTAAGGGTGATGTTTTAGCCTATATGAAAATACTGCACTAATAATCTTCAAGATTTTAAAATGAAGGTAAGGTAAAGAACTTTTATATGGATTGTTGCTATAGCGTATTCTGTTAGTGTCACGTATAATTCTAATCGCTCCTGCATGTATAGTTGTAGAGTAATGTTACATAGCCTGTAATCTTCCAAAATGCAAAATTAATTTGTGGAATCTTACGGATGGTTCCAGAGAATTTCATATATATATTTTTTCTAAAGTTATAGCAACAAAAAATCTTATCAATTATTGAACATGAATGTGTTCTGTCAATTTCTGTCCTATTAGCCGTTAATGGTGGTCTACTCTGATAAATTTAATGATTTAAATACTTACTACAATCTTAGAGATAATAAACGCTTAGCATAATGTAGTTATAACAATCGTCATCAATAGTCTACTTGTTGTCTATGCATCTCCATAGAAAGGATATTTTGGCCGACACCCTCAGATCAAATAAAAAAAGGCTTCAACAAGGACAAGGCGGTGCGTTATCTACCTTTTTTTATTTGATCTGAGCCTACACCACGCTGACCACGGAGTTTGTTTCAAGTTATCTTTCTTTTAGCAATGCCGTTGCTAAGGAAGCAAACTCCACAAGACAACGTGTTGTCATGTGGAGTTTCATCCTTATTCGATTCATAAGACATTCATGTTATGACTAGGACTGGTGACACACTGTAGTCTTATCACCTCATGGAATATTATAACGTTGGTATATGGGAACTGTTAATAGCAAGAGACTGGAAACATTGCGCTGGTTGAAGGGAATTGTTTTTAACCGTATTTCAGTTTATTTACGAAAAGAAATTAAGTTGTAACGTAACTAAAACGTAAAAAAAGTATTCTTTAAAATACCGTTTTATGTTTACATATTATATTTAGTGATCTAATGAGATTGCAGAGAAAGTTAGCAAATTTAAAATGCAAATAATATATGTAGAATGATTTAAAGTGACTGTTAAAGTTTTTAAAACGAAAAAATATACGTAACGCTTGTAACAGCAGATATAATTAATTGACGCACACATAGTATTTATATATTAATTAATTAGTTAGCAGGTGAACTATTTAATAAATAGTCCACCTATGCTTTTGTATAAATTGTAATTCACATTTTAGGTCGAGGGTTCTTTCTTTCGCTAATTTGCATTTGACTTCTTTAAAATTATGCCATTAGATTGTACAAATCAATGTTGAACTGTATCCATGATTGAAACGAATAGTTATTTAACCAAATATTCTGTATCCGGCCCAAAATTGTAGATTAATAATTACCTACAAATTTTAACAAAAACAAACCGACTTTAATCTGGACCTAATTTGAATGGGACCATTCAGGAAGCACCAGCTTACAAATAAAAAAAGAATTATCAAAATCGGTTCACCCAGTCAAAAGTTATGAGGTAACAAACAAAAAAAAAACTCAGTCGAATTGAGAACTCCTCCTTTTTTTGAAGTCGGTTAAAAATAATGCGATTGAGATGAAACTGAGTAAAGTATTCCTTTTTTAAACGAATAAGAGCCTCGTTATCTTCGTATGTATAAAAATCAATTGCTGTTCGTTTGTCTCGCTAAAACTCGAGAACGGCTGGGCCGATTTAGCTGATTTTGGTTTTGAAATGTTTGTCGTAGTCCAGGGAAGGTTTAAACGGTGAAAAATTAAAAATAACTTGATAATGCAAATGTCACGTGTACGAAGTAGGAGGCACAGCTAGTAATTGATTAATATTTAAAGAAATCCGGTATACGGCCCGATAGAGATATACTTACCATGCAAAATCTGACCAAGATGTTAAATCGCATTGTTTGCGGATTTAAACTTCTTAATAAATTGTACGGTCGTGCCCCCGCGAAGACGAGCCAAGGGATGCGCAAGGGCACTACCTGCCTTTTCTCGAAGTGTTTCGTTGTTTTTTTTGAACCCTCATAACTTTGGTTCATCAAACATCAAAACTGTTAGGGTACTTCCTGAAGTGCTAGAAAGCTGAAATTTGGTGTGTAAACTAATTTTAATATACAAACAACAAAAAAACTCATAAATCTATTACTTTTAACCCCCAACCCCCAAAATTGGGGGGTGGAAGTTTGTATGAGACTTTAACTAATTTTATGCTAGAGGATTTATTTTTGGTACACGGACTTTTTCGAAAGAAAAAGAAGATGTATAATAAATAGAACCCAAAAAAAAACAATAAAAATACTGCCTTAAGCAACTTACAAAAAGAAATGAAATCCCACCAAAAATATTTTCATTTAAAATGTTGCCAAGACGACTGCATATGGCTTACCCTATGAAAAAGATATCAGATCTCATGTAGAGCCAAGCTTCTGACAACTCTACATCTCAGTAAAAATGTATGGCTTAGCTGTTTCGTTACTTCAGAAACTAAATATTCGCATGACACATTACTTCAGAAAGTAGATATTTGCAAACACAAAAGGTGTTCGTTTCGCCTTCGTGAGGGTAACTAAACGGCGAAACCATAAATTTTTACTGAGATGTAGATTTTGTGAAGTTAGGGTTGGTAGAGTTAGGCCGTGTAGATTCAAAAGCTTGGCTCTACATGAGATCTGATATCTTTTTCACAGGGCTTACCCTATGAAAAATATGTCGTATCATATGCAATCGTCTTAGCAACATTTTACATGAAGATGTTTTCGGTGGAATTTTATTATTTGCAAATAACAGAAGTACAATTTTATAGTACTTAGTACACAGAAATATGACAACCATGATCTGCAATCACTAAAGAGATAAAAAAAGAATTTAAATTTGACTTAAGATTTCTTAAAACACTTTTATTTTAGCGAAAGACACCCTATGTAATTTTTCACGGACCCGGAAGACGTGTATTTCATAATATTCAGTCAAGTACTTAAAACGCGAAAGCGTAACAAATAAACAAACTCACTTTCGCACTTATAATATTAGTAAAGAAAATTGAAAGTGGTCTTGCATTGTAAGCTTCGTTGCTCGTACCTACAATACGTACATGCTGAGGTAACACCTGAAATAACTTCAAATTTATTCAACAACGAATCTGCGGAACAAATATTTGTCATCCAATTAAATTATTTGACGAAAATGGCCTTAACAAACAAAGTGAGTTAATTTATTTTTCTTGATTTTAGCGCTGCTACGGGTGAGAGTGCCTGCGTCCATCAAGCTAGATAACTCTCATTTATTTACTGATGATGAATTCTTCAAATTTCCTTCAATTGTCTGTCCTTCTTCAATTCTTATTCCTTATTTCTCACTTGTTTTGTATGTGTACATATGCATGATACCCATATGTGCATGTGAGTATGCATGACGGTGGGATTTGTGCCTTGCTTTCAGACCTGGATATTTGTCTCGCGGAATTAAAGCTAAATATATTTCATAGCAGTTAATGTCATGGATTTCCGCAAAGTAACGCCTGATTCCATAACTTAACTTTAAGTGGGTAAAAAATTCAATTCCCGAGAGGCAGTACAAAATGCCTTTGAAGAGTTTGTTGCCTCCCGTCCACCTGATTTTTACAAGAAGGGCATCAATAAACTGCCAATGCGTTGGCAAAGATGCGATTGCATGGGTGATTACTACGAATAACAGAAATAAAAAAGTTTGAAAAATAGGTACTTTCACTTATTGCATACAAAACGGCAATTTCATAGGTAAAGACCTATTATACAGTAGTTTTCCTCTTTTTTTATAGAATCTTATCAAATGCTTTAAAATTTCAAATAGCAAAATTGATTATATTATTGTTTTTTAGTAGATACTCGAATGTTTCGGGAAGGTGAACATAAATAGTATTAACAAGTGCGAGTCGGACTCGCCCATGAAGGGTTCCGCAGCAGCAAGTAACTTTTTTTGTTTTTAAAAATTTTTTTGATTGAATGAAAGGTAAATTGCAGTTTACGATTTATGACATATTAAAAAAACTACTTACTAGATTTTGTTCAAACCAATTTTCGGTGGAAGTTTGCATGGTAATGTACAACATATATTTTTTTTAGATTTATCGTGCTCTTATTTTAGAAGTTACGGGAGGGGGGGACACACATTTTACCACTTTGGAAGTGTCTCTCGCGCAAACTATTCAGTTTAGGAAAAAATGATATTAGAAACCTCAATATCATTTTTGAAGATCTAGTCATAGATACCCCACACGTACGGGTATGATAAAAAAAAATGTTGAGTTGAAGTTCTAAGTATGGAGACCCCCAAAATTTGATGTTTTTTTTTATTTTTGTATGAAAATCTTAATGCGGTTCACAGAATACATCTACTTACCAAGTTTCAACATTATAGGTCTTATAGTTTCGGAAAAAAGTGGCTGTGACATACGGACGGACAGACAGACGGACAGACAGACGGAAAGACAGACAGACAGACATGACGAATCTATAAGGGTTCCGATTTTTGCCTTTGGCACGGAACCCTAAAAATTCGACACAACATCTCACACATGGCCATCAGATCAATTCAATTCCATGTAAATAATTGTGTTTTTTATTGTAGCAATTGTTCTGGGGTGAAAATCAAAGCTATAATATCTGAACGTGTGTGTGTGTAACACTAAGCACTAAACCAACAGATCAGTTCATTCACATCGATAATGTAAACAAGTAATTAACATGAAACGTGAAATTTTAACTGAACCGGTATTTTACCTACGTCTTTATCGCACACGGCATGTGTAAATTAATAGTAAAGGTTATTGTTAAGGAGTATATTTTACCATTAAGGAGTAAAAATAATCAGCTTTTGTAACGTTGTTTTCTATTTATGTTATCATTAAATGATCATTTACAAAAGTTTTTGAAGCGTCTTGTTGCGTGGAATACATTCATACACGTTATTTGACTTCGTGAAACCAGCCAGTTCAGTGTCTACAGTGTTGTGTAACTTTGTGCACTAAACGAAATGCTTCCACGAAAAAAAAGAATAAATCTTTATTAAATATACTATTATTATTTTCTGTACATAATGTTCTACGTAGTATATTTTGTTTTTGTATTGTTGTATTTCACATTTATTCCGGCTATAAAACAATAAAATATATAACATTGCAATCTTGATCATGCTACCATTCAGGGTGTTTTTTCATTTTGCACTTTTCAAGCACGCGTCACTTGAAGATAAGTGACCACCGTCTTCCACAGACTCAGACTTAAATATACAAATGCTCCGCTGCTCCTTGTGTATCCCGCCAAAATTAGGGACGGTTTACAAGATAAAGCACAATCTATATTAGTTGACATTGACACAACATATTATAAAGTTAAGCATACAGGTAGTAGAGCCACACTGTTTCAGCACGATTGTGTCGGCTCAACGGGGCGATACTACCCTCGCACAGAAGATCAACGTAAAATGACAGCGTTCGTGCTGTCGTGTTTCGTTGGTGACTGCGTGACCGGAGGCCCAATTATGCAGAAGCATCACTAGGTCGCCATAGTGTGGGTCACAATGATGCATTGTTACATTTTTTGCTTTCGCAATGAGCATGGTGACCACTACTCTTGGATTTTGCTTATGTTTTCCATAAGGCAGAATAGTCATTTTAGCAGGGCCATACAAAAAAAAACTTTATCATAATCCTAGGTATAGACCCGGCCGTCTTCGTACGGCATTCTATGGAATTCCCAGTTTTCTCTATTCTAATACACATTTATTAAACATATGAACCTTCTTCTTGAATCGCTCCATCGATTGGTGAAAACCATATCCGTTGTAAATCCGTTGCATAGTTCGGAAGATCTAAGTATACAAGAACGGGAAGTGACATCATTAACTTCAGAAAGGAGTTTCTATATTCTTTCATACTATGTAATGAAACAAGTAGGTACATATTTTAGTAGCGTTCGTCTAGAAAGTACAGGTTGCACGAGCTTATAAAGTCAGAAAGACCCTTTAAATTCAAACTTTCCTTCTTTCCACTTATTTGCCCCTAATGTAACGCTACTTAACATAACAAATGATAAACATGTTCGATAAGAATATTAGTTCAGAGACATTTATTATTTAGCTAAATACAGGAAGTGACAATTAAACAATAAATTGTAACAAAGTATGTTACTGCTTCCGCAACATGACTGTTAAATATTTATAGAATTTTATTTATGTACGTACATGTCGTACATCCACTCCACATCAAGGATAATATTGATATATAAATTTAACTTTAAACGAATTCCGAGAATATTTTAAGAATGAATAAATACACACATCAAAAGTGTCTAGGGATCAAGCATTTTTATGCGGATTTCTTGAGATTGAGATGTGGCTTTGGCCCTGGCCTGCTCAGTCGCCAGACTTGAACCCGATTGAGCATGCATGGGATATGCTACAGAGAAGAGCTCTGCCGAATATGGAGGGTATCCAGTCGCAAGAAGACCTTTTTTTGTTGTTGCAACGAACATGGGCGGCCATTCCACAGCGTGATTTGGATGAACTCATTTTGAGTATGCCAAACCGATGTTCTTGTGTTAGTGTTCGCGGTAGAAACACGGATTATTAATTGTTTAAGTTACCTAATAAAAATTTTAAGAAAACTGTTATTTCTAGAGATGGGCCGATCAGTACTTTGGCCGACTAGCCGACTAACCGATTAGTCGGTCCTAAAAAGGCCGACTAGTCGGCCGACTAATCGGCCAAACCGATCGTGGTCTCTGACGTTTCCGTAACTCTTCGATTATAGCTGATTCGCGCCCCAGTCGCAAACGCTGCCTGCGAACCTTGTTTCTTCATTTATGCTTCTATAATGGTCGGAGTCGGAGCGGTGTTTTAGTGTAAAAAACATTTTTGGGTCAAGATATTATTATTATTGTTGATTGAAATGAAGAGTTAAATGAAAAAGAAAATTACTTGTGCCGATGTTTTTTTAAACATGGGGACAATGTATTTTTTTTTTTATTTTTTTTTTATTTGAAAGCCTGCAAAAGTGATTCTGCTGAACCTGATGAAAGCTTGAGTAGAATCCAACAATCCAACACCATACTCACTGCGAACACAGACAATGCAGAACACAGCCTAGTGAGATGCATTTTCACACGCCGCCTAAAGGACCCGGGATCATAGTGGAAGGGAAACACGTGCGCTGGCAGAACGGAACCGTTTAGTTCCAGAACGTATTTCTACGACTCTGAAGCGGTGACTTCCAATGCCAGTACGTGCTGTCCTGTAGAAGATGGGATTAGTTGGAAGAACACTGTCCATGGTAAACACGCTATAGGACTGTCACAGAGGCGATATCTCCCCGCAAGTGCAAAGACTCAAGGGACTCGGTGGCATCGGGACTGTTGATAATGCGGACTGCTGGCCGCTGCAACCGATCAAGAGCATCAAGCAAATTCTGCGTGGATCCATTACAAAGATGAGAACAGTCCTACACGAACGAGCGAACCTGGGTCTTATAAAGAAGACACAGATGCTCGGGCGCAAAGAACCGTCTCACCCTATTCAGTACACTAAGTTTCCGCGAGGCCGCCTTAGTGATGCTCTCAATTTCTTTTATGTATTTGGTGCCAAAATGACTCTGCCCTGCCTGATGGAAATCATGAGCAGAATCCAAGAATGGTGGTCACCATCCTCAATGTAGGTAGTAGGTAGCTAATAAGGACAATGCAGCATGAGTGCGAGAACGTATGTCTACCACTCTGAAGCGGTACTTCGGTGACTTCCGAGGCCGGCCCGTGTTGTCCTGTAGAGGAGAGGACCAGTTGGAAGAGCTCTTCAGAACACTCTCCATGATAATGGCGATAGAGGACTGCCATGGGTGCTATATCCGCTAGATGTGGCCACAACGACCCTTTAGCGTCGTTCGGGGAGGTAGCGGCCTCTACCGCAGTCCCTTCGTCGTCTCCTGCGAGCGGGGACAGCCCTTTCCCGATCCCGCTCTGCGGACTACTTCTGAAGAATTACGTCTGCACAGAAGGAGACCACGGCCTCCCCTCCCATCCCTCACTACTCGCCAGCATTGCCGCGATCAATGCTGGTAGTGACCGGTTTCGTCCGATCTGTCCGACCAGGAGTCGACACTCGGACTCCCACGCAGGGCAGTCCTCCAGTGTGTGCTGGGTGGAGTTCCGGTCGGACCCGCAGTGATGGCATTGTGCCGTAGCCTCACGTCCGATTCTGTTCAGATACTCTCCGAAGCAACCGTGCCCGGTGAGTATCTGAGTGAATCGGTAGGTGACACAGTCGGTCCTCCCTATCTAAGCTTCGAAGCTCGGCAGAACGGCTTCGACACACACGAGTGAACCTGGGTCTTGTAAAGAAGACACGTATGCTCGGGCGAGAAGAACTGTGTCACTTTGCTTAAAACACCTAGCTTCCGCGAGGCTGCTTTGGTGACACTCTCAACGTATTCGTGCGGGTTAAGATCTCTGCAGAAATCCATGCCAAAGATATCGAGCTTACCTTGTAATTGCATTTGAGTGTTCTGAAAAGTGGTAGTAGAAGGAATGGAGACTTTTTGGCAGATAACGCGAACACCTGTTAATCTTGGCATTGAACTCGACCAGATTCTGATAGCCCCATTGAGAAATGCCGCCCAGAACATGGTTGAGTTCAGAGACAAGCTCCTGTCGTTTTTCCTCAACTTCTGCCAGCTTGACTGCAAGTTGTCCAAAATATTGCCCATGGACTGTGCTGTTGTCTGCTTAACTAAACGGCTAAAGAAGAAACAGTGTGGGCGACAGGACGGAGCCCTGAGGTACGCCAGCGTTTACCTCTAGAAAATCAGAGGACACGCCGTCGCATTGGACCCTAATGCTGTTATGTGTAATCAATGTCAATGATTATTTCTCGTGGTGGAAAGGAAAAAAGTGCAGACACTACAAGCAATCATTTTTTTAATAAATGTCAGATATGTCTTTTATTAGCAAGTAATTTTAGAATCTGGTTACCAAAAGAAAGATTGCTTTGTTTTACATTTCGAAATGTCTAAAACTGATTATAAAATAAAAATTGACAAATATATTATTGAGAAATACATACAAAGTAATAAGCCGAATAGTCGGCGCTTTTTGCCGACTATTCGCCGACTAATCGTCGACTACGATTGTTGCCGGATAGTCGGCTTTACCGACTAGTCGTCGACTAGTCGGCACATCTCTAGTTATTTCAGTCTTTTTTTCGAACTTTAATGTTAGTGGTTCAAATGTCAAAAATCCTTTTATTAGGAAAATGGCAAATTTCTTTATTAATGCAAAGGTGACTTGGTTTATCGTTACTGTGACAAACGAAAACACTTTATTTGATGAATCCTTAAAGAAAATTTTAATTAATATCAATCAGGAGAAAAGTTATTGCAAAAATATATGTTGATCCCTAGACACATATGTTGATCCCTAGACACTTTTGATGTGTGTATAACAACGGAAAATAAATATTCTATAGAAATATTATTTTTTAATCTATCGTTATAAGTGTAGTGTTAATGTGCATGAAAAATATTTTAAAAGCGCCAACATGCAGAAACTGGTTATACTGGCCTAGAATAAAACACCTGAGTCTTACTTTTTTATTGGTCAGTCTAACCTTTTACAGACCTAGAAAATATCGAATAATCTTTAACCTCAATAAATAACGGCCAATACATAACATACTAGGTAGATCATTACTGGCGAGAAACTGATAAAATAACACTGAACAAAATACTACGTTATCATTAAACTACAATCAAGAAAGCACACACACGACGTTAGACTAACACACGCACACACGCGCACGATTCACCTGTTGCTATGGTTGTATTGAGAGGCTTTGCGCAGGCGCAGGTTGTAAGTTCTCCCACTACACTGCCATAGAAGTACCTCTGACGCGTTCATTTTAATCGTATTAGAAAGAGACAACACGCTTAACTTTTTCCTATCGGTAAAACAGTTCTACCTGTTGTACCGACCGCCCGACTGGATCAACGGTCTTTCTCGCGTAGCAGACCTAACTTAGTTTTAACTTAACGTTGTAAGGCAGCGTTTGTTTTATTCGATTTAACGGTCAGTTTTCAGCAATGTTGTGTTCAACACGTCACAATTTGAATTAGAGAACCGTTTGTGTGATTTTTGTGACGGCAAAAGTGCGTTTTAAGTGTCGGTTGTGACCGGTCTGGTGTTGATACAGCCTTCGCTCAGAGAATGCTTAAATCACGCCATGTACCACAGTGCTATGTAGGTTCGTTAAAAGTGCCAGTGCAAAGTTAAAATTCGAATTTGTGGTGGAGATAAAAAAGGTTTAACCAGTTTATTTTGTGTCAGTTTTCTGGATAAGTGCACAGTTAAAGGATTGAGATAAACTTCAAAATAAAACAGGGTATGTACGTATGTACTATTACTTTCTACTATATTGATTTGTATCTATAGATATACTAACGGTATCAATATACGAAAACAACTATTATGTGACAGTTATAAGGTGCGACTTTAAACATAGAGAACTGTGAAGTCAATTCCAGACATCTGATGGAATATCCGTATCGTAAAATTAATGACGTTTGTGTATGAAATGCCCAATAATGATATTATTTATTAACATTATAACCTGTATGGTTAGGCGCGGCACGAGAAGTCGTGTGTCGGGTTCGAACCTTGACACCAGTATTTACAATCGTGGTCGCGGCAGTTGTGTTTAGGGTCAAGAAGAAAATATAAGTGAACTGCTTGCGACAATAAATTCAAACGTATCAAATAAGTTAAACGGTTGAAATATGTTAAGCTGTAGTCTAAAGAACCTGCTTTTTGACGTTGACAAATGCTTATTTTGCTTATCCACCCACAAATATGAACAGTCAAAAAAAATATTTAGCTTTTTACTAATAAGATTTAACATAATAATTTACCAACGTTTTGCAAAAAAACTTCTTAGAGCTGAAAAATGGTACAGATTCTTGTAAACTAAGATGCAATAGGTATATTATAACATAGGTAGGTATTATGACAATAATGCAGTTACCGTATGCAGTATAATCGGGTTAAGTACCATTACCAAATGAAGAATGTCTGATTATAGTTCTAGCTCATAGTTGCAATTTTGTTTTGTAATAGATACTTGACATAACAATTGCATTCATCATAAGAAACTCTTTCAGGAGTGGTTTGGACTTACAAAAGTTGTGACATAAACGACAATTTTGTATTACTTGGTAAAGTATGTTGTACATTTAGACACATATAAACTATGTGTTGTATATATACATATATGAACATAAATGTGTCCTCAAGCATTAAGAACGGAAAAGTTATCCACTACAAGTAGGTTAATTTATGTGTAGCGCGAAAAAGATACAAATCTTATGAAAACTGTGGCACAAAATATGAGGATTATGAATATTCATACGAAAAAGTGACTCTTATAATTGCAAAAATTAGAATAAGCAAATGAGATCTTCACCAGACTTTTTTTTAAACAACGCCATCTATTCGGGAGCAGAGCTTGAACTATGGGTACAAGACTACTAATATAAATACATACATATTTACACCTTTTGCTTTGTTAATACGTACATTTTATATAGAGAAAACAACCAAACTCCGGCACAAATATTTGTAGATCATGCAAACATTTAGTTCGACCCGGGAATCAAACCCGAGACCGAACACAGAAGTCGCACACGCTACCACTGCGCCACTGATACTGTTAATTTAGTATTACTACGAGTAGTCTCCTTGCCTTTTGTAAAAATCACTTTTAGGAGTGTGGATAATATTGAGTTTATAGTCTGAATGGACAGAGTATGCTTATAGTGTCTTACCAGAAATTATTTTTAAAACTCATTTTCTTATTGTGACAGAAATAATCCCACTTTTTGTTATCATATTCGAAGACTCATTGGCCATAAGAGCCACTTAGACATAAAATATTTACGTACGCTGGCATATTGAGTTTATACACTGAATGGACATAGTATACTTAGTGTCTTACCAGAACTTACCTTTGAAACTCATATTTTCTTATTGTGACAGAAATAACATAATCATATACATCTAAATTACACAATACACATGCGTGTATTGTGTAATTTAGATGTATGTATACGACTGCATAGTGGTATTGTATCTCGAAGAGATGGATGTACATCCACTTCGCATGTACCTATAGTAATAAACTTTGTAGTAAAAGTTTATTTCAACGACTAAGCATTTATGGAAGGAAATAAATATGGATGATGGAGGCAAAAATAAATTATAGCATTGCTTACTAGCTTTAGCCCGCGGCTGCGGCCGCGTGTATCTCATTAATCGCAGTAAAGAGCAGCTTATGTCCTTCCTCAAGAAACAACGTATCTCAATGACAAATTTCATTGAAATCGGTGCAGTGGTTTAGCCGTGAAAACGTAACAGACAGACATGCAGAGTTACTTTTGAAGTATGGATAGAGATACTTTTGGATGATGCCCAACCACTGCAAGCTCGGGGTTCACCCTGACACCGTAAACTAACATGTATGTGTTTGAGATACAAAAACCATTTAATTCAGTGGGCGGTCGAATCGTGGAATTACTTGTATGTGCACTCAAGTAAAAGCTGTTTGTAGATATTCTACACACATCAAAAGTGTCTAGGGATCAAGCATTTTTATGCGGATTTCTTGAGATTGAGATGTGGCTTTGGCCCTGGCCTGCTCAGTCGCCAGACTGGAACCCGATTGAGCATGAATGGGATATGCTACAGAGAAGAGCTCTGCCGAATATGGAGGGTATCCAGTCGCAAGAAGACCTTTTTTGTTGTTGCAACGAACATGGGCGGCCATTCCACAGCGTGATTTGGATGAACTCATTTTGAGTATGCCAAACCGATTCTTGTGTTGTTAGTGTTCGCGGTAGAAACACGGATTATTAATTGTTTAAGTTACCTAATAAAATTTTAAAGAAAACTGTTATTTCAGTCTTTTTTTCGAACTTTAATGTTAGTGGTTAAAATGTAAAAAATCCCTTTATTAGGAAAATGGCAAATTTCTTTATTAATGCAAAGGTGACTTGGTTTATCGTTACTGTGACAAACGAAAACACTTTATTTGATGAATCCTTAAAGAAAATTTTAATTAATATCAATCAGGAGAAAAGTTATTGCAAAAATATATGTTGATCCCTAGACACATATGTTGATCCCTAGACACTTTTGATGTGTATAAGCAATAATTCGTGATTTTTCGTCACGGCTGTGTATATGATGTCATCAGATTATTTGTTGTAAGTTGAGTGACCCCATGTAATTGGTATTACAACATCTATAAGTTACGGAAATTGGCTCATGATTTGCTATGTTTATGATCCAAAATATGTACGATGTACGGATAGGAAATTATGTAATCACTATAAAAAACGTTCACATATTCCTATTAAATTATTCTACTATTCCAATTGTTATTTCCTAAAACATTTCTAGTTAACTTTCACTATAGTTTTTTATAAGCGTATGTCCATAATTAACATAATTCTGTGGCAATATCCTGTATTAATATAACCTAACTAAATTAGAAGACAATTTCTTATCGCCCAAAGATCGATCGCGTCCGCTAATTAACAATTTCTGATTACATTTGGGGTGTTATATATGTAGTTACGATCGAAGAGTATTTAAAATTCGTATAGAACCGTTATGCAATCAATCGCTAAACATATTTTGAATTTACTAAACATATATAGACTGCCTCGTTGGTCTCGCGGTTGGCGTGTGCGACTGCTGATCATGAGGTCTCGGATTCGATTCCTGGGTCGGACCAAATGTTTGTATGATCTTCAAATATTTGTTTCGGAGTTTGGGTATTTTCTATGTATAATATGTATGTATTTACAAAAAAAAAGTATATATGTATTTGTATCAGTTGTCTAGTACCCATAACACAAGCTCTGCTTAGCTTGGGACTAAATGGCGTTGTGTGTTAATGTCCGAAATATTTATTTATTTATATTTATATTGAAGTTATCATACCAGTTTGGGCAGAAACGCCTATAAATCTGATTCCAACCTTAATGTCTCTCATTCGAGTGAATATCAAGTTTACAAAGTATTTGTGGTTGACACTATGACACAGTTTAGTCTACCGTAAAGGATACCACTGCACAGTTACAGAAGAATAACTGCACAGTTAAAGAGGAATAATCTGCACAGTTACATACATGTTTTAAGTTGAAAGTACATGTATTTAAGTTAGTGGACCTTTTTTATAACTATAACGCTTTATATGATTTTTTTGGTATCTAGACTGTATTTTGGTAACTATTCATTGCTGGACATTTGTTGAGCGATAGGTTTATGATAACTATTAAATTAGCGGTATATCCTGTTCGAAACGTCGGGATAAAGAAGGTATCGTAACCTTCTAAATTTTTTTATCGCGAATAACTCCCGCTATACAATAAAAAACTATTTAATTTTAAACAGATACAGATTCTTAACTTTTTCTTAAATGTAAATAACTAGAGGACTTTGTGAATTTAATCTTCCGACTTATACAATTTCACAAACAATATTAATATTACAACCAGCCTTAAATCCAACATGATCGCGATCAAACTTGTGAACTATTTCTATTAAACCGACACCACTTCAAAGACAGTGTCAACAACACTTAGATTTTCAACAAACTTGAACAAATGACTATTGTTCAGTTTTCAATTATAAATCCATCATGTACCTTCAAAGTAATATCTACTTTATATATAACTTGTTAGAGAACATAATAACTTAAAACGGTAAGTCGAGTGTATAAAAAATGCCAACGCAGCACATTCCAGGAATGCCTTTAATTAGAGAAGCAGGTAACTTCGGAGGTGCGGCGCTGTATTCTACCGTGACATTAACATCTTTATTATAGGACTGTTAACTGGTTATCGACATCATTAATGAATTTGGCGATTTTCATGTGAAATTATTTCAATGTTTATTGTAAAGAAACTAGAGATTTATCACTTAATATATACCTTGATTTACCTTACCTTGATTATACATACATCATCAGCTGTAGATGTCATTCCGATTGTCATTTTGACGTTTTCTGTGTTACACTTTACTAAAAATCTAAAAAGATTAAACTCAAATTAGGATTACATTCAAGAAAATATTTTATATTATTTATCTTTCGAACTTCATTAAATGAACACATTTATCATAATAATAAGGAATCTAGTGCTTTCAGATGCAAAGCGATTTTCTAGAATCAAATGACTAGTTTAGTAAGTCTGAAAAATAACTTAGTAGTTATTTATTTATTTTATAACCGTGAATATTAAAGCATAATAAGGAAGTAATAATAATATTCTCAAGCGATTACCGCCTTATATTAATTCCTTTAAAAAGGTGTGCTCATTATAAGTCATTGAATGCTTTACACTTTGAATACATAACAATACACGGTTACTTCCTAAGAATGTTGAACTCTCAAAATAAATGGTAAGTGCTTCCCACGCAAATATTACCTACCATCATCGTATCTCGGCAAAAATGTACTACGTAAGTTGCGCATTATGTGATCTTAAAATGGTCGTCTAGTATTACCATTCATTGGGATAGTTAATAAACAGGTTTTGGGTATTGGATAGCATTTATTACCTTCTTTATATATTGCCAGATTCGCTTATGCAACTATATTTCGTTAAGTATAGTATAATAGTTTCGTTACCGATTAGTTATACATAGATAAAATAGCGTTTCAGATTTATGGTAACCAGTAATTGTAGGTATTAGAAGCAGTAACTTAGTAAACAGTATAGTTAGTTTATAGTTTGAAGTTCTGCAACTACATTATTTATTATTTGAGTTTTCAAGACTTTGCTGATAAAACTATAAAAAATAAACCCACTTTAACTTTAAGGCCAAATACGGCACGCTATGTTGCCTTGCTTTTGGAATTACATGTTAATAAACTCGACATCAAACGTAAAGAAACTTTTTCTGAAGTTTGAATAGCACCTACGGCGAAGAAAGTGAGTAAAGATCGAGGAACAGGAAAGAGGGCATCAAAACGGGCTTGGCACATCGACCGCGTAACCCTCGGACACGATGCCAACGTCAGATGTTCACACGGCTTGCGATCCGCGGCGGCCGCCCCGGCCACGCGGGCCCCAAGTGGAATCTCGTGAAAGTTGGCCAACACTCGCTCAAGATCAAGTGGATGGGTCGCCAGAACCAGTTTTATAAATCGGCAAGTGTAGGCAACTATGACTTAGGAATCTACGCCGAAACTGGTCGCCTCGATAAACAACCCGCAACTGGTCCAGCTGAGGAAATAGATCATTAATAAAAATATTTATGGAACTGGAAAACGAGATTTAAATTATTCTTACTCGTGATAGAATCGCGATATTATACTACACAAGTAAAGAATGTTGTGTGTTAATTTGATTTCCAAATGTCAACGTATTATTCATATTAATAGAAATGTTATTAACAGAATCGCACAATAGCCACACCTATACGATGTTTATCCTCAATCAAATTATTTTGGTACTCACAATTTCAAGGCTAGAGGTTTGTGGGGATCTGATCACTGATCTACATGTCATTATACGTTACAAATACACACATAATAAAATAAATAAATCTTCTCTTCCATTCCGTAAACTATTAAAATCGTCAGAACAGTAGAAATATATACCTATTTTTTTTCTTCTTCTCCTTGATTTTGTACTCGTATATGTGTCCATTAATTTTTTTTATAAACGTATATACATATTTTAGAATTTTACGAAATTATTTACGATTGCGCTTACGATTTTGTTAGAAAATAATCATAATTACTTTTATACAAAAAGGATAGGTAACTACTGCGCCAAATAAATAGAAAAAGGAAACTAAAACTAACAAAGCCCACAATAACTTAAACGAAGCCACGCGCTAAAGCTAGTAAGGAATACATAATAGTTACGGTGTCGTTTCGTTTCGGTCCAATATAATTAGTTCTAGCACGGTCGCCACTATTAATGCGCCATGTCCGCAGCCGTGAACAACCGAGTTCTATCCACCTATTCAAATGAATGTAGAAAAAATCTCCCATGCGATTCCTCTCACGTGCCATTGTGAATTGTTTCAGCTATCTAAATGCTAACTGTCGAGGTTTTAATTGTTGTGGTCTCATTGTCACCGGTATCTGTGATCTCACAGCGCTGGTGTTGCAATAGAATAGGGCCTTAGATTTTATACAATTTGTTTTGTTTGTAATCAGTGTGAAAGGCAGGATACAGTATTTCGAAGTAGAAATACTTTATATGTAGCGTCCTTTGGAGTTTTAATGTGAGAACCCATTAGAAAAGTGTGTTTTCCTATTTATCCTCTTTTTGTAGCTTAGTGCAAGTTTAATTTTTCAGTTAAATGTACTACGTAACAACTTTGTAAAGAATCGGAAATCATACTTTTGTAAGTGATCTAGAGATATAAAATCGATCACGTAGATTACATTAAAGGATTGAAAACGCGTATTAAACACCCACATTTTCCCAACAATATTTTTAGTCTCAGTTGCAAAAGGGTAAGCCTGTTGCTCTTTGGGTCCGCTGAACAGTTTGGGAAAATAAAACGGAAACACTGAGAGCTACTATTGAAGAACGATAAGTACCAAAAGAAAGAAATACTGGATGAGGATTGATATTGCTTATATAGGTACGTATAAATAAAATAGATTGAAATGCACTTAGTCCGAGCAGGCCAGTACCTTATGCCTGTCACACTGTACCACTACAATGTTGTTAGTACTGTTACCTGTCCAAGCCCATCACGGTGTGTAAGTAAAACAAGTTCAACTTTTACAGTCATATATTTTAATGTAGAATTTGTTTTTAACATCTATTTTATGAAAAGTGTTAAGGTAAATATGAATAAAACTAACTTTAACTAAAAGTATGTACTTTGTTTAAAAAAGAATTGGGCTTAATTTAGGACAAAATATTTTACTGTAAGTGGGACATTGCCTGCATGTGAACTTACTATACTTCTATATACTGTTGGATTTCGTTAGTTAGCTGTCGTTAAATAAACAATGGTGCCAATGCTTACCCAGCTTATCTCAAATATTTACATTTAAATGGCTATTGGTTACCGTTTCTGTAGATCTAATCGAATGTCTAATTATATTGAGAAGTGTGGGAGTAGAAATTATTGCGTTGATTAGCGCATTACATTCTAGTTACTTTTAAGTATTTATTTATTGGCAAGTTTTTTCAATAAACATTTTCAAATATTCATCATATTATCGAAAACACAAACGAAAAACAAAATTAGAAGTACACCTTTTTAAGTTTTTTATAATAATATTTATATTTAGAAACTTTTGTAATATTTTAACCGAATAAATTTCCAAGGCAATTTTATATGTCATGTAACTAATTATAAAAGATAAAAACTAAAATAAAATAATGTTTCGTAATATAATTATGATGATTATGCAACGACGTATACAAATTATAAGTGCATACTAATATATTACTTATTTAAACACTCATACTACAACTCTAAATGATAAAATCCAAAACTAAATTTTACAGTTAGATCGAATCTAAAAAAAATTACGTAAGTTGGCGAATTGATCAGTTTAATTGTTTAAAAACTTTTATAAGAACATCTTAAACGTTTAAATTTAATACTTTTACTAAAAAAAATGTGTCGAGAAATACTTCATATTTTTTCTTTTCAAAGAAGTGTTCATAAATTTATATCATTGGTACTTAAGCCAATATCGTTATGCCGTAACCTAGTCAATAAATTCAGATCTGTACACAGTATACTAACCGATATTTCATAAGAGGTTTAAAAAGCACATCTTCGTCTTGTTTCATGGTTATTCGTAAACCTGTTTCGAAGTCGACCAAGTGGTCCTATAAAATTAATAAGGTCATTGAGACACCATCATAAATTTTATACAACACACTATTATCTGCTGTAGGGGAATTGCTATGGCCCCGACGAAAGAATTTAATCTTCAAGGTACTAGTCTTTTTGAATGAACGTGGTCAATGCATTGGTAAGAAGAATTTTTAAAATAAGGTTAACTTTCTTTAGCGCCAAGTTGTGTTCACAGTTTGGTAAACTATAAAATATTTAAAAACTTCGACTGTTTCTTTAACGATAATATTATAGTCATTCCACTTTTGAAAGCCATGAAACGAATGGTATAAAGCACATAGCTAGAAAATAACTTAATATAAACTTTGATATTTGGTTCGTTAATTGTTATTCCCACTACTTTTTATTATTCAGTTAGCAACTAGCAACAGTAGCAACACATATTTTTTTGGGTTTATGACATATTTATTAAAGCATGATGTAACGTTTTATTTTAAAATCATGTAGAACAACTGGTAGAATAATCTGTTAACTTGGGGAGAAGTACTTTACACTTTCAGCTTTTATAAACTTGAATTAACATATTACATACTTGTGGTTCATTCGATCACCGAAGCTTCATAGAGACAGGATACAAGTCAGCAACGCTTGATCGGCATTTCTAGCATTACGTAAACAGATGTGGTTTACCGTTACATGCAGTAATATTGCTACATTAGTATCCAAGAATTGTATACATTTGAAGTAGATTAGAGTAGAGATAGATTCCCTTGATCAGATTTAAAAAGTCCAGTAAAGGGTGTTGTGCTACTAAAATGTAATTTTCTCAAAAATGATAATGGAGGTATTGCTATTTCGGATCAAAATGATCTTAACAGCTAAAACCATTTAATTATTATTCAAACTTCGTCGTAAATGTAAATTGTCTATTTGTAAGTAAATTATTTAAAGTGTCCCCTTATTCTTGGTATAATATTCTGTCAAAAGGTGTAATAGGCTTCAAATAACAATCTATTAAGTCCCGTCCTCAACGGGTTCGTTTAAGAGGTAGTTACACAAGTAACATTTAAAGTCAAAGGTGTAAGTGACAGTTTGTCAAGAAGCGTTTTTGTCCTTCGCAGCTGTACTTTTTATGCATTTCAACAGCTGATGACTTGTTACAATGAAGACACGTGCCAACATTAAAATACACACATCAAAAGTGTCTAGGGATCAAGCATTTTTATGCGGATTTCTTGAGATTGAGATGTGGCTTTGGCCCTGGCCTGCTCAGTCGCCAGACTTGAACCCGATTGAGCATGCATGGGATATGCTACAGAGAAGAGCTCTGCCGAATATGGAGGGTATCCAGTCGCAAGAAGACCTTTTTTTGTTGTTGCAACGAACATGGGCGGCCATTCCACTGCGTGATTTGGATGAACTCATTTTGAGTATGCCAAACCGATGTTCTTGTGTTAGTGTTCGCGGTAGAAACACGGATTATTAATTGTTTAAGTTACCTAATAAAATTTTAAAGAAAACTGTTATTTCAGTCTTTTTTTCGAACTTTAATGTTAGTGGTTCAAATGTCAAAAATCCTTTTATTAGGAAAATGGCAAATTTCTTTATTAATGCAAAGGTGACTTGGTTTATCGTTACTGTGACAAACGAAAACGCTTTATTTGATGAATCCTTAAAGAAAATTTTAATTAATATCAATCAGGAGAAAAGTTATTGCAAAAATATATGTTGATCCCTAGACACATATGTTGATCCCTAGACACATATGTTGATCCCTAGACACTTTTGATGTGTGTAGCTATGGAAATGTTAGGTGCACATTGCGCTAGTAAAATAACATTGAAGTTTACTTTTTCTTGTAATATTTTTATATCTACTGCATATTAAATCGTGTAATGCTGTAATGTTAATATCTGCATTAATGTGAGTATGTGAGTTTAGTGATTTAGTGATCAAATAATTTGTCAAATGCGTTTATAATGGTTAGTCTGGGATTACACCAAAAGAATGGTCAAATGAAATTCTGGTATAGATTATAGATACACAACACAAAGTGAAAAAAATTCATTTGAAAAAATACTATTACTCTGTGCTCCGCAGCTATACAATCTACCTTTACCACAGTGTAAAATCAATCTCTGAATACGATGTACACTTGCACATTGATATTTCCATCGCGTGCGGTCGTACGTGACTCATATGATATCGTGACGTTTACCTTTCCCTACTGGCGCCAATCCACCAATGAGTACCTTGCTTTATAGCATACCAAAATTAATTATTTTATTAGTACTTATTTTCCGAGAATACCTACAGTAGCTCACATCGTCTGAAGTGTGGAACGAGACAATCAAGATTTATTTAATTATAATACATGTTTCAAACTATTTAATTGATTTTTATTAAATATAACACCTTTTTTTTATTATTATTTCCAATACATATACAGACACATTGATAAAAACTGCACCACGAAGACCTCGCAAGGTCTACCTAAAACTATTAAGTAACTAACTACCAAACTAACTAACTAAACTAATGTAGTTTTTAACCGACTTCCAAAAAAAAAAAACCGACTTCCAAAAAAACATCCAAGGAAAACTCTCTGCCAAAAAACACTTAAAAGCGTAAAATAAACTGGTTCTTCATAAATTGCGTATACCTAATTCTTTATTCATTTAAATAGTAGTATTATAATGTGTGCTAGGTACCTAAAATCTGTTTGAAGTCGGTGCTAAGCCAAAAAGAATACAAACGAACAATTACAAAAGTCTAAGCGATAGTCACTTGGCACCGACTTCAAACAGATTCTAGGTACATAGCACACATTATAATACTACTATTTAAGTAAATAAAGAATTAGGTATACGCAATTTATGAAGAACCAGTTAATTTTACGCTTTTAAGTGTTTTTTTGGCAGAGAGTTTTCGTTGAATGTTTTTTTGGAAGTCGGTTTTTTTTTTATAAAAAGTTTTTATTTTTCTTGCCATAGAGTTTGTGAAGTTCGATCACATGATACATACATAATTATTGGAACATCTAATGACTGAATGTCAAACGGATACCTAAGTGCCAGTAATTTTATTAGTAGTTTGGTAAAAAAATTAAAACCATTTATTATTTATACAAGACTTTTAAGTTTATTTGTAAGACAGAATTGTTGCTACACACCAATTCAGTTTGTCATTTAATAAAAAGGGGAGATTGTTTTAAATTGTCTTTCTACTAAAATAAATGCAATACCTCCAGACTTTTATTAGCTTTGAGGAAACAAATCAGAGATTATTAATAGCAATAATAAATATATAAGATAGCCAGTTTGAATACTTTTAAGACAAAATAAAATGCGTTTGTTTTGAACAAATGAAGAATGATTATTAGTAAACAGTTAAATGTTAACACTTTCTTACCCTTAAATAATACTATAAATTACGAATGGCATATAATTACGCTTGTTCCCCGACTAGATAAGCAGAGATATGCTAAGGCTTGATCTCTCTAGTTTTTCTTAATCTTAAGATTAAGAAATTTGGTAGAAAAAAAAATACGAACAATAAAGAAGTTCCCTTTTTTTTCGCTTTTTTATTTCATTGTTCCATTTGACTTCGTTAATTTGTTTATGCAGTGAAATTTTCTTCCTATTACTCCAGAGATCAAGAGAAATAAGTGAGTAACATTATTCTTGACATCCATATTTAGCAATGATAAGACATTTTTGAAGGAGACACAAGATCTATAAATAAATAAATAAATAAAATATTTCGGACATCTTACACACAACGCCATATAGACCCAAGCTAAGCAGAGCTTGTTTTATGGGTACTAGACAACTGATACAAATACAATATACTTTTTTTTGTAAATACATACATATTATACATAGAAAGCACCCAAACTCCGAAACAAATATTTGCAGTTCATACAAACATTTGATCCGACCCGAGACCTCAACCACAGCAGTCGCATACGCTACCACTGCGCCACAGAGGTAGTCAGACCTATACATCTATGTGAAATATTAAGGCTAAAATTCAGGATACTAAACATTTTCCTTAACTTAAAAAAGAACATATTTTGACATCCACATTGTGTTGGCTACAGGAGTATAGTCTAAATTGAAGGCACTAATTTGATGATTACAGCTTGCCATGTCTGGTCTGTATGGCTTCTGTCTAATATTAAAGAATATGCCCATGAGCAAAACGTTCATACAATAGAAACTTTTACTTTGACCCACCATAAAACCTTATAACGTTATTTACTTTCCTCCAAAATTGGTACATTGGACATTGGTAATTCTTTAGTATTTTTAAATGTTACGAGATAATGTGCCTTTTCAAAAATGAAAATTAGAAAGTTTTTAAAAGTATAGATCAATGTGAAAAACAAACTTAAACCTATTTTCAAAGTAAGACTTTTGTCCAGCGGTGGACTATTGAAAGCTGTTGATGATGATGAAACTTGAGTGACGTATTTATGTTTCTGGTGCAAATGTGTCAGAAAAATACATAACTAGTTCTATGCCAAAATTCATTACTATTGATTGACTTGGTTGTATCAGTTCCAAATAAATATTCATTTGTTGTTATGCATGTTAAGATATACCACACTAGGTAAGTGTAAATCTATAAGCCTTCAAAGTTGAACACGGTATTTGTATAAAAATAAGGTATATTCTGAGTAAATACGGATTGAATCTAAATAACTGAAGGCGTCTATTGAAGCACGTGTTTGTGTTGTAATCTTATATAATATAGGTAGTTGGAAATAGTAGCTTATCTCGAGATAAGAATTTATGGCCACACACGCAGTATACACTACGTGTGTGATTGAATTAGATTTTTTCATACCACAGCGAACGTCTAGCCAAAAAGATCGATAATCAAATGTTGAATCAAGTTTGGGATATATTTGTTTTATGTTAGAAATTGAAGTACTTTGATGTTGATGAAATTTTGTTTTGATTGACATCATGAACATTGCAATAATGCAATAATACATTTTTTAAGTAGGGCATTCATTATTCTTATCTGTAATGTTTAAAAAAACAAAGAGTAACAACAAATATGAATGAAATTAATAAAGATTATCTGTTTTTTCTCAAAACGCACATATCTATGCGTTATTTACTGTTATCCGTGCTTTAGCAGATGACATCGACCACGTATTACATTATGGATTGAATATTTAAGAAACACGGATGACAAATTATAAGATACTGAAAAATAGATGGTAATATATATTTAGGTTAATGGTTTCTAGATATTTTGACGTTTTAAATCGTTGTTATCAGACAATCGATAAGTTTTAACACCAAATAATTCTGTAGGTACCTTGTAGGCTTGTACTTTCCAAATGCTTCGTTTTGGTTATAAAGTCTTTATAAATAACTAGCTGATCCGGCAAACATTGTTTTGCCATAATAAAAAAAATTGGGGTATAAAAAATTGATGTTGGTCGATTCTCAGACCTACCCGATATGCACACCAAATATTACAAAAATCGGTCCAGCCGTTTCAGAGGAGTATGGTAACTAACATTGTGAAACGAGAATTTTATATATAAAATTGAAAGTTGGCTACGTAATGAACTATTTTGCTATTCTATTATATAATTTTCCGTAATATCTCTATTAACTGAACAGTCTGGTTGATTATAATGAACTGAAGTTACGTTTACGACCTTTGTGCGAGTGACACGAAAATTGACGTTTAGCGAGGAACAATCGTGCAGAGATGAACGTCGGGTTCTATTCGACGAAGAAATTGCAAAATTTTCGTGGAACCAACAGAAATACCACCCTCAGTGGATTGAGCAAGCGAAATTCCAACAAAAACGATTTTATGCAATTACGCTTAAGTTGTCCGGAGAGTTATTACTAAACCGAGAGCTCGGTCACGCCGCTGTAATGTTCGCCGGGATCGCTCGTGCGAGTCACGAGCCTCTCATAGCCTTATTCAGAAACAGAATCCAGCCTTTTAACGTCTTTTTGCCATTAGTAAACGCAGTTTTTTACAGACGCTGTTATATTCGAACGTCAGTTTTACGATGTGCAATAATTTTAGCAACAATATCTGCGTGCAACGTGATGAATGCCGAGGTCTGGAATCTCTCCTAATTATTACACATGTTCAAACTTGCTCACGGCTGTAATTTACCTAAGGTTTGCCAGTTTAGTCTCAGATCAAACAAAAAAACTTTTTTTATTTGATCTGAGAGTATACATTTTTAGGGAAAAGATAAAAATGAAAATATTCAGGTTTGTGTTCAGATAATACACAGATTAACTTCTGAG
Organism: Diaphora mendica; assembly: GCA_949125395.1. Classification (NCBI taxonomy): domain Eukaryota; kingdom Metazoa; phylum Arthropoda; class Insecta; order Lepidoptera; family Erebidae; genus Diaphora; species Diaphora mendica. The sequence goes on along the minus strand of OX421324.1, from coordinate 15,339,180 downwards.
AGTTTATGCTATGACTTTTTTTTAAATTTATAATACGAACTTGTTTAAACATAAGAAAATAATTACAAACGTGAAAATAAGAAAAATCTCATGGAATATGACTACCTCACCGTCATCATCTTCAAATAAGTGTTAATCGTATATATATATTTATAATCCACCTATTTGATGCTAATGTTATAATTCACTACTGCTGCCATGTCTACACATATGTTACAGGTATGAATTTTATTACACAATGATGTAGTATAATGTCTCCAAGAAGTTTGCAACACTCGATACGTTATTTTGATTTTTGTAGGAAGACGAATGAGCATCTTAGTTATATTTTTACTAATTTAAATTATGGAATTCTGTGTAGGCTGTAGTTTGTCGACACAATCACGCCATGTCATCTTTCAAGTGGTACTTAAAGCAAACAGAACAACTACATATGTCCGGACCAGTATGAAAATACATAATCAAAGAAAAGCTGGCCATCAAGAAAAATATTTCTATTTTATTAAAATTCAGTGTGCTCATACAATCTTCTGACAATTGATATACGTACACGATTTTTTACACTAGTACCCCTTAAATTGTTAACTTTATCTTTTATCGATTTTCACTTTTTTTTTTTCATTAACAAATTTTATTGTTGTTTAAGTGTTAAAAGAGTGACGATCGCCGAGTAATTAATTAACCCGGTGACGAAGTAAAGTAAGTAACTACTAATATTATAAACGCGAAAGTTTGTAAGTCTGGATGGATGGATGTTTGTTACTCTTTCACGCAAAAACTACTGAACGGATTTGGATGAAACCTTACAGTTATATATGTAGCTTATACATCAGAATAACACATAGGCTACTATTTGCCGCGATAACCGACATACACGCGGGCGGAGCTGCGAGCAAAAACTAGTAAGAGTATTTGATCGAATTGAGAAACTTTCTCCGTCTTTGAAGTCGGTTAAAAATACTTATATCAGGCTTTTGGGCCTGAGTGTCGGCTAAATATGAAAGTTTTCCCAATTTTCTACATTTGAACTAGAAATCACTGCTTATTTAAGGTAACCAACTATATTTTTTTGTATCTACACCTTTTTTATACGAATATACTCTTTTCTGACACCTGACTACATGTTTAGAGAAAAATGCAATCAATGCATGGCAGTGTACCAAAAAAAAAATTAACTCACATTTAAATTTATAACATAACGCATTAGCCGAGCCTTCGGCCATTGGCATTGAGGATGGTGATCACCACTTTTGCCCAGGCAGAGCAGAGTCATTTTGGCGCAACCATAATATTTAAAAAAAAAACCCGCTGCTCCGCCCGAATGTATGTCGGTTATCGCGGTAAATAGTAGCCTATATCCTTTTTCAAGAATCAAAGGATCTCCATTGTAAATTTCATCTATATGGGTTCAGCGGTGAAAGCGTAACAGACAGACAAAGAGACAGATATATACAGAGTTACTTTAAAATTTAAGAGTTAGATAATCTTAATTAAAGACGGTAATATTGCATCACTAAGTATAAAATGTAGGTAGGCAATACTACTTACGCGGCTTCAAGAAATGCCTTCACGTTGAAAGCCTTTATAAAAGTAACCACACTCGCTTAGATACATTATTAAATAGGCAGTCGCTCAACTTGCTACCCGTGTGATGAAATGTTATGCTTACCAGCTACTAGTACTGAGAAGGCATGAATTTAAAATGTACTGTACACAGAATAAATAGATTGTTCTATGTAGTTTACAATTAACCTTACATTATGTGAGGTGAAAAAAACAATAATTAACGGATATTTACTACGTTTATTTCGGGTATAAGTTTTCAGTGCCAAAATATATTCATGCATACATTCATCACAGTACCGATTAGTTTGAAAATTGGTGTTACTGTTTTGACATAATATGGTAGCTTTGATTGGTCAAGATTATGTCAAGGTCAAGTTTGGCTGCAACATCAGGATACTGTCAAACATTGGGTTGTTTATTTATTACTACAAAGTTAACACACATTTGGTCACATTTAGTCCACTGCTAATTTTGGAAAATTCTGGATGGCTGCAAAATTCAAAATTTTTTTTTTTTTTTTAGAACCCACGTATCTCCATTCTACTTGACATTGGCAGAATTGTCGACACCGGCACAGTTTGCCATTCATAAGAAAAAGAAAGAAAGAACACACATTTGTTTTACTAGTTTCTATGCAGACTTGCGTTGCGTTGATGTGTGACATTTACCGATTTTGATTTCTAACAAATCTATAGCGCTAAAACAAAAAAAGATCTTTAAGCACAATATTATGAACAACCGGAATCGGAGATTAATATGAATTTCTTTCTCTCAGTACGCTATTTTATTGAAAACTTTCATTTCTCGCTTTGAAAACTTTCATTCCTTGTCTCTGTCGTTATCTTCATTTATTCATGAAAGAGTATTTGACTGCACACGAAAAAACCCGTCATGTTTTGTGAATTATGTCCACTCTCCGTTAATGGACTAGATACATATTGAACGTGCTCTGAATATTCTTTGTGGGATGGATAGAGATTACTAATGATTTCATAACATCAATTTTGCTTTCATGTTTTGTACGTATAGTTTAAATATTTTTCAAGGTAGAGTGATTTTTCAAGGCTTGCGAGGTCAAGAACTGAAAAAAGATTCAGTTTATCTCCATTATCCGTTATTTTTATTTATCTCTCCGTTTCGATTATATTTTTCATTTCCCATCGTAAAAAAAATATATATGTAAAAAGAATGAAAATCCATGAAAACTCAATAAAAATCCATTCATTAAATTTAGTGTATCTGCTAATGTAAGTATACTAGAAACTTCAATACAGTGTCCCTGCACTCAAAGCTCAAATTTTCCGTGTCAGTAAACATGTCGATAAAATACTTTGTATCATAAATGTCATTCGACGGAGAAATGACGACGTTTCTCCTTTAATTTATCATCCGCGTTTATCCAAGATGGTTAGGGGAGTAAAATTGAAACTTTGCCATTTTTAAGCCCATCCCCTGAGGTTCACTGCTCACCCCTGTAATGCCAGCAAAGTGTGAAATCGTATTACACAGCATTTTTTTCGTTATTATTGGCATGTTAGCTCTACGTCCCTGAACTTAAAAGCCTACTTTATGGGTAGTATATTATGTGGAAAATTGTTTGGAGTCACTTTTATTAAAATAATTGCAGTGTATTGTATATTTAGAGAGCATGGCCAGAGCATTGAATTACTTTGAATTATCTCATTTTGTTCCGTGAATTTTTTGTATATATAATCATTGGAACTATAATTTATTATTAGTTTTTGTGCAAATGGTACAAGAGAAAGTAGTTCTAAACTATAGGACACAAGAAAATAAGAAGACAGTTTTCACTTTTGGCCAATGTTTTAAAAATAAATTGATGTAAAAACAAGAGGATTAAATTTCTTTTGAAATCGATTGAAATTACGCAAATCACAGAATTATTCGGGTTGATAACAGTCATCACTGCTACTAATATTCAATATACTGTTTTTACCAGAAGTTACTAGATATTTTATTATTACATAATATCTGCTGTTATGAACATTCTAGAAATCTATTCGTTTTTAAAATATCCTCATTCTAACGTTTCATTTTAAGCTAGAGAAGGTATTTAACAATTTCAGTGTCAGCGGAATAAGAAAGTTTCTTTGGACTTCAAGTGAAGTTTAAAAGTGTGCAAGTGAACTTTCATAGGGGCTACCCAAAACAGTTCGTTTCGAATGTATGATGATACTTTTTATTTACTTTAGGGTCAAGTGTCAACTAGTACAATGACGTCATACGACTTTTATCTGATATTACTTACGTTATATACTCAGGTACAGTATTTAACGTAGGCCTTATGTACTTCTCTGTAGGTCTGACAAACATTATAACTATTATAGGAATGATACGAAAGCGCACTAAACACGAACAAATGAACATTCATTTTTGTTACATATTACAATGTAAGAACCTTTTTCATTTTAAAATATCAAAGTATTCTAAATGATCATTCTCTAACAACCCACGCCTTTATCATTACCATTATTTCACAATTATTGGTGCTGAATATTAAAAAGGTACCTACAAATTTAATTATAAAATTTCAATAAATAAATCCTATAGGCGAATACAAAGAGGAACTTCTTAAAATATGTATAGACTCTGATGGTAGGCAGATTAATAATGCTCATAAAATATGAAATAGAGGTGTATTGTTCCAGTCCTCAGCCGGAAATACGCCTCGTGGCGTCGGGGGATTCAATGACGTCATATTAATATCCGTTATAGCAGAGCCCAGTTTCCTGTTTCCGGTTTTGTTGCATTTCACTGAACGGTATAATTACCGCGACTAGACAGTTACCACTTTCGAATATTTTTATATGAATTTTAAAATGTTTACGTAATTGTTGCGTTTTTGGCATTTTATTAACACTTAACTGACTATGTAGGTAGTTGAAAATGAAAGTTGTACTACTTTCTAGCATAGCATACAGCATACATTAGATACCACTCGGAGTTAACTATTTTTATTCTAATTTGCACTTTACTTTCAATTAATTATAAACTCTAATTGCATAAGTTATTTTGGGTGTTAGATGTCCGAAATATTTATTTATTTTGTTGAAAAAAACTAATTTAATATATTTATAGCCTATTTTATAATATTTAATTCTTAGACCGTAAATAGTCTTACAAATAAATGTTCTAAGTCATAGTGACACGAGCTACACGTACAGTTTTTTTATTGCAGTTTTTTTTGCAATTAACTTCCTTTTACCATCCATCTCCTATTCTAATTAATGTAAAAAAATCACATCATCAAAATCATCATCATCATCAGAATATACTGTACCTTCTCCTAACAATATACCTAGGCGTATAGAAGATTAGAGTGGTATTTATTCCCGGTCATATGCTCTTTTAAGAGTAATAATTATATTCTACTAGCTGACCCGGCTAACTTCGTACCACTATATTTACATATCTCAGCTTCCCACAGACAGTGTACAGTCGCGTACAAAAAAAGATTTTTTTTGTTAATTTTTATTTTTTTTAAACATAAACCATCTCCTAACAATAACCAATCCATAAAAAAAAGATTTATTGAATTTGGTGCAGCCGATCGGAAGTTATACGCGTACATACATTTCGGCGATTCATTTTTATATATATACTAGCGGACCCGACAGACGTTGTCCTGTCTACACGTCTTTAATTTGAAAATTTAAAAAATTAATTAAAAAAACATTGTCCAGCGGACAAAATTGTGAATCTAAACCATTCCCAGATCCCCTTGAACACACACAAAAAATTTCATCAAAATCGGTCCAGTCGTCTGAGAGAAGTTCAGTGACATACACACTCACAGAAGAATTATATATATAAAGATATAGATGATGTTGTTTTACGCAGCTCCAGTATGTAAAGCAGGAGTTTTACCTGCCCATACCAAGGGAATGGAAGCCGGAATGGAAGAAATGGTGCCGACCAGACAGAGTCAAATAAAGCCGGCAGGGCTCTATGTTTCATGATGAAAATAAACGTACATCACTACTTAGTGATACGAATATTCATATCATGTATTTATTGGTTTGTTACGGTTTCACGCTTCACCTAACTAACCGATCATCATGACATTTTGTATACCAGTTGTCTGGATCATAGAAAGGGGGAAAATGTAAATGTTGTCCTTTTTATTACGTTGCAGTATTTACATGAGTGAAAAAACTTAGTTCATAAAGGGTTTTTTTTAAAGACAACTCCCGCACTAGGAATAAATCCTGTGTCGCGGACCTGTGTACAAACATCCTGTGTACAAACATACATGAAACGGACACAAAGAACACCCAGACTCAGAATAACTATTTATGGATCACACAAAGTGTTGTCCTACGTGGGATTTGAACCCATGACACTTGGCGAAGTAGGAAACGGCGTGGTGACCCTTAAACCACTAGGCTAAACGTGCAGTCAGTTATTAACTAACATTCTTTTTCATCTTAAGGTTTGCTTGTAAGAAATTTATTATAGCCGTAAGTAATTAATGATAATAAATATATTTTTTATTCATGTTCAAATAGTTTATTTCTGTCATTTCTATTGCTCGCCTACTCAAGGCTCTTCTAAGAATTTTTGTAAGATATAAGAGTAAAACTTTAAATCAACTTCAATAATCAATGAAAACTTTACGTATTAGATTTTACATAAGCGTAGGAGTTTAGTTATTGAGAAACATAACTTCTTTTTTTGTTATTTTTATTCTTCATTGATGTATTTTCTTGTTGAATAGTTTTTTCGTCACTTAAGTCAATGAAATTCCAATAAAACTTAAAATATCAAACAAAGTTGAACAAACGATTGTAAATGCGGAGATCAGCTACTTACATTCAGTTCACGTTAGTCAATAGTTTTATGTGCCATTCAATAGGCCTTGTAGTCTATTTTTATTTGTTTATCATACATTTAGTTCACGACGAGTTCTTGAGGGCCACAAAACCAAAGATGTAGAGAAACTAGGGAATGTACTATATGTACTAACCTTGAAATGTTCTAGTTATTATTAATGGTTGATGTTTCAGATCATCTAATGTATTTTTAGATATAGATTTTGCAGCGAAATCCATAGAAAGAAGAGTTGGTTATACCTAAGTCATCGATTTAGATGCAGGGCTGTTTAAAACACCTCGTATCGCTTCGTCACGCTTACAACGTGCACATTAAGCAAAACCAATTGGCTTGCAGTCGGCAATGTCATTCAGTCACATGTTCTCCTCTAGTGCATCGCAACACACTGCGCTTGTACCTAACGCACGTTTAAATTAACGTGACAGTTTGTAGTGTAGACGCCGAAGTTGGTGTGGTGTTTCTTTTTAAATATGTAGGAGTACAAAATACAATGAGTATCTTAATATTTCTAATATATTAGTTGGCAAGTGCATTGTTGTGAAAGGAACAAGAACGTCCTCGTAGGTTCTCCATCCAAGAAAAATTAGAGAAGTAGAGAGGTCTAACACAGTTTTTTTTATGTAATAGGGGGCAAACGAACTGACGTATCGCCTGATGGTAAGCGATTACCGCCGCCTATAGACACCTGAGGCGTCACAAGTGCGTTGCTGGCCTGTGAGGAATGGGGAGAGGAATGGGGGGAGGGGTTGGGGTATGGTCCTCTGGTATCCGCACTTACTCGGTGAAACACAGCGCAGGTGCTGTTTCACACCGGTTTTCTGTAAGACAGTGGTATCACTCCGGTCAAGTCGGCCCATGCATGCCGAAGCAATGGCTATCCCACGGTAAAAATGAATGAATTTTCATATCGCCTAACGTTTCTAATGTCTAATGCGGAAAGCAATAAACATTAGACATTAGATACGTTAAGGCAAGTAAAAAATCTAATCTATGTTGGATAATAGAAATAACTCGACGTTGTTACTCAGTACGTTAGGTTTTGAAGTGCGCATCGCTTATTCTATACTTAGTCCACACACTATAGAATAAGCGATATGGAATGATGGTCTGAAAAGAGTGCAATGGTTAGTTATGTCGAAATCATCATCTTCATTTTTATTTTTATTGCCAAGATTATTTGGGGTCGCCTACTAGTTCAACCGGTTTTACTTGAATATTAGTTTTTACACCGGAGCGACTGGCCATTTTTCAATTATAACATTAATAATATAGCTTTAATTTTACGTTCTTTATCTTAGCTCTTATATAACGTGCGTTTCTTTCCTTTATATATTATAAATAGACTCTTAATTCTCTTTCTTAGTGAATGTACTTAGTAATGCCACTAGAATAAGTAGATACGGACGGTGAAATTCCCTTATGATTTCTTAATTATATAGATTATCGAAAAATGTATGAGACTACAGAAGAAAAACCGCAGCAGTTCAATTGTTTCTAAGATTAAGATCACCAACTTTGTATATAGAAGAAAAAAGGCATTAAATTTAAATTAGATATCAATCTTTGTTTTCTATAAAGTAGATTTCGTAGATGTAAACATAAGTACCTAAAACCTCTAGGTAGTAGAGCCACGCTGATTTCAGCACGAACGGGCCGGCTCGACCGGGGCGGTACTACCCTCGCACAGAAATCAACGTAAAATGACAGCGTTCGTTCTGTCGTGTTTCGTTGGTGAGTGCGAGACCGGAGGCCCAATGATGCAGAAGCATCACTAGCCTGCCACGGTGTGGGTCACCATGCTGCATTGTCTGCATTCGCAGTGAGTATGGTGACCACCACTCTTGGATTCTGCTTATCCTTTCCATCAGGCAGAGTATAATCATTTTGGCAGGGTCAAACAAAAAAGTACCTAAATGTTGAAAATATTAGTGACACAAATTTGAAACTAAAGTGACATTTTCAGTAGTGATGATTACATAGAAACACTAAATTGTGTTTTATTTTGTGTTTGAAATACGATTTGATTAAAACAGTAAACTCAGACTGATTGGTTCATAACTTTGGTACATAAAGTAAGCAAAATTGAAAACATTTCGTCTGTAGATAAATAAATGTACATTTTGTGCTACGACACAACGCAACATTAGCATGAAAGCATGAATTACGACAACTGTAATTAAATTACAAAACTTTATTTCCATATCAAATCGGACAAATACTTTTCAACTGTGTTTGTTGACCTATTGGGTGTGACGAAAAGTTTGTTTTATTAGAATTGGATACATACACATAGATTAACACGTTTTATAACTGGTTATGAAAGACAACACTAGACCTTAGGGTCTAGGTACTGTGTGTGAGTTTGATAGGAATGTAAAATAATTTTTAACTACGAGTATGATAGTTTGTATGTAACAAATATTGTGATTTGTTTATTTTATTTGCGAAATTTTTTGTTTTTCAATAAGGCTGCACTTTGCAGTGTATTAAAACAAGATGCAATACTTACTCTCACTCTGATTTTTCGAATTTTAATTCTGTTTTTATCGAGTAAAATTTGATCTACACTTTTGTTATTTTTAAATTTGCCCAAATATTTAAGACATGCAGATTAAAAAAAAATGTCTTTGAGTTGCAATATGTGTATGTATATTTAATACATGTTAAACGAAGTAACAAGTTCTGACACACTAATGATGACTAGAACACTTCATTAATAATAATATATTGTACTGCAATAAGATGAAAAATGTTTAAACAATGCAAGAAACGTACATACGACATTGTGTACATTTAGATAACCGCAGTGTTAACATATAAGCATTGTCACGTCATGTCGAATGAAAATAAAAAATATTAAAAATGACAAAGGCATACATGTCGCGGAAACACAAGATAAATATGAACATCTCAACAAACGCAAAGAAGAAAAATGTTAACCGTTTTAGTCAGAATACGAATCACAAACAACAACATTGTGTTTGCCGAGATTCGGGAGCTACAAACGATTACGAAGTCATGAGTGTGTTCCTGTCTCGTTTATTTTGTAAAACGTTATCACTCCTCAACTTCCGGACTAGGGTTAGTAGGTAGCTTTTTATCTTAGCATCGAGATTAATATTAATCTATGCAATATCTACAGACAAAAGGTATCTTATTTGTAGTGAACAGGCAGTTTGATTATATGATATTGCCAAATTATATGATAATAAACGATTGAATCCTCAACTTGTTAATTCATGAAAGCGTTACAAGAAGTAAATTCAATTTCTTATTTAAAATATTAGCAAATATTTATACTTTTATTCTTATTTCTTATAACAATGTGTAGTTATATATGCATATTTCTTAGGTATTAAGGTTTTATTTGAACTACAATTAAGTATTCCTGTATTGTAAACCCATATAAAATCCAGTCACTTCAAAAGATTCGTATTTCTTGCATACTGCGCTACTTTCTATATTCAAGCTAAACTTGCTGTATCTTAACGTCTAAATTCTTTAATTATTATAAAGTAACGTGTTATTTCTCTTTAAACCTCCTTTCTAAGGGACAGGTCCAAGTCCAGGAGAGGTCTATTGAAGGCTGTTGGTGTTATATGGTGTGTCATTTCTGCAACACTTGAGATTTACTTTTACAATGCGATTTATATTTAAATATTCAATTTTACATAAAAAAATATACAACTCGTTTTACTAAGTTCGTAAATAGTTCAGTTCTAGCGGTTGCCTGCGCGTGTCATGGTTGTCACTCAGCCTCTCGGCAGCAACTGTGACAACTTTGTGGGCGGAATGTAGAAAGTATGTCTAAATTTATGGACGAGCTACGCCCTTAACAGCCCATTGTGTTTTGTTATAGAACAATGAAAGCACATTAGTGTTACCTATAGTTATTTGGATACCTCTGTGACTATATATCCCTGCTCTAATTCGCATCTTAAGTGGCCTGTTAAATCTTCTGCTGCCTGAATTTACAGTGACTTATATTCTACGAGTTAGAAAGTTTGAGGATGATTATTATGTGCCTCTTATTTATTCAAGTATAAATATTATCACGATCCTGTCAAGACATAGCTACTAGTATAATTAAAGGAAACCAATGTCACAGCTTACAGTTTCCATTGACAGTAGAATGTATATTACGCCAATACTTTATTTTTGGACCTGATACACAGATGATAATAGGTACCAGATGATATACCACCACCAGCTACCGGTTGTGTACCGTGTATTTATTTATTTATTTTATTATTATTTTATTTTATACCGGATACATTCACATACTATCGTCGGTCAAACGATAAGTAACAAAACAATATCCAAAGGTACCTGATGAACCGAAATCCTCGAAAGATTGAACAAACTTCCATAGTGGAGATCTTTGACTTAAATATTTCTAAACAATTATGTTTACTTAACTTCCCAAGTACATAACCATTCAGCATGTCTTAATAATCAAAAGCAAGTAATTAAGACCCATTGAAATCCTTCGGTGTAGCAATATTTTTATATTTGACATATTGTCTTATATGTTTATAGATTTTAATTTTGTCTGACCTACCGACCGACCGTTTAACGGAATGAGATTAATAAACCCCATGACAATTATATTTACACCCTCATATAGCTGGAGGCCTTTATTATTATTATGTTTATCTTCATCACGTTTTTTTTTGTTTTTATGAGAATAAAAACAAAATTTTAGCTTTTGTTTTCATTTTTAGGTGGAGCATGATAAATTATTTAAATGCCTTTATTCTGTAAATACGTAGTTCTTATCCGCAAAGCCTGTTAATAAAAGCTTAGCGAAAGAATGAGATATAAATTACTACAAAAAAATCGGTTATTGTGCAAAATGATTATTAATCTGTTCACTTGTAGAAGTTTATAATTCAGCTTAAACATAAGCAAGGGTAAAGTAATTATGGGTGACAACGAGTGACGGGTCTCAGCGCGGCTTTACCTGTCTCTCCTGCGACGACTAAAGCTGTATGTTACTAGTTGGCGCTACTGTCTAGGGTATTATAAGATAGACTGCACTGACGACGGCACTCGGTCGTGCATTAGACTCTACATAAAGGAAATTCACTAACTTTGCAAATAGTTTGCAGATAACTTTTGTTGCGTGAGCGGCAATATAAATTATTCCATTCTGTTTTTGATCCCAAGGAAAAATTAGATTTGTTATTTACTATTAAGTACGTTTAAAGGTATTTATAGTCTTTCACAAACTAGGTTCACTTTAAAAGTGTCAAATGATTCAAGCCTTCTGAGCTGTGTTATGCAGAATAACGTCTCAAAGTGTTGTTGCTACCATGCCATGACCTGATTCTGATATATTTACTTAATACTTCTGGCCTAATGTTAAATGATATTTATTCAGTTAAATAATAAAGTTTAGCAGATTATTATGTATAGCAAATTCCCAACGTCAACAAACGCGCCGAAATGTGTTACTGATGATATCTAAGTCTAATCACATTCTCCGTTTATTTGAGAGAAAACTAATACCTTCCACAAATAGTAATTAAGTCGTTAATTAAAAATGTAGTTACTTTAGCGACTTGAGATTAATTCATCCGTCTCATAAACTAAAGCTTGTTAAGTGTGTCCAGAACTTAATACACCTCAGAATGCTAATGGCTGTTTGCTAATTTTATGACGTCATTATCAAGCAAGGCGTGCAATGTCAAAATCGTTGTTATGAATAGAAAACAGGCGTGTATACTATGACTATTGCGTATGCATAACGTGCCGTAGTTATTATAATTATCATATAGATATGTCTCCTAATGTGTGTGCGTGTACTTTGGTCACGTTATGCAATACAATTTTTACTCGTCGAAGTCTAGAAAGTAGTCATTATCTTATTATTACGTAAAAGTATTTAATTAGGTTTAAAAATTAGAGATACGTATACGATTTTAAATATATACGTGGGTGGCCTGACAAGTTTAATTTACTGATGATACACGACATTTTTTCTTTTTTCTACATACTCTGCTTGAAGTCTTAGTCTACACACTTCTCCGTGCGATCACCATACTCATTGCGAATGCAGACAATGCAACATGGTGACCCACACTATGGCGGCCTAGTGATGCTTCTGCATCATTGGGCCTCCGGTCTCGCATTCACCAACGAAACATGACAGCACGAACACTGTCATTTTACGTTGATCTTCTGTGCGAGGGTAGTAGGTACCGCTCCGGTCGAGCCTACCCGTACCATACTATATATATAATATGATTTACCTAATTCCTTTAACACATCATCTTCCTAGCCTTTATGATTCCCAAGATTAATTGGTGTCGGCTACTAGTTTTTTTTTTTTTTTCACATCTAACACACAACACCGTCTAGTCCCAAGCTAAGCAGAGCTTGTGTTATGGGTACTAGACAACTGATACAAATACATATATACTTTTTTTTGTAAATACATACATAACATTATACACAGAAAACACCCAAACTCCGAAACAAATATTTGTAAATCATACAAACATTTGGTCCGACCCGGGAATCGAACCCGAGACCTCATGATCAGCAGTCGCACGAGCCAACCGCGAGACCAACGAGGCAGTTAAAGTTCAACCGGTTTTACCTGAATATCAGTTTTTCCACGGAGCGACTGTAATCGGACCTCCGCAACCCTGAGAGTGAACTAAACTCGAAGGTTGAACTAGTTGTCAGTATATTTGAGGGCACTGACTTCCCAATAACTATTGTCATAGGTGTTTAAGACAACCGGGACCAACAGCTTAACGTGCTCTCCGAGGCACAGGCGGGAAACACCGCCATATTCCATACTGCTGTTATGAATTTCTTGAAAGTAAAACCCAACAGCAGTCCAACCCGGAAATCGAATCCGGGACCTCTTGATTGGCAGTCGCTTACGCTGACCGCTAGACCAACGAGTCAGTCTTTAACACAATAGTTAGTTGTTTTTAAAGTCTTTTAAACATCCAAATCAAAATAAAAGATTTCTTTATTCTGGCAGTTCAAGACTTTCAGGTGTTTTTATGTATCTATAATCTCCATGATATACACATAACACCGATTACATTTACATCCACGATATAGGAGCATAGCCTTGATAATAATCGCGGGATAGTATTGCGTGCGTGGATTGACCTCAGCGGATTGCTAAATTGTAGAAACAGGTTTTATAGTGCTATCCAACGTTCAATAAAACGTAAACAAACGGAACATACGCATAAAATGGCCGCCTAGAGGCCCCATAGCGTACGTTCAATTTAAAACAAAAGCAAATGTGTGGGATTAGTAGCCAGTTTTAACGAATTCGGGCCGCATAACTTTGTGGCGGATATGTTTTGCGGCTTGTGAATAAAAAACACGGAGAATGTAGAGTATCTATAACACCAAGCGGACCGTATTGAGAATTAAGTTAAAGAATTGTATTTATTTGACATAATGTATTAGGTTCTCTGAATAGTTTTCGCTTTACGATAAATATTATCGATTATATCTTATATCTCTATTTCGTCGGATTGAATGTAACTTAAGAGTTTATTAGCGTGTTTGTACGTAGGTACTAAGTTAAAAAAATTGCCAAATTGATTGTCAGCTAATTTTAATGTACCAGCATGGAATCAGCATGAAAATCGGCCTAAATATAGCACTTAGGGAGCTATGTGCTATGTGGGCTTATGATAGAACAAGTAAAATTTTAACAAAATAAAAACCGACTTCAAAGTTAGACTCGATTTATCTGGGATGCCATTATCAGATCTTAGTGTCCTTATCATGGTACCACCGGTGGGATATCTCCTTTCCAGTAAAAAAAGAATCATCAAAATCGGTTCATAAGCGACGAAGTTATCCCCGAACACACATAAAAAAAATATATATATACGGTCGAATTGAGAAACCTCCTTCTTTTTTTGAAGTCGGTTAAAAATAATCACAAATTTTAACAAAAAAAAAACGATAATCTGGACCAAATTTAAATGGGACCACACGGGAAGCACCAGCTTTCAAATAAAAAAATAATCATCAAAATCAGTTCACCGAGTCGAAAGTTATGAGGTAACAAACTTAAAAAAAACAGTCGAATTTAGAACCTCCCCCTTTTTTTGAAGTCGGTTATTGAAATTTCAATCAAGGTATTTACGATTTACGAGATCTATAGGCATGAAATGCTGTCTATGAAGTAAGGCTTCAATTTTTCATTTCTGCAACGCTGAGGAAATTGTTTTCCAATGCTGATCATTTTGTTACTTTTTATTAAATTTTTAATCACAGTAGTGCTCCTGATCCATTGTAGTAATGGATTGATATCAATCTGGCTTGGATCACTAGGAACATAACATGCATGTATGTATTGTATGTACCAATTCATTGTATTGATGCAAACACTGACTTTGTACTTAATAAAATCAATCGTATATTCAATCCAGAAGATTACTGATCTTCTGGATTGAATATACGATTGATTTGGCCTGGTACTTAGAACTTCCTTGTACGTAATGTACAAAAGTGAGTAGAAGAATCGCTTGGTTTTTTTACTTCTACGGATTAAGGTACTATAACTACTGGGCGATACCATCCCAAGGTAATAGAGCCACGCTGATTTCAGCACGAACGGGCCGGCTGGACCGAGGCAGTACTACCATCGCACAGAAGATCAACGTAAAATGACAGCGTTCGTGCTGTCGTGTTTCGTTGGTGAGTGCGAGACCGCAGGCCCAACGATGCATAAGTATTACTAGGTCGCCATGGTGTGGATAACCATGCTGCATTGTTGCACTGTGCGTTCGCAATGAGTATGGTGACCACCACTCTTGGATTCTGCTTAGGCTTAACTTAAAATCCGTTAGGTCGTAACTTAAACGGTAGAAAAAACGTAGCAATTACATTTCAAGATATTTTCTTACTTAAGTTCCTCATTTTTACGCAAACGTACTTAATAATGGTTTTTATTTTGAACCAACGTAAAAACAAGAATAAGTTACGTTAAAAGCGTGATTAAATAAAGAGTTTTACCACAAAGTACTAAAAAAATAATGTTTCTTGGGGAAACAATTGTACCTGTTAAGTGGCTCTAGGTTTAATACCACTCTAAATGATAATTTATTTATAAGACCTGAATAGGGACCAAAGAGAAACGGTAAGTTTATTTTTGTACTAAGTTGTACTAGAGAATATATATCTTTAAAACAAACCCAGGGCTCAGTTTGTAGACAGTGGATAGCGAGGCCTGTACAACGTGTATCAAGAGTGGTATGTGTAAATCATATTTTTCCGACCCCATCCACTTCTTCAGTGGATTTTTAATTCTCCTTTATGACAGAAAGATACTGTGCTGATATTGTTACTTTATTGCTGCCTTACGAAAAAAAGACATGAGTGTAGATAAGGTTCATAGGTTAAGAGATTAGGTTTACAGATTCAGCCAACCAATTCTGTTGTAGTAGTAAATCATCATCATCACTACATAGTATAAAACAAATTCGCTTTCTCTGTCCCTATGTCCCTGTATACCTATGTGTGCTTAAATCTTTAAAACTACGCAATGTATTTTGATGCGGGTTTCTTTAATAGATAGAGTGATTCAAGAGGAAGGTTTTTATGTATAATAAATGCATAATATAGTATGGAAACACTGTTAATTTTCGAGGTTTCTAATGTGATGTAGCAAATAAACACATTTTTTTGCGCTTACATTGCAAACGCTGGTTGCACCCTACGAGATAGATCAAAATAATGTACTACAGTATTGTACACCTTAAAAAGTACTACAAAAACGTCCGCGACGGTATATGTCTATCCAGAGGCGGATATTAAGTATCAAGAGCGCCCTAGGCAACCATCCCATCGGCGCCACCTCACACCTGCCCCCCCCCCCCATGTTTCTAGCATACATATAATTTAACTATCTTGGCAGTTGACATATATTTACTATAATTTTGTTTTACATGTGCAACCCTCTTGAGCTGTTATTACAGTAGGTATATCGGAGTCGAGCCGACTATAACCAAATAGTGCTTAAACTTTGCCGGATATAGAAGATGGCAGCTTTATTAAGACGTCCGGGCCATTCTTTTTTAGATGAACCCATCTATCGTACCGCCACCAGTATAGTTGGCACCCAGGCCATCCTTTCTTGATGAACACCTACGTCAGCCGGTATGAGAGAGTTCTGTGTTTCCTCCCGATCAACTCTTCCATAACGGATTTTACCGCCGTCTGCTTGGCGCAGGATTCCGAGCCGATACTAGCTTCAGGTGGCTCCCTTCGAGGTCCATGTTAGAACAAGGTCACAGATTTCTGCAAAGCCACCCCACGACCTTGACTTGATACTAGATCAGACCTAGAACATTTGCAATCATGGCCGTGGCTCTCAGAGCTGTCTCACAGTGCACCTTTCCCCACGCCGTCATGAACATGCCTTTCGCATAGCTCAAGACGGCGACACCATCCCAGAAATGGTATACGAGTATAAGAGATATACTCAGTCATAGCCGATATTCCAAAGGAACGGCCCTAAAGGCCTATAACGGATCCTATAAATGGATTAATATAAACATTTTATAATACCTGATAAGACCGCCGTCATAACATTTTACTGTCGGTGGCTACTTTGCACGGCAAACAGTTCAATTAGATGCCAGTTTTGCCGCCGAGCTTGTTGACGTTTGACGACATACCCAACGCACGGTCAAGCAACCGGGATAATGTGTAGGAGTCCTAACACTGACCCTTGCGGAACTACTAGTATAGATGACAGCTCCAGCTGAACTTCTCCTAGCGCCTTCTTTTTAAAAGCATAGGCACGACCCGTGGTGAAAAATTCGTATTGAGGTGACGTCCGGCACACGAACGTCACTTTCTTGCGGTAGACCTTTGTGGCGAGTGAACAGTGAAACCCGTCCTGTAACCACGCTCAGGGTGGCATGAAACGATGGAAAGCACACAAATCGTTACAGGCGCAAGTCCTCCTGCAATTTGTCCTATACTACCGCTCTGTCCACAGCTTATTGTTTGCCGTAGGCGTCGCCGCCCACTCCAGTGCCCCATATGCAATGGACAAATCTGGTCTTCCTAAAACTTATAGAATAATCTCAACTACATCTGCAGTTGTATCTACTACATTTTTGTATGAAAACAGCACTAGTCGAACTAGAAGTAGTGTTAATTTTTCTTTAATATGTGAGGCATATATTTTTGCTATGTTAAAAAATTTGGCGCGCGCGCCCCTTAGTGACCTGGTGCCCCTAGGCACGTGCCTACTTTGACTTAGGGTTAATCCGCCTCTGTGTCTTTCTCTTAGGGATAATCCACAACAACCATTTTTTATTCCTTTCTGTTTACGAAAAATTATGGCTTATTTACGAAGTGATTTTAAGCAATACAGAATGAATCCTTATACAATTAAGGGCCGGTTTTTCAATAGTCAGATAAACAGTCAGACAACATTTATTCTACAGTTAACGTAAATTTGGGTTTTTCAATGGTCAGACATCTGTTATTCAAAGAATAAAGGTTAAATCTGAGGTATATCATTATCTGTTGTTTCAAACCTCAGTTAGTGATAGTATCTGTAGAATAGTGATTTTGGTGTTTGGGTATTTCTATAAATTCTCTTAGTAATGGTTGTGATAAAATTACATATACTGCCACAATTAAGTAATTAATTTTGCTTAAGTGAATATGGATGTTTTGACTCGGTCGACGCGACGATATCGAAGAAAACCATCTGAAACTAAACTTTTTTGTTCTGAGGAAAAAAGGGTTATTAGAGAAATATAGGTTATAGATACTATAGGGAAGATGAAGAGTTTTTATTTCACACACTGCTGTTTATTTCGAAACAAAACAGAGCTTGTACTATAGGTACAGAGAACTGACATTAATACAAATATACTTTTTATTTTTAAACACATATTAAATAAACGTAGAAATACTCGTTAAATAAATTACTATGCACCACCCGCAAACCACGCGGCATTTCATTTTTATAAAATTTTGATTTTAATCATTGCTATGGACTTTACTACAGGAATATCCTAGACTACTTTTTTACTAAATTATTATTTACTACATCTATTATGGACAAATAATAATTATAATTGAATGCTTTCATTTCATTTAATTAAATATCCCAAACCGGCAATCAAAAAGACAAAAAGAAATAAATAAAGAACAGTCAACTTGAATGTTGTCTAAAAGTTTCTGGTCCTTATCTAACGTGTGACTACCTGTATAGCTGCATCTCGCTTGCGCATGATTACAGTGAACATACAATAGCTGTGAAGGACCATCAAGTAACTGTCTAACTGTTTACTTCCGATTGAAAAACACGAAAAGTTTATTCGCTTGATATAGAGCTAGTTAAATATATTCCCTTGTTAGTTATTTGACAGTTTAACTGCGGATTGAAAAACCGGCCCTAAGTAAATTAAATACATTATGCATTTAATATAGATCAAAACCGTTTGGCCGTTGGCCGTTTACGGTATCTAATTCAAATGAATATATTCGAAGATATTACAGATTTAAAATGCACAAATCGTGTCGTCGGCGGGGGCATCTGAAATCCACCCGTGCGAAGCCGGGGCGGGTCGCTAGTTTTGTATAAACAAAACGTGTCTTACTTTTTTTTTTTTTTTTTTATATGTTAGGCCTGCCAAAATGACTCTACTCTGCCTGATGGAAAGCATAAGCAGAATCCACGAGTGGTGGCCACCATACTCATTGCGAATACAACAATGCAGTATGGCGACCCACACTATGGCGGTCTAGTGATGCTTGTGCATCTTTTAGTCTAGTCAACAAGTATGGAACTTGTTGACTAGACTAATTTTTTTTTGTATATATATATTTATATTTTTTTGGACATCTAAAACACAACGCCATCTAGTCCCAAGCTAAGCAGAGCTTGTGTTATGGGTACTAGACAACTGATACAAATACATATATACTTTTTTTTTGTAAATACATACATATTATACATAGAAAACACCCAAACTCCGAAACAAATATTTGTAGATCATACAAACATTTGGTCCGACCCGGGAATCGAACCCGAGACCTCATGATCAGCAGTCGCACACGTCAACCGCGAGACCAACGAGGCAGTCCAATTGGGCCTCCGGTCTCGCACTCACCAACGAAACACGACAGCACAAACGCTGTCATTTTACGTTGATTTTCTGTGCGAGGGTAGTACCGCCCCGGTCGAGCCGGCCCGTTCGTGCTGAAATCAGCGTGGCTCTACTACCTACAAATGATATAATGATATAATTTATTGATATAATGATATTATGATATAATGACCAAGTCTATATACAATTTGCACTCTTTGCCTCTGTATGAAAACCGAGAGTAGCTAATTGACTACATTTTATTCCAAAAATAAAGTCTTGAATAAAATGCCAATAACGCTGAAGTAATTATTTAATAACCAGTAATTGAATAACTGCATGAAGAACTCTTATACTTTCTTATTTTTTTCTGCGACATGGACACCTATAATGAGCAAACAGAAGATACCCACGGATTGCGATGAGCATTGTCCGTACGCAGTAAACGTAAACTTAACCCTTAGAATGCTAATTGTGCTTAGTTGGATCACATTACACAAACGCCTTTGTTGAATAAACCTGAGTTGTGAACGGGATCTGCTACTTTGTATGCCTGTAGTGCTAAAGAGTTATTTGTATAGTTACGACAAAGATCATAGTTTTATAATTTTAAAAAAATCACTAAACACTTGAGGGAATATCCATATAAAATTTATCACTTGGTATCCATAATTTAATTACACCACATTTTACTACCTTAGTTGTTTGTTTGTGTATGTATCTGTGTAGGTTTTGGATATGCAAAAATCCAGACGCAATAAGGTAACAAAGTGAAGACAGGTTACACTCGGCCTGCTCGAACCTCACAAGTGCCCTCCAGCGAGCACGAGATGTTCAGTCAAGAGCCGTGTGAAGCCTTGTGTTTTAATACGCCTACTGTCTTAGTGGTTATCACAATAATTTATGTGTGCACAAGGAATATTTTTACAAATAGGAAAACCTATGAATTTCGACCATTTAATGTAAAGGTCCTTGAAGGAAAGACAACCTTATCCAGAAAGGAAATAAAGCGAGCTTGTAATATAATATAATGTAATATAATAATTATTATGTGTAA
Organism: Diaphora mendica; assembly: GCA_949125395.1. Classification (NCBI taxonomy): domain Eukaryota; kingdom Metazoa; phylum Arthropoda; class Insecta; order Lepidoptera; family Erebidae; genus Diaphora; species Diaphora mendica. The sequence goes on along the minus strand of OX421324.1, from coordinate 15,318,597 downwards.
AGAATAAAGTGACTTAAGAGAGATATAATTATCTGTTAGACATTGAATTTATAGGTTATAGAAACAACAAATAAAAAATGATGTTGCTTATTTGAGTCTCACTACAATTATAAGACTTATTAAGTGTGTTAAAATTTAAATCTTAACTATAGATATATACTGCATCTCTACCTACTAAATCTGTAGGTAGTTCAACGCCAAGCAAACGGCACTCTCATTGAATCAAGTTTACTGCTTACATAATATGCATTGCACTCGTTCCGGATGAACTTCATTTCATTTAAATCCCTGTAATCCAATTGATCAGCTGCCGATATGCAAGAGCCCTTACTGATATTCTCTCCAATTGCCTGATGAAACGCGTATCGTTAATTCCTTTGTATTCAATCCAGTTATTGTACATATTCGTTATAAGAGAAAATAACTTTATTTTTAACCGACTACAGTGAAGCTAAAAAGAAGGGTAGTCTATGTATCTTTAAATGGTCTACCGTAGCACCTAAACTACTGAGCCGACTTTAATGTATAAGATGTCAATGGTTTTTCAAACGTTTTATTGTTAACCGTACGATATATGTATGTATTTAATGTGTGATTAAGAAACCGGAATGGAGTAACAAAGTGAACTATAACCAAAGCTATTGCTTCTGTCAAATGTCCAATTGGACTAATATAATTAATAAGTGCCGGTTTAAACCAGCAGGTGATCACGTCATTTAAATAATTTACATGATTTTAAATTCGGGTTTTATTTTTAATCAAATTCTCATGCTTTTATGGTTTCTTTACAAATTTAAGGTGAACTTAACAGGATGTGCTGTTCAAATTAGAAGACTCATAATGAAGGAAGTGAAGAGTTTTACAATATATTACTACTTTAAGATTAGCTTTTAAATATGTAAAATAATATGATAATATGCATTTTTAAAAGGAATGTCAACCGCTCAATTGACACGGTTTTTTTTACTTTACTGATTTGGTAATTACACAAGTATTTTAATTCTACGTTGTAATATTCCGTCTTTTCCAGATACTTCGAATACTGTTCTTATTTAGCTACCATAACATTACATAATGACTGTTTGCATTTTTTTTATTTCCTCTTAATGTGTACCCTTTGCGGTAGGGTTTGAAAACCGGACAACAGGTTAGATTATACTACTGTAACGACTACAGAAGCTAATGGTATGTTTTGCGGTCACGTGAGGCACCTGCCCCATGTTTATTAAATATTTTTTATTTTTATTTGCATTGTCTACTAAACGATAGTGGATGTTTGTTATGGTCAAAGCCGTAAGTATTGCACTGGATCACGACTCCTCTACAGGGTTAATAATTGGCATTAAAAACTTATGCAATAAAATTGTTTTACCTTCGGAATATATTAGATGATTTTTGTAATTTTTTACCGACTTCCAAAAGGAGGAGGTTCTCAATTTCAACTGTTTTTTTTATGTATGTACACTGATTACTCCGTCAATTGTGGACCGATTTTGAAAATTCTTTATGTATTCGAAACGGTATGCTCCCCATGTGGTCCCATTGCCACCATATCATGATCTGAAGATGGGATCCCATTATTATTACATTTGGCTTGGCACCGATTTCAAACCTATGAATAGGTAGCACATACAAATAAGTTATTTTATACATTTTAGTTTTTGAAGTCGGTTTTTTAAATATATGATGTATTATGTTTTATCTTTTTAAGCGATTAATAAAAAGGACTGTATTTGTTTTATGTTTTGTACCTCAGAACTTTGATTTTGATGTTTCTTTTTTTATTTAAAAGCCGGTGCGTCCCGTGTGGTCCGGTCCTATTTCAATTTGGTCCAGTTCTTGAAGTCGGTTTTTTTTTGTTTTTTTTTTTACAGGTAATGTATTCGTTTCTGTACATCAGGTCATATGGATTAAAGTAACGGTCGATAAAATAGTCTTTTTACGCAAATAAAGGGCTTGTTTTTTTATAATCTATATGGGTATATCATAAACTGTCTATGTGACCTCTATTCTTCGGTAAGCTGTGTGTTGACCAGTAACAATGATAAAGATTACAATTAATATTTCTCTTTTATTCTTACACTGTTCATTTACTTAAGAGAGAAGCAGAGATGAAAATTTGCAAAAAAGGTCACAATTGTGAAAAATAAAGGTCTCAATCGGTAGATAATATAGTAGAGTCGAATTGAGCATAAGGAAAATATAATATTACTAGCTGACCTACGCAACCTCGTTTGCGTCCAAACTACCATCCCCCGTTTTAACCCCAAAAGGGGGTTGATTTCTAAAGATACATTATTAGTACACCTCCACACCATCTATAGAGCATACATTTTAATTTTCAAGTCTCTTACTTCAAAAACATAGGACTTTCATACAAACTTTCAACCCACGTTTTACCCCCTTAAGGGTGGAGTTTCGTAAAATCCATTCTTAGCGGATGTCTACACCCTATAAGGAACCTACTTGCCAAATTTCAAGTTTGTATGTGTTATAGTTTCTGAGATTTCGTGATTAATAAGTGAGTGGTATTTCGCTTTTATATTAGGTCTTTACCTATGAAATTGCCGTTTTGTATGCAATAAGTGAAAGTACTTATTTTTTCAAACTTTTTTATTTCTGTTATTCGAAGTAATCACCCATGCAATCGACGCATCTTTGCCAACGCATTGGCAGTTTATTGATGCCCTTCTTGTAAAATTCAGCTGGACGGGAGGCAACAAACTCTTCAAAGGCATTTTGTACTGCCTCTCGGGAATTGAATTTTTTACCCACTAAAAAGTTGTCTAAATTTTGAAAAAAGTAATGGTCGGTAGGTGCAAGGTCTGGTGAGTATGGCGGGTGAGGGAGAGCTTCCAACCCCAGCTCTTGCAGCTTGGAGACTGTCTGTTGCGAACTGTACCAAATGATGTTGTCAGTTCAGACAGTCTCCAAGCTGCAAGAGCTGGGGTTGGAAGCTCTCCAAACTCCAACTGCAAATGCGTTGGCAAATATGCATCGATTGCATGGGTGATTACTTTGAATAACAGAAATAAAAAAGTTTGAAAAAATAAGTACTTTCACTTATTGCTTACAAAACGGCAATTTCATAGGTAAAGACCTATTATATATAGATTAATTAAACGCTAGGTGTTAGAAACGTATTACTGTGAAACGAAAACTAGAATGTTATTGTAGTAATTTTTATCTTAACAACCTTTTTGTTCAAGTAAATTTCCAGGTGTTGCTTTGTGTTGTAATCGTGTTAGCTTGAAAGGTACCACAAACTAAATAAAGTTCAACATAGTCTACAGCGCCAAAGTATTTCAAATGGCTTTATTCCATACAATTGTACAGCAATAAAATAATAATAATTTAGTACTTAGAATATTGAATACTAGTCTAAATTTAGCACAACTTAAACACGTGCTTACCTTACTATAGTGAACATAACATAAAAGGGACCATATCTATAAAAAAAAAATCCTGGCCCTTTAATTATTTTACATAGTTTTCCCAATAGCATCAGTTATAAGTTTAACTGTTATTTATAGTATTGTTCAGAACGAACGAATCTACTATTACTAGCGTCGGTCATGCGTGATCGAGAGCCGTAAAGTAGCGTGCCTCTTTATAAACAGAACTGTACTGAAGTCCACAAATTACTTTATAATAATAGACAAAGGTCGCTACATGCCACAGGCTTTAATGAGAGGGGAAGGAAGATTTGTCCCCACACTAGTAATAATGTTTATGACAGCTGAAACAAATAGTGTGGATTAATTAGGCTAGGGCCTACATACTACTACTTTACTTCTACTGTACTTTACTGTCTCTCAGAGAGAACACGTTGAAAAGTACGCATGTTTTTGTACATTCCACATTTAAAAATTTTGCGAAAAAAAATCAATCTTTTCATTTTAAGCAAGGACTTTAAATGTCCTAAAATTAATTCTGTGCAGGGTGAAAAAATCTAGCAAGATTTATTTGCCTTTTGAAGATCAAGCCAGATAAAATGCTTGTATGGTTATAAGACACTTGAAAATTTGCAAGCATGGGTCTTGAAAGGAAAAAGAATCCTTTGAATTTAAAGGCATATATTATGCTTGTTTGCCACTGACAGAGTATTAATATAAGTACGTACGTAAGTTAGAGATAAATCCGATGATTGGATATTATAAACAGCTAGTAGAAACTAAATTAAAAGAGAATATTCCATGTACTTTTGGTATCTTAAGCTAAAATTATTGCACGAATGCACAATTCGAAACCAATTGAATTGTGAAATAATGATAAATCAAAGTCGCTCTAACAATTAACATCATGATCGATATTACTTCTCAGTATGTTCTTATGCGAATAAAATCGACCAACATAAACGTAGTTCCTAGTAAGAGCAAGCTATTAGTAGAATTAAGTGCACATAATCTAAACTAAGCACTCAGTAAGTAGAGACAGTTTAATTGAGAAAGCAGTACGAGTGAGCCTGGCTGGTCAATTTGCACATTTGCCTATGTACTTTGCCGCTGTGCTAATGAAGCGATTATATAAATATTGCAGTTCTTGCGATAATGTTAAATAGTTGACTTAGTTGAGTATTAGTGTACCTAGTCTATGATAAAATGTTTTTTCTTGTATGTTTGAGTGTAAAAGAGTTAAGTATTTATAAATACGCACTTGTATCGCTGCTGGTAATCATAATTTCCTGCTAATCAATCTTCTTACAAACTACAGCAGTTTAAATTCACACTACAGGCTAGTACTTACCTATTGCCTATATATTAATCTACATACACGTATTGTACGTAAATTTTGTCGTAAATACTTCTGCTACAACAAATCTAAATTCCACAAATTCGGTTAAACCGCGGACTCTGGTGATTCGGAAGGGCTCTTGCTGCACTGTTTTATTAGATATGTAATCTTTATGTATCTGTACCGAGCCGATTTAGGTAGTAGAAAAATATGTAAAATTGGAAATCCTAAGCGAATCGTGCTGCAATGAAAATGAAACCAATTTTACATCGATAAGAACCCTTTTCTGTAACATGGATGGAACATCACAGATATGGAAATAGAGTAAATGTTTGTTCTACTAAATCACAGTACTAATATTCTTTATTAGTCTTTAAAAAACTGAATCCAAGATGAAAATATATAGATATAATGAAAGTAAATCTACGAAAGGGAAACACTTTTACAAAAATTATTATTCCAATGTGTGGTATACATCATAAAAACTTTTTATAAAAAAAAAACCGACTTCCAAAAACCATCCAACGAAAACTCTCTGGCAAAAACACTAAAAAGCGTAAAATAAACTGGCTCTTCATAAATTGCTATGTGCCAATTCTTGTCTATACCTAATTCTTTATTCATTTAAATAATAGTATTATTATGTGTGCTAGGTACCTAAAATCTGTTTGAAGTCGGCGCCAAGTCAAATGTAATAGTAGTTACGACACTCGCTATATTTCAAGACGACCATCAACGACGTCGCGTCAGCCCGCGCGTGTCTCCCCGCTTGGGTTGTTTTGTGCTGAACGAGGAGCAGTATCCAGCAGCGGCGAGTGCGGTACCCCCTATTACATTTTGGCTTGGCGCCGACTTCAAAAAGATTTTAGGTACCTAGCACACATAATAATACTACTATTTAAATGAATAAAGAATTAGGTATAGACAAGAAATGGCACATAGCAATTTATGAAGAGCCAGTTTATTTTACGCTTTTTAGTGTTTTTTCCAGAGAGTTTTGGTTGGATGGTTTTTGGAAGTCGGTTTTTTTTTATAAAAAGTTTTTATTTTTCTATTTTTAGTGCAAACAATCGTAGGTTATCAGTAAGTTGAACTATTTCATTTAATTTCTGCTGATGCGAATAACTTTACTGGTTTGAACACGTATTAAAACTGAGTATGCTCAGTCTCTAAAATTATGTTGAGATGCAAGATTTCTGTTACCGAGACCGTGGTCTACGGGGCAATAGGAATCGTGTCCAAGATTAAATGTCGTGATGAAATAGAAGCAGGCGAGTTATTTAAAGCAAAATACATTAAGGGGTTAGTCATCATAGCGCCTGTGTCATCAGCTCACCTAAATAACTTAAAAGTATACAACTAAAGGTCTATAGATACGTATGAAATTGAAAGAATTATCCTCCAACTCCTAACCGTTGAGGAGTTGTCCCTTCTATCATCAGCTTACCTAAATAACTTGAAAGAATACGACTAAAGGTAACATACATACAAACGACATTTAAAGATTTATCCTCCAACTTCTAAACGTTAAGGAGTTGTACCTTTCATCATCAGCTCATCATCATTAAATGATGACTACCAGACGCAAATACCGGAGTAGCTTCAGAAAATATACAAAAAACATAGTACGTGCCTGAAAAAAATGAGGGTTCCCCTCGATTTCTCTGGGATGCCATCAACAGATCCTAGTTTCCTTGTCATGGTACCACCGTCGGAACATCTCCTTTCCAACAAAAGAAGAATCATCAAAATCGGTTCATAAACGACGAAGTTATCCGCGAACACACATAAAAAAAAAGGTCGAATTGAGAAACCTCCTCCTTTTTTGAAGTCGGTTAAAAAGTATTAGTACCTATATTTTGTCCAAGCATCTCAATTCTCTCTCGAATTGTTATATATAAATAATGACAGTTATAACAGGCCACTCGATACACTTTGGAATGAGTCGTGTTTACTCGTGACTAGACGATTTAGTTTCTATAGGAAAGTTATTACCGGCATATTTATTTGAATACGTGGGTGCTTGCACAACAGTCGCCATTATACGCTCGTAGGGTCGTTGATACTTATTGTCGACTATGGAATTTATTTGAATAACTTTTTTTGTTGTTGTTGTTTTACATAAAAATAATGTGAGGTAACTTTTAAGTAAGATAATAACATTAAAAATACAAAAAAAAACCATAGAGCTTCAACTCGCATAAACTATTTTTATACAGATGCTAAAATATGCTCAGACGTGCAAAGTGCATTAAGGTGTTGAACGCTACGTTGATACGCTGTACAATTTGCATTTTCAGACGTCGTATGTTACAAAATACAAGTTCAACGTTTATCCCATTGTCTCGCAATGTTACAAACTTTGAAGTATTGATTTGCTCTCAAAGTCCTAAGTTCAACACTAAGCAATTGCTTCTGTAGGAAGACTAACAGTTAAAATAATTTCTAGCGACAATTTCTAGTCGCATGTTTAGAACTGTTTTATTAATCAGATTTAAACATAAAAAATGTTATTATTCTGCTATAATTTAAACTATGAGAATACATAATTTTGTACACATTTGAATAATATTTTGGATTCTTAAACGTCACTAGAAACAGTCCATTAGATCTTTGTTCAAAGTTTGCTTTGGTCATGTTTTAACAAAATCTTATCCGCTTTCTCCCAACGGACATAAAATATTGAAGTATGAATTATTACCTAGAGATAAGTGTCAAAACTGTCAAATATGTAAATAAAAAAATGAAAGTTTAAATCGTGCTAATTATTGAAACGAGAGAATAACTATTATCTATCATTACCTGTCATTGTTCAAAGCGCAACTTCATTGAGCAAGCATTAATTATGTCAAAGCAATTACCGTTAGGTTGGGTATACAATACGTCGTTGTACCCTACTATATATCTACTTATGCATATGCATTTGTAGTTCAATAGTCATGATTCAGAGAGCAATAAACTCTAGATTATGAGTCATCTAGGTTATATAGAATTTGATTGATGTATGTGTTTGGTTGGCTGCAATTTGGCGTTTGCAGAAAAAGATGCTGTTTGGTTTTCGTGTTATATCGAATCGAATATATTTATAATGAATACAAATAAGTAAAAAAACGTGGTTGCGTTAACGATGACGACACGTAATATATTTCAACACATAAAAATACATGTTAACAATTAATTAAATGTAAATACAAAGGTACATGCAATTGTGATTAGTAAGTTTCTATTATTTTAGACCATTTATATACGAGTAACAGAGTACGTAGTATTGTATTATATACCTCGTCCGTACCTTAATGTAGTTTTTAATTTACTGTTAAGTAACTTAGATTAACACGAACTATAGATAAAAAATATTTTAAATTACCACTCTCCATTTTAATTGATTAACAAAGAAATAACGAGTAGGCACATAATGTTGCAATATTAAGTTTTTTTTAAATTTTACTGTGTTTCAGTGCAATTTTAAAGAAAACCAGGCAAGTGCGTGTCAGGTCACACATTGAATAGGGTTCCGTAGTAACCCATAGTGGCACGTGGATTGGTATTTGTTACTTCGGATAATGTTCACTTATTATCTCGTTATTTTGTATGATGTATTCCATGTAAGTGCATTATACTGCTGAACTAACAAAGTTATTTAGGCTCAAGTTCATCACTGAATTACCATCATGATTTTTTCCAGATTGCCGTTTAGCTTATAGTAGGGAAGGGGGCGGGATTGGCGGTGTCAGCAAGAGAGATATAATTTTAGCACTTTGTTGACGTGGTAAATACACATCCTCGTTGGTCTTGCGGTTGACGTATGCGACTGCCGATCAAGACGTCTCGGGTTCGAATCACGGGTCGAGCCTAAAGTGTTAATGAGTTTTTCTGATTATAGAAATATCTACTTAATAACAGCTCGGAGTTTGGAAGTTGGGGTCTGAGCCCCCGTGCCTCGGAGAGCACGTAAAGCTGTCGGTCCTGCGCCTGATCTCTCCCCGATCGTGTCGGTTAACCGTCCCATCGGATTATGAGAGAGAGGGAACAGAGAGTGCACCTGTGTTTGTGCACACACTTGTGCACTATAATATCTCCTGCGTCGTTGGCTGGTCTCCGTTGAGACTGGCCGCCGTGGCCGTTATCGGCTAGGAGAACATTATTATTAAATACACATCCATGCAAAGTTTCATCTTTCTAGGACTAACCTTTGGAAAGTAAACCGAGGACTGACGGACGGAAAGACATGACGAAACTATAAGAGTTCCGAGCCGTGAACTACGAAACGCTAAAAAATGAAATGATGCATTACGAAAGAAAACAAATTTTAAAAATGTATCGATATTTATCACGTCCAAGTTCTAAGTTAAACCCCTTTGACGTCTAGATCTTAGGTGCAGAGCAGAGTTTAAGTTTAGAACTCGAACAAAAAAGTATCGGTTTTTTGTTTACTATTTTTCTATAGTATCTATGTCTGTCTTTGTGCATAAAATGTTAGGCTCAACCTTTCGCAAGACAAACAATTATTTTAAAAAGTCTAGACAGACATATTGCAAACACAGCAAATAGTATTGGTTCATAAATAACTATGATTATCTACATGAGTTAAGTCTACTTATAAGCGAACTGTTACGCAGATCCTTCAATCTAAGTGATTAGGCAACTGTGCGTGTGGCCGAGTCGGTACGGTAATTTCTACCTACATGCAGACCCCTACGTGCCTCGGAAAGCAAGTTAAGTCGTCAGTTCCGGTTCTGTGGTCTACGACCGTCTTTATATGTCAATAAGAAGCAGGAGTAGGCAGTTTTTATAAGTATTTTATGATCTTATGTTGTTTTGATGATTTTCGATTAAGATTGGATTTTAGTAACGTCTAAAAGTTGATACTATGGAGAGGACTGAAGAGACTAGGACTGGTTTCTCTATATCTGTGTGGTATGTTTTACGATGATAAATTTACTTCAGTATTTGATAGATTTCTCTACTTTGAAGGTTTTAAAATTATTAAGTTTGTAGACAATCTAGTATATAAAATTTTCGTGTCGCGGAGTTTTTTAACAATCTCCTCCGAAACGGCTGGATCAATTTCCATGAAATTTTGTGTGCATATCGGGTAGGTCGGAGAATCCGCCAACGTCTATTTTCATACCCCTATACGATAAGGGTGACCCACCCCTATTTTTTTTAATTTATTGGTTGTTTGCCGGCTTAATTAGTAATTCATAACTATAATTCTTGCATGTTTTTGGTTTCCACAACAAAATTACAAGAAACTACTAGGAATTGAAATATGCACTTTTAATCTTAATGTATAATAGAATGCAATGGACTTGTTAACCTGGCAGATAAATAAAGTTGACATAAATTTAACAAATATTTTTATAGAAGTGACTTTCTTTAGATATTTTCTTAAGGATTTGCGGACACAAAAAAATGCTATCGTGATGTATTGTAAAAAGAATTCAATTTGAAATTATTACATTCGTGGATGTTTTGCTAAATCTTTTATATATCGTTTCATCAGATTATTCTTGCGGAATAATTGATTGGAAGATAAAGATTTGTCAAGAGGGCTTATAAAGCATCCAATGAATAAATTCAACAGTCACTGAAACTTTATAAATCAATCAATTTCAATAAGTATAGGAGAAATTGTTAAAGCCATTCAGTTCATTTTGAACTACTTTGAATTGTAAGTTTTGCTAAAATGTATGGATAAATTATTTGTGGATTTTAATCTATCATACATACTTTTTAAGATTAATTATTTACATTTGTATTAACTTTATGACCGCCGTATAAATAAGTAACGTGATAATTCTTTATTTCTAGACCCACGCAACCTCGTTTGCGTCTCCTATTGCCCGTAGCGTGGTAATTTTCCCCTGTTTTTGAGACATTTTTCATTGGTGCTCCGCTCCTATTGGTCGTAGCGTGATGATATATAGCCTATAGCCTTCCTCAATAAATGTACTATCCAACACTGAAAGAATTTTTCAAATCGGACCAGCGGTTCCTGAGATTAGCGCGTTCAAACAAACAAACAAATTCTTCAGCTTTATATAATAAGTATAGATATGATATGGCTTTGTTTAAGATATTTACTGTGATTTCATCGTCTTAAGTTTCAATAATTTTCACAACAGTTGTAATAATTGTTGAATATGTTTCAAAACACCCTATACCTTTAGTTATAGTTAGTTAGTTTAAAATTATAAATTTAAGTAAATTATTTAGTTATTTATTATTGGTGTAAATATATCTAAACATGAAATCTCTCAATGACTGCACTGAATAAACACTATAAATATAACTTAAAATGTAAAGAACATTTTGTTTGACTGTGATCACGAAATCAACAAATGTACAAATAACAAATATCAGATGTGGAATGGAATGAAATACTTCATTCATATGGATACAAGAGAAAGGCTTCCGGCGTTTTGAAACTGGTTTCTTATATTGTCTCTGTCTAGCATTCCTGGCGCAAAAGACAGGGCAGGGCGCGGGCGCATTGCATATTAACAATGCGTTCAATAAGGTACAAGGTCGCCTCGGTGTGGGAGAACCAAGGCCACAGAGCTTTGCTTTAAACTACAAGCCATATCGTAAATCATATAAGATGGTACCGTAAATTGAACTCTGAAACTAAGGAAGAATATCGATTTTAAACTGAAGTGAATTTATTGTCTACACTAAAGTTTACTGCTTTAAAGTTTTCTGCATTTTGTTATTATTTTATTTTGTTTGTTAGTTGGTACCAAGTGGTAAATAATTTACAGCGATATAAATGCTAGGGCTGTTTCTATTAATTTTGTCCCATCAAATATGAATTGTATCCCCATATAAAATTGGCACCTCAATGCGAAAGTAGGTACAAGCCACATACTGACTAGCCTTATCAACATAATTTAAGTTTTTGACTGTTGCAGGAGGTCCCTGATTTTCATTTATTACGATGCAGTCGTCAATCAATTAAGCAGCCTATTACCATCCTCTGTTAGATATAGAAATCTTTCAGAGTGCGCTATAGATTAGATCCTCCAAATCTCTCACTTCTTTTCAGTGCCAAAAACCTTAAGAATATATTTTCGGACATCTAACACAAAACACCATCTAGTTCCAAACTAAGCAGAGCTTGAATTATGGGTACTAGACAACTGATATAAATACATAGGTAGGCATTTACTTTTTTTTTGTCAATAAATACATGTTATACATAGAAAACACTCAAACTCCGAAACAAATATTTGCAGATCATACAAAGAATCGAACCCGAGACCTCAAGCTCAGCAGTCGCATACGCTACCACTGCCCCACCGAGGCAGGTATATATATATGTATATATAGAGGTTTCTAGCTGTACATGCTTTAATGATACTGACAAAAAGCACAAGCGCATTGTTGCAAAATTCTGGACAATTATTTCAAGATATTTCAATCACTCTTGACATATTTTAATAAGTGGCTTGTCTGGCGGATTAAATATCAAATGGCATTCATAGTACATAGACCTTTGGCTATTCCGTTCGATTATATTGTATGACGTCACAGTTGTGTATTGTACTAGTATTTACTTATTCCATTAGTGTTTGAATAGCAATTATAGACGGAATCTCTGCACATACGTAGATGTAAAGTGAAGATTTTGGGTAATGAATTCATACACGTAATAGTTTGCCATGAAAGTATTCGGCAAAGTATATACGAGTAATATATACTATAATTCTAATAAGAAATGTATGTTGCACTAGTCTTAAAGGAATAATAATTATAAGACAGTTTTAAGTAAATCAAGTCAGTTATGTGCAAAACGCTACGGAATTAAACATTTATATTAGGTATTTTGGTATCGGCAAGAAATACATTACATTATAAATAACAAGCTTGTAACAACACTCCGTAAGTTGCAAATGTGTATATAAATATACTGAACATTTTTAGGAACAAGATTTATGTATATCCTGAGCCGTACAAAAGTTGTCTAACATTGTGTTCGAACCATTTGTGTTACATACTACAATGAGGTAAATATATATTTAATTAATTATTTTCAACAGTTTACTTGTAACATATTTTATTAGTGAAAACTATATCTAAATGTAAATATTATTAAGAGATTAAGTTTTAATATTATTTCCATATTTTGTTGTGGATAACATTTTTAACTCGCTTTAGTATTACTCGTGTTATTTACATAGACTACGTCTTGCCTGTGTGATGACATAAACCCTAAACAATTTTGTTAACTATAGAAATAATGATACCGCTATGAGCTTAGCTAGATAATCTCACCACCCATCAGTTCTCACTACATCCCAATACGATTTTCGCGGTAGCAGAACAATAGTCCATATATTTATAAGTTCCCTGCAAACAAAAGCAAGAACCAGCTTTTTACCCTGATAAGGAAAAGATTGTTTGAAAGGAGTGACTGCGCGTCAACGATTGCCCTCTGTATCCGTCGGCGTTGGTAGGTTTCCTTATACGGCTTGCCTAGCCTAGCTCACACGCCCATTGCATTGAATGGGTTTACGATGATACCACGCACCTAGTTTTAAGAATTTTCTTTCACTTTTAATATTACCTTTTGTTGATATTAACTTTGGTATGAATCGATTTTGAAGGGACAAATGAATGCGTTATAAATTTTTCAACACCAAAGAAATGAATGAAATATATGCTTGACTCGTGAGTTTTATGAAGACAGATGCTTAAGTATTCAAAATGATGAACTGGTCGGTATTTCGCTAGACTATGGTTGATTTTCATGATCTTAAAGCGGTTTTGTCAGCAAAAAACTGTTCCTGCTGTCATGATTTATGTACTTCGCATCAGAAATGTTTGAAACTAAATTAAAAGCATGAAAATTAACCTTAAGTAAATACATATATATTCAAAAATAGAATATGGGTTAGATTCAGCCGAACTTTGCCAATCAGCGTCTCGTAACAAGCCGGGAATCGTTAAGCGCAGCTTTGTTTGCACAAGTTCATGGGCGAGGTTAGTTTGCTACTGAATTCGTATGCTAGTATAGTTCTTTAATTTCATTTTATTACTTAATTTAGTGGTCAATAAAAGCTATAAAACTACAAATGTCTTATTTAAATCGAATTAAGATATTTTTATGTTTATCTACTTCTTCAAGTTGAAGTGGTTATAGGTTATTATTTAACAGCTATTTAGAAAAACATCAAATAATAGGTTTTTACCTATGAAATTGCCGTTTTGTATGCAATAAGTGAAAGTACTTATTTTTTCAAACTTTTTTATTTCTGTTATTCGTAGTAATCACCCATGCAATCGACGCATCTTTGCCAACGCATTGGCAGTTTATTGATGCCCTTCTTGTAAAAATCAGCTGGACGGGAGGCAACAAACTCTTCAAAGGCGTTTTGTACTGCCTCTCGGGAATTGAATTTATTACCCACTAAAAAGTTGTCTAAATTTTGGAAAAAGTAATAGTCGGTAGGTGCAAGGTCTGGTGAGTATGGCGGATGAGGCAGAGCTTCCAACGCCAGCTCTTGCAGCTTGGAGACTGTCTGTTGCGCAGTATGGGGTCGCGCGTTGTCGTGAAGCAGCTGCAAGAGCTGGGGTTGGAAGCTCTCCCTCATCCGCCATACTCACCAGACCTTGCACCTACCGATTATTACTTTTTCCAAAATTTAGACAACTTTCAATAAACTGCCAATGCGTTGGCAAAGATGCGTCGATTGCATGGGTGATTACTTCGAATAACATAAATAAAAAAGTTTGAAAAAAGAAGTACTTTCACTTATTGCATACAAAACGGCAATTTCATAGGTAAAGACCTATTATGTATAAAGTCATTCAATAGTCCAAATATATATCAAGCTCTTTACAATATGCGAAATTCTAACTACGTGACCCATGATAATTTTATAATATTAAAAAAAGTAGTACTATACTAAGAATCATTTTTGTTTATCTTTCGGTACTAGACTAGAATTCACTTATAATATCATAAATAAAAAAAAAAACCGACTTCCAAAAACATCCAACGAAAACTCTCTGTCAAAAAACACTTAAAAGCGTAAAATAAACTGGTTCTTCATAAATTGCCTATACCTAATTCTTTATTCATTTAAATAGTAGTATTATAATGGGTGCTAGGTACCTAAAATCTGTTTGAAGTCGGTGCCAAGTGACTATCGCTTAGACTTTTGTAATTGTTCGTTTGTATTCTTTTTGGCTTAGCACCGACTTCAAACAGATTTTAGGTACCTAGCACCCATTATAATACTACTATTTAAATGAATAAAGAATTAGGTATAGGCAATTTATGAAGAACCAGTTTATTTTACGCTTTTAAGTGTTTTTTGACAGAGAGTTTTCGTTGGATGTTTTTGGAAGTCGGTTTTTTTTTTTTATAAAAAGTTTTTATTTTACAGTTTTTAGTGCAAACAATCGTAGGTAAGTAGTAAGTTGAATTATTTAATCAAATTTCATCATCAAGAATAATACAAATTAAGGTAAGTGTAATATTAAAATCATCCTCTAATCCCTAACTGTTGAAGAGTTTAATCTTCTATCATCAGCTCACCTAAATAGCTTGAAAGTATACGACTGAAGGTCTTTAGATACGTATGAAATTGAAAGAATTATTCTCCAACTCCTAACCGTTGAGGAGTTGTACCTTCCACCTTCCATCATCAGCTTACCTAAATAATTTGTAAGAATACGACTAAAGGTAACTTATATACATATGATATTTAAAGATTTATCCTCCAACTCCTAACCGTTAAGGAGTGGTACCTTACATCATCAGCTCATCATCATAAAATGATGACTACCAGACGCAAATACCGGTGTAACTTCAGAAAATATACGAAAAACATAGTATGTGCCTATAAAAAATGAGGGTTTCCCTCGATTTTCCCTCGATTTCCCTGGGATCCCATCATCAGATCCTGATATGCTGGCAATGGGACCACCACGGAAGCATACCCTGGCGAATACAAAAAAAAAATACAAAATCGGTCCACAACTGACGGAGTAATCAGGTAACATAAATTAAAAAAAAAAAAAAAAAAAAAAAAAAAAAAAAAAACATACAGTGGAACATAGAACCTCCTCCTTTTTGGAAGTCGGTTAAAAATCACGGTTCTTTTCAAATGTGTACAACATAAAAAATGTGAGAAGTTCTTTTGATTCCTGATCATGCCTTAACGATCTATTTTATATTTATATATATAGTCAGTAGTTCAAACGAGGCTTACTCTCCAGGTACCGCAATAGATTGCTTCCCGGCCCGGGGCGCCTGTTCCGCGGTTTCAGCCTTTACTAGACGCCTTTAGGGAACAATGCTGATGCGATGAATCGGAATGTTTCTTATATTCGACGTCAAATAACCTGTGTAGGCAGGAACTTGTCAATATCAAACAGATAACGATCGTTTCATATTGATTTTTAACAGATATTTTATATAGACTGCATACAATGACTGCACGTTTGGCATAGTGGTTTAACGGTCACCATGCCGATTCCTACTTCGCCAAGTGTCGTGGGTTCAAATCCCACGTAGGACAACACTTTGTGTGATCCACAAATTGTTGTTCTAAGTCTGTGTGTTCTTTGTGTCCGTTTCTTGTATGTAGAAATATGGTCCCACCTTCATATTGAAATCACCGGTAAACGTATCTGATAGATTTCAAATATAAAGCTTGTGGCGGCTTACTCGAAATAGTAACATGAAAGTAGCTCTTGGTAAAAACAGGGTTGAACATAGTTGGACACTAAAGACTACAATTCACGAGAAGATCGTTTTCATTGCTGACGATTAAGATAACCACTAGTATCTGATTCGAAGCGTTTGCGCAACATACCAGTAATTCCAGTAGGTATCTGCAGAATGGTCGTGCGTTGATCGTGTCTTGGATCTTCACCGCTCGCGCACGCTTGCTTATATCGCTCTGCGGACCTATGATTCTGCCCTAAAGGGTGCTATTAGAGGTTTGGTTTAATGGATAAGAGTTAAGCGAGAACCTATCGAAATTTGTAAATATTTATTCAACTTTTGTATGTGTTTCCGATCACCGTCATTATCATCATCGATCCTGAAATGTAAGTAGTAACGTACACTTGACAAGTTAAAGTAACTTGTTTTGTTGCAAAGTTGTACTTGTTGTAAAGAATACGCTTGATAGAACTTTATAGTCTTTTCGATTTTAATGCATTTAAGATCAAAAAAAAAAAAACAATTTCATCTTTAAGAAGTATTTTCTTCAGAATTTATATCGATCCTACTATTCAGTGTAGGAAACGTTAAAACTTGCCGACAATGAGTTAGTTACAAAAAAGTTATTGAAATCATTAAATGCTATGAAATATATTTAGCTTTAATTCCGCGAGAGATGTCTCGCGGAATTAAAGCTAAATATATTTCATAGCATTTAATGTCATGGATTTCCGCAAAGTAACGCCTGATTCCATAACTTATTGAAATCAGTTCAATATACATGTATACTTTCTTTACAGTACAATTTAAAATGTTCAATTGACATTAAAACAACGCACTATCGTGTTTACAATGTTTTTTTTTAATAAAACATATTTCTATTAACTAGTAGACTCTATGTAACAAAGACAGAAACCATGATTGCTTGTATATTTAACCGGTAAAAAAAACATGATTGAATTCAAGAACCGGGTGCAGACGGCAAGGGGAGGGGGTGTAGTGCAAAAACTGAGAGTACGCCGTTTAATCACCAACTCCATATTTATGAAGCGGTGTGACAAGACTGGTGACATTCTTAGAGTCTGCCTGACGGAGCGGCTGACTCTATGGTACTTGGATAACTGAGATTACTAATAACTTTTTATAATCATTTCTGTTGCTATATCTCGTTTGTATTTTTTTACTGTCGTTGTTCAGATATTCTTTAAAACTATTTTTAATCCTATTAATAGTACCTATACCCGTACAGGGAAAGTTAGTGAGGATTGATATACCTAACCATGTTTGTAGCTTAATCACGCCGGAATAACAGTACGCATCTTTATGAAATTCAAAATAAGATTGGACTATAGTTTAGTGTAATAAGTTAATAACACATAATCTAATAGTTTAGACTACTTTTTTTGGGGAAATTGATTTACAAAATCTTTACAGTAGAGAAACCGCGTTTAATATTATTACCTAGTTATTAATTTAATCGTTAAATCTTTCAGCGGATTGACATATGTAGCCTCTTCCAAGTCGAATGTCGGAGTTCGAGTTATTCGTTGTACAGATTTAAAAAAAGCGGCCAAGTGCGAGTCGGACTCGCCCATGAAGAGTTCCGCGGCAGCAAGTAACATAATATAATTTTTATTTTATTTTTATATTTGTGTTGATTGAATGAAAGGTAAATTGCAGTTTACGATTTATGACGTATTAAAAAAAAACTACTTACTAGATTTCGTTCAAACCAATGTTCGTTGGAAGTTTGCATGGTAATGTACATCATATATTTTTTTTAGATTTATCATTCTCTTATTTTAGCAGTTAAAGGGGGAGGGGGGGGGCACTCATTTTACCACTTTGGAAGTGTCTCTCGTGCAACCCATTCAGTTTAGAAAAAAATGATATTAGAAACCTCAATATCATTTTCGAAGACCTACCCATAGATACCCTACACGTATTGGTTTGATGAAAAAAATTTTTTTGAGTTTCAGTTCTAAGTATGGGGACCCCCAAAATTTATTGTTTGTTTTATATTTTTGTGTAAAAATCTTAAAGCGGTTCACAGAATACATCTACTTACCAAGTTTCAACATTATAGGTCTAATAGTTTCGGAAAAAAGTGGCTGTGACATACGGACGGACAGACAGACGGACAGACAGACATGACGAATCTATAAGGGTTCCGTTTTTTGCCTTTGGCACGGAACCCTAAAAAAAATAGAAACGTATTACCTGTCCGATTCCATATGCTTGACATCATCGCATTGCACTCAGAACAATTACATAGTTTCATCGAAAGGCTATAATCAGATTGATATAATTTGATACACTAGAACAATCTTCAAGAAACTTGGGTAATAAAGAGAACTCGTAACTTAAGTCTACCAATTTATTCATTTCAATGCCTCATCATATTTGACTGAGAAGCGACAAGTTACGCTCAAATAGACAATCAAATTATGTTTTATCAAGGTTATAAAACCTACTACACGGGTCGTTAAACAGACTAATGTTACTATTACAATTCATAACTGGGTGCATCCTTAACTAATTCGTTAAGAGTAAATAAAGTAATTATTAGTTGCGAAATAATTTTTAAGAACAAACTCTAATATCTTAGCCTTCTGAAGTTTCTGATTTTCCGATTATCATATCGGTAAAATAAACAATTTTACTGTGGTTGTTGTTACAAAGAGACCTTACTTACTTATCAAGGTCTCAATTATTTTTTTAACAACAGTTCTGAAACGATGGGCTAGATTAATAATGACTCTTAAACCGCAAAACCTCATAAGAATGTATCTTAAAATAAATCATAATTTTAACTTTAACTCCCGCTCTAGGAATAAATCCTGTGCTGCGGGGGACTTTACAAACATACATGAAACGGACACAAAGTACACCCAGACTCAGGACAAAAATTTGTGGATCACACAAAGTGTTGTCCTACGTGGGATTTGAACCCACGACACTTGGCGAAGTAGGAAACGGCGTATAATAATGAATCAGAACCAAGATATTCAAAAGCTAAAATACGTTTCTGATTAAGTGCTCCCACACATATGTAACTGCGAATTCGCAACGCATCGCAAATATCTGCGAACTCGCACGAATGCACCGCAAGAACTTCACGTATAGGGTTTGTTTCAACTTTTCCTTTTCTTTACGGTGATGTTGTATTGCGCAGTTTGCTATTTTAGTCGCCTCTTACGACACTCAAGGGATGAATAGTGACGGTAACACTCCGTATTCTTAATCTGGAAAGATATTTTTTTTCTAGAAATACTTAATCTACTTAAGAAACTTTCTTAAGTAGATTAAGTAGGTACGATACGACGAATCAGAAAATAGAAAAGAATCAAATAAACTGTAAAATGTGTTTTTTTAACCGACTTCAAAAAAGGAGGTGGTTATCATTTCGACTGTTTTTTTTTAAATCTTTTTTTTAATGTTTGTTACCTCATAACTTTCGACTGGGTGAACCGATTTTGATGATGATTTTTTTATTTGAAAGCTTGTGCTTCCCGTGTGGTCCCATTTTGTCCTGTTATTAAACTTGGTTCTTTTTTGTTAAAATTTATAATTATTTGTACTTCATATTTAGTTTACATTCATCATCACTTTCCCAGTATTAAAGAAAAGATTTGATTAACGGACTTCATTTAGCAGTTCCGTTTCGTCAGCACAGTATTAATTAACTTAGATCTATCTTACTGTACAGAAAATAATGTATATCTGCCGAGACTTGTACTTTCTAAAGATCTTTATTAAGTTTTAGCAAATAGAAAGCAATTTTTCTTACAAAAATAAATACAAATGGCCTCATCAGGTCTGGTCCACTGGTCTCGCTTCGAAGATTTGTATACAAACAACGGATATAATATATATTATACAGCAGTTTGCGATCTCTTACAGACAATCTTTAGATAAACTATACTGTTGTTTTCAGTGAATTACTTAAGTTACAATAAACGAAACAAAAACCGTGGGAGAGCCACGCTTCGGCATGAATGGGCCGGCTCGACCGGAGTGATACCACGGCCTCACAGAAAACCGGTGTGAAATAGCGCTTGCGCTGTGTTTCACCGAGTGAGTGAGGATACCGGAGGCCCATACCCCAACCCCTCCCCACATCCCTTTTCCCCATCCCCCAACCCCTCCCCACATCCCTTTTCCCCATCCCCCAAAGGTCGGCAACGCACTTGTGATGCCTCTGGTGTTGCGGGTGTCTATGGGCGGCGGTAATCGCTTACCATCAGGTGATACGTCTGCTCGTTTGCCAACTATATCATAAAAAAAAAAAATAAAAAAAAAATATGCCGTTTCTGTTCTTTTTGGTTTCCCTTCGTTTACGCCAAGTCCTCATACTTTTAGGTCTTCAAAACCTGACTATGACTTTATTTACAAATAAACAAGAAGAAGAAACTTGCTTATAACTATTTATCCTATGCGATAATAAAAATACGTACAAGTTATACTTAAGTTTTGGGGATTTTGAAGTAATATAATACATTATGACGATTATAATATCTACAATAGTCTCTATACTGCATATACAGTCTCAATACAATCTACAAGTGTGACACAAACCTTATATTTAAGAAGTGATCGGTCTCTAGAGTCGCTTTATTTCAAACAAATGTCAACGATTAAGCCTATTAGGCATGTAATCTGTGATTAAGGCTTCGCACGTGGGTGGGCGGAATTCCTGAACGAAGTTATTTATATCAATACTGATATGATTGAGTGATTTTGTGTTGATGTTATGTAATTTGATAATGAGATAGTTCTTCTTCTGACAGACTTCATTATAAAACATTTTTCTTTTATGTTTCAAACATTAATGAAATATTTGATGTAGTAACGTTCAGTAAGATAATTACAGATTCCTTTCTACCTAAAGAAACACACTTTTCGTCATATTTATATTAGAGGTCGGAATTTCTTTCTCGATAAAAGTATACACCTATAATATGTATATATTACTTAAGTAAAAGGAATTCAGGGCACCCGTGTTGATTGTCTACACTCTAATAATAATTTATAGAGGAATATTGTGTATGAAAAAGTATTCACGAAAATCTCTTGTGAAAGTAACCCAAAAGGTATTACAATGCACTAGAGCCGCGGCTTTGTATTGGTTTCTTATGTAAGTTTTCTTCTAACTAACATAACAACTTATAATAGTCCAACTTTATACTACGAAGAATAAATTGAATTAAAAAGCTTTTTAAAAACAAGCTTTTACTGGAATGCCTCGAGACGAATCAAACGAGTCCAAACTCGATGATGTTGCTACGTTTCTTTACAGAGTTCCTATGGCCACCTTCCAGCTCCAGCATTAGATCAGCTCCATGTCATTATAATATTGTATTGTCACGCTGTATACATATGCTTGCAAAATCTCAGCAAAATCGGTTGAAGATATCTGCTTCAAAATTGAGTTGCAAGATTCCACCCGAACATACAAGCATACATACATTGCAAGTTAATAAAAAGCTTGTAAAAAAGCTTTAGGTACTAACTTTTCAATATTTTTCATTTGGTGATCTGTATGAACTGATTATGTTATACTTTCAAATTTATATATGTAAGTTAAAAAAAAAACAGTTTTGGACTCATTTAAAATAAAAATATCAAAACATAATTTTAAAGGCGTCTATTAGATAAGAAATTTCATGTAATAAAACACACTTTTAATTATTTTCTTTGACGTCCTTTTAGAAATTACAAAACGATTACAGTCAGATATCCAAAATATCAACATCATTTAGAAACATAGATATTTGTTGGTTAACCTTACTGTTGTGACGATTCGTAATTACGTGTCCCTTGTGGCATATCTTGTATTCCTTCGAGGTTCTAGGAATGATCGGCGAAACCTTTAACATCTTAACGGAGTAATGAATCCCATCTATTGTTTGTTCGCACCGACGTTTTACTACAGAATAAATCTTGAGGTCTAATTCTTGCTAAGAACAATTCGACAATGATGAAACGACGATGATGCTATATTCTTTCAAATATTATCATGTCACACACTTTAGTAGTTCACTGGCTAAATAATAGACCTCTCCTTAGACAAGTACAAATTATAAAAAATAAAAAACCCGACTGCGCCAATATTTAACAATAAAACATATAAGTTATATATATATTCGTAATCATCGTAAAAAAATCTTTATTTTGATACCACACTCGATGTATTTTGAAAACTTTTTTTTTATATTACTTTTTGGCGCCAAAAATCCAGTTTTTTTATAAATTTTGATGTACCGAGTGTCACGCTCACGACTAAGACGAATCTATTGACACCACTCACATAAAAATACGACAAGCCGTTTAGGCTCTAGGGCGTGCCAAGAAATACCTATACATACATACATACATACATGCATACACTCAAAAAACATAACCCTCCTTTCGCAGTCGGGTAAAAAGAGGTTTTGATCCACTACATATTAAGATTTAAAAATGGAAAGATTTATAGAGATTGAAAGAAAGGTCTGCTTATATTTGAAATGAATCTACGTCTATTTACATCCTAGTTTTTAGGAAAGTTGACAGGATGGAAGCAAATTACTACTCCCAATACGAATGACATAAATTCTGACACTGTTAACAACATAATACTACCTCATGTAAAGCACGTCTGGGATAACAGATACAGCTTTATGACTGAAAATAAACCAAACTTAACTATTTTAATTAAAACTTAGGTTACTTGTAGCAAATTTGGTATATAACTAGCCATGTAAGGTATCTTGCAACTACTATCAATTTAAGAAACTCGGAAACTTAATTAAAGCACCCTTTAGAAATTCCTAACTGGTTGTCGGCCTCTCACGGACAAGGTTAACACAGTCTAAGTTGTTAACTTTATAAAAATTATATAAACTCTTAGCGTAAATACACGTCTCATGACTTGTATAAAAGCATGTGTATACTTTCCGTATCCGAAACGGTGTATCTGTATCCAATTTGACATTCTATATCCGATTGTCCCTTGATACACATCATACATCTGCCAGATAAGTTTCTGGTTTCATAAATATTTCACGTGCGTATATTCAATAGTTTTAGAAATATAGCCTTATTAAATTGCATTATTTATGGTAGACTTGTAGTTTTTTCTCCTTGAGGAAAGACATATGCTACTCTTTACAGACAAATACCGACATACACGCGGGCGGAGCAGCAGGCACAACCTTGTTATATGTATACTTTAACATACCTAGATGAAATCTATATATCCAAGTGACTCATCCCAATCGGTTTAAGTAATACGTGTCTTAAAAATCATAATCTAGTCGTAGAAGTTTTCAAATCGAATTAAATTGTTTGTAATACGTGGGTTACATACAGGTTCAGATTAAACACGTAAAATATTACATTACATTAACGTAGCTGCAAGTTTCTGCTTGTATAAGACAGTTATTCTTTTAGTAAGCTTCATTAATATTACTCCATTGTCCCATTGTACAGGTTCCTTAAGCTAGAGCTTTGTCAAACATGCGAGTATCGCATTGGGCTAGCGGTGCAAGACGAGCTCATTATTCTTGCGTCTAACTGTGAGAGTGGAATGGCATTTAAAGTGATAATTGAGGTTGTACTCCTACACTGTTGTATGTATTCAATTAGACTGAGCAACTTGATTAATAAGTCATAAGCGGTGTGAACTTGCTGATCGGTTTCTGTATGGGATTAAATATCGTAATCTCTTTATAGGCTGGTGGGGATATACTGTTATATACGCAGGATGAGGCGCTCTCGACATTGTTATGTAAATACGTATACCATTTTTTTTTTTTTAATATTGGTAACTTCTGGTGTTGGTAAACTTTTCATTGTTATAACCTTTAACCTTTTCATATAAGTTGTATCATGGTTATTTGTAGTTAATAAATGAGTACTTATCTTATTCAAGTCACTTTCGGCACTATGATTCACACACCGACCATAAATGTCTCCGGCTTTATAAGGTGCCTTGGATCTTGGTACACTTAACGCAACATATTAATACAATTTATTGCAGAACAGACATAATTAGAGGATGTAAAGAAACACTTCATTCTTAAAGTGTCATAATAAGTAACATTCTTCTCAAAGGAAAACCGACAAGTACTTCGTCCGAAAAAAGGGGCGATATGTAATAATGTGTATGTGTGTAATATGTAATGTGTAGTGGAATAACTTTAAAATGATTAACGTTTACTTAATTCTTGATTAAAATGCAATATCAAAAATAATATCAGTTAATTTAATCTTTAAATTCATAAAATGTCAGGAATAATTTTTGCTGATGCCGCGCCTCTTTGCTCCAATTAGAGTTTATACGTGCACTTCTAGGCGTAAGAGGCGAGGTAAAAGGACGAAAAAGTGGCTTCGCTACGTCTCACAACTGACCTGTTTCACTTAGAATACATGAAACGTCGTGAATTTTATTTGATAATACTATAATTTTAACTTTTATAAAACTTTGTATACTTACGTAGAACATGTACTTTGAATTAGCCTTTGACGTGTTAAATGGTGTGTGAACAGTTTATAATTAACTTTGTTCACTACATACGTAAATACACTCACGTTTTTCTCCCATCTGGAGCAGGCACACACAGGTTGTCATAGACTTCAATGACAGTCGTTATTGGGAAGTCACTGCTCTCAAATATACTGACAATTAGTTCAAAATTTTAATTCAGTTCGTTCTCAGGGTTATAGAGGTCCAATGCCAGTGGCTCCGTGGAAAAACTGATATTCAGGTGAAATCAGTTGAATCAGTAGCCGACCTCAAATAAAATTATGAAATATTAAAAGCTAGGAAGAAGAAAGAAGTAGGTACTTACAACATAATACCGTTTGTATCGCTTTCGACTACTTAATCTCGTTCATTATTTGTAATATATATAATATTTGATGTAGGTAGTTATATTCTAAGCCATGATGTAAAATCTAGGTGGTACATGTGATATATTTCGTATTGAATTATAATATGCTGAATATACTGAAACGCAATCGCTATAATCATACCACTTGCGCGACCTGCTTATATATACACGACATACAGACCGTGGGAGAGCCACGCTTCGGCATGAATGGGCCGGCTCGACCGGAGTGATACCACGGCCTCACAGAAAACCGGTGTGAAATAGTGCTTGCGCTGTGTTTCACCGAGTGAGTGAGGATACCGGAGGCCCATACTCCCCCTATCTCCCCCCCCCCCCCATCCCCCAAAGGCCGGTAACGCACTTTTGACGCCTCTGGTGTTGCGGGTGTCCATGGGCGGCGGTAATCGCTTACCACCTTACCATCAGGCGATACGTCTGCTCGTTTGCCGGTCTATTCCATAAAAAATAATAATAATAATAATAATAACTTATTTATGTTTCTTGAAGCTAATGGTTACGGTCAGTTTTGCAAGTCGAGATGATTGAGTATATAACTTTGTAATTAACATCTTTAATCTATTTGTGTTTTAGACATTCTGTTTTAAAGACAGTGACGATATTGACATTACCTAATATGTTATATAGCTGTGTATATTTGCGTATCTTAATAGCATGGTGTTTTTAATGTCAAACATCTATAGGCGCGGGTAAACCAAATTTTTGGCGTGGCGAGAATTGCCGTGGCGACGCTTCGCTGTACCAAAGTCACTGATGAAAATAATTAAGTTGTCACGATTTCAAATAAATTAAAAAAAAATGAATTTTTATATTTTTTATTTAATAAAAATGAATATTAATGTAATACACAGTCATTTTATTTTATGGAACAAATAACTTATACAAAAAAAAACGATGTTTCACATCTGCCGGGCGTCCCGTGACGGCTCACTTTATTCACTATCTTTCTATTTATATTATTTATCTTTTCTTTTAAATTGCACCTTAATTCTCTGCATTGCCCAATTAGTTGACTGTTAGATAATGCCTTAAGCATGAAGTCAGTTGTTGAATGAATTTGTGCATGAAGTTGTAAAAAAAATAAGATATTTATCTAAATTATCTATATCTCTCCTGTTAGTATTGGCATTGAGTAAATATTAATACACTGTGAACTAATGAAGAAGCCATCCGTTTTCTTATCCAAGTTGATTTAGCTCAAACACGTAGCAAATTTAGCAAACTGTAACATAGATCTATAGTAGAGCACGTTGAATTGTGCAAAGCCTATATAAATGTTAAATTCGATTGTCTCGGTTATTGGTAAAGCAAGCATAATGCCATCAACTGAATGCCATCTGATGTTCACGATTGTGCGATGGATTACAATCTAATTTCAGTAGCATTCTCTTAGTATTAAAGCTTAAATTTCCATAGCAATATGATAAATGGTCTTACAGAGACGATGAAATGAATGAACAATAATCTAGAATGAAGAATAATACACTGTCACAATACCTAATGGTAATATCAAAGTCAAAGATACAATCGAAAAAGAGTTATTGAGGTACAATGAAACTATGTTTATTTATATCTGACATACGGAAGTGCGGTATTATCGTCTAAAACTTTAAGCTCAATTGATGCAAAAGTTTTGCAAAAAAAAACTATGAATAATTTAAATCAAAACAATTAAATTGTCATTTCCACCCGTTTGTTAACTCACTCTCTCTCCTAGTTTTCCCGCACTTTGAAAGTGACATAAGTGAACTTTTATTCGTCTCACGTTCATTTTAAACTTCTGTTGATGCTCCGTTTCATGTCTTGTCTCACCACAACAGTAACGTCCGGTTGCGTGCACGCAAATTATATCATTTTAACGGTTTCTATTAACCAATCCAAATTATACTCTATCCCACTACAATAAAGTCTAGCCTGAAGAGTATCATGCCTATAGTAACCTCGGTTTTGTAACAGTTAACCGCAGAAAGTAAATGTAAACCTGAGGCCAACGAGAACATTATGTCACTAAGCGGAAATATTCTAAGAATCTCTGTTGAGATGTTACAGTATAGTGTAACAAATCACGGGTCAAACGTTTCAACGGTATCAATATAAAACTAGTTGCAGTTTACGCAACATGATAGGATCACGCTTTCAAAACTTTCGCCGTCAATTAAAAGGTGGCTACCGTGTTTGGAAGTCACGTTTCAATCCGTGACCGATGAGTTTCAGTTACGTAAACGACTATTGTTTCCAGTTTCAGCATCTGTCAAAGCTAGACCATTATGGCTCGGAATCATATCATGATACGCTCATCAATCAATTTCTGTTTGACATATCGTATTAATCAAAACGAACATTATCTTGGGCCTAATGTTACCTGGTTTCATCTACTTTAACATTGTAATGAATAAGATCAATTTTAATACAATCCCGCAGGATTGGAAAGGCTTATCATCGTGGGTTGCGCTAAAATAAGTTGGCTCGTAAAATATAAGGACAGGCATGCTTAGAGGGCTAACTTAAGCAATATTTTCTGGTAATGTTTATTAATTGCTTTGGGTGTTGGACTGTTTAATATTACTTGCGTGAAACCGATAGTGAAGTTTGGATTAGACAGTGAAAACATAATTTATCATACACACACAAGTTATTGGAACTAAACATAATGAATAATATGATTTTTTTATTTTGTGAAATACTAGACTAGCCTCGTGAAAAAATATTTGTGAATAGGTCAAGGCAAAGTCATATTTGATATGTTTATATAGTATACTAGCTGATCCGGCAAACGTTGTTTTGCCATTAAAAAAATGGGTTATAAAAAATAAATGTTGGTCGATTCTCAGACCTACCCGATATGCACACCAAATTTTATAAAAATCGGTCCAGCTACTTCAGAGGAGTATGGTAACTAACATTGTGACACGAGAATTTTATATATAAGATATAACATTGAAGAAAAATCTTGTAATGTATGTTATTATATAAGTAGCTTGTGCCTGTAGTTCCGACCCCGAGTATGTCGGTTATAGCTGTAAAGGGTAAGTATCTCCACGCCAAATTTAATTGAACCGGTGTAGCGGTTTAGCCGTTAAAGCGTAAGAGTCACACAGACAAACTTAGTTGCTTTCGAATTTACAATAATTTTAGTATGGATATCAGTAGGATTATGTTTAATAAGTTAGAGAACTTCAATCATTTTCCTCTCAGTTTGTACTTTTCCTTGAGATTATTATATAAATATAAACCTAATAAATTGGATGGTGTAGTTACGACATACACATCTTTCGGCGTATTAGATCTAAACATCGATAATTGCCAAGCTCTTTTCTGCTACCAGGTGGTACTGTACTGGGTAAAACAAGGTGCGATGATAAATTTGTCGTCTAAAGAACATGTTTTTATTCAGTGTTTGTCTATAAGATTAGCTCTACCAAAGAAAATGTTATGTTATAGTTAAGTTGGTTTCTATAACTTTTTTTTAAGAGATCTATTTTAAATAAAGTACATGTTTCTACACCACCCTAAGATTGACTGGAAGAGAATGACTTGGGCATTAAGCCGGCCGATGTACAAGTATCAATCAACAATTAAATTTAAACTTTAAACATGAAGTTTAAATATGTAAATAAATATTGGGTTACAAAATACGATTACAATTAGGTACAGATTGTTGTAAATATTTATGTGTATTGATAAAGGTTAAGCTTTTCTTTTCATCATGGACTCTATTTTCAGTTAGAATTATAAAACGCTGATCGAAACTCACAAACAAAGGTTTCATCATACTTAATTAATCTGGTGAATTAACTTTTTTTTTATGTTTACATAATCTTTATGGTCGGCAATAATGACTTAACAGTCGATTTTATACACATCCATTTTATTACACCCAATTTCATTAATTATCGGGTACTGATTTACATATTAAAATTGAAGTGACTTTGATTGGTAGCAAAAGTTTTGAAAACTCTTGAACATATTGTGGCAGCTTTTATATAAAAAATATTCAACGACACCACAACTTTTTGACTATTTCTGAAATATCGAATATCGACTTTATTTTTGAACAAATTGACACGTTTCAAAAGCAATGCTACAATCGTGCAGTCAGAACTAAAAATGTTAGCTGTATATTCACGTTTTATTCGTTACTTTTATATTTATGTACATTTATTTTTAACCGACGAAAGAAAGGAGGATGTTCTCAATTCGACCGTATATATGTTTTTTATTTTTTTTTTATGTGTGTTCGCGGATAACTTCGTCGGTTTATGAACCGATTTTAATGATTTTAATGGAAAGGAGATATCCCAACGGAG
This sequence comes from Diaphora mendica, assembly GCA_949125395.1. Taxonomy (NCBI): domain Eukaryota; kingdom Metazoa; phylum Arthropoda; class Insecta; order Lepidoptera; family Erebidae; genus Diaphora; species Diaphora mendica. Next base: position 15,288,982 of record OX421324.1, on the reverse strand, counting down.
GTACCATGTTAAGGACACTAAGATCAAACCGGGGGAAAATTGTCACGCTACGGGTAATAGGAGACGCAAACGAAGTTGCGTGGGACAGCTAGTCTAAAGAGATAAAATCTTAAAGGGTAGCGAGCGTGATTCCCTTAGATTTTCACAAATATGTATTTCTTAAGTTTATGAAAAAGAATGTGTCAAAATTTATGTTACAATAAAGGAATAAAATATTTAAACATTTAAAAAAGGGACGAATTTGTGACGAAAATTGAAAACCTTACGTACGATCTTATTTTATTCGCATTTGAGTAGGCAAAGAAGTTGAGGATTATTGTCAAAAGGGAGTGCCCCATCTAAACTGACAAATGATAAGGATTCCATGCGGGGCCGCGTTTTCCGTAATGAAAAGTCAACTGAGGAATCTTTACTCGTATTCCACTGGGCTTATGAGCTTTCGTTATAATCCTTCATAAATATAGAAACAGTCATAAAATAAATGAAATGGAAAATGTAATTTAAATCACTATGTAAAACCGTTTATAATTTACTGGTATACAAAAGGGTTGATTGAGCCTGAATATAACGCAATCAATGTCGCTTCAGACGCGCTGAATCGAAACAAATTAACCCCCACTTGTTAGTAATGTAAAATTTAATTTTACGAAACTAATTTTCAACCATAAAGCTGTATTCACACTAGGTTTAAACAATCAGCAGTTAAATTAAAATTTACAACAAGTGTTACGTTCCAACTTTGTTGAATATGACTTTATTTAATTTCATTTATTTTGCTTGTAAAGGTAGGTAACTAAAGACCAAATCTTTATGTCTGTTCGCTTAAATCTTTTAAACTATTCAACGGATCTCAATGCGTTTTTCAGAAATAAAGTGATTCGGCGTGATTTGAGCGGTTGTTGTTATACCTTTATAACACTAACCGCGGGCAACACCGCGGGGCGCAGCTAGTTTGATATAAAATAGTTAATAGAAACAGCTGCCTTCGTTTTTTTTTATTTATTTTTTTATTATGTTTTAAAAATTAAATGATTCCAAGGGTAAAACATATTATGTATCAGTAACCCGGATACCATAGAACATTTTGTGTCTTCTTAAACGTTTATTATATTGCATGTATGTAGGTATATTAATTTTCAATTAAGTATAGTATATTCTTTTGAGTGTTAAGGTTTGAAAGAGATTTTGTATCCGAATGCGAACATTCATTCATCGAGTAAAATATGTGTTTTTATACACATATTTTACTATAGTATATTTTCCAGTCGTATTTTACTATAAACACTATCAATAAATAAACGAAATATTAACTAAATCAAGACGCACCGATGGCGTAGTCAAAATAATTGAAAGAAATATATACCTAATGACTTAATGACAAAACAACACATTACTACTTCTAATATTTGATAATATAAAAATTGACCCTGCAAATTCTATCAAGTTATTTAAGTTCCACAAACTTATTTTCGCGAAGAAATTAATGTGGAACTCTTAATGAGAACGATACATAAGATTGTAACAGTAAACCAGTTTGCTGAGGCAATCAGAAATTTAATATTTTTCATGATGATGTCAGGAGAAAATTTGTATTTCGTACCTATTTGCGACGCCGCCACGCACCGTCTCCTCAAAAATGTTGGCGTATCTTATTTTAGAGGCATTTAATTATGAAATTTACCTATATTCGCTATTAACCTATTTTGCAGAGGTCTTTAAAGATTTTAATAAGCTATCTGATTATCGAACCTTATTAGGATAATACAATATTTTTAAGAGTGAATAGGATCTGGAATTGAATTTTGGTACAAGGAATCTATTATTTTTTTATCTGTTATTTTATTTAAAATAGATACACTTATCTGACGATAAGCGTACTGTCCTAAATTTAATTGTATTTAAATGTAAATTTATATTGTAAAATTGTTAAAACTATTATAGACTCTTGATGATTGAACTCACGCTAATACCACATTATATTGTTTTAAACTTTCATGGTCAGTAACATTAAAATAGAAATCTACGGGATTGCTACCATGTACAATGTACTCCGTGATCATGGCGCTTGCAACAGCGCCGAAATATCGGATACTCACTAACAAAAACGTACATGGTAGCAATCCCGTAGATTTATATTTTAATATACTACATTTACATATCTAAGCCTGAAGAATGCGAATATGTCTTGAAAATGTATATAGTAGTCTATAGAGGTATAAATACATTTGATGAAATAGAGTTTTTAATTTTCAAATAACATATTAATACGTAATAATCTATAAGTGAATACATTAGTATTACTGAAGCCGGATAATGCGGTCGATACAATACAGTTTAGTTGGCTAAATATTTCATCGATACCGAAAACGCTACCACGCTTATTCCATTGAGTGATTTAGTCCATCATTTAAATTAAGTGTGGTCTTATACTAATAGCTCTGGTTGGTGATTCAATGGTTATTTGACCAAATTACCTGGCTGTGTTTAGCTGGTTAGTGTCCATATTTTATTTATTACCTAAATTGATTGGTTTTACTTCATAAACTTCATCTTTTAATTCGATATCTCAAGCAAATTTCAGATTTACATATTGTATATTTAAATTGATTTAATAATTAAAATGGCATTGATTTATTGTCAGACTATGGAATTCAATAAAGTATTGAGGGATGCTTTCGCAATATATATTTCTTATTTGAATGGTAAAATAAGTATTAATGTGAATCAGTAACGAAAAAACGAACATAGAATAACAGAGGCTTTCATTTAATTACAGAGACGGGGAGCACTGATAAGAGCAATGGTATGAAGGAACCGGGATCACCCGAGGAATTGGTAAGTCAATCATTGTCTGAATAAATAAAATAGAATTATTAAAGATCAATATAAACGTCATTCGCCTTTTTAACAATAGAGTAATTCCTAAATCTCCTTACCAGTATGAACAAATTAAATTGTCTCCTGATGGTTTTAAAATGTCAAATGTAAAGACTGTTTGAGTATTCTGACATGTAATTACGTGATAAGCACTCACAGCTATACACGCACACACACACACACACACTCACACTATGCTTAGTATGAAACTAACACATCCAAATTCTTTTTGTGCCTGTATCTGATTTTGTTATTTGGGTATGCCTACAAATGATACAAAGAATGTAGCGTCTTCCAAGGTACCAATCGGATTGATCTCCACGAAGAAAATATGAGGTATCCAAAATCAGACGTTTTCGATTCGTTTGTGATTTTCTTTGAGTCTGCTGAATCTGCTCAAAGTTTCAAGTTATATTCTTTTTACGAATTTCATATTCCTGTAAAGCTGCGGCTACTATTAATGTGTTTCTATTCTTTTTATATATTTCCTTTTTCTGTGTGTTTGTGAACGTTTTTGATTTTGAAAAGCTGTCTTCAATATTTTATTGAAGTTCACTATGTGATGCAATGCGACTGTCAGAGCGAATTGTGACTAAATTTTAATTACTTTCACAATTACCTTTTACTGAATCTTGATATGTATATGATGGACAATAGTTGATCAGGGAGAAAACTAGCTGAAAGTTAATTGTACCCATGTGATTAGTGACAAGATCTGATTATCGCAAATTTAGTTAGAATTTACCTGAAATTCGTGCCCTGAAATTGGTATTTTTCTCATCTACATCGTGTTATTTTTAAGGTATGACATACCACTGATACTATAAAGTAAACTATATTGTGTAAAAAATTGTAGATAGTATTAATTTGAATTGATTCATATTTACATGGATATAAGACTTACAGTTGTTTTTTACAGTTACAGTACCAAGTCTTCAATTATATTATATATATATAGTAACGTAATTTGCAAATGTACGGTATTGTATTGTAGGTAATTGTAATCACATCCAATATTTGTGTACGATTAGCGACTATCACATATGCCAATCAAACAAGATTCGATTAGGAGGTTAGGGTCGGGTATTATTCATCTGATGACCTGTCCAGTCCAGCCGATGATAGATGACACTCAGCCCTTTGCGGTTGTCCGTTTCATATTCACATGTAATTGCGTCGCGTTAAACGATTCAGTTTACTTTTGAATACAGATTTAATTACAAAAGTACAATATTGCTAAACATTTTGTACCATTATAGCCCTTCTGTGTAAATATGTTTACCTTTAAGCGGGGCGTGAAAAAGTAGTGTAGTGTGAGTCACCATGCTGCAATGTCCAATTTAGCATTGAGGATGGTGACCACCACTCTTAGATACTACTCATGCTTTCCATCAGGCAGAGTAGAGTCAATTTGGCAGCTGAGATATAAAAACAATCTTTACGGAAAACAAATATTTTAAGTCACCATCCTCTCTGAAATGGTGACTTTTTCAGATCAAAACAATTTTAACCAGTTATGAGTGGATCTGGAAGTATTAGTACTTTTACCTAATGGGTAATACAATGTACGAATGTCATATATCTATATATAGCGTGGTTTATTTTTTACACATGTCCAACGATGCTTCGTGTCTCGAAATCAGACAGAAAATAGGTTAAATTACTTCAGTTAGTGCGTTCTCTTATTTTTTGTTGACAGTAACAACGTAAGTGGCCTATAATTATTACCAGTAGAATCCAGACTCAAAGCAAACCATATTTACTTTGGGTACCCAGTTAATTTACACTGAATTTAACTATACGATTAAAGAAGCTAAAAAGCATGAATTGACACAAATTCCTTAAAAATGTGCGTTGGATGATCGCCAAAGTCGACCGTGGCGACAGAGGACCGGCGCGACACGCTTATAAATAGTAAACAAGAAATAGCCGTATATCATCGAGTTTAAAGTCATTGGTCACAGGAGTTACCTACGTAGGAAGTTTTAGATAGGTAGAAAAAGACATATATCTGTAGTGACGGATTAATTACGTATTATTAATACGTCACCACCCAGTATGCACTCCTTAGAGTATCACCATACCTATTCACCAGAGGCGGATTAAGTATCAAGAGCGCCCTAGGCAACCAACCCATCGGCGCCTCCCCCCCTCCCCCCTAATTATATATACATACTCGTATATAATTTAACCATCTTGGCAGTTGGCATATCTTTACAATTTTTTTTACGTGTGAAACCCTCATGAGCCGTTATTACACCCGGGTTTGCGGTGTATCGGAATCGAGCCGACTTTAGCCACAAAGCGTGTAAGATGTCCCGGATATAGAAGATGACAGCTATATTTAAACATCCGGGCCGTTCTTCTTGATGCAGTAGATGGGTTCATCTATCGCACCAGTATAGTAGGCACCCAGGCGTTGGCTCCGTACAGATCAGACACAGCTGACTCCGAAGCATCCTTTCTCGATGAAAACCTGCGTCAGCCGGTATGAGAGAGTTCTGTGTTTCCTCCCGATCTAATCTTTCATTACGGATCTTACCGCCGCCTGCTTCTCACTTGGTTGCCTAAATCTTTCCTTTTGCTCCTCAACCTCCTGGTCCTCCCCGTGGAGTTCAAATTTCGGATCGTCGATTTCTCGAGTCGCAGGATTCCGAGACAATACTAGCTTCAGATGGCTCCCTTTGAGGTCCATGTAAGAACAAGATCGCAGAAAGCCACCCTGACACTAGATCCACCCTTGAACATTAGCAATCATGGTCGTACACTCGTACCCATGTATTCCCCGTAGTCCGAGACGGCGACGCCATCAAAAAAGGCACACACTCAGTCATAGCCGATTTTCCACAGGAACGGCCCTAAAGACCTACAGGTCTTTCTACCGTTCCTGTGGACGGGAACGTTTACGAGAATCCGCTTATAGGATTCGTTACAACGAATCCTATAAGCGAATTCCCGTAAACGTTTCAGCATAAGGCCGCCGGTGCCGTCACATCCTTTTGCGGTCTGTAGCTACTTTGCACGGCAAACAGTTCAATTTGCTGCCGGGCTTGTTGACGACATACCCGATAGTCAGACAACCGGCACAGTGTGTAGGAGTCTTAACACTGACCATTGTGGAACTACTTGTGTAGATGACATCTCCAGCTAGACTACTCCTAGCGCCTACTTTTCAAAAGCATGGGCACCACCCGTGGTAAAAAAAACTCTTATTGAGGCGACGTCCGGTGCACACTTATATCACTTTCTCGTGGTAGACCTTTGTGGCGGATGGACAGTGAAACCCGTCCTGTGACTACGCTCAGGATGACATGATAGCAAGCATGTAAATGGTTACAGGCGCAATTCCTCCTGCAATTTGTCCTGTATTGCCGCCCTGTCCACATCTTATTATTTGCGGTCGGAGCCGCCGCCTACTCCGGTGCACCATACGCCTATCAGTGGACAAATCTGGTCTTACTAAAACTTATTGATTAATCTTAACTACAGCTGCAGTTGTAGCTACTACATTTTTGTATGGAAACAGCACTAGTCGAACTACAAGTAGTGCTAATTTTTCTTTAATATGTGAGGCATATAGTTTTGCTATGTTAAGAAAATTGGCGCGCGCGCCCCTAAGCAACCTCGCGCCCCTAGGCACGTGCCTACTTTGCCTTAGGGTTAAACCGCCTCTGCTACTCACCCCACAGATGTCGTAAGAGGTGATTAAGTGACAAACTACGCAAAATGTCATCACTGCAAGAGAAAGAAAACTTAAGGAAAAGATAAGAAGATAAGATCCAATCCGTCTGGCCAGCTTGGCATAGTAGACAAAAACCTCCATACTAAGGAGAGCCCAGTTTCTTCTTTTGACGATAAAATTGTATGTACTTATATTTTTCATAAAAGTTTTCCAACATCCATGCATCAAATTCAAGCTTCGAGGTTTATCTATTTCCCAAACAAAAATAGAGATGGTAGTAAATACTTTCCAATTCAGTTAGTAGACCCGCTACGCTTCGGGGAATGATTTATTGTATTACTCAAATCTGTACTAACATTATATAGAGGTAAAGTTTTTGAGGTTGTAGAGGCTTAACTTCTGAATCTGCTAAGCCGATTTTGAAAATGATTTTACTAGTCGAAAGTCACAGTGAGTGTCATCATACTAATATTATAAATGTGAATGTAAGTTTGTTTGTTACGCTTTCACGCGCAAACTACTTAACCGATCATCATCTAAACTTTGTACAGATATTCTTGGAGGTATTAAAAGTAACATTTTTTTTTTTTATGTATTGCCCGCCAAAATGACTCTACTCTGCCTGATGGAAAGCATAAGCAGAATCCAAGAGTGGCGGTCACCATACTCACTGCGAATGCAGACAATGCAGTATGGCGACCCACACCATGACGGCCTAGTGATGCTGCTGCATCTTTTAGTCTAGTCAACAAGTATGAAACTTGTTGACTAGACTATTTGGGCCTCCGGTCTCGCACTCACCAACGAAACACGACAGCACGAACGCTATCATTTTACGTTGATTTTCTGTGCGAGGGTAGTACCGCCCCGGTCGAGCCGGCCCATTCATGCTGAAATCAACGTGGCTCTACTACCTATAGAATACTTTTTATTAAATGTGAGCGAAGCTGCGGGCGAAAGATAATAGACTATATATTAACTCGAAAAATGTATCCATATCCGACATACACGGGCGGTGTCGCGGGCAAAAGCTAGTATTTTATAATTTTCATTTGCGCTCATCAAGTTAATGGAATATTATTTTTCTTATTTAATTTATTTAAACTTCCTGCAAACATATTGCACAAAGCGGACTTAATGCCACAGGCATTTTCTTCCAGTCAAACCTTTGGGTGTTGCAAAACTGTGTGTGGCAGGCGTATTTAAAAAGAGGTAATACAATAAATTAAATCAAATATATTACAATAAATTAAATCAAATATATTCTTCAAATAAGCAAATCTTAACGATCATTAGCTATTTAGAAACAGTAGGTTAGGATGTTATTTTTACCATGAGGTTCTCAATGATTATTATTAGAATGTATTTGGACTAAAAAACATTGGAATGTATTATTTTAGGGTGTATTATTGGATAAGAAAATCTTAATACAACACCTATCGTCAAAAACAGACTATCCAATTCTTTCTATTTTTTCGCCAGAATTATGTCATCTTCAAATGTCACGCAACTTTTCCCTCACAATTAAGTGTTTTACTTGTAGAACTCGAAAAATAGGATTCAGGTCACTTTCAGAGAAGTCGCAAGAAGCTGCATTGAGGTTAACCCGTTTGCGGCGGTGGCCGGCCCCCGCAAATGGGTTCCCTCGTAACGGACTGACTGACATCGTTCAAGCGTTATACGAGATACCAACGTACTCATATATACCTACTTCAAATGTACAGTTAACACGACAATTCTTTTCTACTAAGCAATTGAAAATAATACATAATTAAACTAATAATATGTAAAAATTTGATGAACAACAGTTTTAAGGTTTTAATAAAAGAGTATTGTTAAGCAATTATAAGTTGATAGAAATTGCTTAAGAACAATTGATCTACTATCAAGACCTATGAAATCGATTGGTGTCATTGAATTGGCGCCTGATATATAAATTTCATTTCACAACAGCCAACGATCATCATCATTAAAATATTTATTGCCGAACAAAATCTTTCTATAAATATAAAATTAAATAAAGATAAAATTTCACGAAACCTAATTAACAGGGTGTCACTTTTACAGTTTGACTTATTTGTAGAAATTGTTATTTACAATATTTCATACAAATAATTGTTTACTATAAGCTATAGAAATGATATGTTAATACCCTACTCATGGAAAATGAAATTATTTAAAGCGAGGATGATCGAACTACATTTTTAGGGTTCCGTAACTCAAAAGGAAAAAACGGAACCCTTATCGAATGGATCACTTTGTTGTCCGTCTGTCTGTCTGTCAACACCCTTTTTATCAAGCTAAAATTCATACAAAATAGTCAGGTCTACTGTCCCTTGGATCTGTGAAAAAATAAAACTTCTAAGCCAACGCAATCAAAAGATACAGCTGCAAATTTTCGACACTCGCAAGGGAATCAAAACCTACAGGGTACTTCCCCCGTGAACTCAGAATCTTGAAATTTCGTACGAAGTAACGTCTTGTAGCACAGATAAAGGGAAAATTGCGAAAAGCATAAATTTTTAGTGCACGAGTCCGACTCGCACTTGGCCGGTTTTTTTACACAAGTTTTCATTAGGAATGAACCTTATAATGGTTATCTAAAACCTCGAATATATATTATCGATACACGTGTATTTCTTTGGTATAGGCAAACATACGGTGCACCTTCATAGAATTGTCCCAAAAATATTACCAAAAGTCATTTAGTAATAATGTTTTCAAATCTTTTTTTAGGGTTCCATTGACAATTGGCAAAAAACGGAACCCTTATAGATTCGTCATGTCTGTCTGTCTGTCTGTCCGTCCGTATGTCACAGCCACTTTTTCCCGAAACTATAAGAATTATAGTGTTGAAACTTGGTAAGTAGATGTATTCTGTGAACCATTAGATTTTTACACAAAAATAGAAAAAAAAAACAATAAATTTTGGGGGTCCCCCATACTTAGAACTGAAACTCTTTTTTTTTATCAAACCCATACGTGTGGCGTATCTATGGATAGGTATTCAAAAATGATATTGAGGTATCTAATATCATTTTATGCTAAACTGAATAGTTTGCGCGAGAGACACTTCCAAAGTGATAAAATGTGTCCCCCCCCCCTGTGACTTCTAAAATAAGAGAATGATAAAACTAAAAAAATATATGATGTACATTACCATGCAAACTTCCTCCGAAAATTGGTTGGAACGAGATCTAGTAAGTAGTTTTTTTAATACGTCATAAATCGTAAACCGCAAAAAAATACTATAATTAAAACATCGATCAAAGTTACAACGAACTACAAGAACTTTTATATTATGTTACTTGCTGCTACGGAACCCTTCATGGCCGAGTCCGACTCGCACTTGGCCACTTTTTTAAGGAGTTCAATACGAGAAGAGAAGGAAGACATAATAACATTTCGAATACGAAATAGTTTTTGCATAATGAGTGTGCAATTATAGGTTAACGAGTTTGCAAAATTCTATTCATCCTAAATGCATGTTTGCAGAAAGTTTAATATGAAAAGATTTTTCCATTTTGAATGCACGTGTGTTGAAGTATACCAAGTTATTGTAAAACAAAATTCTATCACCAACAGAATACAAATATGGAGAATATTTTGTTTTCTGTTGGTGGTAAAATTTTGTTTAAAAACTAAGCTATTACTCTCTTTAGGTGAGACTTTATTTTTAGGAAACTAAGAAAGAAAAGGCATTTCACAAAATATAATTTAAACAGCAAAGAGTTCATTAACAATGCCTCCATTCTTTTCTTTGGAGAAAATATTGGTGATTCCACCTCACAATAATTTTTCCCCGTAGCTAAGCGAAAGTTACCAGTGATTCCTCATTAGAAGTTATCCAGTCAATTGTAACTCTTCGGTGAAATCGATTTAAATTAGGTATAGCATTTGTATATCCATTCTAACCTCTCTCTGACTCTTTACCGCGATAACCGACATACACGTAGGCGAAGCCGCGGGCAAAAGCAAGTTATATGGAACTAATCCCGCCCACACGCCCACCACTGCAACTCCTGTACACCAGGATCAACAGCGGTGACCAAAAATTAAAAAAAAAAAAAAGCGGGAGACAAAATGAAGTCAAAATAGGCATACACCTTTTTCAAAACGGGAAGCACCACGGATAAAATATTATGGGTCCTAAGTGAGCTATATTTGATTACTATAGTATGTATGGCAGAATCGCCTAAACGCACGGAAATTCACCGCAGTTGACACAAGATCCCCATAGTATACCGCCCCAGATGTCATTTGTAAGCTATTTAGCATCATGTTACGTCCATTGCACCATTGCACCACAAGTTATATATAAACATTACTAAATGTTTTGTGAAGTGCAGTTGCAATCGTCTTATAGCAAATACTAAATAGGTATATGTTCATTTGTCAGACTCCTACGCTATAGATTCGACATGTAAATATATACGTTATATACGTTTGGTAGCTTAAACAGGATTCGCACGGTCTAACCAGATTACAAGCATTTACGAGGCAGTGACTATGTTTGTTTACATGTACCTACTAACAAGGTTACTAAGCAACATTACCACTTCATCAGTTGCTTGACTGATCTCGAGGTAGATAGTGCTGTATCTGAAATTGAATTTGAGAATTGCACGACTCTCAAACACTGTTGTTTGAATAAGTGACATTTTTATACTAATATTATGAAGCCGAAAAATTTGTTTGTATGGTGTAATGTGCTAATATTAGGAACTAATCGTTGTCGTAGAAAATAAAACGTGAATTTCTTATTTACCTACCACCATTTCAAAAATATCAATATTTTATATCATCAAATCTATGTTTTGAATACTGAGATTATTTATAAAATCCTATTCTACTAATATTATAAAGGCGAAAATCTGAAAGGCAAAAAACGGATGGATGCATATATGTGTTTGTTACGCTTTGACGCAAAAACTGCTTAACGAATTTAGATAAAATTATTCAGCAGCATAGCATCACATCAGAATAACAAATATTCTACCACTTTCTTCTTTTTTTAAAAGACAATAATATGTTAAAGCGAGATTTACTACGATAGCTGACATACACGCAGGCGGAGCCGCAGGCAGAAGCTAGTGTACAGACAATAACAATTCAATTAGCTTAGTTTGAATGATTGATATACAATTGCCACCGCATCGAACTAGCTTAGACACGCCTAGGACGTTGTTCATTCAGATTTGCATAGTCCAACAAATACTAATCCTATTACTACTCAGAGCACCCATTCGAGCATAGTCTGTATTAAAATTCGTTCTATTTGTACGTGTTGAGTCGCGGTCGCTCGACAAATTTTATTCCAACAAAAATAAATTTGTTTTTGAGATAAAACGTTGTACAATAGAAACTTGAATAAATATTATTCATTGCTAGATTCATAGAAACGTAAATATCTCTATCGATAGTCTAACAATGTTAAAGCATCTCTGATGAATCTTTTAATCTGATTTTAAAGCTTTGCAAACGCACTTTTAACCTGTGTAGACTAGGGATTATGGAGGTAACCCGACTTTCACAAATGTTAATAATCACAACAAAAAAAAACCGACTTCAATCTGGACCAAATTTAAAAGGGACCATACGGGAATATTGAGTTATTCGTTAATTTGTCGCGTACATACATAATGCAAATTGAATACTTATATGGTTTTCTCATGAATGACATGTCAGAACTGGATCAAATTTAAATGGGACCATTCAGGAAGCACCAGCTTTCAAATAAAAAAAGAATCATCAAAATCGGTTCACCCAGTCCAAAGTTATGAGGTAACAAACATAAAAAAAATACAGTCGAATTGAGAACCTCCTCCTTTTTGAAGTCGGTTGAAAAAGAGAAATAATTCTCTTGTTAATAAAGAGAAATGCTTTTTTTTACGTGTATCCTAATTAAAGAAATGTTTATTACTAGATGTTTATTAATATAATATTTATAACTAGCTTTTACACGCGGCTTCGCTCTCGTAGACTTTCATCCCCTGATTTACCCTCTTAAGGGTGGAATTTCAAAATTCCTTTCTTAGTGCTCACTTACGTTATATAAAGAACCTACATACAACATTTCAGGATTCTAGCTTCAGCGGTTTGGGCTGTGCGTTGATCTCTGGGTAAGTCAGTCAGTCAGTCAGTCACCTTCCTCTTTTATATATATAGTTAGGCCCTTGTTATAAACCATCAACTTAATAATTTTAAATATTTAGATGATGAAACTACCTGTCAAAGGTAGGTAGAGATATTGTCTAATTTGTCTACCTAGTTTTGATATTATTAATTGACGTTTTATTCTAAAGATCTATGATAATTCGTATCCTGATGGATATACTCGTATATGTATAATTTATTGATGTAAATTAAAAATCGATAGTAATGATGGAATTATCGGGGCGTGAATAAAGAGAGGTATATACTTTTAAATCACTCTTCTATTCTGGGTTTGGGAAAATCTATATTTCTTTTTTAATTCGAAACTTTATCAGAAAATGAAGCTGTCATATATTTTTATTTTAACTTTGTATGCAGTCAGTGCGCGTATTGTATACGACAATACAACAGTGAAGTGAGAATCAAGAAACCGAAGGACTACTCTTTGTTATTGCATGATGAGCATGATTTCCATAGGTATTATACACTATTATAAATCTTAATAAAAATGCCCATTTCCACAATTTACTCAAATATAGACACTTTCAGAAAACGTCCTACATCCAGTGTAAGCAGTTTTTATATCAAAAATATACGGAATCTATCGTATTGAAATCCTTAAACATATTACGAGATAACATTTTGCTATTGATATTCTTATCTATAAGAAACTCCTGAAGATGCAAACACTTACATTATATTACTTCATATACTTATATCTACATAAAAATAAGCACTATTTAACTACACACATCAAAAGTGTCTAGGGATCAAGCATTTTTATGCGGATTTCTTGAGATTGAGATGTGGCTTTGGCCCTGGCCTGCTCAGTCGCCAGACTTGAACCCGATTGAGCATGCATGGGATATGCTACAGAGAAGAGCTCTGCCGAATATGGAGGGTATCCAGTCGCAAGAAGACCTTTTTTTGTTGTTGCAACGAACATGGGCGGCCATTCCACAGCGTGATTTGGATGAACTCATTTTGAGTATGCCAAACCGATTCTTGTGTTGTTAGTGTTCGCGGTAGAAACACGGATTATTAATTGTTTAAGTTACCTAATAAAATTTTAAAGAAAACTGTTATTTCAGTCTTTTTTTCGAACTTTAATGTTAGTGGTTCAAATGTCAAAATTTTTTTTATTAGGAAAATGGCAAATTTCTTTATTAATGCAAAGGTGACTTGGTTTATCGTTACTGTGACAAACGAAAACATTTTATTTGATGAATCCTTAAAGAATATTTTAATTAATATCAATCAGGAGAAAAGTTATTGCAAAAATATATGTTGATCCCTAGACACATATGTTGATCCCTAGACACTTTTGATGTGTGTATATTTAAATAACAATACAACATAGACTAATTTAGAAACTTTTTAATCCTGTTATGCATATGAAAATCTTTTCTGTTAAAAGAAGCCATCAAACCAACAAAACTATGAAAAATCTATCAAATAAATCTTGCTAGCAAACGCATTTTGCAGTCTATCGCGGTACTCCCACAAAAATCTTGTTATAAACAAGTTTTTGTTAGTCGACGGCTCCTCTGACTGATGAATGGGACAGGCCATCAATAGCAGATCACTTGGACGCTTCATAAATATGTACACGATGGGGTGGCGTCACTTTTTATGAGCTCAAAAGGACCCGCTCGCGTATGATTGATGATCGGGAATTCGACGACGAGTTTATTGATTTACTAGATTTGAGTGTTATGCGTGTTGTTAACAAACTCATTAGGCGGAAACAATCGTGGGTTAAATTGTCAATTTGATTTTGTTTTTCTTTTTTCTAAGTTTTGATTTTTCTCAGAGCGTGTGAAATTCAAATTTCGTGTTATGATGTTGCGTGCTCAAACGGAATTAAGTATTTGGCAAGACAGCCTAATTTCTAACAGCTACCGTCTGGAAGCTGATTGGTGAACATTCAAATTGGGATCCTTGATTAGAAAAGGCACGCGATACTCTCATTTGCTGGACGACTCTATCCAGGCCTTGGATTGTTTAGCAAAAATACGATGAGTACTATTGCAAAATATTTAAATTTTATGATAGTAATCTAAAGTAATAAAAAGTAAGTCGTTCACAATTAGATTGCTTTTCATTCACATAATAAGCTATTCAATTCAAAACAGATTTATTGAGAACAAGGTTTCGACACTGATCGTGACCTGGTTATACTTAAGATGACTTTTAGGTTTGTTAAAGGTAGGTTTGTTCAAATAGAAATGTTTTTCAATAGAATAATTTTAATATTTAATTTAATTTCCTTTGAAAATAAACATTAATAGTACTTAGACACTAATTTACTTAAAAAAGCTAAATCTCGCAATTTTTTATATATTTTCATCTTCAGCCTACCGCAGTCCACTGCTGGACATACGCCTCTCCCATTGCCCGCCACTTAGTTCGAACCTCGGCTACTCGCATCCAGCTCCTGCCAGCCGTCTTGCGCAAATCATCACTCCACCTGGCCTGTGGACGTCCTACGCTACGTTTGCTGAGACGCGGTCTCCACTCAAGAACCCGTTTACCCCAACGGTTGTCGGTTCTACGGCAAATATGGCCAGCCCATTGCCACTTCAGCCTGCTAATCCTTCGGGCTATGTCGATGACCCTGGTTCTCTGCCGGATAACCTCGTTTCTAATACGATCCATAGCCCTCTCCATAGCACGCTCCATAGCACGCTCAGCGACTTTAAACTTGTAGACCAGCCGTACCGTAAGTGTCCACGTTTCGGCTCCGTATGTCATTACGAGTAGGACGCACACATTGAAGACTTTCGTCTTAAGGCACTGTGGGATCGACGATGAGAAGACCCGACGAAGCTTCCCAAACGCTGCCCAACCCTACTGAATTCTTCTGTTCACCTCGTCTTCGAAGTTGTTTCTACCTAACTACAAAGTCTGCCCGAGGTATACATATTTTTGAACAACTTCGAGAACGGCACCGTGCACCGCAACCAGTTCCGGTATAGCATGTTCATTGAACATGGCCTTGGTCTTGTCCAAGTTCATCCGTAGGCCGATGCGTACAGAAGAGTCAGCTAGGTCGTTTAGCATCTGTTGTAGGTCCTGCATAATGACGATGTCGTCTGCAAATCGCAAGTGCGAGATGTATTCGCCATTGATGTTGATGCCGCGCCCTATCCAGTGCAGCATCTTGAAAAAGTCCTCCATTGCATTAGTGAACAATTTCGGGGATATAACGTCCCCTTGTCTCACTCCTCGATGCATTGGTATGGATCTTGTTTGCTGATTCTGTACTTGGACGAACATAGTGGCGGCTTCGTAAAGACATCTCAACACTTGGATGTATCGCCACTCCACTTGGCAACGCTGCAGGGACTCCAGAACAGACCAGGTCTCGATCGAGTCAAAGGCTTTCTCATAGTCCACGAATGCTAGACACAGGGGCTGATTATATTCTTCGGTCGTCTGTATAATCTGCCGCACTGTGTGGATGTGGTCTATGGTGCCATATCCGCTCCGAAATCCAGCCTGCTCCGGTGGTTGGCATTCGTCGAGTCTTCGCGCAAGACGGTTCGTGATGACTCTTGAAAACAGCTTGTAGACGTGGCTTAGATAGTTATATATTTTATAATAAGTTAATAAGGAAATAGTTTGAAATACCTTCACTGAAATGCTTAGGATTTTTATGTTTAAAAATCATATATATAATATTACTAGCTGACCCACGCAACGTCGTTTACCACTCCTATTGCCCGTAGCGTAATAATTTTCCCCCGTTTTTGTAACATTCTTCATTGATGATCCCGCTCCTATTGGTCTTAGCGTGATGATATATAGCTTTGATAAATGGGCTATCTAACACTGAAATAATTTTTCAAATCAAACCAGTAGTTCCTGAAATTAGCGCGTTCAAACAAGCAAACAAACTCTTCAGCTTTATATATTAGTATAGATTAGTATAGTATATGCAGGTAGTAGAGCCACGCTGATTTCAGCACGAACGGGCCGGCTCGACCGGGGCGGTACTACCCTCGCACAGAAAATCAACGTAAAATGACAGCGTTCGTGCTGTCGTGTTTCGTTGGTGAGTGCGAGACCGGAGGCCCAAATATACTAATCAACAAGTTCCATACTTGTTGACTAGACTAAAAGATGCAGAAGCATCACTAGGCCGCCATGGTGTAGGTCGCCATGCTGCGTTGTCTGCATTCGCAATGAGTATGGTGACCACCACTCTTGGATTTTGCTTATGCTTTCCATCAGGCAGAGTACAGTTATTTTGGCGGGCCATACATAAAAAAAGGATAAATTTGGCAGTAACAGTCTATCTGTGTGTTACGCTTTCACGGCTAAACCGATGCACCGATTTAATGAAATTTGGCATGGACATACTTTGATTCTAGAAGAAGACCATGGCTACTCTTTATCGCGATAACCGACAAACATGCAGACGGGCAAATTAAATAGTAGGGACAATCCACCACTTTCACTTAAACGAAATATGATGTAAAGTTGAACTGAACATAAGCAAATTTTTAAGTAAGCTGTCATGCCAATGAGAAAAAACATTTTTATACCATTACAGACTTTGATTCACATTAAATGAGTTATATTCGACGCGTTTTTATATGGGACATAGACCCGTCCGACAACTACAGATGTCCTTATCTAATATTTATATATATAATAGGGTAGATGACTGTATCGTGTATAAATACCAATGACTCCTTCATTAAAACGAACATTACAAAATATCTCGGAGAATATAGTTATTACAGCGTTTCATTCTACATTATTGCTTAATTGAGTAGCCTAAAACAGTGACGTCACAAGTGTGCAGTTAGTACATTTTCCATACAAAGTTATCGTTTTGACAGATGATAAAGAGTAACTAATTTGACTAAGGTGTCATCATCCCTATTCTCGTATCACCTTATTGCTCACTATGTACCCCGTAAGTATATAACCGATTTTCATGCTTTTTTTAAATAATGCATGTTTTACCCTAAGATGGAATACTTAACAGCACTTACTCTATTTATGCTATTCATCGCACTTTTAAGTGGTGTAAGTATTATGACTATATTATGATTACCGACAGATAATAGAAATTGGTAGCAGTTAACTTTAGTAATTCTATTAAACATGTAACATGAAAATGTATATACCGATAAAGTTTATGTTAAACTATGTTCAAAGCTAACGGCTCAAACATCTATAAATAATGATGTTGAATATAATAGAGAATAGTAAAACGAAAAATTCAATTACCAATTGTAAGCGAGTGCCAAAGTGTATGATAGGAATAATATGATTGAGTGAAATAAGGGTTCAATAGATAGAATTAGTAGTCGCCTCTCCTTCATACTTTCAGTAATTATCTGGCCTCGCTGTATGAGTTACGCATTTGTAGATTGGTGTTAGGGCTCTTACAACTCGGCAAAAGTGGATATTTATTAAATAAATATCAAAAAAATTATCTTGTTTTTATGTGACATTGAAAGGAATATATTATAGTTATTTATAAAATATATTATTTCATTATTGTATTTAATATTTGTTATTTCTTCTTCCGCTTTGGCATGGACAATGCTGAGTAAGGTAAATAATCTTTACTTTTTAACGGTGTTATTTAGCGTGCCTGTTTATTTATTTATTTGTTTTAAATTCATTTTCTTTATATCATTTATCAGTCTATTATTATTCTAGGTAACGTGTGCACTTTAAAAAAATTACGAAACTCATTAAAAATTCCGTTTTTGAGATAAGGATTAAAGTTTATTTAATATTTATGAAATAATGGCTATCTTTTCAGTTTTATATATAGGTGACAGGAATCTAACTAGGAATGTATTTCAAACAATAATTTACTTGTATATTAAAACACAATAGTTATTATAATCATGGAACGTTACTTTAAAAAACAGCCACAAGTGTGATAATAATATAAAAGCTATTTTCCATTAATGCTACAATTTCCACGTAATATATCATGTAAATCCACAATAAGCTTATTTATATATTTCCGCAACATGTGCGCCTGTCGCCGCAGTCGGGATTTCGTTTCTGTTGTCACCCCAAACATTTGAACAGGCTCAGGGAAACAAAAAGGCCTTGCCTTTATTATATAACGTATAAAAAGTGAAACAATGACCTACGACACTCAGCAAAAGTGACTATTTACATCAAGGCTCATTATCATTATTCTGGGCCTCTTTGCAAGTGTGAAATTTCAATAATGGAGAGCCCATTATCGTTTATTTTCTGACCCATTTTATTTTATGTTAATGAATGTGACTGTAGTGAATAGGTAATTTACACAGTTAGATGATAATGCTTTGGACATATTATAGGATTTAGGCTGTCATAAAGATAAATATATTGCTGTTATACAGGACTCTGTGAAGGTTAAACGAATTGAATAATATCTACGTGATTCTTTGAGCCTTCAATAGAACGTTAACTGATTGAAAAGAAATATAACTTGAATTTTTATCTCAAAGGAAAGTAAGGTTGGTAAGAAAAATATCAAGAGAACAAATTTATTCCCTTTTATGATAAAAATATAGAAACGTAATATTTTATGTACAAAGTAAGAGAATTAATACTAGTTTCAAGTGTCTACAAAGGTACCGCTTTTGTTTACAGGCTCTTTTTTTCTGTAGGCTTATTATTCTAAGGCTTTTATATTATTATGATAAAATATGCTGGAAAAAAAGGCCAAAATATTGTATATACAGTTTGTATTGGTCGGCATAAAATTTAAATAATAAAAATAACAATATGTACTACAGAAAAACTCTTGTTATTTTAAAACACAACAATGCATACAACAATTTACTACAATATTAAAATTCGTAAATTCAAATTAATTTTGTTTTAAAACCATGACATTCTATTTACAAACTCAGTCTTTTGTTTTTTGATTAGCGTTGTATTTTCATTACATTTAAACATTTTTCGTCATAATGGATACTTTAAAAATTCGTGTGATTATGGAATATGAGTTCCGTCGTGGCACCAACGCGACACAAACGACACGTAATATCAAAAACGTTTACGGAGAGAACTGTACAAACGAACGCACAACCCGTTATTGGTTTTCCCGGTTCCGTTCTGGAAATTTTGCCTTGAAAAATGAAGCTCATGGTCGTCCGGAGACTTTGGTTAACAATAATGAATTAAAGGCGATTGTGGAAGCTGACGAAACTCAATCTATAGCTGAGCTAGCAGCAGCTTTTAATGTAAGCATCGAAACAATATTGATCCATTTGCGACAAATTGGCAAGGTAGAAAAGCTTGCACATCAACGTACGCGTCGAGACCTGCCTTGTGCTGCTCAACAGGCAAAGAAATGAAGAAATTTTGAAACGAATTGTTACGTGTGACGAAAAATGGATTCTGTTCGACAATCGAAAGCGCTCAGCAAGTTGGTTAGACCCTGGTTCAGCACCAAAGCAATGCCCTAAACCAAAAATGACCCCTAAAAAGATGATGGTCACTGTTTGGTGGTCTAGTGCGGGTATGATTCACTACAGCTTTTTACAAAACGGCATGAGCATTAATGCAGATATGTATGATGTACTGTGAAGAACTGGAGAGAATGATGGAGAAGCTTGCACATCTGCAACCAGCTTTGGTCAATCGGTCATCCCCACTGCTCCTTCACGACAACGCGCGACCCCATACTGCGCAACAGACAGTCTCCAAGCTGCAAGAGCTGGGGTTGGAAGCTCTCCCTCATCCGCCATACTCACCAGACCTTGCACCTACCGACTATTACTTTTTCCAAAATTTAGACAACTTTTTAGTGGGTAAAAAAATCAATTCCCGAGAGGCAGTACAAAATGCCTTTGAAGAGTTTGTTGCCTCCCGTCCAGCTGATTTTTACAAGAAGGGCATCAATAAACTGTCAATGCGTTGGCAAAGATGCGTCGATTGCATGGGTGATTACTTCGAATAACAGAAATAAAAAAGTTTGAAAAAATAAGTACTTTCACTTATTGCATACAAAACGGCAATTTCATAGGTAAAGACCTATTATATACTACATTGATATTGTATACCATCTCTATTTATGTAGAGCAGAAAAAATATCTAACTAGCTAGATAGAACCAAACAGAAGTAGGTATTTTAATTTTAACACAATTTCTATGAGTTACGTACTAAGCATACTTTGCCCGAGGAACTATGAAACTTTTGATAATTTAAATAACACCGAATTTCGTATATAACGTGAAACGGTTCTAACATACGTCTTTGCTTATTGCTGTTTTAGCCTAATAGTTTGGCCCTCCTTTAATTAAAGTAAGCGAAACTAACCCACAGTGTTCGCTTGTATGAAGGAAACTGAAGTTGGCGACTGTTTGTGGTTTAGACTTCATTATCCCCGGCAAAAACATAAACAATATTCTCTTCTCTATATACCTTGTTATAATAAATGTGAAATAACATCGTGGAGGGTATAAAATCAAATGGCTGGATCCTCATATAGCGATTAAATTTTTCAACCCACATCCTTGTGGGTTTCATACAATATTCAGGCATATTTACTGAATGTTGTCAATCTGTACAAATTGTTCATATAATGCTAATCATAGCCATTTTTTAACCGACTTCAAGAAAGGAGGAGGTTTCTCAATTCGACCGTATTATGTTTTTTTTATGTGTGATTTTTGATGATTCTTTTTTTAATGGAAAGGAGATATCCTAACTGTGGTACCATGATAAGGACACTAAGATCTGATGATGGCATCCAAGAGAAATCGAGTCGAACCTTGAAGTCGGTTTTTGTTTTAGTTAAAATTTTATTACTTGATCGAATAAAGTGATAATGAAATGATAATAAAAATATGACCACATGCACAAATATTTTAAAAAATTGACCTGGCTGAATTTGACATACCTATGCCTCTTTAACACACATTTTTCGGCATTAAATAAAACTGATATATTTTCAAAAATTTACCTGGCTGAATTTGACATACCTATGCCTATTTAACACACATTTTCGGCATTAAATAAAACTGATACAAAACCCAAGGCATCTAACAGGTGCGAAGAAAAAGCAAAACAATTTGGAATCATCATAAATTTAAAAATATTGAAAGTTAATGTCCAAAAAAACCTACAGAAACAGAATGAAAGTTGTGTTTTGATAACAATGTTTTCATTGAGCGCAAACCTAGACCTGGCAAGCGCTCAAAACAGACAACGGACGATGCAAGGACGCGGTTACCGGCTAATAAAATAGTGCCGGTCGCACGTAAACTATACTAATCTAGTTTTGATAAACAATAACCACGTCACTTCAAGGTTGTCTGCGTGTTTTATGGCGACCACACAATATAATTATGAAAAGGTCTCGGTATTCCGATAGCAGCTATTTGGATACATTCCAGTCATACATTTAATAATAACAGCTGACGAAAATATTTTTAGAAAATACACTTTTATAGAAATCCGTTTCATTCAGTGAATAAAATATTTTGTGAAGCTCAGTATGACGCACTTGATACCAATGCACTATATTTACCAATTGATTGGTACATCAGTTATTTTGCAAAAAAAACTCGTTTCTAAAAAGATTGAAAGAAGAAGAAAGAAAGAAATTACAAAAAAAACTGTTAATTCAAAGAAAAATATTGTTCAACTACTGAGTTTTCACCAGCGGATCGAGTTTATTTAAACATGGCACACTTATAATTACCTACACATACGTAGTTAAAATGACTCAGTAACACAATAAACTTCTTTAGTTAATCTGATGCTTAAACGGAAGCCAGTCAGTCAATAGTCACACTTTCATAGAAATTGAAAATACTTTTTTAAAGATTCGCTGAAATTGCCCGATTCATTGTTAGACAGTTCCACGTATTCCCTGGACAGTATAAAGTGCCAAAATATATTAAGCCCGGTCATAATGGAAAGAAAACATTTGAAACCATGACTCATCGCGGATGTCACCGGCTGTGAAAACGGGAAAATATACGCAATGTTATTAAACCCACTTCATTTCAAATTTAGAACGGTTCAGTCTCGATTCATCCCGCGTGGCGCGTGCGCCGAGATCGCGAGTTTGACGTCTGAATCGGAAACTATTGTTGAAGCTGTTTAATTAATATTGTATTTGTAAAGTACCTTACAAAGCGAATGTGACAAGTTCCTTTGTAAATTAAAAAGTGTGTCGTCCATAGATATAAATTAATTTAATATAGGCATTAAATATATTGTTTATTGAAGTGGTATACAAAATTCTCCTCTATTTACTTATCTGTTTATAACTTTCTTCGATCAAATGTTTTCTATCGTCATGGCTAATTACTCACGTTTTTTATTCTTGTTACAAAAAACACTTTGATCAAAGCAAAAGGAGTAAAATTTGTTCTTTTTGTAAAACATGTATGTACAAATGAATCATATAAAGATTATCCTAAAAAACTGAATATTTATCGGTAAGATCTGGATTTGTCATTTCCTTAAAGATATAATAATAAAATTTCTAAAAGATAGACAATATGGAGAAACAAATATTGTTCGACTTTTTAACTTCTTCAACTTAGTGAAATGAAAATTAATTAACATATTTTAAATAACCGTGGTGTAAGAATGATAAATATATTTTTTGTTGTGAGTCGATTCCCTGTAAATATTATTTAATACAAGCATTTAAGTTGGCTGTCCAATTTTTTAAACCTTAATTTTTTTTTTTTTTTTTTTTTTTTTTTTTTTTTTTTTTTATGATATAGGTGACAAACGAGCAGACGTATCACCTGATGGTAAGCGACTACCGCCGCCCATAGACACCCGCAACACGGGGATGGGGGAAAGGGATGTGGGGAGGGGTTGGGGTATAGGGCTTCCGGTATCCTCACTCACTCGGTGAAACACAGCGCTATTTCACACCGGTTTTCTGTAAGGCCGTGGTATCACTCCGGTCGAGCCGGCCCATTCATGCCGAAGCGTGGCTCTCCCACGGTTTTTAAACCTAATTTTACACTTTAATATTAAAATTGTTCAACATGATTACCCGTATTGCTTTCTTCTTAATAGCCTATGGTGTTAGATCATTAAAAAACCACAACAGTAAAAATAATATCAACCTTGAATATCGCAGAGGTGTTATAAAACGCCAATAATGAATTGAGCTTTAACATGTTTCATTGACTGTTCGATAACATTCAATGTATTGTGACATTGTTTATTAAACAACATTGCATGTAATCGGTTATTGTCAGCAATCGGTACTGCTGTTGTAGCTACGTTACGTGTAATCTCATCGTATTCATTGTGGCATTGAGCGCTACGTCTACAGTGAGACAGACCAGTGACGAATTGCTTCAGACTAAAACTCCATCGTACTTGGTGTTAAATATCATTGTCAGGAGAGGCATCATAACTTTGTTATTACTTTCTATCAAATCTCAGTAGTCGTCGGTTACTATTCTCCCACCATACTCTATATTCACAAGTTTAGTGAAATCGGCAAAGGAGCGCCTTGTCTTTCCAGTTTTTCTCAGAAGTAAGTCAACGATGACAATTATTAGAATATTTGTCTATTACAACTTTAAATAGGATGAAACCTACATCTTCATAAACTGGGTACTAATTTGCGCTGTGCCATGATTTTCTCTTCTCTAAGACGTTCAGGTTGATGGATGAACTCGTTAATTCAACGTGTTCAAATATAAGATTAAACAGTTTGACAAATTCGATAACTAACAAGTGACATATGGACGTCAGTTGTAAGTTATCCTCATGGTTCAGATGTCAATAAATTAGTTGAATCTGTGATGTATGGGCAAATAAATTAGTAAAAATTTAACATTATTCAAAAGATTAGAGAAATTCACTTTATGTATTCGTAGGAAAATGAATTACGACAGCTATTTTCTTTTTCACGGTTTATGTAACGTTTATAATTACATTTCTGATAAAAAATTGTTTTTATGTATGCAGGACTCTCAATAATATGAATGCGTTAGGTTATTGGCTCTTTACATTCATACATTTTACTCAAAAGTATCAATTGTCTGCCAGTGGGCCAAATCTGCCATTGTTTTCCAAAAAAATCAATATATGTAGGTTTTTTTATTTCAAAGTTTTTAAACTCCATTTATATGTCAGCGATAGACTAATTTATTTAAGAATAGACGGTTATGTAATTATATTGCTTTTCTTTAATGACTTAACATTTCTGTTATTTATTTTTTAGTGACAATGATATTTTATAAGTCTGTTTGACTACACATTTCAGTATCCCTGGTATCGATTTAATTATTTAATAAATGTTATTGCGTATCTTAAGCCAGTCAGTCACTATATTGGTTGAGCTTTCATGCATGAATAAATTGACAATATTCTTCACAGACGTAGAGACCGACAGCTAAAAGCTGTATTTGTGTTACAATATAAAATAGCAAAAAAATCCAATATATTTCTTTGAAAATTATTGATATTGTCATAGTTTGGTTTGTGTGAATGTGGGTCGATGCTTTGAACCTGAAGGTATTATGTTTATGTACATCTGTTAAAGATATTGATAAAACGTTGATTATCTATCAACATTTAAAATTTCTTAAAATAGATCGTTGAAAGTAATTTAAAAATATATCAGCAGAATCGTGATAGTTTATTTTATTAGTTTAATATACGTTAGAATAATCTTTTTCGACAGAGACTTCGATCACTTTATTTTATGAACTGCAAAGTCATGTACATGGACGAAGTCTATAGGTTACCAGAATAATATTCCAGTTTTAGTGCGTGTAATCTAAATAGATGGTTGGGAGCGATGACACCGTGCTGAGTTTTGTTGCATGACATTTACGTTTTGGCTTGTGCCGTCTGGATTCAGTCTGATTTATTTTAGACACCATAAGTAGCAAGGCATACAGTATATTCAGAACTTGTGCTCGCTAAACCAATTTTATATAATGTTTTTTTTATAGCAAAATAATTTTAGATAACTCGGACAAAAACAACAGTTTTCAAATAAATGTTCCGTCATAAAAATGTCCAAAAGAGGGAATAAGGGTATTTTCATAAGGCTGACTGCGGCTAATTTGAGGTGAACGGTGGAAACAGGGTGTAGGATTCACCCGGCGACCCTTATCACCTGTCTTTCAACACCTGTGGACAAGTTCGCTATATTTTAGTAGGGTATCTGTTTAAAAAACGTCAAAACTTTTTCATATTCAATGTTTGTATGTTGTTGCTGGCTTACGTTTGCCATAATTACTGTAGAGACTGAGAAACAAATGAAAAAAAAACCTGATACTGACATCCTTTAGACCTTTACTTTAAAAAAATCTGCTGTATGTATAAAATTGCAAATGTAATTTTGATATAAAATACATTTTTAAACTATTGTACGCCGCGCGTGTGCAAGTAGTAATCAGGGTTGGCAGACTGAAATCTGATATCAAAACGCCCACAAGTCAACATATGCAGTTCGTCATTTAACTTTTACTGTTACGCTGAAAGCATGTCACACATACATCAGTTATGATTGAATCATAATAAACAAACTTATTAAATCAGTGAAAATATATTCGTGAACAATGGAGTGTGGACGTCTCACAAATGAACTGAAGTGGTGCGCATTCTCGCCCGACTCGTTAGATGTTAATACGCCCGTTGAGATTGAAGACTACTCTGGTGATGAACACTATACCGTCAGCGACAACTATCTTATAAGTTTTCCGGAGAGCGAACCTGAATCGGTAAATGATATCAAAACACTGATATCTAACGATGCAGATCTCATAGACGAAGCTCCACAACTTCTTAATCGTTGTTACGAAAACCCTCTATTCATCCCGGCCAGCAAAGTTTTAAAAGACGAGATAAGTGATGGCGGGGACAGTGAGGAACTAATGAAGAGTGAAGCAAAAAAGTTTGAGGATTATAAGTTCTGCGAGGCAGTTAACGACTTCGACATAGACTTGGAAGCGGGGGAGGCGGTGCCTATAGTGTACCTGGCGACGACGCGAGCCGCGCGCCTTCAGAGAGCATTGCGACTCGCCGGATACAAAAAGGTTAGCTTCATTTCTCTCTTTATTAATATCGCTATGTCCTTTGATGAAAATATTAAAGGCGTTTTTTTCTCGTTATTATTGAAATCAAAGTTCGTGACAGCTAATTATGATTCCTTTTTGTTTTTGTTCTTGTAACAGTCTTTTCAGCGTACAATAAAGTTTTTTGTTTGTTTCGACAGGATGAAATCGAAATGTCACAAAAATAACAAGTCTTAACACAGCTGCTATGAAAAGCTTAAAATAAGATTCGGAACTAGTATTAAAATTCATGTACAGTCTTGTTAATGAGTGCCGGTATCTCTTTTTATGTTTTATAAACTGGTACGACTGGTATTGAAGATTTTGTAATCCATATAATGACATGGGCGTTAATCTAACCTATCATGAATTTATATTAATTGGTAATTAAAATAATTTAATAAATTTTCCTGGGTAATACTTTATTGTTGAGTATTAAATTAGGAATATACATCCTGTGTCTCGGGGGACTTTACAAAGGATCACACAAAGTGTTGTCCCATGGGGGTTTTGAACCCACAACACATGGCGCAGTACAAAGGAGCTGGCGACCGCTTAAACCACTAGGCCAACTTACCAGGTTTTTTTGTAGTTTACGTGAAAAATACATTAACACAAGATTCAAACTACGCGTAATCTTTGAACTTGTTTTTACTTTTTTCTCTTTACATATTAGAATCTAATATGTAATAATTAGATCAAAACATGAACACCAATACTAATATTTTTCATACTTAAAAGCTTTTGCCAGTTGGCTGTTTTACTACTATCAAATAAAAAAAAATTGATTGCACTTCGCTATTATTCTTTCTTAAATTTCGAGGAGGGAATACCTGTGTCCGGCATTAAGAACAAATGTTCTAGATTCCAATTCTTCATGTGCAAGATTGTGTAAAATGTTTAATAACTGGGACAACATAGTCAATATGTATCTACTTTGATTAATTAATTATTCAAGTATGCATCAACTTTAAGTATGGCTCTTTGCCGGACCGTACTAGATGTACTTACGTAAATCAAAATAGTAGCACTCGTTAATGAAAACTACTGCTTCTAGTTATGCATTTTTGCATTAGTATTGTACATCGCTGGGATAAGTAGGTAGAGTTCTATATAGAAAAAAAGAAAAAGAAAAAATGTCTTGTATAATCGGTAGATCGATAGCTTTTCAGAACATCCACGTGCATTATTTCAGTTAACCTTAGTTGCAATATCCGACATACCTGCGGTTCCTCCCAACTGTATGTCGGATATCGAGGTATTTTTCTTCATACAGTATTTTTTTATGTTTGGCCCTGCCAAAATGACTCTACTCTGCCTGATGGAAAGCATAAACAGAATCCAAGAGGTCACCATACTGCGAATCCAGACAATGCAGCATGGTGACCCACACAATGGCGGGCTAGCGATGCTTCTGCATCATTGGGCCTTCGGTCTCGCACTCACCAACGAAACACGACAGCACGATCGCTGTCATTTTACGTTGATTTTCAGTGCGAGGGTAGCCCCGCCCCGGTCGAGCCGGCCCGTTCGTGCTTAAATCAGCGTGGCTCTCCTTGAAAAAGAAAGTATGACACTCACAAATAATGTGGCTTTCTATTGGTAAAAGAATTTTCAAAATTAGATTCAGAGATTACCCCTACGACCTCATTAAATTTATCTTTTTATAAAGTTAATATATTAATACATTAAATGCAGCTGAGAACATTAAATAAAATTTTCACGAAATATGCAAAATGAAATTGAATTTAATTTGAAATTCTAGCTTCAAATTGGATGAATAAAACTCGATAGCAACTTGCGCGAACACAGGGCTCTTGTTATTCACGCCGACAGACGTTCGCCACGAATTCACGGTATGCTGTACAATTTTAATTAGCACTGTCAATAAACGTTATGCTGCATTACAACTGCAAAAATACAACATCATTTGTAAGAAATCGAATAAGCGCTTTTTCACGCTACCAACAAGTTCCTTTTTTACATCGATTAGATTTATGAGGCTTCGTTAACTTCTAAAAACGATAGTATTCATTTCTTAAATCCTTATAAGATTGTTTTAAAAGATCTAATGAAAACGTAGCTCGGGTGGGAAAGAATTGCGTAACTAACTAGCTTCTAAACGACCGATGTGAACTAAAACGGGAATGACTGGAATGGGTCTCGTCTCTGCGGAGTTGCAAATAAATCGCAATCATCTTATCGATGGTAGACATAAATAGTTTCTTCGTTCTCTTTGATATTTACCAGTTTTTGCAATTCCGAACTCATAATTACTTTTAGATATGTAAAGTATTATAATAACGCTGAAGAAGTTTATGTTTTGTGATTGTTAAACTGCAAATATATTTGAAAGTACTATTCAAACACAAAAAAAAAAATGATTTGGGGAGAGTGACTTCAATGAGAAGGGTTAAATACATTATACATCATGCTATAATAAGGGCAGTGAGCATAAACGTTGTTGAAGCAGCGATCGATGTAGAATAAGATAGCACAAATTGTGCGAAATGCGAAATTGTGTGCAAAGTATTTTGAACATTATAAAAGTGTTTACATAAAGTAGTATGTTTACTCCATTGCTGTCAAATTTGATCTGGCATCCCAAGGCCCCCTTTCATATGTAAGGTTCAGTGCTGTTCTTATAAACTTTATTTCAAATAGGTTTGGACAGCCTTCAAAACCAATCTAGGTTGAACAGCGAACTAATTTTGCTAACTATGGCTTATGTAAGTATTGAAACTATTTGACGACCAGCAGAACTAATTATAATGTAAATTTTATAAATGTTAATAAGTACATATAACATAGTGCTTAGTTTTCGCATATACTGCCTCGGTGGCTTTGGTCTCGGGTTCAATTCCCGGTCGGGCCAACCGCCAAATGTTTGTATGATCTGCAGATATTTGTTTCGGATTTTCGGTGTTTTACAAAAAAAATTAAATATTATATTTATATGTTGTTGTCTTGTTGGTAAGCAGTGCTTGTGTTATACAAGCACTGCTTAGCTTGGAATAAGATGGCGTTGTGTGTTAGATGTCCGAAATATTTATTATATACAAGCTGACCCGGTGAACTTCGTACCACCATATTTACATATCTGTTTCAGCTTACCACAGGCAGTGTACAGTCGCGGAGAAAAGAAAAATACTTTTCCCGTTAACTTTTAAATCTTTTGTACACAAACCTTGTCCTAACAATAAGGAACACATAAAAAAGAATTATTTATTTTGGTTTAGCCGATCGGAAGTTATGCGCGTACATACATTTCGGTGATTCAATTTTATATACTTATATATATATAGATTTATTTAATTCCAAACGTAGGTATACATATATTTGTAAGAAATACTAAAGTTTTCACCTCGCTATTTGTAGTTAAGTTTGTAGTAATGTTAAAGTAACAAAGTCTTAGTTGAGATTTCTTATAGACTTCATTTTTAATAATTTTTATGTTCCTTTGAACATTACAATACATTATCACTTCAATACATTTGAGTTTCTATTAAAAGCGGATTTCTGAGGCATGTTTTCAATTGCTAGCTGTTAAATGATTTTATCTGCCACTTAATTTGTCTGAAAGAGAGTTAACTATTTTGAAACTATCTTTGAGTTAAATATCATTAAGTAATTATATTGTATATTAGAAGAAAGTGATAAATAAGGTACCGCCTGCAGTCAAAGAGAAATCTAATATAAATATGAAAATGTGTCATTCACATGTTAGAATACATTTATACATACTATTTATATATTTACATATATTACTTTGCGAGGTAACTATAAAAGATCTATTAAAAATGAAATATTAATTCTTGAGATAATGTAGGAAAGTTTATGTCATAAAAACTTTTCATAAGATTTTTAATTTGAAATCTAGTCGCAGAACTACAAGAAATTTGCTAACATTTCCGTGGCATTTTGTTGATTCATCATACGTATTAGTATCCTGAACCCTTAACTGTATTAGTTTTAAGGCTTACCACACAATACAGTGAATTCGCAACGCACCGCAAAACCTGCGAGCTCGCACGAATGCACCGCAAAGAACTTCACCTCGCATCGCATCGCAGTTATGTATGGGAGCCCTAATTAAGCAACAGAATGTTACTCTTGCGTATCCATCTTTGATTATTATGCTACAATTGGTTCCAATTCCTTATTTAATATGCTATTGTTTTTTAAACAGAACCTATTTTTATGTAAATGTAGTAAAACCCTTTCGTGGCATTGATAGTTAGTTTTTGGTTGCCGTTGGCATATATCGAAAGTGACACATGATAACTACGTCTAATGTTAAACTTGTTTCGTATTTGTTTGTCGTAAAAGTTCTGGAAAGGTTCTCGCCTTGAACTCGTCTACTATTACCTGCATAGTTGTTTAATGTTGCTACAACAGTCGTGTATAGAGCTCAAAGGGCTCATAGCTCGTTTGACACGACCAAAGCCTCACTAGTTAATCCCCATTCATATTACCTGAGCACTCCTTTCAAAGACTTTAATATGAACGCAGAAAGTCGGCAGCTCTTTTGATTAAACGAATATAAGATTCCTTGCAAGCGTAATGTACACCTCCAGACCATGAGTCTTGCCTTTTAATACTTTCATGCAATAAGTTAAATATTCTATGTCAGATTTATGTGAAGCTATATATTTTTCTTTAAAACTGTTTAGGCATAATATACTTAAGTGATACACCTTCTTATCCCTTCTTATCAATCCTTCAATCAATCAAAAAAAAAACCTTACACCTTCTTATGAATCTTGTCACTTAAGAAAGAAGTTAATTTCTAGCTGCCTATTTTAAATCGATTGTTACATTTATGTTTTATATTTAAATTTGTTATACTCGTAATGAAGTTTAATCCCAATTAAAGGGATCATTTGGGCTACTTATCTAATTAAAAGACGATCTAAAGACAGATTATGATTAAATAAGGTTCCTTACCTGAAGAGCCTTGTGGTAACTGAAAATACTAACTGAATCCTGAAATTTCAATAACGGGACATCTTTATAAATCTGATAATAAGTATTTCAACAACATATCATATTTCTTCATAAAATTGTTTTAAAACCAAAACTGAGTATATGCCACATAACATCAACTAATTTTTAGCTATAAATAATAATATTAATAAATAAATATTTCGGACATCTAACACACAAGGTCATCTAGTCTCAAACTAAGCAGAGCTTGTATTATGGGTACTAGACAGCTGATATATATAGCTATACTTTTTTTTGTTAATACATACATATTATACATAGAAAACACCTAAACTCCGAAGCAAATATTTGCAGATCATATGAACATTTGGTCCGACCCGGGAATCGAACCCGAGACCTCAAGCACAGCAATCGCATATTATCGCAGTTTTATTTTATTGTAAATAAACTTTTACTTTACTACATAGTTATGTAAAGTTTAAGTAAAGAAACCACTTCCTACCCGCACTACGTATACTTGCATAACGTTTTCCTTCTGCCGGCACGTCGTCATACAAGATATTTAACATTTCTGCTCTAACTGGAAGCAGCCCAATTACATAAGAACGTCCATCCTCTCTATAGGGCTATAGGGCATTGTTGTGTTAACAACCTCGTAACAAATACTAATAGGGCTACCGGAGTTCTTTGAACTGGAATCTAACGAGACAAAATTTGATAACAAGTACATATTATACTTATGTGTTTACATTAAATTGTTTATTTACTTAATGTCCCTGGTTCTACAAGAATCCTTAAACTATGGAAGTTTTCAAATTACTCTGAACTTAGAGAGGCAGCATAAATTCTGGTAGAAGTGCATTTATTAGAAAATTTGGTTCCATTGTTGAGTGCGTGACTGGAGGACCAATGATGCAGAAGCATCACTAGGCCGTCATAGTATGGGTTACCATGCTGCATTGTTGCATTGTCTACATTCGCAATGAGTATGGTGAACACCGCTCTTGGACTTTGCTTATGCTTTCCATCAGGCAGAGTAGAGTCATTTTGGCAGGCCATACATAAAAAAATTACGCAAGCAAAGCTGTAGTGAGCATTACGTCTTTAACCTGTAATGCATTTTTATTCCATAGATCAGTAATTCGACACAAATACATATGTGTCTGTAGTGAAACAGTAATACATTGACTAAAAAATATCTACGATTAAATAGTGACTGGTATTTAAAAAATATTCTTCCGTTTTTCATTTTAAAATGTTCAAATATTAAGAGAAAGAGCAAAGGTCTATGACTCTTATATTAAATGAGTTGATATGGCTGGCTCCGTCAGACAGTCACATTTATTTTTTATTTTAAAAAGACAACTCCCGCACTAGGAATAAATCCTGTGTCGCGGGGGACTTTACAAACATACATGAAACGGACACAAAGAACACCCATTTTTTGTACTCGTAGACGTTTGGCTCGGTTCCACATGAGCAGTATCCTCAGAAACCGTCCGTTCCATTTCCCGAGAATATTGAGTGACGTTCGATAAATTTACCATTGCAAATAGTTTTTTTTACAAAACAGTACATTTTTAGACAATATTTACTAGTACAAAACATATGATTTCATAGAAACGATGACACTTCTTTAAAAAAAAATCTTTTTGTATTTGACTTGACTTTATTATCGAAGTCTGCATACAATTCCTAGCCAATTTCCTTGCAATCGATGCTAGTACCACATTTCGATGGTTTGGTATATTACGACATTCACAGTCCACAAATGAAATTCACTAAGCATTTTCATTCCAAACTTTCATTCCCAAAGCTTAAATCGTGTAAGCTTCCTTCTTAACGTGATTTACCGTTTATGAATTGGGAGATTATTCAGAATATTATGATCGGTTAATGGGTCTTGAAAGGTTTTTAATACCCGGCATTGTAATTTATATTTCGTAGACGTCTTAATGAATACCGAGTGAAATTTCGTTCCAGTGAAAACAGTATATATTTTAAACCACGTAATATATATTAATAAACTTTGTTGCTTTTGAATCGGTAATCCTTCACTATTACATTGATTTTAATTTTGTTCTAAAATAGAAGTAGCTTAAGTCACACCTTATAACATCAGCTATCAGTGAATTTCCGTCAAAATCGGTCTAGCCGTTAAAGAGATAGACAGACAAAAAATGTTTTGATGTAATTACGGAAAATACATATTTCCATTTGCAATGTTGCGTTTGCAGGATGGCGCTACAGTCGTGCACGTTCCCAATACAATAAAACAAGACAAGAATTTGCTAAGATTTTTTAAATAACGTCAACTTTTTCCGCTTGGCGATAGATATTTCTATTTTTTATTACGTTCACCTTTGCCAAAATTCTATAGCTCGGATCATAAATAACTCGATAGCTTATCGAAATGTTACAAGAAATAACAATGGAGTGATTTATTGAACCACTCTAGCCGACAATATGAAAATATTATTAAGCAATGAAGGTATTACATACGTCTATCTCCATGCTGTAATAACTGGTACTATGATAAAGTCAAGAGCAAGTATAACTGTAAATATAAATCTCTAATATATAATTCGAATGCGATTAGAAGTTCCAGAGTTTAACGCTTTTTACAACTCAAGTACTATATAATATTTTTTAGAATTAAATGATAAAAAACTGAAATTGATGTCTACTTAATAATACTAGCTTTATAAATGTTCTATATATTGAGATTATATATTTTCATTGACATAAAATTTATAAAAATTACAACACAAAGGGAAAAGTAAAAGCTAAACAAGTCGCGGACGTGACTGTTCAAACTAAAGCAGATCTCGAGTTCGATTCCAAGACATTTGATGATGTGTAACAATAATACAATGAATGATATTTACATAGATCTTACACCACTTGTACAATACGAGATTAAAATGTTGCAATATTGTATCAAACTTGTATTAGTAGAAAGATAGAATATTTCGTAAGTCCTTAGAACTTTAATGGTTTTTAATGGTTCTAGATACTCAACAAACTCTACTAAGCATAAGATATTTTCACCCTGAGCTGAATGAGACTAACATTGCCGCTATTTTCAGTTTTTTTTTTTTTTTTTTTTTTTACACCTCCAATATTCGTTGGAGCCTACTTCTATCCGTTTCCATTCATACCAGTTCTCGCTTTTGCTACTGCTCGTACTTTCATGCTTCATACTATTTCTTTCTTGCATACAACCTTGCATACTTTTCAGGTGGGATGCCTGATACTCTACTCTGATACTTTGTTCTTTATTTATTTTCTTTCAGGGGGTAGTGAGTATAACACAGTATTTATTTACATTTATAAATCCTTACTTACTATTCAAAATTTTACATGTTACAATTAAATCTAGATGTTTTAAATTATAATATTATACAGTTTACTTATCCAATTATTTATGCTATGTTACACCTTATGATAAACATTAATAATATCACATTATTATGCTATCATAGTTTAGTTTGTTTTATTTCTCTTATTTACTAGTTTAATAATATCTGTACAATAATCCAAAAATATATTTCTGTTTTCACTTTTAATAATAGCACTTAAATTTGTTATTGTAATTTTCTTGT
This sequence comes from Diaphora mendica, assembly GCA_949125395.1. Lineage (NCBI taxonomy): Eukaryota > Metazoa > Arthropoda > Insecta > Lepidoptera > Erebidae > Diaphora > Diaphora mendica. The sequence continues at coordinate 15,253,684 of OX421324.1, read as the reverse complement.
CAATTTTTTGTTCGGTGTCGTATCTTTGCCTGTCATGTACTGGGCATTCAGTAACTATGTGAGGAACAGTTTCTGCTAGTCCGGGTCACATATGCAGGATGGGTTCTCCTTACACTTGAATCTTGTCAAGTATTCGGAGAACCCACCATGCCCCGTAAACAGTTGAGTTGTTCTGCCGGCTATCTCTACTTTGCGAATGATACTATATGCGGCCAGAGCGCAGGGGAAAAAGCGCTATTTTCAGTTGAAGCGAGGTGCGTTGCCATATATTTGAACTGAAAACTTTTAAAGTAAAACTAATACTAGTTTGGCTATAGACGCCTTTAAGCGAAGTTCAAGAAAGTGAACTTTATGATGAAGCCAACTCGAAACTTCAGTCGGGCACGACTTTTGTCTTAATGTTCTCATACGATAATGCCTTACCATCCGACTCCAAAACATTATTTCATTCTTTGAATGTTCCTATTCACGCAACGTAATTGATTTAAAACTTTTCCGTTTTATTCGTAGGATAGAGGGCAAGGTAACCAATTAACATTTTATCATTAAAAGAATGATTCCATCGTTAGGCTAATTAAGGACACGCAATGAGAAAGCTACGTGCGAAGAAGTTTGATGACTTGTTAGGAAAACAACTGATTTCTAGTAATTTGATTATAAAGAAGGAAAATATTATCTTGTTAAAATGCAACATTGCGCTAATTAACTTTCTTAATGTTTTACTAAGAGTCTAAGTTATTCACTGAAATTATTTAAAATGCGAACCATTCAATTTTTTTTAAGTAGTTAATCTTCTGTCTGACGTTAAATCACGCGAAGTGGAGAACAAATTACAGAAAAAACTATGAATAAGATAACAAATAGACAAGCATTTTATTTTTAATTTGAAGTTGCCTAGGCAAAAAATATAAAGTAACAATGTCCGAGTGTGCATTGCAGTAGTTTTGTCATAACAACGCGCGACTCAGGGAACAAAAGGGGTGCCCAGGTGGATCAACGCGCCTAATTGGACTGTATGCCTATAGAGGTGGGCTTGTTGACTGTCTTTGTTATTTTATACTTACGGTAAAGTAAACTTTTTGCTCTTTGGTCTAAAACACGGGTTTAATTCTTCATTTTGACATAGAATACGAGTACAATATCCACATTGATATCATTGCAAGATGAAGTTTTAAGCACGTTAAGGAATGAAAACTCGTGATAACCTTTCTGCAAGTATGTTTTATAAATGTGGGATTTTTCTTTTTAAATTGGCGCGATGTTTTAAATCCTTCCTAATTATGGTTTAACTTCTAATTTTGAACATATTATTTATAATGTTTGAGTATTTTTTAATTCAGTTGATATAATTGGTTGGAAATATCAGGCTGAGACTGCTGATTTGTAAGTGTCCCTTGTTTTGATAATATTATTTGATATCTATTATTTTAAAAAATTAACAATACATAAGTAAATAAAATTAAATTACAAATAGAGTTATTTTATCTACATAATAATACGTGAAGCAAAAACTTTATACTTCTTTTTAAGACAATTATGCGAAACGAGTATGAACTTTGGACACAGTTAAAGTTTATATGGACATGCAGTTTTATGCAGAAACCTATCGAATTTCGTCCACTGGCCGACCATTAGTTAAAATTGAAGAGGAATACAAAGGAAACTAAGAAAAATCTCAAATATCTGAACTGTTGTTATTTTACAGACTACGATTACTTCTTCACACAGTGAAAATACCAAATACCTACCGTGCTGCGGTGTCATAACAAAAAGAGCTTTCTATATCGCAGACTAATGATAGTACGTCATTATTATTAGTCCGGATATTACTTGCGTATCAAGGCCGGATATACTTTGCTTTTGAAATAAAGACTGTCGATCGATTTTCCCTCAAGAGATACTGCAGTTGATTTTTACAATATGAATAGCAATCTTTATAATATATTATGTTCATACACAAAATATACGAGATATTGAAAGTAATATCCGATGGTGTTCAAACATTAAAAGATACCGGGATAAAGTTTGAATATAAAAGTTAATTATTTTTATACCACTCGGTTGCAATGCACATTTTGTTTATACTATAAATATATAAAGTTTATTCTAATAGTAGATTTCTAAGAATAACTGTTACAGATCAGCTTGTCTAATATAACTATGGTTTTACTGCAGACACCCACAGCCGAAAAATAATAATAATACATCTCACACACAGCCGTATGATCCCAAGGGAAAGTCCGTACTATGGTAGTCAGACTGATGAACATCCTACTAATATTATAAACGCAAAAGTTTGTAAATATAATAATAATAATAACGTTTATTTGTCTTAGAAAATAATTTACAAACATGTTCTTAAGCTAAAAATATGCACTGAGCTTTACATAAGGGTTTACTAACTAGGCTTTGAGCCTGTATTTTCGTTCAAATCGTTAATCATCCGCGTTTATCCCACATAAACGCGGATGATTATTATCTAGAAATTTGAGTAATGCTTCGGTATTTTCATAATCAAGTTGGAGAAGCCAACTAGTTGCTATATTTTTGACCTCATACCTATTGAGTCCAACAATATCCTCTCTTTTGTTTAGAGCATTATAAAACTTAAGACTTAGACTCTTAAACTGCCGTTTGGCGAAAGTGGTTCTGCAACGAAAGCTAAGACAAATCGATTTGCCACTACGTTTTTTCTTATCTTTGATAGGTATAGTATGGTGAGTCTTCAATATTGCTCTGAGGACATACAGCTGCCTCACTGTCAGAACTTTATTGTCTGCGTAAAGTTGTGTAGTTAGGTATCTAATAGGTTGTTTGTTCATGACCTTAAGAACGGCTCTTTGTGCTCTCTCCAATCCAAGTAAGTGTTTTTAGCAGTACCTACCCAAGCCGGAATGCAGTACTGAATGATGGACTGACATAGGGCAAGAAAGATCATTCTCAGTCTTTCTGGGGTGGTTGCATCACGAAGAGTTTTGAAGAGATGGATTAATTTTCTGATTCTAGTTTTTAAGACGTTAACCTGAACATCCCACCTAAGTCTACTATTATATGAACGCCAAGGTATTTGCTATTTGCGGCTTGAGTCAGTTCCTGACACGTACAGTCATTACCTGGTAGGCAAGTGTGAGCTTTTATACCGAAATCATTGGGCGGAGAATTGATATTTGGAACTGAGAAAGGGACAAAAAGTGTTTTATCTATGTTTATCGTAGTCGATTGCCAGAGAGCCAGCTCATTGTTTACTTGAGAGTGGATTCTGCTCGCTCCCCCACCAGCGGCCAGTTAGGCCCCTCCACAACAATCGCAGTGTCATCAGCATAGGTGAAAATGTCAGTATGTGGAATAGACATAGTACAGAGATCATTACAGTTAAAAGAGTGTAGGGCCTAGGATGCTCCCCTGAGGTACGCCGTAGGAAACAGAAAACTCATCACTTAAACGGTCTGCGATTTTTACCCTTTGTCTTCTATTTGTTAAGTAATCTTTGAACAGATTGTATGTAGTGCCTCTTATTCCAAATTTTTCCATTTTGCTCTGTAAGATTGGGACAGAGACTGTGTCAAATGGTTTGGAAATGTCTAAAAATATGCATAGACATCTTTTTTTGTCATCTAAGTTCTTGACTACCGCGTTAACTAGGTCAAGTACAGCGTCTTCGGTAGAAAAAATCGCTTGAAAACCATATTGGTTTTTCGCTAATGTGTTTACTATAATTCTTGAGCGCATTGTTTAGGACCTTTTCCAGAATTTTTGATAACGCAGTAAGTACTGAAATGGGGCGATAATTATTTACACAATATCTGTTTCCATTCTTGTAAATCGGGTGAATGATTAACCTTTTGAACGCATCGGGGAAGACCCCACTGTTTATAGCTAGATTACAGATGTGGGTTATAATGCGGTGGGCACTGAAAATCAGTGCTGGGATGGATCATGTCCATCGCAGTGAATGCTGAGAGTCCACCCATTTTGTTGAACACGGTGTACAACTAACATTCATCATATTCAATCGCTCAGTACTTTTTGTCTTAGAGGCTTAGTTTGTGGTGTAGGTATAAATTATATATAGATTCATTAAACTCTGTTAATTGCTTTTTTCGCACATTACACCTACAAAACAAACGTTTGTGAAGACACGTCATCAGTGGCTCAGTGCCACGTCATTTGACAAGTGTCAATATTTGATTACATTTTTTTTTAAATATATTTTAACTATATTTTTACGGCTCTGGGTTCTAGCCCTTTAACCCAGTCGTTGATATCTGATTTGATATCTGATGACAATATTTGATATTTTCAAATGATGTTAACAGCCAAAGGAAAAAATTGTTTGTTCTCATTTTATTTATATTTTAATAATACTTTTGTTTATGTACTGTTTAAACTGCGTTTTTGTGTTGTGTACTGTGTTTATGCAAAAGAAAACTTATTTATTATTATTATAATTATAAGGGGGATTATAGTTTTTCGGGAGTTTTTCAATACTTTGGAGGATATTCCGTCCCATCCCACAGCGCAGTCTATTTTAAGCTGTGTTATAATAGTTCCTATTTCCGGTTCGGTAACTTCTAGTAGAACCATTGACTTAGCGGTATTAAATGAGGCAGGAGTTGATGTTGACGCGAGGGCCCTCAAGTCATCATCAGAGGAAGTTATTTTTGCAGCCCAATTTTTTCCGATAGAAGAAAAGAAGTTACAAACGTTGTTAATAGACTGTTGAGGGTTCAAGTGCGACAAGAGTTCTGTAGGACTATCTTTTGGTTTTTGGGTGTTGGCAACGGTTTTTATAGCTTTCCAGAGAGCTTTAGGATTGGAGCCAGCTTGAGCTATAGGGTTTCTGTTGTAAGCCAGTTTAAGATCACGGAGAAGACAGTTGCAGAAGTTTCTATATCTGGTATAGGTTATTTTGAAGGTCATATTTTCAGGAGAATTTCTGGCCCTAATATGCAATCTGTCGCGGTTTCTCATACATCGCACTAATCCTGGTGTCATCCATGGTTTAAGGATTCTATTTCTTTTGGAAGTTTTATTTATTTTTGTGTTTGCTGTTATAATTAACGACACTGTCTCATTAAGGTGGTTTGCCACCAAGTTTGCATCAGTCATTTCCAGGATGTTAGAAAAATCAGTATTTTCAATTTCTGTTTTCACTCTTATATAATCGAGGCAAGATTTTGGATGTTTGTTACTCTTTCACGCAAAAACTACTAAACGGATTTGGATGAAAATTTACTATAGCTAACTATAGCTTATACATCAGAATAACACATAGGCTACTAATTGCCGCGATAACCAAATACACGCGAGCGGAGCCGCGGGCAACAACTAGTACTTATATATTTCTTTTTTTTATCAATTACCTCGGTGGCGCATTGGTAGCGTATACGACTGCTGTGCTTGAGGTCTCGGGTGCGATTTCCAGGTCGGATCTAATGTTTGTAGGATCTGCAAATATTTGTTTCGGAGTTTGGGTGTTTTCTATGTAGTATAATGTGTTTGGATTCACAAAAACAAATATAGGTGTATTTATATCAGTTGTTTGTACTAGACAACTAGACAGCTCTGCTTAGTTTGAGCCTAGATGGCGTTGTGTGTCAGATGTCCGAAATATTATTATAGATAAATTACACTCTGTTACAGAACAAATTATTGTGTTCATTACACATAGATCTATCCTGAATGGGATTCGAACCCACGATCTCTGGATTATCAGTCACGATCATTTCCCACCAGACCAACAGGCCCGTTAATATCATCGATGTATAAAACATTTGTGTGATTAAACAACCCGTAAAGTTAAAAGAGGTATTTTATTTTTAAAATTACTTCTAGTTATAGTCTTTTTCAAAGCGTTTTTAAATTTTCGGTAGTTGAACTAACATAAAGATAAGGTCAGTTACTAGTTTAAATTACGGAAGTTTGTATGACTAAAATATGTAAATACGGTAAAAGCTCAGTAGTTACTAGAAGATACATTGAAATAACTGATAAGTTTAATCCATACTAATATTATAAATACGAAATTAATTTGTCTGTCTGTTACGGGGAAATGGTAACAAACATTCATCCATACTTACAAACTTTCGCGTCTATAATATTTGTGGTTAATATCTTAGATGAATATATCGTAGATGAATATCGCAGTCCACTGCTGGACATATTAGTAGAATGTAATCAAAAATGTTTTTTTAATAGAGGGAAGTATTTGTACCGTTATATGATAATATAATATTACTAGTCGAAGACTGTAAGCTTCATGCTCAGTAATCATTGTTTAATCAATATCAAATTGATTTTCTTTGCTTATTATTTTAAATACTGTCTTGTTTGTACATGCAAGGTAAACACTTTCACTTTCTAGAATTACGAATTGAAAGTTTTTCGACCTGTAACATAGTATAGAAAATATGCATGTTAAAACATTAATACAAAACGGGTACGATAGAAGTGACAACTGTGAACTGTATCATCGAGCTATCAAATTTATAGCTCATGGAAAGTGTTCGGTGACGATGACGCGAGTTCTATGATTTTTGTATCTCATAAAGGTCTCAATGTGCCTAAGCAAGTTTTCACTTAAATAACATAGGCAGTCCACAACTGCCTCGCACAACAAAACTGTGGAATGAACTGTCGCCTGCGGTATTCCCGGACCAATACGACCTTTAAACCTTAAAGAAAAGAGCGTACTCCTTCATAAAAGGCCGGCAACGCACTTGTGACGCCTCTGGTGTTGCGGGTGTCCATGGGCGGCGGTAATGGATTACCATCAGACGATACGTCTGCTCGTTTGCCCCCGGTATTCAATAAAAAAAATCCTACTAGGCATATCTCATGTCGTCGTAACCAAGACCTTACGATAGACTTTCTCCAAATTTGTAGTACTCGTGGCTTACTAATGTTACTACATAATACTTCTACTTATACATATAAAGAAAGCATTTATGACAGCATCAACTTTTATTAAATAAGCAATTATACAAAGAAAAGCTTGAAATCCAACAAGCTTTTGCTCGCGGCTCCGCCCACGTGTATGTCGGTTATGGCGGGAAAGAGTAGCCTATGGCCTCCCTCAAGAATCAAAGTATCTTTATGCAAAATTTTATTGAAATCAGTGCAGCGGTTTTCCCGAGAAAGCGTAACAGACAGAAAGAGTCACTTTCGTATTTATAACATTAGTATGAAAACTGCTAGTTTTAAATCCCTTTTTAACCGACTTCAAAAAAAGGAGGAGGTTCTCAATTCGACCGTATATATTTTTTTTTATGTGTGTTCGCGGATAACTTCGTCGTTGAACCGATTTTGATGATAACTTTTTTTAATAAAGAGATATGCCAACGATGGTACCATAATAAGGACACTAAATCCTAATGATGGCATCCAAGAGAAATCGAGTCGAACGTTGAAGTCGGTTTTATTTTTTACTTATTCTCTTTAGTACCTATACTACAACTAAGATCTTGAATATTGAAGGTGATAGATAGATCAAACCATACAGCAAATATTTTCGTTTACTAAAGTATTTGTAGATAATAATAAACCTCTGCAAATCTTTTTTTTTACATTTCTTACATTTATGACGTTATTGTGTTCATATTATTATGTAGCTACTACAGTAAGGTACATAGTACATACATACAAAAGAGTACAAATCGTTTCTGTCCTCTAGAAACCTTGGTCTGGTATAGAGCCTAGGACGATGACATGACATATTCTGATACATGAGTCTTTGAGGTGAAAGGATCTCTTTGCTTTTGCAAGGCTGCATGTGGCTCGACAAACGACAAAATTTTTGGCAATTGCTACCTAAGATTTTTGTTGAAGGTTTAAAACTCTTCAAAGTACAATTTATTACCATACTGTCGTAGGCATCTTTTCAGTACAATCGAGTTTATTTTTCATTTGTCAAGTTGAGTACCAATATTCTAAGAAATTCGTTTTAATTTTGTTGCTGGTGCTGGGAACATTTCAAAAGTTAATATTGGAGAACAAAATACCTGTCAACGAACTTTATTTCGTCTTTGATCGTTTATTTGATTCCTGTTAAAGTATATTGTTAAAAGCTTGAAGCGTTTCGATAAACGATTGATGTTTATAAAATCTGAAATATTAAATTTGCTTATAATTATTATTATTTTAATGAATGGGTTGATGAATAATGATTTAACAACGTTATTATTTACAACAAAACTATGTTAGACATAAAAACTGCCGCCCTGTATTTTTGTTTTTGTATTTTATGATTTGGAGATGTAAATTATTAGCGTGGGAACTAATATTTTTTTTTTTTCCGTAGGGAAATCACTCTGTTACAACCTATCTGCTTATGAACAATTTGTTCAAATTTGTTCAATCAAAGCAACTAAAGTTATTACTAAGTTTGCAGTATTATGTAATAATTTAATTAGTTTGTTGTTATCCTTGTCAACAAAATAAATAAGAGTCACCCTGTGACCACGGCCAGTGCAACCTGGTCGAAACGTCATGCAAAACAGAGGTATGTAATACCCTGAAAAAAGGGATCGCGTTAATTCCCGTAAAAATAATAATTATTATATCATGGAACGCGAAAGTTTAAAAGTTAGTAACAAAATAAATAGATTTGAAATAAATGAAGGATTGGCATGTATTAACTTATCTACTAAGTCTGACTGATTTTTCTGCATCATAAGTCGATTGTGTGTCTAAGAGCCGATTAAGGTAGCACTGCAAAAAGAGAAGGAGAACTTGAATCAAACCCTATAACAATCTGCGTAGTATAATAGGTCAAAGCCTCCTTAATTAGGAGAGGCCATATCCTACAGTAGACTATTATAGGCTGTTGATCCTCTTTGCCTTAGTAGAGCAAGACACGATATTCGTTTGCAAAGAGCTTTATTTAAGAGGGTATTGGACCGCTATATAAGGTTCTTTTGCAATACGATATCAATGTCTTAAAGAATCTATACTATTATATAAAGCTGAAGAGTTTGTTTGTTTCTTTGAACGCGCTAATCTCAGGAACCGCTGATCCGATTTGAAAAATTCTTTCAGTGTTATCCAACACTGAAAGAATTTTTTAGTACATTTATCGAGGAAGGCTATAGACTATATATCATCACTTACTTTTAAACTTTCGCGTTCCATGATATAATAATAATTATTTTTTTACGGGAATTAACGCGATCACTATTTCAAGGTCAGGCAAAACAGAGGTATGTAGTACCTTGAAATAGTGATCGCGTTAATTCCCGTAAAATATATATATATATATCATCACGCTACGACCAATAGGAGCGGAGCACCAATGAAAAATGTTTCAAAAACGGGGAAAATTATAATGCTACGGGCAATAGGAGACGCAAACGAGGTTGCGTGGGTCAGCTAGTAAATAATACAAATACAACTTTAAATGTACTAATGTAAGTTCTGAAAACATGATAAACTCAAAGGCCGAAAGATTCTCGCAAAATCAAAGACAAAAATTGAATTGAACTATCTGTACAGATGTTGTATCATTTCATTATCTTGATTAAGTTCTATGTTCGCATAAAGCGATAAGGTTTAGTTCGCTTTGTGAAAGTTCTGTTATCTAAGTTAGTGTCTTATCAAAGCGAATGATATGTCTGCTATATATCGGTGAGTTGTCAGTTCAGACGAAGGTGAGTTACGTCTCTTAACTTCGTAAATTATAGACTAGTCGTTGAAACCGAACACTTTATTAACTTGATGACTATTTGACATTTGAAATGTTAGTCTTGAGGAGGTTTGTATGTAGGAATAATTTACAGAGAAAGCGTGAAAGGCAATTATGCTGTCATCATAAAATTTTAAAGTGAAGGGAAAAGTTGTATTTACAGAATTATTGTTTTAACATTATTTATCTGGAACATACTACTTATTTGGAATATACGCATACAAGGTAAAAATAAATAAAATAATGTCAGATCAAATTTCTATTAACTAAGGTCATTTCTTTAAAAAATACTAACGCATTGTGAATTTAGAAAAAAAATTGTGTATATGTGAAAATATTGCTTATAGTACGAAACTCAGATTCCATAAAAGAAATCATGGCCTTGAATTTCTATGAAACAAAAACATAAGAACAGACTCTTATAGAACATCTGCTGCTAATGTCAGAGAATTTTGCTTATTGATGTGTTTGCTATACATCCATATAGACAATCTCAATGTTAATGTACTTTCTCTCTACACTCCCTTACCATCATCCATCAATGACAGAGGAAAAATTAGCGCTCTCATAAAAGGACGCTCCTTGCTAATATTGAACCGTTACATCATAGAGAAATATTTCTTTAGCTTTGATAAGAACTGTCTAAAAGAAATTCTATACGAGATAAATTTCATTTACCTAAGAATTTATTAAAGGTCAAGAATATAAATCTAAGGTTTATTTTTTTATTATTTTTTGGTTCTTTCTGCGTTTTTAGTTTTTCAAATGCGGTTCAAGGTCATCGCAAGAGATAACAAGTTGCTTATATCGTCAGCTGGAAGTAAGGTAGGTGTCAGATTGCTACCCGACGCAAACTTTTATTAGATATCTAATTGTTTTCAATCGAAACTAAGAAATTGATTACATTGGTATCAGGAAAACGAATTGGATGAGGATAGAGGAATGGGTCTGAGACTACAGTTGCTCAAAGAGTAGTAGTCTCGTGTTTATAATTCATACACCTGTCCTTTTAGGACGTCAAAGGATCTTGAATTGATTACACTAATAAAAAATGATAATATTTATCTTATACCAGCAAAAGGATTCTTTGGACTTTACATTCTCAACCTCTTTTGAGACACCTCATTGTACTTTCTAAATAGGGTAACTCTAATTCAATCAGAAATATATGCAGCTCTGCTCTACGAAACTATATTCTATGAAAAAAATGTTTAAGATCCTATTGATTCCAATATTCATATTTCAAAATATTTATTTTCTATATCTTAGGAAAATTTCTGTCGGGTGTAATAAAAGATCACAAAGCTTAAATATCGTTGCAAAGATGTTTTAGCCTTCATAATAATTTTATTATCTACGTAATCTTTGGCGATAAGCTCCTGTCTGATAGCTTTGAGGGACAAAGACCGTTTTTATTATAAAAAAGATTAGATCTCAGCTTATTTAAAATATATAAATTTGGTAGTGACTTCAAGATTATAGATATAGAAACTAGGCAAAACCCAGATTTGGCTATCACACTGCTGATAATCACACTTATGTATTGCCTGCCTTTTTTATTCAAAAGGCTGATGATGATGGTGTTAATAATACAATACATGTTATTGACTACACTCATATTACATTCAGACACAAGTTCCTTCGTCTAAGAAATAACGTTTCTACTCAAGAAAATTTATTGAAATCACAATGCAACTGTCAAATTACACAGAAAAATAAGTATTGCAAGATGTTACTTCTAATTAAAAATGTATTTTTAATCTCAACAAAACAGAAGTCGTACGTCACATAGTACTAGTATACTCTTGTCTGCTGCAACTAAAAATGTAACACGAAAATATTAAAAGAAATTATTATAAGTACAAGATAAAAAAAAAACAAATAGCACTTAACTAGCCTAAATTGTAAAATACACATAAAACAAAACAAGCAATATTACAAAACAATAATGATGGGAAAACGCCTTACCTGTGTTACTTTGCTATGATATTCGCTTGTATCTTCCATTTCATAATTATTTTCTTTTTCATTTATTTCTTTCTGCATTAACACCTTGTTTTATAGGTAGTTCGACATTGATCGAATCCGGAACTAACGTGGTCCCTTCAGCCATTGCTCTAGTGCCATTTTTTAAATTGTTTCAGCTGTACGATATGTTTAATTCATTGTGTGAAAATGAGTCACGTCTAAATATTTCTGAGAATTCGAGTGATTAAAAAGTTTTTTCACTACTCCGCAACTTTTGCCCCAAGAGATGGTAGCTTTCCACCGTGTAATAAATTACCTGCGTCATACTTTCACACTTCCCTGTAGTGCAATTTTGGTGGCTCGCGAAATATATTTCACTGGCTTGTAATTAAACTTTTCATTTCCTTCAGTAACTATATTCTCTTCCAAAATAAATGGGTATATACATCCGAGGGAATGAGGGAATTACATTTTAAATATTCAGTCAATCATCATAAAGATTATTTACTTATTTTAGTAGCATAGACAGCGTTTCATAAAGAGTTAAAATTTTTTGTAGTAAAGATCAATGGGAATAATTGTAAACAGCTTTTTTTACCTTTAAAAAGAACCACTTAGTTAACATTACACTCAGGGTCATGTTTCAAATAAAATCACAATTTACATACTAAAATGAGGAGTATCACTGTTAATTTACCCATACACATTTATATATCGAAATCGAAAAGGAAAGGAATCACTCACCTTAAATTTTTAAATTTGGACAACAGAACGAAAATTATTTTAGGAAGACAACCTATTACTTTATTATTTAATAATCATACAGTACCACTAATTAATTATATAGTAATTATTTAGTATAGCAAACACTAAAACAAAATCACTAATGACCAGCGGCATCAATCTAACCTTTTTTTGTTTTCTTGCACTAATTATCTTCTTTCCTTCTTCTAGCGGCACCCTACACAAACCACAGCAAGAACAAACTAATTAATATTTACTCATTTACAAGTCGTTTATTTTAAGCAGTCTTTGAGTGGCGTTGAATTATTGCAACAGTTTATCTTGTTTCTTGGAGATTTTATTTTTAGAAGGAAAGAAATTAAATGTAATCTGTAATAATTATTCTAATTATGGCTTTTGTTTTGTTGCAGGTATGTAATTAGAAGCTCATATGAGATGACACTTAAATTATAACATGACCATCATAGTTATTAAAGGCGACAGGTAATTGAGACTTACCTATTTATTGTTCATTATCAAGTATCTACAAAACTATGAGTATACATATATGTATGTTAATTGTACATCAGTCGAGGCGATAATAAATATACACACCATCAAAAGAGCATGCAATCATATAATGTTTCTGGATGTTAGTTTTTTTCAGTGATTTTTCTTAAATAGAACACTGTCGATTCAAAGCATTTATTACGTAGGTAGTTTCACTCGCGTAGAATATTTTTTTTCCATATATTAAATTACATTCCTACATAGATGTCCTATGCTATACCCCTGGTATCGTATTGATTTTGCATCTCAAGATGAGTGGATGAACGGTACAGCAGCACACAAGATACATATGAACAAACAAATATTGATTTATATATACAAGATGACTATGAGGTTTTTACTAATAAAATATATACGAAAAATATCAATTTTCGAAAGTGCAGTACCATACCAGGCCTTTTAAAGAGCGAGCTCTGCACTAGGAGAAGTTCGGATGTCTTAATGTAAACGAGATGTCTTTTACTTTAGATGTAATGTTCCAGTGGGAGCTATTGTGTGATTTTAGTCGATCCCAACACATTGTAGAAAAACCGAATGGGATGATGGGTTGAGAAAATAATGACAGATACAAAAAAAGGTAACCGTCACACCATACCGGTCGGAACGCAAAAGCGGCGTGAGTGGGCCAAAGGGTAAATAACGACCTGTGATATCCTCTGTATTCATTAGTCCATTACAAAGTACTGTCACAGAGTAGCTATTCTTCCCTGTCTACTGTCTTTCCAATCATGACATTTATTTATTTACATGGTACATTTACCTTTAATAACGGACGTGTCCTACGAGGGAATAGAAACTGAAAAATCCTACTCCTACTAATACTATAAACGTGAAAGTTTGTAAGTATGGATGGATGGATTGACGTTTGTTACTCTTTCACGCAAAAACTACTGAACGGATTTGGATGAAACTTTACAGTAATATAGCTTATATTTTAAAATAACACATAGGCTACTTTTTGCCGCGATAACCGACATACAAGCGGGCGGGGCCGCGAGAAAAAACTAGTACTTTATATTTTCGTTAATACTTCAACATATTAGAAACATATCTGTAATTAATTGACTTTAGGCTACATACGATTTATCTATTATATGTATTTGAAATATATTAATCCTGTGCCAGAAGCTACACTATTCAACCAATGCTTCCTTAACATAAAGTTCATTCGCCTAACGTAAACTCTGGCTAAATATCTGAGTAACTCCATTAGTACGAAGCAAAGCAGAGTTTCGGTTTATAGATGGAACCACTTGTCCAAGTTTCATACTTTGACTTGCCAAGTTACAGCGATCTATGTGAATTAGAATGGGTCATGGTAATATCTTTAGTTGAGGACATTATAGTCAGTTAATTCTAAGGACTGTACGCTGTACCTGCTGAGGAATCTTAACGAAGACGGACGAAGGTTTTAGGGTCGTCGACCGCCGAATCTAAGTAACATCTCGGGACGTACGTAATAGCAATGGTACTTGAATTTACTAACCTTAGGGAACTTCTATTTTTGTACATAATGGTAGTGGTATATTGTGCGTTTACGTGAAACAAAATGAAAATGTGACGTAATTATATAAAATTTTAACAAGGGAATAACTACTTCAAGAAATGGCCCAAATTGAAATGGGATCACAGAAGAAGCACCAGCTTTTAAATAAAAAAAAACATCAAAATCGGTTCACCCAGTCAAAAGTTCTGAGGAAACAAACGGACTCGCCCATGAAGGGTTCCGCACCAGCAAGTAACATAATATATTTTTCATTTTATTTTTATATTTGTGTTGATTGAATGAAAGGTAAATTGCAGTTTACGATTTATGACGTATTAAAAAAAAGTACTTACTAGATTTCGTTCAAACCAATTTTCGTTGGAAGTTTGCATGGTAATGTACATCATATATTTTTTTAGATTTATCATTCATTTAGAAGTTACGGGGGGGGGGACACATTTTACCACTTTGGAAGTGTCTCTCGCGCAAACTTTTCAGTTTAGGAAAAAATGGTAGTAGAAACCTCAATATCATTTTCGAAGTCCTATCCATAGATACACGTATGGGTTTGATGAAAAAAGAAATTTTGAGTTTCAGTTCTAAGTATGGGGACCCCCAAAATTTATTGTTTATTTTCA
Source organism: Diaphora mendica (assembly GCA_949125395.1). Taxonomy (NCBI): domain Eukaryota; kingdom Metazoa; phylum Arthropoda; class Insecta; order Lepidoptera; family Erebidae; genus Diaphora; species Diaphora mendica. The sequence goes on along the minus strand of OX421324.1, from coordinate 15,238,620 downwards.
ATTTTTGTGTGAAAATCTTAATGCGGTTCACAGAATACATCTACTTACCAAGTTTCAACATTATAGGTTAAGGAAACGACATACGGACAGACATACGGACAGACAGACGGACAGACAGACAGACATGACGAATCTATAAGGGTTCCGTTTTTTGCCTTTGGCACGGAACCCTAAAAACAGTCTTATTGACAACCTATTCCTTTTTTGAAGTCGCATTTTTTTGCGAGGTTTTCCTGTCCATCTCAGTTAAGAAAACCGCCTACGCCTTCTGGTAAAGGACAATCCCATAATATTACATGTATACAACGCTTGCGTCTTTACACACTTTAGCTAGTAAAATTTGGCTTTTTATTATTGCACAAAAATTGAGTGAAAAGAAGTAAAACAACCGCTATAGACCTTTACGGGTACGGTAAGGTATTTATGACGAAATGTGAAATTCCTAATAGATATTATTTTACAAATAGAAATCCTTTGTCACGGTCATTCTGAAAATCATTAGGTGCTATAAAAACCCGACAGCACATAGTTACATCTGCATAGTTTTATTTCAGCTATAGCTTAAAATGTCACAGAGCAACTTAAATGCGCTAATTAAAGCAAGGAATGTATTAAATGAGACGCCATTTTAAAGTGCACGGTGACTGAGTTTTAATTGAAATAAAGCGCGCACGACGTTCGTGAGTTACGAAGTTCCTAACATTTAAACACATACGTCTTAGTTCGTACATACCCAAACTCGATTACATACTAAATTGACTTGCATTGATGCATTAATTCATCACTGTTACTCATACAACGGATTTAAGTCAGTTTCTGTGTCAACAAAGAAAAAGGTAAAGCTTCTTATGAATAAAATGATATTGAAAAATAACAAATTCTATTAGACCAAGAGCCCACGACAGCCAGACCTTCGTTATTTATAAAGGCTGAAAGTTTTTCTGTGCATGACCCTTAAATAGGTAAGAACGACCAGCGTTATAGAGTTTGGGTTGTGGTTACTTTGGCAGATAACAGGTAGTAAAGGTGTATAAAATAGTACCTAATTTTCGTTAAAGTATAAAGCTCAATTTTTTTATATTTTCTTCCGGATAACTTTAGAAATCTTGTCATCCATTGCCGGACACTTATGACAGTTACTACCCCCTGCCAGACACCCCTAAACTTTAATAAATCATAGTTATACTTTCGTTATAGTATAAAAGCAAAAATTTTAACCGACTTCCAAAAAGGAGAAGAGTCGATGTTCCACTGTATGTACTTTTTATTTATTTTATTTTATGTGTGTTCACGATTACTCCGTCAATTGTGGACCGATTTTGAATTTTTTTTTGTATTCGAAAGGGTATGCTCCCAATGTGGTTTTATTGCCACCATTACTGGATCTGATGATGGGATCCCAGGGAAATCGAGGGAAACCCTAATTTTTTTCAGGCACGTACTATGTTTTTCGTATATTTTCTGAAGTCACTCCAGTATTTGCGTCTGGTAGTCATCATTTCATGATGATGAGCTGATGATGTTTTTTTTTTTTTTTATGTCTGGCTCGCCAAAATGACTCTACTCTGCCTGATGGAAAGCATAAGCAGAATCCAAGAGTGGCGGTCACCATACTCACTGCGAATGCAGACAATGCAGTATGGCGACCCACACTATGGCGGCCTAGTGATGCTGCTGCATCTTTTAGTCTAGTCAACAAGTATGGAACTTGTTGACTAGACTATTTGGGCCTCCGGTCTCGCACTCACCAACGAAACACGACAGCACGAACGCTGTCATTTTACGTTGATTTTCTGTGCGAGGGTAGTACCGCCCCGGTCGAGCCGGCCCATTCATGCTGAATTCAGCGTGGCTCTACTACCTACCAAGTAAGATACAACTCCTTAACGGTTAGGAGTTGGAGGATAAATCTTCAAATGTCATATGTAGTTTGTGGTTACCACAACCCAAACTATATATTCGCTGGTCGTTCTTACCTATATAGGGGTCATGCACAGAAAAACTTTCAGCTTTTATAAAATAACGACAGTCTGGCCGTCGTGGGCTCTTGCTCTATATTCATTGTGGCAGTGATTGAGGCACTACATTTATTTCAGACAGTACCCGTTTTATCTATTTTGTAAAACTTCAAATAAGAGAACAAACAAAAAACTGTTTAACATAAATATTTGAGTAAGTTTCTACCCTGTTGAATTGAATTAAGAGAATGTTAAAAATCTTTAGATTGCAATAGAATGATTGATTAATTTAATTAAAGTCCTACAAAAGCTACATCGAATGCAGAAGTTCAAAATCTCATTGAACACTATATGAAAACGTTTTATTTTGTAATCAGTTAGTTCAGAGACACAAGAGTTGACGGTTTACTGTATGTTAGAAAACCCTTCACAGTATGTTATGCTAATCTGTTCCGTAAGCGGTTTTAATCCTTTATAACGGTATAGAATTAAGGAGATCAGTAAGGATTTTGTAACGTTAGTCATTTATTAAATAACTAAGATGTAATGGTTACCTGTTTTTGGTCTTGAAAGGATTATACAAGTAATTAAAATCTTGTTATGGAAGATAACTGGTTTAGATTGGTTTAACTTCATTTGTCTTCATTTTCAACATTTTTGCGTAAACATAGAAGGTCGGTAATTCTTTTCAGGTGTGGAGAAATGGTTATTTTCATGAACTACCGATTTTCTAAATAACTAAAGCCCTTGATAGGCTAGACGTAATATCTCTATTTTCGAACATATCGCCGAAAGTCTATAAAGGCTGTCGCAGCCTGTCGTTTGGCCAACCGCCATCCGTCCAAACGAGATGTGATTGTGCTCAAAAACAGGCAATCCATCGTATTTATAGACGTGCGACGTTTTGATGTGGCGTGTAAATCACCCAGATTACCTGATCCAATGCGAAAGGATTCTATATTGAGATGTAAAATGTGGATGCTGTTTTCAGGGTTATAAGAATAGTTTTTGCTTATATATTTTGATAAGAGTAGCGGATAGTTTCAGCGCTGTTGTTTGTTTGTTAGAGTTTGTTAAAAAAATTACTATTTGTAAAATCTGAGCGTCTAAACGTACTTTTTCAAACGGGTGAGCTGACAGTGAACTGTTTTTAGTCCAGTTTGACATCTAGAAACGTTTGTTTATCATTTTTGTACTTTATTTAATCGACTTTAAGATATAACTTTCTTAATTAAGCAAGTTTTTTTTTGTTTATAATTTTTACATTTAACTTAGACAACGTCTGGCATGCTTTAAGTATTTTGTTTTGTCCTTCATACTTTACATACTCATAAAAATATCCTTCCTTTGAAATAAGTATTTACTAGTTTTACTTGTCTGAATGCCTGCAAAATGACGGAATATATCATGATCTTCAACTTCTTTGTTTTCCTTTTCTGACTCAGTATTACTCTCACCAATTGTAATATAATACATATCTGTTAATTGTTATAGCTTTATCATGCTGTAATTTGCGTTATTATTTATTTTTTCATTATATTTTGAGGCATTTTTTAAGCAGCCCATACTAAAATATATTTTTATAAATACATTCTCGAAAGCAGTTTGTTCATGTCATAAATAGAAGCTAACGGCAAGCATTCACTAGGGTGACCGACATACCATTATATCCGCTTGACAAGGGACAAAACGTGATGATTGGTCTACAAGATAGCAACAACGTAATACCTACTAAATACACTCAAAACCTTTTGTGTTAAAATATAACAAAACGTTAGGTCAGCTTGTTATGTTATAAACATATTAGAATTTAGCTGTCGTTTACGTCTTCTATTTCCCGTAGCGTAATAATTTTCCCCCGTTTTTGTAACATTCTTCATTGATTCTGATTCCTATTGGTCTTAGTGTGATGATATATAGCCTATAGCCTTTCTTGTTAGATGGACTTCCTAAAACTGAAATATTTTTTCTAATCGGACCAGTAGTTACTGAGATTAGCGCTTTCAAGCGAAAAACTCTTGCTGAAAGCTGAATTTGGAGTTGAACGAGTGACAGCCATCAGACCTTAACCCATGTACTAGGTAACATCGAAGTTCTTTAGAAAGACTGTTTTCATACTTTTCAGGACTTCAACTACTTGTAAAGATTGTTGCCAAAGATGTGGTTTGTATGACAATTAGGACCGATACTCTGCGAGGCATGAAGTATGCGTTAAAATGGTCACCCATCCCTTTTTTTTTTTTTTTTTTTTTTTTTTACGTGTGGAAATCCCCTCGGACAGTCACCCGCGCCGGGGCTTGCGGCGGGGCGGTGTGTCGGACTGGAACCGACTAAAACCACACGGTGTGCCACTCTGCGCCTGTAAAGGGAGGAGTCCGGGAACTGCTGTTATTACGCCGTCCAGACCCCTCCCAGCGCTTGCCCGCACAGAAGCGGGCACCCTCTCCAAAGCCTCTCCATTTAGGCGACGTACGGCACACACGTAACGTCGCCTCCTCGCGGGCGGCCACTAGAGCGGATGGAAGGGAAAGCCCGTCCCGACCATCCGCGGCCACACTCAGGGCGGCATGAGGCGCAGGTGAGCGCGCCTCCGCTGCCCGGTTCGCCGGCGACGGATTGGGTCCGAGTGGAGGTCGTCCTCCCGGGCCTTCTCCGCCGCCTCCTTCTGCGAGATTACATCTTCGCAGAAGGTTGCGACCGCGGTAAAACTGCTGTCGCTACCGGCCATGGAGCGTATGACGGCCGGTAGCGAGAGATCTCCTCCGATGACTGCAGTGAGGGCCCGGCGCTGCGACGCCCAAGCGGGGCAAATCGCCAGCGTGTGCTGGGCCGAGTCTTCACTGCAGCCGCAATGGTGGCAGGCGGGACTCAGTTCCCTCCTAGCGACCGAGTGCAGGTACTTTCCGAAGCAACCGTGCCCGGAAAGTACCTGCGTCAGTCGGAAGGAAAGGGTCCCGTGCTGCCGCCCTGCCCACTCGAGGATGACCGGCTGGAGAGCCTCCACGGCGGCAAAGCCAGCGCGTGGAGTCTCCAGTCGGAAAGACCACCGAGCCATCGTGGCTCGACGGGCGGCTTCACGCCACTCGCGTACCTCTTCGGGCGGAGGGCGAATGCCTCTCTCCACCCGATATTCAGCCACCCGTCGATAAACTTCGGCGAGCACTTCCGCCTCCAAATCCCACGGGGGTGTTCCGGCCAACGCGCACGCTGCCTCGGTCGACACCGTGCGGTAACCACGTATCGCTCTGACCGCCAGTACCCTCTGAGGCCGCCAGAGGCGCGCCTTGTTCTGGGCGGTCAGAGCCGTGACCCACACCGGTGCGCCGTACAGCGCCATTGACCGGACAACTCCCGTGTACAGCTGTCTCGTTGCGACGCTGGCTCCACCCAAATTAGGCAAAAGTCGCCCAAGGGCAGAGGCAGCGTCGACCAGCTTGGGAGCAAGCTGTCGGAAGTGCTCGTCGAAGAGCCACCTACCGTCGAGGATCAGACCCAGATACTTCATCTGGGCCCGAACCGGTACGAGGACCGAGTTGACCTCTATGGAGGCGCCGGGGGGCGGACCACGACGGAGCCCATGAAATAACAGGGCCTCCGTCTTGTCCAGGGCCACCCGAAGGCCCAGCGCCTCGATGCGCCCGACCACCAGAGAAACACCCGTGGTGGCCAGGCGCGCCGCCTCGTGGAAGTTCGCCCCCCGGGCTGTGACCAATGTGTCATCGGCGTAACAAATTACGCCCAGCCCGGGGGGGAGACGACCTCGTAGGACCCAGTCGTATCCCACGTTCCACAGGAGTGGTCCAAGGACAGACCCCTGTGGAACGCCGCACGACATGGGTCGCCGTCTCAAGACGCCCTCTCGGTCCTCGTACACGACGGTACGCTCCTCCAAATAGTCTGCCACTAGCCGCCTCAGGTACTCTGGCACCCCGTGATACTGGAGTGCTTCCCCGATGCAGCTGAATGGCAGACTATTGAATGCGTTGGCGATGTCTAATGACACCGCCAACAGCACGCCGCCACAGCACACTGCCTCTTCGGTCACGGCCCTAAGGCGCATCACGGCATCGACCGTCGAACGCCCCTCTCGGAATCCGAACTGGGCGTCCGACAGGTCGGGCCCCACCTCACTGAGGTGCCGGACGATGCGGGCAGAGATTATCCTTTCGAACAACTTGCCCGCCTCGTCCAGCAACACGATGGGCCTATAGGCCGCGACCGAATCGGCAGGCCGTCCCGGCTTCTTCAGCAGGACCAGCTTCCCGCATTTCCAGCACTCAGGGAAGTGTCCGGACGCTAGACTAGCATCCAACACATCCCTGAGGCGGTCCGACATATGGTCGAGGGCTCGGGCCATCACTCGGGCTGGTACCCCGTCCGGCCCGGGGGCGGTGTTCTTGGAACGAATCCGCAGAACAGCCGCCCCTACCTCCGATTCCCTCACGGGTGGAGCATCCTCCTCTCTACCCCCGTCGTCTCTGACCGAGTAGGCCATCGACGGGGGTGTGTGCTCTGCCCGCTGAGGGAAAAGGCCCTCGACCACTTCCTGCAGGAAGCTGGGCTGGAGAGTCTCGGTAAGGGGGGGGCCCGCCGCGCGGAGCTTTTGACGCACCGCACGAGACGGGCGACCCCAGGGGTCACGATCGAGACTCTCCAGCATCTCCTTTCTTTTCGCGTCCTTGGCGCGGCAAATGGCCAGCTTCAGAGTTTTCCGCGCTTCGCGGTACTCCTCATGAAGCTGGTCATCCTCACCGTTTCCGCGGTGACGTCGCCGGCTGCGGGTGTAGGACCTCCGGGCACGGGTACAGGCCGCACGGAGGTCCGCCAACTCCTGGGACCACCAGTAGACCTCCTTCCGTGGAGGCCGACGACTCCGGATGCGGGGCATGGCCGTATCGCAAATCTGCGTAATCGCATTGCGAAAACGGCCAGCCCCAGCGTCCACGTCGACCTCCTCGGCCGAGGCCTGCGGAGACAGCCAAGAATGAATAATGGCTGCCTCCTCCAGCAGGTCCCTGTCGAGCTTGGCAACAGCCCACCGCGGAAAACGGGATGGATGCCGCGCCGTGTGACCCCTACTGGGGCCCTGGGACCGGGAGAGCTCAAAACGGATATACAAATGATCCGAGAGCGTCTCGACCTCTTCCAGGACACACCAGTTCCTTACTCGTGCGGCAACAACAGGGCTAGCGAACGAAAGGTCCACTATCGACCCGCCCTGCTGTCGCACGCACGTGTTGGTGGAGCCTCTGTTCAGCAAACAGAGGCCCACCGAAGCCGCCCACTCCACTACGGCTTCGCCCTTGGCGTCCGTCCCGGGGGACCCCCACGCAATGGACTTTGCGTTGAAGTCCCCCAGCACGAGGACGTGCCCAGACGCTAGTCGCCGTATTGAGGTCTCCAAGGTGTTGAGGAAGACCTCGAAGTCACTCAGACTCCGGTTGGGGGAGAAGTATACACCGTAAACGGTGACCCCCCCCCAATCGGCGGCAACATATCCAGTACCCTTGTCTCTTAGCGACAAGGGCGGGGAATGAGCCGCCGTGGAGCTGACGACTGCCACGGAGCCGTCCCGGTCACCCATCCAGTTTGGACGGGGAGGAACATAATAGGGCTCCGCGACTACGGCAACACCTATTGACCACTGCGCCATGGTTTGCAGGAATAAATCCTGCGCCGCGGCACAGTGGTTCAGGTTCGTCTGGACCAGGAGGCTGGAGACTTGATCCATTAATGGATCGTCTCTACAGCCTCCTCCATGGGCGTCGGCGTCGACGCACGAGCAACGTCGGAGGCAGCCTGGGTCGACTGGCTAACCCCCGACGCTTGCCGAGAAGCACGGGAATGCTTGCAGCCTCCCTGCCCCATCTGGTGATTGGCGGGCTTATTAGCCGCCGCACAGATGGGGCAGTGAGGGGCGGCAGAACATTCTGCCGCCTTGTGCCCCGGTCGACCGCAGCGGAAGCAAAGACCGCTGCAGTCAAAGCAGTTGGCGCACTTGGCGCGTGTGTGTCCCGCCGACAGGCATTTAAAACACCTCATCGGCCTCGCCGCCAGGACTGTTATCCTGGCGCTAACGAAGCCGACAAGGAGCCTGCCAGCATCACCCAGCGCTTTGGCTGCCGCTACTGGGCAGCTGAGCCACACCGCACCAAGGCCCCCTGGACCGGGGCGGATGGTGCCGACCTTAATGTTGTCAGCGCTGCAGCTCGTCTTCTCCTGCACTGCAACGCGGACATCCTCGGCCGTGACGGAGTCGTCCAGGCCCGAGATGCGCAATTCCGCGCACTTCGTAGGCCTGGCGATCCGTACACCATCCGTTTCCGCAAACATTCCTCTGAGCTTCTCGGCAAACTCGTCCGCCGACTTTGCGCCTTCAGCCCCGGGGAACTCGAGAACCCGAGCTCCCGTCTGGGCGAGGCGCAACCTTACTCCGGTCGTCCCGAAAGAGGCGAGACTAGCCCGGGCCCTCTTGAAGAGGGCCGCATAGGACATCCCGCCCTCAGCCGCCTCCAGCGACACGGTCACCACTACAGCCGCGGTTTTTGGCGGCTGCAGTTTCCGCGGCTTCTTAGCGGTGGCACTTGCCACCGGCGGTGACTGCGGGGTAGGGGCTGCCTTCTCAGCAGCCTTCCTGGCCCTCCTTCGGGACTTCTTGGACCCCCCAACTTCCTGCCAAGCCTCATTGGAGGGGCCAGCGGTTGAGGGGCCAGGTACCGGCGTTGGAGTGGGGAGCGGAGGGAACTCCGCTCCAGCTCTTGTCGTCGTCTTAGACGGCTGCCCTGGCTTCGGGGCAGGCGTCCTGGCCTTAGGCCCCTGTCGTGGCTTTTGAGCCGCCACAGGAGCCGGGGCCGACGTCGCCGCGGCGTAGGTCACTCGACCCCCTACCACGGGAAGTGGAGTCGGGGCCGACGTGACCGTTTTACGCTGTGCCCCAAGCGGCGGCCGAACGATAGGGGCCGGAGGCAGCCGCGCCTCGAGGCCGGCCAGACGCCCGTCCACCAGATTCCCCACTGCGATGAGGATCTGTTGGACGAGGTCCTCCGATACCCCAGGGACGGGGGGGGGCAGCTGTGACGGAGACGGGGCCGGCCGCGACGCCGACGGGGCCGGCCGCGACGCTGACGGGGCCGTCCGCGACGTTGACGGGGCCGCCCGCGACGCAGACGGGGCCGGGGCCGAGGCCTCGCGCTCAGGACGCTCCGCCCGAAATTGGGCAAACTGAGCGCTCAGCTCAGCCACCTGCCCCGTCAAGCGGTCGTTGGCCGCCTGGAGTCGAGCCACGTCCCCTATCAGGGACTGGACGACTCCCCCCAGCGTGGAGGAGGAGTCCTTAAGGGCCCTTACAAAGGAGCCCTTAAGGTTTACCGACTTGGTGGCCACCTTGTTAATAATGGCCACCGCCGTCTGCGCCCTCTCCTGCAGAGAGGCCGGTGTTTGGGGCACTGAGTCCCCATCCACCGGCTCCCCGATCTGCAGCAGGAGACCAGAGATCTCCTCCTCCGCCTGAGTCTCGCCGTCCGCCCTGACTCGCCTATATGATTCCGCCTTCGAAAAGGCGGAACCAGACGGGCCCGAGATTGGGGTTCGAGACCTCCCCCTATGGCTGCTGGCGATTTTGGGCGGCAACATCTCTTGGGTGTCGCTGCCCCCATCGTCGTTGTTGGAGCGTACGCGTTTGCGGCTATCGCTCGGGTCCAGGTCCATAGACTCCAGTGTCTCAGCATTGGAGCTACCACCCGCGCCATCCGACGAATGGGTGGACCTGGAACGCGTACGCTCCGATGTTTTTCGGCTCCCAGCAGTCCGATTGACTACTGAGAGCCCCGCCATTATAGGCGCCCCGGACGCAGACTCCTCCTCGGTAGAAGAGTCGTCCGCCCTCCGGAACTGCCCCTTGGCGTTCCTCCTTCCCTTCCCTTTCCTCTCCCTCTCTCTCTCTTGTCCGGTTTCATTGCCATTTGTCGTTTTTTTATTAAGATCGATCGTATTAACTTTTTTATAATTTTCAGTTGCCATAACATGTCCCACGAGTATGGGGGAAATAAAGGTCCGTCCGGGCGGTGCCCCCTGCACCCGGATAAGCCTAAATACTGTGGAGGTCGGCCGGTATCCACAGGTTTTAACGACTTGGCTGTCGGGTGTTATAGACTATCCTTGTCATGGGCCGGCCAATTAAGGCAAGCCCTCCGGCCAACAGTTTCTCAGCATACCCTCCTGGAGCCACCAGTCAGGTCGTTGCTGAGCCCCTGTTGGTTACGGAATGCGACAGGGTGGCTAGCCCTGTCCCACCGACGGTTGTCAGCCCCTGAGTGAACAGTGGGCTGACCCGTCCCAGGTTCCTCTCGAACCTACTCGCACTCCAATACGCCCTCTGCTAGATCAGAGGGACGATTGGAGTGCTCTCCGCGGCAGTCTTTCCAGACTCCGCCAGGTATCCCATTTAGTCTGGGGTCTCATTCTCAACCTATCCGGCATGAGTGGCTCTACCGGCATAGCCCCAGAGATCATCGACCCACGCAAGCCCCACCACGACGACAACGTAGGGATACATTGGGGGGTGGTCACCCATCCCTATGCTGACCTGGGTAGGGTTGCTTAACTTTGCTTTGAAAAACATAGTTGAATAGAATAAAAATACGTTAGAGCTGTCTCAATCACAGCACTGTCAAATAGTCAAATACAAGAAGCAAACGAATGAAGTAGCGAGCAAATAAACGAAAGAGGTTTGAGCAATAACAAAGTTTTATTCTTAAATCAAATTAAGCCTTTGTGAAACTTCTTGTATTGGTGTTTCTTAATTAATGTAGACGTGTACTCCAGTGGCTTTTGAACTGTTAAATATTCAGAAAAGGGTTATGTGCTGACTTTGTGTTCAAGTATTTGTAACAGTTTGTTGAAGAAAACTTATTGATTTGTACAGAACAGGATACATATGTAGGTATGTTTATTTAGAGGTATTTAGTTAAAAATGATTTTTGTGAAGAAAACTAAGCTGAAATAGTAATACTATTAAACATTTATATAAAAATTCAATACACACATTTAATCAATATTAAGTCGAGGTAATTATAAAACAAAAAAATCATGATGAATTTATTTATTTATTTAAATTTTATAATGATGCAGAAGCATCTCACTATGCCGCCATAGTGTGGGTCACCATACTGCATTGTCTGCTTTCGCAATGAGTATGGTGACCACTTCTCTTGGATTTTACATATGCTTTCCATCAGGCAGCGTAGAGTCACTTTGACAGGCTTTTAAATAAATAGTGATCACATATTGCACGATTTATTATATTGTAAGCTGTTCATTCGTATTTATATAAGTTTTATGTATTTTTTTTAATTCCTTTCTTTATCCAAGACACTTCCATATAGTTGAAATTTTTATGTTACTTAACCCTGAAATTAAATCTATATTCTACCACGAAAAACTTTAAATAAGTAATAAAAGTTATTCAGCTACGTGTGTGTAACCTACAGGTTAAAAATGTACCTAGGTACCTAAACTACGGTCGTGTCAAAGCACTAAACTAGTTTGTGAAAGGGACAACTTAGATTATAGCACTTAAGATATTTCCTTAGGGAATATAATACCTTGTGATGTCAGACGTCTAAATTAGTACTCTCTGGCTTTTTGCGACTTCGGCTTTTAGGTCAGCATTTCTGAGACTACATAATTACTATTACGAAAATTGTAACAAATTCGGAGTAAAAAGTGGCAGTGAATTCAGTAATTATGGATGTAATATCTTTCTACAGATAGTATCATATTTCTGTCGTAGGAGAGCTTTGCATCAGAACAAATAGTCTGGAATGATCAAATGGTCTGACAGAAAACCAATACTTCACACTAGGATTAATGTAAAATTAATCTCATCCTACTTTTTAATAATAGAAACTTTAAACAAAAAAAAATGGAAATGAAAAAAAAAATAGAAAGACAATAATTAAAGAACTTGTTAACCTAATTACACTTCTACGTTCTTCTAATACCTAAATAATTCTGCATCAGTGCCAAAAAACGCAAACAAAATGTAATTACAATATATTTTGGCTTACTTACTTGCATTGTTCAAATAACTATCACTACTACTAATATATACTACTAATGAATATAGTTATTCATTAGTAGTATATTATCTTGATGAACCATTGATTTTATTTATTGTGAAAAGAGAAATCAGATAATTCAGTAAAAGTTACCTATTTTGACACTTAAAAGTATTACATCAAAGACGTTGTTACTTAAATTGTGCGTTTCATGTAATACTTAATTAAAAATCTAATATATAGTATATTCTGGCGTAAATTCTATGATGGTATTAACAAAATCCTAAAATAAATGGTCACGATCTACAAATTTCAACATAATAAATCGTAAAAATCGTAAACATTTCTAAAAGAAGTTGATCTAATAATTTTTACTTTAGTCATACCAAGTAGAACTATATAAAACTTTGTGACCTAAATGAATAACGATTTTAAAGTTATTACGAAATTCGCTTAGCGTTCATAATAATCCATATCTAAAGATATTATTCACATTGCTTTCAGACAAGTTTTTTCTCTCTATTTTAGGAACAAATTTGATTATTCAATAAATCGAAAAAGAAAATTTGATTACTTTAGTCTAAATATATTTTCACAGTTTGCTAGTTCTGCCCCTATCAAATTGTTATAAACTGCACGTGGCAATAAGGGATTCCCGAAAAACGTCAATATTCATTCATTTTCTGCTATTCCTTTTACCAGTCCTAAATTAGAATTTATCCGAGACCCGTACGTTAGTGGCCATTGGTCTACTCACACCTACATTAAGCAATGTTCAAATATTAGCGTATTGTGTCCTAGTTCGAACAGAAAATAGGCTTAGGACACTCGATTCCATTATGACATATGGCACGCTCATTCCATCCTTGTCATCTATAAGCTACCTCATACATATTCGCAGCTTTTGATCATGTTTATGTAAATGTTTGGACTTGTTCTGCACATTAACTATGTCGTATAGGTACTTAGAAGTCGCGTTCTTGTTCATTATTAATGGTTTGATGTACTGCCCTTCTATAATATGAAGAAGAATGAACATTGCCGCGGGTACACGACGCTGAGATATAAATTTGTTTGAAAACACGACGTGTTCGCATATATTGTGAATTCTCGCGTGTAAAGTTTTCTCGGAGTTATTCATATTTATAGCCGAATTTTGCCTCTAGCCTTTGATCACGCTTACGTGAAAAGTATCATTTTTTTAAACTTAACTTTAAACAACTGGTGATGTTTCTATTATTCTTGGTTCTTTTTATAATAAAAATGATATATCCCATGTGTCCCAAAATTCAACGATAAGCGGACGCCAAAAGGTTAGACCTGCTCATGAGTACATAAGGAAAAATAATAAAAAAAATATACCTAGTTTTTTTTTAGTTACAAGAAAAATTTAGAATTTATTTGAAAATTTACACCCTTCATTTTTTTTATTTTTTTTTATTACGTAGTGGTGTCCATACTTTTTTTTTACAAGACTTTAAGAGTACACTAAGAGTAAAAATATTTCAAAATTGTAGGGAAAAAAATTATTTTGAACGTTTTTTGTTTAAAAACTGCCGGCAATTTGGTGTTTTTAAGAGTTGTGGTGAATAGTAGCAATATCATGAAAGGTATAAATTTTCAAAGAAATTCTAAATTTTTCTTGTAACAAAAAAAAAACTAGGTATTTTTTTTATTTATTTTTTCCTTATGTACTCATTAGCAGGTCTGCGTTTAGGCGCCCGCTTATCGTTGAATTTTGGGACACCCTGTATGTTTATATAAATTGGAAGTGGCCGATTTATTGCTTATTTTTGGTTTTCAAACTCTTTATGATGCGTGATTCATGTGTTTTTGTTAGTCACTGCTGAGAACTTTCTTAGAGTAAAAAAATATTTACTTTATGTTTGCGAAAAAATGGCAGTCTAGTAAAAGCTTTAGCTCTAGATAAACCATTGCTATGTGGCCGTATTATGTGATTCATTTCAGTTTATTAATTGTTTATTTATCGCCCTAGAGGGTCGTTGATTTATAGATGTATGCGAACAGAGACATCTCACTCAGATAGATAGTAAAGGGTGCTTAAGAAGGTCGTAACTTTAGCTATAAAACGCTTAATTACATACAGGTATCGTACCTTTAACTGAAATCGTACGGAATAATAGCCCTGAATCCCAGCGCTATTATACTATGGCATATTCGTGTTACATTTCTACATCCGAGTTGGTGTTACTGATTTTATGCATTAGTTCATGGAAATAGATTTGTGATGATAAGTAAATGCAAATAAGTAACTGATATTGAAAGAAATAGTAAGCAGTTAGACAAATTATTATTAGGTATAGACAAGATTATGTACGGCTTCCTTACACCTTATGATTTTTTATCTGCGTGTTATAGTCTTGGATTAGAAAACAGGTTTTAGTAGTAAAACTAATTTAAGTTTAAAAGGTTTTCCATCCAAATTAATTGCGTACATGGAGAGCAAATTAATAAATGGTAGTCAAACCATTCTCAACATCTTTAAATCTGTTACGAGATACAAATTTAAAACCTTTTTTTCGTCCTTTCCTCAGGTTCGTTCGTTCCTAATAAGGTAAAATATATTATCATGGTCTCATTAGGTTTAAGATCACTCAGTGAGTTTTAGAAACTGTGTATGGGATCAACCTGTTAGTACATGTTACAACATATAAGTTCTTGATATATACCTAAGGTAAACCTTCTTTTATGCTTCACCGTAGTCGGGTAAAATAGTATTTAATAGTAAGAAGGATGCTTCGGGCTCTTATTTGGAGGTTTGAACAGACTTATGACTACGCGAACGATAATTCAAAGAAATAATCACAAATATAGGCGCTCATAGCCCAGTTGCACTCCGTGATTAGAAACAATTACCGAGAGTAAGCAACGACTGCGCTGTCAGTACACGGATGGATGACCGCTGGTGGCATGATACCATGAGCGTCTCCGTGATTCGGAGGTCACGTTAAGCAGTCGGTCCCGGCTGTTATCACAGGATAACAGTCGTGCAGCTTAGTTGGAGGCCTTTGGGCGTCTTAAAGACATCCAACGGCAAGATTACGTAGCTACAACAACGTTGTTTTGCCCGTCCCCAATCCGCACTCGGCCAGCGTGGGGACGTATGGCCTTAACCCTCTCCTGAGAGGAGGCCCGAGCCGAGTTGTTGATGATCACAAATAAAAACAACACTTTAAGAACTAGACCAAGTTGAAATGGGACCATACAGGGAAGCAGCTTTCAAATAAAAAAATAATTGTCAATATCGGTTCTCCTAGTCGAAAGTTATGAGGTAACAAACATAAAAAAACAGTCGAAATGATAAACTCCTCCTTTTTTGAAGTCGGTTAAAAAATTGCATAATTTATATAAATCGGAACTAGTAATCGAGCATTCGTAAATAAAGTTGTAAGAAAAGTGAAACTACTTTCTTTCTGGTAGTTCGCTACATGAAATGGGAAGCGGGCATTAAGTTTAACGGAGCATTGTAATATATCCAAGAGAAATGTAATAAGGCGTGTAAGCAAATAAAAAATACAAATAAAATGCCTCGCGAGTCGAAGAAACTTCATAGAAAATGTTGGAAAGGATAGTTCAAAGGCTCAATTGGTAGTGAAGTCTTTGTACCATCGTTAAATTTACTTCATAAAGAAATGTACTCCGTAGTACACTCGTTGAGATTGTATATCTCATTGCACTAGGAACTGGTATATGCAACACATAATAAACAAAATACGTAATAAATATTTTTTGCGATATTGTACACTTCATTTAAAATATAATTTTGTTCTGTTCATCATCCGCGTGGTATTGAAATTATAGCTACGACTTAAACTTTAAAGGTAATCGGATCGATTCTTACACTTAATACCTATTATATTGTCTTCTATCATAATATC
The DNA here is from genome assembly GCA_949125395.1 of Diaphora mendica. NCBI lineage: Eukaryota > Metazoa > Arthropoda > Insecta > Lepidoptera > Erebidae > Diaphora > Diaphora mendica. The sequence goes on along the minus strand of OX421324.1, from coordinate 15,222,705 downwards.
AGAAAGACTATAAATAAACTTACCTTATATTGTCTTGAATACTTTTGAAGATCATAGCTAGATTTTAGTGCCTACTTTCAAGTTAAGCCGTTATATTTTTCTAGTTTTTAAAGTATTAAAGGTAAAAAAATAAGCCCATTGTAAATTTATTGTACTATTCAAATATGGTTCATTGTGTTTACTTTATTATCTAAGAAGAGATATTGAATAGATGAGAGGATTTACTTGTTTATTGTACTTTGTATGCCCTGAAATAACACGCATGTGTCCAACCAATTGCTCTCTAGTAATATTAATGTTGGAGAATGTTTCAAAATATGGATTAGTGAATTTCTTGTATGACAAGGTCGTTTGTATATGAAATACTGTGTTGTACTTACTAATAACCTAATACGGCCTCGGCGACCAGACTCAACATCGACATCTATTTATAATATTTTTTAAATCACGATGATAGTTTTTAATTGGTTTTCTGCGCTATGAAGTGATCATTCTGGTAAAGTACAGCACTCAACTTTAACATTTAAATTTAAAAAATCCCAACACTATACAAAAAGAGCCTTTTGTAGTGTAATGGCTGAGGTGAGGCCAAATATTAGTTGTATAACAGCCCGACCCGACCCTGAATGCTCTTAACGTGAAGCCATTGCCCGTCGTACTTTGCCCTATACCTCTATTAAGTTTGAAAGTTACACAAATGATTACAGTCATCGAATGGTTAGCTATATACTGTTTGGGAAGCCGAGATAGTAGAGAAAAGCGAGTGAGAGAAAATAAAGGCAACAATGGGTTAGTACTTACAATAAAATACTTTTTGAGAGGGCTAAAAGTTTAATGATTTGTGAAAGTTACAAGGTATTTTATGCCTTAATGCGATAAATGCGAATTAACTTGGAGTGATTAATAGTCCTTTATCTTTAAATATATAAAATGAGTAATTTAAGTTTCTGAAACATACACAGTAGCAATTCAGTAAAGACAATAAGTATGCGATCTCGTACAACGCTGGCGCCGTATAATGCACTGCGCTGGCAGTTTGCCAGGGTCAAGCTATAATAACATTGTAAAGGAAAATATACTGGAGGATAACAAAGTTAAGAAAGCTAAGATAATTATTTAAACATTTTAACTACAAAATGTATATAAGAATTTGAAGAATTGAGTTTTTTGTTAATAACACAGTTTAAGATGAATAAAGATCTTGCTGTCTGAAATATTCTAGATATTTTTTATGTTTTTTGACAGAGTCATTTTCATGTCGATGTTTCTTTATATCAATACAACGATAAATACGTAGATACACAGATCTTTTTATACAGGATTGTTTACTGATGGTTAAAAAAATCAGTTTAGAGAATCATAAACAAGTATCTACGGTCAATAATGTTATTTTCATTCAATTTTAAAAATCAAAGCTTTAAAAGATTATCGTTTGATCTTTACGGATGACCTTTGTTCAGCAGTGGACGGCTATAGGTTTATTTGAATTTAATAAATTACAAACCAGAAGAACCTAATCTCTCTCTTACCATTTTTTTACAATAGGTATTGTTATCCCCGAGAATGTTGAAACAAATATGGTGTCCCATATTACTTAGTATAATATTATAAATAGCACACATCACACACACATCTCAAAAATCAGCACTTATTAGAGCTGAAATAGATTCTGTTAGATCCATAATATCCAATAATACTCCAACGTCACTGACCTAACGTAATATTTTTTGTATTGCAACTGAACTAAAACCCGAAACAAAAAACAGTCGATAAAACATTATTTTTCTTATCTACCGATGGTTAAGTCTTGTACTCTTTTCTTCACGAGGATTTACTTGAGATCCCTCCTCTCTAAATGCGTGAGTTTGTTTTCGAAATAATATATCACACTTAGCTTAGATTACTTTAAGCTCCGTATAAGAAGATATATCGAAGGCTTACTAAATTCATGGATATTTATTCTTTATAAGGGTGTGAGCGAAAATATTTACAGTAAATTTTTCTTAATGCCTAATTAGGTTTCTTATTATTTATTTTTACTGTCGGACTTTATGGTATTTTAAATGTAGTGCTTATAGACAATGCACGCGAACGACATTTCCCAAAACACCTTATTACTTTTGCCCAGTTGTAGCAATAATATATTCTAGTGGCTGACTTACAGTGTAACAGGAATAACAATACCATTGAATAATCAAGAGTGTCAAATAAGTTTTCGTAATAAAAACTACACATGTGGCTCTCAAACTATGACTTAGTTTTAGTAAAGTTTCTGAGGTGTGTGGGTACTTAGTACACAAAATAGCTTAAAAAAGAGTGTAATAATTATCTATCTATATATATAAAAGAGTAAGGTGACTGACTGACTGACTGACATACCCAGAGATCAACGCACAGCCCAAGCCGTTGAAGCTAGAATCCTGAAATTTTGCATGTAGGTTCTTTATAGAACGTAAGTGAGCACTAAGAAAGGAATTTTTGAAATTCCACCCCTAAGGGGGTGAAATAGGGGTTGAAAGTTTGTATGGAAGTCCGTCATTTTTTAAGTGAGAAACATAAAACTTTACTTTTGAGCTACTGATAAAAAATTAGTAAATACGTATTTGAGCGTTTCTAAATATTCTACCCCTAAGGGGTGAAATAGGGGTTGTGATTTTGTACATACGTTAGTCTGGAAGTCCGACATTTTTGAAGTTAGAAACATGAAACTTTATTTTTGGGCTACTGATTAAAAAGGAATAGATACGTATTTAAGCGTTTCTGAATATTATACCCCCAAGGGGGTGAAATAGGGGTTGAAAGTTTGTATGGAAGTCCGTAATTTTTTAAATAAGAAATATGGAACTCTATTTTTGGGCTACTGAATAAAAATGATTAGATACGTATTTAAGAGTTTCTGTATATTCTACCCCTATAGGGGTGAAATAGGGGTTGAAAGTTTGTAAGGAAGTCCGTCATTTTTTAAGTGAAAAACATGAAAATTTAGTTTTGAGCTACTGATAAAATGAGTTAATATGTATTTAAGCGTTTCTGGATATTCTACCCTTAAGGGGGTGAAATAGGGGTTGAAAATTTGTATGGAAGTCCGTAATTTTTTAAATAAGAAATATGAAACTTTATTTTTGGGCTACTAAATAAAAATTATAAGATACGTATTCAGGAGTTTCTAGATATTATGCCCTAAAGGGGTGAAATAGGGGTTGAAAGTTTGTAAGGAAGTACGTCATTTTTTAAGTGAGAAACATGAAAATTTGGTTTTGGGCTACTGATTAAAAATGAGTAGATACGTATTGTATTTAAGCGTTCCTGGATATTCTACACCTAAGGGGTGAAATAGGGGTTGAAAGTTTGTACGGAAGTCCGTAATTTTTTAAATAAGAATTAAGAAAAATAATTTTTGGGCTACTAAATAAAAATGATAAGATACGTATTTAAGCGTTTCTGAATATTATACCCATAAGGGGGTGAAATAGGGGTTGAAAATTTGTATGAAAGTTCATCATTTTTAAAATTAGAATCAAAAACTTTAGCTTTAGCTACTGATAAAAAATTAGTAGATACGTATTTAAGCGTTTCTGGATATTCTACCCTTAAGGAGGTGAAATAGGGGGTTGAAAGTTTGTATGGAAGTCCGTAATATTTTAAATAAGAAATATGGAACTCTATTTTTGGGCTACTGAATAAAAATGATTAGATACGTATTTAAGAGTTTCTGTATATTCTACCCCTAAAGGGGTGAAATAGGGGTTGAAAGTTTGTAAGGAAGTCCGTCATTTTTTAAGTGAAAAACATGAAAATTTAGTTTTGAGCTACTGATAAAATGAGTTAATATGTATTTAAGCGTTTCTGGATATTCTACCCTTAAGGGGGTGAAATAGGGGTTGAAAATTTGTATGGAAGTCCGTAATTTTTTAAATAAGAAATATGAAACTTTATTTTTGGGCTACTAAATAAAAATGATAAGATACGTATTTAGGAGTTTTTGGATATTATGCCCTAAAGGGGTGAAATAGGGGTTGAAAGTTTGTAAGGAAGTACGTCATTTTTTAAGTGAAAAACATGAAAATTTAGCTTTGAGCTACTGATAAAAAATGAGTTAGTACGTATTTAAGCGTTCCTGGATATTCTACCCCTAAGGGGTGATATAGGGGTTGAAAATTTGTAAGGAAATCCGTCATCTTTTAAGTGAGAAACATGAAAAATTCTGTTTTGGCTGATTAAAAATGAGTAGATACGAATTTCAGCTGTTCTGGATATTCCATCCCTGAGGGGGTGAAATAGGGGTTGAAATTTCGAATATAGGTTAGTCTGGAAGTCCGTCATTCTTAAAGTTAGAAACATGCAACTTTATTTTTAGGCTACTGATTAAAAATGAGTAGATACGTATGTACGAACATGTTCTACCGGAACCGGTTGTGGTACACGGTGCCGTTCTCGAAGTTGTTCAAAAATATATGTGGTACCTCGGACAGACTTTGCAGTTAAGTAGAAACTACTTCGAGGACGAGGACCACAGGAGAATTCAGCCGGGTAGCGTTTGGGAAACTTCGTCGGGTCTTTTCATCATCAATCCCACAGTGCCTAAATAGCAAAGTCTTCAATCAGTACGTCCTACCTGTCATGACATACGGTGCCGAACCGTGGACACGGCTGGTTCACAAGTTTAAAGTCGCTCAGCTTGCTATGGAGAGTGCTATGCTCAACGTTTCTCTATCTAAGGGATCGCATCAGGAATGAGGTGATCCGGCAGAGAACCAAGGTCATTGACATAGCTCACAGGATAAGCCAGCTGAAGTGACAGTGGGCTGGCCATATTAGCCGTGGAGCTGATAACCGTTGGGGTAAACGGGTTCTTGAGTGGAGACCGCGTCTCGGCAAACGTAGTGTAGAACGTTCACAGGCCAGGTGGAATAATGATCTGCCTGGCTGGCAGGAGCTGGATGAGAGAATCTGAGGATCGAACCAAGTGGCGTGCAATTCAAGATGCAGGCCTATGTCCAGCAGTGGACTGCGATGATGATGATGAGATCCGTATTTAAGCGTTTCGGGATATTCTATCCCTAGGTTAGACTGGAAGTCCGTCATTTTTTTATTTAGTAGCCTGAAACTTTGTCTTCAGGCTTTTGATTACAAATAAATGAATACTTATATCAGCACATATGGGAATTTTATTCCTAAATGGGTTAAAAGAATGGCGAATGTGTGTATGAAAGTCGACTTTAATGGACTATTTATTGATTATAAATAAATAAATACGTTTAAAAGCATGAATAAATTATTCATAGATACTTACACAGTTTTAATTAAATACATATAATCAACTTCTACGCGAGCAAAGCCGCGGGCTACAGCTATACTAATATATAAAGGCGAAAGTTTGTGTGTATGTTTGTTACTTCTTCACGCAAAAACTGCTGAACGGATTTGGATGAAACTTTACAGTAATATAGCTTATGCATCAAAATAACACAGGCTACTATTTGCCGCGATAACCGACATACACGCGGGCGAAGCTGCGGGCAACAGCTAGTATAATATACGTATAAGTACCGTGGCTTAAAGAATTGTAATAATAATAATAGTAATGATAATAGTAATGATCAAGTGGTTCAATGGTTTATTTGTTTTTTTTTCACACAACCAGTATATTTAGGACTATAATCGTATAGATATTGTATATAGTATAGACTTTTATAACATGATAGGACAAAATAATATTCTGGAACCATGAAGCTTAATATAGGCCGTCTAGCATATTTTTTAACTTTATAATATGTTGTTTAAAAATTATGTTTCAAAAACATTTGTTTCAAAAAGCGTTTATAAATTCTCATGTTATTTAGATAAAAATTTGTTCATTTACATGTCTTATAGATACGATAAATATTTTTTAAATGTTTATGTTCCAAATATTCGATAAGTCATGTTTATTCTTCTTAAGATATATTTCAAGATGGTTTTTCCAATATTTTATAAGCACTCAGCTTAAAATAACTTTGAATAGTGTTATAATATAATTATATTAATAGTGAAGCAGATTTTTTCCTGAACTCGTCTTATCTAATAATAGAGTAAAGACATGTTTATATAATTATTTATATATTATTCCGTCCTTGAATTAAAATGAATTGACTATAAAATATTTCTTATAATGTTCCTCATTCCTTCTTTCAATTTATAGCTTGCCCTTACGATTTTCAAGAATATGCTTTCATCAATTGAAAAATACTTTGTATTTTGACAATATATGCCAAAAGTAGGTCAATGTACGCCCTCGGATGATAGCTCACTTCCATCAGGAAATGGTCATGTAACTTCCTTTTGAGGTCGACGAGCGGCGCCTCTGTTGCGTAAAAGCCTATATTCTGCGTCTGCCTTATTCATATATGTAAATGTAGCTACACCCTAATGCTGTGTTGGAAATCACGAATAATGTGCTCTGTTGTATTTTGGATGTTGGAATATTTACAGTATACCTAATACCTGATTTCACACAAAGGATGGGCGGATCTCCGAATTAGAGAAATAAACAAGGCCTGCACGTTTGGCCTAGCGGTTTAACGGTCACCACGCCGTTTCCTACTTCGCCAAGTGTCGTGGGTTCAAATCCCACGTAGGACAACACTTTGTGTGATCCACAAATTGTTGTTCTGAGTCTGGGTGTTCTTTGTGTCCGTTTCATGTATGTTTGTAAAGTCCCCGCGAAACAGGATTTATTCCTAGTGCGGGAGTTGTCTTTAAAAAAAAGAAAATTGTTTCACCAAGCACAAACTAGCTAGTGAGGTAACAGCATCGGTAATACTAAAATAATGTATCAATTTAAAACTTAAACACAATATTTTAATCCTATACAATAGACGTGTAACAAACGTCTTCACTTTAATGAGCACTATTTACATAATATATATAACATATATAACATATATAACATAATTCTTCTTTCCTTAGTAAATGTATTTATTTCTCTCCCTATACCATCTGACAGAAATGCATTCATATGTTAATATAAATCTAGCTTGAATAAGTAAATACTCAGTTGATGAGAAATCTGGGATTACATAGCAGAGTTATTTCTGTTTGACATCAGTTCAGGTTGCATCTAATCTATATCTTGTAAATATTAATATATTTTACCTTCATGCAACACCCGTTGTTCAAATTTATCAGCAACTTCTAAGTTATTTACTAGGTAGCTGGCATTAATTTGCTTGTTTAAAGGAGACATAGTTGTCTATCAGGAACATGCGAACAAGTTATAAGATAGGATGCCTCGTAAGTTCGAGCTTGAATTATTTTATTATTTAATAATTTTAAAGCATAGTTGTGAGATAACACTAAATACTCACATTATACATTGTAATTATTATATACCTACGTCTATGTTTCACTGCTAAATATTCTAAAATATAATGCACACCTACTAAAGTAATATTAATAATATATTTTCTTACTGTTGTACATATTTCAATTAAAAAAACACACTGTTTTCCGATTCGATGATTTCAGTCTTTTGTCAGACCAAAGGTTTTCGGATTCAATTTGAAAACACAAAATGTAAAACCGCATAATTACTTATAACATACGTGTATTTTAATGTGTTTCTTGTGGCAACATTAACACGAGAACGTTTCGATAACATCCAAAATGGTGCACTAATGACATTTTAATAGTAGTTCAGGAAACACTAATATAGTGATAAATACCAGTTTAATATTCGTATATTTCTGTTTCTGAATTAATTAAACAAAACATGTCGTTATTTGGCTAGTAGCTGTAGATTGTTGTTCATTAATAATTAAGAGATAGTTGCTGAAGTGTTAACAGGACTTACACGCAAATGTAGGTTTAGGCTCAAATGTAAATGTCAAAGTCTATCTACACTATTAAAACTATAATAATATTGTAGATAGATAGAAAGTACTCCACTTTATAGCTTTGTGTAAATCAAAGAAAGAGACACGGAGTACTGTACAAGCTTAGCAGAGCTTAGTGTAATGGGTACTAGACAAATTCGAAAGTAAATGACCACACCAGTTCTGACACCACTAGTTTTTTTCTACAGGATCAGATCTAAGAGTAATATACACTATTCCTTTTAAGGTAAGTTTGTTTATACATAGGTACAGCAAGTTTGAAATTAAAATAAATAAAAGTTCATATTTAGTAAACAACGATTAGTATTCATGGATCCGATATTTGACAGTTAATTTATTAATACACTCCAAAAATTGAGAAAGCTAAGATGTTCAGCGAATACAAGTTATGTTACAAATTTATTAATTCTTCTTTTAATATAGTAACTTCAAAAACATAAATACAACAGTGATTTTAATAAATAAACTCTTTGGAAGTATGTACAAAATACACAATAATTGTGTTCAGTCTATTGTTTCATTTCTGACGAGCGCTATGTTTTTGTTAATTGCTTCAATTGCCGAGTTTAATAAGCAAAAATGTAATCAGGTTTGTAATACAGAGGGTAGCTACGTATTTACGTGATTCATTTATTTTTAATATTTGTTTTTTTACTTTCTTTTTTCTTACATCTAAGGCTTAAGAAAATTTTCAATTTACTATTATAATGTTTACACCAAATCTTTATATATTTACATTGTAATGTAACATGCATCTTTATCTCATCTTAATTAACATGCATATATGAAAAACCACAAAGTAAGGTTTTCTTTTGTAAATTTATTACCAATCACAGACCTTTATGAATTACATCCCAATATAGTCAGATTACTTTATCTTTTTTTCTTTTTTTTAAAAGACAACTCCTCCATATTTGTTTTTTCGGAGTTTGGATGTTTTTTTATGTAAAATATGTATGTATTTACAAAAAAAAGATGTCCGAAATATTTATTTATTTATTTCGTGAACGAAAAATTTTGTATAGCGTAGTAATCGTAAGTTGTAGTAGTAAGTTTTATGTAACAAGTACGGAGTAACTCTAGACAGAACTTGTTTCAGTTGAAATTACTAGGTGGCAGCACAAGTGACCAGTTTAGTTTTATTTATAAAAAAAATGTACACCCGATCTTTATACCTCGCATAGAACGTTTATATATTTTTATAAATCATTTTAAATAAAATAGAGGTGTTAAGACAATTTTGTGGTTTTTAAAGAACGTTTACGAAAAAATTAGTATAGCGACATCTGTAATTATTTATTTATTTCGTGAACGAAAAAATTTGTATAGCGCCATCTTTATTTTTGATAAGAAACTTCGTTCCTATCTGGTGTCCCAAGATACTATATGTCTTTGTTTTTATTATCATAAAGATACCTGGTAATATCTGATGTTTTACTAAAGTCATTACTTTTTACGTATATGAAAATCCTTTATAACATAAAATCGTACTTATATGTAATATGTGCGTTTGTCCAAACCCAGTTCTTTTTGGTCCACCAGATTTAATGGTTATTTAAACAAAACATCCTTAGGTTGAATGGGTTGTCGGCTAAGCAAAGCTTTTAAGTCGAAACGAGGAAGTATAAATTAGGAGGGGCGTGAAATTCCTCGGCTCGCTGTCAATCCCTACAAAGGCTTCCATGATAGAATTAAAATTCCATCTAAATGGTCACTTAAATAGAATGTATGTGGCGTATCGGTGCGTATGTTGAGAGTTAGTGGCAGCTTTACTTGATTGAACAGACTTAGGAAACGAAGTAACTAGAATAATTAATTGTCTTCTTCGGTAATTACTAAGGCTCAATTATTTTTGATCTACCTTATACCTATGTCGTTTATGTCCTTGCAATTTCAGTAGAAGTACGAGAAAACAGGATTGTCAATAATATCTCCAGAAATATTCTAATACGTATTTGAGAAAGGTTTTTACGACCCTCTAGGACCCTTTTAAAACCGAGTGCAATGTATTATCGAGGAATTCTTTAAGTGGTGTCGGAGACGTCTGCTTACCATAAAATTTGTGATAAGGAATGTATGTCAAGGACTACCTCAGATTTTTCGAATTCCAATGCGAATGGGATTTTAAGAGTATTGTAGAAAGTACTGTTACTGCATTACCTGTTTTATCAAGAAGCCTTAATAGGCGGTTGCCCGAACATTCTACTGTAATTTTATACTGCGTCATAGTCAACTTTTCTTCCATAGTAAGTATTACAGTCACATATTAATATACACGTAATACCTATATTTTTTGTATTAACATATGGGTGATGAATTTTAGAAATCACATAAGTATTCTAAATTAGTTATACTACCTAACCTTACTTACTACTTATACTTTTTGTTTAAATCTTAGATAACACTTAAATACAAATAGAGTTTGCCTGGTATTCATAAAAGTGGTAGTAAAATAAACATAAGTAAAAGCTATATGTTAATAAAATAAAGATATGATTACATTATAAAAACGTCGAGTATGTTAAGCTGTTCAAATATGCTTATTCGTCTACTAGACCAGATATTTTTATTTTAAATGTTTACAAAACTTATCAAGTAATTTGAGTGAACCAAACCTACCTCAATAAAAGTCCCTTTTATTGAGGTAGGTTTGGTTGCAGAACCCTAAAATATTTTTTGTTCGAAACGTCAGCTTATTAACTTTTTTTATAACGGACAAAAAATGGCAAAGGAAACAATCGTGGCTCATCGAGGGCGTGGCTTCACTAATGCGTGTTGTATTGTTAAATCTCTTTTCCCACTTGTGAAGGAACTACAAAACGTGTATCATAGTAGCTATGATTATGGAGACGTTAGATAGAAATATACTAGATATATATTATCTATAATACAAATAACTTGTTAAACGACGTACAAAGAGGCAGAAGTTTCAGATTATTATTCGTATATATTCAGTTATAATATAATATCTCTAAATATTATTACAGTAAAAAAATGTCCTTTAATGTGTCCTGTATTATACAGGCCACACAAATGTGGTGCGACTCGAAAACCATACTCTATCCGAAAACTGCACGGATGGCGGTTTAAGCGGTCGTTGCGCCGCCCGTTTTCGACTGCGCTGCTGTAGTGTATTCAAATCTCACATGGGACAATACTGTGTGATCCACAAATTGTTTTTCTAAGTCTGGGTATTATTTGTGTCCGTTTCATGTCTGATTTGTGAGTTGTTTATTTTTTTCAATAAAAAAATCTAAGCGAGGAACGTGAATCTCTGGTTTAGTAATCAGAATCACTGAACTGTTCTTGAGAAAATCCATAATTTCGGTTTTTAAGTGATTAATTCGGTACATTAACATGTTTTGATATATTCTATCGGTACCGTTACTGTTAAATTTTTCTACGAATATTTAAGCCAATTATCCCAACAGGGGTCACGTCTATTCGAGTACTTTACGTTTTAAAAGGCCAGAAGTTTCATATTGTTCACATATTACTCAGAAATTTACATTTATTTCAGCACTATATGAAAGTTTCAATTCCAGCTTCATCGGCAATTCTATTAGTATTTAATAGTAGACACAAACAGTACTTTAAAGGGTCGCAAAGGTAATGGTATAAAGTAAAATGTAATAACTGTTAACAAGGGAGCAATGGTACTGGTAAACACATAAAACTTTGCACTTAATAGGTACATACAAAGTATCTAATTTCATTAACGCGTATATGACCTTGAAGCGTGTTTAATACCATACGACGTCTTTTAAGAACGTAAGGTAAGTTAATAGAAACCCTTTTTAGCGTTTCGACTCATAGTTTTATGTACTAGAATCTATGGTTTTAAGAGTTTAATGTATATTAACCGACAATAAGTTTATTTACTACAGACGTATTGACAGTACCTGCATACAAAAATATTTGAAAACAAACTTTAACTATCTGTATTAAGTCGATTATGAAACCAACAATTTCGCAAGTATAAAATTGGGACTGCACGTTTGGCCTAGTGGTTTAACGGTCACCACGCCGTTTCCTACTTCGCTAAGTGTCGTGGGTTCAAATCCCACGTAGGACAACACTTTGTGTGATCCACAAATTATTGTTCTGAGTCTGGGTGTTCTTTGTGTCCGTTTCATGTATGTTTTTAAAGTCCCCCGCGACACAGGATTTATTCCTAGTGCGGGAGTTGTCCTTTAGAAAAACAAGTGCGAGTCGGACTCGCCCATGAAGGGTTCCGAAGCAGCAACTAACATAATATAAAAGTTCGTGTAGTTGTTTTTGCGGTTTACCATTTATGACGTATTAAAAAAAAAGTACTTACTAGATCTCGTTCAAACCAATTTTCGGTGGAAGTTTGTATGGTAATGTACATCATATATTTTTTTTAGATTTATCATTCTCTTATTTTAGAAGTTACACTGGGGGAGACACATTTTACCACTTTGGAAGTGTCTCTCGCGCAAACTATTCAGTTTAGAAAAAAATGATGTTAGAAACCTCAATATCATTTTTGAAGACCTATCCATAGATACCCGTATGGGTTTGATGAAAAATTTTTTTTTGAGTTTCAGTTCTGAGTATGGGGACCCCCAAAATTAATTGTTTTTTTATTTTATTTTTGTGTTAAAATCTTAATGCGGTTCACAGAATACATCTACTTACCAAGTTTCAACAGTATAGTTCTTATAGTTTCGGAATAAAGTGGCTGTGACATACGGACGGACAGACAGACAGACGGACGGACAGACATACAGACATGACGAATCTATAAGGGTTCCGTTTTTTGCCTTTGGCACGGAACCCTAAAAATATACAATATACCTATTACATTAAGACGGGAATATGTATATTTTAATAAGTACCTATATCAAAATATTGTAAGAAAACACCATCTGATGATCGTGATGACAGAAGTCATTATCATCATTAGCCTATCGCGGTTTACTTTTGAATGAAAACCTCTGTATATAAAATAATTTTAAAAATTTGCCACTTAAAAGGTTAAAAGGCTGGTGACCTTTTAAATCCGTCAAATAAAAGTGTTTAACACAACCCTTTATCCGTACTTTAGGTTTACGTAAGCATTAGCTGAGTTGCTCATGAAATGAAACCCTTGCTTTATCTACACCTATTTGTTATCAATTACTCGGCCTAGCAGAGCAAAAGGTTCCCTAGTAAGTCGGCTGTGATATCCTCATGTTTGCAGGTCATTAGATGACGCCAGGCTCGATCTTTACATTTTCACGACATTGCTTCCTCGCCCTTTTGATGCCGATAAATTATCCCTTGAGCGTGTAAACACACCGTTACGTAAATATCATACGTTTTATGTTTAAGTAAATGTTCGGATTAAAAAGACGATTTCAATTTGTACTGATCGCTGTTGACTTTGGATATCTTTGAGCTCACACGCATTGAACGCCGTGCGAACGTAAAAGGTGATGAATATTGTATGTATGTGTGTGTGACATTGTATTGTGTAAACAGTTTGTTAAATCACGATCGGGTGATTCACTTAGCTTTAATTTAATATTTAACGTGGTAGCCTTTTAAAACTTAAAATGTTTAGTCTGGCGGGATTCGTGACGTCAATCCGTAATATCACAGTAAATTGTATGATATGCAAGTCTGGTTAATTTACTGAGCTACGTATTGTTGCTACATTCTTGGCAGCATGCCGAGGGTATCTTGCCGAGTAGCTTGTTTATGACAAGTTCCCAAAGTATGAACTTGTGTCCTGAAAATTCCAGGTAAAGTAACTTTATATTGATATTTTAGTAAAACTAACTTAAACTCAAATTTATAAAGCAATTTGCGAACTTCACTGATAACAAGGCTTTAGTTATTAATCAGAAATTCATCATCAATGTAAAGTTTCATTATGAGGGTAGGGTTAACATTGTCTAATGAAACTAAACAATGTATTAAACAGAATCTGTATGACAAATTTTATCAAGACATATCTTACCAATGCTATGTATTGAGTATTGAGAACTTTATATTAACATACCTAAAGCAGCCATCATCTACAACTACAGGAAAAAACTATAGAATTCAAATATTATTATCTAAATATCATTATCTTATAAAGAGACTTTATGATTTAAAGACAAAAAAAACTATAAAAGGCTACTTACTTATCTAATAATATGAATGAAGAAACGACAAGGACCAAAAGAGGGCAAGATGACCGGTCATCAGAGACGGGCTGCCTCAAATTTGATACTTCCCGGAGGATAGAACTTTCTTAAATTAAATATTTACTTAAATTAAAATAAATATGGATTAATATTCAAATATTCCTCGTCCATAGATAAATATTCAGATATTTATATAAATTTTAAGAAGACGACTACGAAATATGCATTGTGAACAAAAAGTTCAATGAAACAATAGTCAATGTAACAATAAATAGTGTACTTTTTATGTGTTTAAACACATAAAAAATACACTATTTCAATAGATCGTTTCTATCGAAATAATCCACTATTTAAAATAAAAACATTAAAATGTCTATGACTAGATGCTCTTCTGATGATATTCAAAAGAAGAGTTATTGACCCCAACTGCAAAAAATTTCATGATCATATCCTAACCTGAAGGCATTTAAAACCCAATAAATAGTATTATTATTCCGACTAAAAACATTTTCTGAAATCAGGTCAGCTGTCTTTTTGTAAACGTATAACATACCTACTCAAAAATAAATTAGACATTGCGGCGACGGCGACATGAAAACCTCTTCTTTTTTTAAAATAGCAAATATCTCACTTTAAGATGATGACAACCTCTTTGCGCTGTAGCATGGTGCGGGTGACAGTTTCAGTAACATTTCGTTTCACTCTTGAAAGTTGACGCGATTTGACTGATGACTTAGTATTTCAACTGTACAACATTCGCAATATATTAAATCATTAATTAGTAACTGTATTAAATTAAACCAACCAGAATGTTCTAGTCTACAAATAAAACACCACCGCACCCGCACCATGCTACAGCGCAAAGAGTATAATGAATTTCTGAAAAAAAAGAAATGCGAATTTATGCTATTCTAAAAAAATCATGATGCACTTGCATATTTTCAAAATTATTTATTGAAATGTTTTATTAAAAGCTTTAGCACTTCTTGTTCCTTTACAGTTGATTATTTAAAGGATAACACTAAAGTTATTCTGTAAATCAGTGTATTATTTGTGCAATCTATGCAATAAAATATTTCCATAGTTGCGAATTTACGACAGGTGCAAATAAAATAATTCCACGAATTCCTCAACGAATAAAAGGTTCCATACCTCATTTTGCCCGGCCTAACTTAAAGGAGGTGTACTAGCTTCATAATAACATATTTTATGCATCGATAAAGCTCTTATCTGGGAGAGCCCTTTTCTCAATAACGCATTCTCGACCGTATGAAAGATACAATGTGTAAAATCATCTATAGAAATTTAGACCTTTACGTTGGTTTATTACGGTTCTCATTTCACATTTGACTTGATGTAAAGAATCTAATTCAATACCAGGTGTGGGCTTTCGTCGCTTGGCACTCTTCCATTCAGAGTTTGCATAAAGTGGCACATCTTTAGATTGGCGGTATCCGATAATTCCCTTTTAATATTATCTTGTAGAATCGTGTTTCGTCGTATCATTAAAATAAAATCATTAATGTGTAATGCAAATAAGTATAATTAAGCTTGGCAAAAATTTAACTTTTAAAATAATATCCTGTAAACTCAGTAAATTTAGTCAAAATTATAGTGTCGTAAGTCATATTCATAACCCAGCTCTTTATTCATAACGTTAGTTTGAATTCCAACAACATATCGACGTTCAGTATTATTCAAACATGTATGAAAACTTCCTTTCATTTCTCGTACCTTTCCAGTCGACTCAGCGTCATACGAATTCAGTATTCTGTGTAAAGTTGAGCAACCGCTTGCAGCAATCAGACGATTTCTAGAGTTTCATTGGAAATTGAGAATCAATGATGCACTTTTGGATTTGGAGGTACGAAAAAGTATTTTTGGTCATAAATCATTATTTCTACTTTTTATTTTTATTAAGAGGCACGGTGGTGTATCCGTAAAGTTAAGCAAAATAAAAATTGTACCCCATCTTTCTTGAAGCTGTTCTAGAGAGGAATTGAAAGAATATGCTTAAACTTCGCTGTGATTAAAGTATGTACTTTTATATCGGTAATATGCTGCAGGTTTGGCCTAGTGGTTTAACGGTCACCACGCCGGTTCCTACTTCGCCAAGTGTCGTGGGTTCAAATCCCACGTTTGACAACACCTTGTGTGATCCACAAATTGTTTTTCTGAGTCTGGGTGTTCTTTGTGCCCGTTTCATGTATGTTTGTAAAGTCCCCCGCGACACATGATTTATTCCTAGTGCGGGAGTTGTCTTTAAAAAAAAGAAAATTGTTTCACCAAGCACAAACTAGCTAGTGAGGTAACAGCATCGGTAATACTAAAATAATGTATCAATTTAAAACTTAAACACAATATTTTAATCCTATACAATAGACGTGTAACAAACGTCTTCACTTTAATGAGCACTATTTACATAATAAATTTAATAATAAAAAATGTATTACTTCATATAAAAAAGTATTGACGAAACTAGATTACAATTAGATCTCACAACTTTTTGCAAAAGAAGAACAACGACTTGCATTTTACGGTTGACTTTTGTAATGGGAACAAAAACTTACCATCAGGCGATACGTCTGCTCGTTTGCCCGCCTATTCCATAAAAAAAATAAGTTTTTTTATGGAATAGGTATATGTATAGTGTATTATTAAGATAATACACTATACATATAGCTAATCGTCATTTTGTCATTAAAATACATATGTTTAAGATGAAATTCAATCACGTATATTTATTTATTTTAAAGTGGTCTTAACAGTTCACAGCACAGGCACATAAATACATACTATTATGTGTTATGATGAACAACATTTAATTAGCTCTGTTTTCCGCTCTAAACATGGAAAGAAGACCGACAATATTTATAGGGGTTGTAGATGAATAAATACCAACAAGTGTTCCAGTATAATACAGGTAGCACATTCCGACTCGCAACCTCGTTTTTACCGTGCTGAAACAAAGGCCAAAATCTAAGTCACAAGTAATTATGAACGTGCAACACTTCTCGCATTCTTTTCTGGGCTTTTTCACTTTTATGTGTGCATTTTTTAGAATGAGGTGTTGAGGAAAGAGGGTAGGGGGGATGCACACTAGCTCTTATTCTGTCGCCGGCTTCCAGCGTGTCCGTCCGTCTGCGTCAGTTCAGTAGCTTTGAGCCCTTGGTAAGGGGTGGTTGTGCGCTCTCCCGCGATGCCGCAGTACGGCCTCTTTCGATACATTCGTGTATTTCAGTGAAGTTTTTTCAAAGACGATTTATGTTATTGGATTATGTGTGAGTTTATAAATGGCTGGAAATCTTACGCGCTTTGTTCTTAACATGAAGGCTTTGATTTATATTTATTCACTTTGAAGAAGTTGTTTATTGATAAAAAATACGATAGAATTCTATTATATCTGTTTCTGTTCATTGCAAAAAAGATTTACTTTTGTTGATGTCTTTATAACATTGTAAAAGTACATAGTAGTAAGCTATGAAATTTATATTTTTTTATACCGTAGCCGTGCGTCGAATTTGTTGTTCATTGAATATCATAGAAACAGAGTACCATAAGTGCGATTCAATGCGGTCGGACTCTTGAGTTCAAGAGTTTTTATAAGTTCCCAAAGTCAACGAGCTTATACATGTTGTGTCCATGTGTGACGGCGCACTTGAGAATTAGGGATAGTCTAATATCTCAACATTACACTAAATAAACTTGTCTTCAACTAACTCACTCAAATTTTTAAGTACTTCTATTACTATAATAACCTGCAAATCTGATTTTATTCGAAAACAACAATCTATCTATATTATTATAATGATTTTGGTTTATCAAAAACAAATGATATGAACAATTACTGACGTAGAAATAGCATTATATTTACGCACATATAATGTAAACTTTTACATCTATTTACTTCAAGAAATCATAAATAAGGATTAGCCAAGGCTGTAAAACTTTTTACTGATTGGAATTTTTTCATATTGAACGGTCAACCAATCAACCTAAATGTTTGTACATATATTATGTATGTACCACGTCTTTAACGTGTATGATAAACTTAATGCAATATCTCTATGGGTGATTTCATAGACCTTTGTGACACCCTGCACTTACTCCCCAACTGCGAATACAAAAGCATATACAATACCACCATTGATCAATTACATTCCACTCTTGTTTTCTTTTGTGTTTTGAATTCTGAATTAGAAGCCTACCAGAAGTTTTGTATACAATTCAAAGGGGCCGAATGAGCTCAAATAATACCGAACCGCAAGAGCTCTTTCAGTTGTGTTGAATATTGTATTGGTATTGCTATAATACATTTTTAGATTATGTATATTTATACTACATACATGTTTCTTTATTTTGAAATAGCTGACAGAGAGTTACTTTTTCTTTAACTACTTGCGTGGGAAGTGAGATTGAAAGATTTTTAGCATATTTCTGTGTTATTTAGTAGATGAATTAGATTTCCCAAAAGTGACGAGTTAAATCGTCATTTTATTTATTTACTCATTTAACTTTAACATAACAGAAGTGTTGTACATTTAATATAGTTAACATAATAAGCTTTATCTCAAACGTTATAAACAATCTCAGAAAAACCTTAATTTATAAAATCTATAAACTCTTGTTTGAGTATAATGTGTTATAATTTATTTATCGATACTTTCTGCAAATGCAATGCATAAAACGTGCAAAACATAAAATAAATATTAAAATAGACGACCCTAAAATATACTATAACAGGGCCCTCACTTAATGTTACGTTGATTTCATATCGAGGCAACGCCAACGCGCCGCTGATTTCAGGCGCCATGTCCAAATGTTATGAGAAGAGTAAGAGGGCGTAAGTAGATTAAAAATCTTATTATTATTCATATTATAGGACCAAATCCATTCATTCACAAGGTGAATTAAAGCAATATGTCACTATCAATCAAATAAAACCTCTAAACGTCACTTACTTAACCCAAATGTGTATGGAAATTTACAAATGCCCTTTTTAAACATTCTACAAAGTTATTCTAGAATGACTTTAGTATAAGTTTCAGGAACTTTGTCCTCTTTTGTGTCAAACCAGCGTTTATTAGGTCGACCGCGAGTCACACCTGGGTCCAGGGTCAAGGCACCTGTTATGGCCACGATATGCCCTTCTATTATAAAATATTTATCACCGTACACTTTTAAGGTACGCTTTTTGTAGAGTCCTATTTCATTAGAGATTACTTTCAAGGGATCTGAGTATATTAATAATCAAATGGTCAAGATCCTCTTCTTAGTAAAAATAGATAAAAGTAATCAGAGTATCTAATTAAGTTATGAAGTTTGTGAATTTATTTTCTAGTTAATGAAACAAAAAGAGTTAGTCCAATAGAATAACTTCGTAATTAAAATAAACAGTCTAAATAGCGCGGCAATAGTGTATTTAAGCGGAATTTTAAAGTATGGGTGATCAATCATGCTCAGTTATATTTTATTATTAGGTTTGCATGTAATATACATCCATATATCAGTAACTTATGAGATAATATAACTTATATTAATATTAGTACCTGGATGGCCTCTTTTTTATAGTAAACCAGCTGACCCGGCGAACTTCGTACCGCAATATTTACCTACCTACATATATGTCTCAGCTTCCTACACAACAATAACGAACACATAAACAAATAATTATTTAATTGGGTGCACCCAAGCAAGCGAAAGTTATGCGCGTACATGCATTTCGGCGATTCATTTTTATATTTATAGATTTTGGGTGGGTCAGCTAGTACATACCTATAAATACTAGATAAATTACACCCAGACATATAACAAGTCAAAGAAAAATAAAATAGAACCCACACTCATGCCTCGGGCTTAGTAATCAGGATTATAAATAATTAGACCAATATGCCGCTTATTAAGCTGCTTATATTATTTTATACATTCTAGAATTACTGTTCTTTTATGTTTAGATGTCGCAATTAAATAAAAAAATTGGTTGTCTGTAAAGTCGGTTTACGAACGATAGTTTAACGTGACAACGTCATAACAAAACATTGATGAAATGATGATGTAATGATTCTCATACAACGACGTACAATGAGCGTAACGGGTCAATGAGCGTAACAGGCCAATGAGTGTAACAGGACAATGAGCGCAACAGGACAATAAGTTATCCATTTTCGTGCATGCAGCCGGCGATTATCAATATTTTAGACGTTGTCACGTCAAAAATGATGGGGGAATTTAGGAGATGAAAATAGCAATTCATACACTTGAATTCAATTCACTTTGTTCCTTATTTCATTCTACTCATACCGATAAGGAAATCTATGCATAAACTAATTAATTGTGTTAGATTTAAACGCCTCAGGGCACAAGTAACAACCATGATCCATAATAGAGAACAAAATAAATAGCCCATGCTGAACGTAATTACTAAACACAGTATATTAATGGCCGACCATATCTTATAGGGGCCAAGACTTGTGATTGCAATTATAATACCAATCTTCTTCAAGTTTTAGTTAGTTTTTAGTTTAGAATTGTGGAGCGCAAAACAGGATTTTGTAGTAAAGAAATTGCAAATATTTATTTTTGTAGACACCATGTTTCTATTAAAATCTCCACTTAAAAAACACAATTTTTCAATGTAAATATGGTTTTTCATATGCATATATTTTTATGTTAATATACTAGAATTATTATCAGTTCCAGTCGTAATTCTAGTCTATTTCTCAATCACCTTGGGTCATCACTTTGTCTACTGAAAAACAGCACTGTTTAAAGTTTTTTGATGGGATTTAAGTCAGCCATCCGGTTAGCGTAATCTCTTTAATTTAAAACCATATTTGCAGGTTTGCCACACTAGTTGGTCAAAACTTGCCCTAAGGCTACTAACAGTAACTAAACTTGTAAACCAAACCAGTGGTCCTAGTCTACCTAGTGGTCAACATAGTTACATGAACTTGTGAAAGGAAAATTAATTAATTCTGCAATTAGTTGGGTTTGCAGTAAATCTAATAACAGGCTATTGAACTACAAGTTATTGGTGAATTAGTGAATAGTGAAAAATAGTAAAAAAAAACCTCGGACAGAAGAGTTGCAAATATGCATGTTCTGAATAACGTTGAGGATAAAGGGTGGCTAAGAGCGGATCTCAGAATCGATGAAAATCTTGTTCCATCGACTTTAACTACCCTGAAAGGAAATAAGTTTTGAGTGTTAAGAAAATTTTAGAACAAAAGCAATCATCAATTCTACTAAACTATTTTGTAAAAATGACTCAATAATAATAGATCCCTTAGTAAATGTAAACAGGTAATTTTGATAAAGGACTCTTAGAAAACGTTTTCAAACAGCCTCAATACATTTATGTTTCCCACTTATTTTTTTAGGACGGTGTTTACTTACTGAAATGTATCACTGACCTGACTTTCCATTTTCATAGCAAATACCCATTGAGTTGAAAGAACTACCAAATTTTTAATAAATATAATTCACAACCAAACATGTGCGCTTGTTCAAAAACTTTTTATGCCTCACGATCAGTCTATGAAACAAAAAAAACCTCTAGATGTTCTTTCAAGCTTCTTGTGGTGGTAAATTTTGAAGGTATTCAGTCTAATAGGTAATCGAATTTTTCAATACATAATTTAAGTATACTTTAACCAATAAACTAACCCAAACAATCAAATAATTTAAACTTAGACTAAATTAATATAAGCCAATGTATGCAATACTGAGGATGTTCAGGTTCCCATATGTGAACCTGAAGTATAGCACACTTACGGTTATTGAAGCTTGTGACGTATTGATATTCTATATTTTGAAAAGCAACCTGCCTGAACATAGAAGCAAGGTGACGCAAAGAATACATCTTGTATTACTTATATTGAACATACCTTGCCTCATACACGTGCCTCGCTCTGACATTGTTACGTAAGGAAAGCTGAAATTAAATTATGCTTACATACGTTTTTGTAGATTTCAACTGGAGTAGTGTGTTAAGTATATACTGGGCATATATTTATAGAAAATTCAAAATTATTTAAATCGTGGTTTCAAATCTGTAGGCACACATATCTTAGGAAACAGTATTCTTAACATGGAACCTCCCTTGAATTACGAAGTCCTGAACTCTGTACGAAACTGTGGTTTTTTTAAAAGCTCACCTCTAGCTGTCTAAGTATTTTGCTACCGATGGGAAGAGTACCGAAAGAATTAGTTACCATGGGCCGTGCATTTGTTTGCTATTGTGCATGATAGTACGTACAAATATATCAATTAATGTATTCCAATGCTACGATTAGAATACTGGTAAATTTACTTTTACCAGTAAATTTATACGTAATACGTTAACATAAATCGTAGCATTATTCCAACGTGATATGAAATAAAAAGAACATAAACGTTGTTAAGTAGTCTGACTAATGGACTATTTAATTTACGTAACTAAGAAGCATCTTATAATAGGAAGATTAGGTTAGTGTAGCAACAGTTTATTGGCATGTGAAACTCGTTACAAACATATCATGAGATCTCGTCTTAGTAGGCAGACTTGTGTAGAAATCAGTAAAATTATTATTGCTTTTCTTAGTATTCTAATTTCAATTACTGTACACTTTTACGCTGTGTATAACGACTATATAGTGTTCACAATAATTAAAGGAAACGCTGTGAACATCGATGTACAATAAACAAAATAATAGCTTGGAAAGCGATAGATACAATTTTTATAAATATATTAGTACTATCTATTCATTCAATATCTGCGTAGTAGACCGATATTTCGTCGACTGACTAATTACTTCTACGCAATTAAATACTTAGAATATCGCAAACAATTACGCAGCTACTTATGTCGTTTGAATAGAGTTTAATGTTGCTTGAAATGATTGTGATGTTATAAATTTTGTTTAGGTGTTTATTTAAGTGGAAAAGGGGCTAAAGTTATTTGTTTTTTAATTAACCATACCAAATTTGTGTTAAGTAAAGTAATAATCATTGTCCGTAAGATGTACTTCATATTGTATTTTAGGAAAATGTTTCGCAAAATATTTAATCGAATATATTTGTTTACTGTCGCTTTTCATAAATTTATAAAGTATAGAGTTACGAGCTTGCAGAAAATTGTAACTGAAATGTTAAGTGTATAGTATGAAAATGTACCTACCTATATTTTCTATTTGTATACAATAAGAACTTATTTTTCTGAAGCTTAAGACTATCATCAACCTACTTAGTACCTAACTTTGTAACTTCCGTAACTAATAAAATAGAATCAATGTAGATTTTCTTTTCAAATTATAGTTTACTTAAACGGACGAAAAACCACAAAGCTGTAGGCCCTCACGATATACCCGAAGACATCTGGAAAAGATTGGGATGTATAGGTTTAAAGTGGCTTGTGAGGCTGCTCAACACCATCCTGACATCACACACTATACCAGAAGCGTGGCGCCAAAGTTACTTGATACCTTTTTACAAAAACAAAGGGGATGTCAGTGTCTGCGGAAACTATAGAGGGATTAAGTTGACTTCACACACCCTCAAAATTTGCGAGAGAATACTTAACAACCGCCTTTTTAAACATGTTGTCATATCTGAAAACCAAGTTGGTTTCACACCGTCAAAATCCACTACGGACGCTATCTAGGCCGCCGAATCATTGTGGATAAGCATCGAGCAAACCACGAAGATTTACACCTTGTCTTTGTGGACCTAGAGAAGGCGTTTGATCGAGTGCCTCGGAAACTGGTGTGGCAGGCCATGAGAGCGCAAAGTATATCTGAATGCTATGTCGCTATAGTACAGGACATGTACTGCAAAAGTTGCACAAGTGTGAGAAGCCTGGCTGGGCTAAGCAAAAGCTTTGAGGTCAAAGTAGGCGTCCATCAAGGCTCAGCCCTAAGCCCACTTCTCTTCAACATGGTAATGGATTTCTTAACAAAAGACATTCAGTCTCCCTTGCCATGGTGTATGTTGTACGCAGATGGCTTAGTGCTTATAGAAAAAGATGCCAAATCGCTCCAAAATAGCCTCGAAAAGTGGCAACTCGCGCTGGAACGCAGAGGCCTCCGAATCAGCAGAAGTAAAACTGAATACATGGAGTGCGCATTCAATGGTAACACCAACAACTCCAACTCGATTCTCATCGACGGTAAACCGCTGCCAAAGGTATCCCAATGTAGGTATCTTGGTGCGATGCTGACAGCCGACGGAAACATTGAGACCGATGTTAAGAGTCATAGAATTGGCGTGGGGTGGCAGAGGTGGCGAGCTCTGTCGGGGGTTTTATGTGACACAAGAATGCCTATTAAAAACAAAGGCAAGATCTACAAAACCGTAGTCAGACCAGCCATGACATAGGGTACCGAGTGCTGGGCTATAAAGAAGGTTCACGAACAGAAAATGCACGTAAACGAGATGAAGATGCTAAGATGGGCAGCAGGTGTGACTCGACTTGATAAAGTGCGAAACAAGCACATCAGAGGAAGTTTCCGGGTCGCGTTCATGGCAGAAAAACTCACCGAAGGCCGCCTGCGATGGTTCGGTCATGTCATGAGATGCCCTGAAGGCCAAGTTGTGAAACAAGCCCTAGCGCTGCCAAATATAGGGAGGGGTAGAGGACGCCCACTAGCCACCTGGTGGTCCACGGTGGCCAAGGACTTAGAGCGTGCCCAAACAAATGTTTCGACAACCCAGGATAGATTGTCCTGGCGCCGCAGAACGAGGAGAGCCGACCCCAAATAATGGGAAAAGGCTAGGATAAAGAAGAGAGAAGAAGAGTTAACTTAAACGGATCATCTACACCATAAAGAAATATTTAACGGTATAATAGAATTGAGAAAACAAACAGTTGACGAATTTATTATCCTCTCTTATGAACTTCAGCTGCATAATTTCACCAACGACACAGTTTAGTAAACATAAATGATATTTCGAATTATTTCATACATAGGTTAGTCTATATTTTAACAATCATAAAAATAGCTGAAAACGGATTAATAATATAATCATAACAAAAAAAATCCCTACCATATTGATCCCTATCCCAAAATAGCCGTTGTCATTGTTGAATCAAGAAAAGCTCCATGTTCCTGAAATAGAGTTTCACTACGTTCTGCAATATGGATTATTTGTATAGAAAGCAGGATGTACGTGACCCTTGAACAACTTCGTAGATATATCAAAGTACCAGTATTCCGAGGTTAAGGTATTGATAACGCAGAGTACATTAAATAGATGGGTGACCTTAATATTGATGTATTTCAGAATGTATCCATCAGTTGGGGCGGTAGTACTTATTTTAATCAAACATTCGAGTGGATGAATAATAGATGTTTCTGTGTCTCCTTCGTATGGTAGCGGTAGAAATCTACCCACCTGGGATAGGCTGTTATTCTGTCTGTACTACTACATTCATTCTTTTTATTATGCTACTATATTTTGTAAAAACACTGTTACTTAGAATGCTTACAGACATGGGTAACCGCTTACAATTTGGTCAGTAATGTACTTTATTTTCATTATAAAAAGAACATTATAGTCATAGCTACGACTTTGTAGATGTAGAAGATACCTTTCGATATATTAATAGTTTTTTTTTTAAGACAACTCTCGCATTAGGAATAAACATCCTGTGTCGCGGGGGACTTTACAGACATACATAAAACGGACACAATTAACACCCAAACTCAGAACAACAATTTGTGGATCACACAAAGTGTTGTCCCGTGTAGGATTTGAACCCACAACACTTGGCGAATTGGCAAGCGGCGTGGCGACCGCCTAAACCACTAGGCCAACCGTGCAGTCGAAGTTACTAACTAAACACTTAAAAACAAAAATCTTGAAGATGCGACCATTACAATAAACTTTTTTGTTTTTCCTTTTGTTTAAAGTAAGAAACATTACTGTTTATGGACAATTTAGGTTTACGACATAAGCGCTTCATTTCAATCATTTGGGCCGTTTCGGTAATTGGGAAATATACTACACAATATATTGCTAATATATTGCTCAATTACCGCGCAATAACCGTCATTTTATTAAAATTTTTTAAAGTGTGGTTTAAATAAATAGAAAAAGGAGAAATAATAACCTTGCGAGAAAATGAGATACGTTGATCTGACGATATTTTCGTTTTTAACCGACTTCTCATAACTCTTGACTGGGTCAACTAATTTTGATGATTCTTTTTTTATTAGAAAGTTGGTGCTTCCCGTGTGGTCCCATTTAAATTTAGTCCAGACTGAAGTCGGTTTCTGTTTTGTAAAATTTTTAGGCTCAGGATTCGTATAAAAATATTTCATAGCAAGCCCTTAAAAATTAACGACAATTCATAAAGTCTATTTATTCTATATCTTTCTTTGTTCTACAAAACTATTAACAAAGTTTTATGTAGATAGATATGTACATATATCTAATATAGCACTACGGACGAGTTTTAGGCTTCTGAGTTCCAAGTATAATAAAATTTCATTGGGTCATATAGACAAAGATCGCGTGACAACCCTGAGTGAGTATATTATGCTTGTAGTGCGTTGTTAGGGGGAGGTTATTGAACAACCAAGAACGTTGCCTTGGCAATGGACGTGGCAATAGCAAATGGTATGTCTCAAATGAAGTATTTTAAACGAGAGTGTCGCGTGATAATTCTGAACCTACTTTGATGTCTAAAGTGAGCTGTTTTATGACCAATTAAATAGTATTTTTTGCCAAAAAAATATGTGCTATTAATAGTTTTATTTCCCTGTTAAATATACATATAATAGTGTACAGTAGGTAAATGAAGGTCGTAAAAAATACCAGAAAAATATAAATGAAACATATTCTCGTATAAAAAGATTTTATTTATAGATTAGCAAAATTACTTTTAGTATCATATATATAAATTTACTATTGGTTGTGTTTATTGAAGTAAATTTTAAGTTTTATTTAAAATTAACAAAACTGAGTTAAACATGTTTAATGTTTATTTTATTTTTAAAGCTTTTAGTACTGAGTAGAAAACAATATATGGTTATTTTATTCTATAAATAGATTATAGTTTTAAAAATGTTCTGTATACATATTTTATTTACCCGCGTTTTTATTACTTTTTATTTAATAGGGGGCAAACGTACAGGCGTACCTATCACCTGATGGTAAGTGATTACGTGCTTTGCCGGTCTTGGGAGGAGGGGGATGGGGGGAGGGGTTGGGGTATAGGTCTCCGGTGTCCTCACTCACTCGGTGAAACACAGCGCAAGCGCTATTTCACACCGATTTTCTGTGAGGCCATGGTATCACTATGGTCGAGCCGGCCCATTCATGCCGAAGCGTGGCTCTCCCACGATTAAACACAAAAGATGTTTATAATTATTGATTAACATTAATAATAGATTTTACTATTTTTCATATAACATAATACCATATTTTTAATATTTGATCCTCGTAAGAATTGAGTGAGACTCAAAAGCCGATGATTAGTTAGGTATAACACGAGGACTCTAGGAATATTACAGCTAATGAATCGAAATTCTTACTGGTTCTAGAATAAGCCCTTTCATACGCCAAATAAACTTTATATAAAAGTGTGATCCCTTTGTGTATAAAGTAAAGGGAGTATTTGAAAAACAAAATCGTTTCGGGATAGCTTCTAGTATAGGAAAAAAATCGCCTTAACACTTTTTATTAAATCTGCCTCAACACAAAAGCCTGCCACATGCAGTGTCGTGTCCCGCAAAACCGAATATTTTTGTAGTCACTGATTTATTACGTTTACGCTTTGTCTCTGGTCTTTTTTGCTACACTACAACCGCATCCTTCTTAGAATTATATTGTGAACTTCATAGTCTAATAATGTGCCATAAAGTTGGCATTGTATTAAAAGAAAGCAAATGACAAGATTTCGTCTAAATAGTTACAGGTTGAAATCACCGGAAAGTCACTGTTAAAAAAACACATATGAACATTACTGTGCATAGTGTGCATCGATATCATCATAAGTTTTTTTAAGCGCAGTTGACATTATTGAAATCACGTGATTGAAAGAAGCGTTGGAATGCCACGAAAAAATACGCCATGGCACTCCAATGCACCCATTCCAGTAAATTACTCAACATAAATGACGTAAGGACGATACTTCCTAAAAAAGGCCAAAGAATTTCGAAGAAATGCAATAAGAAAGTTTTAGACCAGAGGATGTCAATAAATAGGACTGTAACTATTAGTAACATTAGTAATTACAGGATGGCGGAACGATTAGGATATTCTGAAGGGTTCTTGTTAAAACTACAGCAATCTAAAAATAAGTCATAGTAATTATTACTTTTTAAAGTGTCACAGTCTAAGAGTACTTTAAATCTTTAATTTCTTGTTATTTTTTTGTAATATTTATAATTTTCTTACCGTGGGAGAGCCACGCTTCGGTATGAATGGACCGACTCGGCCGGAGTGATACCACGGCCTCACAGAAAATCAGCGTGAAATAGCGCTTGCGCTTTGTCTCACCGAGTGAGTGAGGGTACCGGAGGCCCATACCCCAACCACTCCCCATACCACTCCTCATCCCCCTCCCCATCCCCCTCCCCATCCCCCAAAGGCCGACAACGCACTTGTGACGCCTCTGGTGTTGCAAGTTTCCATGGGCGGCGGTAATCGCTTACTACCAGGCGTTACGTCTGCTCGTTTGCCCGCCTAGTACGTAAAAAAATAATTAATATTTATAATTTCTTGTTAATAATAATAAATAAATAAATATTTCGGACATCTAACACACAACGCCATCTAGTCCCAAGCTAAGCAGAGCTTGTGTTATGGGTACTAGACAACTGATATAAATACATATATACTTTTTTTTGTAAATACATACATATTATACATAGAAAACACACAAACTCCGAAACAAATATTTGCAGATCATACAAACATTTGGTCCGACCCGGGATTCGAACCCGAGACCTCATGCACAGCAGTCCCGTACGCTACCACTGCGCCAACGAGGCAGTCTTTGTTATTTTGTTGTTATTTTAGTAAGCCATTCCTAAGATTTGATTTAAAACACCACAGGCCCAGAGCCATAACTCAGAGCGTCCAAACCTTATTGTTAGTCAATATCCGTGGATGCAAATCACCCCGACAATTTATGTACACGTCACATCAGTACGCAAATATATAACCATCAAGTTTTGTAGAACTATTCCTTACAGTTGACAGTTGCGTCGTTTTCCGTACAGATATGGAAGACTTCCTTTTACGTAGTGTATCTGTGATATACCCCGCTGGGAGACGTACAGCGAGACCTATTGGATTTACATAAAAGGCTTGAACGAATTCGCTACAGACTCATATTAGCGCTGACAAGTTTTTTTATTTGCTTAGCATTTTCCTTTCTTCAGCGGTGTTATCTGTCGGCAATGATTTTTGTCTCCTAAGATTTGTTAAACGTGCATTCGATCGCTTAAGCTCAGTAATATTTTTAATAAAAAGAAATGAAAGCAGCGTGTAAGAAGATAGGAGAATGATCATACCAGGGTAGAGGATAAGGGAGGAAGAGACAGTGTATAAGTACGTTTACTTGAAATCAATCCATTAAATTATTTTTTAAAGTAAAACTAAATTTACACTGAGACCTGGCGATATAAGCTATTTTATAACTAATTACACTATTACTCTAATTTCTGTATAATGAAAAGTTTAATCAAACGTAAACGTGCTCCAATAACTTAAAATCGTATGACGTGATTCATAACGCTTAAATTAAACTTTAAATACAGAACGTTCTTAAATTAAGATTATTCACATTTGAAATTATAGTGCTGATTGTTTATTAAATAATTATTATTGTTTTAATTACTACGCTGCTGAAGCGTGTTTCGAAAGTAACTATATCTCTATATTACGCTTTCACGACTAGGTCGCCGCACGGATTTCAATGAAATTTGCCATGGAAATAGCTTGGAAGGTTATTTACTGCAATAACCGACATACACACGGGCGGAGCGGAGGGCAAGAGCTAGTATAAAATAAACTTTTACTCTACACAATAAACACAGTAGGTACATGATAGCTAAACCTGTTCTGAAGTCAAGAATTCTGCAGTTTTACAATTTTATTCTACCATTGCCTTAACAAGTGATGGATAAATATGTGCCTACAAACTGCAGTGAAAAAAGCCGGAATTGAAAACGCGAAAGGCGTGTTTACTTATGCATATTTTGCCTCGTTGAAGTACTATGTAAACAAGGAATAAGACAAACACATAATATATAAAAATGTATAAGGATATTAATCAGCCAGACGGTAACAATAGTACAGACTTTGCCTGGTTTCCAAATAGACAGCCAGAAAATAAATCCTTACACATCTCCCATGTGTTAGATTTTTTTTAACCGACTTCAAAAAAGGAGGAGGTTCTCAATTCGACCGTATATATGTTTGTTTTTTTGTTAGCGGATAACTTCGTCGTTTATGAACCGATTTTACTGATTCTTTTTTTAATGGAAAGGAGATATCCCAACGGTGGTACCATGATAAGGACACTAAGATCTGATGATGGCATCCAAGAGAAATCGAGTCGAAACTTGAAGTCGGTTTTTATTTCGTTAAAATTTTATTATTACTTGCCTTGCTAACAGTAGACAAACATAATAAGAGATTTTCTTAAATTTACAAGTTGTTTTCTTAACTTAGTTAGAACAACCAACTTATATTCGAACGCTTCAAATATTCAGTTTATGTGTCTTTACTTTTAAAAGTTTTAATCAAACAGGCGTGGAAGGAGGTGGTTAAATAAAAATGGAAAAACTTAAATACAGCCAGCTACCTAAATATTATCTCCTCGGTATAGTTTAAATTTAAGTTTTCTCGTTAGTGTAATATTAAAATAGGTTGAGATTTTATGACATTCTTCTATCTTTTAACATAACTTAGATGAAAAGACAAACTCCTACTAGCGGCTGGCACTAGCGTTACCATCGATTTCGTTAAGCTATTTTTACTTGATTATATTTCCTTCATTTTCTATCTCAAAGCTAAATTTCATCCAAAATTCATTCAGCTATTCTTATTAATGGGTATCACACACACGTTTATCCTCATAATAAGTTTTGTGTAGATATTTGATACCAAAAATATTTACGAAAATTTAAATTTATTTACAGTGACATAAAAATACTTTATATGTTGCTTAGAAACCACCACGAAGAAAAAAAAAACAACCAATATTTTCCAATTACATCAACAATATATCAGTAGTACTCCCAAATTATTATTACAACAGCGTGTAACACCTCGATATTTTTTCCCTAAAAAACATATAGGTATATGTTTTTTTGTATGAGTCATTAAGCTCCATAGAAATATTGGAAATATTTACTTCGGATCGTAAGAATCGTGTTCCAAATTCGAAGCCCACAGAGCATTACAATTTAGTACGTGCCAAATTGCCTCAAAGACTTTCCCATTGCCATGTAATAGACAGTTCTCGTAAATAATAATACTACATTTCCCCTAAATCCTTTCACTTGTTCTTCTGACAAGATAATAAATCTACTGAATGAAACAGGAAAAGTAGGGAACAAAAATGCGTCATGTAAACATCAAAACACTTTTGGAGCAAACGTACGCCAAGTAAAAGGAAGCATTAACTTAATGATTCGACCGCATCCAACAGGTATATTCACCATATTCACAGCCTATCATTATCTAAATGTTTACGAAGTAGTTTATACATAGGGTGTAGGATTGCGGTCAAGTGGTTGCGGGTTCATACCCCATCCAGTGCACTGCCGGCGTGAACCCATACCGCAAGTAACTTTAGCGAGAGGGAACAGAACATCAGTATTGTGTGACTTTTGACCTTTATTGCAAAATAATTATACCTAAAACACGGCCTACGAAATCTTCAAACAAAAGAAATATCCAAGTGTGTTAATATTACTTCTGTTTTTAGAAGATCTGAGCTAATGGTAAAAGCTGACCTTTTTGTAAATAGCTAATAAATGTTTATGGATTATAATATATCCGACTATCCTTAATTAGGCTAACCTTAATTATATTTTACAGGTACAAAGGTCAACTAAAAGGTCACTGTGTGTGATAACATCACCAATTGTTTCTAAATCTAAATATTAGTAACAAAATTACATTATGCGGTAGTTGAAAAGTGTATTTAATTTAAGTTAAAGCCTTTTAATGAGATAAAGTTAACGATAATAACATTAGCCAAATGTTAAGCAGTTGTTGTTTAGATAACAACGCCCGCATACAAAGTTTCGAAAACGTTCAACAATTTCTCAACGACTTATTTCCAAATTGCGACTTGAGTCAGAAAGCATGTGGGATGCTCTATCGGTATTTAGGTCAGGATGTACCATTTCATGATCGTCTTATAATCGCGTTGCTGGAGTAATTTTTTAGGCATGTTGTGAATTTACATGTTGGGTACGTATTTGAGTAGTAGTAGTTACCGTACAGTAGGCAAAGAAGTTGAAATGTGGTCATCCAATATAAATTGACCTCTGTCGATCGCGGTCAGAATAGCTCAATTCCCTTATTCATAGTACAATGTACAGTATTGATTTTATTTTATGTCTTTTACTGTCGCACTTTATACTTAGGTTTTTTTTTTTATGTTTTAGCTGCGCCAACATGACTCTGGTCTGCCTGATGGAAAGCATGAGCAGATTCCAATAGTGGTGATCACCATCCTCAATGCGAATAAGGACATTGCAGTATGGTGACCCAAACTATGGCCGCCTAGTGAGATGCTTTTTTACGCCCCGGGATCATAGTGGGAGGGAAACACGTGCGCTGGAAGTGAGTTCCAGATTTTGACCGCTCGGCACAGAAAAAGGGCACCGAAGCGATGAGTAGGAGATCGTACGAGATCGTACGTCTACCACTATCGTACATCTCTAGTTTTTGTTTTTTCAATTGTTTACTTTCATTACAACTTAATCAGATTGTCAAATTGCAATGTCAGTTCAAATGAATGTCAAAAAATGCGTAATACAAACAAGTAATAAAAACAAACGTCCCATCTTTTGTAAATGTATATATTCAGTATGATAATAGCGGATTGTTAAGCATCCTCTTATATTCACGTTTAACAGATTTACATCCTCAAATCTCCTTATGTTCTTATGTACCTTTTATGCAGAATTAATGATATTACGAGGCGAATGAACATTACGGTTGCTCGGTATTCGTGAATTAATATGTTTTTTTATTTACTGATAATGTGATTTCCTGGTTATACTACTTACATATATCACAGGAATATTAATATAAACAAGACCAATTTACAATACTTTGGAATATTATAGTTTATTTATTCAGCGAATCATCTACAAAGAACAACAGGCTACCTATCATAGTATGATAGTCATAAAAAGTCTGATCGTATATCAGTCACGAGGCGATCTCTAGCACATATTCTAAAATGTTTGCATGTAGTACATTTTGAAATGTTTGTAGATAAGGTATTGCATATTGCATTGCATGTGGTTTATTAATGATGACACTGAACTGTTAATGTCGATCAATCAAAATCAAAGCATGCCTGTAATCTCCAGCTGAATTTGGGAAAACGTACATCAATGACACAACGTGGCTAAAAGCAAAATCACTGTATATTAAAAGCATAAACAATTTTAGTATATCACTATTCTATTAATATTATTAAATTCTTTTAACCGAATGACCATGTGGTCATGTGATGACAGAGTAAGAATATGGAGTGACACTACCCCTTTTCATTCTGAGGGTGTTGTAAGTGGTGACCAAGGGAACATCACTGCATGCAAGAAAATTTGAAACAAAACCTATACCAACCCGCCTGGCAGGCCAGGTATAGTAAGGCAAAATCACCTTCCTAAGGGAGGATTATGTTAGCATTGGACTGTTAAGGCCGCTGATGCTGATTAAATTCTTTAGTATAGAATATATATTCGTTATCCTCATGAAGAACTAACAGTATCTCAATCGCATAGCTCCAAAAGGGCATAAAAAAGCTGCTCCCATTTTCTTATTATCATTCTCATAACCGTTTTTTGTATGTTTATAATAATAGGGTTATGTACCTGGTATTTGTTACACAATGTAATAATCTATAAGAGCTTAGAAACTACTTATTCTTATTTCAAATTAGGCAATTGAGCATTTATTTTGCTATGGAGTAACTAGAACACTAAGACCGTCATCAATTTAAGAGCTTCTAAGACGTCAAATAAAAACTCAGCTTTCTAGCAGTTTCACATTTTCTATTGAGCAATCTCCCGTATCTTAATAAAATAAATCACGCTCCTTATTCAGATTGAAGAAAATTAATATTCTGTAATAAATCAAAGAGGCTTTAACTCTGTTTTGTGCATTATATAAAAGGTATAATTATGTCTCCATGAACTTTATCTGTTTAAACATCTTTCTACTGCTACTATTTTTATATACCTGTGTACACACATATATAATTTAAATATATAACATTTTTAGGTTTTCATTCTACATCAATTATTTATAAAATTCAATTTAGGCTTAGAGTTGATTTACGACTGTTTAAAACTAATGCCATTTTCT
Source organism: Diaphora mendica (assembly GCA_949125395.1). Lineage (NCBI taxonomy): Eukaryota > Metazoa > Arthropoda > Insecta > Lepidoptera > Erebidae > Diaphora > Diaphora mendica. The sequence continues at coordinate 15,188,144 of OX421324.1, read as the reverse complement.
ATCAGATTATTTCGGTTTAATAGTCGTTAGATTGTCTATGGCCCGCCCAGACTACTATGTGGGGAGAGAATTATTTAGAGTCTAATAAAGGGACGTAAGTTATCATTAATTTAGCTCTTTGAATTGTTAAAAGATAGAGAATGCGTTATTCATAGCGAACGATGGCGGTTCATAATTGTGAATATTGGTATATTAAAAATAATGTATCTATTATACATTTATTTTTGATAAATTGAAAACTTACTTTACGAATTAGTACCCTAAAATTTACCATTATTTGATAATAATTCTAATTATTGAAACCTAAAAACATTTGTGAGTAAACTCCTCTTAAATTCAGGCAACTACTCGTACAGGGAAATAAATTCACGGCACAGTAACCAATAAGTTAAATTTTTCATTACCAAACTTGTAACACAAACATTGATTAATGACAAATTGCAAGATTCCTCTTTATTGCTTGAATGTCATTGGACAGAACAAAAGGTTAGTTGTGACATTATAATAATCATTATAGAAAGCCTTACTTTACTGTAATAATTATACTGTACTAAAAAAAAAATATGGTAAATTGATTTTAAGTCACTGAAGCTCTAAATATTGACAATTAAATTTAAACTGTCTCCATTTTTTTTATGGAATAAGGGACAAATGAACAGGTATATCACCTGATGGTAACTGAGTACCGCCGCCCATGGACACCAGCAACATTAGAGGTGACACAAGTGCGTTGCCGGCCTTTGTGGGATGGGGTATGGGGGGAGGGGTTGGGTTGTGGGCCTCCGGTATCATCACTCACTTGGTGAAACACAGCGCAAGCGCTATTTCACACCGGTTTTCTGGTCACGTGGTATCACTCCGGTCGAGCCGGCCCATTCATGCTGAAGTGTGGCTCTCCCACGGTTAAATAAAAGGAGGACATACATACATTATATTTTTCAAATAGATCTCTCCCCCAAGGAGTGTCAACTACCTCGATCTTAGTCCACATCACATACACTTACCTAGTTGCGTTCTCCACTCTAGTACGACTTCAGGGACGATCGGTTCGTCTGAAGATACTATTTATTAACTATCTATCAACTTTTAAATCAAGTAAAAAGTATCAAATGATATTCTCCATTCATCAATTTTAATTTCCTGTATATTTGATTAAGAAATTATGGAAAATAATAAACCAATTACTCAGATGAGTTGGCAGTTTTATGTAGATTCATCTCCTTATAAGCTTACAAGGAATGAGGTAAAAATTAGTTTTTAATAATAAATGACTATTGCGAGGTAAATTAGACTGGCTTCAAACAATGGTATCTTATTGTTACAAGAATGCTTTACAAGTTTCGAAGAAAATAAGCGTGATAATTTTTGAGGCTATATATAATAATTTTTATTCGTCAATTGCGTCTGCGCAAAAATAGGTGGTACATTTTGATTAAACGAATTTATTACGACTTAGGTATGGTGATACAATCTGATTTTGACGCTTGTATGTCGAAAAGTTCATCGAGTGCAATATGTTCAAAATGACAAACAAATTTTTAGAAAACGATGGCAAGCTCACTGGCACTATTCTTAATGTAAACACTTAGGACTTTCATCTGCGTTTTATAATTTTCCTTGGCAGTCCATGGGCTCTTAAAATAAATGATGATCATATTATAGAAAAATAGATGATGAGGTATGGGCGTTAGTGATTAATATTCTGGTTGTTACCCAAAAAATCTAATATTTCTCTTGACTTTTTCATAAGCCTTATACTTAAATAATGACTTAAATTATAGAAATGCTATTAAAAGCTCTTACCTTCATTATTAATTCAGGACCTGTGCAAATTGCTACCTTTATTCAGTGAAAGTCAATAGGAATTCGAATTTATAGGTAACCAAAGTTATTGAAATTCACTGAAGTTGCCAACAGAATTTATTCACTTCAAAAGTTTTTCAATCTGATTAATTTATGAAATATTCCAATAACTTTCACTTACTTCATTTTTAGCCTAATGTATACGAAAGTCCAGCCTAAAGGACACAGTTTATAATAATAAATTAATAATATTTTTATAAATATATCGGACATCTTACACACAACGCCATCTAGTCCCAAGCTAAGCAGAGCTTGTGTAACTAGACAACTGATATAAATACATATTATATATTTTTTTAAATACATACATATTACATAGAAAACACCCAAACACCGAAAAAAATATTTGCAAGTCATACAAACATTTCCGACCGGGGAATCGAACCCGAGACCTCAAGCACAGCAGTCGCATACGCTACCACTGCGCCACAGAGGCAGTCAGTTACTTACGTACTTGTGTAACGCAATTTTTGTTTCAAATTGTATATTGTTTTACGAGTCGAAGTTTAAATCCACTTTTGAGTTATATAGTGAAGTCAATATAAGTAACAGAAAAACTTAAATTGCAAAAGGTCCCTTGAGTCATTTCTACGTAAACATGCCTACATCTGTTTTCTACGTAAGATTATAGAGATATCTAAGATTTTATTGAATTTTTCAAATGAGTTATGTTGCAATTGCCAATGTTCCGTCACCATTAATGGCACGTCTTAATTGGGAAATTATTATGGGACACGTTTCTTCATGAAGGTAAATTCACATACGGACGAATATGTAAGGGCGATAATTAAATCTTACTCTAATTGAAAAGGGGTCGATGAATATACTCATGTATATTAATATCAAAAACATATTGTACATATACAGGGTGTCCCAAAATTCAACGATAAGCGGGCGCCTAAAGGTAGACCTGCTAATGAGTACATAAGGAAAAAAATAAATAAATATACCTCGTTTTTTTTTAGTTACAAGAAAAATTTAGAATTTCTTTGAAAATTTATACCTTTCATAATATTGCTTCTATTCACCACAACTCTTAAAAACACCAAATTGCCCGCAGTTTTTACATAAAAACCGTTCAAAATAATTTTTTTCCCTACAATTTTGAAATATTTTTACTCTTAGTGTACTTTGACTCATGCTCTTGTAAAAAAAAAGTATGGACACCACTACGTAATAAATAAATAAAAAAAAATTGAAGGGTGTAAATTTTCAAAGAAATTCTAAATTTTTCTTGTAACTAAAAAAAATACTAGGTATATTTTTTTTATTTTTTTTCCTTATGTATTCATGAGCAGGTCTACCTTTTGGCGCCCGCTTATCGTTGAATTTTGGGACACATGGTACATGTAGGTACAATAACGCCAGTCAGGAATGTATTCATGCCGTTGTTACGAAATTTGAAAGTACATCTTGCTAAAATCATAAATTAATCAGTACCGAACATGTATGTAACTGATCCCCAAAAACATCGAATTATATATATATTCAATGAGACGCTTTTCCGCTCACACTCTTTCTTAATTTAATTTAAGTGATAATTTAATTAACATTACATCATTCTACTTAATTAGAATATCTTATGATTCTTGTAATAATATACGAAGCACCTATGATCCTCAAAGAAAGAAATAGTAACCACTTTTGAATTTATAAGAAATGTAAAAAATGAGAATTAAGATAAACCTGTAATACTTTGTTGTAGTATTACATTATTATCACACTTTGACATTTACAATAAATGCGTTTTACATTACATAAAAGCAAAAGTATGAAGCCAGGTAGAATTCTAATCATCTACATATAGTTATGTCCAAATTTTAGTTAGACTTTATTCAACTTCTATTTGCTGTTCTCAAATTAAAACGAAGCCGATCATGTTTTGTATATATAAGTTTCATACATTATGCAGTAAAAGGTTATATTTACAAGAAGATAGTGAGCCTTTATGAAATATCTGAGTAGAACTGTAAATAAATTACGTGAGTTAGAGACCAGGACAAAAGCTAAAATATAAATTGAAGCGACGATGTGTATGGACAGTAAACTGGATTTCTCGTTTTTTTTGGCAGAACAAAAATATTATTTGCAATTACTTTCAATTAACAGCGGCAGCTTCGCGCTAACTTTTCGTGATTGATGTAACAGTAAAAACGGTGTGCGGAGTTACAAGCAATTTCACTAAGCATTGTGTGGGAAATTCTTCTTAATTTTCCGCTGGCGCGTTGGGTTGAATAATAAGGCCGTTTTAATGGGGTTTTCCTAGCCTTTCATTTGAAAGTGAAGCGTTTCATAAAATAAATGAGAGGTATTGAAGGAATGGTTTTTAAAACATTGGTGGAGTTCATTAAACTAAAAATTTATGGATTACTAGATTTTACCCGCGGCTCCACCCGCGTGTATGTTGCTTATTGCGTCCAATAGTAGCCTATGTTTTTCCTTAAGTATCAAAGGATGTCCATTTTCATTTTCATTCAAATCAATTCAGCAGTTAGCCGTGTAAGCATAACGTACAGACAGAGTTACTTTCGAATATATAATTTTGAGTATGGACTTTTGCTTCTTGATTTTCTAACAAAATGTCTACAACTAAATCGGTAAGCTCTATGAAAGGTGATAGAATTGAATGGGAAGTGGTTGGGGGAAGGGAGGGTGAGTTGGTTCACGTCAGCTTCCGAGCCCACTTCCGATGTGGCTCTGTCGCGAGCTCTGAATGTTCGCACTTACTCGCTGTAACTTTGAACAAGGTTATACACACTACTTTATAATATGTTGTTTGTTTCTAAACTATAACGTTTCAAGAGATTACTTATTTTACCTGAATAGTGTAGGGCTATGGTTAAAGTATAATTATGTTTTATACGTATGTAGGTTTTAAAAAAATGCGTACCAAAAGTTTCATCATTATTCCAATTGTTACTTTTAACGAATACTGTCTAATAATATACAGCTTGAAAATTTTTAAATGTACATTTCATAATTTAATTAGCGCATTTCTTTATATTTATTGTAATATTTAATTCGTGTATTGCGACAAAAAAATTGCACTATAGCATTTATTACAAATATGAATTAGTTTATTCATTTAAAAGATTGCCCGTTCAAATAAATTTTAATTCATACATTAACTGTTACTTGTATTTAGTAAAGTTAATCTTACTAATGGTAAATAATATGTCTTGACATGTTATTCAATATAGTTAAATAGCTGTCGCAAAAATAATGAAAGACTACTTTGATCGTCACTGTCAACTTTGTAATAGATCTATATCGCTAAATACGAAAGTCTCCCGCCTCGTGTGAACTCTCACACAGAAAATCCGATAACGTACGTCAACTTTTCACTCGTGAGCTCGTGACGCAAGTACTTACCTATATGGCAGATAAAACTGTAACTGGATTTTGAACTTTTTTCCCCCGAATAAGGATTCGTGAACAAAATGTTTGTGGCTTGCGTTTGTCTTATTTTGTTGCGTAAACTCTATAATAGAGTTTTGAATATATGTATTAGATTCCTATGGTCTTTTACTTGGGTCAGAGTTCTAAAACCTCTCAACCTTAATAATAATATTTGTCTTACATTTGCTCTATTAGGGTTAGCTCGACATAATATGTAATGTTTCCAAAGTGAGCATGTCACGAAATGAGGAAGTCGATTCAAAGTAATGATGGCTTTAAAATTATGATGATCATTATAGCCATACAGATAGGAATAACATGACTTTGTGTCTAGAGGGAGTTTAATAATAATATTACTATGAGCATCTTACATTGTGTACTGCGAAATACAAGATAATATTATAATCGTAGCTACGAAATAGACAAGCTTAAGGAGAAACCTCACGTACTGATTCATAGTTAAACTATGCCACCTTTCACAATTGTTTTTATCATAATCTTTAACATTAATACTTTTGTTTCATATGTATGTATTTAATCAAGCTAGATTTCCAGCCATATCTCACTTGAGTAATCTTTTTTATACAGATTCATACAGTAGCGCCATTTTTAAACACCAAAATTATGAAAGTGATAATAGTGTTAAGTATATAAATCAATGATTGTTGAAAATGTTAGCTTGTGTGTGTCAACCAATGGAGACAGCATTATTATTTAAAGGAGGACCACCTGTTGCTATGGGGCCACTTGGTACTAATAAATTACGACAAAGTACATCAGAAGCCATGAAATCTTTAAAATTAATATCCACCTCAGTTCGACGAACCAGTGATGAAACAAAAGGTAGTTCACCGTCTTATAATTCATCACCAATTCTTATACATTCATCTGGAAGTTTATTGAATCTAAGAAAGATTGAACGGAAGGCAAAATCCACAAAAATTTTAGTAAACCCCGTCTGCTCCGACAGCGTCGGTACTAGCGATGATAGCAATCGATCTGAAAATGTCGTCTCCAAGTGGAATGGTAAGAAAAAACGTCTCAAGGCAGAAAGTGGATCAAAAAGTCATAAGAAAGACGAACACAAACCTGATAAGAATGAGCCAATTAGTAGAGGCGATGGTAAAGAAGATAAGAAATCGATATCTTGTTTCAAATTAAAAAGTTCAGAAAATAAATCACGTTCAGAAGATGACCAAAATTTGGGTAAAGAAAACTGTAAAAATGAAAACGCAAGTAATCTAATGAGCACCGAAAAACCCGATATTATTAACCATTCCAGGAAAAGCAGTAAAGAAATATTTATAGACGAGGGTACTATGACCGACCAAATGTTATTAAGAACTGACCAATTGGACACGGGAAAGACTGATAGTACTATAGCGTGTAAGGATATGAAGGTAAGCGTACACAAAAGATAATTAAATAATCTAAAAAAAAAAAGAATAAATGACATGACAAAACTTATCTCTAGGTAATTTAAATTGAATTCGAGACCTGCTAAAAGGAAGTAGGTGCAAATGTGAGCAAATTACATACTATTTGTTTGTTGAAGACACGTCTGTAGAACTTGAAACACAACCTCTCAATTGTATATGGAATTGAGTTCATTACCAACATTTGGATCGTCTCCGGCGTGTGGCTCAATCTGTATGCTAATGACGATAGAACATTCTCGGATTGCACTTATCTCCTCGCTTTTCATTACGACCCTCTCAACGAAATCAGGACAATAACTGTCATTATTAAAACTCAATTATTTCTTCTAATAATAAGAAAGTGATTTTATTGTTTGCTTTAGAGATTGGGCACATGTCATACTTATGAATAAACTTATGACACTTTTGTGTATGTGCATTGTGTGAAACCGAACACAAATATATAGATTGTCATGTTAAGTAGGTACAATTAACCTGTGACTAAATTATTACGCACTTATAATCACTTTATTGTGTTATTGGATATTTTTTATTTATTGGAATCATTTGCTGCATGATTGTCTCTTGTCCATTTGTGTTTAATATCCGGTGCTCGATCCGGATAATTTCATAGCTCGCTAAAACTCATTACAATTCGATTCTATGTCGATTTGGTGCCGAAAAAGCTCCCTCGGCTAATTTGAGGCTTCATTGATATTCCGTCCTGTTTTGTGAATGATTTTAATATCCATTTTTGCATAAATATTAATATTCTATCCACTTTAGACGTATCAAAGGCCACTGAGCTAAGTATTTTTATATTCTTTATATTAATATTATATTTACAAGGAAAATTCAAGGACACAGTTTACATAGTTATTTAGTAGTAAGTTATTTACGAGGTAAATAATATATGTAGAAACATTATTAATGTAATGTAAACCATTAACTTGTTAATATGTTACGAGTCAATACATATTGTATAAAGTGTAATGGGAGCAACAGATGTTGAGGCAATTCTGAATGTTCCGATGTAGAAGCTGCATTTATGGAAAGCTCGCAATTGATTAAGCCTCATGTGGGTGTATTCGCCTCTACAATCGGCAGAAGTACGAACTCTGAACAATAGAGTATCGTACAGCTGCTTACTATAGTTTAGCAATAACTGAGTGGACGAGATAGTTTAGTAGAACATAATCGTTTTGCTTTTTTTAACTTATTTTAAATATGACTAGCGCAATATTACCTATCGTATACTTTGTAGTTGAAACCGTCAGACTAAAGCGAGTGTCTATTAATTTAAAGATAATTTACTGTTTCAATCATTAAAATGCTTGCATTAATTATTACATTAACCTTACTTAAAGTACTACTTTCTTATCTTGCAATAGGAACTCACAATATACAATATTTATTAATAATAATATTTAACAATATTTATAAGTTTAAAATTGAAAAAATTGTATCGATATAAAAAAGAATAAAAAAAACATATTTTATGATACATCTTATTTTTTTTTCTATGTAGCCTTGTAATTCTACACACTTCTCCCAGCGATACACAATGCAAATGCTAAGATGCACAACTACATTATACTACACTAGCTTTTGCCCGCGGCACCGCCCGCGTTTATGTCGGTACTTAAATTTTAAAAATCTCTATAAATTTTAACTAATTATGTTATTCCGATGTCTACTCTATATTAGTACAAAGTCTCATGAAAATCCGTTCAGTAGTTTTTGCGTGAAAGAGCAACAAACACACATCCTTACAATCTTTCGCATTTATAATATTAAGTAGGATAGGAAGTAGGATAAAATATTAGAAAAAAATATTAAATCAAATAATATTCAAAGTGTCATGAACCTTGAAAAAAAGATATAATGGTTGAAGCCTCTAAGCCTACATTTAGTGGAAGGTGCTACAGAACCCGATCACTTAACTTACATTAAATCTGTAAACCACAGAGGCTTAACACGGGTTGTTTATAATGAATCGTCGATAGCCTCAAGGCTCTAGTTGACATATTGGCGATACTACCCATATGTGACTTCGGTGGATTGAATTTAATTAATTTTGTAATAGACCTCCGTTAGTACTTTGTATTGCTTATTGTAAGTTTAATATATTTATTCCATGTCACAACTAATTATATTTTTTTGATAATTTCAGGTAAGCATTTCAAAAATGGATCTTCAGTGACCAAAAGGTGGAAAAGGTATTTAATTACTTTCATGCAGTATCGTTTTATGTTTTACTTAAATATGGGTCTATCGAATAAAGATTAATAATTATTTTTCTAACCGAAGAATTAAAAACACTATTACGATTTCGGTAACAAAATCGGAAATCGCAAACAATAGGTTTTGATTCAAAATTATGCGAAAGAATTAGCTTAATTTAGGGACGTTTATCCTCTTATCTAATCAGGCTACTCTTAACTTTTAAGACCTTATTACGTTTAAAAATAATTTTTTTTTTATGGAATCAGCGGGCAAACGAGCAGACGTAACGCCTGATGGTAAGCGATTACCGCCGCCCATGGACACCTGCAACACCAAAAGCGTCACAAGTGCGTTGCCGGCCTTTTAGGGATGGGGGGGAGGTAGGGATAGGGGGATTGGGGTATGGGCGTCCGGTATCCTCACTTACTCGGTGAAACACAGCGCAAGCACTATTTCACACCGGTTTTCTGTGAGGCCGTGGTATCACTCCGGTCGAGCCGGCCCATTCATGCCGAAGCGTGGCTCTCCCACGGTAAAATGTGGTTTGGTATGTGACTTACTTAAAGTAAGTAAATTTTAGCAATTCATAATTATTTGCATCAAAATACAAATATTAATTTATTTATTGATTCATTTATTACACTTTAATGTCAGTCTTTCTTACATGCATTCGTCTATCTCATTCTCAGTCATGTAAGATCTTTTTTCTTTTTTTTCTTTTTTTAAATGACAACTCCCGCATTAGGAATATACATCCTGTGTCGCGGGGGACTTTACAAACATACATGAAACGGACTCAAAGAACACCCAGACTCAGAACAACAATTTGTGGATCACACAAAGTGCTGTCTCACGTGGGATTTGAACCCACGATACTTGGCGCAGTAGGAAGCGGCGTGGCGACCACTTAAACCACTAGGCCAGTTAAATGTCTACTCTTTAAAATCCGGATTCTAAAACTTTTATATGAATTTTATATTTCAGTGAAGCCATTATTAATAGACTAATAAATTATTGATTAGTTTTTTTTTTTTTTTTTTTTTTTTTTTTTTTTTTTTTTTTTTTTTTAAAGACAACTCCCGCATTAGGAATAAATCCTGTGTCGCGGGGGACTTTACAAACATACATGAAACGGACACAAATAACACCCAGACTCAGAACAACAATTTGTGGATCACACAAAGTGTTGTCCTACGTGGGATTTGAACCCACGACACTTGGCGAAGTAGGAAACGGCGTGGTGACCGTTAAACCACTAGGCCAAACGTGCAGTCATTAGTATGACCCTGACCTACTTCTTACACTAATACTAATTCATCCATAAGAGCATACTTTTCCTTCTATGTCTTTACCTCCTTGCTTACTTATAATATTCTCAAGTACCCGGCAATAAGTCTAATACAACATATAAGGCTCACCCCCTGTTACGTCTAGTACAAAGTAAAATAAAACATAACTTTATGATCAGTACTTCCGAAGATTACCCCCTACTGGCCCCTACAACCGAACAAACAAAGTTAAAAACTGTACCTCTTTAATATCAGCAAAGATAAATAAACGCTTTCAAAATTCTAGGTGTCGCGTAGCCTGAGAACGAGATAATGTAGTTACCATGCGGCGAGTAACACAAACTTAGTTTTCGCCGCTCAAATAGGCACTGAAACTGTTTTCACCTCTAGTTCTATCGCGGCTCAAATTATTATTGAATAATCCAGCTCTTTCCCCTCCTAACTCTTTTAAAATACTTATATTTTTTTCGTAAAATACTATTTTGGACCATAAAACGTTTAAATTAGATTAATCCTTTATAGATAAATTGAATTTTAAATAATTGTAAGTAACACTTCCAACCTCCTCTCATCCCTAAAGAAATCCATTACGGATTGCGAGCTTATGATTCTACAACTACTGACACTGGCTACTTACTCACGACTGACGCCATAAATAGCTAGTTCGTTGTGCCAAACCAAAAAGGGTCAAACTTTATCAAATATGTACTATGAACTTACGAGTGTGAGACGCTTGTTTTTTTTTAAAGACAACTTTCGCATTTGAAAAAGAACATCCAGACTCAGAATAAAAAATTGTGGAATGCATAAAGAGTTATGAGACAACACTTTTCGGGTTGGTCGGGTTTGAACCTATATATTGTATAATATATATAACACTTGGGGCAGTAGAAAGTAGCGAGGTGTCCGCTTAAATCACTATGATATTCGTGCAGTGAGGTTTATAATATTTATATAACTTTAACTATTTATCATTCATCTTTCAATACTTTGTGTAACTTCTATAAAAATAGTGAGACACAAAACCCATTTTAATGTTCAAGTAGGGTGAAAGAATACTTCTAAACGTTTATTTATTATTATGTGAGCTGGAATGAGGAGGCTTTTTAAGGGAAACGCGAAGTCATCTCTTTTTGTAATATGAAAAGAAACGAGTCGAATAATGAGCGGTGTTGTACAGGTTGTTTGTGGGTCGTGGCCTTGTCTATTTACTCTTGGTCAAAGGTGGCTCTGTGGACTTTTGACGCAGCCCAAATGAATATTCTACGTCGAGACCTATGAAGTCTTTAAACTTGTGTCATGTATGAAAGAAGTTCTAAGGCAGAACTAATTTACAACTGATATCTAACTTAATTATATTTTATTACAGTACGTTTCTCATGACAATAAAAATAACTTCACATATCTCACACACGCCAGTCTGATTAGAAACTAAACAGTGCGCAATATAGCACTGCGTACTCTGGGATGATAAACATGTTTACCAACTTCCTAAAATTAGAATTGACGAAAAAAAAAAGAGGTATTATATCAAAACACGAAGAGTAAAAACCTAAATGTTTGGTATTTAATTTAATACTTTTTGTGAATGGATTTTTTCATGAATAAACATGAAACCTGTACCTGACCCTTCAACTTTATAAAGAAACTCGGACAATTAGACATTAATTTCGCCACTTCATTTTACAAAACCTGGTAAATGAAGCCTTTTCTCAACAGTTTGTATTTCAATTAAAACTTTCCGTTTGTTTGTCAAAATAACTTTCTTGCTTCTGAATTTCCCGTAATTCTATTGAAAGTGTAGAAACCGTTCGGGCAATAATATTTTTACGGTTTCTGACTAGAACATTTAGTAAAAGTATAGTATGTAGTATAGAAAGGTCGACTATGAACATAAAAGTTAGTGAACCTGTGTATCCTGTTGTGTTGTTGAAGAAAACATAGATTATGGTGAGGTGTTATAAAAACTTTCTCACCCATTTCAATACCTTTATAACGATTATAAAATGAACGGAATTATATTTTTTATATCTAGCTGATAACTATATTAGAAATGTTCATGATAATGTTAACATTATAAAACATTTCATCAATTTTCTATTAACGGAGCAAACTTAAATCCATGAATTATTATGCATTGCACCGAGGCTTTAGTTCATTCGAGTTTTCACTGCAACGAAGTTTGCTTAGCCTCTCGCTAACACAACCGGCTAAATTGGTATACACAAATTCGTTAGCCAGTGCTGACTGAAATCCATTTAAAATATATATGTATATTTATCTAGTCTATGGACTCGATTCAGTCATTCAGAATCACAAATTACTTAAAGGTTACTTACTAAGTAAACATACTTGCTACGATGTGTACTGTTATTTGCTTGTTTGTTGCTAGTAAAAAAACTTTACTACCTACCTATAAATTTTCATAAAATTATAAGTATTATTAATTTATTAAAATAAGTAAGTTCATTAAGTAAGCATTTTTTTTTCATAGTCTATAAAACTTCTTGATAGAATTTATGATTAGTTGTGGTAAAACATAATCTTGTGGGTATAAGACACTTAGATAAGACATCGTACATGTGTCGACTAATAAAATAAAACATAATTATAAAAAAAAATATTAATATTAATAAGTTACATAATGAAAACTATTCTTTTATAAATATTCATTAGTAACAAAAGAAAAAAAACTATGAAAATTATGAGTTCTGAAATGATGAAGATAAGGTAAGTGCTTTGTATAAGTAAAAAATTGGTAACCAAAAAGTAATCAAAATATAATTGCAAAAAAGCAATATTAGCATACAAGGTTTTATAGAGACTATTAGAATATCAATTTCTTCATAGTGTACATGCAATATGATACTACAAGGCACTATAACAGATACATGAACTAGGCAATTTTGCCCCTTGGGAACTTCGAGCTGTAATCCGGAGGGCGTATTGATTGTCCCATTATTTCTCCAAAACTCGAGGGATTATCTGCGATAGTGAACATTTATGAGCCTATATGATGGGAACTTATAATTGATAGGCAATTTTGAACCGTACCGTGGACATGAAAATCTATTTCTCAACTTATAAACTGGGTTTAAGTCTTAGTAATTACTGTGATAAGCGTCAGATTGTGGAAATTCTTGATATAATGAAACATGTTTAAGTAAATTTCGATAAAAGTTTTAGGGACTTAGGAATACATACACCATGTATGTGTTCTTTTTTTTTTTTTTTAAAGAAAGCATAAGTAGAATCCAAGAGTGGTGGTCACCATACTCATTGTGAATGCAGACAATGCAACAATGCAGCATGGTGACCCACACTATGGTGGCCTAGTGATGCTTCTGCATCATTGGGCCTCCGGTCTCGCACTCACCAACGAAACACGACAGCACAACTGCTGTCATTTTACGTTGATCTTCTGTGCGAGGGTAGTACCGAGCCGGTCTAGCCGGCCCGTTCGTGCTGAAATCAGCGTGGCTCTACTACCTGTAAAATGATCTTGAAGATGTTTTGCCTGCTTTGGCATGATCACGTAACATGCCGCAAAATAAGTAGTCATATGTGGTGACCGAAGACTAATCTCATGCTAATCCAACCAGTTGAAACATAACCTAAGCTTGATAATTGAAGGAAAAAAAACTGTTTTACGACATCAATGTATACGCTGTACTTTTTGTTACTTATCACATAATTATTTTAATATTTTGTCTTCCTATTGTTTAATTTAAAGTAGGCACGGAAATAATGTCCGGAAATAAAAAAAAAGTTATGATGTATGTAAAAAATACTATTGAATTATTGTTACGCAATTTTATTATTCCATTACGTTATATTATATTAAAAGATGTAATCGCGTAGTGATTAATATTAACTGGATCATCTACTACTTTTATTTTCTTATCATTTAGAGGTTCTTAAAAGCCTTACAAATGCCCAACCACAGTTATGTAAGCATCACCATACAAATTGATTTGATATACAAAAATAAGTGAGACCCAGCTTCCGAAGCGAAATCACTATTTACATTTATGTAGATAAGTATTTATCTCTCACCATAAAGCTGGCCTTGTACATTATTCCGAGGCAGTCAGGATATTCGGGGCAGGAACATTAATAGGCTCACCCAACATTTACTTACTTATTCACAGCATTAGGCATTTTGAGATAGACAGTATACTGTTAACAAACCGACTGTCAGAACCTACACCTATAGGCCTAAACAAACTTGACATGAATTTCAATGGGGCCGTTCTAAATTTAAATCTTTGAAGTTTGAACACAGAAGTAGGTTTGTTCTGTTTTACATAATACTTAAAAACATTGTATCTACAAAAATATGTAAATATTTCTTTTATTATATTACCAACTTGTTAAAAGTCTATTTATGTATAAAAAGTTTATCAATTTTAGATTTGTCTAATACTTCTTGTACTAAATCAAACTCATTTTAATTAAAGCGTCAGATAGGCTGTTTTGGTTTAGATTACAATAATATGCATTACAGTAAACGAGTGCTTCCGTGTACAGATGTCTGACACATTGACAAACTTACATGTAGATGCTTATACCATCCTGTCGAAGGAAATTTAATCCCTTCTACCTTATGTACTAATTAATTCCATTAATTAATGAATAACATGTATCTTAAACTTGTAATTCTTCACAAAACAATGTTTCTAAAACAGGTGTATTTAATTGTTACTTTATTATTCAGTTTGTTTTTCCAATTATTTGATGACAGTAACCGTGCTTATAACACATAGTCATACTTCATACATTTTGAAATCTAAATGGAGTCAATCAAAACTTTTTTCAACCTTTTAATCCTTAGAATAGCAGCTTCTAAAGAGATCAGATATAATTCTCCCTAATCTGACCAGTTAATCTTTGGTAAATCGGTTATATACACACATCAAAAGTGTCTAGGGATCAAGCATTTTTATGCGGATTTCTTGAGATTGAGATGTGGCTTTGGCCCTGGCCTGCTCAGTCGCCAGACTTGAACCCGATTGAGCATGCATGGGATATGCTACAGAGAAGAGCTCTGCCGAATATGGAGGGTATCCAGTCGCAAGAAGACCTTTTTTTGTTGTTGCAACGAAGATGGGCTGCCATTCCACAGCGTGATTTGGATGAACTCATTTTGAATATGCCAAACCGATTCTTGTGCTGTTAGTGTTCGCGGTAGAAACACGGATTATTAATTGTTTAAGTTACCTAATAAAATTTTAAAGAAAATTGTTATTTCAGTCTTTTTTTCGAACTTTAATGTTAGTGGTTCAAATGTCAAAAATCCTTTTATTAGGAAAATGGCAAATTTCTTTATTAATGCAAAGGTGACTTGGTTTATCGTTACTGTGACAAACGAAAACACTTTATTTGATGAATCCTTAAAGAAAATTTTAATTAATATCAATCAGGAGAAAAGTTATTGCAAAAATATATGTTGATCCCTAGACACATATGTTGATCCATAGACACTTTTGATGTGTGTACTTTATCAACATTACGAACTTAAACTCAACGGGTAAGTTGGTTATCTCATGTTTTTTACTTAGGCCTGTGTATTTTCTTCCCTGTTCTGGTATAAAGGAAGCTTGCGACTACAAAGTTTGCGGTCCGCTTTAATCTAATTCTTCTGACTAAAGTTTTATGACTAGTAATTTATTCAGTTCGTTTAAGGAAAACAAATTTTCTGTGTAGTTAATAATTACTTCGTGTTCATTTGCCATTTTTGTCGTAGAATACTTAAAATAAATATGAAAAATATGTTATTTTTTATGTCTTTTTTCTGTTTAGTAAGCTTCATTAATTAGCTTTAATGAAGAAATTAAATTTTATAAATATTATCTCTTTTGTAAATAGACCTGTATAAGAAAAGTATACTAACACGAACAGTATTGGTATACTTTTTACCATCGCTCGCAAAACATTGTTACTGACATATTATAGCCAGACGACAATACAAAAACAAAACCAAATTCAGGAGTTATCTAAGCCTACGCCTTTCATTCAAAACAGTATTGAGTGCCACAAGAACTTACCGACCTCTTTTAACCGCCTTCCACGATTATTCTACTTATATCTTTAAATGCCAACGTATTGTTCCAATGCATTTAATTAAATTTGTAACAATGTCGTGTAAGGGCATGGTTGGCACGCCTTTTCCCTTAAAGGCCAGCACCTAGCACGAGAGTGACGTCTATTGATAATAATTGCATTACTTTTCAAAGTCGTTACGGAATGCAATTCGTGACTGAATATTCTATGGAATAGTGGTAATTTGTAAAATGAATGATAGTAATCGTGTCACTGAACACAAAATTACTGTCGTACATGGGTATTTATTTTAAACGATAATAGTTTCTCGACTCAATATTATTGTATCACCAGTTTCTGCCCGCGGCTCCTCCCGCGTGTATATCGGTTATGGCGACAAAAAGTAACCTATGTCCTTTTCTAAGGATCAGACTATCTTTATACCGAAATTCACCCCAATCGGTTTAGCGGTTTAACCGTGAAAGCTTAACAGACAGACAGAGTTACTTTCGAATTTATAATATTCGTATGGATTGTGTGTACGAAGGTAGAGAGAACAAATATCTTTAACAAGAAACACACATCTAAACACTAGGCCCGCGTGGGGACGTTTGGCCTTAACCCTCTCCTCAGAGGAGGACCGAGCCCAGCAGTGGGAGATTATGGGTTGTTGATTGACACATCTAAACATTATAATAGTTTAAATTAAGTATCACGTTTAGTTACACAAGTACATGAGATCACACTGTGAAGTTAAGAGTAAAACAACCAAAAAATAACAAAAAAAACAGAATATCATGAAACTAAATGAATTTAAATAAAGTTTGTTTTTTTAATCTAAATTTAATATTAAATGAATGTCTAAAATTGCAAAATGTGTATTCAGTAGTTAAACTAATTAATAATTTCAAATGTGCAGTTATTATATTGACAAAGTAAATTTAAAATGTAATGATGATCTGTTGAGAAGGTAACGCGTAACAAACCTAGAAACTCATATTTTCATTTACGATATTAGTTAGGATTAACACGAACGCGTCCCGTCTGTAAAATACAAGTAGATACGGTCCCTTCCTCAAGATCCGTATCCCTTACAAATAGGATTACGTGATGTGAGGACTCGTATTATTCATTTTGTCACCCGATGAAATGCGGGAGACACGTTATTACCATAGCTGATATTCATACTAATTTTAAGGGTAAACTCGTAAAAGTTATGTATTGCTCAAACGACGAGTTTTGCTGATTTTTGTAGAGTAAATGATTTACGGACGACGTAGGTGTGAGTTATTTTAAAAGTCACCGTAAGCGATGTTAGTGTACACAACTAAATTGAAAACAAGCAAACGTTTGTTATTCAGTAGGGTGACTCTAGCTAATCTGTAAAGTTAGTTAATTGTAAAGTGACTGCACCGTTAGTCTAGTGGTTTAAGCGGTCGCCAAACCGCTTTCTACTGTGCTACGTGTTTTGAGTTCAAACCCCACATGGGACAACACTTTGTGTGATCCACAAATTATTTTATTGCGCTGAATCTGGGTGTTCATTATGTCCTCCATATTTAAAATTGTAATGATATCTATACTTAATATTATAAACGCGAAAGTTTGTAAGTATGGATGGATGGATGTTTGTTACTCTTTCACGCAAAAACTACTGAACACATTTGGATGAAACTTTACAGTAATATAGCTTATACATCAGAATAACACATAGTCTACTATTTGCCGCGATAACCGACATTTACGCGAGCGGAGCCGCGGGCAACAACTAGTAATTAATAAAAAAAGTCAAGAGAGATGATTATTTAAATACTTACACAGTTATTTACTTATGCTTAGATCATGACTTATTTCCAAGAACATTACGCAATTATTTTGTACTATGTGTATGTGTTATTCTGATATATAAGCTATATTACTGTAAAGTTTCATCCAAATCCGTTCAGTAGTTCTTGCGTGAAAGAGTAACAAACACCCATCCATCCATACTTACAAACTTTCGCGTTTATAATATTAGTAGGATTTATAAAATTGTAACTATTTTTACACTGCAATTGGTATTTAAAACATGTTATATTTATAAAATTGTAACTGTTTTCTTTCACACTGCAATTGGTATTTAAACCATCAATCATAAATAAGAAAGTAACAAAGGAAATAATGAAATTGAATACAGAAATTTTAGTGAATGAAGCTAAATGGTCCCTTCATCTCATCATAGCTTCTAACTATTACTGTAATTATGTTCCGTTATACGTCCAATATCAATACAACTTGTGAAAGTATAAAAATAATAACTGCCTTTATATTCATACTCCGTTAAAACAGTTAGTCTGGACACGGTATTGAACTTCCCTTTCACGTGAATAAATCTCAAAAAATATAAATTTGATAATATACGTTATAAATCTTTTTGAGGTTCCTTTATACTACAGTAAAAAAGTTAAATTAGCTGGGAGATACAAGTAGGTTTACTTGTAGCCGGATATAATTCAATTTTCGTTAAGGTCGATGTGATCGACTGAAGTACACACATGCATTCACATGAAATGAAACCGAAATAGTTCAAGTGATTTTTTTTTTGTGATTATGTATTATAAACTGGATTGATCGTATGATAACTGTACGTTTAAAACTTATAATCACTAAATAAAATATAAATATTCAAGATCGTCGTTGTGGCTCTTTATAGCAGTATTAGTGTTAAAATGTACTTGGTATTAAAAATTATCTTGGGATATTTCCTGTACGGTTTCATATAATATTGTATTGTATTTCATATATATTTGTGTTACAGAAACTAAAATTTCAGCCATGCCTAGATTAATAATATATTTTGTTTTTTAAAAGCCATGATTAGTTCTGCTGCGGCTTAATCTCAGTGATTAATGTTAATGTAGATTATATATGAACCAAACAGTAGGCTTTTCGCTTCCAATAACATTTCTCAACAATTCTCTTTTGTCTCATGATCTATGACTCTGAATAAATGTAGCTGTTTGAGAACGGAATACGAAATTCTTCATTACGTATTCAATTCTGTTATGAAACTTCTCATGTGTTTTATGTAATACCTTTTTTTTTTCAACTATGTTTTAATTTAAGTTACTAAGCCTTTGTCATTTTAAAAATTTCACATATGGATAATTCTGTTATTAGCTCCCAACTGCTTTAAGTGAATATAATAAGAAAACAAGCACAGATTTTCCATTGATTACACAATAATGTAATTATGTATTTTTTAAACAAGTACAAATAATTTTAAGTTTTAGGCACATGATTAATTTATACATTTCAAACTGACAAAATGAAAACTATGTGATATATTTATTATATTATTGTATTTATTTATCATGTACAAATTATTACAAAACAGAGTTTAACCAAAGCATTCACCGGTTTCACATTTCAGGTTTATACGGTTTGTAGGCGATGCTCACTGTTAGTCTATGTCGCTAAATTATTGTGTTGTGTAGTGTATTGTGTGTGTTAGCTAGGATTTTTTAGGAAACAAGGTTGTTTAAGGTTTATACAAACAACATTTACTTTAAAATATAGACAGATATTTTAAATAGACCAAATTAACTACTGTATAAAATTTCACAAATTTGTAAAATATATTCCAAATATACACACAAACCTGATGTCATCATATAGAAAAAAAGGTCTTTCTAGAAATAAATACTTTCACATTTACGTGAAATGTATGATTAAATTCAGACCTAAGACATTTCGGTAAAACCATTAAATGACCAGGCCAATGTTTACTGATAAATGTACCTACTTAGTCAATCGCGTGACGTGACTATACGTAATCAATAAACTGACGTGGGTAAAGTTAAAATATGAAATATTGGAAAAGCTCATACATATTAAAACGGCTACTGTTTAGGGTTGTATAATTTTAAAGCGAACTACTTAGTAACCTTGAAATCACTTATTCATCGTGGAGCGGTGAGATGAAGTGCAAAAATAGTACATGCGTTGTTAATGTGTTGGGATAGTACGTTTATGAAAATGTTTTGTTCGAGATAAATCACAAGTTTATATAACAGCCAGAGCCAGAGATAATATTCTATTGAATTATAATAAAAAGATGTGCTGCTATATTAAATATAGGCATATTTATAGGTAGTAGAGCCACGCTGATTTCAGCACGAATGGGCCGGCTCGACCGGGGCGGTACTACCCTCGCACAGAAAATCAACGTAAAATGACAGCGATCGTGCTGTCGTGTTTCGTTGGTGAATGCGAGACCGGAGGCCCAAATAGTCTAGTCAACAAGTTCCATACTTGTCGACTAGACTAAAAGATGCAGCAGCATCACTAGGCCGCCATGGTGTGGGTCGCCATACTGCATTGTCTGCATTCGCAGTGAGTATGGTGACCACCACTCTTGGATTCTGCTTATGCTTTCCATCAGGCAGAGTAGAGTCATTATGGTGGGCCATACATAAAAAAAAAAAAAAAAAAAAAAAAACAAAAAAAAAAAAGGTTGCTGGTTAAAATTCAATGTATCTTTGAAGAAAAATAACAACGCTCTTTGAAGATTGCCAGCCTTTGTATCGTATTGATTACTCATTATTGTTTCCCATCGCTTTGTCAAAACTGAAGCTTTGCTACTAAATTTGTGATCTCTAAAAAAATCACACAAAAAATACAACATCAGTTCTTGCTATTGTTATATTAAAGAAAAATTTTATTTACGGCCCGTTTTCGCAACGAAGATTTGAATTTCTCGGATTTTCTCTCGTATGATATGCATGTATTACACATATAAATTCTTCCTCTTGAATCACTCTATCTATTGCTGTAAACTACATTGAAATTGCGCAGACGCAGTTGAGCATTAAAAAAATATCTAACCAAACAGATAGAAAAAGCGATTTCATTTTATTACTATGTAAAGAAGTTGTCTATTACCTAAATGACGAAGAGTTCATTCAAGATATGTTTCTTATCTTTGCTCAGATCTTCACAAGCAAATATAAAATAATTAACAGTTTACGGCAATCAAATTCTATCATGTAATTAAATTTCTATCGGGCCGTTAACTTGTAAATAATGCAGTAATTAATATGTAGTAAGGTGTGTTTAGTAGCGTGGTTGTTTGTCAACAAATATCTGCGGCTGCTGAGAATATTTGTACAATGTTGTACCATACCTTGTTTGTATAATGTTCGTGTTAATTTCTGTTACATTTTTTTACTTAAAACTGCATAAATGCCAGGGGCGTTTATTCCTCGTGCCATTAAGATCGATCCAGTTCTTTTTAACCGACTTCAAAAAAAGGAGGATTCGACCGTATATATGTTTTTTTTTTATGTGTGTTCGCGGATAACTTCGTCGTTTATGAACCGATTTTTATTATTCTTCTTTTAATAGAAAGGAGATATCCCAACGGTAGTACCATGATAAAGACACTAAGATCTGATGATGGATTCCAAGAGAAATGGAGACGAACCCTGAAGTCAGTTTTTATTTTGTTAAAATTTTTGCAAAGAAGTAACTTAAAGTTATTAAATTTTATTAGTAGCTTATACCCGCAGCATTTCATTTTATTTATTTGTAGTTTTTATTCACTTCAATATACATATTTTTGAATTTTGCATACTTACTTATCCATAATTGTATAATATGAGGGGCTGAAACATGGATGGACACACAAGTCATTGCGCTTAATGTTTATCGCAACAATATCGAACGCGTTATGTTAATTTATTTCCTAATAAAACCCAAAAATATTATAAAAGAGAAAACAATTAAGCATAGCATGTGTAGGTAAGTAATGTGTGCTACAATTTATTGAACTGAAAGTAAGTGTTTTCGACTAACCACAACCGTAGTACTACATAGTCTCGAAAATGTACTTATATAAAAACATACAACAAAATTCCATGAATGGTCTCGTAAGGAACGTAAAAAATCTATTGACTGTGTACATAGTCCATATATAATAGGTCTTTACCTTTGAAATTGCCGTTTTGTATGCAATAAGTGAAAGTACTTATTTTTTCAAACATTTTTATTTCTGTTATTCGAAGTAATCACCCATGCAATCGACGCATCTTTGCCAACGCATTGGCAGTTTATTGATGCCCTTCTTGTAAAAATCAGCTGGACGGGAGGCAACAAACTCTTCAGAGGCATTTTGTACTGCCTCTCGGGAATTGAATTTTTTACCCACTAAAAAGTTGTCTAAATTTTGGAAAAAGTAATAGTGGGTAGGTGCAAGGTCTGGTGAGTATGGCGGATGAGGGAGAGCTTCCAACCCCAGCTCTTGCAGCTTGGAGACTGTCTGTTGCGAACTGTACCAAATGATGTTGAAATAAATCTTTAGATATATTTTTATTTTCATTCCATCACATTATTTTTTATTCCATCGGAATTGACAGGCACCGGCATTTCCTAAGGGAACCTCCTACTCTGGGAAGAGTTGCCGAACCATCCACAGAAGTATATTTTTAAAGTCCGTGAAAATTGATGAAATAAAACTATGCTTGTACAATATAGGATTTAGTTTTGTCTCTAGTTTTGAGTCGGACTGTCTACGAGTATACAGACGCCATACGAACTCCAGTTGTCGTGTTTATATTTACTAATCAATATATTGCATCCCTGGTTTCACAGTTATTATTTGTTAACCATGTCATTAATGTTTAATCAGCAATAATCAAAGTTGTAAAAGATTTTAGTAGCAAATAGGTGGCTCGTATGTATAATATGATGAACTCGCGTTTGGTACTTAAATCGAAGTTGTAAAATTTTATAACGCGATTGTCGTCTAAAAACCCAGCACTTTACTTTCAAGTAAAGCACCTGGTAATATCGTTTTAATAGATGGCGACGTTATAAAATATTACGGACCTTATCTTGCTGCTTTAATCTTAAGTCGACTAATATTTACTGTACAATGTTCTACTAGGACATGTTTAAAAAAATTACAGAAGCCTTAGTACCTACTACTTACATTCATTCAAATTTTATAACTTACTAGCGACCCGCCCCGGCTTCGCACGGGTGGATTTCAGATGCCCCCGCCGACGACACGATTCGTGCATTTTAAATCTGTAATATCTTCTTATATATTCATTTAAATTAGATACTGTAAAGAGCCATTTTGATCTATAATAAATGCACAATGTATTTAATTTACTTAATTGTCTAAGGATTCATTCTGTATTGCTTAAAATCGCTTCCTAAATAAGCCATTATTTCTCGTAAAAAGAAAGGAATAAAAAATGTTTGTTGTGGGTTATCCCTAAGAGATAGACATATACCGTCGCGGACTTTTTTGTAGATCTTTTTAAGGTGTACAAAACTGTAGTACATTATTTTGATCTATCTCGTAGGGTGCAACCAGCGTTTGCAATGTAAGCGCAAAAAATGTGTTTATTTGCTACATCACATTAGAAACCTCGAAAATTAACAGTGTTTCCATACTTATGCATTTATTATACATAAAAACCTTCCTCTTGAATCACTCTATCTATTAAAGAAACCCGCATCAAAATCCATTGCGTAGTTTTAGAGATTTAAGCAAACAAAGGGATATAGGGACAGAGAAAGTGACTTTGTTTTATACTATGTAGTGATAGTGACTAGGTGACCTGGCGAACTTCGTACCGCCATATTTACATATCTGTCTCAGCTTCCCACAGGCAGTGTACAGTCGCGGACAATAAAAAAAGACATTGCTCGTTGTCTTTTAATTTTTCTTGTATGCAAACTTTGTCCGAATCGGTCGGAACGATCCGATCGGCTGCATCAAATTAAATAATTCGGTCGGTCGATCGGAAGTTATGCGCGTACAAACATTTCGGCGTTTCATTTTTATGTACATATCGCTCCTACCACCGAATAATATCGTTATCGATAAATTCAATTTTTACAGGAAAAATAAAACAATGTTTTTTTAAGATTATGTAAAGTATTGTCCAACCAAAGAGAATGATTTATACATCAAATGAAAGCTATTTTTTTAAAGAATAATTTTTAATAAACCTATTCATTTTTAATTTTATTAAAATCAAGTTATTAAAGAAAATATATTTTACTGGAGACACTAGACAAAACACTATTTCGCAAAACAACATTACCATATTATTCGCGTAAAAAGAAAAGAGTAGCGTGCACAATAATTGCATATTACATTGTTATTCTTTAAACAAAGACAACTCAACATAAGCGGTAATCGATTATAGCTGGAATTTTCGCCCATATAATGCATGTTATAAATTAAAGTAATGTACTAATATCATTTTTTTTTTCGATTGCCTATAAAGTAAAATAAATTATTAGGAATACAAATCTCAATAAAACTATGGTTTTGTGATTAAAGAAAACTGTTTATTAATAAAATGAAAATAAGTAATCAATTGTATTGAAAAAAAAACTAATTAAAACTAAGATTATCATAGTACATCTGTCATAAACCTCTCAGTGGTAGAATTAGTCTCGGTCATCATCTTCATCCCCATCAGAATCCGAAGCTGGTTGGGGATTGTCATTACAGCTTCGGAGCGAATTATAAAATAAGTGATAGTGAGCAGGTATGGCTTCAGTTCTGCATAAGCTGAGTAAATCTGCTAGCAGCGTTTTGCTGACAGAAATTGGTTCAGAATATGCTTGCTTTAAACTGGTCACTTCAACATTACCCGTTCTTTTGCCACTTCTTGACCTGTTGATAAAACTTTCCGTATTTAACGCAAAGTATTGATCATCATAATTATACTTAAAATGAACTATATTGGGATTAGAATTTGAGACCCTTACTTAGTCCATACGATTTTACTGCCTTGAGTATCCGTAGTCCAGTCCGTTTTTACCAGTGATAAGGTCTTTTAATAAAAATCAGTTTGTTCCATTTCATTTAAAACATATTTATCTCCTGTAATTTTGGCGTTCATTATAATACCATACACTTGATCAGGAGTATATAAAACTTTATTTTTTATGGCTCGTTCAATCACCGAATGCATACTATCGCTACGACAGTACTATTAATTATTCTGTGCTATCGCCTTCGTTTTGACCGTGACCCGTTTAAAAAAATCGGTGGGTAATAGTTTCTATATAACCTTTTTTTATAGCATATAGGTAAAGTGCAAAAAAATAACAGGTTTTTATTCTGGCCGACGCAACCATCCGAATAAAATGATATGTATTTGATTCCTCATTGTCTTTCCGTATTTATGAACTTTAGTAAGCAGCTACCTATTTCAATAGAGCCTCTTTTAGGTATAGAAAGGTGCCACACTTAGCAATGTCCGGATTTATTCAAAGCATTATAGACGGTAAAATTGTAAACTGGATATTTCCTTTTGTAGTGAAAAATTCCGACTTCTGATTGAGGCACTTTCTGTAAATCAAAAATAGCTACTGTCGTATCAGCCTTATCTACTGTCGCTTTTTCTTCCTCTTTAATTAGGCGTACTCTAGTTTTTCGTAGTAAATGCTGTTGATATTTTTCTTCCCATGTAGCTTTTTTCATTTCATCAGCTTGTTCATACAAAGAGCATGTACCGCACAAATCTTTCCTATGTTTAAAAATGAGAAATTATAATGAGTATTAAATATTGATTCATATTGTCGTTTTGATGCTAATTGTTCTTGTGTATATTCTTGATTTGGAAACCATAGACTGTAAAGTCGATACATTTTGGATATGTTTAGTTGTTCAGATAAATATTGGCGCTTAGATCTTTTGCGTGTATAATGAGATTCAACAGATGGAAATAGTTAAATATGTGTCATTATACTGTT
Organism: Diaphora mendica; assembly: GCA_949125395.1. NCBI lineage: Eukaryota > Metazoa > Arthropoda > Insecta > Lepidoptera > Erebidae > Diaphora > Diaphora mendica. The sequence goes on along the minus strand of OX421324.1, from coordinate 15,162,142 downwards.
TTTGTAGCATCGGACATCTTGTGAGGCCTGTTGTAATGAGTTCCTCTGTTGTCTATTAAGCTCTCGTCCTGCCTCATTTTCTCTAGAGCTGTAAAAACTACCTGTTCTGAACTTCGCAGACCCTACCTACCTACTTAAAAAGAAAACCTTACAAACTTGAATAGAAGTCTGGTCCTGCTTGAAATAATATTTACTTGTTTATGTCCTATTATTTTTTCTTTTTAAGGTAATACGTTTTACAGGTTGTGCTTGAACGTGTCTCAAGATATATTGCCATTGAAGTTCATGATCTTTCAATCTATAAAAAGTGTCAAATATCTGCTGCCGTTGTTCCGTAGAAAATGTTATGCCACAACCCTTTTTGCACGAGCATGAAGGGCCAATGGTCTTAGCAGCATACCGTTTTTTTGAACGTGCACCTTCATAAGATTTGCTACTATTTTTAAGTCTTTTGTTTTTGTTGTCAGACTATTCTTGCTCATTACAACATCGTTTCCTAGTTCTTTGTTTATTGTTAGAAATTAAAACTTCTTCAGGGTTTGTATCAGCAACCGAGCCTTGCGTAGTGGTAATCAAAGGATACTCGAGCAATTGTACGGTATCCGTAACATTATGCTGTATTTCTGTTTGAGAATTATTAGCGCTGGTTTTAATTATAAATGGACTCACTGGATTTAATAATGTGATATTATGTGTTATCATTGTTCTCAATTGTTATCAATATTAAACGGTAACCAACGTTACCATATTTTTAAAATAAAATGACTACAGGAATAGCATTGTTAGAATACTTTACTACAAGACGAGTTTGCTGTTCTTACTCGAATAATATCGTTATCGTCACTTATTGAAAATTTTGTTTGTAGTGCTACCCGTAATCATTAGTAGCGATTTTATTCACGTAAATAAGTATAGTAAAACTGTAGCCGAATAAATAGGCCATGGTTATTATAAAAATGCTAGTTTCTAAAATACGTACGATAAAAAATTGAAAAAAATTGACAAGGTGTAAAAGAATGTCTAAATGACGAATATGCAATAAAACACAAAGTATCGTTATATCACATTACGATATTATTCGGTGGGGGGAGCGATATATAGATTACTAAATGTAACTGCTGCTGGTTAGTTACTAAGTTTAAAAAAAAACCCTCTTTTGAAGCTTTTTTGTTCGAATTGGTGTATAACAACTTTCGCGTTAAAGAGTAGCCCTTATTCTTCCTCAAGATACAAAGTTTACTCAAAAATAAAGTACATCCATGCTATATTTCATCGAATTCAGTGCAGTGGTTTAGCCATGGTAGCGTCACAGACAGACTTAGACAGAGCATTTGAAATATTAGTATGGACATTACAAACATTTTCTATTATTTTTTTTGCTAACCGGTGTTCGTCCTTTTTGTTGGTAGCTTTTAACAAGCTTTTTTAGCACAAAGTATACAATGATATCACGAAAATACTGACAACGCACTTCGTTGTCATCAATTGATGAATTATAGTAAAAATTCCAGTTGAAAAATCAATCTATAACTGTGATTAATGGTACAGTCTTTTATATCATATTCCGAGAAACAGAGATAAATCCCTGCCATCCATTTATGTTATAAATTGACTTAAGTCAATGAAAAAAAAATGTTTGCGATGTATTCGACGAGTTTCTACTAAAATGAATACGGCGTGTTTATCGAGCACATATTTGTGAAGTCGTTAACATATTAATCATCGAATAAACGTATATTACAATAAGAATGTCTTGTACAATAAGAATTAGCTTTTGGTTGTCGAATTACTAAATTGTGGATCATAACGAACTGCCGATATTTTAAAGTGCAACTCGTACTGTTTCATGCTTCGTGTTTGTAAGCAGCGTATACTTCATGTTAATTAACTGTTAGGTGAACTAAGTTCTTCGTAATGAAAGCAGGAATCTAGGAACGCTAGTTCCGTACGAATGAAATAGCAACTTGTGCTGTGAAACAATTTTACTATGTCTGTGCTGTATATAGTGAATGAAAAAGATGATTCTAGAAATATCAAGTGATTAATTTAAAAAGCTTTTTTGTTAAACAAGCTTTTATTACTTGTTAATTTAAAAAAAACTAACTTTAACCTTAACTAAAAATTGTTCAGAAATATTTACTACGCTATTTTGTTTTGGCGGCCATTTTGGATTAATAATAATACCGATTATATTAATTGCATTGTCATCAGAACTAAAGGTACATTTAAAATTTCAGTTCAATCGGAAATCGGGAAGTGGATCAAATTTAACTTGCAAGATTTGATTACAGACAAACATCGGGACAGGTGAAACTAAATAAAAGCTTGTAATAAAAATGTATCTTCTTATATTAGACATATACATAGTAACAAACATTTTTCAGATAAACCCGTAGAAGCAAATGATAGAATAATTATATTTCTAGTTACTTCTACACCATTATTTGTATTTTAATGATGAATCTAGTAGTTTTCCCCTAAAATCTTCTGTGTAATTAATAGCTACTGTAAATAAATTTCGCTACTATCATGTAACCGAAAACAAATGGATATCTTAAGAGATTAATGTTATCGAGAAACTAAATATATTTTTAGTACTGTCAATATTATTTGTAGGCACAAGTGAACAATGCTATCTTTATTATTGGAAGAAAAAAATAGTGGTAGTAGTAGTAATAGTAAAAGTTGTTTGTACTGAATTATTAATAGTGGAAAATGTTTACATCAGACTTTTCTACAGCGCCAAAATACCCATAGCTCTTCAGTTAGCATTAGAGCTAAAAGGTAAATAAATGATAACTATCTAGTTCTTTTTTAGCCGTATCTTGAAGCTCACTGTCTGTCCAAGTTTGACACAATACTGCTTAACGACGGTGAAATATTGAAATTAGTAAAGATCATAACTATATTCATTTATAATCATGTAACTGTGCTAATATCTTTATATTCAAAATAATTCCTAATGCTAGCTGTAGTGTATGCGTCTATCCAGTCACCGCACTCGGTTACTCATTCATGCAGTCGCTCACTCGCTCATGCATTCATACTAACGAACAATCTCGTACTCGTACGCAGTTACGGCGCACCAGCACAGCACCACTTTAGTAATGCGAGAACCGGTGGCGAGAGTAGACGTGTTAGCAAATCTACGTATGGAGGATGCTAGCCGTACACGTTAAAGTATACCTAACAGGTTTACCAGTACAGTTGAACTACACAGGTAACTGAAGCGTGTATGTTACCCAACTATGCAGGTATATTCTCTACACAGCTCAAGCTTACTTGTCAAATGTAACTATGTAGGTAAACATGTCAAGTTTACTCTAACGTGTACAGCTACCTTAAAAAGAGAAACTTACTGATGTATGTGTAGTAAGCCTGTTGGTACGCCTTCTAATTTTGAAATCAAGTATTTAATTAAAAGTTTTCTCTCACACTAAGTTTCATCTTGAAAACTTTACATCTGAATCAATAACTTTTGGTTTTCGATAATATACAGTGAGCCAAATGTTTATAATGACTGAACAAAATTATAGCTGATTGAACAATTATGATCCCTTGATTCCATTTGTATTTCACGGTTTCTGAACTTTAACAAAATCTATTAACTATTTTTTTATCATTGACAACGTTTTAATTGGATTAATAATAGGTTTGTAATTGCCATTTAAATAATATGATGATTTGCAATCGATTGTAATATTAATGTGTGATGTGTGTGTTTCTATTGATTAATAATGTTGAGTCAAAGTTCGTATCTGCTTAAATTTGCAAAAGTTGTATATCTGCTTAAGGAACCTGAACACACAAAGAAGTATTATAGGATGTCAATAGTATAAACATAGACACAAAAACAACTGTGTTATGATCTAATTTTAAAAGCCAAATAAAGTAATAATAAAATGAAGTGTATGGTCGGTCCATACACACAACATATTCATAACATATTCATTCGTCTACTTGCGGAATTTCACTTTTTTTTTTACTTTCAATAATACTTTAGCAAATTAAGTCGTAAGTACCTTTATATAACTTGGTTCGGCTAAAAGCGGTAATGCATAAAAAGTTTATGTTGTTTACGGAAACCATAAGCTATCTCTAAGAACATCGTATTTTGGTAAACTTTCTCTTGTTGTATAGAAATTGCGAGTTTTCAAATTCTCGGCTTACGAACGCAGACGCTGACCTTGTTTCAGTTCGCTCCTCAGGGAACATTGTACGTGACTTGTCAACTGGTTAGCGTACTATATTTCGCTTATTCTCTCCCCTTTTATGAAGATAAAGTACGACTGCTGTGTTGAAAACCAATAGGCAGACGGTGTAAATTCCAATTAAGCAACTGAAAATGATGAACTCACAGGCTCCGTAATACGTTAATACACCCAAGGTTTACTATATACACACTTTAAGTAGCATTCCTTTTAGAATATCTATTTTGAACACCAGATTAATAACAAGGTTAACTTAACTGGGAAAACTTAAACCTAGGGAATTACAAATGGTGGAATTACATAGAATGTTATATTTTAGTCAATTTTAAACTTCGCGTAATTGATTAATGGGAGTTTCAAGCAAGGAGTATTTAAGCAGTTACAGTCATCATCATTCATCATATTTCGAGGTAGTAGAGCCACGCTGATTTCAGCACGAACGAGCCGGCTCGACCGAGGCGGTACGGTCTGCATTCGCAATGAGTATAGTGACTACCACTCTTGGAAGAATCCAAGAGTGCAGATTTATTATTTATTTTTTATGGAATAGACGGGCAAACGGGCAGACTTATCGCCTGATGGTAAGCGATTACCGCCGCCCATGGACACCTGCAACACCAGAGGCGTCACAAGTGCGTTGCTGGCCTTTGGGGGAATGGGGGGGGGAGATAGCGGGGTGGGGTATGGGCCTCCGGTATCCTCACTCACTTGGTAAAACACAGCGCAAGCACTATTTCACACCGGTTTTCTGTGAGGCCGTGGTATCACTCTGGTCGTGCCGGCCCATTCATGCCGAAGTGTGGCTCTCCCACGGAAAAAGCAGATATGCTTATGCTTTCCATCAGGCAGTGTAGAGTCATTTTGGCAGGGCCATACAAAAAAACCGTTAATAGTTTACTGCTGGATACAGAACTCCCCTTGGGAAAGGGGTCAGGCCTACTATTCCGCGCTGGACAGACGGGTTTGGTATAGGGTTTGGATCAAGTTTTCCATTTCTTTGCAGTGATGTTGTTCCGCATAATCTGCTCTCTTAGTCTCCTCTTACAACACACATGGGATGAATAAGGGTGGTGACACTACATATAACTTTAACTGCCTCGGTGGCGCAGTGGTAGCGTATGCGACTACTGTGCTTGAGGTCTCGAGTTCGATACCCGGGTCGGGCCAAATGTTTGTATGATCTGCAAATATTTGTTTCGGTGTTTTCTATGAAAAATATGTATGTATTTACAAAAAAAACTATATATGTTTTCATATCAGTTGTCTAATACCCGTAACACAAGCTCTGCTTAGCTTGGGACTAGATGGCATTGTGTTTTACATGTCTGAAATATTTATTATTTTATTTATTTATTTATATTCTTAATCCGTCACCACACGAAACTTGTTTTGTTAGAAACACTATCTTTTCGTAAGATAAAATAGAAAGTAAAAACGAATCAAATATACTGCAAAATGTGATTTCTTGTAGTTCATATTTGGTTTGGAATTTGAAGTCATAGTTTTTGGAATCATATTAAACAAAATATATGATAATAAAGTTAATGTCGGGTTCATAATATTCATATTGTAGAGTCGAAAGTCCAACAAAGCAAACTTAATAAGTTTGTTTGTTCTAAATATTTTTGTTTCGTACAAAGCTTAATTTAGTTGGAAATCCAGTAAATCACAAACTTAAATATAGCAGTGTAAACTTTATCTTCGTAAATTTAGTTCTTGTGTGGTATTCGTAAATCTCAAACAGTATTTTTGTTTACTCTACAGCAGAAAGATCATTGCATTGTACGATAATTCAACTTTAATCAATATGGAGTCGTACAATAAGTAGTGCACTTTTAAACCAAGTTGTCTCGAGCTCCCGTCTATAGGCAGCTAAATAAATTTTATTTGCTTCATCTTTATTTAACTCGTACGTATTTGATTTCTCATTGCGGTAATTAAGCTCACAATCTCTTTGATACACCGATTAAATAACATTTATATTTGCTATAATTTATTTAAGTTTGACATCACAATTGGTGATACAAATTTTATTACTGTATTTTCTGGCTCAGAACGTACTATAAAGACTAAACCATATTATTACTAATACTATCTATTTTACTAAGGATTCCAGTACGAAATTGCATCTACCTTTTGAATAAATCGGTTATATCGAGTCGTTTTATCAAAAAAACTCTATCACCTAATTTTTATACATAAATAGATAATAAAAACATAATAACTACGTTCCCAAATTGCGGTTAAGCGCAGCTTGTCTTATTTTAAGCGATAAAGCTTACCTTGGTTCTAAAGGCTAGATAATTATTTTTTAACCAAAAAACCTAACGTTCATTCAACGCAACAAAATATTTATGACATCATTAGTAAAATCGTTTCCATTAGCATGGAAATTTTATTCTAAAAAAAGAAAATAGCCCCAAGCCTAATGGATTGCGAAAAACAAGGTGCCCATAAATTGTTTTCCAGTTACACGCCAAACTATGGTTTCGTAATTGTAACAAACAAGGGCTCTCGGATTCTTGTTTTGACAGTCGTAAATTGCTCAACATGAGACGCACTTTCATAACAATTTATATCCTCGACAATAAAAGCGTTCACATTTTTCTAGATACATATTGCGGTCGCATAGTGCTTCATACTGAGACGTACGTATCTACTGAAGCTAAGTGCAGAAAAGTGTCGAGATGCCTCGGGTACTTGCGGCCAAGAATGTCCGCAGTAAGGCTTTTAAATGTCGTTTTTTATTGAACGCTTCTTGGCTTTTGTAGAGGACCTTGTAAAATTTAATAGTCCATGACGACAATTTCACAGCAAAGATAACAGCAATAGAAAATTATATAAAAGCTACCGGTTTATAGGTAGGCGTGGATGCTCCACATTCTTAGAACCTCACAAAGGCTTATTTTCACATGTAGCTAAAATTGGAAGACAATAGAGAAGGGCAAGTAATAACGTCAACTAGAAGAATAGGGTAGAACAAAACGGGCATGAGTGGCAAACCAGGGTCGTTTCATTGTTGCTCTAGATATTGTCAGCGTGAATCAGAAAGTGTGCCTTACTTATTATTTTCTAACATTGCATTTTATTTTCACAAACAAGTTCAACGTTAAATAGTTTCTGCTTTAAAAAGTTACTTCTAAAAAAGTATGTTAAGAAATGAAATTGAAATCATTTTCAACCTTAATTAAAGTAGGTAGTTCAAATGGTTATTGATCCTGACTGCTCAAGTAGAGGTCTTAGGTTCGATTCCTACTAAGTTGTGTACAAATTCAATTATTAAGTATATCATTTGTTATGAGTCTGAAAATATGTCAAGTAATTATGGTTGTGATCGATAGATAAAGAAGTACTGAAATCCATGTGCGAATCCTATATCATATCTCAGTTTTCTTTGGCAATTACTAAAATATATTTTTATGTTCATTTTTTATTTCGATGCTTGGCCACAAATATAAGCTTTAAAAAGGAAAAAAAGTTTGTTTCACGAACTTTATTGCAAAACATTTAACCATTGGATATTATTACATTAGGTCAGTGACCTCAGAACATATATTTCTTGAGGTAGTAAGTTCAGATCGCGTTCAGTGGTGCGAGTAAAGTTATGGCCCCCAGCAAATGGCCCGAAACATGCTTGAGCAGACTACAGATGCGGAATATTGGCACTCTTGTTTGATTTTAACTTATTTTGAATTATTGAAACAATCACTTCCCCGTTTATATTGTTCTAAAATGAAACAGACTCAAAGACATTTCTCGTTATTTTCTTATATCGTTGATATTTTATCATACCAATATATATGTGATAAATACTTCGATTCCGTGGAAGAGCCACGCCTCGGCATGAATGGGCCGGCTCAACCGGAGTGATACCACAGCCTCACAGAAAACCGGTGTGAAACAGCGCTTGCGGTGTCCATTGGCGGCGGTAATCGCTTACCATCAGGTGATACGCCTGCTCGTTAGTGCCCCATTCCATTAAAAAAAATACCAGATCATTACGTATTTTTAGCGACGGAAATTAACTGACATTTCGTACAACGTTCAACTTTTATGTTACATATGTGGTGACATTCTCTCCACTCTGTTACCTAAATTCTTTATATAATCAACGTGAATTGCTCTACATATTTTTATTACTTCAATTTGGGGGCATGCAGTTACGAGTCCTAAATGTCGGTTGGACTCTCCCCTAGGTATCATTACAGGTCGCCACGAGATTGAACACACATCACTGAAGGTATCCTTTGACTAGTTATGAATTAATAATTGGACAGCACGATCGATAAATGTGTTCCTGGAGTACCTAATGCATGATTATATATTTCCCAGGAAGTCAAAAACGTTCTCCTTTGGGAATTAAACCGTAATATTGGCTTTCGGGTCACATGAATTTTTAAATTCACAGAAATCAGTTGGTTCTGCTTAAAAGTGCAATAATATAGGTATTGTAGAATTTCCTTCTTCTTATGTAAATTATTAAGGAAAGGTGCAATAATTCAAAATGTATGCTTAAGAATTTTTGATGATGGTTATTTATATAAGTATCTTAAAAAAACTGACAATATTGTGGTCAAATGTTAATCGAGTCCTCCACTGTTCGCCTTTTGCGATATGCATAAGATACGCATATGTATATCATTTATTAGTGGAAGAACTGTTCCCCCGCCAAGACGAACCAAGCGTAGCGCAAGGGCACTACCTACCTTTTCTCGAAGTTTTTCGTCGTTTTTTTGAACCCTCATAACTTTGGATATACCAGATCGTTCAAATTCTCAGGATATGATGTCAATAATAAACTAATTAAACATACGAAGTTTCAAATCTGATACTTTAGATTTTATTGATGCCTAAAAAACACCGATTTCGTCACTGACACACTGATGATCATCAAAACTGTTCGGGTACTTCCTGAACTGCTAGAAAGCTGAAATTTGGTATGTAAACTAAGTATAGTATACAAACAACAAAAAAATTCATAAGCCTTTTATCCCCCAACCCCCAAAATTGGGGGGTGAAAGTTTGTATGAGACTTTCACTCATTTTTATGCTATAGGTTTTATTTTTGGTATACGGACTTTTTCCAAAGTAGAAAGAAGATGTACAAGAAATACGACACAAAAACATTGCAATAAGCCACTCACAAAAAAAAATGAAATACGACCAAAAACATTTTCATGTAAAATGTTGCCGAGACGACTGCATATGGGTTACTTTGTGAAAAAGATATCAGATCTCATTTAGAGCCAAGCTTCTGAATCTACATGCCCTAACTCTACCAACCCTAACTTCATAAACTCTACATCTCAGTAAATACGTTAGTTACATAACTATAGTTTAGATCGTAGATAAGCTGACGCTTAGGATTTTGACCTGTTCGTAACAATCAAAGACTGTTTTATAAATTTCATGCACTAGACAGTGCACAAGTCAACATCGTTTTCATTTGTCTCTCTGAGTGTAACTTCTAATCTAACTACCACCGAACATACTGTGTCCAGTTTAAATTGTCGTCCATAAACATTCATGTTAACCATATACCTAAAGCAACTGTGTTTTTAATAAATAAATACGTTTATTATGCGCAAAGGTAACGGATACAGGTGCGACCGGCCCAGTAAATCACTGTGGCGTCGGCTCCATTTTACCAGTCTAAAACAATACAAATTCAATTATAAATTGTATATTATATTCCTATATTTTTTTGTGTTAAACGAAATATGAACAAATAATACAGTTTATCATACAAAGGAAGTTTTATGACAGTTGATCAAGATTGAGTTCATCAAGGTCTAAATGAGTTTTCGTTTTTTTCTTCTTTGTCGAAACAATAAATGTATTCTGTCAAAAAACAATTTTGAATGAAGTTTGATGGTAATAAACATGTTTTGTTATTTTTCAATATTTTTCTTTATTTTTAACCATTGTGTTACATTTTAAAACCTGATTAAATTAATAGTCTGTCTCTTGCCTGCCGGAAAACCTCTTTTACAATAAAATAAGGAGTAAAGGCTACCACTGCTCTCAGAATGGGAAGTAGTACTAAGCTCACAGTAGTTCTAAGATGCTGGGATTGCAATCAAGAATAAAAGGTACATCAGCTTGTTTAGGGCTCCCACACATAACTGTGATGCGTTGCGTATTCGCAGTTACGAGTGGGAGCCCTTAATCTTAATATATATGGATTTTGTACATTCATACTTTAATACTGCTAAAATATATGAAAAACTATAAACGTCCAAGTGCTGCGTGATTATATGTGTTTTTCTCGGCTAAACTCTGCCACAATTTCAATGAAATTTGATTTCTGAAGTACTTTGGAAAGGGAGATACTTTGATTGTTGAGGAAGAATATGCTCTTTACCGCGATAACCGACATATAAGCGGATCAATAATAATAAATAAAACCCTGAATGGGAACGTGATTACGTAAAATGTAAGTACCCTGTACTGACTTCACTACCTTTCTAAAGAGATTTATTATTGCTTACTTTTATTACAGAGCCCTTGGCTCATCGAATCTCATTATTATTAAAATTGTTATCCTGGTCAAAGCTATAGATTTTAAATTATCGAAGGCATGTGCCGAAAATAATGAATTTTCAGTCACCAGATAAGTGAGGCACCCTAATTAAAAATTCAATTAAAATTTCATTACATACCCGGTATTTGACAGGCTGCTCTGGCATTATATTATAACAAAGTGGATAGATTATATCTCGACTATAATATTCGGCATGAGTGGGCCGGCTCGACCGGAGTGATACCACGGCCTCACAGAAAACCGGTGTGAAATAGTGCTTGCGCTGTGTTTCACCGAGTGAGTGAGGAAACCGGAGGCCCATACCCAACCCCTCCCCCTATCTCCCCCCCCCCATCCCCCAAAGGCCGGTAACGCACTTGTGACGCCTCTGGTGTTGCGGGTGTCTATGGGCGGCGGTAATCGCTTACCATCAGGCGATACGTCTGCTCGTTTGCCGGTCTATTCCATAAAAAAAAAAAAAAATTTTAACTATCCTCAAATGTGCTCGACTTTGCGAGTAGTGTAGTGTACCTAGTATTTTTTCTACCTCGTACGTAGTATGAATTATATAATTTAACATAACAATTATAAGTACCTTGCAATGCTGAATTAATTTCATGAATTTTGAGTCATCATTCGACAGTATTTGCTAATTATAATTATTAGCATTAATTTGGCAAGCTCATCAAGGAAGCTAAACTAAAACTACCATATTAAATCTCTTCTTAGCAAACGTCGGCAGTCAGCTCTATATATTTCTTGATTTTCACTTTTTACGAAGTGATTGAGATTACCCCTCGCTCGCAATAATGTTGCTTTAAAATTAATTTTATGAAGTCGTTTGTTTGGTTATAAAGTTACTGACTTAAAATATGTTGAATGTTGAATATACATATAAATATACAACACAAATATTTCTTGTTACTACAAAAAGATACCAAGTTTAGTATCAGAGTTCACCCGTTTAATCGACGTTTTGATTTCAAAATACTTTTACTTGAATAACTTTTTTAATCAAAAAAGTTTGAAAAATTGGAGCATTACGTTCCAAAACTTGTTAATGGAATTTTTAAAGGATTTTTTTCCTCTTAAATCTAAATAAACTACCGGTAACTAATATAATTAATTAATTAGGTGTTATTATTAGGCTGATCATTTGATCGTGATTGATTTAATTTTGTTACTTCTGAAATATCTCATATCGTTGTTTCTTGTTTATTTCTCATTTACATATGATACAAAATAGTTTAGAAATATACCTACCTAAAGTTTGTATAAAATATTTCCTCTACCTACCTTTAACTTTATTTTACACCCTCCTGGAATCGTATACATAAATAATTGCACCATTACTAGTTCTGTACCTAGTTAAATTTAAACGTTATTATACGCTCGAAGGGAGTAAACCATAAGTGTGTTTTGTATGTAAATTAATTCGTGGTGACGGCTGGAGTCGCAAACATATAAGTATATGTTGTTTCCTATGATAGTGGCAGAAAAGTCGTAATAGAAACTATTTAAAATCACGCTATGACCTTCCGCAGTCATAACCCCCTTAAAAGCCACCTTGACCGAATTGTTAGATTTACATTCATACACCTAAGAATGTATTTCAATTGTAACTGAAAGGACTGATCGATATTTTCATTCGTCGAGTGTGACGCCAGTAACATGAAATGATCAACAAATATTCATTTTGTGAAATTGAAACTGTAGGTAGTAGAGCCACGCTGATTTCAGCACGAATGGGCCGGCTCGACCGGGGCGGTACTACCCTCGCACAGAAAATCAACGTAAAATGACAGCGTTTGCTGTCGTGTTTCGTTGGTGAGTGCGAGACCGGAGGCCCAAATAGTCTAGTCAACAAGTTCCATACTTGTTGACTAGACTAAAAGATGCAGAAGCATCACTAGGCCGCCATGGTGTGGGTCGCCATACTGCATTGTCTGCATTCGCAGTGAGTATGGTGACCACCACTCTTGGATTCCACTTATGCTTTCCATCAGGCAGAGTAGAGTCATTTTGGCGGGCCATACATAAAAAAAAAAAAAAAGAATCGGTTTTTATTTATGTTTTATTGACGTTTTAAAGTTACTTTAATGTGCAATGTTCACTGAATGTTTATGTATGCATTTTGCATTTGATAAAATATATGGAGGTCTGCAGTATATGTACACAGACAATTGACTTGCTTGTTTGCTTGTAAAGCTCTGGAGCAGGAATGCATAAGAGAATTATGCAAGATGATTTAATCCTTATCATCCATGCTTTAGGTTTCTATTTAGTTTTCAATAACTCATTTGTCACTGTGCTCTATTTCACTCCATAATGTAATCACATGCACATGCAAAACATTGGAAATTTCAGCAAATAAATTACTCGTATACTTGAAAATCAAGTGATAGGTACCTATAAAAAGTTTATCATTAAAACATTACAAAATAAAAGTAAATTTTCAAAGGCTTTTCTATTTTATCTCTAAGCAATTAGTCTATTTATCTTGATTAATGGCATCGAAATTAAAAACTTGGCGTTTTATATAAACGTGACTGTAGTAACATTGTGTTATACTTTGCAGTAATACCATAAAGTAAGTAGGTCATTTGAAAGGTCTCTGCCTGATTATAAGTAAGATTGATTGTGGTATAAAAAAAATGTATTAATTTTGGCAATTTTCTTTAACTTTGTAGTCCATTTTTATAATCATTCATAAAAATTATTTCTTCTTTGCTTTTTTAATAGACTTCAAAAAGGAGGAGGTTCTCAATTCGACCGTATATATTTTTTTTTATGTATGTTAACTTCGTCGTTTATGAACAGATTTTGATGATTATTTTTTTAATGGAATGGAAATATCCCAACGGTGGTACCATTATAAGGACACTAAGATCTGATGATGGCATCCAAGAGAAATCGAGTCGAATCTTGAAGTCGGTTTTTGTTAAAATTTTACTTGTTTGAACAACAACTCCTGCATTTGGAATACATCCTGTATTATGAGTGCTCAAATCAAATAAAAAAAGATAGATCGTATCGTAGAAAGGCAGTATCGTACAAGTTATATACTGTACGATAGTGCCTAACGCGTGTGTTTACTCGGAACTACGCTACTTTTTTTTGCTTCAACAACAACAAGGCGGTGCGTTATCTACCTTTTTTTATTTGATCTGAGTACGAGGGATTCTATAAACATACACACATCAAAAGTGTCTAGGGATCAACATATGTGTCTAGGGATCAACATATATTTTTGCAATAACTTTTCTCCTGATTGATATTAATTAAAATTTTCTTTAAGGATTCATCAAATAAAGTGTTTTCGTTTGTCACAGTAACGATAAACCAAGTCACCTTTGCATTAATAAAGAAATTTGCCATTTTCCTAATAAAGGGATTTTTGACATTTGAACCACTAACATTAAAGTTCGAAAAAAAGACTGAAATAACAGTTTTCTTTAAAATTTTATTAGGTAACTTAAACAATTAATAATCCGTGTTTCTACCGCGAACACTAACAACACAAGAATCGGTTTGGCATATTCAAAATGAGTTCATCCAAATCACGCTGTGGAATGGCCGCCCATGTTCGTTGCAACAACAAAAAAAGGTCTTCTTGCGACTGGATACCCTCCATATTCGGCAGAGCTCTTCTCTGTAGCATATCCCATGCATGCTCAATCGGGTTCAAGTCTGGCGACTGAGCAGGCCAGGGCCAAAGCCACATCTCAATCTCAAGAAATCCGCATAAAAATGCTTGATCCCTAGACACTTTTGATGTGTTTATATCGAACGAAAACAAAGAACTCCCAAACTCAGAACATCAATATTTTATGGTGTGCTGTCCCATGTGCGGATCGAACTCACAATACTCAGCGAAGTAACTGCTTATACTAGTACGACATCCGTGCAGTTAGTGCAGTTTAGCTGGTAAAAAAAAACAGTCAAAAATAATTTGTTTAAATAGAAATGCATGACAGTAAATAAAACTGTCAATAAATCTATACTAATGTTATAAAGCTGAAGAGTTTTTTTGTTTGTACGCGCTAATCTCAGGAACCGCTGGTCCGATTTGAAAAGTTCTGTCAGTGTTGGATAGTACATTTATCGAGGAAGGTAGGCTATATATCATCAAGCTAAGACCAATAGGAGCGGAGCACGAATGAAGAATGATTAAAAAACGGGGGTAAATTTTTCACGCTACGGGCTATTGTATATTTTTAACTAGCTGACCCACGCAAACGAGGTTGCGTGGGTCAGCTAGTTAAAAATATTTTGTTAATTGTTAAAACAAACAGACAGTACATTCGTCGGAGTTCCACGCTATCAGATATTCTATTTTTAATATTATGTTCATTTCTATGTGAATTACGGTTTTTTTGTTTTAAAGACAACTCCCGCACTAGGAATAAATCCTGTGTCGCGGGGGACTTTACAAACGTACATGAAACGGACACAAAGAACACCCAGACTCAGAACAACAATTTGTGATCACACAAAGTGTTGTCCTACGTAGGATTTGAACCCACGACACTTGGCGAAGTAGGAAACGGCGTGGTGACCGTTAAACCACTAGGCCAAACGTGCAGTAGACTATAGGTATCCTACCTATCTATACCTACCTATATCTGTACCATATGAGTTTGATAATTTGATATGCACTAAACACCATCATCATTAATCATGCACCACGTGACGCGGAGTTTCACTTGATTTATGTTAGAATAATATGGACAGGCTAAATACTGAGAATACCTCGGCTGTAATACGTAATAATAATTAGATGCCTAGTGTTCATACTTTGACCAAAATTCATGTTTCTTTTACCTATTCATTTCCAGTTAAATTTGACCTGTCATTGCTAGACTTCCAAACCGCGATTGGGTAAAACACATGCTAAACGAGTACAGCTTAAAGTTTAAATTTGTAACGCAATTACTTAAAAGATATAGGTATTTGAAAATAAACAGTGAGTTTACTAATTTCGCGATCCTTCTATGCTTGTGCAACATGATCAAGTTCCTAACTTATATTTTCTTTACTTTATGTTATCAAAGGATATTTTTTATCATTTATAATATAACAATTGAGAACTTTTACAACATTATAGACGCGGTCACATCGTTGGTTTCTATTCTTTGTGTGGTCTACATTCTTGTATCTTGTTCCGAGTCTGGGTGTTTGTGTCCTTTTCTTGCATGTTTGTATCGCATTAGTCCTTATGCGGGAGTTATTTGAAAAAGCCTATATACCTTGCAATAACAACATTTTTCGTATGGAACCAGTAGATAATTACACTCATAAACTGCAAATATGTAATTTTGTTCTTCTATCGAGCCAAGAAATAAAACTGTCGTCGTTCTTAATAATTATATTGGAACTATGGAATCCAAATGATACCAATACCACTAAAATTATTCATAATTATAATTCTTTATTAAATATATAATACGATTTTATCCTAGACTTTTTGTACTCTCAAAGGACGTAGGTAATATTTTGTATTTGAAATTAGTAGCAAACTTGAATAAAATATACTTTAAAAATGAATTGCTAGTACTAATGTGCAAAAACCTCTTGTGTGTTTGAGGATGATTTTATAAACATAGCTTCAATTAGTAGGATGTCTAACAAATATATTGAAACATCAATTAATATAAATTGTTTACAAAAAATACTACAACATATAACATATATTTTAAAAATAAAATATATTGCAGTAAAAAATTAACAGATTTCCTGCAAATGCACTTATAGTTTTAATTAACTCCAAGCAGTCTAGGAAAACCGATTACCCTAGTTATAATAAAGGTGAGTCCGACAATCCATCCTTGTGAATTAGTCTGCTACACTGTACTTTATAATGCACTAGGGTGACCACTCTCTGTTATAATAGAATTCACTACATTCTAAAAGTAAGTGTTGGCTTTATAATCAAATTTAATTAATTTGTTACTAACTTCTGAGTTTTTTCGAGTACATTCACGTATGTACATTCCTTTTAAGAGTTCGTGCTAAGCCGATGTTTGTTCAGTAATACAATACTTTGAAGTGACTTTGACATACAATTTCATACCACAATCAACGTGTTTTCTTAAATTCAAAAATATTTTTTACATTGTCTTTGAAATACGCTTTAGACATGGTACATTAATTTAAATTCAACACCCTTCGTACGTACCAACTCAACACGGGTATCATAATAATACGGAAGAGACAAAACACCCTTAAAGATGTATGTTCTTGTAATTAGTGCATTATTAAACTCATGAGGGTTTTTGCATATTTGTAGAGGTGAAGTGAGAAATTAATTGATAAAGTTTCTCACGACACGTAGCGTCGCCATAAATATTAATTACTCTGATGTACACTCGCATAAGATTTCAAATTGTTTTATATTATATAGTGGAAACCGACAGTTAAAATTTTAGTTATTTGCTAATAGTTTCTTGTCACACTGTTAAATATTAGAACAAATTAAAGTGAGGTTTTAACGTTTTCAGGCGAACTAACTCGAACAGTACTCGTATGATAAAACACTTATAGACTTTAAGCAATAGAAAAAACAAACAGAAAAGATTGTAACTTTCTGAACATAAAATGTCTTCAAAATAATAAAAATAAATCGACATTTAATTATGTAATATCTATGTTCATTAATGTATTCACAAAGAGGCCAGCATAATCAAAAACTACTTTAATTCTTATATTTCATAGGTGTGTGGATCAGAAACAGAATTCATTTGATAAACCTTAACTTTTAAACTTTCGCGTTCTATGATATAAAAATAATTATTTTTACGGGAATTAACGCAATTACTTATTTAAAGGTATTACTGACAGGTCTGCCTGTGACCACGACCAGTGCAACCTGGTCGAAAATCAGAGGTATGTAATACCTTTAAATAAATAATATATATAAATAATAATAAATAAAATAAATAAATAAATAAATGATCGCGTTAATTCCCGTAAAAATAAATAATATTATAAACCTTGACTGTTAATACGACTGCTTGGCCTTTAAGTGCTATAGAAAATGAAACATGCAATCTTAATGTGTAATTTATACGATTAATTCACCGCACTGATTTGTCAAATATTTTTATATTGTGCTTCAAATATAACACATTGTAAACCTGTAAACCACAAATTAATTCATGAGATCAATGATTCATACAACTTTCCTGTTGTAATTCATTCATCGCTGAATAGTTCAAGTTATACACTGAAGAGAATATCCAAGAATGGTTGGTTTCCAAAGATTTTAGATGTCTTAATTTACTTAGTCAATAGCTCATTCATACCTGCAACTCAAGGTACACAAGATTGTTATGATCCTTGAGACCCTCCCCCCGCCGATAACCTCACTCGCTCATTGAAGAATAACAATAGAGTTACTAAGTACTGGTTTGGTGTAATGCCGTTCTCTCTCCGATCTCTCCTGTTAAACCGACTCATATATACCGAAACATGACTCTTCATTATCATCATCATCAAATTCTGGACTTAGGTTTATCCGATTGCACGCCACTGAAATTGGTTTTGGGCTTCTTATATCCGGCTCCTGCCTCCCCATCTTGCACCCCTGACCTGTGGATAATTACAACACGAATAAATTACATTTAATTTAGTAGCAAACTACGAATTTGGAAACATTACCTTTCTTCACATTGTTTAATTAGCTGTCAGCTAGTTAGCCAGATTACTTTTTAAGATTTGTTTTACACGTACATAGAATATGAATATTAAATAACATTACATAAGTAAGTTACTCCTTGAATGTAAGGAAACCGCTTATTTGTTTGATGTGTTAGATAAATAAACAGAAAATAAATAACTTTCTGTAATAATCTTCTTAGGTAATACCGCCTCTAGATTTGACTGCTACTTTTAAGAATACATTGAATAGAATAAATGTCACATTAAACGAAATACATCCCCTATATTTCTCTTTAATGACGTCATTATTTGTTATAAATGAGGTTTTAGTTGCTATTCCGCTGCTATGATACCTTTACCAATATGTAAAAGATATTAGATCTTCTTACTCTTGAGTGAGGTTTATATGATTGTGTTTATAGTTAAACGGAGAGCCTGACGAGCAGTATTAGTTAAGTCAAAATGATGTAGATTTGATATAAGTCAAACAAACCAATCATTTTTTTAAACCTCAGAGCTAATTATCAATTTAAATCCACCAAGTGACAACATACTTATCAAGTATCGAGCAGCACGATCACTTTATTAAACATGAAAATATTTATAAAACTACCCAAATACGTAAAACTTTTTGTTAAAATTTATACAGCCTTTAGGGATTTTAGGCGCTTCAATGGAAAATACTTAGACTACCAAAACATTTCCTTTTGGATTTGCTGTAGTTGGTTAAAAAAGAAAAGTAAATAATTTTTAGCTTTCGTTTCATTTTCAAATATAATTATATTAAAGAAGGTCTCATACACAATAACACAAGTGTCACACATATACAAGTTCACTACATAATAAAATTATTCTGTACACAAGCTTATAATTTACACCAAACAATTTTTACACGGAAGGAGTGGACTCACATGGTATCATGTATTATTCAACGACCGATAGAAGGTCCTCTACCTTCTCGGTACTCGTCCGTCCACTCGATAGCTTTAATTACCTTTCAGAACAAGTTTTTTGTACATTCATTTTGACTTTATTGACTCTTCAGATTAATTAATTATGTACTTTTTTAATTAGGAGTGTAATATCTTTTAAAAACAGGAGCCTTCTACTGAAGGTTAATGACAAGAGTCATTACTGATTCCAAATCTACTATCAACATCACTAAACACTGATCTATAACATCCTCTACCGATATACTTAACATCTCTTAACACTGAATGGTCCTACGTTTCTAAAATTAAAACATGTGTCACAATTTGCAAAGTTATGAAGCAGAAGACTAAGTACATTTCTCGACTGAATTATGGGGTCTGTGAACAAGCAGTTTTGCTCAGTAATTAATTTCTGAGAGCTAACACTGCCTTTGAAACGACACTCGTGGAGCAAGGAAAGCTGTTAACAACTTTTGAACTGAACGCGAAACGCATTTAGAATGCTCTTGGATTATTATTAACATGAACGCAAAGGTACGAGGCGGTGGGCCCCTTGTCCCCCTTTTCTATGTTACTTGACTAAATAACACATGTAGCGGGAGTCATAGCGCAGCAATTTAGTAGGGCATAAATATATAACGCGTGGTAAAATAAATCTCTTTACCTGTTATATCATCTTCAGTTTTTACAAAAGTATTAATCTCTAATATTTGAACTCTATAGAGACTTAGGTGGTCTTACATACTACCTGTTTGTTAATAATGAAACGGTTACGTTATAAATAAATTTGAAATAATGTACTATTACGCCATACCTACATTATTAATTTTTATTAATACGGACAATGTATTAAGTATATTTCAACCGCTAGGATAATAAATATCTGAGCTACATAAATGTTGTGTACTAGAGCGCCTAGAGCCTTTTATCGAAACTACCTTGCACATGATAGGCGACGGTATAAAATTGGAAATCACAAACATCAATAAAATATGCTCTTATTATTGCGAGTGCCGATGGGCATTTTCCGCCACACAAAAGCACTGGACAATAAAGCGTACAAAAATATCAAATCAAAAATTTTCATATTTCACATATGCATAAAAAGGGGTTCGCATTGTTTAAAGCAGAACCCCGTTCCGTGCACGTAAACACAATACGGCCCAATGCATAATTGACTCCGAAGCATACCTTCCTTTCGATTCCCCCTCCGTTTTATTCAAAACTTCAAACCTACAAAGACCATTCAATATAACTGGCCAATTGAAAAATCACCACAATTTTTCCGCTTGAGTCAAGTGAAAAGTTCAAGGAAAGATTGCACTTACCCCAGACTTTACAGAAGGATTTATTTTCATCTTAATCTCTGTCCAAGATTACTTAACGTAGGCGAGAATTTATCCCTTAAAAGTTGAAAATTTAGTAAAAAATTGTGTGTCGTATGTTATGCAGTTAAGGACACGTTGTTTGAGTACATCTTTATTATATTTATATATATATATATATATATATATATATATATATATATATATATATATATATATATATATATAGGTATGATATAATAATATGTATAAGAAATTATTGTAAATCTACTAAAGCAAACTTCTCGAGCGAAAGATTGTGTTAAATGAAAAAAAAAGTTTATATTATGAAAGCTAAAATGCCACAGCAAATAGTAAATTTAAATTTTCTGTGAAAATTGCTAAGAATATCTGTACACCAAATATTCATAAAACTTGAACACAGTGGTATTGGCAGTTTAAATAAAATATATGTTATATAATATGTTCAAATAAAAATATTTCAAATCCTATGTAATTTACTGGTGTACAATAAAATTATTATTATTATTAAAATAAAAACATTCGGTGAGTGCGCCGCATAATGCGATGGCTAACTCGTAGGATTTGTGATCAATCAAGTTAACTCTAATATAGTACAAAGTTGTACACTAACAACCCATTCAGTGTATAGTTAATTCCAAAAAGATCTCTCCTCCCTTTGATTCTGAGTAGGAGGATTCAAAGGGCCCTCAGTTATAACTTTGGAGTTCTAGATGTCCGCCTATGGGCTGTAGTTAATTTTTTCAGGTGATCCGATCCTACTGTAATTTAGCTCTCTTATAATATGAAGAAAAAAAACTATTGTGGCGACTTCCACATACAGCGCCATCTACCGAAGTTACACTGAACTACGGAGTAACGAAAGAAACTAAGAAACTACCAATACTGAATCGCTCAGTGAAAGTTCCCGCGCCGATTATCGTATATACAACATCCCAACATCAACCGTTGGACCGTTGGGCAGTTGGCCCGCCAGGCATGATCACCTCGCCTGGTCGGAGGATCCTCCCTTTGTGTTGGTGGGACATAACACATCTGTCCCCCACACTATTCCACAATACAAATACTTTTCAGCACAAAGGCAGTTATAAATTTGTCACCAAAAATAACAAATGTAAAGTTGGAATAACAAACGATTGGTGGGCACCATTAGTGATCATCTCTAATACATTATTCATCGGCATGAAGGCGTGAACGACGCGTATCCACATTTTTACAATGGCACGACACAGAAATTCACTTACGTTTATATCGTACTAAACTATTCTAGCTTATATTATATGGAAAACGGAATTCCAATTCTCTATGTTATGAACATATATTTGCGTACCTTTCAGTGACGAGCATAAAATAGCAAATATTTGTTTGGAGCAAAAGGGTTTATTTTTTTGAAATGCCTACCCGAAGTCCGGTATTTTTTCATGAAGGTAGGTATTTTATGAATGATATTTTTTTCATAAATGATTATCCTTAAGGTAAATGTACGTGGTGTATTCATATTACTATATTGTTATATTGTGTGTGTATATATGTACTTACATCAGTTGTCTAGACCTATATTACAAGCTCTGCTTAGTTTGAGACGAAAGAGCGTTGTGTTAGATGTCCGAAAAGATTTATTGATTTATATGATTTTTTTATGACGCACTGTTACAAGCGAATTTATGTATTGAGACTTTACGTGTAATAGCGTGCGTGTTGTACTTATACTCTTTGCGCTGTAGCATGGTGCGGGTGACAGTTGCCTGGTGATTTCAAGGTTACCAGTTTACCTTCCTTGCTCATTGACCAGCTATTATTACTACTAAAGTAATAATGACTCAAAAAGGCATTTGTTGAGGTGTTATCCGCGATTACTTTTTTTCTTTTACAACAACAACTGCGGGTGACACCGCGGGGCGAAGCTAGTCTAAAAAAGTCGCCTAAGTTACTCCATATATCATCAGCTATCTGCCAGTGATAGACCCGTCAAAATCGGTTCAACCGTTCTCGAGATTAGCTGGAACAACGAACAATCAGAGAAAAATATATTATTAAAACTTGATTTTTTAACATAAGTACCGTATTTACTGTCATATGCATTTAGTCAAAAGCTTTTAATTTAAAATTACAAACAGATCAATTTTGTTTATTTGTATGTATAGATTCGAAAACTTTTAACAATACAAACACTTAGTTATTCATGCATTTTGTTTTTCAAAAAAATAAGCAGCCCACTAAGCGCACGTTATTCCATTCTTACCATGTTTCTCTTGAGACGGTACTCACGTTTGTCTCCTGAAAATTCTGGACAAAATTAAACAGGCTTAATGTGATCTCAGCCTATTTTAATTAAAAATGCATCCATCAGTATCCGTATCATGTTAGTTTAATGTAATAAATAATTGAAATATAGTTAGTGCCTGAGGCGGGCTTGTTATTAGGTACGGGAAACAGAAGCTTATAATAAATTAGATACGTTTTAAATTCCCTAGTATATTAACTTACGTTGAAGAGAAAATATTGCCGCATATAAAAGTGCAATTAAATTAAAAAGGTCGCACGAGACAGGGCTTTTATAGCCGCTCCCGTATTTTAATGAATAATGTAATGTTGTTCATATGAATTATAGTAATTTGCACTTTGTGTAATTACTTATTGATTCATAAGAAACTAACCTCGTGTAATTTCAAAGTCGCTTAAAAATCTTAGAATTAGAGAATCTTAGAACATTTTACATTTTAGGATTTCATCATATTGTACTGTTTTGTTTTTATATACGCTATTATTTGAAACAGATACACTGCTGCTCCATTTACTGATATGTCATATAAACATAATAAGTCTGCGTAAAAACGCATTCATAGAAATATGACTAATAATAATTTCTTGTTCCAAAGTATATATATATATATGTATTCCATACAACGAGGTTTTACCCTCGTTGTATCGTGTTATAACTATATATACTTATAACTATATAGCTCGTATTATACCTACAGTTAGAAACATTCTAGTAGTACTTATAGAGTTGTTAGGAAATAATTGATGAAATTTTATTGATTTATCATAACTTATTCACTTACAGGGAAGAACTCTTCACCTGAATAAAGTACACACTACACATACATCTTAATATATATATTTCTTGTGTGCGTGTGTATGTGACTGAACTCCTCCTAAACGACTGGACCAATTTTGATGAAATTTTTGTGTGTGTTCAAGGGGATCTGGGAATGGTTTAGATTCACAAAAACGACTGGACCGATTTTGATGAAATTTTTTGTGTGTGTTCAAGGGGATCTGGGAATGGTTTAGATTCACAAAAACGTAAACGATGTTACGTGGGTCATAAATATGGCGGTACGAAGTTCGCCGGATCAGCTAGTATATATATGTATGTGTAAAATGTATCAGCTTTACTGTAATACCTGCATCTAGGTATAAAAAATACCTGTCGTAACAGGTCTTCAGGACAAGCTTTCATTTACTACGTTGAATGTGTTGACGGTCACATGAAAAGATATATAAAAATCAATTACTGTTCGTTTGTCTCGCTAAAACTTTAGAACGGATGGGCCGATATAGCTGATTTTGATTTTAAAATGTTTGTCATAGTCCAGGAAAGGTTTACTCGGTAAAACAATTTAAAAATAAATTCAAATATCACGTGGACACAGCTAGTAAACTAATACATATCCAAAATGTATAATCTTCTTTTATTAAATTATTCTTTCATATCTTGTTATACTCATTCAAATGTATATTAAAGATTAATAGTTATAATCTCTTTTTTTTTTTATCACGCCATATCCGGCCCCATTCATACCGCATTTCAATACAACCGTTGAACGTCATTATACTCATTCACGGGCTGGCAGAAATACAATTTATCTTTCCGCCGATACATCAGAGCTCAGACAGGGTCGGCTATCAACAAGTGTCAGGATATATATAAATTGTGCCCGCAAACGCCCTTAATTCCGACGATAAAGGGTCCAAATCCAAGAATTTCCCTCAACTTGCCACCAAGATACTGCCGTAAAAACTTCTGTTTAATGAAATATTTCCATCCGAAGTTGTAAGCTTTTATAACTTATTTATTATTACGATCCTGTCTTATCTTTAAAGTTATTTAAAATGTACTTAAAATGATAAAGGCATAATAAGTTGCCGATTCGCTCCTCATCGATAACTTGAAACTATGTATTCCATTGCGATTAAACTAATATTTAGACACCGAGATTAATGATTATTTATTAATATTAATGTTCATTAACGCAAAATTTAGTCATTTTTTTTAATACAACAGCATTTTCGTAGGTGTACAGTAATTGTCGGGCTCTGCTACCCATGTTAAGATTAAACTTGTGAATGGTCCAATAACCGTGTTATGTAAAAATAGAGATATAATAGGGCACTGAGAGATAGGATATGATAATCACTTGAAATAAAACGAAAATCAGTTCTAATATTTTCATTTTTAGCTACATTCTCATATCAACTTTTAAACGATAGACTTTAGTAACTATATGGACCACAGTCGATTTTTTGGTGATTTGAAGAAGCCACACCATATATTGACACACAGCTGGTAATGCTGATTCGTCTTTCTGTGGTGTGCAAATTTAGTATTTTCCTTTACCTATTTATGAATGTATTTCACTAAATGTTTCATGTTTAAATGCAATCAATGATAACAGAATACGAGTATAACAGAATGTACATAAAAAGTTACATAATATAATTCCATTGTAGTATTTATCCTCTTTACTTGTCTTTGATGCGACTAACAATTTAACGTACTGTTCTAGACTAATCTAGTTTATTGTTTTATTTCTATATTCAAAAGCGTGGTCTTAAAAAAATAACATTTCGAAACGATGCCAGTATAACTTAGCGCTCATAACATGGTACGATAAAAAGAATAAATAGGAGATATTCGCGGCGTGCCCTCCCACTACAATACATTACGTTTGAGTTATGAAAGGGCGACCCGACTGAATTATGAAGACAATTTCAAACAATCGCAGGCCGCTAATGCCGTATTAAAAGCCAAGCCCATTGGGTGGATAAACCTCCTCATACGCTGACCCACTGGTATCTTTAAAAGACACTCATATATTACCACTCTGAACCTACTGGTAAATCCGACCCGTGAGTCGGTTGGGAATTTCTGGTGAACACAAAAATACAATTACTGACGCGACTAAAGTGGCCTCTTACGCTTTTGAAAGGTTTGACGTAATATCATACGTATAATCTCGTCTCTTATTACCATCCAGTTATTATTGTATTAAAGTGGTGTGAAAGAGTAGGCCTCTACTTAGCTCTAAGTATTATGAAAGGATGATGAAGATAATGGTCAGCAGATTTTACTTGAAGCTTTTGAAATATCTTGATGTCTCTGTCTCTCTCTCTGATTTCATTCTGAATGTACTCATTCTGATGACAACAAGCACGTTTAGAAAATGGTTTTATTAATTGATAATGTTCCAAAAATATTTAGATTGAGTTATGTTTTCCTTTTTAAAAGTTATTTTTGACAGTGAAAACCCCTCTTTATCTGCAGTGTCAGTGTTAATAAAAACAAGCTATTTATTTTCTTTCATCCATTAAGTAGGCGTGGATTGTTTTATGTGGCTCTAAATACTTGAACTAGAACTAGAACTAAAAAAAAGGTAGTAGAGCCACGCTGATTTCAGCACGAACGGGCCGGCTCGACCGGGGCGGTACTACCCTCGCACAGAAAATCAACGTAAAATGACAGCATGCTGTCGTGTTTCGTTGGTGAGTGCGAGACCGGAGGCCCAATTAGTCTAGTCAACAAGTTCCATACTTGTTGACTAGACTAAAAGATGCAGTAGCATCACTAGGCCGCCATGGTGTGGGTCGCCATGCTGCATTGTCTGCATTCGCATTGAGCATGGTGACCACCACTCTTGGATTCTGCTTATGCTTTCCATCAGGCAGAGTAGAGTCATTTTGGCGGGCCAAACATAAAAAAAAAAAAAAAAAAAAAAAAAAAATTACCTCCTCGATAAAGGTTTCAGATAAATTGAATATATTTGCTTCGTGTGTGGTTCGAATGTTTATAGTAATACGTTGTATGTTGACATAAATCGCTCAACGCGCTGTGAAATCAAAGTAGTTCGTGCAAATTAATTGTATTTCGTGATAACGCTTTAGCTTGAATTAAATCCCTTGACTGGTGTATGAGGAAATAGTTAAATTATTTACCTAATATACTGTATTGAGTGATAAGAGTTTAATTTTTGTAGTTGCCCAAATCTAAATGTTCTATGTGGTCGTCGTTTAAATATTCATGAAGACCGTAAGCAATATAATCACAGAATGTGGAAGGTGCCTTAATAAGCTGACTATAAAAAAAAGGAAAATAAAATAAAATGATGTTGTGAAAAAGTATACCTAGGTACCTAAACTGTCCAAATTGATATTAATTTACAAAATGTTTCGTATACACTGTATCATTCTCAGAATGTAGATGAACCTAACAACATCTCTCAAGCTAAAATCTGTGTCTCTTGAATTGCATGTATCGGTAGTTTTTGCAATACTCACCATCAAGTGGTCCATCTGCTTTTTTACCCTCAGTCATAATAGAATATAATGGACACCACTCTGCATTTTGCACTTAAATAAGAGATGGTCGCGCTCTCCAGAGGATACGTGATACCTTAAGCCTATTATACTCTGTCCATGTCTTTATTTTCTTTTTGACGGTTCAAGAAATTTTGAAATTAGTGACGCCCTCACCCATTACCGATTCGATTTCAAACGAATAGCGATTTTATTTATGAAGAACTTTCAATCGATTTAATTAAATATTTTTTGTTGAAATATTAATTATTCCTTTATTAGTTTTTTATATTATGTAAGAAATAAACAAAAATATAAATAATAAATCTGTAAATTAGATGAATGAACAGAGTTATTGTTCTTATCTCTTGGTTTGATCCTAAATTCCAAGATTTCGACTATTTTTATTTCCTTTTTTTATTAAATTTACAGAAAAAATACTTACATGAAGTCAAATTATTTTTATCATATGATCGATTTATCGTATTTCAAGTACTGCTTTATAGTCTGTGGTTGTTTGTTATGCACAGACCACTTCACTAAAGTACCGTCACCGTCAATAAAGTACGACATTACTGTAGTACATAATTCCGAAAAAAAATATGGTAATTTATAGGCGTGAGCTGTTAAAAAACAAAATAAACGAATGGACAAAGTATAGAATCTTATAATTTTATTGCCAAATGTGGTTTCAACCGAATACGAACTTTCTACCGAAGTTCGGTTCTTTTTACACCGCCTTTTCAGGTGCGACAAGTCCTAACTTGTTTACGCGCTCACTTGCATTATTGGTGAGTACCTACATACATACTCATTAATACTATTCGAACTCATCATCATTATCTTCCTAGCCTTTATTATTTCCAAGATTTTGGGTCGGCTTCTAGTTCAACCGGTTTTACCTGAATATCAGTTTTTACACGGAGTGACTGGCATCAGACCTCCGCAACCTTGAGGGTGAAATGAATTCGAAGGTTGAACTAGTAGTTAGTATATTTGAGGCTAACGTGCTCTCCGAGGCACGGGCGAGAAATACTTCTTCCAAACTCCGGGCTGCTTTTTAGAATTTCTTGTAAGAAAAACCTAACATCAGTCTGAGCCAGGAATGTAACCCGAGACCTCTTGATCTGCAGTCGCTCAACCAGATACATAATAAATCTTCTTATTCAACAACCCATAATGTCCCACTGCTGAGCTCGGGTCTCCTCTCATGAAGGGGTTTAGGGCATACGTCCCCACGCTGGCTGAGTGCGGATTGGGGACTGGCAAGACAACATTGTGGCTACGTATTCTTTCCGTTGGATGTTTTAAGCCGCTCGAAGACCTCCAACTAAGCTTCAACTTTATCCTATGATAACAACCGGGACCGAAGGCTTAACGTGACCTCTGAATCACGGAGATGCTCTTGGTATTATGCCACTAGCGATTCATCCAGGTACCACAGGCAACGCCCGTTACATGCCCTCGGTAATTGTCCCCCAGGAACGACGCTGCGTCTATAGAGACTCTATCCTAGTCCTAGGAAGACCAACATCCCTAGTGATTGCAAAGTATTGACAGCTTTTATAGTATTTAGCTTAACAGGCTAAAGCAGTCCCTGACACATTTTTTTTAAAGACAACTCCAGCACTAGGAATGAATCCTGTGTCGCGGGGGACTTTACAAACATACATGAAACGGACACAAAGAACACCCAGACTCAGAACAACAATTTGTGGTGATATAAAATCACGTTTCAATGCTATCTTCATTTCGCTAAGAGTCGCTCGTCGTTCATCTAAAAAGCACGACCAAGTTTCAATTATGTGTGCCAAAAGAAAAATTGTTAAACTTTTCAATTTTAAAAGTATTGAGGTGAACGTACAATGACTTTTTCATGAAAATAAAATACGGATGGTGTGGAGTCGGGATTTTTGCCCAAGTCTCTTGTATCCTCCAGTCTCATTAAATCGGTGTTATGAAGATTAGGTTCATGATAATATTCTCATTATACTTTCAGTTTATAGGAGCGTTTGTTACGGTTTGAATTTTTATAATAGCCGATAATGAATATCTATTATTCAGTAGCTTTAAAAAATCTAGCAAGTGATATTTCATTGGCTGTTTCTTTTAAAGATATATTTATGGTGATTTAATAACATTAAATAGTTTTATAATTCATTAGCAATTAAGTATAATATTAATTAATTACATAAAATTCATTGCATTTACTTGACTTAAGATCCTATATCCCTTAGATGGAGCAGAGGGCGTCCGAAGTGCATTTACTTACAACATATAAATCAAATGTAACATTTATGATTTAAATATGTAAACCCCCATCAGGTCATCCATTTCATCATATCACCATTTAACTATTCACTATATTTCAGTTAGTTCAGACATATTTTGTTGTAAACAAATGACAACATCATTTCAACTTTCAAAATATTGTATACTACTACATACTTACCCTTTGTAATTACCTAGTGTACAATAAATCTATTATTATTATTACTCATTGCTATGGTCTCTGTTGCCCACAGTTGGGGGAAGGGGTGGAGCTGACGTTGGGCGAGCTGCGCGCCATGGCGCTACGCCAGCAGCAGCAGATAGACACACAGCACCAGCTGCTCTGTGCTAAGGAGCAGCGGCTGCGGTACCTTAAACAGCAAGAGGCTAGGCAACACCAGGTAAGCTACCCAATTATATCATATTAAAATCCGTGGAAAAACTGATATTCAGGTAAATCTGTGTCACGCGTCATCGGCGCTCGCCTCCCACCGCTGAGCCTGCGACGTCTCTACGGGGGTCGGCCTCTAAAGCCGACCCAGGACTGCACCTCTTCCTTTTCTCATCGCTGCGAACCAACAGCTCCTTGTCTGGAGGCACTGACTGGTCGAATCTCTCAAACCCACACCCTGACTGTACATCTATCTGTTTGTGTTATGCTCATAAATAAATTATTTAAATTGTTGTTGTGAAGCGTCTAATTTCATTATCACCACAACCTTCTAGGCTCCTAAAGCCACTATGTGACATCTGTTAAACTAGTAGCTGACTCCGATAAATCTTGGGAATAATAAAGGATAGGAAGACGATGATGATCAGTTTTTCATTTGGCATCGAACCCTGAGGGCGAACTGAATTTGAAGGTAGAACTAGTTGTCAGTATATTTGAAGGCACTGACTTCTCAATAATGATTGTCGGGATTGATTGATCATCGGGTGCTGAGTTTAAACATAATCGAACTTAAAAAATATTGCGCTCATAAATCTTAATTAAGATGCAAATGTTTTTAAATTCACTTTGATTTAAGTATAAGAAACTTGTAATAAAACTTACTCTATGCGTAACAGTTACTACATTATTCAAATGTACTTAAGTACTGATTTACATTTTGAAGAAAGTTTGTAGATTCAATTAAGACCTCAAGACAGTCTTATGAATGTTTTTCTTGATGTCACATCTTTGTCGTCCTAGAACTGTAAGCTTAATAGTCTCAAGATATAATTTTGTATTTGTCTTTACGTTCCCCTTCAGAACATGTGGGCACATTGTAAGATTAGTTCATCTTGAAAAATATACGTACATTTTACAACAATAGGTAAATTACTGTAAGATTTCTGTTTACTTATCTTAAGACTTACTTAATTTGCTTTTTTCTGGCAATGGAACTATACAAAAACAAGAAAACATTAAATATGTAATTACAACATTTATACGTTTGTTAACACATGCATTTACATTACTTTATATTTACATCAGTATAGTTCACTTTACATCCGTCGAAAAATGACATTACGCTAGTCTAAACAGTTTTACAAAATACAGTGTAGCAATTTCTAATTCCATTTAATTTTATGCAATGTTAAAATTATTGTACTTTATTCATTTCAAACACTATGACATAACTGTGAATAAAAAGCACTTTATATAAACTTTATCTAAACGTTATGCTACATTTCTAAATCTACCTAATGGTAATGGTAGGACTAAAGATATCTGGAATAAATCATAGTATAATTGAACACAATCTATCCTTCAACTATTTTCTTAACCAGAATGTGATCTTACTTACATACACAAGCCTATTGCCGCCTTGCTATTGGTATTGATTTCAGCACGAACGGGCCGGCTCGACCGGGGCGGTACTGCCCTCGCACAGAAAATCAACGTAAAATGACAGCATTCGTGCTGTCGTGTTTCGTTGGTGAGTGCGAGACCGGAGGCCCAATTAGTCTAGTCAACAAGTTCCATACTTGTTGACTAGACTAAAAGATGCACAAGCATCACTAGGCCGCCATAGTGTGGGTCGCCATGCTGCATTGTTGCATTCGCAATGAGTATGGTGGCCACCACTCGTGGATTCTGCTTATGCTTTCCATCTGGCACAGTAGAGTCATTTTGGCGAGCCAAACATAAAAAAAAAAAAAAAAAAAATGTGAAAATTGGTAGTAAATCGAAAGCGAAAGGCAGACAAAAAGAGAAGGCTTGTAAATAAAACTATAGTATATATTTATGAATATGGATTTGGGTGCAAAAGCAAAAGGTCGAATTCGAATGTTACCTACTTGTTGGGACCCTCATAATAAATTGTATAAATATATAGCTTGTACCTTACAACATTAACGATGCTTTTATCTCTTTAATTTATTAAAACATGAATAAAAGCAACGAATATTGTTAACGACG
The DNA here is from genome assembly GCA_949125395.1 of Diaphora mendica. NCBI lineage: Eukaryota > Metazoa > Arthropoda > Insecta > Lepidoptera > Erebidae > Diaphora > Diaphora mendica. Next base: position 15,130,217 of record OX421324.1, on the reverse strand, counting down.
GTTCAGCGAAAGGATGATATCACATAAATTTCGGACCACCATATTCGGTAATATATTGTTTCAATAATATCAGAAACCGTGCCCTTTAAATTCCTTGGAAGAAAGATAGACTACAAAGGTCGTACTCCATCTATAAACGTAATAGTCGATGACTTCGTAAAAGACATTGACAAGGTAGACCAACAGCCAATTAGTAACGTAAAAAAAGCTTGGATTTACGACAACTACTTAACATCACGTCTCAACTGGCCGTTTCTAGTATATGATATAAACCAGATCCACATAAGAACACTGGACGCGAAAGTCACTAAGACATTGAAGTCGTGGCTCGGGCTGGCACCATCTGCAGACCCGTCAACGTTGTACAGGGGCTCGAATAATTTTGGAATGAAATTAAAAAAACCTTCGGAACTCTACAAACACCTAAGAGTTACCAAAATGCATGTCTTGTCTAAATCCCAAGACGAAATCGTTAGATCCCTTCCAAAAGACAAAAATTCATCAGAGCTAGAGTCACGGCTGCAATTCCACAAAAAATTCATGGTGGGTACGCAGTCCAGTAGAGTTGGATTGGGAAATGCTAGAAGACAGACCGACAAAGAGATAACAAAATCTTTCATACAACAAGATGAAAACGAGACCTACAAGGTGCACGCAATGAACCTAGAAATGCAGAATGAATGGTTAACTCTAGGAGAATTTTGTATCCCAACAGCTTTGAAATGGCGCACACTTTTATATGATTGGTCACCCGCCCTGTTAAAATTCTACCTCAACGCCTTTCAATTAACTCTCCCCGATCAAAGCAACCTAGTAAGGTGGGGAAAAGCTACAGAAAAGGCTTGTACGATGTGCAATGCGGCAATAGGTACAGCCAGGCACTTACTGACAGGTTGTAAGGCGCTATTAGACCGGGGTCATTATTCACGTCGCCATGATAGGGTATTACTCATCATACGCGAAGCTATGAGTTTATCACTGGCGAGAGCGAAAAAAGGAATAACAACAAACATAAAAACTAACATCGCGTTTGTAAAGGAAGGCTCACCAAAAAAGATTTCACTCACACAAAAGCCGTACTCAATTATAAATACCGCCAGTGACTGGACATTATTAGTGGACACGTATGAAAATCACTACAGAATACCGGAGGATATCTGTGCCTCGGCGTCCAGACCGGACATATTTCTTTATGCAATGTCAATTAAGCGTGTAGTACTAGTAGAACTCACGGTGCCGTGGGAAACGAACATCCCTAAAGACCACGCTTTAAAAAGAAACAAGTACTTTGACTTAACCAACGAAATAACTAAAAATGGTTATGTCGTTGCGCTGTATGCCGTGGAAGTGGGTGCGAGGGGTATACCAGCTAAATCCCTCTATAACCTGCTTAAAGACCTTGGATTGCCAAGAGCTTCAGTAAGCTCTTTTCTTGAACGAATATCCAAAGCGGCATTGCTAGGCTCACTTCAAATATGGTTAGGTAGAGGGGGTAACACGGCGGACAGTGGAGGTGAGCGTTGACGCGTCGTAAGGAGTGCTCCTTAAACCTAAACCTGGGTCGCAATTCCCAGGCACTGTCGAAGTCGCATGTGTTGCTCCCATCTATCACGCGATGGACCCGGCACCCGCACGGTGAATCCATGGAACGCTAAGAAATAGGTCTGATACATTTGTGATATTTAAAAGCAAATTTGACAAAAAAAATACAACATGAAGTGTTCTTATTTCTTACCAAATTTATCCGTCTGAGTAGTTCTAATCATGTTATAACTTTTCATTACATCATATGAATCATCAAATCAAAGTTTTTACGGCAATAAAACTAACACTTTTTAGGCATTTTGCAGAAGATTGTTGATGAGCTTTCCCGGCAGAATTATAGACTGCCTACGTCTCACCTGCAACTTAACAGATTGTTATTATAGACATTGGAAGACAGGCGTCTACGCCATAGTGCACGTTTGACCTAGTGGTTTAACGGTCAATATGCCGTTTCCTACTTCGCCAAGTGTCGTGGGTTCAAATCCCACGTAGGACAACACTTTGTGTGATCCACAAATTGTTGTACTGAGTCTGGGTATAATTTGTGTCCGTTTCATGTATGTTTATAAAGTCCTCGTGACACAGGATTTATTCCTAGTGCGGGAGTTGTCTTAAATTTAAAAAAAAAAATACCTACTATCCTTATTATTTTTAGCCAATAACCCCTTGACACCTATATTTTCAACCTGTTCCTAACCTAATATTATTTTATAGAGATGAAATTAAAATAAGAAATAACTTTTACACTTCTCCAGTAAAGCAACGCATCCAGCTTTACTATATAAAGTTAGTATTGCTCTTTATGTTTCAAGAAATATATGTAAGACTCAAGATTGCTTTGTATTGAATGTTTGATGGATTCAATTTGTGAAAGTAAGACTCAGCGGTAGTGAAATTTAATAGTCTCCGAAGACGCCGTTATCAGAGCCCTGTCGCACGAGTAGCTCGGCAGTTTATTGAATACGACACACTTCAGTTGCTGTCCTTCTCCGTGTCTAGTTTGATAGGTATTGGTTTAAAATTCAGTGCATGTGCAAAATAATATTTTACTATTTTCTCGAAAAGTCCGCTGGTTTTGAGACATTTTTGGTAAAGCGACCGCGTTTATTGGAAAATAGTTTCGCGAGGAATCTTGTTTAGTCTCTTACATGGACTAAGTACTTATGGTTTGTATATAATATATGTATGTATTTTGTATGGTCTTATTAGTTGGTGACTAGTATGCAAATGAAAACGTCTTAATCTACCGATTTCTGGTCTAACTCAGTTACTTTTTATAAGCAAATGATTAACATCTTTTTTATACTTTACACATTTTTGCAAACATTTGCTGAAATAAATAAAATTAGTTAACACGTTCGCAGCGGCACTGATTTATCTGTATTTTCCATTAGTGCGTTACGAGGCCTTTGAAACCTCGTTCTGAACCAGACGTTGTAGCGGCAGGAGGCTTAATAAACCCCGCCGCCCACAGGAGACAAAAATCCTTTTTTTGGCGCCAAATAAGGCGAATTTTACGATTTTTGTCGCGATTATTATTATCAATGAGTTTATTAACCTAAATCGCCGCCGCCTGTGGGCAGATTATTTAGTTTAGATTATATGGGTAAAATAAAATGTGGGGTCTTATGTACCCCATACCGCACTGAAAAAGGGCAGTTTTTCATATTGTTTAGTGATGGTAAATAAAAATATCGATTCTATTTAATTGTAGTTACTTATGGATGCTTTTTATTAAAACAGGTCAAACAATAATATTTTTTGCAACCGATACATTCTGTGAGAATTTTCTTTACTTTTTTGTCAGCCTCACGACTTGATAAGAAGGTGCGAAGTTTTTCGTAGCATCCTACACATCTCTTCTTTAATTCCGATTGACAAACACGTACTCGTCTAGGCTAGTGACAATTACGTAGTCTTTAGAAAGCGTTATTATATTGTAATCTCTAACTATACATACATACAATACATTACAGTGTATAATTTATTATATTATATATTGTATTTATACACCATATTTTAAATATACATAGCTGGAATTCATTTATTAAATTTCTACATAATTATTTCACTCACACTGAGTATAATTTGTAAATATTGATTGGAAACTTACCTGTTTTTCAAATATCGGCAATTTTGAATTAGATTTACCACCCAATTCCTCTTCATCATCAATAATATTGTTAATTAATTTTCTTCGGCAACGTTTTGACATCCTATTATATAGTCGCGGGCGCAGCGTTCAGCGTTTTGCACAACACTAACCGCGTGAAGCTAGTGCGGGGGTACGTTCTCAACCTCGTAACGCACTGTATTAATCTTTTATTTATTCAGCGCGGTACGAGGCCTAAAATATCCGATATTAAGGTAGGTATACCAAAAAACTCGGCAATAATAGCACATCTCAGATATATAGTTATCTCTTTCCTAGACTGAACCAGACGGAAGTTACGCCTCTCGCACGACAGAGAAGTTTAAGTTTTTCCTTACCGCTATAACGACGAGACACGGATGAGGTGTTTCAAGCCTCGTTTCGCACTGAACGAGTTAAATAGATGCTGCTGCTGTGAAATGATTACATACATTCATCATTTTTATTTAAATACTCGCTGTTGCCCGCGGCTCCGCCCGTGGTATGTCGGCCATCTGTCAAAGATTGGTCGTACCAACTCAGAAACCTTTATGGGCTCATGCACAACACTATTGCTGAAGATCATGACATAATCAAATGCACAGTTTACGATTCTATAGAGAACATACAGACAAACATTCGTTTTTATATTTATAGAAGAAGATAAACGGAGAGAATATTGTACACATATTTCAACAAATTCTCATAATTTTGTAATTTGTTTAAATTAAGGTATGACTAAAAAGACAAAATGGTCTTGGACTCAGCATATGGATGACGATGCAGAGCATGCCAGCCGCTGTTATTCTATCCAAGCCAATCATGATTAACATAACATTATATAATCACAATGACACCATCCCGACCACGAACACAACAATCACTAAACATTGACAGTGCAGTCGTTGCTACAGAACACGTCAACACGTTAAGCTAGAAGACATGTGCAGTACGTTTCATATAATCAGTTAGTCATAAAGTACACTTTGTTTTTATATTACATACAACCAAAACGTGGATTCTAAAAGTACGAGATAAAAAAATAAACCATCCTATCATGTTCGCATACCTCTAACATTGCCGCTCCATTGCGCCCCATTTTAATATCCTTAGAGAGGGCACTGAATTACGCAATATACTCTTTATTGGAGAACAAACAGTAGGTAGATGTTTTAAATGTCCATTCAATTACTTTACCTTTGAAGTAACAGTAAGCTCGCCTACAAAATATTCCAAGGTTAAAGCAACAAAGTGTTTTAGGTCCTATTTTGGGGATCACACAGTGTGATCAATCAATTTCGTAGATCAAATACATTTTCAATTTCCTTTATGTACCTACGCCAAAAATATTTAATGTACTTTTTTCATCATTATTCACATGCTTTCGGGGAATTTATTCGTTATTTTTAATGTCCGTTTTTATTCCGAAATAAAGAATTTCCGAGTGGTAAAAAAATTGCCAAATTGATTTTACGAACTATTACCGCTGCTTTAACCACAGACCGCTGTGTTAAAAGACTATTGCGACTTAGGAACTACTGTTTACAGTTGTTAAAGGTTTTAGTTCTTACTGAAGAGTACCTACTGTGATTTTGTGAACAATTATCTGATACTATTTGAAACTTCACAGTAATTCAAGTCATAGGACTATATGTTTATTTTTATTTTTCATTGTGTTTTTTGTCATTTTATATTTAATACGTATTAAATTAAGTCCGCTAAATATTCCTTTAAACTATTAGCATCCTAACAATATTATAAATGCGAAAGTTTGTGAGGATATATGGATGTTTGTTACTCTGTCACGGAAGAACCACTGAACGGATTTCGATTACGGTAATGTAGCTTATATATCAGAATAACACATAAGCTACTATTTACCGCGATAACCGAATTACACGCGGGTGGAGCCGAAAAAAAACTAGTAGACTATAATGATAGTATTGTGCTTTAGTAAATTTAATGCTTAGTTTTTTTTATGGAATAATAAAGGCAAACGAATAGACGTATCGCCTGATGGTAAGCGATTACCGCCGCCCATGGACACCTGCAACACCAGAGGCGTCACAAGTGCGTTGCCGGCCTTTGGGGGATGGGGAGGGGGATGGGGGGAGGGGTTGGGGTATAGGCCTCCGGTATCCTCACTCACTCGGTGAAACACAGCGCAAGCGCTATTTCACACCGGTTTTCTGTGAGGCCGTGGTATCACTCCGGTTGAGCCGGCCCATTCATGCCGAAGCGTGGCTCTCCGACTAATTAAAACTAATTTAACCATAATTCTATTTACACTGAAATTTTATTTGCTTCAACTTAATACGTACATGACAACGGTGGGTGTGAATTTCTTAAAAAGAGTTTAATAATTCGTAATAGAAAACAACGACTTTATAATGAAGTTTAAGAGAATCCACAGTAAAACAAAACGAAAACTTTTGTTCTCTAATACGACTTCTGTATTGAAGTTCTAAAATTACTTTTGAAATATCATAACTGTGTTATTCATAATTAAAATCTGAGTTGTTTTCAGTTTCTAATTGACTTAGACTTAGTTATCAAATTCAATATTAATATTTCCTTATTATTAAGAACTTTAAAACTTAACAATCGTTTTATAGGTAATTGAAATCATTAAGAACAATTCTCGTGAAGTTACGTAAAAGTTTTCCATACTTTGCTTATTGAAGTAAAATTAGTATAGAGTATAGGTAGTAGAGCCACACTGATTTCAGCACGAATGGGCCGGCTCGACCGGGGCGGTACTACCCTCGCATAGAAGATCAACGTAAAATGACAGCGTTCGTGCTGTTGTGTTTCGTTGGTGAGTGCGAGACCGGAGGCCCAAATAGTCTAGTCAACAAGTTCCATACTTGTTGACTAGACTAAAAGATGCAGCAGCATCACTAGGCCGCCATGGTGTGGGTCGCCATACTGCGTTGTCTGCATTCGCAATGAGTATGGGGACCACCACTCTTGGATTCTGCTTATGCTTTCCATCAGGCAGAGTGGAGTCATTTTGGAGGACCAAACATAAACAAAAAAATAAGAGTAGATCTTTCTAAACATTCGTAGTTTGATCTACTTAACAGTTTAGTTTTGCTCTCGGGTCCAATTTATAAATGTCTTTGCAATTAAGACTTCATGTTTTTTTGTTTTAATGTTATACTGAACTTATTGTTGAATTTGGAAGCAAAAGAAAAAAGTTTAAATTATGTTTGAAAGTATTCCATATTTATATTAAAAATTCGATAGTAAATCTGTCTGTCTGATACGTTTTCATGGCTAAACCACTGCACTGATTTTAAAGAAATTTGGCATGGAGATACTTTAATTTTTGAGGAAAGACATGGGCTACTCTTTACCGTGATACATACATGCAGACGGAGCCATAAGTTTAATAATGATTTAGTGCAATAAATTTAGTTGACTTACAGTATACTTGATGACCATTCCCACTCCAGTGTTATCGTCCCAATCTTAAAAAGGTGCCCTCTGTTTGAAGTTATTTACTTATCAGTTACAGTATAAACAACAAAAAAGTTTTTTTTTTATCACGAACGAAGTCGAAACATTTTGGAGAAATTGTGAAAAGATAAGAAGTTAAAAAATTTAATATTCTCCGGTCTTAATAAATCTACCAGGCTGGACGGGACGAGCGTTAGCTTAATGCGATATTTATCGCTTCCCTTATAGAAATAAACTCTTCTGACGCAATAAGTACTGATACAAAATAAACAAAAATATTTCCACCGCGAGCTTTATTGAGATTTAATTTTATATTCATAATATTTTTCGTTGTATGAAAATGAAATATATTGTTTACAGTATTCAGTGATTTTAGAATTAAATAAAAAGTAAAAGATAAAACAATGAATAGTGATTTAAAAATAAAAGATTGAGTGGAAAGTACAATGTTTGTAAGATCAAATGTTTGATGATGATGATCAAATGATGTTACATGTTTGCATAATCTACAAGTATTTGTTTAGGAGTTTGAGTATTTTCTATGTATAATAAGTATGTATTTACAACAACAAAAAAACATATTTGTATTTATATCAGTTGTCCAGTATCCATGATACAAGCTTTGCTTTAATCTTTTGGATCTAGTTGGCGTTGTCTGTTAAATATTCGAAATATTTATTTATTTAATTACGCTAAAATACTAAATTCTAAAATTGTTTTTCATGTTGCATGACGTAGAACTCTTTAGGTGAAAAAAAATTGTTTTTTTACCTTCAGATTAATATGTGATAACATTTTTTTTTATCTAATAATAAGATTTTAATTCGTTTTTGATACATGTTCATGTTAAATATGTAAATAAATTTCATATCTCTCAAATATGTAATATTTTTGTTCGTAGGTGGCGGTAGAAGGCGAGCGTCTACGACGGTTACGTGAGCGCGTAGAGGCGCAGGAGTTGAAGTTACGGCGACTACGGGCGCTACGGGGACAGCTTGACAGAAACAAGCAAGCGAATATCGCTCTTAGTAAGTACATTATAAAGTTATGTAATCTGTAAAAGACCTGTAATATAATCTTAGTTCTTTAGACATTCCAAGTTATCTTCTTCATAATAGGCGCGTCTACAATTTATTTCTTGTAATTTAATATTGCAAACTGAGAAAAGGATTTCACATTAATGTTAGGTCTTCTTTCTATCGAAATGAACGAAAATCAGTCTTTGTAAGTTCCATAGTCCGTCACAACATATATGTGTTTTGTTGGAATATTGCAAGATTTTCTTACCTACCAAGTTCGTAACAATTTTAAAATTTACATTATTAGATTAAGAATACACACCTATATTCCAGAAAAGTCTTGCTAAACTACAGTTTAACTTGTTTAAATTTAACAAGTTTTACAACGTAAAGTTCATTATGTCTGGTAATTGTATAAGTATGTTTGGAAAGTCTATCGCAACTACGGTTCAAGTGAGGCAGTAGTCTTTTGATCTCTTCCGTCTTTGTTATCGATCGTTGTTTTCCTATTTACAATAAGAGAACTCGTATTTTTACACTCTAATGTGCCGTATCAGTCTCGATCTCTACCAGTATTAAATACAATTTGGTCACAATATATACTAACCTATATTTTAAAGCCGCATATTTACACCGCCAATAACAGTAACCACATACAGATTCATCGAATATATGCTAATAACGTCTCGTTTACGATTAATACCAGCGAGATTGTGTCAACAATCGTGGCCTATTCAATTAATGCTACCATTTGAACGTGACTATCAAACAATATTGACACATTAACGGGTATTTAGACACAATTAATATTGCACATGGAACTCGTGAATTTATATCTATACAAATAAATACAATTGGAGTGTCTGTTTGTAATATTAAAATAACTACTACTACTTTTTACTAAATGCATGTGTTGTGTATGTATACACGGTACATATACCAAAATAACATTTTGTACAATTTTTGTCTGTCTGTCTGTTCAGCCTAATCTCTGGAACGGTTGGAGCGGTTTTGACGGGACTTTCACTGATAGGTAGCTGATAATATAGGGAGTAACTTAGGCTACTTGTTTAGCTTCGCCTACGATATTAACCGCGGGTTACACTGCGGGGTTCAGCTAGTCTGTTATAAATGACGTAACTATGAGGCGCTTGCTTTCCGACTGAAGCGTCCTTCGCATCAATAATTAGTTAGGCGCGTTTTTTTGACACGATATTTGATACAGTTCATGACGTATCCAGTCCACGCTACTGCAAAGCTCACAGAACTCAAATAATGAGTCGATTTTGGGTCTATTTCAATATTCTGTACCGGCACCGCAACTTGCTAATCTTATAATTTAAGCTTTATACGTTTGGTACACACAATACAAACATTTGGTCTGACCCGGGAATCGAACCCAAGACCTCAAGCACAGCAGTCGCATACGCTACCACTACGCCACCGAGGCAGTCAAAAATAAACATATTTTTCCCACTTGTGAAAAAATACCTGTTAATGCCAATCTCAATGTTTACCAGTCCATAACACACCACAAACGACTTCGTGGAAATGTTTGAAAATCAACGCATACACGTATCGCGTCCAAACATTATAATACTTCCCAAAACAAAGGAAGCAATTTGTATTGGTTTGTTATATTTGAACGTCATAACCTAGTGCAAAATGTTGAAATACCACGATATTCATAACTGGCCTTTACAATAGAAGCAAATTCATTTGACAGGTAGTGAAGTTGAACATTGTACGTGGCATATAATCGATAAGTGTTAATACATTATGAGCCGGACAGCGATCGATCAAAGGATTTGTTTGTTAGGGTTAACTAGAAAACTTACTTAAAAACTTAACAAGAATGTTCGATAAAGGGCGTGGGTAAAGAAATAAAGGAATTAAAGCACCGTGATTAAGGAAGAACTTCAACGCTCAAGTTTAAATGAAGGAGTAAATTTGGATTTCTTGTGGAAGTTCCTTTATTAAGAATTGTAACTGGGGTATCCATCTTCGGCGAATGTTATTTCTGTTTTAAAGAAAAAATCTTCAGAAGTAGCATAGTTTTCCCATGAATATTTATTACATAGTGATCGAAAATTTAATAAAAGATTTTGGTAAAATCTGTACCTAACAGCGACGAGAGTAGAAATTCTGAAATTGTAATACAAAAAAACTTCATTTAAAAAACCGACTTCAAAAACTAAAAAGTATAAAATAGCTTAATTTGTATGTGCTACCTAGGTTTGAAGTCGGTACCAAGCCAAATGTAATAGTAGGTACCAAGCCAAATGTAATAGTAGGTACCACACTCGCTATATTTCGAGACGAACGTCAACGACGTCACCGACGTTTCGGTTGTTTTGTTCTACGCGAAGAGCACCTATCCCGCTCAAGGTCACGCGCGGCGAGTGCGGTACCTAAGATTACATTTTGGCTTGGCACCGACTTCAAACCTATGAATAGGCAGCACATACAAATTAAGTATTTTATACTTTTTTTTTTCGCTTTTTAGTCTTTCTCAAGTCTCTCATCATCATTTCACCTAAATTACTTGAAAGAATACGACTACTATAATTCAAGTGATTTGAGGTAAACTGACAATATCATTAGGACCCGTTATATATTATGAAATTAAATGATCACCACAGAATATGAAGGCATGCAGATAAATTTAAGGGTTTCCTTTGATTTCCTTGGGATCCCATCATCAGATCCTGATATGGTGGCCATGGGACCACATGGGGAGCATACCCTTTCGAATCCAAAAATAATTTTCAAAATCGGTCCACAATTGACGAAGTAATCAAGGTACATACATAAAAAAAACCGATGAAATTGAGAACCTCCTCCTTTTGGAAGTCGGTTAAAAACAGTTAAAATTTAAACGCAATACATGTAATTTATACATTAATATAATTTATATACTAACATTAATATAGGTTAAAACATGCTGAATTTAAAAGTCATATGAAGGCAAAATATTTTCAGCTTAAAATAAAATTGTAGTATTGTTGTAATCACCGAATCGTGTGATTTCATCGAAACTGAACAGTTTCCATTTAACATGGCTCTGATAGAAATAAATGAGGCACGACTTGATTACGAATGGAAATGCGCTTGAATTGCTCTTTTCGATTAAAACACAATTTATAACCTAAGTTGAAATTTTAAAGGATTGAAATAACGAAGAATAAAATTAAAATGAAAGAGATATAGTTAATCTCTCACTATTTGTAATATGTTATTTAATACTATCAGGTATTTTTATTTTACATATTTTTTTCCAAGCATATGACCGACATACAAAGACAAGAGGGAGGGACCGGGGATCTTACCATACCTTTATTTTTATTAAATGTTTGCTGTTAAAACTATTAAAATATTTGTTTTGAGATTAGTTTTTTTAAAGACTCATGACAATGATAAAATACAAATACACTCAGACGCAAGAAAAAATATCTTCACATAGTTATTGGTTCTGGTTAGAAATTACCATTTCAGCAGTCAGGAAAACTAACATATTGGATTAATAATTAATTCTTTACATTATTAGTCATTATATTATCGATTGCTTTAAATTTTGTAACGATAGAGGCGCACATTTCCGCGCTATTCAGAAATAGTAAATTTCACTATTTGGCGATTGGAATACTTTTAATAGTTATTACTAGCAACTCGCCTCGGCTTCGGATGGGTTCTGAACGGAAAATATAATATATCGTATGATACTCTGAGAAGATGTGCGGTTTAATTTTTTCCGACGTCTTCAACAAATATCGTTTTATTTTAGCCAGTATACTCAAAAATTTAACAAATTATATATGTTAAGCATCCTCAAGAATCACTATATCTTTTGGCACAAACCGCATAAAAATCCGTGCAGTAGCTTTTGAGTTTATCGCGAACAGACAGACAGACACGGTGGAGGACTTTGTTTTGTAATATGTAGTATTATAGTGGAACTCATCTATACTAATATATACAGAGGTAAAGTTTGTGAGTTTGTGACGTTGTAGGAGGTAATCTGTGTATCTGCTGAACCGACTTTCAAAATTATTTTACCAATAGAAGGCTACGTTATTTGTGAATGACATAGGCTATATATTAACCCGAAAAATTAAAAGATTTCTGGGTAAAAAAAAACGCCCAACGACGTGGGCACGGGTCGGCTAGTTTCTTATAAAATTATTTGAAATTGTATGATGCCTTCTATTTCCCGACATTTCGAATGGGTAGAATAAATTGAAATACCTTATGTATAAAATAACCCCGATTTATTTAATAATCATATAACTTCACTTTAGACAATTACCACATCTACACAAGTATATCAGTAGTAAAATATTTTTACCTATCTAAACCACCGTAAATAGGTCACAGTAGATCAAGGCATTCTATTTGTAGTGCCGAAGACTCTGGCATTGCACCTTTAGCATTGAATGTTTATCAAATAACATACGTATTTAATATTAATAGATGTCCTTACTATCATTAGTAAAATGTAGTGGTGAAAGATTAACAACCTCACATAGGAAGCCAGAAATTAAATCATAAGATAAGTATTTATCAATTAACTGGCCCAAATTATGTAGATTACAACTTTCTATCCCATTGAGTGATGAAATATATTTGAGATATTACATCCGCGCAGCATTCCATGAGAAGCGAATTTAATTGTTTTAAAAATAATAAACCTTATTGTTCATTGAATATACGTCATGTTTTAACTTTTGTATAACTTACTAGCTGTGCTCGTGCCACGGTTCGTTGTGACTTACTGACTGACTCACTTATATTAAATGTAAATGTGAGTATAGTCTAGGCTTGTAATATAAGTTCATATTTAGTATCTTTCTGGTGGCTTTGAGTGTTTCCCCGGCCTACCCAAATGTCCTGCTGACGGTAGTGTCGCGCTTCGGGTCGTAACACGATGGCTGGGGCTCGTATGCCGTCTGTATGGACAGGCCGAATCAAATTCATGGTCCTTTCTTCAAAAGGCCAACCCAGATCCTATACTGTACTCGCACAGATTATTTTTTGTTTTGTAATCAATGTTCTCGGACTAAAAAAAAAAGGACATCTCTGTGGTTTGTTTCGGCATTTCTTCCCAGAGTGAGTCGTAGGAAATGCCGGTCTCTTCTAGCTGTAAAGTCCGACGTGTAAAAATATCTGAAAAGATTTACTTACAAATAAATATCATTTCATTTCATTTCATTATTGTGGTTGCACGAAGATTAAATATGTACAAAACTAACTCGGAAAATAGATAAAACCCATATCTAAAGCAGAACTTTCTTACTATGATTTATTAGTAGAGAAATTAATCGTTTTCATTTTAAAATTACATACAAAATTTCATAGCGCGCCTGTATGACTAATACAATAACAACCGGTAAAATCTTATAAATTTGGTAACGAAAGTAAAATTGCAGAGATTTTTTTTATGCAATTGTTGGGCAAACGAGCAGACGTATCGCCTGATGGTAAGCGATTACCGCCGCCCATGGACACCTGCAACACCAGAGGCGTCACAAGTGCGTTGCCGGCCTTTGGGGGATGGGGGAGATAGGGGAAGGGTTTAGGTTATGGGCTTCCGGTATGTGTTCCACCGAGTGAGGATTCACTCACTCGGTGAAACACAGCGCAAGCACTATTTCACACCGGTTTTCTGTAAGGCTGTGGTATCACTCCGGTCGAGCCGGCCCATTCATGCCGAAGCGTTGCTCTCCCACGGTCTTTTTTTTTCAAACACGGATACATATAGGTATATTTGTAATATATTATTATATGGTCACTAGGGTCTTATTCTCGTACACATAAATTAACCACACGAATGAACTTGAATAAGTGGGCTTTACGAGTGTTGAATTAAAAATGTTCAGTCTTCCGACGTCGCGCATTACAAGGAAATTTAGGAGAATCCTTTAATTCCACGGTTTTAATGAAGATTATGTGGCATAAACGTTATATTTTTATGATTAATTTGACAACATTAAGTATACTGGTATAATTTAAGTATGTTGTAAATTTAAAATATTTATTTTTTACTGATGCCCTTACAACAACAACCGCGAGTAACACCGCGGGTTGAAGCTACTCTAAAATAAAAGCATCAGTTACTTCTTATATCATCAGCTATCTACCAGTGAAAGTCCCGTCAAAATCGCTACGGCCGCTCCATACTTTAACTGCAACTAAAAGACAGACAGACAATTTTCTTTAAATATCTTCTGTTTTATGTAATATGTAATTAATAAAAAAAAAATATATAATTTCATATGCATTTAGCGAAAAGCTTTAAAATTACAGACGGACACTTCAATTTTGTTTATTTGTATAGACGGTGTAAGGGGAAATTTGCCGACCGATTTGTGATGGTAAAGGATCACCGTCACCATTGAACACATGCAACTAAATGTTTGTATTTGGGAAAGGATGACGTCTATTTAAAATGGAATCCTTAGATGAAGTATTTCATACTCTAAACAAAAAAAATTAAACAAATTCTATGTTTTTTTACAAAATAACGTTCATTAACTGTAAATGAGATTGGAGGTCCTATGCTGAAGGGCTTGTTATAATCAGATTATTTCTGTAATATTAAACCTCTCATTTACTTGGAAATGTCCCGACAGAAGGTATATTTAATATAATGAAACTCCGGTGTCAATGGTTTTGATACCTTTTCTTCTATTCAGGACTTTTAATTAATTTTTTGTTTTTTTTTGTTCTTCATTATTTTACATTGTTTTTTAAATTAAACAAAGTTTTAGGAGAATTAAAAATAGGGGTTTGGAGCTTTGATACCAACTCGACCAATTTATTTTAATAAAAAAACTTTATGATCACATGCAAGATGAGCGCAAAGTTATGTAGGTACACAAAAAAACAATAGTAGTTAAATGCAAATATTATCTACTAGTTGTTGCCCGCGGCCCCGCCCGCATATATGTCGGTTATCGCGGCAAATAGTAGCCTATGTGTTATTCTGATGTATAAGCTATATTACTGTAAAGTTTCATCTAAATCCGTTCAGTAGTTTTTGCGTGAAAGAGTAACAAACATTCATCCATCCATCCATACTTACAAACTTTCGCGTTTATAATATTAGTATAGATATAGATCTATTACTATAAATGTGAATGTAAGTTTGTTTGTTACGTTTTCACGCGAAAACTGCTTAACCGTTCATAATTAAACTTTGTGCACATATTCTTGGAGGTATTAGAAGTAACATAGAATACTTTTTATTAAATGCGAGCGAAGCCGCGGGTAAAAGCTAGTATAACAATAAATCTTACCAATAATAATAATATAGTCTCTGAAAAAAAAATAGCAGTACCGATATAATTTTAGTTAGGGCACACACCAAATAATAGTGTTTATTTTTCACATCAATTCGTTTTTGCATGCTCTTTGAGAAAATACTCTGAATTCAAGTAAGTATTTACAGCTAATGGCTTAGACAACACATTGAAGATATTTTCTATTGTCAAAAATCATAACCGTTAATAGAAATACTAATCCAACGATATCGCTGTTCCACAGTCCAAGTGGGACGTCTAGTCGTTTTATCTCTTAGTGACCAGGCGCAATCGCACCAATTGTCTCATTCTGAGTCAACAGGGTTAAGTCAATAGCTTTGTATTTCGTAAAACGATGTAATATAATTTACTTTATCAGTTTCAAGTTTTCGTATCTAGAGTCTATATAAAGGCAATTTTCCTTTTGTTGAAATGGAAAACGTTTCTTTCTTTAGGACAAAATCACGACCATACTATTTTATCTATACAAATAAATGAAATTGGAGTGTCTGTTTGTAATATTAAAATAAACGCTTTCTACTAAATGCACATGTATTTGGTACACGATACATATACCAAAATAATATTTTTTACAATTTTTGTCTGTCTGTTTGTTCCGGCTAATCTTTGTAACGACTGGACGGATTTTGACGTGACTTTTACTGGCAGATAGCTGATGATATTAGGAGTAACTTACTTTTTTTTAGACTAATTTAATTTTGCCCCGCGGCGTTACCTACGCTACAACAACAACCGGGGATAACACTATAGCTATATTCTTATAAATATAATAAAATTAAATAAATTAGCTACATTCTATATCTAAAGCAAATTATAGAATCATGCAATTATAATAATACTAGCTTTCCCCCGCGGCTTTGCTCGCATTTAATAAAAAGTATCCTATGTTACTTCTAATACCTCCAAGAATATGTGTACTAAGTTTCATGATGATCGGTTAAGTAGTTTCGCGTGAAAGCGTAACAAACAAACTTATTTTCACCTTTATACGAGATATATGCAAAATTAATTGGTATATTTTTGATGGCCAAGTATCTAATATAGGCTTAAGAAGACACTCATAAAATTATTTGAGAAAAAATTCTTGAGCGCTTCTCGGAGACTCGATGAGAGCTATTACGGAGCTTCCTGCTACAATATATTTAAGAAAAAAAGATTATACATTCATAGTTACGTACTTACGTCTCAAAATGAATGTTTACACAAGATTTAATAACATTTTATAGCTTATTAAAGACGATACCTATCTGATGACCAGATTGAGTACAGAATTGTTGGTATTGTACGTTCAAACCTTTTAGTTTGATAAAAATCTATATATACGAGTATCTACATCCATACCCATCCATATATCACCATCCATCCATATATATATATATACCCATAATCCTAATTTTCTTGAAACTGTGTATATCAATAACAGAATATTCCTGAATTGGAACGTCGATAATTAAATGCATTCCTGCTGATTCAAACGCAGTTCGGTTTGCTAAATTATTACAACTTTACTACAATACAGGCTTGAATTTGTATGCCAATTAAGATTCAATAACTGCCATAATAGAAAATAATAATAACTAAGCGCTTTCCCTTTTAATTTAAGAATAAAATTAGCGTTTATTTGTAAAAAAAATAATTGAACATATTTCTGCTTTTGCAAGACACATAATTATGTTTAAATGTGTTTATCTCTATTTGATTTTTCCGTATATAGCACCACTAATAAAACTGTGATTAATTAGATTAGAAAGAAATACCATTCTTTTTGTAAGCGTATAAATTATCAGAAGAATAATGACGACGATTTCAAAAGTTCTAATAAAATTAAGTACATACTTAAGTCACTTTCAAAAACTCAATAAAACAAACTAAGCCTTCATTAACACAATAACTCCCACATTACCATTAAATTTTCATTTTGTTCATTGCTAGGTACTTTTATGACGCCTACATCACTACCTCTAAAAGTATTTTATCACGGGAAAGTTTAATTAAGTTTCTTATTTTATACGCACAGACCGCTGCGTAAATAAAGCGTCATAATGTTCATTCCTGATTTGTCAAGGTGTACTACACAAACCCAGGTGTCTCTAATGGCAGTTGTTACAAATCGCCCTTTGAATTTTTAATACTTTTTAACCGAACTTTGAAATTTCATTATTAATTTACGAGCCTTTATCCTCGTCCCGAATATCTATAAAAAGTCAATACATGTCATACAGTTGAAAGTACATTTGGATTTTATGGCTCTTAAATTTTTATTATTCATTGATCCGTGAATCCTGCGACATTCGTTCTTTTTAAATATTACATTATTAATAAAACTGATTCGATTATATTGACAATAGTAAAATTATAGTACATGAATTATATACACTGGCGTCTTTCAACCCCTGAAGGGTGAGTAGAAGTGCATTTAACGCCCACATTTTGGCAAATATTTTCTTACACCACTTGCGTAATAGAAAATATTATGAAATCAATTCGTTTCTATCTAAATTTATTCTTTACTTCAATTACAAATGAGCATGTACCTTCCCACAATTTCGATATATATTGAAATTTAATAAAGATTATTATCTGTCGCAAAATAGACCTTCTTGTCAGTAAGCTAAAACCTGAAATCTGATTTAGATCATAATAACATTTGAGACGTTTAATTGTAATAAGTTTCAAAATTGTATTAGGTAGGTACTGTTTCGTAATAATAGACATATATATATATGCTAGTTGGAAACATCGTATTTGTTAAAAGGTATGAGTAATAATATAAAGTAATAGTGTGCTGTGTTTTGTATGGATATTATTTATTAGTTTAACCTATAGTAAAACTGCCACATGTAACATAATAAGCTTGTGTTAAACAAACTCATCTACTAAACACTAATGACATATTTTAATTTGTATGTCAATTCCAAATTACGCATATGTCACATATGTGTCATATTACCAACGCTAGCGTGAAATTTGAGCTTTGGTGATAATTATCATCAACTTAGTTCTATAGTAAATTTTCGTATGAATACATAATAATCGGCCAACTGTACATTCACCGTTTGTGGGATATACGTACGATTATCGAATATTGGCTGTCCAATATCTTATATATATAATTCTCGTATCACATTGTTGCTCACAATGAACTTCTTTCGAAGTACACTATCGAACCAATTTTAACGTAGTTTTTTTAAATGTGTGCTCTGCCGGCGTACCTGAGATAGGATAGTTAACATCACGCTTAGACTAAGCAAGATAGTCATTTAACTATATACCCTTGGAACTTATGATATCATGAAATACTTGAGAATCTATAAGTATTATGGTATTATTAACAGTTACCCCTTACTTTAAATTTTTTACAAAACACGAAAATAAGCCGACTCTGATCAAGTCTGTAGCCTGTTCTTACCTAAATGAATTCTGTTATCAAAGCGGTAAAATATTGTTTTACTTTTTGCTGTACTTTCGTAGATATATGATAGACATAAAATAAGATTGAAAGTGCTTGCTTCTAGCTTCTAAATAAAGAACGACAACATTTTATGGGCCATTGATGTTGGTGTTGCGTGTTGAAGTTGGTGGAGCGTAAAATTCCTGTTGTAACCACAATTTGTGTTCTAAGACATTTCTACAACTGTAAGAAGTCTTTTACACCATATGAAAAATAAATAAATCAAATTATTTTTTATCTTATATGAGGAATCCTTCCTAAAAAGGTTGATCTGAAGTTAATACATATCTTTTAATAAATAAATAATACAAATAAATAATAATAAATATTTCGGACATCTAACACACAACGCCATCTAGTCCCAAGCTAAACAGAGCTTTTGTTATGGGTACTAAACAACTGATATAAATACATATATACTTTTTTTGTAAATACATACATATTATAGATAGAAAACACCAAAACTCCGAAACAAATATTTGCAGATCATACAAACATTTGGTCCGACCCAGGAATCGAACTCGATACCTCATGCACAGCAGTCGCATGCGCTACCACTGCGCCACCGAGGCAGGCGCCGCTGGCGCAGTGGCAGCAAATTGATTAGATAAACTTATAACCAGCTTGGATGCATGTTTCAAGCAAGTGTATATCAAATAGATTATAGGGAGTTACACATTTTTTTTAAATCGGTGTAGCTAGTCATAGATTATAAATTATACTATTATTTCATCTCATAATAAAAATTCAAATCATTGAAACATTTTAACATTAAACGCTCCTAAACCAACGGTTCCAAATGTGCGCGTCGATACAATTTCATTCAATCTCATGTTACTTTACTGAAGTAATAAAGATAGATTGTCTTTTACGACTGAAAATCAAGTGGTTGAAGTTAGTCATTTCCTTTACAGTAACTCTCTTTG
This sequence comes from Diaphora mendica, assembly GCA_949125395.1. Lineage (NCBI taxonomy): Eukaryota > Metazoa > Arthropoda > Insecta > Lepidoptera > Erebidae > Diaphora > Diaphora mendica. The sequence goes on along the minus strand of OX421324.1, from coordinate 15,110,364 downwards.
TCCTTTTTCAACTAACTTATAATATTTGTACAGTCAACCAATGTACTCTCAATTGACAATGGTTTGACAGTATAAATTGGTAAAATCGAATGATCAATGATATTGGCTTATTAAAGAATTGAATTTCAACTATGAATAGTCATCTGTCGAAAGTAAGTTACCACTAAACTTTTAACTTGGGTATTATTAAAGTAGTATAGTTCTTCTACCATTCTTGATAATCTATTTATTTTCATCCTATTGATATCCACTGTCCACTGCTGGACATAGGCCTCTCCAATTGCATGCCACTTGGTTCTTTTCGACCCTCGGATCTAGCCCCTGCCATCCTATTGATATGCTATGAGTAAATTACGAGAATTGTACAGGGGATGGTATTAGAAAATTTACTAAAATTATAGCGATTTCACTTATGTATATATTCTTATTATTTAAGAACGCTTTTATTAAACTAAATAAAAGTTCAGAACGTGCGCCATACTGTCATAAATTCTGCCATATCTTGGTTGCTTGTAAGAGATTTCCGTGAAACGATAAAGCTGGCAATGACATATATATTGTTATAATTTTGCTATTTAATATTTCTTTTGTGCAATCAAGAGGTATATTATTATTATCAATGCAGAAGTAATTTCCTAATTCATAAAATATTCAATGATCTACCAATACTATAATTACCTATTTCTTATCGACTTACAAAAAATAAAAAAGAATAAAACCATAAAATGTATTGGGATTTTGCTCTACAATTGGTATAGGTATACTCGTTCTCCACACAGATTGTTCGATTTAGAAGGTTTATATCGAGTAGACATTCGATTTTATCCCGCATTCAAGCAAATATCCAATTACTTAAGGAATCCAGTTTTCTTCTCTGTGAATGAAAGTCGTTAGAATAATAATAAAGCTTTATCTGTTTATGTTTTAGTGGGTAATATTACAAAATGTTGTACTCTCATGTGTTTTTATACTACTTATCAACTTAAATAATTGACTAATTATTATAACGATTTACCTATACCAATTGAAAAGAAAAATCGTTTTAACAAAACCGATTTTAAAACTTTGTCCGAATTCGATGCTGGTTGCATACAATGGGATTAATATTTAAAATTCGAAAAAGTACGCTCTGTGATTTTTTATTTAAAAAGTTTTGTAAAATTTGAATAATTGATTTGACCAGTAGGTTTAAAACAGAACCTAATATTATCAAAATAAATTGTAGGAAGTTAAATGATTCTAAACATAAATTATACAACTTTTGGGGTGTTTAGACAAGTACATGTACGATACTTAAGTGAATATAATATTATAATTATATCAAAGGTAGATGGGTGAGATCAAAGTAACCAAAGGACGCAAATACAACACTGTACCTACACTAAGGCTGTGAGCTGTAAATGAACATAGCAGTACTGGTTGCTTCTGCTTACATTATGTACTTAATTAATTGTTTTATACAACTATAATATTATATATAAATATACGTATACTTATCTTATTAGAGTATGACCTTATTGTCAATTACAAGAGAAAATAGTAAAACTACAAGAATTAAATAACTCAACGCTCCTCAATTTTGGAACTCGGCTTAAACAAAATCACTGAATAGGCAAAATTATGATTCATGAGATGATAACCACAAATTCGAAAATTTGCTTAGGTACATTTTCAATTTTCAAAATTAATGCTTTTGATAGTTCGATACAATTTAGAGCAAACGAAACAATAATTATAATAAGTTAGTATAATCTGTGCTTGGTCTAGTAGTTTGCGTATGCAATTGCCGATCATGACAACAAGTGGTATTGGATTTTTCTTTCAAGAAATTCTTAATAAAAGCTTAATGACAATATTATCCACCCGTGCCTCGGAAAGCACGTTAAGCAGTCGGTCCCGGCATCAACATCTATGGCAATAGTTATTTGGAAGTCAGTGCCCTATTGGGTAAAATTAGTTCAACCTTCGAATTCAGCTCGGCCTCAGGGTCGCGGAGGTCCAAAGCCAGTCGCTCCGTGGAAATACTAATATTCTGTTAAAACCGGTTGAACTAGAACAGTAGCCGACCCCAAATAGTATTGGGAATAATAAACGCTAGGACGAGTAGTAGAACCTATGCTTTAATACAAAACTATTAAGATAGTTTTTTGTAGCCGACCGTGTTACAAGAACTGTTATAAAATGAAAAAATAAATTGTTTTATGTTTTCCTTTTATAGTTTACCTAACATAATGTAAAACCTGATTGTATCCTTTAAGTAATGCCATTAAAAAACTTCAAAGTCAGTTGCTTATCGACCTGCTTGAAAATGAAATATTACAGCTGTTTTACTAATAACAGTAGTACTGGCCTTCAACGATCGTAGGTACCGCGTTCACTAAAATTAGAAAATCAATACCGCTTTATTAACTAGCGAGTTTTTGTTAAAACAAAACGAATACTTTGTATTGCTTTTTTCAAATATATGACTTTATACAAAAGCCAGGTCTTCAGCAACAACCCATAATATCCCACTGCTGGGCTCGGGCCTCTTCTCAGAAGAAGGTTAAGGCCGCTGGCCGAGTGCGGGTTGGGGACTGGCAAGACAACGTTGTGGCTACGTAATCTTGCCGTTGGCTGTTTTCAAGCCGCCCAAAGGCCTCCAACTAAGCTTCACGACTGTTATCCTATGATAACAACCGGGACCGACTGCTTAACGTGACCGCCGAATCACGGAGACGCTCATGGTATCATGCCACCAGCGGTCACTCATCCAGGTACCGACCGCGCCGTCGTTGCTTGCCTTTGGTGATTATTTCTAAGCACCGAGTGCAACTGGGCTATGAGCGCCTGATCCAGGTCTAAGCCAGCCAGTCAAATATTATTTTGTGTTTTAATTAATGAGATTTACCAACTTGTAGAATAAGTTTGTACCATAATGGCATTAACTGCCAAAGTTTCTAAACTTTTAGAACTGTTTGGTTTTAGAACTGTTTACAGAAATAGAGTGAAATAGGTAAAAAATATTTCTGTCATTTCTTTTAAAATACATAATTCCAGCATCAAAACCCATGTTATAATAGATGGAAATATATGTCTTTTTTAATATTACAATTAAACAATTCTCCAATTTGATTGTTAGGTAGAAATAGATTCAATGCGATTAGACTTATAAAAGCAACATGCATGTAAGTATCAATATTTGTCAGATATTGACATTATATTAGCTGTCAGATATTGAAACGATGCATCATCATCATCGATGTTAGCTCTCAAATATTGAACTTTTAGCAAAAATGTTCGCTAAAAAATGTTATTCAAATTCAAATGTTGTAATATTTCATTCAACCTAATCGTTGTTAAAGTTGAAAGTTCCATTTGTTTCTGTCCCTAGACATCAGTCTGCGTCAGCGCGGAGGTTTTTGCGGTCGCACCTACATTAGCTACGCTCCTACAAATGTCGGTTTTAGTGTAGCGGTCTAACACTCTGTTGAGGCTAATCACTTTACAAGTTTTGCCTCATTAAGCTGATTGTGATCCGCACTAGTTCATAGTTCTGTACAGACAATCTAACCTGGCCTACTTGTGGAGCTTTTGTATTTGCTATACATTTGCTGTTGTTTAAAGATCAATGGAATGTATATATTGTTGTCTTGTTGATGTGTGTATGTATTGTCATTAATTTAACGTATTTAAAAAAAAAAAAAAAAACAACTCCCGCACTAGGAATCCTGTGTCGCGGGGGACTTTACAAACATACATGAAACGGACACAAATAACACCCAGACTCAGAACAACAATTTGTCAATTTGATCACACAAAGTGTTATCCTACGTGGGATTTGAACCCACGACACTTGGCCAAGTAGGAAACGGCGTGGTGACCGTTAAACCACTAGGCCAAACGTGTAGTCTATTTTTTTAATAGTAATATAAATAACCTCGAAAGGACACCACACCTTTATTTTGCTTTACAAAACTAGGTCAATGGCAATTTAGACGACGCTGATATAAAACTCAGGAACATGTCTTGCGTGGTACAATTAACGAACACGAATGATACAAAAATATGAACGAAAACTTATGCTGAACTGCCGAATTAGACTGTAAAGCTCTTTTTCACTGTCACTACATAGGGGGTTACATCGATCGTATCATAAACTTTTGTTTTTAAAAATATGTGACATTGACACCATTCAGTTTCGACTTGATTTTAATATCCCATATTATTAAATATAATGGGTTTGTAATCGATTCCATAATCTAAAGTATTCTAAAGTATAGGAAAACGTTATGTCCTCTTAATTCTTTGAATAAGTTACTAACGTACACTATTAAAATAAACCCGACCAATGGCTCTGTGGAAGGGTTTTCCAACAACAGTTCCTGAAGCGATCCTTCGTAAAGGTTTACAATAAAATAAACGTAAGCTCGGTGAAATGCTTGACTTACTCTTGTTAGGCAAAGAACAGGAAAGTCCTTTGTGTTATAGTGAAGTAGCTGTTTCCTGAAGTTAAGCACATTATATTTGATGCGAGATAACGAGTGAAACAACCCTTTTCGTGTAAATTGTTATAAAAAAGAAAAAGGCAGAAAGAGTCCCTTGTATTCGTACATTAGATACTAAGAGTGGAATACGTACACTTAGAAGCGCGTAGTTAAATCAATTTGGGAGGGTCGCACGGCTTGCGATACATTCACTCTGCGAAGGAATATTTCATTATTTAGCTTACGACCTTGAGACCATAAGTTTTCAGTTGCTTTTCTTTTCACTCACATAGATTTTAGGACGTAAAACACATAGATGAACGTGATTTGAAAGTTGAGGTATTACAAATTGAGTAATCGATTAAAAACTCTTCTCATTTCTACTTGTTTTTATAGAAAGGGTCACATTTTAAACATAAATTTTACAATAATCAGTAATTTTGAAACTCTTTAATCAAGCTAATAGCACATGTTTACAAACTATCATCAATAGTAAACCCTGGGTGGTATGGCAATATCCTGTAAGATGTAAACGTAAACTATAACCTACGATGTTGTTAGAATAGAACATTAAACAAGATACTAAATGATAGATACAGGAATAACTAGAACCATAAAATGAATAGGACCAAATAACTATATATTTTTACTGTTATATAACCCTCTTTTATTAAATAATAATTATAGTTCTGACTTAAGACTCAAATTAAATATTGTATAAGAGCTCGGTGGGTTGTTCATAGTGGTTTAACTTTACAGCTGCAGGCTAGAAACAGTCTTGTGCATTGTACACAGACAATTAAGCAGTACCTGCCTCCTAAGAATTTAATTACACAAGTAATAGCGAATAGGGTAATATATTTTTTATGAGGCAGACATTGCTTGATTGCCTATATTCAAAGTATGGTACTGGCGGGTTAGAATGACTTTGTGTGCCAAGGAAGTTTTAAATATTTAATTTGATATTTTTTTCTAAGGCGGCTGTTAGCTAAACGCTGCTAAATTTATGAAGTCTTTACACATAAGAAAGATATTTAAATGTAAAAGCCGCAACCAACGTGTCAGTATTCAAAATCAACCTAGTGAATACTAAATCTGAGAGTTAACTAACAAAAAATTCCAGCAAAAATGTACTTCAAGAAGGGTTGCTCAAAAGAATAACACTTCGTAACGTGAAATCAATTTTCCCGCTGTCTCCCGAACATCCAGAAATATCCCATTGTATCCGAAACAGCTTGTGTGCTCGCTGATAACAATATTCGCACTCTTTATTTCACGCTTCGATACGGAACCTTTAGTCCGACGAACCATTGCTGCTGTGTAGTGACGTGTGAAACAAATCACTGATAGGACTGACCGATTCAACCACCTACACCGTTCTATATTTTTTGGGAATGAAAGGTTCGTTGATTGAAAATCGAACCTATTTCAAAAATATTACCGCTGATCCATTATTTTTGTTCAATCCATTTTAAAGAACTGTATGCCTGCAGATTCATGTAGATGAGTGTTCACTATCAAAACGTGCAACATCTAAAATTAACTGCTGTGTGTCATATAACAAATCAACTTACTATCCTAATCATGAAGAAGATGTCATACTTAATTGGATTTTCCACCTAGAGCGTCACTTTACAGTTTATAATCTGTTTGTGTTGTGAAAGATTTAACTTGATCCTCAAATACATTACCTTAGCAATTTATCCTAAATTTGGAAATACGTCTTTACCAGGAATTTCAAAAGGATTCAACCGTTAGGCCCAGTGAATAAATTTAATTTTGAGTTCACTTAATAAAGCTAAAGCTCGGGACCAAACCTTTAAACACGGACTTTTTAGGTTTATTTCTTTATATACTAGCTTTTACACGCGGCTTCGCTCACGCAGATATTCATCCCCTGATTTACCCCCTTAGGGGTAGAATTTCAAAAAATCTTGTCTTAGTGCTCACTTACGTTATGTAAAGAACCTACATGCAAAATTTCAGGATTCTAGCTTCAGCGGTTTGGGCTGTGCGTTGATCTCTGGGTATGTCAGTCAGTCAGTCAGTCAGTGAGTCTGTCAGTCAGTCAGTCAGTCACCTTACTCTTTTATATATATAGATTTAAGTCATGAATCGTATCAAATTGTTTCGAATATCTTTGTTACAAAATCAAACTCATTATTTTCATAACCTTCAAAAAACGATACCGATTGATTGTTATAGGCTTCACAGTATTATCTATACTATCCGTACTTAAATATTATAAAATCGAAAGTAATTCTGTTTGTCTATATGTTACGCTTTCACGGATTACCCGCTGCACTGATTTCTAAATTTGGGATGGAGATCCTTTGAGGATTCTTTCTCGAGGAAGGACATATACTACTTTTTAACGCCATAAGTGACACAAACGGGGTGGGAGCCGCGGGCGAAAGCTATTTAAATTATAAGAACGGATACATTAACGGCTCGAGATAGGTAATCGGTTTAATTACATACATATGAAATTCAGTAGCAACAAAACAGACAACAACAAGAAAATGAACTTGTATTAATTTTATTCAATATCTTTGTATTCTATAATACGTATAGAATCTATACTAATATTATAAACGCGAAAGTTTGTAAGTATGGATGGATGGATGGATGTTTGTTACTCTTTCACGCAAAACTACTTACACTAATACTACTACAGTAATATAGCTTATAATTATGTACATCAGAATAACACATAGGCTACTATTTGCCGCGATAACGGGCATACGCGGGCGGAGCCGCGGGCAACAACTAGTATACAATAATAATATCTTCACTTGTTTCCATTAAGGGAAAACGTGTTTAAGAATAAGATAGTTCCAAAAACTTTTTATGGATTTCCAAAGTTTTTTTTTCTACAAAGTAACTTATCCGGTTTGATTTAATCTAAGATCTCTCTTTACAGAAGATTTTCTCTTAACCTTTTGGCTAAAAGTTTCCTAACGACGATGAAAAAAAACAAAGTGTACTACAAACTTAATAAGATACTTCGATACTTTCCCGTACAATTTTTTTATCGTTACTTCTATTAAACAGGGTTTACTGAAAGGTTTTTAGACGATTCATTATTTTAAATACAAATATTTTGAAAGTAACAAATTTTGTTTTAAAATTAACCAATAACAATATAATTTTGTAAGACGGAGGACTGTCAGAAATTATAAGATAAGTAATCAATACTAAGAATATCAACAGATTATATTTTTTTAGGAAATATCCAGAAAATCATTTTGTTCAAAATCCATGCTTTCATACTTAATCAAAGTTTTTTTCTACAACATGTTATGCTATTAAAATTCGACCTTATTTTTCTATTTGACCGTGTTTACGATACTACTAAATGACTTGAAGATTAAAATGATATTCAACTAAAATATTAAACCGCGTTTACAACTAAAAAAATATACAACTCTTTCGAAACGTCGTGTGCAAAGAGGATATCTCCTTGAACAGATAAAGTCCTATTTATTGTCTATAGTAATTGAAAGGTCGGACGTATTTCCCTCTCGTAACCTCTTAAATGTGCCCCAGCCTTATCCAGCTGGGTCCATTGGAAATTGCATTTTTGTCTTTCAATATGTACTGTTTTAACTGTGTTCTGTTATATTTGTACTATTTAAAGGATTAAACATTGTTATTAATAATAATGTAGGACAAAAGATTTACATCGCCATAAAATTAAGGGATAAAAACTTAATTTTGTATATGCTTTGTAGTGTATTTTGTGTGTGTGATTGGTAAAAGATCTGTAAAATAAATGGATGACTTTAAAGAATTTATTTTATCTCGTTATAACACGTTAATATTTCCTAACATTTCCTCAAAATACAGTTGATGAGAAATATCAACAGTCACTGGTTTATATTAAATGTTCGACATCCGGAATCCGCAGTACCTACCCTCGTTTAAGGTTTTTATATATTTGTTTTGACTTGACAGGCGATAATCACACCACCAACCTTCGCTGAGAATATTACTCATGCCCAAAATGTTATATTACATTTTTAAATTTCTGTAGACGCTTCAGGGAAAAATATAAATTGTTTTCTTGTAATAAATAACTAGAAGCCAAAAAGGTTACTTGTTGCTTGCCTACTTAATAGTTGTTTTTCTGAAATAATTATTTTCACCCTTGGAAAAGACACGTTTACTACTAAAAATGTAGAAAGTTGATACAGATTTAAGTAGTACATCAATTTACTTACAGCGGGCTTACTTACTGTTAGTTACACGAGCCTACATTACTAATGTTCTCGTTAATTGGTCTGGTTAGGTTATTAAGCTTGTCTTAGAATACATTTTTAGTATTCCTGATGCTAAACTACAATCACATAACTTTGAGTATAATGCTAGCATCCAGTGCTTGAGCTCACAGGTTTTGTTACAACCGGAAAAATATTTATACGTAATATTTCTTCTATTGTCTCACTTTAGTCTAGTGTCAACTAGATTAAAGTGAGAAAATAGAAGAGACAAGAAAGACAAAAGTATTAAAGAAAAAGAGACAAAAGTATTAAAACATAATAACACTAGAACTTGCTAATAAGACCAACATTATTTTGAATACGAAATCCTTTTGTCAACAGCAAGTGACCTCGAGTCAATACGAGCTTTATTCAATGAAAAAGAGAAGGAGCTGTCTGTGGCGGTGGCTAAGGTGGAAGAGCTGACAAGGCAGCTGGAGGAATTGAGAAGAGGCAGAGTTCAACCCGCGCCGCCTTCAGCGCACGAGCTGGACAAGCTTAGGAGGGAATTGATGGTGAGTATTTACAACCAACTGACCTTTAAATCTTATCAAAGAGACATCAAAACAATTGTAGGATAAGTAAAAGTTAATTTGGTCTAATTTAATGGAGTTAGGTAACTTTATTTTGTTCTATATTAATGACTATTTAATAACTAAATTGATCGTAACACTGTTGCCGATTAAGTTTCAAGCCTTTATGTGTACTTCAACCGTAAATTACGAGGAAATTCAGAGGTCAATTGTACATGAAAGTTACTAGTCACCCCAAAAATTAAACACAAATTGTAGAGTAGATAAATTATGGACTTCGTATAGCTATTGTTACAATCAATGTGGAAATCGTAAATATCTTAAGGAATATTGTGTATCACTAATTTTAGTATGCTATGCTACAGTGACTACATAATAAATTAAGCTTCATATCCACAACAAATCCCCACAGTTTATAGAGGGATTCGTTATTGTAATGCCAAAAGTAATCTTAATATGTCGCACACGTTTATATATATTCTTACATTAAAATGAGAACCTGGACCATAATATCGTAATCGACTATCGAGTTCTAAACATATGTAATAAAAACCGAGTTTTCTTGTCACAACCTTCCGAAGTTACGACGAAACGGCTATACCTATCGGTATCGAATTGACTAAAAGCATACGGTATCTACGATATCTGATCTTTTATTATTAGTGTTGGGTTAGATGATCTGAAGAATGTTTACCAGCTAAGCATCTATTGTCGGGTTATTGTTCCTTTGCCAACAAATATCATATACCTTTACACGGGAACCACAAACTTATTCTTGTGTTTTAAAAACCAGTTTGATTATATCGGCTCTTGAAAATGGGTCATATCATTATTTGGACTGTTACGACCTTATGATTTTATAAAACGTTTGAAGAAGAAACAAGAAAGAAAGAATAATTTGGTATAACATTATAACTATCGACAAAAGGTCATATAGTAAATAAAAAATATTGATATATTACGTTTGAGGTAAAGGATAACAGACAAAAAGATTGAAAACTGTTATATTAAACTACGGCCGTTCAACAGCTTACAAGATTAAAAGCCGATAACAACCTAATGGCCTCTAAAGATATCCCATTTAGCATTTAGGCGGTAGCCTAAAATGCCAAAAGACAGGTCGTTTAGGTATTAACGACCTGTCTTTTAGTTCTAAGGGAATATTTTTGTATCAATCATCTGAACGTCATAAAAGTACAGGAAACCGTTATATAAACGATACTCCTTGAATGATAATCGTAGAATTCTTTCTTTGATAGAGGAAATACAAATTAGCCGTTACAACTCATAAGGTCTCAAGTCTATATTTAACTATTAAAGTGTAAGTATAAATTAAACAATTATCTGTTGTTTATTGTTGTTAATACTCCCATATAAAGTTGTTCAAAAACAACTGTTAATCTCAACAATAATGCATAAGCTTTGCATTATTTAGCCTAAAGAACAGTGAATAATAATAATAATAAAGTTTATTCTCTTTCACAAATGCATGGCTTATTAATAGGTACAATAGTAACTTGGCTTCCGGATTCCACTTTTGTGAAAGACTGGTGCCTGATGTAGGTTATAAAATATAACCTGTGTTACAGGTCACCAGGCCCTCTGCACGGTAGGAAAAACATCCAACGAAAACTCTGCCAAAAAAACACTTAAAAGCGTAAAATAAACTTGTTCTTCATAAATTGCGTATACCTAATTCTTTATTCATTTAAATAGTAGTATTATAATGTGTGCTAGGTACCTAGAATCTGTTTGAAGTCGGTGCCAAGTGACTATCCCTTAGACTTTTGTAATTGTTCGTTTGTATTCTTTTTGGCTTAGCACCGACTTCAAACAGATTTTAGGTACCTAGCACACATTATAATACTACTATTTAAATGAATAAAGAATTAGGTATACGCAATTTATAAAGAACCAGTTTATTTTACGCTTTTAAGTGTTTTTTTGGCAGAGAGTTTTCGTTGGATGTTTTTTGGAAGTCGGTTTTTATTTTTTTTATAAAAAGTTTTTATTTTTCAGTTTTTAGTGCAATCAATCGTAGGTCAGTAGTAAGTTGAACTATTTCATGAAATTTCATCATCAAGAATACAAATTAAGGTCTATACGTACGTGTAATATTAAAATCATCCTCTAATCCCTAACTGTTGAAGAGTTTAACCTTCTATCATCAGCTCACCTAAATAACTTGAAAGTATACGACTGAAGGTCTTTAGATACGTATGAAATTGAAAGAATTATCCTCCAACTCCTAACCGTTGAGGAGTTGTACCTTCCATCTTCCATCATCAGCTTACCTAAATAATTTGAAAGAATACGACTAAAGGTAACATATATACATATGATATTTAAAGATTTATCCTCCAACTCCTAACCGTTAAGAAGTTGTACCTTACATCATCAGCTCATCATCATAAAATGATGACTACCAGACGCAAATACCGGTGTACCTTAAAAAAATATACGAAAAACATAGTATGTGCCTATAAAAAATTAGGGTTTCCCTCGATTTCCCTGGGATCCCATCATCAGATCCTGATATGCTGGCAATGGGACCACCTCGGAAGCATGCCCTTTCGAATACAAAATTTTTTTTCAAAATCGGTCCACAACTGACGGAGTAATCGGTGAACTAACATAAAAAAAAAAAAAAAACATACAGTGGAACATAGAACCTCCACCTTTTTGGAAGTCGGTTAAAAATGAAGGAGGACAGTAATTATCGTATGAGAAAATTAACAATCAAGCAAACTAAACCTATTACAATATCAAATCGAAAAAAACAAAGAGATAGACAAGGTCTTCAAAAGACAAACAGTCTACCTAGGATAAAGTAGCAATTAATGTGTGCGTGCGCAGGTATGAGTGTATGTCAGTGTGAGTGGTAATGTGTGTGTAAGTCGTTGTGATTTGTGGAGATAGTGTGAGATTATTGAGAATTTGTAGACAGCCAAATCTGCTTTTGGGGTAAATGTTATGGATACTATTTAATTTTACTGTAGATATATGATCCGAGAAAACAGAAGAATCTTTGAGGGAGTGAAGACCTGAAATTTAAGCGAGGACATACCTTACCTTTTCTTCCTTTATCTTTGAGTAGGTTGACGAATTCCTATGTACTGTCAGCTCAGTAAGATTACTCTTATAAAGATATATGTGTGTAGGACGGTTTTTTAAGACGGAATCATATTTTTTTGTCGTTTTCATACTAAACACAATTTAATCCAATCTGAATCATGAAACAGAAACACTAAACGGTTCGAAAATAACGTTTATTTCTTATGTCGATTTAAATCTGAAATTTCAAACTATTAAATGATAAACATTAGATGATATTGACGAAACTTACAACGCTATATTAGTCCTCGCTGTACTACAACACTTTTCATTTAACTCTGTCAGTTCATTCAACTTTGAAACAACTTGAACAATTTACTTACAAAATAATTTAGATAACAATGACCTATTTATAGGGTTCTAAACTTGACTTATTGCTTCCCCGTCTCGTTTAAAGGGAGAGGGTTGAAACTTCCGACAGCGGTTTATTTTATCTTAATTAATTAAATTGAGATGATAACCGCATGGTTGAATTTAAGATAAGCCAAGAGGACCTGCAAGAGATGGCAGGTACGTATTTAAAGGGGAGACGAACAGGTGTTGTAGTCATAATTCTTCATAGTACAATAGTCCGTTGGAAATTGAAACCAGTCTCAGGCACCATAGGGTAAGAAGAAGGAAAAACTTTTAATAAATCTAGAAGGTAATTCATTAAGAATAAATAATTACAAATTTAAACAAAACAACCGTTAAAATCTGGACAAAATTGACCAAAAGGGAAGCACCAGCTTTCAAATAAAGAAGAATTATCAAAATCGGTTCACCCAGTCAAAAGTTATGAGGTAACAAACATAAAAAAAGTGGAATTGATAACCACCTCCTTTTTTGAAGTCGGTTAAAAATATTTTTGTTTGGCATTAAACTTTAACAAAATTTGTCTGGAACTACTATTTTAGTAAAGAAGTTTTAGTTTCAATGAATTCACAATGATTATTATGATTACTAATGATGGGTGGGAAAGGGGTGGGGGAAAGGGATGGGAAGGCAACTATACTTAACACAAAAAGAAGGAAGGAAGTACCGAATACTGAGTGAAGCTCTAGTAATTTAATGAGGACATGCACCGAAACATTAGAATGTGTGTGTACACTCTTACACATGTGTAAGTGAACATATTACACTTTGTAAACAACACATTATATGAGACGTAAATTATATACTTTTAATGTCGTTAGTTAGAGAGGTAAAGCGGTGTCATGCATGTTAAATTGCTATTTCGATTTGAAAATATCATTGCACGATCCATATATGAACGTGAAAATTGACTTTCAATAAATTGGTTTTTAAAGAACCTGCGGTATGAAGTATATATACAAAGTTGTAGCTCTAATGTTTCTTTAGCTTTAAGCTTCCTGGGTTCAATGTACTATGCTGATTCTTCTAGTCTCGTCAATTTTGAAAACAAAATTATTTGTGATCGTCCCTCCTCCCAGACCAGATCCTTGTCAATGTCTAAACGATCGCCGTTGACAGTAATTAGGGGATTGTAAAAATCGATGGTTGGCAGGACGACGGAGAAAAATCTAGGGTTGAATGGGCTCTAATCAATTTTATAAAAACTGCAAAAAGAAACTTCTGACAGATAAGACAGCTAAAATTGCGACGTGATTGGAAATATGAAGAAGATTACTTTTAAGTTTGGTCATTTATAAAAGTTGTTAAAATCGTTTGAAATTTTTATATTTAAGAAATTCGAAGATCGCTAAACGATCTCCGTCCTCCACAAGCGCAAGCCTGGGGATGACAGGTGAGGCCACCAATCATCCTAACAGAAGCAGCCCGGGATGGCGGCGCCAAGCCCTATAAAGTGCCTGTACCCCTTTTTTAAATAAAAAAGAAGCAATTGGGTTCCTACACAAGAGGGGGTCAAATAGCCACCATCTGGTGGCATCCGAGGGGATTTCCGCACAAAAAAGGGGGTATTCGTATTCTTAATCCGTCTCCGCACGGATGGTAGATATACGATTACTAAACAAGATTGTTGACACACGGGGCAGTAATATTTGTAGAGAGTGTCGTACGCCAACTAGGTTGCGGGCAGGCGGCCGTTAGAACACGTATCTTGGACTTGATGACCGGAGACCTATTCTATACGTTAAGAGCAATTTGTACAGTTCGGATTATTGTTAACGTATTAGATACCTACTTTTTTGACAATTTACCTCCAGTATTTTTGTTACTTTGATTTGTGAAGGAAATGCTTGAGTCAAAAGTATATACCTATACTTTTGACTCAAGGGTAACCCCTGCCGAGTACTAATAACCTGAATCGAGTGAGTGACGCTAACAGCGCCTAAATCTTTTTCCCCTTATTTCTAGAAGAGAAGTAGGAGCTTAAAATGCGGCACATCAATTTATGGCTCTAAAGATAATGGTATCCATAAACGGCGATAATCACACCTCATTTGTCTCTATTTCATAAAAAGACACAAAAAATATTTTATACCTATATAATTTTGACTGCACGTTTGGCCTAATGGTTTAACGGTCAACGAAGTAGGAAACGACGTGCGTTTTCTACTTCGCCAAGTGTCGTGGGTTCGAATCCCACGTAGGACAACACTTTGTGTGATCCACAAATTATTTTTCTGAGTCTGGTTGTTCTTTGTGTCCGTTTCATGTATGTTTGTAAAGTCCCCCTCGACACAGGATTTATTCCTAGTGCGGGAGTTGTCTTTAAAAAAAAAAAAGAACTCGTGTCACGTTGTTGCTCACGATGAATTCCGAAACTATCTAACCGATTTTCATCTTTTTTTTAAATGTGTGTTTTCCTGGCGTGCCTTGGATTCCTGGTCAACATCATTCTTAGACGAAGAGGAGCCGACCATAATTAAAAAGATACGAAATTGTGTGGCTCAGCTAGTGTACTATAAATATACTTTAGAGGATAGTTCTTGTATCAGTCTACATAAAACTCGCTCTGAATTCTGAAATCTATTGCCAAAGAAACGATACTGCATTCATCGAACTGAAATAATGAGACATCCGTCTAACAAGACACTCGGACTGCCTATTTCCCTTCCACAAATCCGACGCCTAGTGTATTACATGCAGATGTAATAAAATAACAATGCCCTGAAATAGAATAACAAGGCAAAAGGTAATGTGGGTGAGAATATTTTTGCGGTTCGTTAATCTTGCAAAGGGCTTGAAATGTTGCCTTCAGATAAATATGAAAGATGCTTGTCTATATCATAGAATAATAACTTGGCCATTAACAATGCCAAAAATGAATATTTTGCTATTAAATTATCACGCGCATATGAAAATGGAATTGAAGTAATAGTTATAACTGTGGCAGAACTTCACAAGGTCGAGCGATGGGCCATCTTGGACGACAAAACTTGAACAAAGGTCGCCGGTAGCTCACCACAGTCACCACAAATAGTTTATTGCCGACGCAATAACTAAAGTTTTACGTACGATTACTTTATAGTGCTTTGATTATCTATAGCACAGTTATATTAGCGACATATTAAAATAATTAAAATGCTAAAATGTATGAAAGAGATTTCCGATATACATATCCTGCTTTAAAATTTACAATGTTCCACTACAGAGCAAAAATATAAGTTTGTAAACCGCTGATTATTAGTAGTATGTTGGACGTTACCATATTTTAAACATTTATCAATATGATAAACTCTTAAACATTAATATTATTTTAATAGTGTATATCGCGGTTAAATCAACGCTATGAAAGTAATGTATAAACAACTATAAATCTCGAGGAATGGGCAGCTTCATAATAGATAATGTCAAAGAAAACATTGATAATTACAGATAAAATGGGCACTTTAACGCGTAATAAGAAATATATAAACGAATATGATTTATTAACATTTGAATGTTAACAAATCGCAAATTCATGCATTAATACCGCTCGTAGGTAGTTAGTCGTAAACCCTTTAAATTAGTAGCCTTGTATATAATTTATCCGCTATGAGGAATACCTTAATTTATATATCTAAAAACAACACAACACTTTTTACTTTATCGTTATTAATTACTACACTACATTAATTTCTATGTTGATGATGAAAAAAACATTTGAGGAGAAGTGGTAATTTATAGATAGATTGACACTGCAACTGACTTACCAATTAAAACCAGGTCTTGACTACATATACATGGAAATATGTGTACTACCTTACCTATTTCAAAGCCTTACCAATAGCTGCCTTGCCAAAAGTACGAGTCAAGTAATGTGCTCTGTTTGTAGTTTTGTTGTATGTTAACGTAATAATTTAAATATACAGATATCAATCGATATAATACAACAATATTAGCAGCAATTAAATATAACCGTGATAAGAATTTATGAGATAGGATAGTGTGTGAACGTAATTAGGTAGGTAAGGTAAGGCGTTGGCGTTAGGGTTGTATGAGAAACGATATGGTTTATGATAATTTGGGGACGAAATACCTTCTAAAAAGCCGGACCAGTGTTTAGACTCAACATTATATTCTGTTTAAACACAATAGTATATCAATTAGTACAGTCATCTTGGTAAATTTACTATTTTTAAAAGACAGTTCTTAAGAAAGTGTATTATAATTATTCGTAGGGATTAATCATGCTTGGCAATTTACAATGAACCTTAAGGTAACGTTAAATGGTCTGCAACTGTTTTTAGTTATGTAAAGACACAACAGTTCTGTAACAGTTTTGCAAAGTTTACTTCAAATTTAACGATACGACTTACTTTTATTATTATCGAAATTGAATCGTTTTTTTTTTCCAATCCGATTTTTCTATTACTTTATGCTACAATTAATTTTCATTGAAGTAAGTAAACCATTTTTGAGTTAAATGTTTAATCCTAGCTTCCCACGAGATCAACCAATTTAAGCGATCAAAAAAGTATATGTAAAACATGAGGCCTGCTGTAGATGTCCACATTGCATTTAAACATAACTTGTAACCATTAGATGTGCAATAATAACTTTGTTTAATATCTATATATATAAGTTGTTATTTTAATACAAAGATATGAAATTTTGATTTAACATGCAATCTAGAAACCAAATGTAAGACGGGTACCTAAACATTAATTAACGTGTATAAATGATGCTGTGATTTCTCTGGAAAGCTGCATGTGACTGCAAACACAATATCCACACGGCTCTTTGTACTAAATGTACTAGAGCAATAACTAAAAGACGTACCTACACAAGATTTTTTGTAGTAAGGACTACTGTAAAATGTGACCAAACCTTTCTGTATATTTGTACAAAGTTTTACAATTATGTAATCCGACAAAGAATGATGTTCACAAATAATGTAAGAAGAAAAATCTTAACATATGGGGTTCCTGCACTGAGCAAGAAAATAATATTAATCTACTTTTTTTAAATATTGTGAAACAACAAAGTTATACAAAATATGTAATGTTGTATTATGCTTAACCTATTTTAACAAGTATTGTAAATAGATTCTACGGTATGAAACGAGCTAAATGTAGGTATTATATTTGTATTACTTTCCTAACTCCATTTATATAACTGCACTTCTAAGATTCAGCAACCCTGTAAGCGGCTACTATGAAGCCCACGTCACGACACTAATTTCGTTAGTGCGTCTAATGCCAACATTTTGATTCAAGCTCCAATTTGACTGTTTAGTTACCGACGCGACATTCAAGCGATCTAATGTCCCTTCCATTGACCTTTGTATAGAAACTAAAGTGTATCAATAGTGAAAGTATTTCTATTATTTAGTTTTTGTTTGTTCTGTGACTGAAAATACTAAGTGCCGAAACCAAAAGGTCGGTATGTGAATAAATCAAGTTAGTCTCTCATAGCCCATAACAATTTAGGTCCTTTATCTTGTGAATTGACCCTTTCTGCCCCTTTTTGACTACTCATTACATATGCAAGGTGAATTGGATACCAATTACCGAGGAAGTTTTTTCTTGAAGGTAGAAATAACTTTTTAAAATATTTTCAGTTAAAAGTAACCTGGGCAGCTTGGTGAAATATGCAAGAATATTGAATTTACGTTTACTTTAAGTGAGAACTTTTCTTGAAGTGTATTTTTAAAATATAGTTTACGTTTAAAACGAAACATGTAGGTAACTAATAATGCAAGTATATATATAAAGAAATATTTTTGTGAACTACGGTCGGATTGCATGTCAAAAGAATTGCAAAATTATTGACAGGAACTCCTTATTCGGGGGAACGGCAAAAACTGACCAATAAACTAACAGCACACATTTTCTGGTATAGGTCTCTCTTCAGACATGACGAAATTGTATTACCGTCTGATACGTGGGACTATTCCCAATGTCCCTGTGCAGTAATTACGCACAGATGGTCTAGGGGTACTGTCCCTACACCTATATCAAATTAATGTCATTACTTTGGATCTTAGCTGTTTAATTCGCTCGTCGTGTAAATTGATGGTGTCATCTACTAAATTACCTCCAAAATGGAACTTGTTAAGAATGTCAGACTGAACATAAGCTTTAGATTAGCTCTGAGTTACTGAGATGAGCGACTAAATTTGATGGTAGTAATTTGTTAAAGAATAGAATTTTCATCGAAGTAATCTAAGAGATGTCATCGCAATAATTTTTTTTTGATATTGGTTGAACTAAACTAACGAACTAACCAAAGAAACAAAAAGGTATTTGTCGTATTATGCCTTAGCTGGATATTTAATTCCACACACATATAAGTACATAGGTACATGGTTAGTTGTACGTTATAAGACATCCTATTGAACCCACATATAGTACAGAATCGAATGCTGTACCTGTATTGATTTAATGAATAAGTATTTGCTTTATGATATTAATTGCAAATTCACCTATTTAACTAATCAAGCAATCCTTAGACGAAACTAGTTATATTCATTCATTTATAACATTAGAGAAGAAATTCAATTTTATGATCTAAGATTAAAGAACTTTATGGCGATAGTATTTTAAGTAGGTAGGTACATAAAAGGAACCAAGTAACTTTAGGCCAATCTCAATCTTACCGGCTATTAGTAAAATTTTTGAAAAAGTCATTTTGCAACAACTAGAAAGCCATTTTAATCTAAATAATTTATTTCACAAAGAACAATATGGCTTTACAAAGGGTCGTTCAACAATTGATGCGGGTGCAACTCTTTTGAGACATATATTTAGTGCATGGGAGAATTCGCAAGATGCGATAGGTGTATTTTGCGATCTTTCAAAAGCTTTTGACTGTGTAGAACATAACACGCTTTTTCTTAAACTTAGGCATTATGGTGTTAATGGTATTGCTTTGGAACTAATCGTTTCCTACTTGAAAGATAGAATCCAACATGTAGATGTCAATGGTGCGAGGTCATCTGGATTACCTGTTACTATGGGCGTTCCGCAGGGCTCCATACTGGGTCCTCTACTTTTTCTCATATATGTAAATGACTTACCATATTATTTAAAAGATCTCTGTGATATAGTTCTATTTGCTGATGATACGTCACTTATTTTTAAAGTCGATCGTAAGAAAACAGTTTTTGACGATGTGAATAGGGCACTAAATGATGTATTGAATTGGTTTACAACGAATAATCTCCTACTGAATTCAAATAAAACAAAGTGTGTGAGATTTACTATGCCAAATGTAAAACAACTAGGCACTAATCTAACTATAAATAATGAAATCATAAGTATTGTAGACTCAACAGTATTCTTAGGAATTACATTAGATAGTAAACTTCAATGGGGAGCCCAGATAGATAGCCTTGCGGGTAGACTTAGTTCGGCAGCTTATGCAGTATGGAAGGTACGTCAGCTCACTGATACGGACACAGCTAGGTTAGTTTATTTTAGCTACTTTCATAGCGTCATGTCCTATGGTATACTACTTTGGGGCAAGGCGGCTGATATTGAAACGATTTTTATTCTACAAAAACGAGCCATCCGCTCAATGTACAATTTAGGTGCTAGAGTCTCTCTTCGAGAGTTGTTTAAAGATATAGGTATTTTAACTGTTGCATCACAGTATATATTTGCTAATATTATGTTTGTTAGACACAACATTAATGACTATAAGAAAAACAGTGATGTACACAATATTAATACTAGAAACAAATCTAAACTCATTGGTACCTATCATCGATTACATAAGGTACACAACTCGTTCGAAGGTCTTGGTGTACGTTTTTATAATAAAATTCCTATACATGTAATCGACCTTCCTGTAAATAAATTCAAGCTAACTGTAAAAAATCACCTTATTAGGAAAGCCTACTATACGATCAACGATTATCTAAACGACAAACAGTCATGGGCTTAAGGTGTCATTAGAATTTAAATAGATACACACAAACTTCTTTGTCTTTTAATAAAGCTAAATATTAACAAACCATTGTTAGTTGAAAGTAATGCGTGGCGATTATCATGGTAATTTAATTAGTAGTGATTTTTATCAGTATCTAGACTATGGTTTGTCATGCTCACTAAAATGTCATTGCTTGCGGTGTCGTCGTGGGGCGGGTCGTTTCCTTCCCTCTGATATGGCGAAGGAGATGATGGCTGGTCCATGCGTCATACTCGTGAACGGGTGCTGCTTGGGGTGACTGGTCGGCCTAGTCAGCGATTCTTTTATTCTGGTTCGTTCAACTGCAACCCTAGCCTCTTAATCCAGTCACGAATTATTTTCAACAGTAGATTTTGCAACTGAATGTAAGTGGATGTGCACCTTGTTTCTATTTTGTTCTATGTTTAATAGACTCAAACCTTCAACGTTATCACTGAGTGTTTTTTGTTTGTTTGCGCGTTAGATTTTGGAGCTTTTTAATAAAAGGAATTTCAGGTGGCAACAGCTTGCATACTGTTTACCTTACATGTAATACTAACACTATTGTACCTGAAAATCAGATTTTGAAAAAGAGTAGCCATGAGTTTCTTTGCCAGTATTCTTCTCATGAGCTCTACGCATTTTGGAAACTGGAAGTTATGGATCGACACAGGCAGGCAGTAGATTTTGGTGTTTTCGCCTAACTTACCTCGACAATACAGCACATGCTGTGGCCTCTGTTTGTGTCGATCTATGATTTTTAACTATAGCTTCAATTTGACGTTCATAAGTGTCACTTGGTGTCTTAGATGAATAAATGATTTTGATTTGATTTGATTTGAAAAGGAAAACTATCTATTCTACACGCATCAAAAGGAATTCGGACTGTTTATAGAAGTAACATATTTAAAATAATGAAAAGACCTATTTCTTAGCGTTCCATGGATTCACCGTGCGGGTGCCGGGTCCATCGCGTGATAGATGGGGGCAACACATGCGACTTCGACAGTGCCTGGGAATTGCGACCCAGGTTTAGGTTTAAGGAGCACTCCTTACGACTTAAAAATAAAATATAAATTACGTATTATATAAACTACACAGTAAAGCAATATAAATTAAACTCCACAATGGCTTCGGGCTAACATCATAATTGAAAAGATAAATTATGTTTAGTGACAAAAACCAAATTAGCTTCATCATTTTCCTGAGAAATAAGTTTAAGATGGATTAAATTCTCGTATATAATAAAATAATAAAATTAGGAAAATTGTGTTAATTTTAAATGGTATACTTGTATCAACATTGAATGGTTGTTTTTCCGGCACAGTAGACAACGTACAGCCACCGCCAACAGCCTCCTTATAGCGTCTAGACAAATCCTAAGGGAAATAACACGAGATTCTTGTAGTCACACTCTGCTTTAGAAAATAATGAATATGCACACTATACATAAATACTTATCACGATAATAAGGGAATGTATGTTTTTGAATATAAGTTACTCTCGGTAATACAAACTATTATCATATTTTTTTTCTGTAACGGTTTGTACAGAAAAATGAAAACATGAATACATATTTATCACCTTTCTCAATAAATTTCCTATTTTAGCATCCTTTAGTCGTATATAAAACGAAAAAAATGTACTTACATTACTAAATGCTAAGTAAAATGGCAGGGACGTGGAAATATTCATTCACTCGGAATCGATTTACGATCAAGAGTGAATTCGAGGTTAAATAAATCAGAAATCAGAAATATGTTTAGATATAAATGTACGGCAACTGTCGTTTATTGTTTGACTGTATTATTGTTAACTGTATAAAAAAATAACCTAACCTAACCGCTAGATAACGGCGCTGTTTAGTAAAATAAAAAAGTCAAATGAAGTCGATTGACAATCTACCGGTTTATTATAATATCACTAGTGAAAATGTAAATTCACGGCTTTGAAAATTTACCTGCGACATTATATACAAAGAATAATCCATACTATTATTATAAATTATAAAGTAACTATGTCTGTTACGATTTGATGAAACTTGTAATATAGATAATTTGATTGTGGGTTAAGGACATAACCTAATACATAGACTAATTCCCTTACTCATATGCTCTTACTCAAGTGGGAGTGCCACGCTTCGGCAAGCATAGGCCGCTCGACAGGAGTGATACCACGGCCTCACAGAAAACCATTGTGAAAATGTGTTTCACCGAGTGAGTGAGGATACCGGCCCATACCCCAATCCTTCCACCCATCCCCCAAAGGCCGGCAATGCACTTGTAACGCCTCTGGTGTTGCGGGTGTCCATGGGCGACGGTAATCGCTTACCATCAGACGATACAACTGCTCGTTTGCCCCCTATTCTATAAGAAAAAAAATCTTTACCGTGATGACCGACATACACGGGGGCGCAGTCAAAAGCTAGTAATACCCGTAACGTCCCTAATTCCGAAATAGCGACAGTACACCAAAGAAGAATTCAAGAAATAAACGCTAAGTAAATACTATGTCAAGATTTACGTACTGACACTCTAAAATTGAAAATATCTTTAACGGTATTTACGTATACATACAATATTTATGTTAATAAAAGCGGTACCTAAACCAACTAAAAACGCAAAATAATGTTCCTAACTTTCAAATTATTATCTCAATATTTCTTGGAATATTTCCAGTCTGATAAAAATATTGTTTCATTTAGATTTTTTGTTCTAAAAACTGTTTACTATCGGCAAAAAATAATAGAGAACAATAATATACCTTTGTTCAATTTTCATGTAATTTTCCTATAGCGTAAATTATACAAGGAAAACAGTTTCCACGTTCAGCCGTTAGTGATCCCACGTTGTTAATGGCTTTATAAATGTTTATAGGACTCACAACTGACGATTCTAGCAGGCCACTTTTACGACCTGTGCTAAGTAAAACTCTATGAGCGTAACGAAAATAAACTAATTAACCTTTGTTCCCGGAATTACCCAGAAAGGTTTTATTTACATTATCGTAATTATACAAAATAATTAAAAATAAGTTATTTTAAAATCAAGGTATGAAATTTCTACTGTAGCTAATGAAAATTATATAGGACTTCAGAGAGTAGGTACTCGTAGTTACGTATCATAAACCTTGTTGTGGACTTATAAGCATCTTATAAGAGTCCTCCTATACCTATACTTATGCCCTTATTTTTTTATTTTATTTGGCAAGCTCCCTTTATAGTAAAACATTGTATGTAACTAAATAATTAAGTAAAGAAAATAAATAGGACAAATCTCACACAGTTGTTCAGCTCATTGTAGTGAAAACTTCTTTAGGCGTGTTGAGCACTGTTTGGGTGAAAAAAATCATAGCACTCGCGTCATCGTCACCGAATGCTTTCAATGAGCTATACTTTTTTATTTTTAAATCGCGCATTTTATTAAAGACTTAAGAGGTTCATTTCAGGTGATGTTAAACAACTGTGTACAGTTTTAAGTTTTCACTTCTGTCGGCAGTCCTCGTGACTGCTTCATGTTTTTTTTTACATCGAATGTTTTATTCAACTGTTAAGTTTCCATGTAGCTGTAATATTCATATTTACAAAGTAACCTTCTAAATAATTGTATATTGTGTAAGCCTCAATTCTACGGAGAAGAATATATCCAGCGGTGAATTGTCAAAGGCTGTTGTCGATATGTAATGTGTATACCTACTGATTGTATGTATTATCTACTTTAATATTTACAAGATAATAACGATATAAGCTAGCATTAAGAGTATGCAGCTATAGTTAACATTAATCACGTGAGCTACATACTTATGTCCCACTCCAAAGACATCCAAGTTCATTTGAAATGCACGCAAATTGCCCTGCAGTCGACAGTCACTTGGGAAAACTTGCTTATGGCATAAATACGTTAGTATATACATACAAACGTATACAGACCACTGCTTTTATTTCATTTATTTAGGATAGGTTGCTTATATACATAAGACCGATTTTTTCCTGTGGACTACTAATCAGGGATTCTATGACTGCGAAATTTGGATCTAGGTTCCTACATTTATACCTATGAATAATATTTTAATTTATAGGGAACCTTTACGGTTACGGATATAAAACAACAGATAAAATGAAACGTAGCTTACCTTAAGTACCAATAACTAATTAATTAAAAATAACAATTTAAATTGAAAGGTAGGTATGATGGAAAGTTTAAAAAATGTCACTGCTGAGATTTCAAAGTAAAAGTAGTATATTAATTTCCTTTAAGTATAAACTTCGTTTACAATATGAAATGTCTTTTTTTAATCTTCAGTACCGCAACAAACTGAACGAGCAACAGAACGGCAGGCTGTCGGCGCAGCGGGCAGCGCTTGGCGCGCGGCAAGAAGAAATGAGAAGCATCGACCGCCGCGTCTCTGAGCTACAAGCAAGGCTGCTCAGAAAGAGAGCGCTGAATCGCCAACTCGCTGCTGCACACCGGCAACCACAACAGCAACAGCAGCAAAGGTTTGCATGCATTAGTTTTACATAAACACATTGTACTTTCCGACAGAGGACACTAGCCTACACTATTATATAAAGAGGTAAAGTTTGTGTTTGTATATTTGTTAAATTGTAAGGGGTAATCTCGGGATCTACTGAACCGATTTTGAAAATTCTTTTACCAATAGAAGGCTACGTTATTTGGGAGTGACATAGGCTATATAATAACCCGAAAAGTGTAAAGACTTTTTCGTGGTAGCTGAATTTGCAAAGTAAGTCGGAGAAAAAAATGATTACCGCCCAACGAAGTGGGCACGGGTCAGCTAGTTGTCTATAAATTAGTACCTACATATTACTTCAGATTAAAGATAACTACAACTTAATCTTCGGAGTACTAATTAGAATGCTTTAAACATCTGCAGCCTGACCAATAAATGCTCGACCGATTTGGACAATTTATTATTTATTTGATATTTCAAACGTATTTCGTAACTAGAACCCATGCATACAAAAATATAGTAGGTACTTAATATCCAATATATAAATGGGTTTCACCAGTATCAAAACCTATCTTGAAAAATCGAGGGATGCGTGTACATATTAATTTGGGCATTATTTATTGGATAGTATTGTTTGGTCAAGCAGCGTAACTGAAGACGATGACCACAGACGGCCAACGCAAATATTCAATAATAAATATTATTAAGAAGAAGAAAATAATAATAATCATTCTCTTTAACAGCGTTTCCAAATCGTTTTACTCGACAATATATCACACATCACTTCATTTTGTCTTACGGTTAAATATTAATCTTTTTTTTTTCAGAACAACAAATTCGACTCCTATGCAACAGTTACCTAATTATTCTGCCGGTAGCACTGGGGTTAACAGTCAACCAAAGAACCAACAACCTCGAGGCAATGTTGCTGCTGTTGAACCTTACAATCACGTGCCGCATGCTCAGAGTGTCAGTCATAACACTAATTTCCAGGTAAAATTATTGTTTATTGTCAAAATATATCTTTGGTGTTAGATGCGACGTGTTGTACATGGTGCATCTAACTTTTTACTAGTTGAAATAATTACCATTGATATTCATTTCATTTCATCACTCATTATAAATAAATTACTCTTGTGAAAACAAGCAGTAATTAAACGAAACGTCATCGTAACGCTCAAAGTTTGAAAGTTCTTTTCTGTCGTTTAGGGATGCCATAATCTTTGATTTCAAACCGATTTTTAATCGGTTCAAAACATGATCTGAAAAATCAAACAACTAGAAAATTTTTCAACTAGAAAGTTTTTCTATAAATCAACTTTTTTAGATTTTTATTCAGATTTAGTATTTTAAATATAAACCCTATCAGGGTATTTAAGAAGGATACTATAACATCTTGTATCATTCCTTGAAGCAATTACATGCGTGATCTATACAGAAAATATTTGATAAATATTAAATACACAATCTGTACAGTATAGTAGGATCAAAGTAATTTTGCTCATCATTTTTCATGTTACTGGCAATCGAAAAAATTGCCAGCAAATACTAATGATACCTTAATACATTTAAGATTCATGGCTGTTGGTAAATGTGATGTTAAATTTGTTTTTGCTCTTGACTTGCCAATGAAGTATAGAAGCAGCCTACTTCAGGTGCACAACTGCTTGTAATAAATATCTAGTGTTTAAATCCTTCGTCTAAATGATAGACAAAAACTTTAAAGTTATAGTAGGTACTTGTCAAAATCTGTAAAGTTAAAATTATCGAAGTTTACCTTCGTATATTATGTAATTTTATTATATTGGATAACTGAATCGATAACCAATATAAAATTCGATTCTTTGATTATCTGTTGCCTACCGACTTCTCTATTAAAAAATCAAACGTCAATGTATCCAATTGGCGGCAATTGAAATAATCCAATTTTATTTGCATATTGTTTGTTGTCATTCCGGCGAAGTACTTCGTGTTAAAAAAATTCACATACATTATATATTTTGAATTTACAGGCACCCATGAAACAGAATGTAATACAAAATAATGTGCCATTAAAACAGCTTACACAAAGCGACAACATTCAAAGTCATTTGACCCAGCAAGAAGCACATTATTTGCAACAAAAACAAATGATAAACCCATTGTTCAACGGCTATCCTAACACTCATTTACAAGACAATCCATATCAGGGACAATATCCACACAAACATGACAATTTCAGTCATGTTCAACAGGGAATCGGCAATGCTTACGATCAGAAATCAATGCTCGACCAAAATAAATATATGGACTATTTGAAACAGCCGCAATACAGTCCGAACAGCACTAGTAGTTCAAATAGCAATCAAACTGGCAAAGATTTGAAGATAAACGAGCAAGAGTTCCCTCCTGAATTTGCAGCGAGTAAATCCGACCCTAAATATCAAACTTTGCCATATAACACTAAATTCCCGCAAAGCACTAATGGGAAGCTAAAACCTGAAGTGAATGGGAAAAACAGTGAAAACTTGGAAAAGAATGCCATCAATGTCAATCACATGACCGTGCATTCTACACCACTTTCAGTTGTGAATAAAAGTTTAGCGACACCTCTAAGTCAAACGGAAGCTACATATCAGCAAGATAATGCATATCAGTTGCAGAAATCTGACTCCTCTAGTAGATGTAATCAAGAAGGAAAGGAAAACCATGCATATCCACAGAATAGGCTAAGTCAGAATAATAGTCAGAACAGTGAAGGTTCAAAAGGAAATGTTAAACAGCCGGTGCTAAAGGGCAGTTCACCCAGTTTAAGTTCTAATACAACTTCTGCCAGCAGTTCTATTGGATTTGGGGTGAGTTTTGCCTCAATAAAAAATAAGAAAATAATATCCTTATCATTATTCATAGTATACTATCATGACTAAATCATTAAGTGCACAATATGAAATTTTTATTTCTCTCTTCTATTTAAATTGATAAATTAGAAAGTATATGTCTATCCCTTTCTAGTCTTTTAATGCTTTTGTAAAAATAAAAATTTCTTAGAAAAAGAAGTATATTAAATACATTTCTTTTAAATAATGGAGGCGAAAAATCTAATGTTTCATGGGGTGTAAATTATTGAATACAAATATACTACTTAATTTCTTAGTTAAAATTATTTACATTTAGTGACCATAAACAGGAAGTCCGAGAAATAAATGTGTCATCAAACTTTAAGGCTTCGATTTATATTTTGTACTTATACATGACAATAAACTAACATCCCTACTTACCTAAGTAAGAAATCATCTATTGGTTTTAATTAAGTAATCATATTTATATTCTGTAATCAATGTACACATACAACATTTTGTTCACCGCACACACCTGTAAATATCATCATCATTCATTCATTACAGAAACCTGTATCGAGTGTAGCACCCACATCAGTTCAGGTCTCAAGTGGGAAACCATCACCCATATACCAGACTTCCTCCACAAAGATCCAACCGGTCCAACCGCAGACCGTTCAAACCCAAAGCATCACTGTATCATCATCAAATCATGTAGCTAGTAATGTGGTGACCTCCCAACCCCAGATCGTTAGAAACACTGCATCAGGGCTGTCAACTAGTACTGGAAGTTCAACATTTGCTGGCCAGAATGCATCAACACAGAGTATCCTGTTATCACCACCACAAAGTGCCAGCACACCATTGTCTACTCCTGATGTCAGTACAGACAAATCTCCTAAACCTGCCCTACCTCCAAAACCCACTATCAAGGTATGTTTCCTTATTGTATTTACTCTAGAATAAGTATCACACAAGAACCAAAGGATAAAACGATTTAGAAGTTTTAGAATTGCAAAAATAGAATTTAAAAAAAATATGCATGGTTGGCCTAGTGGTTTTAGCCGTCGCCACGCCGCTTGTTACTGCGCCAAGTCTCGTGGGTTCAAATCTCACGCAGTATAACACTTTGTTTGATCCACAATTTGTTGTCCCGAGTCTGGATGTTCTTTGTGTCCGTTTCGTGTATGTTTGCGCGACACAGGATATTTATTCCTAATGCGGGAGCTGTCTTTAAAAAAAAAAAAAAGAAAGGAATGTTGTATTATTGAAAAGTGTATGTTGAGTGATTAAAACAATATTGCCCAAAGTTGTGGTCCTTAGTTGCTCTGCCAAGCATCTGAGCGTAGGTCTTGGTACCACCTGATCCATTACCGGCAATTTTTAGGTGACATTTATGTAGCCTCTGTAATGGTTACAGAGGCTACATACATGAGCTGATAATGAGAGACCATGACTACAGTTAAAGTTTTTACTTTCATGACTTTTACACATTCACATAGATTTTGTTGTTTAGTGGGGCTTACTTGCAATAAAATCACCTATTATAATGTTTCAGTTAACTATCAGAATATTGAATTAATTGGGAAATATTAATCTATTTATTTGTTGCATTACAGACACCACCGAGACAATCAGTCAACAATGACGTGGGCTTCAATCAATCTGGAGACAATATAACACCAATGCCCACCATACCCTTGCCTTCCGACATATCCAACGACAGTGAACATCAGCAGAAAGAATCTGTCAGTAGTACGAGTAGCAACGAAATGATCATAAAAGCACGTCCACTCACGATTAGAAAACCACCAATGAGCGAACAGCCTAAACTCAGAAATGTTAGCAATGCCAAGAATGGAATAAGCGTCAGTATAAACAGACGCATAGAAATGCCTCCAGCATTCCTGTTTCCTGAAATGGATCACTTAGAAAACATGCCTAATGAAAACGGCCTTAAAGAGAAGAAACAAAAAGACGAAGTCGATAGAGCCTTGAATAATAATAACATATCAATAGATAGACAGGATGATAGTAAGGATAATTTAGTGTCCGATATCACGGAACAGATCAGTTCTGTCGATTTGAACGGTCAGGATTCTCAGGGAACTGAGAATGTTCTGAGGCGGACAAAAAAGGGCAATTTGAAGCAAGGTGGTAAAGCGCCACTGACCAGGCGGGTTAGTTTCGATCCCCTCGCGCTTCTGTTGGATGCTAGTTTAGAAGGAGAGTTAGAACTCGTCAAGAAAACAGCAACACAGGTAATATATTTGATTAGAAAAAAAATCGTAGAATTATTAAAGGTCTTTTTTTTAATGGTCAATATGGTAATCAATAAATCATTATGTGAATGTGTCTATAAATGTTGCTTGCCAATTGACATTGTACACCTACCTATACTTTATTTATCAAGATGATTTTTTAAAAATGCACGCCAACTTATTGCAAATCTATGAATAAATGAAGAAATATTCCAATTTCAGGTGCAGAACGCAAGCGCTGCAAATGACGAAGGGATCACTGCCCTGCACAACGCCATTTGCGCAGGACACTTCGAAATTGTTAAGTAAGTTGTGGAAATTTATTTAAATCAAATAAATAAATTATTTTGGTTCTTTCCATTTTCTGGTAACAGAAAATATAAAACCCTTTTAAATGTAACAAAGTTATAACCGAAATCCCAAAGGCTTATAGATATCTATCTATATTATATATATATATATATATATATAAAAGAGGAAGGTGATGGACTGACTGACATACCCAGAGATCAACGCACAGCCCAAACCGCTGAAGCTAGAATCCTGAAATTTTCCATGTACGTTCTTTATATAACGGAAGTGAGCACTAAGAAAGGAATTTTTGAGATTCCACCCCTAAGGGGGTAAATCAGGGGATTAAAGTATGCGTGAGCGAAGCCGCGTGTAAAAGCTAGTTAGTTTATAAAGTTTTAGTAACCTACTGTTTCGGTTGTTTATGATGTGTTCTTCTAACAAAGATAGGGCCATTTGTTCAGCTAATGGGAAAATGCTCTTATAAATCAGTCAACTTTGCTAAGGATGTATCGTTTTGTACTATTTTTTTTTTAAGTATGGGCCTGCCAAAACGACTCTGTCTGTTGGAAAGAATAAATAATAATATAATAAATATTTTGGACATCTAACACACAACACTATATAGCCCCACGCTAAGCAGAGCTTGTGTTATGGGTACTAGACAAATGATATGAATACATAATATATACTTTCTTTTTTGTAAATACATACAGATTATACATAGAAAACACCCAAACTCCGAAACAAATATTTGTAAGTCATACAAACATTTGATCCGACCCGGGAACCGAACCCTAGACCTCAAGCACAGCAGTCGCATACGCTACCACTGCGAATCCAAGAGTGGTCACCATATTCACTGCGAATGCAGACAATGCAACAACAATGCAGTATGGTGACCCATACCATAGCGGCCTAGTGATGCTTCCAGTCTCGCAATCACCAATGAAACACGACAGCATGAACGCTGTCATTTTACGTTGATCTTCTGTGCGAGGGTAGTACCGGCCCGGTCGAGCCGGCCCAACCGTGCTGAAACCAGCGTGACTCTACTACCTTGAGCTCCTGTAAAAATAAATTAATTGAATAAAAAGTGAACTCTGTTTCTTGAATTTGAAGCATCAAAAACATTTATATTTTCGCCTATGACTTTTACCTAGATTAACTGATCAGTATGTGTTGTTTATTTCTAGATTTCTAGTGGAGTTGGGATGTGACGTGAACGCGCAAGACTCAGACGGTTGGACGCCGTTACATTGCGCCGCCTCATGTAACAACTTGGCCATGGTCCGCTTCCTTGTTGACAATGGTAAGTCTCATAATATGTATCTTCTTTC
Source organism: Diaphora mendica (assembly GCA_949125395.1). NCBI lineage: Eukaryota > Metazoa > Arthropoda > Insecta > Lepidoptera > Erebidae > Diaphora > Diaphora mendica. Next base: position 15,078,531 of record OX421324.1, on the reverse strand, counting down.
TAAACTTGTGCGTGGTAACAGATTAAGAATATGGTGTGTCACCGCTATTCATCGTCGGTGCCTCCAGTTTTAACTAGTAACTAGCTGTTGCCCGCGGCTCCGCCCGCGTGTATGTCGGTTATCGCGGCAAATAGGAGCCTATGTGTTATTCTGATGTAAAGCTATATTACTGTAAAGTTTCATCCAAATCCGTTCAGTAGTTTTTGCGTGAAGAAGTAACAAACATACACACTCACAAACTTTTACCTTTATAATATAGTAGGATAGGATGTGATGTGATAGTCTTGCAATGCTCAACTTGCTGTTATATAATATACTAGCTGTTGCCCGCGGCTCCGCCCGCGTGAATGTCGATTTTCGCGGCCAATAGTATCCTGTATAAGATATATTACTGTAAAGTTTCATCCAAATCCGTTCAGTAGTTTTAGCGTGAAAGAGTAACAAACACACACACTCACACACATTTTGTGTTTTGTTTCTGGTAAATTATCATAACTATTAAGTTATATGTTTGTTTATATTAAAAATTATAACTCCTAATTCAAGTATTTCAAACTTAAAATTGATATTTTACATTTTTATTATACGATAAAAAGTAATCATATAACGTACCTATTGTAAAGTATCTTTTAGAAACTGTTTAAGAACTACCAGATGTGGATGTTGTGTTAGTTACATTGAGATGATAATTTTAGGAACTGGTCACACACACTTTTTTGGAAATATAAATACAATGTAGATTATTTATATATTATTTATTAACTTTATGCACTAAGAATGTACATCGGCGGACTTAATGCCCAGAGCATTCTCTTCCAGTCGACCTTCGGGTGGTGGAGAAATCTTATAAGGCAGGTGTGTGAAACCTCATATACATAAGAAGTCCGTTAAAATTTACAATAATCACATCATATTCAACGTTATACATACAAATATACATATATAAGTAGATATACATATACAGATTACGTATACATAAATACAACATTTATACACTAAATAATGGAAAAAAAACCTCGTTTAAAAAACCGACTTAAAAACTAAAAAGTATCAAATAACTTGTATATGCTACCTATTCATAGGTTTGAAGTCGGTGCCAAGCCAAATGTAATAGTAGGTACCACACTCGCTATATTTCGAGACGAACGTCAACGACGTCACCGACGCTTCGGTTGTTTTGTTCTACGCGAAGAGCAGCTATCCCGCTCAAGGTCACGCCATATCAGGAGATATGGTGGCCATGTGACCACATGAGGAGCATACCCTTTCGAATACAAAAATAATTTTCAAAATCGGTCCACAAATTGACGGAGGAGTAATCCGTGTACGTACATACATTGTGACGATGAACGATGAAATTGAGAACCTCCTCCTTTTGGAAGTCGTTTAAAAAGGACGGTAAGCTATAGATTACATAATTCTGCCAGTTCATTCAGAAAGAGCTTATGTACTTTATTTTTGAATGTATATTGGTTAGTGGACATCCTGATTTCGAGCGGGAGCGCATTCCAGAGTAGTACTGCTTGAACAAAGAAGGAACAGTTCACGAAGTCGGAGTAATGAGACGGACATGAGAGAAGCAGAGACCGTGGGAGAGCCACGCTTCGGCATGAATGGGCCGGCTCGACCGGAGTGATACCACGGCCTCACAGAAAACCGGTGTGAAATAGTGCTTGCGCTGTGTTTCACCTAGTGAGTGAGGATACCGGAGGCCCATACCCCAACCCCTCCCCCTATCTCCCCCCCCCCATCCCCCAAAGGCCGGTAACGCACTTGTGACGCCTCTGGTGTTGCGGGTGTCCATGGGCGGCGGTAATCGCTTACCATCAGGCGATACGTCTGCTCGTTTGCCGGTCTATTCCATAAAAAAAAAGCAGATTATTAACTGAGCGAAGATTTCTATCGTGATTAGAGCACAGGTATCGGAAATACGGAGCAAGGTAGGTAGGTAAGGATGGCGAGTTGAGAAATGAAAATAGGAGCTCGCTGATTGCACTGTAGGCGAATAGGATTGCATTTTAACTGGGAACGCAAAGCAGACACATGTTCATACTTTCGAATATTGAAAATAAATCGAATGCAGTTATTAAGAAGACGGTCAAGCTTGTTAAGGAGGTCTGCATTCACGTCGAAGTAACACACATCACCATAGTACATTCAGTGTTCCGCAAACTTTTTGGTTTCAAGGTACATCTAGGAAGATTAAAAATTTTGGAGGTACACCATAATTTAAAAATATTTTTAAGTAATAAAAAACAATGTTTCTTATTAGTCACAAAACTATATTTTTATTTTACACTTTAATTGAGCATAGGCGGTCTCATCTCTCGTCGATCGTCTTGAGGCGTTCCCTTTTTTGTTTTTTACTGTGGTAAGAGTTAAAAATCCTAATCCACATAACTTTAAAGTTTTCTTATGTAGTTTTATGGTTAGGCAGATTTAGACAAAATAAAAAGATCTCAGAAATTACAGAATAAAAAATAAAAAGTCCTCAGAAATCAGAACAGACTTGTCTGTAAGTAAATTCTGAAAGCTGCAGCACTTTGAATAGGAAGGGAAGAATAGAAATAGGGCGAAAATTTTCAGGAAAGGAAGAATAAGAATAGGGCGAAAATATTCAGGAAGGGTAGAATAAAAATAAACTTCGTACCGCCATATTTACATATCTGTCTCAGCTTCCTACAGGCAGTGTACAGTCGCGGACAAAGAAAAATACTTTTCCCGTTATTAAAAAAAAAAAAAATTAAAAAAAATTAAAAAAAAAACTATGTCCTACCTCGTAGTATGAACTCAAATCGTGCCAAGTTTCATTTGAATCCATTCAGTAGTTTCAGCGTGATGCGCGGCCAAGATACAGACAGACGTCGCGGACAAAAAAAAAGACTTTGCCCGCTATCTTTTAATTTTTCTTATACACAACCCTTAATTTCATTCGTGTAATAATATATGATGCCTATTTAAAACCCTTAATTTAATAAGTGCTTCAATTTGACAGTCAAAAGTTTGACAGGAAAGTTGGTAGAACAGTTTATATGGGCAAAAGGAAATTGTTGTTTTTATTATCTTCCCCGCAATTTTTCCATATTTTATCACCGTTTAAACCTTCCCTGAACCACGGCAAACACTTCAAAACCTAAATCAGCTAAATCGGCCCGGCGGTTCTCGAGTTTTAGCGAAACAAACGAACAGCAATTCATTTTTAGGGTTCCGTGCGAAAGGCAAAAAACGGAACCCTTATAGATTCGTCATGTCTGTCTGTCTGTCTGTCTGTCCGTCTGTCTGTCCGTCTGTCTGTCCGTCCGTATGTCACAGCCACTTTTTTCCGAAACTATAAAACCTATAATGTTGAAACTTGGTAAGTAGATGTATTCTGTGAAACGCATTAAGACTTTCACACAAAAATAGAAAAAAAAAACAATAAATTATGGGGGTCCCCATACTTAGAACTGAAACTCAAAAAAAAATTTTTCAATAAACCCATACGTGTGGGGTATCTATGGATAGTTCTTCGAAAATGATATTGAGGTTTCTAATATCATACTTTTCTAAACTGATTAGTTTGCGCGAGAGACACTTCCAAAGTGGTAAAATGTGTGAAGTGACAGGGGGGGGGAGCCGGCCTGTAATTTCTAAAATAAGAGAATGATAAATCTAAAAAAAAAATATGATGTACATTACCATGCAAACTTCCAACGAAAATTGGTTTGAACGAAATCTAGTAAGTAGTTTTTTTTTTAATACGTCATAAATCGTAAACTGCAATTTACCTTTTATTCAATCAACACAAATATAAAAATAAAATAAAAATTGTATTATGCCACTTGCTGCTGCGGAACCCTTCATGGGCGAGTCCGACTCGCACTTGGCCGCTTTTTATAGGATATAAAAGAAGAAGAAGATATACAAATTGTTTTGTCAACTTTGCAAGTTTTTTCTAGTAATCTATTACTGTAAAACCAGCAAATTAAATACAGTCTACTGAAAAGACGTCTTCCTTCATACATTTGGACCTTGCTCCTTTACAATGACCATTTAACGTTATTATGATATTTTAGTTTTTGGTTCAGAATCGATTAGAGCGTCCTCCCAAAAAATTTCTCTAATGTACAGAATTATTATAATTATAATATAATTATATTAATCTGTTTTTTTTTATTATACCTACTTTAAAAATTAATCATATATAGATTACTCGTATATAGGATAGGTATATCCTACTGTGAAGTTAGTGTTACTTAATTCCAATACATGTCGCTGTTAAGTTCAGAAACAATTTTCAAGAAAATTTCATTGCTTCAGTAACGATTAGAGAGCCCTCCCGATAAAACATCTAAATTTCTTTAATGTACAGAATTGATCTGTTACATCACATTTTTATTATACGTTCAAAAGAAAATCATATTACGTACCTATTGTAAAGTTAGTTACTTGATTCCAAGAGATGTCGCTGTTTTAAGCAAAGAAACTGACAAACTCAACGTCTACAGATTTATTATACGTGATATATTTATAAATAGATCACGGAACAATATTTAAAGTACTTGCTGTCTAGCAAAAAAAGAATGAATGAAATCACGTGTTATTGAATTACAACCAAGTACATATTTTGACTTTCATCCCCCCTCTCCAAGAAACCGTGCTGAATTTATGGATAGAGAGGTTGCGATAAATCAAATACTTAATGCTACACCGAATTATACGTAATACGTTCTACGATTATTCCACGATATATTAATCAAAGTGTTATTAATTACGCATGGCTGGCAATAGGTGTCGCTACATGTTGTTTTACGTAATGATAAATTCTTTATAATTTTTTTTCCAATAGATAGAGAGATTGTGATAAATTAAATACTTTATGCTACAATCTTCAGAGTATCTCCTTTCTAACAAAAAAAGAATTATTGCAATCGGACTACTCGTTAATGAATTACAATTAATTACACATTTTGACTTTCATCTCCCCTCCCAAAGAAACCGTCCGGAATTTCGGAATAAAAAGTATCCTATGTCCTACCTCGGAGTATGAACTCAAATCATGCCAAGTTTCATTTGAATCCATTCAGTAGTTTCGGCGTGATGCGCGGCCAAGATACAGACAGACAGACAGACAGACAGACAGACAGACAGACAGACAGACAAAAATGAAAAAAAAAATAGTTTTCGTTTCAGTATCGATAACAGAGTGCCCTCCAAAAAAATTTTCAAAATATCTTCAATGTACAGAATTTGACCTGTTACATTTTTATTATAAGTATAGATATGTTATTGAAAACTTCAGTAAGAGATAGTAGAGAGATATATAAGTATAACAACATTACTGCAAAAAGAAATAAAACTAAGAAAACTCCATATTAACCCCTTGTGGTTAGCGTAGAATTTTTTTTTTTTTTTTTTTATGTTTGGCCCGCCAAAATGACTCTACTCTGCCTGATGGAAAGCATAAGCAGAATCCAAGAGTGGTGGTCACCATACTCACTGCGAATGCAGACAATGCAGCATGGCGACCCACACCATGGCGGCCTAGTGATGCTAATGCATCTTTTAGTCTAGTCAACAATTATGGAACTTGTTGACTAGACTAATTGGCCATAGTTAGCCAAAACTTCTTTTCTAAGAGGGCTGCTGAAGATCCTCTTATAAATGTGTTGTTACTTACATCGCCATCTAACGGCATTTTTATGATATTTTCCAGGTGCCTGTATATTCGCAACGACGCTGTCTGATCATGAGACGGCGGCTGAGAAGTGCGAAGAAGACGAGGAAGGGTTCGACGGATGCTCGGAGTACCTCTACAGTGAGTTATTTCTTCATTTAATACATTTAGGTTTGGTTGTGTAAAATGATGACAGAGGGCGCTGCTACATGAACTATTCTATTTAGTATTTAATTCAATAAAAAATAAGTAAATCAACGTTCTTAATTCTGCACTGCACTGCAAATGCGGTTAGATATAATCGCATTAACAACTACTACTATAGCGAAATAAATGTAGTTAGAATGTAACCACCAATCTACACACATAAACGTATTATTTTATGCAAGTGTCAAATAAAAAATCGCATAAAATTAAAAAAATAAATATTTTTGATAAATAAATATTTCGGACATCTAACACACAAGGCCATCTAGTCCTAAGCTAAGCAGAGCTGGTGTTATGGGTACCAGACTACTAAGTAAATACATACATATTTTACATAGAAAACACGTCGCATACGCTACCACTGCACCCCTGAGGCAGTGAAATACATTTTGTCATTAAAATCCTACTAACATTGTAAATGCGAAAGTTTGCGATGATGGATGTATTGATGTTTGTTACTCTTTCACGTAAAATCGTACAAAAAGATCTGGATGAACTTAACAGAAAAATGTAGTATTTGCGTGGGATGACCGAGGTACAGCAACAACTGCGCTAGAATTAGAAAAAAAAATTACCTTTACTTAATATAATAGGGTAGATGACTGTATCTGTCTTCTTAAAACGAATATTACAAAACATTTCGAAAAATATAATAATTATTACAGCTTTTCATTTCTACTACAATTTTTTATCAAATGAACATTTAAATATATTGCTCACTTGAGTAGATTAAAACAGTGACGTCACAAGTTTGTATTTAGAACATTTTTCATACAATGTTAACGTTTTGACAGATGCAGATGATAAAAGCAACTAATTTGACTGAGGTATCATCTAACTAACCTACTGTTTGCCAATTCGCAGGTGTCCAAGAAAAGCTCGGTATAATGAACAACGGGTTGGTGTATTCGGTATTCTCGTACGCGGCGTCACGTAACGACGAGCTGTCGTTCGACTCGGGCGCGAGGCTGCAGGTGCTGAGGAAGGGCGACGACAACGAGCGCGAGTGGTGGTGGTGTCGGGACGACCCTGGGAACGAGGGATACGTGCCCAGGAACTTGCTTGGGGTGAGTTCATATTAGTCGGTTTACTACAGTCAGTGATATCAAATCGATTGTCGACGGCAATCGAGTTCGGTGTTGCGATTGCCGATTGGTAAAAATTATTAATGTAAAATAAGCTCACACTAGACCCTTAGATTGTGGTGGCCTTCACCTCTGACTTTCCTAGAAATACTACTGAAATCCATACTTATATTAAAAATGCGAAAGTATCTCTGTCTGTCTGTCACGCTTTCACGGCCAAACTGCTGCACCGATTTCAATGAAATATGTCATGGAGATACTTTGATTCTTGAGGAAGGACATAGGTTACTCTTTACTGCGATAACCGACAAACACGCGGGGAGCCGCGGGGAGCCGCGGGCAAAAGCTAGTATAGTATAATTAAGTTAAGCAAACTAGCAGCTTTACCAGTCAGAAAGATCATTACATAAATAAACTTTCTAACATTTATTGTTACGGGTATTAATTAATATTACATATTCCTAGAATATTAATACTCATATATAGGTACTCAATTATTCAAATACCCTCTCTAAAGTTTTAAAATCGTTTGCTACTTAGAGTGATGATCTGATTTGTACCTTATGACGCTTGTTAGAGATGAGAGGTACGAGTACTGCTGTTATTTATAGACATATAAAAAGGGTAAATAATGATTAAGAGTGGTAAAATTTTATAATCCTACAGAGCATACCCCATTGAGTTTTCATTAGTGTGTCTAAGAACATGCTCCACTAGGATGAGCAGTGCTAAACAAGGGACAACTCCACCGGCTCGACCGGAGTGATATAACGGCCTCACAGAAAACCGGTATGAAAAAGCTGTGTTTCACCGAGTGAGTGACCCATACCCCAACCCCTAAAGGCCGGCAACGCACTTTTGACGCCTCTGGTGTTGCGGGTGTCCATAGGCGGCGGTAATCGCTTACCATCAGGCGTCTGCTCGTTTGCCCCCAATACCATAACCATGATCATTCTACTTTAAAATCTGAAAATATCGTTGATGTTTTTATTTGTTACAGTTATACCCACGAGTAACCGCACAGCAAGAATGAAGGCTTAAAATATGACCTGATTAATTTGTAAATATCTATTAGTTACTTTTATTTTTTATGTATTTATATCACTGTAATCTAAAAGTAACGACGCTGTATACAATTTTATCAAATCTATAATATTTTGTAAATATTTAACTGTGTAAGTCAAATGAATGAGATTATATTGTACATTTTATAAATATTTTGAGTCATCACCGATATTATTGGTCATAAAATTTGTATATCTTAGTTCTGCAAATGTTGTGAACTATTACACATAAACTGACAATACAAATAATTATGAAGTATTATATGTGGAGTTTTATTTACCAAATAAAGTACAGACTAACATAAGTTACAAAAAAGATATAAAGTGGCAAGTCCATATTTTTGATTTATTGAAGATTTTTGACAGTCTTTTAATACTAGTCTAACCTACTCTTGCATCTGTTGTCACCTTAATATATCTCTGAGATGGAGCATCTAAGCGTAAAAATAACTTTATTTCGTTTCTCTTTGACACCCCCAAACATACCCTCTTCTTTTGGCGCACCGCACACATTTATTCGTAGGTAGTAGGTTAGGCTGATCCGTCACGCCTCACACTCTTGAGTGAAAAGCCGGTCTTTTCACTCGGAATCTGTCACGCTCGGAGGTGAAAGGCTCGATCGGGTGAACTGAAAACTTCTTTTGCGAGATTTGGCGCACCACACACACATTTTTTCGTCACAGCAATCACCGCACCGCAGACATATTTTTGCGTAGGTAGTAAGTTAGGCTGATCCGTCACGCCGCGCCGATTGCTGTGACCGCGTCCGCAACAATTGAAGCGGCAAGCACGGCACTTCTAGGCGAGCTGTAATCCTGATTTTTGGCGTGGCGGTACGATAAGGGTACGATACGCCGCTGGTGCTAAGAGCTCAATACTAGTAAAACAATCACGAAGATACTGTTTGTTCTGCGTTCTATACAAAATACTATTTTTAATATTTTGTAATAGTTTTTTTGAGTACACTGCCATCTATCGTCAAATAGGAGAACGTACATTTAATGATTAAAAATTCTCGTTATTTATTATAATCCAATTAATTTAGCTATTAAACCCAGCTGATAACCAGATGAGACATTTTTTTTATAATTGATGAATTAATTGATTGCTTAAATATCGCGAAGTTATCAGGACTATTTTTCATTAATTTTAATAATGGTAGTATGACAATTAAATAAGTACTTTTTTTTATAAAAAAATTAACAACTTTTTTATTTATCTTTCACAGTCAAGCCTATACCATTATACCTACTTATTATTAAATATTCTATTTTGAAAGCAATTTCGCCTCGTAACAGCTCGATAAAGTTTCCTATAAGTAAATGATTTACCTGTTCATGACATATGCCAGGTAGCTATATAGAAATAAATAAGCAAGCTTACCCATGCATTTTCTCTATGTAGATATCAATGGAGAGAAGGTTATGAAGAAAAGTAATATCAGTTAATTTTAATGAAAATAATCATGGTAGTTTTGAGATAGGCAAGCCATCTTAGATGTTATTTATAAAAAAAAAAACATTATCAGATACCGCCAATCTTCACCGGCTACTAGTACCGTTAAATGAGAAATATCGTCGCGATATTTATCTAGAACTAGATGACCTGATGAATTTTGTATTACTTACGTTTGTTTATCTATTAAAATAATCGTATCTCTTTTTTTACAATAATTGACATGAAAAAAGTTTTTACTTTAACCCGACTACGTAATAAGGGGTCTTAAAAGGACGAAACTAGAAAATAATTCCGATAGAAATCCAGAGATTCATAGAACCAATCAAAATGGTCAAGGATATTTTAGTCTAAGATCCGGCTGCAGAATCACGTAGATACCTACTAAAACTCAAATTTTTACATTCCTTTTTGAATAGTGATTTTGAAAAGAACAAAAAAAATGTCGTTCATGTTGTTTAATAAAATAATTGCTATTACAGCAACAAGCTCAATATAGTCGCAGCCAAAATTGACTTGTTTTCGTGTTCACTGAATGAATTCTCACGGGTCGCTTACTGCATTGTAAGTAATCATTTAGAAAAAAGATGAGTGATTCAATAGATTTATTTTTCATTCGATTCATTTTTTTTGTACTGTACCTATTAGTGCTGTTGTGTTGTATGTATGGCTTTTTTTTAGTTTTTTATTTTAGTTTTTAGTAGTGTTAGTTTGTTTTTTTTTGTGTTGGAGTAATGTTGTGTGTATTAATATTTTTTATTCTTTGTACTGTCTATTGTGTTGTATTGTTAATTTTTGTCCTACACTATTGAATTGGATATAATCAATAATGATAGTGTATGGTATAGAAGTAAATAAATTTAAAAAAAAAAACATTGTGCTGTTGCCTACTCGGCCGCTAAGATACACCTGGCTCATAAGTAGTTGCGGTAGGCTGCTAATGATGATGAAACGAAATGGTCAAGGTAGAGTCGCAGTCGCACCTACTTCTTAGCAGTAGGTGCGACCACGCCAAAGCTAGCTACAGCTCTGGTGTAGCATATCACTGAAATTGGATGACATGGAACTTAAAATAAAACCACTTCCTGTGTAATATTATAAAAATTTATTATCTAAGCACATTCACATGTCTCCCTCATCGGAGTCTTCGATATCGGCGAGAGCCTGTTGTGCCAAATTCTCAGATTCTGTTGCGATCTCTTTCGGTACCAATTGATGACGTCCCTTCGTGTCCTTCGATACCCAGGACAGCTCCAGCTCAAACTGCTTGTCTTTTAACTCATCATGCACGATGTATATGCTGAAAAAAGGAGTAAGGAATATCAGTACTAAATATAAGATTCCTCTATGTGGTGTTGCAATAAAGAAATAAGGAAGTGACATTGTACTAAAGACAGCAGTAATGTTTCCTTATAGGGTAGAATGTAAACAAGATCTATTATCTTATCTTATTATTAAGATATTATTAATAATAGCTCACCAAGACATTTAAGTTTAACATTCCACAAAGGGGAAATTTTGATTAAATAAGAGTAATAAGAATTTTTTTCAACAATCTATATGAATATCCATATTCATAAAATCATATACCTAGTTTCAAAAGATATTGCTGATATCATAAAATATGATACTAATAAAGATTTAATGTCTTACTGCCAGAAAGCCGACCAAATCCTTGCAAGATGGATGTCCATAATCATAGAGCAAATTGACACTGGCAGTGTTAGAAACATAGAGCTGCCAAATGCTTACATGGAGTTGTGATAACCATGTAGATCAGTTAACTACTATTACCTTTTTTTACCCAACTGCGGCGAAGTCAAAAGGAAGGGTAGTAGTTTTGTCAGTCTATGTATGTTTGAAACAATTTAATGAATGAGATATCAATAGAGTCTTAATAATGCCCCAGGTGACATACTCGTATAGGCTATATACATTTTATCAAAGTTTACATATTCGGGTTATAGCTTTTAACTATTTTCTTGTATATTTTTCCTCAGAACAACACCCTCCGGAATTTACGGTAGGGCGCTGTGTCAGAATTAAATTCACTAAAACCAAACAATGTGCTGTAATGTACCTAAAGTTCGAGGGATCAGGGCCCAAAACCTAATTACTATCTGAATTTAGATACTATTAAAACTATGACATGTAACTTCACTATCAGTTGAGAACCTTGTTATATTATATGTATCAGGCAAATACCTCTGGGATAGGGGTTAGCATTAGATGCCTATAATAAGTAAAAGTACACTACTAAAAGCTAATGAGAATCACATAAATTGTTAATGTGCACTAACATGGATAACAACAATGTTCTTTAATAAATCTTATAAGACCTACATTAAACTGATTCAGATACTTAATAACGTAACATAAGAACTCATTATCCAGGAAATTGATATATCAAATGAGGACATAAGTATGTAAGAATTGAGATTATCTGTATCCAGAGTTTTCCAATAAGACCCAAACATAGCACCATTGACCGATATGAATGTGTTGCAATAACAAATGTGATAAGGATTTTCACTGCTTTTATGTCAAGAGAGATAAAGATAATGGTTGTTTAACTGTCATACACAATTAGGCCATATGGTCATCCTAAGGGCTCTTGAATACGAAGCCGCCCGCACAGGCCGCAGAGCATCATTTCAGTAGTGAATAACCAGGCACTTGTTTACGCGGCAAGGCCTGTGGCACAGCAACATTTCAACATCCGGGAAGGAGGCCGAAAAGCTTTTTAAGGTATTATCTTCAACTTCAACAAATTTACGACAAACGTGAAAACTAGTGTTAACTTCAACAAGTATAGTAGTCCTTAAATTGATCGTAGAGATGACATTTGGTAAGAAAGGATAAAGTGAAAGTAAACATGGTGAATGAAGACAAGTGGAGACTAAAATTTCACTTTACCGGTGACACCATGGACTTTTTTTTTTTTATGATATAGTTGGCAAACGAGCAGACGTATCACGTGATGGTAAGCGATTACCGCCGCCCATAGACACCCGCAACACCAGAGGCATCACAAGTGCGTTGTCGACCTTTGGGTGATGGGGAAAAGGGATGTGGGGAGGGGTTGGGGGATGGGGAAAAGGGATGTTGGGAGGGGTTGGGGGATGGGGAAAAGGGATGTGGGGAGGGGTTGGGGTATGGGCCTCCGGTATCCTCACTCACTCGGTGAAACACAGCGCAAGCGCTATTTCACACCGGTTTTGCTGCGAGGCCGTGGTATCACTCCGGTCGAGCCGGCCCATTCATGCCGAAGCGTGGCTCTCCCACGGTATGTAAAGTCCCTCATAAAGTGCAAATTGATTACTGGGAACAGATACTTTGCCACGGTCTAAATTGGTAGTTATGGTGATCTCATCACATTTAACACATGGTTGCCTGTAAGAGATTGCCTTCGGGCGATAAGGCCGCCAATTGTACCTCTTAGCTTTAAGTTACCTTTGTTAAGTAATCTGGTGTACAATAAAGCGATTTATTATTATTATTTAACTTGCAGGGTCATAGTCTCAATTTATATTCATTTGTACTTAGGATAGTTTAAAAAAAATATTGGCTAACCTGACCCTAAACCATTCATTATCTATCACTTTCAATGTAACCACATAGGCAGGGCTTCCCCATGCAGTCCATTCTCTGCCTATATATATATATGCCTATAGCCATACATAACTCCAGAATGTGAGGGAGTAGAAGCAAAATGATCAAATGGAGGAAGGTAGGCTTCTGGAAGGAGTTAGGTAGCCTATATTATGACTCATAATTCAGCAATGGATCAATTATAAGTCATAATATAGGAACAGAGGTCTATACCATTATTATTACTAATATAAGAAATATATAGTTAGATAACTTACATCCTAGCAGCCTCCTTTACAAGCTCCCTGACAGTCATATCAGCAAGCTTGAGTTTTTCAATCTCTGTCTTGGCAGCTTGTTTTGCTTTGCCAACTGCACACCCAAAGTAGGACTGGAAACAAAAAAATGTTGGCAATCATTGCATGCAGAATGCGAGAAATTTTTAATGGATTTAAAGACAATTAAAATTAAAGTTAAAATTAATTTTAAGGAAATTCAAACACTAGATAATAAAACACCATAAAATGGTTTTAATGTTAATACTTTATGATGAAACTAATTACTCATTAAATAAAAAAATGAAATGAAAAAAATAGACCAATTATTAACTTACAAGTCTTCCTTTTTTTACATAAATTGAAAATATTCATTATAAACAATTGTTTGGCAGTTTAACAATTAGTCAAATAATCGCATTTGTTATGTTTTAACCCCCGATGCAAAAAGAGGGGTGTTATAAGTTTGACGTGTCTGTCTGTCTGTGTACCGTAGCTCGCGAACGGATGAAGCGATTTCAATTTTTTTTTTTTTTATGAAAGGTGAGTTACGTGTGAGTGTTCTTAGACATGTTTCATGAAAATCGGTTGAGTCGTTTAAAAGTTATTTACTTTTTAAAGTCAGTATATTATGTCAGGGGTTTTTAATCCTTAGATTATTTAAACCAGATACCTATGTTACCGTCAGATTGTCAAAACCCTTAGTTAGATTGTAATCTATCTTGCTAGATTGTAAACTATCGAAAGATTGTGAAACGGGACATACTACTTACAATTTAACATATTATTTTTAGTTAGATTATAATCTATCAAAGTGAAACCGTCACATTGTGATATGGTAGACAGATTGCATCTCGTGCACTTATTGGTGGAACAGCATATGTCCCGCACTGCCACATTTGTTTCTTAATTCGTTTGATGCCAAATGTAAAGTATTTTTGTGATTGTAAATTGATTTCATGTTGAAAATACCTCATAGTGTTAGAATTAGTTACATTAAAGTTGTTGTGGCAGTAAAATGAATTTGTAATTAATCAAAGAAGTTCTAACCTAATTTAACTATATCGCCATAGAACCGCCTACTGAAAGACCAACCAATCAGGGACAGTTGACAATTTGATTGACAGATTGGGATTTAAAGGTTTTACTTTGATACATTATAATCTAACGAAAAACAGTATGTTAAATTGTAAGCAGTATGTCACAGTTGACAATCTTCGACAGTTTACAATCTCGCTAGGTAGATTATAATCTAACGGTTTTTACAATCTTACAGTGACATATACATTTGAGAAATGAGTTTTTGTTCAATAGAATTAATAGCAATTGAAAAACAACATCTTGGAAGGATCAACAATTTCACTATTAAAGAACTGTTTGTATTAGAAACATTAAAGAAACTTACAAATGAAACTCCACTAGGATCTAGCATATACATCTGGGGTCCATCATAGCTGTTCCATGTTCCCATTACTAATGAGCATCCGTAGGGGCGGACGGCACTATACAAAGTGTATGCATGCATGTACATGGATACACGCTCATTCAAGTACTTCAGAGGTACTGGGGCACCATATTGCGATCTGTAGTTAGAGGCTTCAGAACGAGCTGTTTCTACAATTTGTCTTGCATCGGATATGAGACCAGCTACTGCCTGTAATTATTATAGGTAATTTTATAATAATAATGTCCTCACACACAGGTTTCTGTTACCAAAGTATAAAGAGCATGTGATATGGTAACCAAACTGATGATTAACATACTCATAGATTTCTAATTATAGATAGATAATCCTACTAATATTATAAATGCGAAAGTTTGTTAGTATGGATGGATGATGTTTGTTACTCTTTCACGCAAAAAGTACTGAACGGATTTGGATGAAACTGTACAGTAATATAGCTTATACATCAGAATAACACATAGGGTACTATTTGCGGCGATAACCGACATACACGCGGGCGGATCAGCAGGCAAAAACTAGTTATACATAAACTAGCCATGCAACTTTGTTTACATCTCTTTTCAATCATACTTGGCTCCTATTGATCTATGTGTGATGTCACCTATCTTATCAAAGGCATGTCAGCAAAAGACACATTTAAAATAAAACCTGACACAAACACAGAACCAATAATTATGTTCATCACTCAAGTATTTGTCCTGGGTGTTAATTAAACCTATAGGCTCAGGCTGAGCAGTCAGAATCACAAACCACTAACAAAAATGCATTATTGCTCTTATTAGACAAACCATACTATTATATTAGTACTAAAAAAGTATATCTAGTATAAAAATAACATACTCTCTACAATCACATTTTTAAGACAAGACATATATGGCAAGGAAGGATAATAAAAGGTGTAAGTAAATTCTTACCATGCCAACATGTTCATCAACATGGAATATCCTCTTGTTAGCACCCGGTTCATACAATTTAGAAGTGACCAGCTTCTCCACAGCAAATACTACGCCATCTTTACCTCGAAGGCCAATGACAGTGCCAGAGTTTTCTACAGCTTTAGCGGCATACTCCACTTGGAATACCCGGCCGTCAGGTGAGAATTGTGAAGCAGAAAGATCATACTGAAATAGACCATTGACACATTATTAATTTTAGAGGATATCAAAAACGTTTAGCAACCATTCATTTTTATTAACTTTACTTGTAATTTATAAAGAGCTCTAAAGAGTTTTTTTAGTAGCAAAAAGTTGTTGGTGAAATCACTATAACCTATACGGTGTCACTCAATTTACAATAAATACTTACACCTGTTCCGATAGAACTCATGTTTTAAGTTATTTATATTTCTAAGTTCAGAATCCAAATGCGATTTTACCACTTTAGCATTTATATTGTTAGAATATTTTTAAGTTTGCCCCGGCGATGACAAGCAAATCAGTCAGTTTACTTTGTCATTGGCATGTTCTTTATTACAGCGTTATTTAATGGATTACGTTCCGTTTCACTTTCGTGAATATCAAAGATTCAAATAATTATATTAAAAGATTGCTTTAGTATAAGCTTTTTAATTTATAAAACAATCATCCATAATCAAATTAAATTAATGTCATTATAATAACCCACCCTGGATCGTTCCCGGCGCAAAAATGCCCATGACACTAGCAGAAAAAGATGATTATATTATAAGATTTAGAAATATGTAATATTAATGTAGGTAATATAATTAGATAAAAGTTAAAATATGTTTGAAGCTTAAAAATTAAACGATTAAACTAAATAATATACGAAAATTAAAATTTAATGGACAGCTGTTGAAAATACTGCTTGCAATGGAACATTTATCAAAATAACCAATAGACAAAGGTAACAGTTACAAAGAGAACAAACCCTCGAACTTGACAAGTCATCCTCAAATTATTGGCTATGGTCATGGACATGTTAACGACCTACTGAATTTAATTTGCGGTATCTTGTTTCGAAAAGAAAACAATTTGAAACATAGCTGACTTCCAACTGTTTTTATAGTGTAAACTGTATTGCAAGTAGGTAATATGTATACAGTGTAAAATAGGAAATAAATTTGAGATGTTTCAAAATATCTAAAAACACACTAAGTGCTTAACTTGTTCTCGTATTTTTTCTGAAATACTTCAGTCGCAATCCGTTAGATGGCGCTATCCAAAATTAAGAATTCCATTCCGGAGGAAATTTACTGTTCAATTTGAACACAATTATTGTTTGAGGTTTCTGTGTTCTCGTCTGAATATCCCCTAAAGCGCAAATAATTACATTAATCTGTGCAGAAGATTTCATTTCCAGTCAATTGTAAATAGACGTTAATTAGCAGATTGTTTTTTTCTTTTGAAAATTAATAATGAAATTGATTGTCCTGACCTACCTACAACCTACCTATTGCAAAAATTTAAATTTAATGTCTCCTGTAGGTCTGTTAGATTTAATCCAACCATTTCTGTTTCCTTTTCCTTTTCCTACAAAAAAATATATATATTATATCGTTAGAGCGAGCGGCGACTTCATTATGTTGTGCAAGGAGTACCTACTCTATTGATCCCATTAACACCAAAATTAATGTTGTACGCAGTATGCTGAATCTTAAGTTTTGTCATTGATAATATTGACTGCCTCGTTGGTCTCGCGGTTGGCGTGTGCGACTGCTGATCATGAGGTCTCGGGTTCGATTCCCGGGTCGGACCACATGTTTGTATGATCTACAAATATTTGTCTCAGAGTTTGGGTGTTTTCTATGTATAATATGTATGTATTTACAAAAAAAAAGTATATATGTATTTGTATCAGTTGTCTAGTAACCCATAACTCAAGCTCTCCTTAGCTTGGGACTAGATAGCGATGGGTGTTAGATGTCCGAAATATTTATTTATTTATTATTATTATTTTTAATTTTTTTATTTTATTTCATTATTATAATATTTTGGTGTGTCGTATTGGTTAATGATTTAGAACTTGTTAATTTATTATGTTGTTCGTGAAAACCTGTAATTGGCTTGATGTTGCCTATCAAACTAACCATTTTCTTTTTGACGTCATCATCAATCATCAACAAACCATAATGTCCCACTGATGGGCTCGGGTCTCTTCTCAGGAGAGGGTTAAGGCCATACGTCCCCGCGGTCTCCACGCTGGCCAAGTGCGAGTTGGGGACTGGCAAGATTACGTTGTGGCTATGCAGCTACGTAATCTTGCCGTTGGATGTTTTTAAGCCGCCCAAAGGCCTCCAACTAAGCTTCATGACTGTTATCCTATGATAACAACCGGGACCGACTGCTTAACGTGACCTCCGAATCACGGAGACGCTCATGGTAACATGCCACCAGCGGTCACCCATCCAGGTACTGATCGCGCCGTCGTTGCTTACCCTCGGTGATTGTTTCTAATCACCGAGTGCAACTGGGCTACGAGCGCCTCACGCCTTTTGACGTGACAACGTCTAATAAGTTGATGAACGCCGGCTGCATACCTACACGAAAAAGGATGACTCATTGTCCGGTTACGCTCATTGTCCCATTGCGTTCATTGCCCGTAACGTTCATAGTCCCGTTGCGCTTATTGTCCCATTACGCTCATTGTACGTCGTTGTATGAGAGATAGATCAGATAGATGCTGCGCTCGGGTCGTCATTCATCGTCACGTTAAACTATCGTCCGTAAACCGACTTTACAGACAACTATTTTTTTTTGTAGTTGTTGGTTTTCCAAACCGAAATAAATAAATAAACTAAAAACTAAAACTTTATTGTCGCGAAATCCTTTCGAGACTATGCTCCAGTGTCGCGGTAATCCAACTTTATCAAAAATTTAGGTACCTACCTATACAATTTCCATTTCTGATGCACAGCGTCACTAATAACACGACTAAGACAGGTTTTGAAATATGATAATAACATTAATTTTAATAAATTTCGATTTACTTCGATTTCGATCGACAAAAAAAGTTTATAAATATGATATTTTTTCAAAAAGCATAAAATGAACTCTATTTTGTATGTGTCACAAACTCTTCACAAACATCATATAAATATATACATACGTGATATGCGAAACACTGCGTTTCACGAACCAAGTAGCAGATTACCATGTCAAAAGAATTTACGAGCGTGTCCCTGTTTACACGTTTTTGTCAGTCGCGTCATAACACCGAAAAACCTAAGCGAACTTTATTATCGCGAAATCCTTACGAGGCTATGCTCAAGTGTGGCGCGGAGCTGGCATTTTCTAAATAGGTAAGTACCTAACAACGTACTCGTAGTTACGAGCTATTTCTTTCAAAGGCTTAGGTTGAATAAGTCTAGATATTGTCTTTCTGTGGTTGGATCCTTTGTTTATAAATGAGATTCTTCTGTTATTCGATGTAAAGAATACCTAAAGGCTTCTTTCAAAATGACATTCCAATTTTTTTTTTATATTTTTCTTAAAAATCTTAGGTACCTACAGCAATGAAGTAACTGTCCTGTTAGTACAATCTGAAAATCATTATGTTTTAGCTTTTAAGACAAATCGTATTATTAAAATCTTCTGCCAGGAGGCGTAACGCGTGTGTAGACCCGCCAAATTGCTATCACTACATAATATAAGACAAAGTTCTCCGCCGCGTCTGTCTGTCTATCTGTCTGTACAAGCTCTTAAAAGCTAGGTACTGCACAGATTTTTAAACGGTTTTTACTTATAGATAGTCTGATTCTTGAGGAAGGTTTTATAATTTGTTAATTTTTTGAGTATATTGGCTAAAGTGCTAAACTATAACGATATTTATTGAAGACGTCGGAAAAAATTAAGCCGTAAGTACACCTCAGAGAAACATAGGCTATATTATATTTTCCGTAATGAA
This sequence comes from Diaphora mendica, assembly GCA_949125395.1. Taxonomy (NCBI): domain Eukaryota; kingdom Metazoa; phylum Arthropoda; class Insecta; order Lepidoptera; family Erebidae; genus Diaphora; species Diaphora mendica. Next base: position 15,058,870 of record OX421324.1, on the reverse strand, counting down.
CAAGTGCGAAGCCGGGGGCGGTTCACTTGTATCATATAAAAACGATACTATAAGGAGTCATATTGGCATACAATATGAGCAGGTAGGTACCTATCATGCTTGTTCCCAATTTGATTCCGTTCCACTACAGTCGGGAAATTAGTATTCTTATTCCGAAATATTCTCGATACTATCGCACTTGAAATTCAGTCCAGATAAGGAAACAGCTCTAGCGAATTGTTTCCTTATCCCTTTCCCTATCTCTGATTGCTAAAAGTATCCAGTATTTGTACACAGGGTACTTTTAGCATCCCTATGCCGTATAATATATAAGAAATTGTTTAGCTATAGCTAAACAATTTATAGTACAATATACAATATATATATTAATATATATATATATAAAAGCTCGCTATAGCGAGGACAAATTCAGGCTCTGGGCTCTATGGAAAAGGCGGACTTAGCGCTACAAGACGAAGCTTTAGCGCCAAAAGTATTTTTTTAATTAATGAAAATTTTATAATTACTTTAACCAGTATAACACCCAGACCAAATGCAAGTAAGTCTGAACATATATTATAAACCTGTATTTGCTAAAATATTAATTGTTCTTTGTTTAAGATTGTGTATTTACAATAATAGTAACTACTAGTACCTAATTAAAATGGATGAGTCGCACCCATGTGGTAAATTCCTAACGTTCAATTATTTAGCAAAGCGGAGTAAATCCAGACGTGTAAATATTTGTGATAGTCATAGTAATTAATAATTGGTAGATTTACACTTACGCAATATAATTGAATTCAGGAAGACACTATTTTAATTGAAGAAAGTAACACTTGTTGATCAGATGATTCGATATTTTAGTTCTTAATCTGGTACCAATAAGATGTACATCCTTATCCAAAAGGCGTTGGACGACGCGTGACGTGACGAAGCGAACGCAGACTGCGTTGGTAGAACAACAAGTTAGCAACTTAGTTACAAGTAACTAAAATTGAGCTGCTAATTGCAGAAAATGCTATAAAATGCTAGCTGACCCCGCTACTTTATACGCGTGAGGTTTAAACATTCCTTCTACGAAAACTTCAAGATCAAAATCAGCCAAGTCGATGTAGTAATTCCCGAGTTTTAGTGAGACTAAATTCGTTTTTATTTACAACATTTCCTAAGACATGAATATCACTATTATCTGATGTCACCTGTGCAATCTGTGATGTAAAGTTCGTTAGGCAAAAGTTACTCTAGGGTGGAAAATGATTTCTATTGTTATTTAAAAAAACAATAAATTTTAAGCTAAGTTTAATACAAACAACAACAAAAAGTCTATGTTATACGGCTTATAAAATAGGTCTAAGTTAAATACAAACTTAATAGCAGTCGTCACTCGTCTGGTGACAACACCTATGTGTATTAGCTTATCACAAAGGCGCAAACAGACTGATGTTTAAATAGTCCCCCCCACCCCAATATTAAGTGTAAATATTCGGATCTTTAATCACCAAATAGATACTCTACCAAAATCCATTCTTCTCAAACCACTCCGATTGTTTGTTTCAACCACGATAATTGCCTACGTTCCCGCATCTTCAGTCCTACTATCTGGTACACAGTTGTTCTCAAAGTTTCACATACAGATAGATTTTAAATAATAATATGAAAATGTATATACTGATTCTAAAATGAAATCTAAAATTGTGTGTGTTATGACGAAGTGCAGTAGTAAGTTAAATCTCGTAAGTCAATTGTATCCCGAATTTAATTCTCACTATCTGGTATAGGAGTCATTATTTCTGTCATAAATTATTTTTTTATTTTACATAATTAAACATAACTAGTGGTTGCCCGGTGATCGAAATTCGACAATTTTTTTATTTTTACTTTAACTGTGCCAAATGTTTCTCCTCTCCCATAGTTATCGTAAAAAGTTTACGCTTCACGTATTAATATAGAGATTACGAATTTACAGTAGGTTATTAACGCCGGTCAAGAAAACAAAAGTTAATTTTTTTGTCTTGTTGCCACTTTCAATATAAAATGAACGACTGAAAAGTGACAGCTAGTATGAAAACTGAATCTAGATTTGATTTGCATCATACATATTCCTTCTTGGAGTGCTGTCATTATTTGTCATCTCAGCTCAACGACGTGATCAGTCATTGGTGTTATTAAAGCGTTGCTAACTCTAATTCTGTTCAAGCTTCAATAAATTGTCTTTTCCCCCAAAATATCTTTGGATTTTTATAGCATGTTTCCCCGACGAGGATAAGTCAAAAGTTTGGAACCCACTGAACTATAGCGAAATGTAAGTAAACACAGCACCCTTGAAAGGGTTCGGGCGTTCCCTTGGAGTGGTGGAATAAAACAAAATGAGATTTTCTATTGATCTTGAAGGAGTGTGCAGTTTATGCTTAGTGAACCTGCGAATATCAATGAGATGAGACCTGCGAATAATACTAGAATATTTATTTTATTTTTTCTTACAGAGACTCCGTAGAAGGAACTGGAGGAAAAGTAATATGGAAAATGTATTCACTTCTGTATTTTGTTTAGATACGACCAACACTGTCCATGGGATTCACCCAGATTAAATTAAAAAAGTAAATACTGTAGGTATTGTATTTGTAGAAATTAACATAATTTCAACAAATAGAGTAGGTACAGTAAAACAACGTTACTATACTGTGGTACTTTTTATTTCGAAAAATGTAAAATTACTACTAAGTATGTAAAGAAAACCTTAACATATTACCTACTGTGAAAGAGGTATTTATTACTTTAATAACGTCGACCTGGGTATTATAATGTTGGATTAAAAACCCTGTCCTATACATGTTTTCTGTAGGACCGTGGGCTCACATTAAGTAAATATTCCTGTAATTGCGTTGTCTAAAAAATGCGAAGATAAATTTTTTTGGCCGAGAGCCGGAGCCGCATACAAAATGAGCCACACTGGGATTATTATTTGCGTAGCTGACATCCTAATTAACGTGACTTTTTTTCTTTGTCCGCCCGGCAGAATTCTCTTGGTTCGAATAATGGAGTAACAGTACGATGTGAGTAAAGAATAATAAAAGTAGCTTTGCATTAAATTAAAAATAAACAATGTGTTTTAAATTTGAAATGAAAAAGTAACATTTTAATAATGGAAATAAATTTAATTTTTAGTAGTTTGGTTGAAGGATTCCAGTTTCAAAGAAATGGTAGCGATAATTTTGAAACAAATTCTGAACTCGTGAACAATTAAACCGCTTGAATGTCAAATGGAAAAGCTGGACAAAGTTTGAGAGCAAAAGTCTTAGAATTTGAAGAGAGTCTTTCACTGGCTTCATTTATGTAGAACGGTGTAGTCCGATGAACTTTGTAGGTGAGATTATGAACACTAAGTATTATTATTCTACCCTTATTTACGTAAGACTTAAAAGACTAACAATGAATGTTTGATGTAGGTATAAATAATATTGTACATTAATAAAAAGGCAATTATTATATTGCGGAATTGTTTTCGTTTTGAGAGTTTGATTGAATATACTGGATGTACTCATGCTGCTTGGTCACTCAATATGATATAGAGAACGACATAAAATATTAAATAGAATAAGTTCTTTTAACCCCTTACGCAAAAATAATGGTGGTAAAATTCAAACTGTTTATGAAAACCGTATTTTAGTGTATCCATGTAAATCTCTTCAGCCGCTTTTAATTTTTAATCTTTGAATTATTTGAGTTACTCAAGAGTCTGATCAATTTTTAATTTCATATCATATTTCTTGACGTTTTGCTGTACTTAGAAACAACACAATTTTAAATAACCCAAAGTAATTAAACTAAGGTACTCACTGACGCACTAACATAAAGTATGCACATTTCAATTTGTTTGTTTCATAAAATTCATGCATAACATAACAAATACGTCAAAAAACTTCTACTTACAAAATATTTGTGCATTAAAATATAAATAGATTATAAATAATCATGTTTATACTCGTCTCACATTTCTAGTTTTTACTAAAAAAAAAAGATCAGTAAAAAATTACAATAAGCTCGCTGACATTATTAACTTCAGGGCAAGCACATTAATCAACGTCGACTACGCTGACTAATACTTTTATTAATTGCTAAGTGACCGTTTGACTGTGCAAAGACTGATTACAGAGTAATTATCTTAGGCTAAGCTATGAACCATAAACAGAGGCATGGAATTCTAAGTATGTTTATATGTTAGAATATTATCATTTATTTATTTTAATCTGCAACATAGTAAACCGACTTCTAATGTATGTACTATACCTAAAATAACAGACTTTAATATAATAACTTTAACATACTTTAACAATAAAATACTTTTTTGGAAGAATGCTTCCAAAAAAGTCCATATGTCTTTTTGTGCACTCCGATAACATTTTTTTTTTTTTATGGCCATCTGACTGGACAGAGTCGTTAAGTTATGAAAAACACACATTACTGCGCTTTAGAGCCGGGGCTGGTTGTTCGAGGCAATCGAGATTGAAGAGTTGACAAATTACGAGTTAACAGTATCCGTTTTTAAATTTTATCAGGCATATTTCGTACTGACATTAAGATCACACATCCATGCACTACGAGCATATGACAAAGATGCATTTCGAAGTAGCTATATTACTGGAACCGTCCGCCTTTCTCAACCTTTTCTATTAACATATTATTTGGTTAAGATTGTTCTTACTCGAGATTACTCTCGGTTTTTTCATCCTAATTCCCGTTCTGAAACCTTCAGAGAAGAGGAGGTTCGGATTCCCTCGAATTTATAAATACTGTGTCCCCTAAAACTTTCGAGAGTATTGTGCACGTATGTATTGCTGCCTGTTTTTGTAGTATATGTATCTTAATCTCTGTATCTAATTTCTTTATGTATCTGTGTATACTTTTAGCTACCACGCCTGTTGTTCCTATTACTATTGGGATTGTTTCTGTTTGTGTGTTCCATAATCGTGATATTTCTGTTTTTAATGAGTGAAATTTGCTGAGTTTTTCTATTTCTTTCGGTCCTATGTTATAGTCTGATGGTACTGTTACGCAAGGGCGGATCCAGCTTTGGCGCCAGGGGGGGGTCATATAGTCGTGGTCAAGTCGCACAACAATTTAATTTTGTTAATAAATAAATACAGATAAAAAGTAGGTATTTTAATAATGTATGTAAGTGTAATAATGTAAGTACCTAATGTGCTTGGTTTTCCCGGGCTGTTTCCACACTTGAGCATGGACGCCCAGGCTGCTCCTCGCATTCTGTGGGGGGAGTGGGGGGGAGGGCAAAATTGCGCTCAATTATGCCCGGGGTAAGAACAGAATTAACATGGCACCCCCTACTACCTGGTCGTGGACCCTTGCAACATCAGGGGATTGTATAGTAATTCTGCCCATCACCACCTCGAGACTGCATAGCCAGCCTTGCTTTTATTGACCGAGACGCAGATATCGTCTCCAGCGGACACTCCTACCTGACTCACCCTGGGGTACGGAATAGAACACTCCTTCATGTCTAAGGCCGGAGAAGTGTGTACGTTTGAGACGATATCAGTTTTCGTCGCCTCAGCAATCTTGAAGGTAGGGACTTCTCAATGCTACGGCTCCTTGTAGGCGACCTTGTCAGCGACGACCACCTCCGCGTCTATGCGTGCCTCTATAGATCCCATAGCGGTGATGCCGAAACTGACCGACTCATTGACCACAGCCAGATGGCTACAGACTTCGTGCAGCAGCAGATAACGTCCGCAGAGATCGTCTTACTTGGTGATTTTAACGTCGACCACGCCGACTGGCTTAGTAATAAAACGGATCATGAGGGAAGATGTGTTCACGACTTCGCACTGGTATATGGCCTGACACAACTTGCTACCACGTCCACGCGAGTCTCAAATATGGAGGGTCAGAGTTCTTCGTTGTTGGACTGTTCTGCTGACTTTCATCCGGACGGTTACCTAGTATCCGTAGACGCTCCTCTTAACTCCCGAGACCATTGCCTTGTCCGGAGTACAGTGCCTCTCACATGCTCACACGCAGCCGCCGTGTGTAGCACTACAAGTCAGCAGATTGTGTTGCACTACAGTCCTACCCTTGGAGACAGGTATGTTTCTCGCCGGATGATCCCAACACCGCTGCTGACTTTGTTGCTGATGTGGTGGTGCAGGGTATGGAGCTTTTCTTTCCATTCTCTGTGATCCACATAGGTGGCAAATGTCGGCCCTGGTTTGGTCCATCTTTTAAAAAGGCTTCTCGCAGGAAGCAGAGCTTAAAAAAGGAGTACAACTTTGCCTCCAGGTCCTTCAAGAGAGACATTGAAAGGGTGAAGTCGGAGCACATTGCTAGGATTCGCGGTAGGCTTGAGCGTCTTCCTCCGGGAACTCGGGCGTTCTGGTCTCTTGTCATTGCTATCGAAGAGAATTTCTGTAAGCCATCCTTTCCACCTCTACACATAGAAAATAATTCGTTGGCCTACGGCAAAGGAGAAAGCCGATCTTCTGGCTAAAGTCTTTGCGTCTAACTCGACCTTGGATGACGGGGAACTGGATCCACCTACCATACCGCGGTGCAAGAGATCTATGCTGGACATCCACTTCTACCGACGCTCAGTGCGTTTAGCACTTCTAACTCTAGATATACATTTTTCTGCTCTTTCTCAGCTTTCCTACACTTCTGGCGTAGTCTCATTGGACATTGCGAAGGCCTTCGATTGAGTCTGGCACAAAGCGCTTCTTTCGAAGCTCCCTTCCTATGAACTTCCTGTAGAATTATGCGATCACTAGCTTTTTAGCAGATAGAAGCATAAAGGTCGTAGTCGACGGTGAGTGCTCTAACTTCATCTGTGAATGCTGGTATCCCCCAAGGCTGTGTGCTATCTCCTACTTTGTCCCTCCTCCATATCAATGACATGTTACAAATCAGCGGCATTCATTGTTATGCGGATAACAGCACGGGCGATGCTCTCTATAGCGGCCCCACGAATATTGCACGGGAAAACGTCATTGAGAGTCGAAACAAACGTGTGTCTGAAATTGAGACTTTTTGGAAAAGATCTCAGATTGGGATAGACTTAATTTTAATTTCGTACAATTTCACCGCTAAACAACTTCCATTGGTCGTATGTCCTCGTTTTGAAGACACTCCCTTATCTGCCTCAGATAATATTGAAATACTTGGTTTCGACATATCGAAGGTAGGGCCAAATTGGCCTCGAAGAAGCTTGGCGTGCTCAATAGATCAAGAATATATTTCACTCCGGCCCACCACCTTCTGCCTTATAAGGCGCAGGTTCAGCCTCATATGGAATACTGTTCTCATCTTTGGGCAGAGGAACCCCTAGTACCAGCTCCTCCCTCTAGACCGCATCTAACGGAGAGCGACTCGAATCGTCGACTGCCAAGATGTTTCAAATCGGCTGGCTGCCTCTTTCCGCCATCGTCCTACGTGACAGCAGTTTCATCCCTATCGTTTAGACGGTTGGCACTTTGCGCACAACTGAACGCTTTTATAGAAACTTTCTGCCACGCATAACAAAACTGTGGAATGCGTGCCTGCGGTATTCCCGGACCAATATAACCTTCAAAATTTGAAAAAAATAACGTAGGTACTCCCTTTAAAAGGCCTTTTAAAAGGCCTGCGACGCACTTGTGACGCATCTGGTGTTGCAGGTGTCCATGGGTGGCGATAAACGCTTACCATCAGGCGATCCGTCTGCTCGTTTATCACATAAAAAAACTTAACCTCTTGATTGGGCCATTGTACATGGTTTGAAGTACTATACTTAAAATACCTATATTTAAATAAGAAAATCAGTTTCTCCGTAAACGCGTTATTACTTCAATGGATACATTTTTATGGATGTGGAGAAGCGTCAATCCGGTTAGACGTACTTCAACCATTGAAGCTCTTACTTAGCCACGATTAAAATCTATATTGTGCCAAAAAATATTAAGAACATTATATTTTACAGTTTAATTTAGGTCATGACAACAGCCCAGGGGGGGGTCATGACCCCCATGACCCACCCCCTGGATCCGCCCTTGCTGTTACGTCTATCAAGTAAGTTTTGTTTTCTGCTTTATTTATGTATATTATGTCTGGTCTATTGTGTGTTATAGTGACGTCTGTTTGTACCGGTATCTCCCACATTATCTTATCAAATTCGTTCTCTTTAACTTGTGGTTGTGTGAGATGTTCTAGCCACCACAGTTTAGCGACTGGGATTTTGTGTTTTTTATTATTTAAAATAATATTGTTCATACAAAGATTTTCAGAATATTATTATATACTACTAACACTCTCTTATTTGTAATTTTGTTGTGCCCGACAGGGTCCATAGTTGAACAGCTTGATTTACTACAGTAAATAGGTATAAATGGTCTTACTAGATCTTAAATTACCTATGTAAGGCAAAAAAATATAGAATATTGTGTTCTTTACTACTACTAACAGTTGGCATTCTTTGTGAGTCTCTGTGTATATAGGCACCATGGGCAAATTAATCAGTATGTAGCGAACACATAGAAACTATAGGCGAAATAATTAGAAGTGCTCAGTCTTTGTCAGAATAGAACCTTATAAATAGTGGTGAACGAATACGTAAAACTCGAACTGCGAATTCAGAAGTTGTTCAGAAGTAAACCACCAAAACAAATTTTTGTCTATTCTTTCGACTGTCAGATAAAAGTCATACAAACTTGTTACTCAAAACGTATCGACTAGCAATTTTCCGTACGACAACCTTTATTGTCGTAAAACCAGCTGAGCAGACTCGTACTACAAATCGCTTTTATTATATTTCTGTGGCAATATTTTGTCGGCACCAGGACGTATACTAACGAGATCGTGTAACGCCCCGTCGAGTAAACAGATTGTTAATATATCTCCGGATACAATCCTGTGTTTCGTAAGTCTTAGCATTCAAAATGAAGGAAAGGCCTATTTGGGATATAGGAATTATTTAAGGACGCCATTTTTACGATGTAGCGGTAATTTTCGTCTGTTTTATGTGTTATGTTTTAGTTATTATTTACATCGGTATGATATATATGTGATGTTTTATGTTTCAAGGGTCTTAAAAGAATAGTAAAGTAAAAGCACATTAAAGGTTTAAGAAGAAGTAAGTCTTATTTAGTACTGTATTTCCGCTGATGAGTAATAGACAGCTGGTGTGTAATAGACAGCTGGTGTGTAATAAACTCCGAGTTCTAGATATTTTTATATATATTTTTCGGACATCTAACACGCCATCTAGTCCCAAGCTAAGCAGAGCTTGTGTTATGGGTACTAGACAACTGATAAAAATACATATATACTTTTTTTTTGTAAATACATACATATTATCCATAGAAAGACCTCATGATCAGACGTCGCACACGCCAACCGCGAGACCAACGAGGCAGTCATTTTATTCTCTTTAATTTTTAGTGTTGATTGTTCCACTGCAATGCAAAGTTAACTAAAAACAAAATGTTTATTTTATAAATACCTTTTAGATGTTACATAAGATGAAAAGTCTTCTTAACCGACTTCAAAAAAGGAGGAGGTTCTCTGTTAGAAATTTAACGTCATTGTAATGGCAACATTTTTGATTGACATTTTTCTGGTTCGACGTTTTGACGTTGACAGTGGTACTATTGAGACGCTTGGAACGGTCATGCAAGGCTTCGTTGAAAAAGTGCCGTTTAATTGTAATTTAGCTAATTGTCGATACGACTCGGTTCCTTTAGTGGTTTACCGTTATGAGTGGTCTGGTTTGGACTCGCGAGTTTTAGTAGTCACGTTCAAACAGGCGCGATCCGCGAAGCTAAATACGAGTGTATTGTAATTCGAATATCTTGAAGGTTGTACAGCACTTTGGAGCATGTATGTGTGAACGCGGCAAGACAAACGGCAGTGGGGTACCCCATCAACGGCCGACGAGATCAAGAACATCACGCAACTCCAGTAAGTGCTTGATGCATTAATTTAGAATAAGAACACGGTGAAACAGCCGTAAGTTCATTGCTCTTGCCAGTGACATAGTTAGCGATTGAATCACTTACTCATGGGCCTAAGACATTGCAAATTTCACAAGGTGATCGCTGCATTGGCGAGAGAATTGAACATTCTCAATTCGACTGTATTTTTTTTATGTTTGTTACCTCAGAACTTTCGACTAAGTGAACCGATTTTGATGATTATTTTTAACCGACTTCAAAAAAAGGAGGAGGTTATCAATTCGACTGTATTTGTTTTTGTGTTACCATATAACTTTCGACTGGGTGAACAGATTTTGATGATTCTTTTTTTTACTTGAAAGCGGGTGCTTTCCGTGCGGTCCCATTCAAATTTGTTCCAGATTGAAGTCGGTTTTTGTTTTGTTAAAATTTGTGATTATTTTATTTGAAAGCTGATGCTTCTCGTGTTTTTTTGTTATTTTTTTATTATTTTAATGACGTTTTTGTAACTGATTGAAATAGTATTATTTTACTTTTATCAAATTTATATTTAAAAATATATTATATTTATCCAATAGTGTTCTTAGATTTTTTAGAGAGCCGCTCCATTGAGCAAGCTAAGCAGAAAAACAGCACTGCAAAAGAAAACTTGAAACTAACTCTACACTAACCCATCCATCGTGGTATTATAGTATGCCAGACCTGCCTTATAGAGGCCTATCCAGCAGTGGACTGTTTAAGGCTGGTGATGAGATGATGATGATTTTTGCTAAAAATGTATAGTAAACTATACATTTTTATACATACACACATAATATTACATGCCTAATATAGGCATGTAATATTTATAACACATCTACATTTGACAGACGCGAATTCAACGTAGAATCATTAATTCGATTTACTTAAATAATATCAATAACTAGATATATATATATATATATATATTTCTTTTTTTTTTAAATGACAACTCCCGCACTAGGAATAAATCCTGTGTCGCGGGGGACTTTACAAACATACATGAAACGGACACAAAGAACACCCGGACTCAGAACAACAATTTGTGGATCGCACAAAGTGTTGTCCTACTTGGGATTTGAATCCACGACACTTAGCGAAGTAGGAAACGGCGTGGTGACCGTTAAACCACTAGGCCAAACGTGCAGTCCAACATTTACGTGTCCATAACTATCTCACTTTACGAACTTTGTTAATAAATAACCAATTAGGTGCCGCTACAATAGTAAAGCACTATGTCATTTGACTATGAGCAAAGTAGTGCTATGAAGTATTCTGTGAGTTCTATTCATCCATTCTTACGCAAAGTGCACTTACTTGCACAAATTTGAACCAGTGGAACCATTACAGAGTGAGAACGATTTCGTCCCGTTTCGTCCCATTCAGCTGGAAAAGTGCTATGGAATCGTAATGGTGTTGCGAATAATGGCATTTGAATTTTGCTTGAGTAAACATGAAGTGGGAGATTTAATTCTGTTTGAACGGTTTGGCTGGCTGACAATGAGACTGGGGATTAATGCTATTGGAAGGGCTCTGGTTTTATATATATTTGTAGCTCTAGATTGAATATCAGGAAGTGTTTTTTATTTATTTATATTGAACCTTGACGTTTCTGTTTTAGGCTACTTCGTCGTATTTGATTCTCGGAGTGGGCGATTTGTTATTAGTTTATTTCTTAGGTTTTTGCGGAGGAAGCTGAATTTGTGAAACAGCGCTTGCGCTGTGTTTCACCGAGTGAGTGAGGATACCGGAGGCTCATACCCCAACCCCTCCCCCCATCCCCCAAATGCCGGCAACGCACTTGTGACACATCTGGTGTTGCGGGTGTCCATGGGCGGCGGTAATCGCTTACCATCAGGAGATACGTATGCTCGTTTGCCCCTTATTCTACGAAAAAAGTGATGATAATATTTATTTCTTTTTAACTACAAAAGTAATATTTCATACACAGTCATTTCTCATGTCCATTCACAATTGAAGAATGATCATCTTTAATAACAGATAAATTAATACAAAATTAAAAAATAAAAGTTAAATAATAGTCAATATAATACTTGAAACAGGAACATAAATCTAAAATTCTAGAAATTTAATATGTATCTTCTTCCGTAAAATGTTATAACTCTGTCCAATTCACATACATTGTGGAAAAAGACGAGTGCGAAGTATGATTATCTATTTGCTATAAAATCGCTCTTTTCTTTCATTACCCTCTACAAACTACAATGAAATGAAACTATTTTAGTTCTAAAGTTATAAGATATTTTAAAATTCGAACGAATGTTATAAATGTTTTTCGAGGGTAGGTGCTAAATAAGTTAAGACGTCCTCTGCTCTTAGTAAAATTAAAATTTTATTTATAAAGTTTATTTTCACAATCTATTTTCAAATTATTGACAATTTTAAGTGCAATTGAGTTACTACTTACATGGTTATCTCATTTAATGTAACCTAAGGACTATTCACTATTCCACCTACCAGTTAACACCCGCATTCACTAAACTGTTGACAATGTCTCATCTAACGGAGATAGTATCGGCACAGAGAAGCCTGGAGGAAAGCTTCAATCGCAGAATGATGGAACTTGATGCGCAGCTGCACAGTGGAGTGCCAGCGAAGGACACTGTGGCCAGAGTGGCGGAAGAGTTCTGTACATTTCGAGAACTAATATTTAAAATGCTTGGACTCCTTCGCAAGCAAATCTCCGACTGTCAAAGTCAAGTTGATATCTTGGAGTCAAGACAGCGAAGAAAGAATCTTCTCTTCTTGGGCGTGTCGGAGGTAGAGGATGAGGATTGTTCCTCATCTATTCTGAACTTGGTCCATAACAAGCTGGGCATGGAAATGGTCTCTCTAGAAGACATTAGGGTCTGTTACAGGATTGGGACCACGAGTAAAGACCATCCCCGGCCTATTTTAGTAAAGTAAAGACCCGACAAGCGATCTTCGGTATAGCACGGCAGCATTTCGGCATGAGGGCAGTTTGGACACAAGATTGTACAGTCGACCAAATTGAATCATGACCCCCCTTAAAGTCATTTTCCTACAATTATTCTATACCATTAGGTTTTAATTAGCTTGAACATACATTTCATAAGTAATGAACCGTTATCATTCTACTAGACACTGACAAAGCCATGACATAGACATAGAGGTATACTATGGACTATGATAAGTATTGCACGAAAAAGTTTGTTAGCCAGTGAACGTCCTTATCTATAGGTATATTAGGAAAGAATTGATTGTCTGTTTGTTTGAGACATAGGATTGACTTTATTTCGAATAATGGGTAGACTTGAGGTAGGAGGGTAGAGGTACCGTAAAGGTAGCGTAGGGTAGGTGTAGAACAAAAATAGAAAAGCTTTTTTTTGACAGAACGAAGTCTGTCGAGGCAGCTAGTCATACATATTAATAAAATAAAACAGTAAAATTAGAGACTTATTGTTTATTTCATATTACTAAATTTTGAAAAATGGCATTCACTTCGTAAAGCGAATAAAGAAGAAAACTTCTCAATAGTTAATTTGTGGGTTATAATGTTTCCAATGGTTTGGGTCTGTAGGATTACTGGTTAAACCTAAAACCGAGTGTAAGCGCCATGGTTTTCAATAACGTCTAACAATCGATTACGCATAGACCCGATTAGACGACTACTGCAAATGTCACTTCCCCTCATGAAATCCCAGATTTCGTTACAATGCAGCTCGATTGCTTCTTTAGTCCTCTCGTTCCTGTTATCCCACATTTGAACCATCAAACCCCATAAATATTATATTGGGTTAATATCTGGTGACCTAGACGGCCATGGAATTAGAGTAAATTCATCTTCATGCTCCGTAAACCAATTTGAGACAATTCTGGCAGTATGCACTCGACAGTTATCATGAACATAGGATAATACTGGCACATCTTCACTTATCTAGATCACTCTTATCTATCTTATCTAGATACCACTGTATCTATATTGATTCTTACAATAAATCGACATAGTTGATAGCGTTATGATGAGGAGAAATAGGAACAAGTTCGCCTATGTTTCCAGCATCCATCCATGCCCACATGTTAGCTGAAATACGGCCAGATGATTGGTTGGGCACTACGTGGTCCTCTGTGTATCGCGTGTTATCGTAACGCCACAAAGTTAAGCGACCATGTTGAGAAGAGCGAAATGATTTTTCGTCTGTAAAGATGGTGTTTGTCCAGTCGAAATCCAAATAATTACGTGCAAAATTCAATCTTGCAGTTTTGTGTGCATCCGTTAAATGAACTTTCTTAGCATGATATCTGTAATGCAGCCCAGTGCGGTGCAAATTATTTCTAATTATTTCTAGACAAACATCGTAACGTGCTGCAAAATAGCGGGTACGAGTAAAAGGATGTTCTTCGTAATGGTGTTGCATTTCCGTTCTCTGTTGGTTTGTGATTCGACGAACCCCATGATTATGTCGTCGTCGGTCTTCAAGGATACCCTCTTCAGCGTGCCGTCTGATCCAGGTTCTGACCGTGTTACGACTTATATTTAACTCACGTGATATTTCTCTAACGCCGCAACCTTGCTCACTGAGCACTACAATCCGAGCTCTTTGTTCTACCAAATTGGCCATTATACGATTCGTTTATAGATATAAATATATTCTTAGATTTTTATTTTAATATTTTCAGAGTAACTACTACTTGACATCTCACACATAATGTCATTTCATTTTAAAAATTATAATACTTTTTCTCCGCAATGAAAGGAGTTTGGATTATAAACGATTATATTATTTGAAATTCAAATAAGACTGCTGTATCAAAAATATATCTTGTTCAGTGACAACAAAGGTTTAAATTGCATTGACATCTAACCCGTAATGACGCATTTTGTTTATATCTAAAACGTACTATGTGAAAATTGCGAAGAAAACCTACCTACATTTATGATTACAAAGAAATAATTGGCAAAGTGGGTCATGATTCAATTTGGTCGTCATCTATCTAAGTGTTATAACAAAAGTGTAGTGCACCTTCTCACTCATTTCCGCACCACCCAACGGTAGACTGGTAGAGAATGCCTTAGGCATTAAGTACGCCATTGTACATTTTGTGCATAAAGTTAATAAATAAATAAATAAAATTAATAAAATATTCTTCTTACAAATTCAGCAAAGTTAATAATTTACACTTTACACATACTGCGCGTTACTTGTTTCTAAATTTCATTACGCGTTTCTGGTCCCGTCCCGTGAGGTTTATGTAGTAAGTGGTTGAGTTTATGTTTTTCTAGAAAAAGCTAAGTATTAGGCTCTTCAGTGGCGTTAACTATATCGCTCAACGTTTTGTTTATCATTTTATAAACATATCAGAGACCGGTTTAACACCCATCTTGAAGCAGAAGGATTGCATTTTGTTTTAAATCGATTTCGGTTTAGATTCTAAGTTAAATTTGATATCTTATTTTGAAATCAAATAAATTATGTATAAAAGCTATATACGTCTGAGATTTGAATACTATCATTCGTTGAGTGTATCCATTGGAATTACGGAACCAATATGTAGTTCATTATTGAGTGTTTTATGTAGTAGCCAGGTTGTTAAATATTTTGAATAGTTAAAATTTTAAAGAATTGTTTTGTTGTTTGTATCTTTAAAATCAGAAATACACGTGATTAAGTAATAACAATAGCTTCTACTTGTAAAAAAACTTTGTTCCTTTTTAATTTGTTCACTTAAAGAAAATAATTCATCATCTAAAGCATTCCTTTTTCCTTTAAGTAGACTGCACTGCAGACTACAGTTAAAACTTGATAAACATATGGAATACAGGATAATCATTTTAATAGTAATGCTATTTTTTTATATATTTATCTTTATTGTACACATAACAGATATAAAAAAGTGTTACAATATACAAACGTGACAATTGCCGGTCATATCCCTCGTGACGATCTCATACGGACAACCTTTGTACGGATATTATAGTAAGTGACAATAACAATTAGGGTAGTAGTAGTAGGGCCACACAGATTTTAAATTTACTAAGTGAATAATAAAAAAAAAAATCACTAAAGTTCAAATATATAACATTCATACATAAATAGGCATATTCATATTACAGATATAAACATACACATACTTATACATACATGTACTAAAATATATACATACTATAAATGACAAGTTACTATAATGACAGATAATAATCCTTCGTTAACTTTTTAAATACCTACAGGCTATATTTTATCTAAGTTTCATAAAAAGTATCTTTGATAGAAGACTGAAAACCGATTTCTTAAATTAATCTTTTTCTGTCATAGAAACGTATTTTACTTTAACTTCAAGTTATTTCATTCTTGATTTGATTGTTATCGTAACAGAAAGGTACGAGGTCTTAAAAAGCATTTCAATTTTATCTGTGAAACATAACGTCAGAATCAATTTCGCTCTTGAAAAATGCGTTGGAAAATACTTTAGTGTGGTTTTGGCTTATTGAATACGTTCGAAGCGAACGGTTCCTCTATTATTTTGCTTACGACGCAAATGGACATGTCGGTATAAAAGATATTCGGGATATATTTGAGGGATTTTACGCGTTCACGCATAATTTAACTTGTAATGTAATAAAATGTCCATTAACATTGAAGACGGCCATTTTCCGGTAGGATGAACATCAACTTTGAATTTGAGGGCAACTTGTCATTCAGAAAGGTAAATGTGTCTTTAGGATTTAACTTTAAGGCAATTTTTTATAAGAGCCTTGGACTAAGTCAGGGCCAAACTTTATTGCTGTGATAAATAGATGTTGAAAGAAGACGCTTAATTTGTTACTATAACTTGGAAAAGAGATCTTTCGGGTTATAAGTTTTTCTTGTTTCAAACAATATGATCAAAAATATTTATTTTAACCAATTACTGCTAAAAACACACTAGTCACCTAACAGTTGTTTTTAGTTATTTATATTCTTTTTAAGGTGGCCTTTTTAAGGATAATGGTGACCTGTAACTACAGGTTTTTTTTACACCTATTTCAGGCACCAGACTCTCACGAAGTTGCTCAAATATGTGTTATTTTGTAACGTACCTTAAGAAGTTTTGTGAGAGAAAATAAAGAGATTTATTATTATTACTTCAATTATTTCAATTTCAAAAGGATGGAGTCGTTTTTTCATTTAATTTAATCAAAAATAATACTTCTGAAATTATTTATCTCCATTTACTTTGAGGACATTTCCGTTTAGAGTGGCAATATGTTGAGTAGGTATCATAGAAGAAAAGCTAGAACATAGCGTAGTAATTAATAGTGTTTCGTTTCTAATTCTGTGGGGAGTTATCACACATGTTTCTGAAGAAACTGTGTGCGTGCGTGCGTGTGCATGTGTGTGTGTGTATATGTGTGTGTAAGTGTTAGTTCGCAATGAAGTAGCAGAAGTCAGCGGCATAGCGGCTGGCAATTTTGCTGTCAATTTTAAGGGTTTCATAAAGAAAAAGTAACGAGTTACTATACCGTAGCATGACTCTTTTTAACCGACTTCAAAAAAAGGAGGAGGTTCTCAATTCGACTGTATTTTTTTTTATGTTTGTTACCTCATAACTTTCAATTGGGTGAACCGATTTAGATGATTCTTTTTTTATTTGAAAGCTGGTGCTTCCCGTATGGGACCATTTCAACTTGGTCGTTCTTGAAGTCGGTTTTTTTGTGTTAAAATTTTGTATTATTACACTACAAAAGAGTTTTTTTTAACTAATAATACATGCGGAAATGAATCTTACTATCCACAATACCCCTGATGCACCACCAACTTTTTGCAGCCCAATGGGTGAGTCTTCTATTGACGTGACGCTTACGCGCGGCGACGTCTCGATATCTGGATGGCGTGTCCTACCGGACGCATCCTGTAGTGATCACCGCTTAATCGTGTACGAATTCATACCAATGGTTGCACAATATCCACAAAGAACTCCTTACAATTTTAGGTATAAAACTAAAGGGGCAAATTGGGCTTTATTTGGTTCACTCTTTTCAGTACATGCCAAAGACTTCAGTCGCAGTGGTCTATCAGCTGAGGAAAGCGCAAACATATTATCAGATACTTTCACATATTGTGCTGATGTTTGTATCGGCCGTGGATCTATCACTAACACTCGTAGATGTGATTGGTGGAATTATAAATTAGTCGAATTACGTAGAATCTATCGAAAAGCTCGTAAAAAACTAAATGACATTAAAAAGCGTAACGTAACAGGAGATATTTACAATAATGCTCTTATTGCTCTTAGAGTTGCCAGGTCTCATTATAGAGCTGCTGTGGAGAAATCAAAGGGAAATTTAATACGTAAACTTGTTGATAAACTCGATAGAGAGGGTCCCTGGTCACCTTTGTATCATGAATTTAAAGCAAATAGATCAATCGACCTTGCATACGTACAGAACATCAAAATTAATAATAGTTATACTACAGGAGTAGAACAAACCACAGAATATCTTTTAGAATCACTTGTGCCTGACGATCGGCCGGAGGATGGCATGGATTATCACCGACAAATTAGGCAGTGGGCTATTGAACCACCATTGTCTCCAATGTCTGACTTACCATCTTCAGACGAATTCCTCAGTATTGTTAGGTCATTGCCACTAAATAAGGCTTCGGGCGACGATAAAATATCAAACAAAATGATAAAAGAAGCTTGTAAACTTTCGGGTGATACGGTTTTAACAGTTTTTAAACGTTGCATTGCGGAAGGAGTATTTCCTAGTGTTTGGCGGTGCGGTAATATTCGAATAATACCAAAAAGCGGCGATAAGCCGCCGGACGATCCTAAATCCTATCGACCCATAACACTGTTACCATCGCTGGGAAAGCTTTTAGAGCGTCTTGTAGTACCACGACTTCTACCGGGTGGAGTTAAATTTCATGATAGACAATTCGGCTTTACGTTGGGAAAATCGACAACTGATGCGGTTATATCTGTAAGGAAAACTGTCACCGAGTCAAGTTTTCAATACGTTTTAGGCATCTTCTTAGATATATCTGGCGCCTTTGACAATGCGTGGTGGCCCATGCTATTGCTAAAATTAAAATTAAGAGGTTGCTTTAAAAATATTTATTCCCTTATCTCCTCGTACTTCTTACAAGGTACTACTAAATTGAGACTTGGGCATCATTCTGTGTCGAAGGCGCTTACGATGGGGTGTCCTCAAGGGTCAGTGCTAGGACCATACTTGTGGAACATAGGCTTCGACGATTTTCTGGCAATGCCTGTGCCGTCCGGATGTACCCTGAATGCGTACGCGGACGACGGTTTGTTATTGATAGAGTCGGATACTAGAACGGGGCTTGAGAGGCTGGCCAGTGAATGTTTGGGCTTAATATCTCGGTGGGGTGGGCGTAATCGGTTGACGTTTGCACCAAACAAAACCTTCCAGCTACTTCTGAAAGGTAACCTCAAATCACCGCCTTGTATTAAATTTGAAAATATTACTATTAAAAATAAAACCTCGGTTTGTTATTTAGGATTGGTTTTAGAAAGAAATTTTTCATTTATTGAACATATTAGAACAGTTAATGAAAAGTCTAAAAAGAGTTTCTTTGCACTGACGAGGATATCAACTGCGACATGGGGTCTGTCATATAATACACTAAAGATCATATATGGAGCTACTTATTTGGGTTCTATTTGCTATGGTGCTCCTGTATGGGCAGATAGGGCGACTGTAGGTGCTGTCCGTCGCAAACTGTTACAAGGCCAACGACCTGCATTGATTTTCTTG
The DNA here is from genome assembly GCA_949125395.1 of Diaphora mendica. Classification (NCBI taxonomy): domain Eukaryota; kingdom Metazoa; phylum Arthropoda; class Insecta; order Lepidoptera; family Erebidae; genus Diaphora; species Diaphora mendica. Next base: position 15,039,187 of record OX421324.1, on the reverse strand, counting down.
TGCAAGGCATATAGGACGGTTAGCACTGAGGCTTTACCGGTGTTGGCAGGTGTTCTTCCGGTTGATCTCGAGGTGCAAAGACGTGCAGCCATGTACTATTCCACACTACAAAACATGGAATGCGATTTTTTGGGCATACGAGACCGCGGTAAAATCATAAGATTGTTTCAACAAAAAACCAATGTCTATAACGACCTCTTGGATGAATGGCAGAAACGATGGGACGAATCATCTAAGGGGCGCCACCTTTACCAGTTCTTTCCATCTGTTCGCGAAAGGTTGTCAAGGACATGGCTCGAGGTAGATCACTGTGTCGCTCAATTTCTTACAGGCCACGGTAACTTTAAGAGCAAACTATACTCATTTAAATTAGTCGATTCACCATTGTGTCAATGCTCAACACCTGATTCTAGCTGTGAACAGTCGGCTCATCATATCCTCTGGGAATGTAGTCTTTGGTACAATGAACGTAACATGATGCTAAATAGCTTACAAATGACGTCTGGGGTAGTATATTATGGGGATCTTGTGTCAACTGCGGTGAATTTCCGTGCGTTTAAGCGATTCTGCCATACATACTATAGAAATCAAATATAGCTCACTTAGGACCCATAATATTTTTATCCGTGGTGCTTCCCGGTTTGAAAAAGGCGTCTGCCTATTTTGACTCCATTTTGTCTCCCGCTTTGCTAAGGAGGGAAGTGGACTTATTATATTTCCAACTCCTCCAGTTTTCTTCTGATTAATTTCGTTGCGGGTTCCAAGACAGTTAAATTTTTCCTGGGACTTCCCGAGTGTCATAACTCGGTGTTTTCGTGGGTCACCGCTGTTGATCCTGGTGTACAGGAGTTACAGTGGTGGGCGTGTGGGCGGGATTAGTCCCATTAATAATACACATTTTCTGCCATACATACTATAGAAATCAAATATAGCTCACTTAGGACCCATAATATTTTTTATCCGTGGTGCTTCCCGGTTTGAAAAAGGCGTCTGCCTATTTTGACTCCATTTTGTCTCCCGCTTTGCTAAGGAGGGAAGTGGAATTATTATATTTCCAACTCCTCCAGTTTTCTTCTGATTAATTTCGTTGCGGGTTCCAAGACAGTTAAATTTTTCCTGGGACTTCCCGAGTGTCATAACTCGGTGTTTTCGTGGGTCACCGCTGTTGATCCTGGTGTACAGGAGTTACAGTGGTGGGCGTGTGGGCGGGATTAGTCCCATAATAATACACATTTACACTTACCACTGTTGATAGTTATAAAATAGACCGAATACCGTTCTAAGTGCAATGTAACGTTGATTCAGCCTATGCAGTAAAAACTAGAGACCTCGGTCAAATTTTGGTGGTTTGGAATATCTTGTTTTTATTTCAACTACCACTATAAGTAACTTGAGTTGTTACCCTTATAGATGTTTTACTAAGATAGATCAAAATATATATGGGAACTTTTGACTATAAAGTAGCCGTTTTTGTTTTGAAACATAAATAGTTTTGAAACAGTATTGTTTAAAGTGTTCAATTTTTGCAGTTTTAATACGTTTGAACTTCAGATACTCCAAATAAAACATTAGAGTCTGTGCGCGTTCCTCTTAAGATGCTTACAAAGAATTCTCCTCACGTATTATTATATAGATACCCTCCTCTCACTATATAACTAGTTAACTCAAACAATAAAAGCTTTTTCTTTAATCAAAAAGGGTGTCAAGATAAAAGAAAAACTTCACACTAAATTCTAAGACAAAATTTTATTCTACATACATTGAGAGAGATAACGATGTGAATATAAATAATACTGTATAAGTTATAACAATGTTATGTTCTAAATGAGACACGGAAGATATATAGAAGGAAACACTTAAGATGAGTACTTTTGCAGAAAACTAATATCAGTGTTTGCCAACCAGTTCGCATTTCGGAAATTGGGGTGACAGCACAGACAATTTAACCCATAGAGTAGACAATATTTGAAATGTTGAGTTTGTTTATGCCAAAATCCAATATTGGGTTATGGATATAAAAATATTATAAAATATCTGTCAACCCTTTATTCAGATCTCAAACATAAATAATAAATTATGAACATCGGGTGACCCATTCCTTTGTTTGTAGAAAGGAACAAACAGTATTATTAATTTATTAGAATAGTAAATGATCACCTACGTTAATTCTAAGCTGGATTAAATAATCCTCAAGATGTTTTACAGAAGTAGAATCGTAAAATAATACTTTCCAGGTATTTAAGAAGGAAATCAAGATGCCTTCCCATGTACAAATTAGTAGAAAGATTTGCAAAATGATCTGTTTTGTTATGATATTCAGAAGTCTAGTAGTCTTATCTATAAATATATTTAGTCAAGACTATTCGAATATTATCATTCAAACAAAAATTTGCAATATCAAACTTTCTACTGAAACAAATTGCGTAAAGCAATAACTCTACCTACGCCTGATTGCTGTTTACGTGCAATATTAGTACAGCACACTTAATTTAACGATCCTACAAATTACTATTACTGTCAGCAAACAGCATGTATTGCCTTCTATTTAAGAGGATTCCTTATATTTAATTTTATTTGATTTGGTTGAATAATAAGAAGTAAACTACTGATACTAAATGTTTTAATAATGTTTACAGAAAGGCCTTTTATAAAATAGTGTTAGAAGTTTCGACTGATTACGATTTGTTTATTCCTGCGATTGTTATGCACCCCATTTTAGTCCCCAAATTGGACGCAATAAATTACAAAGTAAAGGAGCATCAATATATCCTATGCTAAAACGTACAACATAGATAGATATCAATAAAATTTACAACAATGGCTCTTTCTAGGTACTGGAATCTTGACGTATTTGCCTTTTGATAGTACTAATTTATGTATTATTTTTGCTTTGCTTTATGTATTATTTTTAAAGGCAAAATGTATCCTTTAAAATACTGAATAAAAAATTGGTCCTTTCTTGTTTGATTAAATTCTTGTCATACTCACACTTAAAACGTTTGAATACTTTGTCTTGAAATATTAGTGAGACTTTGAAATATTTTTGACTGTGGAATAACATGTCAGATAAGGAAGAGTGTAGGTATACGCAGTCAATTAAGACCTCTGTCTACTAAAGGTGGATTATGAATAGGGCAGTAAACATAATATTCATAACTACAGCGAGATGCGAAATGGTTACTTAAACGAAAATAATTGAAAATCAGTCTCATATAAATATTTACGTAATATGTTTTCAAAATCTACAAAATTCACACACAAGTGAAGGATGAAAGTCGACACAAGCAGCCTTATTAAATAAACAGCGACCTCGCACGACAAGGAGCTGTCTGTGCCCCGAGGACGATTGTAGACAGCGGCACGGTGGCGCTTCTCAAAATTATTGAAATTTGCCGATAGCTGCAGATGTTGCAAGAATATTGCAAAGATTTGTTGTTTGTCCTCTTGAGATATACGTACTGTAGTAATTAGAGTTGTTACAATTGATAGTTATTGTTTTATATAAATATTTATCGGGTTTTAAAATCTATTTCAGTCAGAGTTGAAATCGTTATATCGTAACTATAAAAGAGATTGATAAAGAATCTGAAGCCTTTTGTTATGTCCGTAGAAACCATCAATTGATTTTGTAACTGATGTAGTTACCAACTAACGGCTGTTTTTAATAACCTATATCTAGTTAGAACTTTATATAGTCTATAATTCTATTATTTTATCAACACTACTATTAATATACAGGTTTCTTTTAATAAGCTTTAGTGCCGGAAAGCGATGAAAGTTTTCAGTTACCTGGTTAAAACTGGAGATTGGTTATTGAAAACGGCCGTATGTCATTGGGCATAATCTTAAGACACTGTTTGCTCGGTATTTCAATTTTAAAAGGAGATAGCTTAATCTATATTCACTTTAGTCAGCGTTTCATAAAAGCACACTCAGCTTTACCAAATAAGAGTGTAATGAGCGAATTCAGTATTTCAAATAGAAATTACAAATGATGCAGCCAAAAGGATTCTTAAGTTATATGAAATGTATAGTCGACGGATGAAGCAGAGTTTTTTAAAGAGAAGAATCCGGAACGATTCAATCTTTAGCTCATTTAAACGGAACTCGTAGCAGTGGACTATAAGGAAACGCCTCAATAGTGGCAAATGAGGCACGCTCACCGCTTGCAGTTTTAAGAAAATTTCTTTAAAGAAGCTCTAATTCAACGTCTTTAGAAAATGCACCTAGATTTACTTTTAATGAGTTTCGAGAGAGCAACTTGGGCTTTACTCCTTAAATGAATAGGGGATCAGTCTAGCCCTCCAAGAACTGTTGTAGCTCTTTATTTACTAATTTTATCATTTCAAGTGTGGGTACTTCAGAGAATTGAGTGGTACTCTGAATATTTTCACTAAAATTTTAATTAAGGTTATGTAGCTTTTCAAAGCAGCTCCGTCGTCCTAAACATTTTTTGTCATTTATTTTGGTCGTGATAACCATAAGCAAAATCGTCGTAACTACAATCTTAATAATTTCCCTACTACGCCTAGATAGAGTACGACTTTTCTCACTTTAACGGAGATAAATTAGGCTATTTCATTTAAAAAAAAATACGTTGGGAAATAATATGTTCTGTAAGATACAAAGCAATCCTATTTTATAGGATTGCATTACTTTATTGTATTTTTAATAATAGATTTTTTTGTTACAGGCTCTTGCAGATCTACTATAAAATGGAATTGGTTTTACAAACATTTTTTCTGACATAGTTTTTTTATGCCTATGTAAAAATACATTTTGGAAAAAAACACACATACATAGACATAAAAATACATATAGAAAAAACTGTAACTCTACTACAAACTACCAACATTGAGCTAAACAAATCAGCAACGGAAAATTACAAATATTTTCAGATTTTTTATTTTTACAGCGTCAGAGCAATTCGAAAGTTCAAAACTCGGTCCTGTAAACCACTACTTTTGACATTTCACTTTGTATGTAAAGACCGTTGGTTTTTACTTTTCAAAGTGAAAGCAGTTCATTGCCACCGCTTTTCATGTTCATTTACATTTTGAGGACCTCACACTGAAATATTCATATGTACTATGAAATATGTAGCTAAAGGATTAAGTTTCAAATATCCACCTCTAGTAATTAAGACTATTTGTCTTATTCTTGAGTAAACAAACCAAGAAATATAAAATAAATTCGTATAATATACATTATGGGTACATATAGTATATAGTAGATATTTGTAAAGTTTTTACAGATGACTCTATCCAACTAATTTTGTTGTTTATTTTGAGTTAAAATATTTATAACTAGCTGAGCCCCGCGGTGTTACCCGCGGTACAGCAACAACCGTGGGTAACGCCGCAGGGTAAAGGTACGAGTTGGTAGCGGACTGCAGACAGCAACAGCAGACGACGTGTCGCAGCGACACTACTGGTTTCTATGTATTTCTATGAAATAGCTTTTGTAGTTAGCGACACGAAGCTAACGACATGTAGTCGAGCGACAGACGGCAGTGTCGCCCGACCGCAGATCAGTAGTGTCGCTGACGACAGGCAGAGCGACGTCATACACGAACATGTCGAGCGAGTTACTTTCAAAATGAATTTTCCGATTCTGAAGAAGACAAACTTATAAAAGGTGGCCCAAATGGTTTTTGATCAGTATTGAATAAGTTCCCTCACCTGCTCTGCATTTAAGCACAGGACGTGTGGCTTTTCGTCTTTTTCGGTATAATAAAAGCAAGTCATCATCATATTCTTCCTCTTCTAATAAAAGATCTTAAACAATTGCGATCACTATTCTCGAACACGTCAGACATCTTGTTACACGGAACACTTATAAACAACTGGATGCCACCTGCTGTTGTCGTCTGCAGTCGGGTTCCAATTCATGACTGCAGCGACAAGACGCAACGACGTGTCGTGGCGACATGAAGCGACGACATCTCGTCCACTGTTGCTGTCTGCAGTCCGCTACCAACTCGTACCTTTAGTAAAAAAAAATGTAAAAAGTATCCTATGTCTATCTCCTGGTTCTAAGCTACCTCCCTACCAATTTTCAGTCAAATCGGTTCAGCCGTTCTTGGTTGTAAATAGTGTAACTAACACGACTTTCTTTAATATATATAGATATTAAAATATTGAATCACTTTTAAAATCATTGTCAAAGTTACCTTTCGTTTACTACTCTGTCTTTCGTCATCTTAATCTATATCTATTCTAATATTACAAATTCGAAAGTGTCTCTGGCTGTCTATCTTATACGCTTTCCCGGCTAAACAACTGAAATGTGAAGGTAGTAGAGCCACGCTGATTTCAGCACGAACGGGCCGGCTCGACCGGGGCGGTACTACCCTCGCACAGAAAATCAACGTAAAATGACAGCGTGCTGTCGTGTTTCGTTGGTGAGTGCGAGACCGGAGGCCCAATTAGTCTAGTCAACAAGTTCCAAACTTGTTGACTAGACTAAAAGATGCAGCAGCATCACTAGGGCGCCATGGTGTGGGTCGCCATGCTGCGTGTGACCACCACTCTTGGATTCTGCTTATGCTTGCCATCAGGCAGAGTAGAGTCATTTTGGCGTGCTAAACATAAAAAAAAAAAAACTAATTTGGATGAATTTCGGTACAGAGAGAGATGGTCATTAAAGTAGGCTACTTTTTGTTGTTATAACCGACATACACCCGAGTGGAGCTGTGGGCAAAAGCTAGTTGTAAGTAAAATCTCAACATCGATAATCCAAATAATTATTGTCCTGCTCCTAAATAAATAGGAGTAGTAGGAATCCAACAGAATATAAATAAAATTCCTTTCGTTTATCGATGATGAAAAGGCGCTTTAGATCTTTGGCTACGCTATATCACCACAAGATTGACCAATGAACGATGTCGAATGCAATTTGAATTGGGCTCTCGTGAATGGTGCAAGATGTTGTTTTGAACGACGATTTCAGGATTGATTGACAGGAGCCATCTCGCTTGACGTACGGGAACGTAAGAGCAGAATTCGCTCATAAATCTTTGTTTAGACTGGGTTTACATGGTTGTAATGATCAAACCAATCGCCTTTAAATAATGTTGTCAGAATATAATTAAATTTTATTTTGAATGTGTGAAAGACGAAAATATTTGAAATCAAATAAGTTTTTAACGACCTGTGTTTAAAGAATATAGCAAGTTTTCTAATATTGAAAATTTTGACATAACTATGAAATCATCGACTGCCTCGGTGGCGCAGTGGCAGTGTATGCGACTGCTGAGCTCGGGGTCTCGGGCCGGACCAAATGTTTGTATGATCTGCTAATATTCGTTTTGGAGTTTAATATTTGTACGCTTTACTAGCAGGACATAGTGAAACGTTTATTAATATTAAGCACCATCTTTGTTAACTTATGACCACAAATAAAAGACTTTGAGTTTGAGTTTTCTATGTATAACATGTGTGTATTACAAACAAAATAAAATTGTATTTACATCAGTTGTCTAGTACCCATAATACATGCTCTGTTTAGTTTAGAACAAGATGGCACTGTGTGTTATATGTCCAAATTTTTTTTTTTTTTATCTTTTTTTTTTGTTTATCTATATTTTGGCTTACTCATGTCTGACATATTTCTACTCTTTTATCTAACAAAATCAACGAGATTTTATGTTATGATTGCAGACATTTTATGTATTTGCACACAGTAAACAACTCTAAATAACGTAAGTTATAACAATAAAACAATCAATTTTACAGATATCATTGAATACAAATCAGTGCATAACACATTTCCTCAACTGTATATTACGCAAACACATCGTTTATTTGTTCCCGATTCTTATCTCTACAAACAAATTACATTATATTTTCCTGCGACAGTTCCAATATTGTGACGTGACCTCTTAGAGGCATGTAAGTCGAGGTCAAACAACTGGGGTTTAAGCGTTGACGTCAATGTCAATTGAGCAGCACCCGTGATGGATGAAAGTCTTAGGGGTAGGTTCAACCCTTCAAATTACTTAATATCCTAAACGCACATGAAAATTTACTCATTTTTGCTTGTAAGCCATTAAGAACACTTTAGTCTTTACTTACTTATCGATGTATATAAACAAGATCTCTCATTTTTTTACTAATTTTTCGTATTTTTTTATTTTTTTGTCATTATTTTATTAATGTTGAAATTACAAAATTCGTATTTTTATGTTTAGTAACAAGTTTTAAGTTAATATGATAGTTTAGATAATATTTTAAGTAAATATGAAAAAAAATGATGGCGGGTTAGGAAACTGAAACGATTTCTAAAACTATTGTTGTTTGCTTTGCGTGTTAAATAACTATTGGTAGACACGGCTAATTGACCCAAGTTTCTTCTATTCAATAGATATGCACACAATCTTTAACAATTTTCGAGGTTTAATTTTATTGAAATTTAATGAGTTTAGTATTTATCAATAACTTATGTTTAAATTACTAAATAAATACCAAATTATTATAAACAACATGTTTGTTTTTTAAAATTAGTAGGTACTATTAGAATTTTCTATACGTCAAATTATTTTAAGCTATTGTATAGCTTTTATCGCGTACTTTGAGGCCTTTGAGCGCGGCGACCGAATCAAGGAATTCCGTAACGTAACGAAACGAAAATAAAACCTGACACCCGAAGCTCGCAAGGATCGAGACGAATTGCTCCGAACGACGAATCAACGAAGGACAGAATATGTCAACAGCCGGCCGCGCAGGCGTATTGAAATACGTCAAGGAAGATTCGTTGCCTTGGACACGAAGATTTGTTATGTCATATAATGTATAAAAATATTCATGGTAGCCAGACACAACTGCATAAATAAAAAATTAAATAAATAATTATAATTGCATAAGTTGATAAAAATGCTTTAGCGCGGCAGTCCCGAGTGCCACACGTCTTTTTTTTGCGCTCGCCACTTAGTTTCACTACTTACTATTAATGACTACCATTCCATTACCCATCGGATTATGAGAGAGAGGGAACAGAGAGTGAACCTGTGTTTGCGCACACCCTAGTGCACTATAATATCTTCTGTGTAGTTGGCTGGTCTCCGTTGAGACTGGCCGCCGTGGCTGTTATTGGCTAGGAGATTTACATTAATGATAGATGATATCTAACAGTCCTTAGACGGTATTCTGATCTTCTTCGTATAGACCGATCACGTTCTAGGACCCTCTAAGGCGTTATGCCATTGCCTTTCATGATTTGTACTTATAGGGGCCAAAGCCGTTGTTTTTTGGTCATGTTTTTTTTTAATTCTTAGGTAAGATTAGTCTATTATATATGTGTCGGTTTTTCTCATGTCTATAGAAACTTATTTTTTTGTTTATTTACGGTTTTTATACTAAATGTTGACCTCGTACGTCTTAATGTTGATTTCATTTGTATCACTTTTTCCTTTGATCTCTGCTTTCTGCTGATCGGTTATCATCATCATCTCAGCCGAAAGAGGTCCACTGCTTGGACTTAGGTCTAGCACATACAGCACAGGACCGATGTTAAGAATTAAATACGTACCCATTCATAACAAACATTCATATGACTAACGCTTACGATACACTAGATGGTTGAGTGTGAGTATTGCTACATAAAGGAGTTTCGAACTTAGTATATATCTTCGCATGGTGATGTATTAAGAATACTGAGCGTCACATCCCCCATTCATCTCGTTACTTATAAATTCAGATTCAATGTTAGCCAAAAAAGGTAATGTTACCGTTTTAAAATTACTTCTATGGTAATAATTGTTTTTGTTAAAATAATCTCAAACTTAAATTTGCTTTTTAAAAACGGAACCATTCAAATAACCACAGCCTAAAAGAATACTTTATACGTAGTGTAAAATATTGTCTTGTATTACTCGTATTGACTCTCGAAGTGACTTTCTAGAAAATGAATGTTTCACGATTTGTAGTCAATGCGCGATTGAACGCGACTCCTTTGGCTTGTTATCTCGTTACCTGTCACAACTCAATCCCGTTGTGCACACAATGGTAATTGAGTTAGTGAAATTATCCCTATACTAGGTAGGTATGTGTATAAGGCTGTTTCATTAGAATATGAGATAGTAATACCTAATGTTATTTAGGTACTATTGCTTCTGCAATGAAATGCGGGATATGTTGTATCACACTATTATAATCATGGTTAATCTGTACAGCTACTTTGTCTTAATTCACTCTTACTAAAAATATAACAAGGAAACAAAAAGTGCATTTACTACTCTAGTTTATTCCAAAAAAAATGGCCGACACTAAAACAAGAAACGAAAACATAAGTACTGAACATTTTATAAATGTGTAAACAATATGACACGTGTAAAGTGCACGCCTTTAAATAACAGCTATAGTCGATTTATTTAAAAGAAACAATTTATGTCGGAATTCCAAAAACAGGCCGAAACTAAAACATAAGTACGGAACTTTCTGTAAAAATGTTTATGATACGTGTAAAGTGCACGTCATTAAATAACAGCTTGTTTGAATGTCAAGCGTGTTCATCGACATAACATCTGATCCCACTCAGAGTTTGATGCTATCGACCTCGTAGTGTCGATACAGTTCTCTTATTTACATACAAATTTTACCTATTAGCTTTTCTCGATACTAACATCATTTGTAGGAATAGTTCTGCTTTTTTGTATAACTTTTACTTTTGTAAAAATCTTCAGAAAGGAGGATTTCTATTTATAAGTGAAGAGATTTTCATGATCTATTTTAGTAAATACACATCGTGTAGTATGGCATTGGCAGTAATAAATTTTAAATGTAATGTAAATATTCATGTTCTTATACAAATACATATATACACACACACACAAACATACATATATTATATATAATATAAAATACATACAAATATATTAAACTTACAACTTCGTAAGCGTGACATTTGGATTGTAAAGTTGTTTTTGATTTTTCACCTTTTGGACCTTCCCTGGACTGTGACAAAATCCGCCCAGCCGTTTTCGAGTTCTAGCGAGACAAGCAAAACGTAATTGATTTTTATAATATAGGAAGATTGTATTATTAATTTAAATTGTTTTAGTTTTAAGTTTGCGTCATCTCTTATTTGTAATTTGCTGAGTCCGACAGGGTTCATAGTGGAACAATTTGATTATTGTAAGAACTTGTATCCCTATGTGATGCAATAAAGTATTGAGTATCCAATATCCCATTGTGGTACAGACGGTACAGTGCAAAAATACACGTTTTCGTGAAAAAAATCTGATGTCATTTATATAGCCTTTAGCCGAGCAATTTTTGGCCGAAACCGAAACTAAAATCGAAACTAGATTTTTTGGCCAAAACTGGCCGAAACCGAAACTTTCAGTCGGTCCCTAATTTAAAGTCACAACTTACAAGACTACAAAACAACTTACAACAGGATAGGGTTCTTGACAACTTTTCTCTCTATGATTTCACTAATGAGTTGATCGATATCTATTTTTCAAGGTAGCACCTTCAGAAGGTGGTTCACTTAGTGGCATAGGAAAATCAGAATTCTGAGGAACAAGTAAGAAAGTAAAGCTACAAGAATTTGGCTCTGCGCCGCAATTTCAAGAACCCTAAATATTCTTATTCCGTCATCGTATACGGACTAACGTCGGCAAGTTAATATTGGTCTTGCGTCTGCTGCAACCCTTCGCGGTATGTCAATGTATATTATGTTTGGTGTCAGTATATGAAAATTCCTGTTTGAAAACTTTGTTATTAAAACAATAAAAATAACTTCCCACATGCACACATTCGGATAATCTACTTTATATTTCTTAATATCTACCAAAATTTTTATAAATGATTTAAACCACGACATAGAACAAATAATTGTTTTTGATCATTTGTTTATGTTAATAATTATGCGCAAGAATTTTTCTAAATGTGCCTTGAATCAAGGACCTCTAGTTTAGCATTCAGGGTGACTAACAGCTAGACTAAGCCAACAGGCCAGTCGATGTTTTAAAACAAAATAAATGGGGTAGGAGGATATCGATACTTTTCACCTATTCGTTAATTCTCACTTATATGTTAGTTGGACAGCAGCCTGTATAGAAATGCAGGAACCCCCTCTCCCCCTAGTGCATACTCGATATCACGATGATTATAAAAAGTTTTGATATGTTGAATTGGGTTCATAGTACTGGTTCCTTGCTTGTTAGCTGACGTAGAGTGTTTAAATGCATATAAATTACTTTTTTTTATTTTCAAAGTATATTTAAAAAGTTTTATTTAAATTATGGTGTCAAAATTTTTGACATAAACTTTTGGAATAAAATTCAGTATTTTATACCTTTTATAAAACTTGGTTAAGCTGTTGTTAAAAAACTGGAGAGAAGTATCAGTAAGCTATTAAAAAGCAATTATTTAGCTGTTTATTAGTTTATTTTCTCTTGTGAACGCTACAGCAAACTGGCCAGCTTTATTACGAAACTGAGAGTTTTAAGCAAGGATAAGACCGGTCTTTAGTCATTTCCAGTCAAAGAAAACTTTTTGTATCATCCTCTCGGCTAAAAGTTGGTAAGACTGTCCTCCATTAGTGCCCACCCACTCCATGTGCGTTACGAGAAAAAGTTACTCACTAATGTCTAAGTTTCTGAAAACTTTCAGTACAATTTCAGTTCGATGTTTAATGTTAGCTTAGCGTGGCAACGACATCTTTCATTTCTTTTTCTTTTAATTATGACAATGCCTGCATTATTAACCAGGGAAAACATTTATGAAACGGACATAGAGAACACCCAGGCTCAGAACAACAATTTGTGGATCACACTAAGCGTTGTGCCATGTAGAATTTAAACCCACAACATTAAGCATAGTAGAGAGCAGCGTTGTGACCGTTTCGTCAACTCTACTATTCGTGATACTACTACATCGATGATATATGACAAAATATAAATGAATTGTTTTCTTTTTGTTGTCCATACATTTAGTTATGTTCTTGAAGAACCTCTGGATTTTTAACCGACTTCAAAAAAAGGAGGAGGTTCTAATTTCGACTGTATATTTTATATTTTTTTATATTTGTTACCTCATAAATTTCGACTGGGTGAACCGATTTTGATGATTCTTTTTTTATTTGAAAGCTGGTACTTGTGATCTCACGTGTCATCTCATTTAAATTTGGTCGAGATTGAAGTCGGTTTTTATTTTGTTAAAATTTGTATATGTATATTATTATAGAAAACAAATTGGTAGGTACTGTATATCTTTTCAACAGTTAAACTTTATAACTTTCTCTACTCAGCTTAAATCTTGGCTCACTGAGGGATTGGAGATGTTAAGGGATTGAAAACAAAAATCACTGTTGCCACAACAGAAAAGTTTCAGAGGAAAAGTTCTTAAATAAAAAGATGTATATAAAATTTCCGGTGCTACTAAACTACGAGTTTTGGTTGCTGATTTTGATGTAGTTAGTGTTTGAATGACCGAATTAATCTTAAAAGTATATTATATCATTTAAAATCCTTGTGAAAAACCAATTGAGGAGATTCAATTTTTTTAAATTGTCTTTACTACAAATTGTAGACTATAAGACTTTATTGCTTATGCATATCTACAGAGTATCAAATTTCTAGAGCTTTTATGTTAAGCGGTGATGTCTTAATCTTCAAATTTTTTGTAAGTTTATTCTAAAAACATTCGAGTTTTTGTATAAAATAAATGTAACAACTAAAAGCAAACGAAGCTAAGAAAATGGAAATAAAAGCTTTTTTGTAAAGCGTATCTTTATTGAATTTGATCCTTGAATTGATTGTAATGTATTCGCATTTACTACTTTATTTACTACGACAAAGAATTTCGTTGTCAAGCTATTTTGAATAAATACCTAATGAGATTTCACTTGTTTATCTAAATGAGAAATAATAACACAATAATATATTGAATAACACATAAAGAAGTTGAAGTTATCTGCCGTATTTGCTACATTATAATTACTTGGTTAAATAGTTGGAGGACATTAAGATTTAAGGATTATAACTGAGCATATCCATAGAAAGATATCAGAGAACAGTATGAATCTAAACTTAGCAACGAGTGTATTTCAAGGCACTTGTCTTTGATTTCATTGTACAAGCCCTGCGGCTTGATTGGAACTGAAACCAACTTTATCTTTTAGTACAAGGAATCTAAGAAAATGTTATTTGTTTTTGACGTTTTCCTTTCATAAGAGAAGTTAAAATAAGTAAATGTTTGTGAATAAAAATATCAAATTATATTTTTTTTGTTACAGATTTTTCGGTCTTGCAGGGTAGAGAGTGGAAAATAGCAAGTCTGGTTTGTAACTGAGTTTTAATAATAAATTATCACTGGGCGCGCGATCAATATTGAACTTTTCACCGTGCTTTTGTTCTGTTTGTTTGTTCGTTTATTTGTTTCTAATCGACTTTTGTAACCATGTTTTTTTTTTCGTTTTCAGGGTTCCGTACCTCAAAAGGAATAAACGTAACTCTTATAGAATCACTTTGTTGTCCGTCTGTCTGTTTTCTCAGGAACACGCAGAGGTATCAAGCTGAAATTTATATCAAATAATAAGGTCTAAGTACCTTAGAGCTGTCAAATAATCAAACTTCTAAGTCAACGCAATCAAAAGATCCAGCCGTTTATGCTGCAACGTCTTATAGTACAGATAAAGGAAAAGTTGCGAAAAGCGTAAATTTTTACGTACATCATATTATAATATTTTTCATACTACACCTGATCGGAACAGTAGTCAATAATAACGTTCTCTTTTAATTTTCCCTGAAAATTAAAAGAGAACGTTAGTCTTTTCCTTGACCTGAATAAGCGGGAGGAAAAAATGTATGAAAATCCATTTCTAACGTGTTTTAGCGGGAGAGAAAGTTGTATGAATTTTAATTTCTCATGTGTTATATTATCTATGGCGCGCGCCTGCCCAAGGAGTTTTCATATAATTTAAATATGGAATCTCCGTGCCACTGACATCCTTTTGTGAAGAATAAAAAAAAAACAAAAGAAGCGCGAAATATCGGTCGAATTCTAAGCTACATTGTGTCTTACGTTTTTATTTTATTTTAAAAATAAATTAAAATGTCGACTTCTAGCAGTGAAAACAAAACTTTTAATTAGGTTAGTCATGTTCTGTGTAGTAAATTTTTATTTCATATTATTAGATACTTTCTACAATACAAGTCCTTAAATGTTCCTCACAGGTGTAGTATAAAGCACTGTGTAGCACTCGGGTGAAAGTCCCATTCCTACCTCGGGAGTATTGTGGCCCTAGGCTGCGGGCCACAAACTGCTACCTCGCTAGTAATCGGTCCCTTTCCTCCCTCGCTGAACAATGTACTATTACCTACACCTACGTTTGGTAGAATGTCGCCATCAAATTTATCGTCAAATGAAAGTAGAACTGAACGAATTAGGGCTTCGGACTTGGGCGAGAGTGTTTCGTCTCTTAGTGGTCGTGATAACTGAGTGGGAGTATGATTATTTTGAGTTGGTGTCTCAGGCAACCGAATATTTGGCAAAAATTAATGAATTGGCAAACGATCAGGGGTCGCGAATGAATGTGGGGAATAGGACCGCCATTAACCCAGCGGATTACCGGTATCGTCTCATCGTTGGCAATTAAATCTGCTAGCAATGAAACGAAATTAGCGAATCTCGAGCGCCGGATGGGGGGGGGGGGGGTGTCGCCGTTCAACAGCCGGGCTTGACGTACGCGGACAAGCTTAGGCTTCGCTTACCACCTGGATCAGCCCCGTGTCCGGTGTCCGCTGAGGCACGCGTATCTAGGCCGTGTGTTATTGCGTATCCTACTACGGAACGTTCAGCGGACTATGCAACTTCGTCAGCTACAAAAGAAGCTCTCATGAAGGCTATTAAACCTAGCGACGAAGGTTTTCAAATTGTAGGCGTCAAAAAAACCGCAAAGGCAGGCGTCGTGTTGCGGGTCGCAAATGAACGGCAGCTTAAAAAACTAGAAGCAGTAAACGCCATTAAATCTGTAGGCTTACGCTTAGAAAAGCCGAAAGGCCGAAGGCCCCGTATAATTGTAAAAGAAGTGCCCGGTCCTATGGAGGATCGTACCTTCCTAACAGCTTTATATCGTCAGAATATCAAGGACGAATTAAAATTAAGCGAAAGTGATTTTTTAAAAACAACCAAAATTGACAGGCCTCGTAAACTGGAAAACGGACGTCAATGGATAGGCTTAGAATTAGAGACAGAGGTTAGGAAACACTTGGCTAGCACAAAAGATAAATTTTATATAGACTGGGCCACATGTAGGTTTATAGACGACTTAGAAGTAGTTAGTTGCTTAAACTGTCAACAATTCGGTCATGTTAAAAAATTGTGCACTCTTAAAACTCCTACGTGTGCTAATTGCGCGGCCAGCCACGATACAAGGGCTTGCCCGGATAAGGACACACCAGATTTTAAACCGAAATGCGCACAATGCAGCCGGTACAAAAAACCATGTGACCATCGATGTGGATCACAAGACTGCTCCACATATAAACTTAAATTAGAGCAGCTAATCCTAAATACTAATTACTGAATAGCTTATACAGTAGTAGTTGTAGTACCTTTTTAATAAAATGGATAATATCTCAATAGGCCAGTTAAATCTTCATAATGATAAAATAGCCACGTCAGAATTAGATCGCTTAGTTTTGGAACAAAAGTTAGACATTGTCCTTATACAAGAGCAATATCAAAGCGCTCAATTGCGGAATTATGTAGTACAACTAGATGGCCGGTCGCGGGCTGGGATATATGTTGCAAGTTCTAATTTTACGGTAACATCTTTGCGTAACCTTATGACGTCACACTGCGCCGTTGCTGAGATCTCATCCTCTACCTGTAGGGTTTACGTAGTGAGCTGTTATTTTCAATTTTCACATCCTATTGATCCTCATCTACATCATTTACGTTTCGTTTTGCGGTCCCTCATAGGACACAAAATTATCATTGGCGCTGATGTCAATGCTTCTTCTACTTTATGGTATGGCAAATTGCATGCAGCTGGCATGGCTCGTCGCTGTGCGGTTGAAGATTTTATTGCGGAAATGAATCTTACTATCCACAATACCCCTGATGCACCACCAACTTTTTGCAGCCCAATGGGTGAGTCTTCTATTGACGTGACGCTTACGCGCGGCGACGTCTCGATATCTGGATGGCGTGTCCTACCGGACGCATCCTGTAGTGATCACCGCTTAATCGTGTACGAATTCATACCAATGGTTGCACAATATCCACAAAGAACTCCTTACAATTTTAGGTATAAAACTAAAGGGGCAAATTGGGCTTTATTTGGTTCACTCTTTGCAGTACATGCCAAAGACTTCAGTCGCAGTGGTCTATCAGCTGAGGAAAGCGCAAACATATTATCAGATACTTTCACATATTGTGCTGATGTTTGTATCGGCCGTGGATCTATCACTAACACTCGTAGATGTGATTGGTGGAATTATAAATTAGTCGAATTACGTAGAATCTATCGGAAATCTCGTAAAAAACTAAATGACATTAAAAAGCGTAACGTAACAGGAGATATTTACAATAATGCTCTTATTGCTCTTAGAGTTGCCAGGTCTCACTATAGAGCTGCTGTGGAGAAATCAAAGGGAAATTTAATACGTAAACTTGTTGATAAACTCGATAGAGAGGGTCCCTAGTCACCTTTGTATCATGAATTTAAAGCAAATAGATCAATCGACCTTGCATACGTACAGAACATCAAAATTAATAATAGTTATACTACAGGAGTAGAACAAACCACAGAATATCTTTTAGAATCACTTGTGCCTGACGATCGGCCGGAGGATGACACGGATTATCACCGACAAATTAGGCAGTGGGCTATTGAACCACCATTGTCTCCAATGTCTGACTTACCATCTTCAGACGAATTCCTCAGTATTGTTAGGTCATTACCACTAAATAAGGCTTCGGGCGACGATAAAATATCAAACAAAATGATAAAAGAAGCTTGTAAACTTTCGGGTGATACGGTTTTAACAGTTTTTAAACGTTGCATTGCGGAAGGAGTATTTCCTAGGGTTTGGCGGTGCGGTAATATTCGAATAATACCAAAAAGCGGCGATAAGCCGCCGGACGATCCTAAATCCTATCGACCCATAACACTGTTACCATCGCTGGGAAAGCTTTTAGAGCGTCTTGTAGTACCACGACTTCCACCGGGTGGAGTTAAATTTCATGGTAGACAATTCGGCTTTACGTTGGGAAAATCGACAACTGATGCGGTTATATCTGTAAGGAAAACTGTCACCGAGTCAAGTTTTCAATACGTTTTAGGCATCTTCTTAGATATATCTGGCACCTTTGACAATGCGTGGTGGCCCATGCTATTGCTAAAATTAAAATTAAGAGGTTGCTTTAAAAATATTTATTCCCTTATCTCCTCGTACTTCTTACAAGGTACTACTAAATTGAGACTTGGGCATCATTCTGTGTCGAAGGCGCTTACGATGGGGTGTCCTCAAGGGTCAGTGCTAGGACCATACTTGTGGAACATAGGCTTCGACGATTTTCTGGCAATGCCTGTGCCGTCCGGATGTACCCTGAATGCGTACGCGGACGACGGTTTGTTATTGATAGAGTCGGATACTAGAACGGGGCTTGAGAGGCTGGCCAGTGAATGTTTGGACTTAATATCTCGGTGGGGTAGGCGTAATCGGTTGACGTTTGCACCAAACAAAACCTTCCAGCTACTTCTGAAAGGTAACCTCAAATCGCCGCCGTGTATTAAATTTGAAAATGTTACTATTAAAAATAAAACCTCGGTTTGTTATTTAGGATTGGTTTTAGAAAGAAATTTTTCATTTATTGAACATATTAGAACAGTTAATGAAAAGTCTAAAAAGAGTTTCTTTGCACTGACGAGGATATCAACTGCGACATGGGGTCTGTCATATAATACACTAAAGATCATATATGGAGCTACTTATTTGGGTTCTATTTGCTATGGTGCTCCTGTATGGGCAGATAGGGCGACTGTAGGTGCTGTCCGTCGCAAACTGTTACAAGGCCAACGACCTGCATTGATTTTCTTGTGCAAGGCATATAGGACGGTTAGCACTGAGGCTTTACCGGTGTTGGCAGGTGTTCTTCCGGTCGATCTCGAGGTGCAAAGACGTGCAGCCATGTACTATTCCACACCACAAAACATGGAATGCGATTTTTTGGGCATACCAGACCGCGGTAAAATCATAAGATTGTTTCAACAAAAATCCAATGTCTATAACGACCTCTTGGATGAATGGCAGAAACGATGGGACGAATCATCTAAGGGGCGCCACCTCTACCAGTTCTTTCCATCTGTTCGCGAAAGGTTGTCAAGGACATGGCTCGAGGTAGATCACTGTGTCGCTCAATTTCTTACAGGCCACGGTAACTTTAAGAGCAAACTATACTCATTTAAATTAGTCGATTCACCATTGTGTCAATGCTCAACACCTGATTCTAGCTGTGAACAGTCGGCTCATCATATCCTCTGGGAATGTAGTCTTTGGTACAATGAACGTAACATGATGCTAAATAGCTTACAAATGACGTCTGGGGTAGTATATTATGGGGATCTTGTGTCAACTGCGGTGAATTTCCGTGCGTTTAAGCGATCCTGCCATACATACTATAGAAATCAAATATAGCTCACTTAGGACCCATAATATTTTTAACCGTGGTGCTTCCCGGTTTGAAAAAGGCGTCTGCCTATTAAATAAATAAATAATAAATAAAAATCTTTATTTGGAACTGATAACAAAATTACAGAAACATAAATGTGTTTGATAATGACTGCATTAGTGAAACACTGTGGCGCAGTCACTAACGCCCACCTTTGGATGTGGTTCATACGTTCCATTACGTTACTAATAAAATTACAATCTAATTAAGTTTAAATTTAAGACTTATACTTACTCTAAATAAAAATAAGCTTGTGTTTGAGGATTTTAAGGTGTATTTTTGAGTGTGTGTATTTGTGAATGTGGGTATGAGTGCGTGTGTTTGTGTGAGTGCGGGTGTGTGTGGGTGCGTGTAAATGTGAGTGTGTGTGTGTGTGGGTGCGTTTGTGTGTGGGTGCGTGTGTGTGTGGGTGCGTGTAAGTGTGAGTGCGTGTATGTTGTGTGAGAGTACTTGTGTGTGTGAAAGCGTGTGTTGTATTATATAATAGATGCGATCAAGTCTTCAGTGCTTTCGTAGGTTAAACCAAGAAGCCACGCAATAACTCGTGATTTACACTCTAGCATAGTAGTGGGATAGATGTTTAAATTTTTATTCATTCTGTTATACAACGAGGGGGCAAAAAAGTGAAAATGTCGTTTGGCAAGTTGTGTTTTACAAAATTCTATTCTGTAAACTTTGTCCACTCTGCGCTTTTTTGGATTTGGAATAAAGGGGAGATTTGCGTGTTGCCGAAGTATGACTGTTAAGAGGAACAGTTTTCTAACTGTTAAAATTTCTAGTTCGTGGTATAGCTGAGAAGTAGCGAACCATATAGGTTTAAACGACATAATTTTTAACACACCCCTGTGTGCTCTTTCGAGACTAAGGAGTTTGACCTTACCCGCACAGCCCCAGGCCGAAATACAGTATCCTGCCACTGACTGTACTAACGCCAAAAATATAATTTTTAGTGTAGGAAAGTCTAGAACTGAACGCAGCTTCTTGAAAAGATACATGAGTTTTCTTATTCTGCCCGTAGTTACTTTTATATGTTCCTTCCAAGAAAGATGATTGTCAATCCAGACTCCAAGATATTTGATTTTAGATTCACAGTCGATTTGTAAACAATGGCAAATGGATTTTTTGTTACAAGTAGGCACATGTGCCACCACAGCAAATGAGGGAGGAGGAAGTGAAGCTGAGTTGGGTGAGAAAGTGAGTCACTTAGTTTTGTCTGCGTTTAGTGTCAGAAAGTTTCGCGAAAACCAGTGGGTTACTATAGCCAAGGCTGCCTCAGCTTGAGTTTGAGTGTCATTCCAATCTAGTCCATCCACAAGCAAAACCGTGTCGTCAGCGTCCACAATTATCTTACAATTTTTTATAGCTAGTTTACAAAGATCGTTTATGTATATTAAAAACAGGGTAGGTCAGACACTACCCTGAGGGACACCAAAAAGTAAAGGTTCACGCTCGCTAACGACACTGCCCATCCGAATACACTGAAATCGATTTTCAAAATAATTTCTAAAGAGATTGTGAGCAACGCCTCTAACGCCAATACATTCTAGCTTTCTGAGTAGGGTGGAAATAGGAACAGTGTCAAAAGCTTTAGAAAGGTCTAGAAATATAGCAGCAGATTTCAGGTTCTTATTTATATTTGTAGTGATTGAATCAGTTAAAGTTAATACGGCATCTTCGGTAGATTTACCTGCTCTGAAACCAAATTGATTATTTGCTAGAACGTTTTGACTATTTAGGTACTTTATTAGTCTAACATTAATTATTTTTTCTAATATTTTTGAGAAAGTTGTTAAAATTGAAATAGGTCTATAATTATGAACACTGCCCCTATCCCCACCCTTGTGTATCGGCAAAACGAGACCAATCTTAAAAACATCAGGGAAAACACCCTCCAGAAGACACAAGTTAAAGATATGTTCCAGTATAGGTACTAGAATAGGTCTTGCCTGTTTGACTATCGAAATCGGTATATTATCCCACCCAGTAGCCGATGTATTTTTGAGACCAACAATAATATTATCAATCTCAGCACAGTCAGTAGCAAGAACTGACATCGAAGTTAACGAAGGGACCGAAACATCAAATTCTGGACAATCAACACATGAACTCGAGGTTATTTTTGAAGCTAAGTTTTTTCCTACATTAGCAAAGTACTTGTTGATGTCATTCACAGCAATGATTGGGTCCGCATCAGAACTCAATAAATCATTACCAGAAATTCGTTCCATATCCATGTTCCCATGTTTTTTTATAAGTTTTATTTAGTTTGTGTGTTAAGTTTCATGTTTTTATTTTGACTCCATTTTGTCTCCCGCTTTGCTAAGGAGGGAAGTGGACTTATTATATTTCCAACTCCTCCAGTTTTCTTCTGATTAATTTCGTTGCGCGTTCCAAGACAGTTAAATTTTTCCTGGGACTTCCCGAGTGTCATAACTCGGTGTTTTTCATGGGTCACCGCTGTTGATCCTGGTGTACAGGAGTTACAGTGGTGGGCGTGTGGGCTGGATTAGTACCTACACCTACAGGTTTTTTACGGAACCCTCGGTGTGCGAGTCCGACTCGACTCGTTGCGGTGGGGTGGGTGCCCTAGCCGGAAAAAAACGTCCGGACCGTAAGATTGACGCCACATATGGCACTAAGTTTCGCTTGATGACTCAAGCAGACATTGAGGAGAACAACGTGCAGGCGGTGCGAATATTCACCGACGGCAGCAAGCTTGATGGCAAAGTCGGAGCTTCGCTCTCCATCTGGAATGGCGAAGCCGAGACAAAAGCAGTCAAGCTCAGCCTGTCCGCGTACTGCACGGTGTATCAAGCGGAACTTCTTGCCATATGTAGAGCCACGAGTGAGGTGCTGAAGCGTAACGAACACACTTATGGCGTTTATAGCGACTCCAGATACGCATTAGACACGGTAATCAACCACAAATCACTGCATCCGCTTGCCGTTAAGACGCGCGAGAATTTGAAGCAGGCTTTGAGACAGAATAAAACTGTGTATTTATTCCACGTCAAAGCTCACGCAGGTCTCTTAGGAAATGAGCGCGCCGACCATCTGGCGAAGGAGGCAGCACTTTCGTGCCGGAAGAAGCCTGACTACGATCAGTGTCCGATCGTATTCGTCAAAAGGTGTATCCGTAAGGATACCCTGGATGTAATGGAACAGAAGATTCCAGTTAGGCGAAACCGCCTCCGTCACGAAAGTGTTTCTCCCTGATGCGGTGAACGCATACCGTACCATCCGGCGGATAACTTTAACACCATTACTGACTCAGGTACTCACCGGTCATGGAGAATTCGCTCAATACCTCCATAGAGTCAAGCTTAGGGACAGTCCTTTTTGCCCTTGTGGCCCACAAGCGCAATAAGGACTGTCCCTAAGCTTGAATCTATACACAAGTGGTAATATTTGTATAACATAAGGTAAGAAATTAAAAATCGATACTTTAAAATTGTTATTTGCAAGATAGATTATAACCTGGAATGTTCATGAGCAGCCTGTTTTAAAAAATTGTAATAACAATAAATTAAACTAAGACCTTTTGAAGGTCACCTTCAAAAATTGTAAATGTAGTGCTAGACTAGAGTCTAGCACTACATTTACAATTTATTCTAATAAAAACGATCTGTGACACCTAAATGCGTCACAGGATGCTGAACTTTAAAAAAAAAAAAGATTGACGCCTCGGCGTCAAAATGGGAGCGTATGCGAATGCTGTGCTTGAGGTCTCGGGTTCGAATCCCGGGTAGAAAAATATTTTTTTGTGATCTGCAAATATTTGTTTTTTCAGAGTGTGGATGTTTTCTATGTATAATATGTATGTATTTACAAAAAAAAGATGTAAGAAATATTTATTTATTTTCTTGAAGGAAAAATTTTGTATAGCTTAGTAATCTGTAACTTGTATGTAATAAGTACGGAGTAACTCTAGACAAGTTTAGTTTTATTTTTACCTATAAAAAATTATAAAACTGAAGAAATAATGAACTGAATAGTTATTTTCGTTATACCTCGCATAGAACTTTAATATATTTTTATAAATAATTTAAATAAAAGAAAGGTGTTAAGACAATTTTGTGGTTTTTATCTTCAAAAACCACAAAATTGTCACCTCACCAACGCTCTTGCATGCACGAAAAATGTTGTATAGCGCCATCTGTAATTACTCTGAACTTAGTTGACGAAATAAATAAATATTTACAGATGATTGAATTACAGATACTGATGATTTAGATATTAATGATGATGATATTGATGATTTGATAAGGAACTTCGTTCCTATCTGGTGTCCCACGACACAACAAGACTTTTTTTTAACTATATTTAATTTTATCAACATTTATCAACAGTTATTATTTATTTTAAGATCTTGTTTCAAAAGGCAGTATGTAATTTTACTTAATCTGTGGTAGGAATAGGTAGAGAACAATCTCTTTAAATTTTGAATTCTGAGTATTTTGTACGTTATAAGAGTACAAAATATGTACTTACCATCAGTCAGGTTGCCATAGTAAATACACACATCAAAAGTGTCTAGGGATCAAGCATTTTTATGCGGATTTCTTGAGATTGAGATGTGGCTTTGGCCCTGGCCTGCTCAGTCGCCAGACTTGAACCCGATTGAGCATGCATGGGATATACTACAGAGAAGAGCTCTGCCGAATATGGAGGGTATCCAGTCGCAAGAAGACCTTTTTTTGTTGTTGCAACGAACATGGGCGGCCATTCCACAGCGTGATTTGGATGAACTCATTTTGAGTATGCCAAACCGATGTTCTTGTGTTGTTAGTGTTCGCGGTAGAAACACGGATTATTAATTGTTTAAGTTACCTAATAAAATTTTAAAGAAAACTGTTATTTCAGTCTTTTTTTCGAACTTTAATGTTAGTGGTTCAAATGTCAAAAATCCCTTTATTAGGAAAATGGCAAATTTCTTTATTAATGCAAAGGTGACTTGGTTTATCGTTACTGTGACAAACGAAAACACTTTATTTGATGAATCCTTAAAGAAAAATTTAATTAATATCAATCAGGAGAAAAGTAGGTAGTAGAGCCACGCTGATTTCAGCACGAATGGGCCGGCTCGACCGGGGCGGTACTACCCTCGCACAGAAAATCAACGTAAAGGCCCACGTAAAACGGAGGCCCAATTAGTCTGGTCAACAAGTTCCATACTTGTTGACTAGACTAAAAGATGCACAAACATCACTAGGCCGCCATAGTGTGGGTCGCCATACTGCATTGCTGTATTCGCAATGAGTATGGTGGCCACCACTCGTGGATTCTGCTAATGCTTTCCATCAGGCAGAGTAGAGTCATTTTGGCAGGCCAAACATAAAAAAAAAAAAAAAAAAAAAAAGTTATTGCAAAAATATATGTTGATCCCTAGACACATATTTTGATCCCTAGACACTTTTGATGTGTGTATTATGTCTAGTAAGAGATCAGATGTAGGTATTTAAGATGAGTTAAGTTTTTATTAGTCCGCACAATATCTGCCTCCCTAGCAAAGGTTACTGTAACCTATAAATAACCCTCAAGTAACTTAAAAAAACCCTTTGGCTTTTACCCAACAGGGGTCCATACAACAAAAAATAAAATAAAATAATTAAATTGTAATAATATTTAAAAATATATATAACAACAAATATAATATTGAAATAAATATAATAAGAATAACAAATACAATGTAATAATATTATTCATACAGATATGTAATTATGTAACAATTTTTGTATGGAATGAATAAAGCTTTTATTATTATTATTCTCTTTATTACACTTATATATACATATTATTTACATTTTTAAATATACATATAAAAACAAATACATTTAAAAATATAAAAAATAGTAGACCACCGACTTCGGGTACAGGGACCAAGAAACCGGTGGTTAGGGCTCCAGAGACAGGAACCTCCTCACAATACGAGCCGTGTCAAGAAGGACTGCCTTCATTATTATTATTATTAACTTAAAAAAACACATGGTCATTGAAATCAGTAGGTGTAGTAGTGTGTAGAGTATAGAGAAAGCATACAAATTACTGAATCGACTGTCCCAGAGCGAGTCTCATATAAAAACGTCTTTCAATGTAATTCGTTGACCGTGTATTGAATGAGATTGGAGCTGTCCTACATTTGGTTTTTTAATTTTCCTCTTTAAATATCCGGACATTTCTGTTCGATTTGTGAATTACGTGCGGTGCTAGTGAAGCGTATAATTAATTCTCATGTATAAATTATAAAAGAGCTAGAGGTATATGGATAAACGTATTGAAATCTTCTTCATTCGAATTTATTTTGAAATGCGCCAGCAACATACCTAAAAATTTCGATCTAATTTAAATAAGTATAGGGAAAATCGTAATCGAACCTTTAAATGGGATTTATGAACCAAATAATATATATAAAATGGGGTAGTACAATTTAATACGGGAAGTTTACCTAAATCGTCGTTGTTGAGTAAATCGAAATTGCTTCTCTTGCCGAATGTAATTGCTTTCCTTCAATGTAGCAATCCAATTATTTTTCTAAACCCTGAAAAGATTTACTCGAGTAATATCGACCAAAGTTTCCCTTATCGGAAAACGATATTGGATATAATATATGTGGTCGACCCGGTGATTGGTATACTTATAACTGACGGAATTTAACGAGACGCTGTTACTGCATCACTACAAGCTGTTGAAACGGTCACTAATGTTAGCAACGTAGAAAGTATCGATTGTTGTTCCGTAAGAACCCAATGTTTATGTTTTCTCGCATTTAAAAAGACAGAAGTTGGCGCGAAAATATTTTCTGTAGTGCTGCTGTGGCAACATCATTGTCGACTGAAGTAAGTACTTTGAGTTATAATTACATTTTTATGATCATACTCTGCGTTGTGCGAGATATGATCGTTAGAAATGTGTCCAGCAGTTGACCCACTTGAATCTTGTTAGCACTTCCAGGTAAATGAGAAAAAAATATTTGTTTTCATTACATGCATAACTTCACGGAATGTGATTAGTATTCTAAGCGGACACCAATTGTAACTTTGACCACAAACTTTAGTGAATTTGTAACATTGGTTTCCAAAATTTAGTTAATTTGAATAGGACTCGTGCGTCAGAGTTTAATCTTACCCCCAATATTGATCCAGAAGAGAGAAGTTTTTACATTTCTAACGAACCGTAAACCGCCAGGGGAGAAATGAATCAGTCTGGCCGTAGGCAATGACTACTTGCTGTAGAATGATAAAGGAATTGACTCAAAGCAATCAAAAGCTTAATGTAATAAATGTATTGTTCGCTTGCAATTAACTCTTTAATATTCTATTAGATTGTAACGTTTTAATAGATGTTTGATGTGATGTAATTACTGTAAATAAAGGAACTATTTGTAAATATTAAGTAGCCGTTGACACGCAAATATGCTGCGTCTTTGCCTGTTTTTAAGTTAGACGCTCCTTTTTTTCTCTACAACTAAACAGTTTCTCTTGTAAATGTTTCAATATAAAACATACCCATTACTTAAATGTTACGGTAGCAATGATAAAACGCATTTTTATTTTGTTTCCTTTTATATTTTATAGTATACATTATGATTAGTTATACAACACAAGGAAATTACATGTACAAAGACGAATTTAACCCTGAGTTTTTTAATTGTTAATATGTATATTTTCGATTATTTTGTTTTAATTTTTTTGAATTAAAATATTTAAGTTAGTAAAATTTATAGTAATGTTTCCTTTCAATCAATTTAATACTTTAAAAAATAAATATTTACTATTTATTTGCTTTCCAAAATGTATAGTAGTTTAAAAATCTAAATGATATATATAAAAGAGGAAGGTGGCTGACTGACTGACATACCCAGAGATCAACGCACAGCCCAAACCGCTGAAGCTAGAATCCTGAAATTTTGCATGTACGTTCTTTATATAACGTAAATGAGCACTAAGAAAGGAATTTTTGAAATTCCACCCCTAAAGAGGCAAATCTGGGGATGAAAGTCTGCGCGAGCGAAGCCGCGTGTAAAAGCTAGTTATTCATAAATGACGTCATTATTACGGGACATTTTTATCTTTGGAATAGGTAAGAATGAGAACACTGAGGTAAAATTTAAAGTGCTGTATATTCAATTCTTCGAAATTTTAAGAGAACTACTATTTTTGGCAGTGAGTTCGATGGCGAACAGATAGGTAGATAAGTTATTGTTTTAAGTTGTCGTCGTAAATTGTCCTAAGTACATAAAATTGCTGGCTAAGAGTGTATTTACAACAGCCAGTGCATCAGGTTTATCACTGGATATCTAGAACTTTTGGCGACAAAACGAGAAAATGTCACGGCGGAAGAAAAATGTGTTTGAACAATTCGGTGTTGCTACACTATGTACATAGTGGATGAAATTCAGGGAACTTGGGAAATAAAGGGGCTGCTTGGCGAGACAAAGGTAGAGCTTATTGCAAATTCCTACGCTCACCTTGTGTCGCTATTAAACCTCCTTTGCGATACTGCAATATAATGTTTGTAAATCTCTCTCACATGAACACACATGTACTTTAGTGTTGCTTTACCAATCCCCGTTGTTTGTCGTTTATTGTCGTTCACGCTAAGCCGGTTATTTGTCTACGAATTAAACATACAACTGTAACAATTGCTTTTCAAAATATAAAAGAGTCATTTCGTCTTCATGGGGAATATATCTCACCCTTTGATTTCCCTTGGGTGTTATAACACCCCATATTAAGGGAGTATATCAACAATATTGTGATTCACCAACAACCCATAATGTCCCACTGCTGGGCTCGGGTCTCCTCTCAGGAGAGGGCTAAGGCCATACGTCCCCACGCTGGCCGAGTGTGGGTTGGGGACTGGCAAGACAACGTTGTGGCTACGTAACCTTGCCGTTTTATGTTCTTAAGCCGCCTAAAGGCCTCCAACTAAGCTTCACGACTGTTATCGTATGATAACAAGCGGGACCGACTGCTTAACGTGACCTCCGAATCACGGAGACGCTCATGGTATCATGCCAACAGCGGTCACCCATCCAGGTACTGACCGTGCCGTCGTTACTTACACTCGGATGATTGTCTCCAAACACTGAGTGCTACTGCAACTGGGCTATGAGCGCCTATATTGTGATTATTTTCTCCGATTTTAGTTATAAATATACGAGCATGTAAACATTTCATTCGTATTGTTTTTTTTTGTACAGAACGAAGGAGTTAATGATCAAAATTATAATATTTATCTGTATCAGAAGATTAAAAAAAAATATTTGAACAAATTGTATCTCCTTCAGTCATGTGAAAACTACTTCTCTAAATCCAGGATTTTAGGGCGCATAAAAACAAAAACATAAAAATTCAATAACTGCACGGGATTAAAACTGACTGTGACCAACAAATTGTAAAATGCTCGTTGCCTGTTACATCGGGCTGGCGTCTATTTTATTTGTTCAAACTGTTGGTATTTTTTTTGTTAATTCTAAGCTTTGAATTTGTTCTTTAGATTAATCTGTAACTTTAACAAGCAAAAATTAATCCTGCTTATGATGGTCTAAACTTCTAAAGCATTGACTACTAAATTGGCCTTCTGTTGAGGTTATGTTTAATATCTTAATATATATAAATCTCGTGTCACAATGTTTGTCCTCAATGGACTCCTAAACCACTTAACCGATTATAATAAAATTTGCACACCATGTGCAGTTCGATCCAACTTGAGAGATAGGATAGTTTTTGTCCGCGACTGTACACTGCCTGTGGGAAGCTGAGACAGATATGTAAATATGGCGGTACGAAGTTCGCCGGGTCAGCTAGTCTATAATATAAAATTATTCGCCAAATGTGTTGATAAACATAAAACTTGGAAACTGCTCGAACAATTCAGTATTTTTTTAAATATTCGTGAAGGCACACGTAAGGTTCACATGGAGAGAAAAAACGTAAAAATTGCAAGCAAATAATATAAACAACACTTTCCTTTTCCCATACAAACCATAATAAATTAAAACATATGTGGATAATGTCAACAGAACGAAGTCTGTCGGCGCAGCTAGTTATAGATATATATTATTGCTATTCTTCTTTTGTCGTTGGTCTAGCGGTTGACGTATGCGACTGCCGATCAAGAGGGTTCGAATCCCGGGTCGGGCCAAAAAGTGTTATTGAGTTTTTCTGATTATAGAAATACTTAATAACAGCTCGGAGTTTGGAAGTTGGGGTCTGAACCCCCGTGCCTCGGAGAGCACGTAAGTAAAGCTGCCGGTCCTGATCTCTCCCCGGTCGTGTCGGTTAACCGTCCCATCAAATTATGAGAGAGAGGGAACAGAGAGTGCACCTGTGTTTGCGCACACACTTGTGCACTATAATATCTCCTGCGCAGTTGGATGGTCTCCGTTGAGACTGGCCGCCGTGGCCGTTATCGGCTAGGAGAACATCATTCTTCTTTTGTGCCGAAAGACGTTCATTGTTAAATATAGTCAGTTCCTGAAGTCTGTTTTTTATTTTAGTTGAAATTTGTGATTATTTTATTTACAGTCGTATAAGAGTGGTTTTAAGAGTGGTTATACTAGTTTCGTTGGAAACTATGTATGTATTAAGAATCAATAAATGGGTTCCTGGCAGCGGATTGATGTGTACTGACGATAACCGGGATATTTGGCGTTTCATTCAGCAGTGGACGGCGATAGGTTGATTTGAAATTGGGTTTTGGAATATCTTCTTCTCTCTCTTATATACTTATTATTTACCTCAATCATTTTAGTAATTTATATCAAACGTTCAATATCGAGCAAAACTTTGCTTTCAAATTATGAGTTACGCAATAAAACGGACTGTGATACTTCTGAAAAGTTTTTCGCGTATGCTTTAAAAAATGAACGACCCATAAACATTTTCATCACTGGCCAGTCAAAGTTAACGTCACTGAGTTCGTGCGAAGCGCCGTTTCGTGCTATAAAAATATTCATACGAAGTATGAAAAAAAATCTACAATCAGTGAAAGCGGTCCCCTGAGGCATATTGTGGGTACACAGTTTTCATTAAACACAGCGCTCGGTTTTTGTCCAAAAAATGCCTGCACAGCCCGAGGCGTCTCTCTCGCATATAAGGAACGTTGTCTCTGGGAAATTAGTTCATAAAATTTCTTCCTGCTTATATAAAGTATGTAGGTAAGTGAGCTGCTCTTTTGAACTGTATTAGATAATGTTTTCTCATATTTGTTTGTAATATTAATGTATACAGAGAATTGAAAAGATTTCTGCATTGTCATATTATTGTTCTTTGTTACCAAGCCAAGGCCTTCTATTTCAAAAAGTTGTCTAACCTTCTTGTATTTCCGAAGGCACGTTAATTTTATAGTGTCTTGGTAAAAGAAGAAAACTAAACATGTTTCTTAGATTTTGACAACAACGACCTGAAAAACGTAGTTACAAAGGCATTTTTTCTAAAGCAGCTCTATCCTATTCCAACTTCGTAGTCGGGTGTGGCATAACAACAAAGATTTATTTATACTCTGTAGCCTTTTATTATGATTCAATAATAGTGTAACATGTGATACGGAGCAAGGGGCAACTATGGGACCAATATCGAGAGGTATTACGAACAAATAACAGGGGACACTTACGAAAATTGCTTATACAGAAAACTAATATCAGTGTTTGCCAGCGCTCGTATTCGGTTATGAGGTAAGTTAAAAGTAAATTGGGTAAATTGGACCCGCGCAGATATTGTTATAATGTTTTCAAATATGATCGGGTTGATAGTTTGTCTATTCCAATATTAATTTTGCAATTCGAATTTGTAGTGTTTGGAAATAGAAGGATGACATTAAATTGAAATGGCATTGTGGAATGAGGTTCTGTTATTTCCAATTCCATCATTGCAAATGTAAATTGTGTTTGTAGTATACATGTATAATTTCAGAAAATAAGATCATACTGTAACATTTAATTTTGTAGAGATAAGTGTTGCACTTTTTTATCAAGCCATAATTTAATTCTAAACAGTTCCTGAGTTAGATATTTCCAATATTATCTACAAAGGATGTTGTCGAAAGTGTCTTAGGTTATTTTCTTTTTTTACTATTCTTGCATAATAAATAAATAATCACAATATTATAGTTATTTTTGTTTCTGTGTGATACAATACTACTATTTTCAGTTCTCTAACTAAGGCAAAGTCTTATAAAGGAGGTACTCTAGTGTAAGTAAGTCATACGTACATACATGCGAGGTTAGACTTTCCACTATTTGTCATATAACTTATAATAGTAGGCCTCGTGTAATAGTCACACGATAATACTGTAAATAATATATATGAATTAAAAAATAATATAAATTTAAATTCGTTTATTTTTTGATGTTTCAAATCAGTTTGAAACTAAAACAGAGAGTATTGCAGGTTATATCTTGGACTTCATTGTATTCAGTCAATGCAGAAATCATCAGTGGAGACGCTCATAGCCCAGTTGCACTCGGTGATTAGAAACAATCACCTGGTACAACAAGTACCTGGATGGGTGACCGCTAGTGGCATGTTACCACGAGCATCTCCGTGATTCGGAGGTCACGTTAAGCAGTCAGTCCCGGTTGTTATCATATGATAACAATCATGAAGCTTAGTTGGAGGCCTTTGGGCGGCTCAAAAACATCTAACGACAAAATAACGTAGCCACAACGTTGTCTTTCCGGTCCCCAACCCGCACTTGGTCAGCGTGGGGACTTATGGCCTTAACCCTCTCCTGAGGGGAGACCCAAGCCCAGCAGTGGGACGTGATGGGTTGTTGATGAATGCAGAAATCAACGAGCCCGGAAAGTGAAATCTAAACGAATCAATTAACAACCTGTTACTCGTCAACTCGTTGCAAGTACAGTTAAAACTAAGACTGTGTAAAAAGGAATTTTCTAATTGCAAAAACAAAAGGATCAGCTGCAGAAATAAAACTTTCGAATTGACCATTTGTAAATTCCCTTCATGTAATAGTTGTTTTAAATTTAAACCATATAGATGTAATCTTATTCAACTCAGACTAATATGTGCATCAATATCGTTTATTATAAACTAGCTTTTTCCCGCGTCTCTGCTCGCACGTATGTCAGACATCGTGGTCATCATTTTCGGGTAAATATATATAGCCTATGCCACACAAAAATCGTTATAATGTGGCTTTCAATAGATAAAAGAATTTTGAAAATCGATTAAGTAGATCCAGAAATTACCCCTACTACCTCACAATCTTTACCTTTTTATAATATTGGTAATGATAATACTCGACTCGTGATAGATTTCATGTATATTAAAATTTATACATAAACTAAAGAATTTATTTCAAACTAAAATCGCTCATTGAAGTGTACTCTGTAACATTTCAAACTTTACCAAGTTCTTAATTTAAATAACTTTTTCTAACCTCAAGTCGATGCGTACTTTTTAATTTCAACCATAAATACAAAGAGGATGCAACTTCAAAAGGAATTATGGAAGAAGTTTGTAACTTTAACTTCATCAGTTTGTTGTTAACTCTCAACTTACTCGGACCGTGTTTTGTCTACCACCACTTGCATCTTAAGACAATATTAATTTGGTTTAGTTTAATTACTTGTTTGAAAATTTTACTAAGTCTTTTTAAGTCTTCTCTGGTAAAGACGTGAATTTGTTCTTCAATTTGTCTCGATCGATAGTCTTAATTGGTATCGCGATTTGTAGTGATTGTCTAAGCTTTAAATTCCTTCAACATATATAAGTTGATGTCTTAATAAAGTATGGGGGAAAGAAATTAAGCTTACCTATCTCACATTTTGCAACAACAATCTTTAATATACTAATATATAAAGCTGAAGAGTTTGTTTGTTTATTTGTTAGCGCTAATCTCAGAAAATACTTTTCCGGTTTCAGAAAATATTTCAGTGTTAGATAGCCTATTTATCGAGGAAGGCAGGCTATATATCATCACGCTAAGACCAACAGGGGTGGAGCACTAATGAAGAATGTTTAAAAAACGGGGGAAAATATGAAGCTACGGGCAATAGGAGACGCAATCGAGTTTGCGTGGGTCAGTTAGTAAAAACATAATTCGATTAACACGTTTCCCTATTGAAACAATTTTTACAATCAACTTTCATGTATGATCTTATTATGTTGAAGAATTAACACAGTCTCATAGGTTAAAAGAAAAGTCATTGACTTCTAAAAGTTCATAATTGTTGTCACAGCCAGCGTAATGTTCTTTAAAACGATGAATTAGTCACACGTTCCTGACTTTTAGCGCTTACAACGAACTTATGATTAATCAAATCAAATCAAATCAAAATCATTTATTCATTAGATGTCCGAAATATTTATTTATTTTATTTATTTATTTATCTAAGACACCAAGTGACACCTATGAACGTCAAATTGAAGCTATAGTTAAAAATCAAAGATCGACACAAACAGAGGCCACAGCATGTGCTGTATTGTCGAGGTAAGTTAGGCGAAAACACCAAAATCTACTGCCTGCCTGTGTCGATCCATAACTTCCAGTTTCCAAAATGCGTAGAGCTCATGAGAAGAATACTGGCAAAGAAACTCATGGCTACTCGTTTTCAAAATCTGATTTTCAGGTACAATAGTGTTCGTATTACATGTAAGGTAAACAGTATGCAAGCTGTTGCCACCTCAAATTCCTTTTATTAAAAGCTCCAAAATCTAACGCACAAACAAAAAAAAAACACTCAGTGATAACGTTGAAGGTTTGAGTCTATTAAACATAGAACAAAATAGAAACAAGGTGCACATCCACTTACATTCAGTTGCAAAATCTACTGTTAAAAAATAAACGTGACTGGATTAAGAGGCTAGGGTTGCAGTTGAACAAACCAGAATAATAGTATTGTCTAAAGAATCGCTGACTAGGCCGACCAGTCACCCCAAGAAGCACCCGTTCACGAGTATGACGCATGGACCAGCCATCATCTCCTTCGCCATATCAGAGGGAAGGAAACGACCCGCCCCACGACGACACCGCAAGCAATGACATTTTAGTGAGCATGACAAACCATAGTCGAGATACTGATAAAATCACTACTAATTAAATTACCATAATAATCGCCACGCATTACTTTCAACTAACAATGATTTGTTAATATTTAGCTTTATTAAAAGACAAAGAAGTTTGTGTCTATCTAAATTCTAATGACACCTTAAGCCCATGACTGTTTGTCGTTTAGATAATCGTTGATCGTATAGTAGGCTTTCCTAATAAGGTGATTTTTTACAATTAGCTTGAATTTATTTACAGGAAGGTCGATTACATGTATAGGAATTTTATTATAAAAACGTACACCAAGACCTTCGAACGAGTTGTGTACCTTATGTAATCGATGATAGGTACCAATGAGTTTAGATTTGTTTCTAGTATTAATATTGTGTACATCACTGTTTTTCTTATAGCCATTAATGTTGTGTCTAACAAACATAATATTAGCAAATATATACTGTGATGCAACAGTTAAAATACCTATATCTTTAAACAACTCTCGAAGAGATACTCTAGCACCTAAATTGTACATTGAGCGGATGGCTCGTTTTTGTAGAATAAAAATCGTTTCAATATCAGCCGCCTTGCCCCCAAGTAGTATACCATAGGACATGACGCTATGAAAGTAGCTAAAATAAACTAACCTAGCTGTGTCCGTATCAGTGAGCTGACGTACCTTCCATACTGCATAAGCTGTCGAACTAAGTCTACCCGCAAGGCTATCTATCTGGGCTCCCCATTGAAGTTTACTATGTAATGTAATTCCTAAGAATACTGTTGAGTCTACAATACTTATGATTTCATTATTTATAGTTAGATTAATGCCTAGTTGTTTTACATTTGGCATAATAAATCTCACACACTTTGTTTTATTTGAATTCAGTAGGAGATTATTCGTTGTAAACCAATTCAATACATCATTTAGTGCCCTATTCACATCGTCAAAAACTGTTTTCTTACGATCGACTTTAAAAATAAGTGACGTATCATCAGCAAATAGAACTATATCACAGAGATCTTTTAAATAATATGGTAAGTCATTTATGTGTATGAGAAAAAGTAGAGGACCCAGTATAGAGCCCTGCGGAATGCCCATAGTAACAGGTAATCCAGATGACTTCGCACCATTGACATCTACATGTTGAATTCTATCTTTCAAGTAGGAAACGATTAGTTCCAAAGCAATACCATTAACACCATAATGCCTAAGTTTAAGAAAAAGCGTGTTATGTTCTACACAGTCAAAAGCTTTTGAAAGATCGCAAAATACACCTATCGCACCTTGCAAATTCTCCCATGCATTAAATATATGTCTCAAAAGAGTTGCACCCGCATCAATTGTTGAACGACCCTTTGTAAAGCCATATTGTTCTTCTTGAAATAAATTATTTAGATTAAAATGGCTTTCCAGTTTTTGCAAAATAACTTTTTCAAAAATTTTACTAATAGCCGGTAAGATTGAGATTGGCCTAAAGTTACTTGGTTCGGTTGTACAACTCTTCTTGAATAAAGGTATTACTTTACTATACTTCATCAGGTTAGGAAAAACCCCAGAATCAACACATCGATTGAATGTTATTGCTAGAAATGGTGCTATATCAATTATAAAAAAATAAAATAAAATATAAATTTCTATTAGTTTATACTTAAACTTAAGACTTAAACGTTTTTATAATAAATTTTATATAAAATTAAAAGAAATAAGAAAAAAAAAATCCAAATGACTATACGGTAGTCGAATTGTAATTATTTCAAATGATTGTTTAATTTTTCTTGTACAGTGGGACTTGACCTGTCTTTGAATATATTTCTACCATATTTGTATTCATCATCATCATCATGTCAGCCGAAAGACGTCCACTGCTGGACATAGGCCTCCCCCAAGGCTCTCCACAACAATCGGCCCTGTGCTGCCTGCGACCAGCGATTTCCTTCGACTCTCACCAGGTCGTCGGACCATCTTGTAGGGGGCCTACCCACGCCTCGGCCACTCCAGAACTCTTTGGACTCAACGGTCATCTTCTCTGCGAGCAATATGCCCCGTCCACTGCCACGTGAGGCCGGCAATTCTACGCGCAATGTCGGTGACATTGGTTCGTCTGCGGATCTCCTCATTCCTGATTCGATCACGCAGAGAAATGCCGAGCATTGATCTCTCCATTGCTCTTTGAGTGACTGTGAGCCATCTTATAAGGCCCACCGTGAGTGACCACGTCTCTGTACCATAGGTCATCACTGGCAACACACACTGGTCGAAAACTTTCGTCTTGAGACACTGTGGTATCTGGGACGAGAAAATGTCACGCATCTTTCCGAACGCCGCCCAGCCGAGTTGGATTCGACGATTGACCTCTTTCTCGAAATCGGCCCTACCTAGCTGGATAGTGTGTCCTAGGTATATATAATAGTCAACAACTTCAGAGTGTAGAGTCTCCAATTTTCACTGGAATGAGTGCGACATGGACATTCGACATAATTTTCGTCTTGTACATATTCATTTTTAGACCCACTCGTTTAGAGAAACTACTGAGTCCATCGAGCATTGTGCTAAG
This sequence comes from Diaphora mendica, assembly GCA_949125395.1. Lineage (NCBI taxonomy): Eukaryota > Metazoa > Arthropoda > Insecta > Lepidoptera > Erebidae > Diaphora > Diaphora mendica. The sequence goes on along the minus strand of OX421324.1, from coordinate 15,001,941 downwards.
GTCTTCCATGGCATCAGCCATGACCACTACATCGTCAGCAAATCGAAGGTGGGTGATTTACTCGCCATTAATGTTGATGCCAAGTCCGTTCCAGTCAAGAAGCCTAAAAATGTCCTCCAGTGCTGTGGTAAACAGTTTTGGAGATATTATGTCTCCCTGCCTCACTCCTCGCTGCAGTTGTATAGGCTTTGTTGAATAGGCAACTCATACATTCCCAACACTATTATTAAGAAAGAAAAGTAACGTTAGCATGTCTATTGTTTATCTGTGGTTCACTTTTTTTTTCACAAATAAGATGTATTGTTGTAAGCCTGTCTTGAGTAATATTAAAAGTAATATAAAGATATATGAGTTTAATTAACTGCCACTGCTCCGATATTTACAATAGGCTTCGAGTTCTGATCCTGTAGGCGAACCGACATAGTAGCGTTTTCGTACAAACACTTCAACACTTCGATGTACCGGTAGTCGATTTGGCACCGCCGAAGAGACTGGAGCACAGCCCATGTTTCAATCAAATCAAAAGCTTTTTCATAATCCATAAACGCCAAGCACAGTGGGAGGTTATACTCTTCGGACTTTTGTATAACCTGCCGCAGCGTAAATATGTGGTCTATGGTACTAAAGCCTTTTCTGAAACCGGCTAGTTCGGGAGGCTGGAAGTCGTCAAATTTGCGTTCGAGACGATTTGTAATAACTCTCGAGAACAGCTTATACACATGACTCAGAAGAGAGATGGGTCTATAATTCTTCAGCAGGGTGTTATCACCTTTATTGAAGAAATGCACCACCACGCTCCCGAACCATACGTCAGGTGGTTTCCCACCCAATAGGTCGGAATTAAATATCTTTTGAAGGACTTTTAAGAGCGGTTTACCACCCACCTTCAAAAGCTCAGCTGTAAACCCGTCTTCACCTGGTGCCTTGTTGTTCTTGAGCTGTTTGAGAGCCATACTAATCTCGTACAAGCTGACGTCCGGAATATCTTCGGTGTAATGTCGGGTTAACTTAGCCCTTGGGTCTTTAGGCAGGTCAGTGACTGGGTCTAGTGTTGCCGTGTATAACTGCCCATAGAACTTCTCGATTTCACCCAAAAGCTCGGTTTTCGAAGTTAACAGTTTGCCATCCTCGGTCTTCAATTTTGTCAACTGGCTCTGCCCAATAGACAAAAATCTTGTGAACACTTTTGTACCTTTGTTTCGCTCTGTAGCCTCTTTAACATACATGGTGTTAAATTGGCGTAGATCCTTTTTCTGACATTTTGAGATCTGTCTATTGAGCAGATGGAAATTGTACGCTTCTTCTGGCAACTGCGGAGTCATCTTGCGCCTTTCTTCCATTAGTTTTAGAGTGTCATCAGGGAATCTCTTGGTTCTAATGATCTGGCGGGTCTTGAATAGTTGAGACCCGAACGTATGGACAGTTTCCACTAAACGGTCACTGAGTTCGTTGGTATCGACGCAGTTCTCAAGGCATGCAAAGCGGTTTTGAAGTTCGAGCTGGAAGCTCTCGGGGTTTTGGATGTGAACGGAGGCTGGTCGTAGCGTAGACCTCATCAGTCGTGACCTTTCGAGCTTGGTGTTGATATTCAATGTGCCTCTAAGTAGTCGATGATCGCTGCCGGTTTTTACCATGTTGATCACCGAGACATCATTGAATACTTGCCTCTTCGTTGACATGATGAAGTCAATCTCATTTTTAATTTTGCCATCGGGACTTATGCAGGTCCACTTCCTGTGCTCTCTTTTTCAGAAGAAGGAGTTCATCATGTAGAGTCCCTCCTTCTTCATGAAGTCGGCCAATAGCTGGCCCCGATGGTTCCGTCGACCAACTCCAAATGGCCCCATTCGCAGCTCTTGACCGCTTCGTTTACCCAACCTTGCGTTGAAATCTCCCATGACAACAGTGTAGTGAGTATTAGACATATGCATGGCTCTACTAATATCCTCATACATAGTCTCCACCTCATCATCAGGGTGTGTAGTGGTCGGAGCGTATACCTGTATCACCTTCAGCGAGTATTTATATATATATATTTTGACACACATGTCGGTATCAATAAAATCTATTCCAATAAAGCCTCTTTTGTGTCGGGCTTAATCATTTATTTATCATAGACTTTGTTCGTGAGACCCGTAAGGACGAGAAGCAATTCGTTTTTCTTCGTTCTATTGTGAAACCAAAAATATTACTTTCATCCTACATTATATTGGGTCTAGGACACTATGTGCCTACATGAGATTGCATAAATATTGGGATAATATTGTGGCCGAATAACATTACGACGTCACACTAATAAGCTACAATGATATTGAATTTATAAATCTGAGATGTGTACAAAAATCTGTTAAAACCTTTTTTTTTTAAAGACAACTCCCGCATTAGGAATATACATCCTGTATCGCGGGGGGCTTTACAAACATACATGAAACGGACACAAAGAACACCCAGACTCCGATCAAAAATTTGTGGATCACACAAAGTGCTGTCCCATGTAGGATTTGAACCCACAACACTTGGCGCAGTAGGAAGTGGCGTGGAGACCGCTTAAACCACTAGGCCAACCGTGCAGTCAATTTTATTCTTGGAAACGGTTAGGGTTACAGGGTTACTTTCTTTCCACTATCCATGAAGAACCGTATCTTGTAGAAAGAAATAGGTGACATAAGAGGGAACTAAAGAATCATACTACGTAGGACAATAGTTCTGCAAAGAGTCGGAACACTTGGAAACAAACTCTATACAAACTAATATGTTTGACGCGGTAGAGTAGAATATAACCTCCTTTTAAGGAGGACTCTATGTCCAACAATGTACTACTAAACCTTGCAACTGAAATTCTCCTGCTAAGGTGCAAAATTAACTGTTTGCAGGATCCTCTACTGAAAAAGACTTTGCAGCTACCGTCGCTTCGTGCAGGATTATCATAGATGGTTTTCTACCAAAAACCTATAGGTTCTTGAAACTCAGTGTTACAAAAAAGTAAGCCGAGTAAGAGAGGAAAAAAATCCTACCTTTTAGTAGAATATACAATATTTTAATTTTTTTAAGTTGTGTAGTTAGGCATGTACCTACCCGTTAAGAAATAATATTTATTTTCAAAACAGCCACTGTTTTGCTTACAAGCCTCGGGTGGAATGTAATAATTGTTTTTAAGTTTCTTTGGAATGAAATATGAAAACGTTATTTCAGAATATCAAAGATTCTTTGTTTTGGTAATAATTCATGTTGGTAAATATTAGCTTATGCGATACAGAAGACCACTGTTTGACTGTTAATACACTAGCCGTGGTGGCGTCACAATTACTGATAGGCGCTTCTTAGGCGGATAGAGAATGTGTTTCCTAAAATATTAATAGATATTTATTGTTACGAAGAAAGAATATTCCAGGAAAAGATTTGACGATGGGTTTATCCGTAAAAGTTCTAGTTGATTTCTTGAGGCACAGAACACCTTACTACAATATGCGAATATGGAATGACTAGCTGACCCACGCAACGTCGTTTGCGTCTCCTATTGCCCGTAGCGTGATAATTTTCCCCCGTTTTTGAAACATTCTTCATTGGTGCTCCTCTCCTATTGGTGTCAGCGTGTTGATATATAGCCTATAGCCTTCCTCGATAAACGGGCTATCTAACACTAAAAGAATTTTTCAAAGTGGTACCAGTAGTTCCTGAGATTAGCGCGTTCCAACAAACAAACTCTTCAGCTTTATATATTAGTATAGATGTATTTATTATACTCTTCTAAGATCTAATACTCATAATCAACAACACATTTATTTGGATAAAGATTAATATTAGGTATTATGTTGATAAAATCTCTTTGGCAAATAACTCATTATTAGGTATCAACTCTTAGCGTCTTATACTCGTGATAACTTCTAAACGAATTGTCTGAATGGGATGAAACAAAAAGTATTTTACTTCTACATAAATACCCTTGATAACATGATGCTTTATTTGGATAAGGATTGATATTACGATACACATTTAACGTAGTTTCTTTCTTCAGACGATTTAATAATTTTTTTGAACACAAAATCGGTTATTGTGACTAAACCATGATAGTTAGATATATGCTTTCGCGGACTTTTTTGTAGATCTTAATGGGACCTACAAACCCGTAATACATTATTTTGTTCTATTGTCAATACTTTTTGCAGCGCACGCAAAAATAGGTTTTCGATTTCACACCTTGGGTTACGAAATTGCAATTTTCTTACGGATCTCTAATATTTTTTAAAATAAAACATAGCCTATAGCCTTCCTCGATAAATGGACTATCCAACACTGAAAGAATTTTTCAAATCGTACCAGTAGTTCCTGAGATTAGCGCGTTCAAACAAACAAACAAACTCTGCAGCTTTATAATATTAGTAGGTATATTTATATGTATATTATAGATTGTCGCGCTTTTGGCTTGTTTACATTTTTCGGAAACGTCATGTTCGAGATGGTTTTATCGCTCTTAAGTCGTCGTCGGCATCGACTAGAACGTTACAGTACCTGTCGCATCGAATATAAAAGGTGCTTCGTCGATAGCAGTTCAGTTCAGTTTGAGCTACAGTACGGCAAATATTCGAGTCATATATTATGTAAGTGATTAACCCAGCCACCTCGGCGATCATTAAGTACTATTATTCTGAATTATTCTGTAGTTTTAAGAGAGTTTATAATAAAGTCTCTTTTACGCTTGAGAAGGCTTATTTCCCAAATTTGCTACATTGCCATTGTCTGCATTCATAATGAGTATGGTGACCACTACTTTTGGATTCAACTCACGCTTTCCATCAGGCAGAGTATAATCACTTTGGCAGGTTCATAAACAAAAAAAGATATTTGAAAAAAAAAACAAATATTGAGCCTACATCTTCTTATATTATGAATATGAATGTAAGTTTGTTTGTTACGCTTTCACGCAAAAACTACTTAAACGATCATCATTATACTTTGTACACATATTCTTGGAGGTATTGGAAGTAACATAGGATACTTTTATTAAATGCTAGCAAAGCCACGGGTGAAAGCTAGTTATCTATAATTGTATGTGTTATAACTTCTAAACTTTAAAAAGACTCATCAATTTTGCGAAGTATCCAACTTTATTAAAGAAATGTAATTGAAAATATTTTAAATATGCACACAAAATACAAGTGAAAAAATACGGCAGGTTTAATCTACTGCTCTGTTTAAAATGCCGCAGAACCTAAGTTATATTCGCATGTTTTATTCCAAGTTTTATATCAGAGTGTATTTGAGTGAATGGTTTGTTAAAAAACGGTGAAGGAAAGTTTAATCTTGGACAGAAGGCAATAAAATAAGGGCGAGAATTTCGCAAGAAGTCGGCGCCAAGCCTGCCAGTTGCAGACAGCTATCGATAGGGTTTCGAATGTGTCACCTAACTAGAGCTGTTGATACCTCTTAAGATTTTTATATTGTTATGTTTTAACATCGTAACTTAGTAATTGACTGGCTTCACATAGCTATATTAATGTAAGAGACTAATTGATCCTAAATTTTCTTAAAGTATTCTTAAAATATTTCAAGAATGCACTGGTAAGAGATTTAACAACTGTTAAATAAATATTTATTTTTGATAAAATTAATGCATTTTATTAATAACTGAAAACTTTTAACTTTTATGTAATTAATAAGGTCCGTATGTTTTCTCTTTAAAATTGAAATATTTCAATACAAATTTACTTAAGTGAACTTGAGAGCAATAACTTAATTTTTTTTTCTAAGTAAAGGTACGTTGAGTTGAATACTCTTTTAATGTCACCTGATTTGAAGTTTATTGACTTGCGTATTTTTCATAATCAATAACTAATTTGACCTCTCAAAACTAAACAACTGACCTATTACCTTCAGCTTCTAAAATGATTCTGTGAAGTATGAAGAGAACGAAATGCAGAGCCTTACAATATATTGATAAAAATTTAATGACATACAATACAGAAAATGCAACATTACGGTTTCGTATTTTTTTTTATGGAACATGGGGCAAACAAGCAGACGTATCGCCTGATGGTAAGCCATTAGCGCCGTCCATATACACTCGCAACACCAGAAGCGTCACAAGTGTGTTGCCGGCCTTTGGGGGATTGGGAGGGGGATGGGAGAAGGGGTTGGGGTATGGACCTCTGGTATCCTTACTTACTCGGTGAAACACAGCGCAAGCGCTGTTTCACACCGGTTTTCTGCGAGGCCGTGGTACCACTCCGGTTGAGCCGGCCCATTCATGCCGAAACGTGGCTCTCCCACGCTAATGTACTGTTGTTCTAACTGCATACTTTTTATACCAGGCATGTATAGATAGACACTCCAATACTCAAATTGCTAAAAAGCTAACGTGGCCATTGTGTTTTATGTATGTTTCACTTAATTTTTACGACAATTATGTAACCTCTATATATTATCATTAAATGCGATCTACGTAATTAAACAAATATATAATACTAGCTTTTTCACGCGGCTTCGCTCATGAAGACTTTCATCCCCTGATTTACCCCCTTAGGGTTGGAATTTCAAAAATTCCTTTCTTAGTGCTCACTTACGTTATATAAAGGACCTACATACAACATTTGAGGATTCTAGCTTCAGCGGTTTGGACTGTGCGTTGATCTCTGGGTATGTCAGTCAGTCAGTCAGTCACCTTACTCTTTTATATATATATATACATAGAAGATAATCGTATCATACATCCTATCTTCTTACAAATAAATAAAATTGGAGTGTCTGTTTGTAATATTAAAATAACCGCTTTTTACTGAATGCATATGTAGGTGTATACACGGTTTTTTTACAATTTTTGTCTGTCTGTCTGTTTGTTCCGGTTAATCTCTGGAACGGCTAGACCGATTTTGACAAGACTATCATTAATAGGTTGCTGATGCTACTATTTTTCAACTAGCTTCGCCCCGCGGTGTTACCCGCGGTTATTGTCGTACTGCGGGTAACACCACGGGGTTCAGCTAGTAATATATAAATGAAGGAAATACATACACACAACAATCAGAATTCATCTGTTTATATGTTTATTTGCAATTCAACAGTGATTTAATTTATATACTCCGCTAAATTTTAGATAAATTAAATGACATACACCTTTAAAAGTGACCTTATTTGATTACTCACCTACTAGTAAAGCTAAGAATAAAACAAGTGATTAATTAAAAAACAAATTGAAAACAAGCTTTTATTACTTGTTAATAAAGAAAACACTTTAAGCCCTTTAATTTCTGAACAATGTACCCAAATTAGGTGTGTTGATCAGAAATATGTACGCCGCCATTTTGTTACGGCGGCCATTTTGTATGAACAATAATACCAATTGTATATAATTGCATTGTCATCAGAACTTAAAGTAAATTTAAATTTCAGCTCAATCGGAAATCGGAAAGTGGATCAAATTTAACTTGCAAGATTTGATTACAGACAAACATCGGGACAGGTGAAACTAAGTAAAAGCTTGTAAATAAAAAAATGAGAGAAATGAAAGTGACTTTTACTGTCTTTTTTTTGGCTAAGTATTATCATCTCTAAGTTACTATAACATGAGCCGTTTCTCTCTGTCATAAATTTGAATAGAATCGATTGGTGTCTACGCCTCCGGGAAAGTTAGATTTCCCCGAGGACTGCCGCGACACCTGACCGAATGTAATATATATTCTCAATTTTTTCGACTTCTAAAATGATGGATTAGGACTATGTAGGCAATGTTTTCTGTTTTATATGGACAGCTGTTTATTAAAATGATATATAGTGTTGTGTCTAAGCTTTTATTCCGTATGGAATATTTTGTATATGTTTTAAGTACAGATGTCTAGACTGAGTGTAGTCAATATACGATAGGAGTTTTCGCAAACATATCGGCTAGTCTCCAGTTGTGTTGTTTATCATGTGTATGTTTTTGACCTACATAGGAACGTAAGGCAAGTTAAACCTGTAAGGTCTTCTATTCCTAAAATAAACCACTGTTTAAGAGGCACTTGTTTTTACGCTACAAAACCAAATAATATATAGTTTTAAAAGGCATTTTGCCGATTTCAATGCCGCCAAATTATGGTAATCTATAAAAATCTGTTCTTACCTCTTAATTTTCTAGCATAAGAGGCTAAATTTTCTTTGAGTAAGCCTAAATAGTAAAAAAGAAATAATATAAAGAGTCTCAATGCAGGAAAAACGACCACACACGTTATCTTGAAATGCGAGTGTGTGGCCACACAACAGACTAGTATCTAACTTGATATTAAATCGCTCCTAGAAGGCTATGAACGCTCCAGTATGCTTCTGTGCTCCTGGAAGGCTCACCTAGCCAACCTTACGTCGACGAATAAAGGACCATTTCTGAGCATAAGTGCGGAAACCGGAGGCTACCATCAATACTAATATCAAACCATTTCGAAGTCACTTGAAAATCCATACTTATTATTAAAAATTCGAAAGTAACTTTGTCTGTCTGTTACGCTCTCACGGCTAAATCACTGAACCGATTTATAAGAAATTGCGAGTGGACATACGTTGATTCTTGAACAAGGACAAAGGCTACATTTAATCGCGATAAATGATATAGACGTAGGCAAAGCCGAGGGAAAAAAGCTAGCTAAATACAAATACATAAACCTTTCAATTTGCATGCGTCAAAACTTGACTGAGAAAGAAAATTGTTTTGTAAGAGGTGAATAAGTTCATTTACTATGATTTGGCGCGGTGTCTTGCAGAAGTGATGGGAGGGATAAAACCAACTTAATAGCTAATAAAATGTTAATAGTTGGTAGCGGGAAACTCATCACATGCAATGAAGCAAGAGTTAATAAATCTACCTTTGGTAATTATGTTAAGGATAATGGTTCTGACATATCGCTTCTGAGTAACATAAACCTAGGTACGGCGCTCAAGTAGTAATCGTATTTTTTATATAAAAAGTTTAAGTTCACCGACGCAGAGCTGGGATCTTTGTTGAGGTTGAAAAAAATTTCCTAAAGAGCTCACTTTCTTCTGAAAAGTTATGTTCCTGAAAGCTCATCTAAATTAACGATTTTTTAAAGCCAACTCCAGTGTTAGGAATAAGTTCTGTGTCGAGAAGGACTTTATAAACATATTTGAAACGAAGACAAAGAATAACTAGACACAGAACAACGATTTTTGAACCGCACAAAGTGTTGTCAGATGTGGGGTCAAACCCGTGCCACTAAGCGCAATAGAAAATGGCGTGGCGACCGCTCTAACCACAACGCTATCCGTGCAGTATTTGTGCTTTATTTAATGAGTAGGTTTCTATATTGGTAATAATATGAGTTAAGGTTTTGTGGGTTATAAGCAAGAAAGACAAGGTAAAACAAGTACAAATTATTAAAAATAAAAACCCCACTGCGTCAATATTTAACAGTAAAACAAATAAGTTTTATATAAACTCTTTTGCAAAAAGGTAGGTATTGTTATCCTCAGAATTTTATAAATTAATTAGGAAGGAATAGTTTTCATCAGTTTTATCATAACATTTTGATTAAATTATTGAGAAATAATGTTTAAGCTCAAAACACTTATTGTACCTGCTCACAAAATAAAAATAAAACGCGTTAATTTCTTTGTTTTTCTTGAATACATTTAAAGCAGATAAAAGTTTAGTATTGAGTGTGACCCCCTCTTGCTGAAATCACGGCTTGCATTCGTCTGGGCATGCAAGCCAGTATATCTTTTATGGTTTCTTGGGGAATACGTTCCCACTCCGCGGTAATCACATTCTTTAGCTTTCTGATGGTCTGCGGAGCCGGCTGCACTGATCTCACTTGTCGCTTCAGAACGTCCCAGACCTTCTCTATAGGATTGAGGTCCGGACTTCTAGCTGGCCAGTCCAAACGACGAATTCCGACTTCTAGCATATACGCTTCCACATCGCCAGACCGGTGGGCGCGAGCGTTGTCGTCCATAAAAGTTAAGTTTTCGCCAAGAGCGGTTAAAGCGGGTTGTGCATAAGGAATTAGAACTTCCGTTATGTATCGGTGTCCAGTCAGTGTACCGTTTTCGATGAAGACTAACTCCGTATGATCCATAGAATTTATTCCTGCCCAAAACATAACAGAGCCCCCTCCATAAGGTGTGATTTCTTCAAAACATGCCTCTGCAAAGCGTTCTCCTCGTCTACGTAGCACTCGCCGACGTCGGTCTTCACCATGCAGAGATATCCTGGCTTCATCGGAGAACAATACCCTATCCCAGTCTTCATGAGTCCATGACACACAATTTCGAGCGAAGCTAAGCCTGGCAACTCGATGTCCACTGAGTAATTTAGGGCCGCGTGCCGGGCGATGACTGTGTATATTAGCAACGAGAAGCCTCCTCCTGACCGTCCATAGACTAATTTGCACATTTCTTACTTCTTCGAGGCTGTTCTTGAGGTCCACATAAGAAGATTTGCGATTTCTCAACGCTTAACTAACTAGAAAACGATCATCCCGTGGTTCGGTACATGTCTTTCTGCCAGAACCAGGCCTTCTCTTGACGGAACCGGTCTCTTGATAGCGCTGCCAGGTCCTTTGAACTGTCGACCGACTCACATTTAGCCTCTGAGCCACGAAGCAAGGCTGCAACCTTCTTCAAGCAGCGCAATAATTTTGCTCGCTTTTATCACTTTATCTACCATTTTCGAGATTGCTAAACAGCAATAACAATACTTTTATATGTCAAGGACATCAGATAATTTAATAAAAATTAACAAAAAGTTAATTAGAGTCGATATTAACTATAGGGAATTCGCGCCACAAAATGTAGTTAAAAGTTGTTTTCTTTGAAAACCAGGCTCAGTCAAAAATTTCAATTTGGAATGTACTCTTATAAACATTATGCACTTTTATAACTAGCCAGTAACATGTTCAAATGATTAAAACCTTTTTGGTATTTTATTTTTTTCAGCCAGGAAGAAATCGAAACCGCCCGTTTTTTTTTGCAAATGAGTGTATATTCGTAATCACCGAAAAAAAAAAATATTTTGATACCACACTCGATGTATTTTGTAAATTTTTTTTTTGGCGACTAAAATCCTTATTTTTTTTATTTTTTTTATTTTGATGTACCCAGTGTCACTCTCACGACTAAGACGAATCTATTGACACCACTCACATAGAGAAAACAACAAGCCGTTTAGGCTCTAGGGCGTGCCGAAAAAATAACATACATACATACACTCGAAAAAAATAACCTTCCTTTCGCAGTCGGGTAATAAGTTACGAATTGGATAAAATATAATTTTACATCACGACAAAAAATTTGGTGATAACAAATTGATAATTTTTTTGTATGTATTTATTTGTATTGTATGTATGAATATGATCAATATTAAGCTTTTCTAGAATATAATCTAGACTAAATAGTAATGACGGTAGTATTTTTCTTGCATTATTAGTTGTAACAAATAATATTTGTGTACCCTGTATCTAATTAAATATATAATCAGTTTAATTAAACATTAGAATTGCTCGAGTTCTTAATTTTTGACTACTTGTAATAAACGTTTTCATAAAGTTTGTTTATAAATAAGTGGAAATGTAGTTCCACCATCCTATACACAACATCAATAGCCCAGTGGGACGGTAGTTACAATGCACAATACTTTTTTACAATTACATTTCAGAGCGAGTACTTGCAAAAGAATGTCATTGTATAAATGGAAGATCGTTTAGTTAGAACATTGTGAAATGAACTTTATGTTGTTGATGTTCGAAGTAACAAACTGACATTGAATATTTACTATATTTTTATTTTTGTGTGTACATTTAATGTCAGTTTGTTGATGGCATTATGGTTTATATGTCTTAAATAAACATAACGCCATCTAGTTTTCAATTAAGCAGAGCGTATATTATGAAAGTTATTATGCTTAGTTACTTTTCTTTTGTAAATACTTATATATTATAGATAGAAAAACACCCACATTTTAAAACCAATATTTGCAGATCATACAAATATTTCTCCCGACCTGGGAATCGAACTCGAGGCCTTAACACAGCAGTCGCATAAGCTAGCACTGCACCCACCAAGGCAGTCAATAAAATTTTTTTTTTTTCTTCAAGGTTGTAAATGAGCTTGAAGAAAAATAAAACCGACAACCACGCAAATACAGGTAAATAAAACAGGACCCATTACCGACCCTTGCCTGAAGGTCAAATTCTGTTTAACTATTGTTTCTGGCCTTGTACAAACATCAAGACCTTTCTTTGCTTAGAATTTTCTCAAATTAATTTCTCAATATTAATAATGTCACTAAAATAAAAATATATAGTTCAGTTTGTTCTTACCGCTGAACATACGGAATCCCTAATAAGGGAGGCTTATGGCGAATAACATCTGGGGCTCGAGGACGGCAAACACTTGGCAGTAAACACGAGGTTACAGTAAGAAAAATGCTTTTGTTTTCCAAGGATTTCTTTATATTTTGTCATAACTTTGCAGCTATAACTCGGAGATGGACAACTCTGCTTTGTTTCGCAGCAAAATATTTTATTTTTATACCTTAAATATGCTGAGTACACAGCTGCGATTCCTACTATCTTAAAACCCACACTTGAAGAAAAATATTCAGAACTTTTATACAAAGATCTATAAGAAGTGACTCTAGAATTTTCTATGATAGGGTCTAGAATTATATAAGCACACAAACTTGAGATATTACGTAACTTATCTCACTTCAGTTTGAGTAGGAATTCGGGTGACTTGAAAAGCAAGTAAGATAAGAAATCGTACAATGAAATCAACCTTGTCCTCAGGGATCTTTGGTTACCAGCATTCCTTGTTAAAGTTACGCAGTGTTGTAAACTCTCGGACTTATGTGTTAGTCTTAATCTAAATCTTAGTTTAAAACAGTGTCTTGTAATTCGAAGTTTCTAGAGCAGGCATTGTACTGCTATTCACTATTTGTTCACGCAGAACCGTCTCGTAATCTTTGTCGTAGACATTTATAGTTACAAATTTCGTTGTATCTCGGAATGAAGTTGAATATTTTTGCCTTCTGTTAAGAAATAATGATATTAAAATAAATACGTAGCCGTAACGAAATAATACCAACAGTAATTTTACTGTGTTGTAAATTATTTCTAGAGTACGGTACAATTTAATAAAATAAAAATATGTTGCTACTTTTGTGTAAGAATGTTTTAATAAAATTAAAAGGTTATGTTTTTTTAGGGTAACATAATATTTTCCATGGTTTTCTTTGCTAGGGTACACCTGGTTCCCCGGCTTCTAGTACCCGAGATGGCGTGCGGTTTTAGTTGGTTCGAGTCCGACATGCCACCAGGAGGTGGTATCCGAGGGGATTTCCGCACGGAATAAAAAGGGTAACATAATATTGAATACATACACATATTACATAGATTGAGCACCAATTAAGTTTATGGCAATAATTGATTAAGAGATCGTGATGATGTACATTTTATTTTTTTAATTACTTTAATTTTAAAGGTTAACTTATTAAACTATAATAGAGTATGAATCCTTAGCCGAAATATAATGATAAGAAAATTCTGCTAAAAATATTTCAGTTAGTATCTCCAAAGTGAATCATGATATAACATAAATCGAACCCTTATGATATTTAATTATACTGATAGTACTCCCTTCTCCCGGTATAGGTACTGCGATAACAGAAAACTCTTCCATAAATATCATCCAATACCGGTTTCGCTTCCCTGAAATAGACCATTGTGTATTCAAAAGTATTTCAATACATTGTTATTCATTTTACGTAGCCACGGAAGTCTATAAAGTTTCATAATAGCACCTTTGTCACCTGTATTAATGCCCACAGCGTTTATCTTAACGGACTAAATTAAGAAATACCTTTCAGCGCATAAATCAATAGTCGTCTAATATATTGTTATCGTTGAAGGGGTGGGATATTTTATCCCGTGTTCTGCACCCCGCTGCATCGCGATTCGGAGCACGCTTCGCCGTCGGGGGAACCTAATTCTTCTCCTAATTTCGCACCTTATTGTCGGCGGGTGGTAAGAAAATGGGTATTTTTGATATAAATTCGAGACCACGCTTACAGGTCTATGAACTTTTATTACCCGTTTATTACTCGTGTACTTTGTTCCTTACAAATAGGTAGTGTGAACAATAGGCGGTAACTAGCTCGAAAATTCTGTGGCTTTGAAAACTGGAACAAAGAAAAATGGGATCCAATGACATTACGTGTTTACAACTTTCTTCTTTTTCCAGGCCTTCGTAATAATGATAGTATAAATAAAAATACATTTTATCTTATCATGATGATACTAAGACATAGGTCTTGAAAAATAAATGTTTATAATGTTTTAGCATCGCAGGATTTCTCTACACCACTCCGTGATTTAATACATACGCAGAGATTTAAAATTTTTAAACATAATGCCAAGATATATTTTGCGATAGTAGCAATTTGCTCTATGTAAATACATATTTACATTCAATTATCATTTGATTCCTTTTTAAATCCAAATACACATTAACAAACAGACCCATAACAACCAATCACATCACACTGTTAGATTTCACAACTCTTCAAATTATAGATAAATATTATATGTAAGTTTGATTTTTAAATCGTAATAATATTACTGATACTGATTGGCATATGGAGGGAACTCCAAAAGGAGGGGGGGGGGGGTCTCAACTCACTTGTGACTTTTGTATCCGTAGGGGGCTTTAGTCACTTGCCAGCATCTGAACCATCTGTTCGTTTACCCCCCACGCTATAAAAACATATTTATTACTAGCTGAACCCCGCGGTGTTACCCGCGGTACGACAATGACCGCGGGCTACGCCCCGGTGGCATAGCTAGTCTAAAAAATGTAGCTTAAGTTAATCCTTATATCATCAGCTACCTATCAGTGAAAGTCCCGTCAAAATCGGTCCAGCCGTTCCAGAGATTAGCCGGAACAAACAAAAATTGTAAATAAATGTAATTTTGGTATATCTACCGTGTATACATACATGTGCATTTATTAAAAAGCAGTTATTTGAATATTACAAACAGAGACTCCAATTTTATTTATTTGTAATATATTCATCTTAACGCAAGAATACAAAAGTCAGTTAGTTTATGGGTGTGTGTTTTTGTCCTTACGTATTGTGAGCTAGGCTTTGGTTGAAAGTGTAGCTTCATATACTAAACACTTATCAGATTTGATATACATAAACTTATATTAACATGCATGCTACGAAGCTTTTGTAATTAAACATTATTCAAATTGTTCTAAACAGTTTAGGACGGATATGATAATTCAAGAAAAAATATAGAAGCACATCCTATGCAATATGAACTCCAATGTTTTACAGAAAAATGGAGTGTTTTTTTCAATTTCAATTTAAGGGTGAATTTCACCCTCTATGGGGCCCTACTCATCACAATTTTGAACATCCACAAAATGAAGTTGGTAAAATATCTAAGACATTTGTCAGTCGATTACCTGAGGGGTGGCGCCCCGATAATATTCTGAATTTCCAACCCCCGAAACATGTTACTATGCTTATGAATATAAATTTACTTTCCTATCTCACACATTTTATTTACTTTCGCGATATAAAAGATACTGTGTAAATGTGCGGCTGTTTCTATTATGTTTAATATAAAGTTTATTTTATCTTGAAATGGGAATTTACCGCTATTTGGAATTGATGATTGTTTACATCGTTGGGCAAATATTGTCCAAGTTTTACAACTATTAAGAGCAATGCTCCAGATATACGATTTAATAAAGCATAAATAAAATTAAATGTTATTATATTTAGCTAGTTTAAATTTATGTTTTATTATGTAAAGTTTTAATACATGGTTTTCAACACGGCAGCTAATAATATATAGTATGTATAATATGTAATTTAATTGTATTGAATTTTGGTTCTGTGAATATTCTGCGAGTATTGTATTGACTAAAATAATAATTCATGGGATTTGTTAATTCCTCTCTAGGCTATTGAATGAAACAGGCATAGTACGTATTTACTTTTATGTATTAGCATCTTAAAAATTCATAATCATACAAATACTGATTCCCCTTATAAGACGACTGTGCTATAACAAAATAGAAATATATACACCTTAAAAAATTGTGCTGCCTTCCAAGCGAGGTAAAAATACTTTCCGAACTTTGTTAAAGAAAAGTCTTATGTATAAAAGTAAGTTCACTCAGCAAAAATGTTCAGAGTTTGTTTAATTATAAGCAACGGAGTTTCCCATTATTTTTGTATTTAGATGGCGCTGTTATATTTAAGATAAAGTTTGCCCAAGTTGGGGTAAAGAATTTTAATAGGAAAGGAATTGTTAAGAGGTCGGTGCGGTGGTGGGTCAAAGCATTCCGGGTAAACGTTAACAATACTCGTTATAGTGTAAGCTTGTCTTTAAGTTCCTCCATCGAATATGCCGGGGATTTCATTTTCGAGTGGTTCCCTTTGCTATTTAAATAACAGAGATATTTTCTTTGGAACCTCAGTGCACCTGAACGGAGATTCTTGTATAAATTCAATGTTTTAAATTCAAAAGCTTGTCTGTTCAATGTTTGTTTAAGTAACATAACGTCTGTATATTTATGAAATGGATTTTAAGAGCGAATTTTATTATGTTCCTCGAGAAAACGTTCCTTTGTTGAATATTTTAATTTTAAATTCTGTGCTGAAAATTACTATTTATGTTTATTAATGCGAGTTGGTGCATCTAAGTATTGTGTTTGACTTTGCCGTTATGAACTTTTTAAAGTTGCATTTTTCTGACAAAAAACATAGAGTAACAGAACGAAAGTTAATTTTTTTTTTCTTAATCTTCTATATTTTGATCTCAAGCATACTCTCCCTGAAATTTTAGTATTTTTATTTAGATTTTTCTTGACAATCCAGTAATTGTATGCTGTGGCGTCTGTTTGTGTCGAATTATGATTTTTAATTGTAGCTTCATTTAACGTTCACGTACGTTCTAACGGTCGTAGTAACGTTCGTCACTTAGTATCTTAATTGAATAAATTATTTTGAATTTGATAAAGTATCGATGACGATCATGAGAATGCATCTAGGTAACTTTGTTTATATGAGCCCAACTCCTGTTTTTCAATAATAAGTGTCCTAAGTAATTACTAAGATTCAGAAAACACATAATGAAATACAGTGCCATCTAGTGTCTAATATAGAAAGGTTATTCTAGCTACTGCACTAAAATATCCAGTCAAATAATAATGAAACTGTAAATTATTATGTTTTGATTAACCACGTGCTGGTAGTATTTTAATGATGCTTTTACTGTATATTTGTTTTGAATTATAGAGCTGCTCTGTACTATCACGTTGATTAGCAAATGCAAGACATTTAATTACTAACTTAAATAAACAATGTACATTTAAAGAAACAATATCAAGAGAAACCAGACATGAAATTGTAAATGACCAACTCTCTCTCGCCAACAAGCGTAACAGCTTGGCGAGTCTTTAATGTATTGTAATGTGTAAGATGTTGTCTTTTATATAAATAAATTAAAAAAAAAATGAGAGATTTTAGAAGCTCTTTTCGCCTGGATTGCTTTTACAAATTTATTGATGCGTTTATTCAAAAATTGATGCAGTAGTTTAAACTGTGCATTGGGTCAAATGTTCAGGTATACAATAGTATATTCATCCATACATATGAATCGCCAAAATAATAACTAATTATCGAGAATATTTTTTTTTTTCAAATCAACTTAGTATATGACCGTCCACTGTGCTTAACACTTTTCTTTTGTCTTAGTGTTAATTCATAAATGTAAAGATGAACTATATAGCTTGCATTTGATCTTGTATTAGTATTGACTAAAATTATTATGTTTTGATTAGCTGCGTAAATAAAAGCACCATTAAAAGACTACTAGAGATTAATTATGATTTACCTCCTTACGTGGTTAAGAAATATAAGAAATGTAACGACTAATAGAGAAATAGATTACTTACATTATATAGACACACCATTAATGTAATAATTAGTCATGATGCACATGGATTGCTTATACAAATAAATCTATTGATCATTCAACGAAATTCGTGCAGTAGTTTAATATCTACGCTGGGATATACGTAAAAGTATATAAGTGTATATTTTATTTTTGGAACGAAGTTCCTTATGGGGCTTAGCCGGCAAAAAGCGTCCGCAACGTAAGATTGACAGTCTCGGTGTCGCAATGGTAGCGTATGCGAATGCTATCATGTCAAATCAATTTAAATAAAATAAAGGTGTTAAGACAATTTTGTGGTTTTTAAAGAGCGTGAACGAAAAAAATTGTATAGCGCCATCTGTAAGTTGTATGTAATAAGTACGGAGTAATTCTAGACAGAACTTGTTTCAGTAGAGATTACTAGGTGGCAGCACAAGTGACCAGTTTAGTTATTATCATTTTTTATTTTTATCGATATTAAATCATAATAAAAAATGTATATCTGAATAGTATTTTTCTTTATACCTTGAACAGAACTTGAAATTATTATTTTTTTGATAAGAAATTTCGTTCCTATCTGGTGACCTACGACACCACACGACTTATTTATTTTAAAAAGACAACTCTTTACAAACATACATGAAACGGACACAAAGAACACCCAGACTCAGAACAACAATTTGTGGATCACACAAAGTGCTGTCCCATGTGGGATTTGAACCCACAACACTTGGCGCAGCAGGCAGCGGCGTAGCGACCGCCTTAACCACTAGGCCAACCGTGCAGTCAATTACTTTATTAAGAGAAATAGTTTACTTTTATGTATATAAATGTGAAGGTAAATTTTACAGCTTGCGTGTATTCTTGAAACTTACAAAAGACTTTAATATTTAAAAAAAGTTGTTGATGACGTTTTGTGTTCGTGTACCATATATGTTCTGAACGAAAACTTTTTTGCATACTTTGATAAAAGTCATTTACATCATTTAATATTAAAAAAAAAAAAAAG
The DNA here is from genome assembly GCA_949125395.1 of Diaphora mendica. Lineage (NCBI taxonomy): Eukaryota > Metazoa > Arthropoda > Insecta > Lepidoptera > Erebidae > Diaphora > Diaphora mendica. The sequence goes on along the minus strand of OX421324.1, from coordinate 14,982,999 downwards.
TACTGATCATAAAAAATGTATGTTGTATGTATTGCGAATCAACTTAAAACGTAATCTTACGAAGACGAACACAAAATATTTATATGAAAAGAAAGGTTGATGCCCTAAGCTTTTATACTAAATACTTCTTATATTGAGTCCGTCACCTATGAAATTTACGATTATGGATAAAGGGTGGTACCATCTTTCATAACCCTTAGAATATTAAGCCAAATTTAGCATTGGATTTCTTTTCATAAATAGGTTTTATTCATTTGTTTACCCAAGCTGCGATTCTAAGTAAATATTGAGCATACGTTTAAAAACACAGATTTAATTTATTTTTAAGTGTGTCCGACCTCATCATAATTGAGTTCAAAGATATACACACCGCATTAAAGATTGTTCCTTATTCATATTTGTTCCTTATTTCTCACCGATGCTACCGCAATCCTCCACAGAAAACCTTTCAAGGTATAGCTAATCCTACTAATATTATAAACGCGAAAGTTTGTAAGTATGGATGGATGTTTGTTACTCTTTCACGCAAAAACTACTGAACGGATTTGGATGAAACTTTACAGTAATATAGCTTATACATTAGAATAACACATTACTATTTGCCGCCATAACCGACATACACGTGGGCGAAGCTGCGGGCAACAGCTAGTATTAAGTATTTTTAAAAGATGAGATAAGAAACTTAACCTTTAAATAAAAAAATGTAAAAACTAAAACCCAACTACGACAAAAAACGACGCTGAAAAAGTATGAAACAAGTTTGAAAAGCCGTAATCACGCGTTGTTAAAGTGTTACGGTACGTTTCTATGTAACGTATGACTACGGCTTTTTAAACTTGTTATATACTTTTTCATGTTTGGTGCCTAATTAATATTAATTTCTTTGCAAAGTACATTTTAAATAGGTTCCATAAAAATATCACAATTATCGAATAAATACAGACAAAGTCACTAGCAAATGCTAATAATATGCCCTTTCCAATGATACCAGACACGGCATATTTTTTTCTTATTTATTTTTTAACACAGTACTTTATGACCGCTAGAGGGCGCCATATTAGAATCAGTGACACGTCATATAGCCTACTAGCTTTTACACGCAGCTTCGCTCACGCAAACTTTCATCCCCTGATTTACCCCCTTAGGGGTGGAATTTCAAAAAATCCTTTCTTAGTGCTCACTTACGTTATATAAAGAACCTATATGCAAAATTTCAGGATTCTAGCTTCAGCGGTTTGGGCTGTGCGTTGATCTCTGGGTATGTCAGTTAGTCAGTCAGTCAGTCACCTTAAATTCCGATACTATTTAGGAAATGTATAAAATATTGTTTGAAAAACTATTTAATACATAGATATCCTAGGAAATGTATAAATTTCCTCGGAATTGTATATAATTCCAATGTCGTATTAGGAAATGTATAAAGTAAATGCTTTCTGTAATAAAACACGTTGTTAATAATATTTTTTTATTATAGTACTTATTGAGACAATCGGGTAACAGTCATACCGTAAAATAATAATAATATGTTCATATTTTCTAACCTAACCTAACCTTAAAATAATTACCCACCAATATCTTAAATGTTTTACATTTCCGATTGCTATTTAGGAAATGTATATGTTCATTTCTCCCGCCAGGGCAGCGATCACTTTGTGATACTTGAAATATCTTACGGCCCATAGAATAAGGTATTCAATCGCTATAACAATGTCCCCTGGAAGGAGCAATGAACCACGGCAGTGTCACCGTGTTCTATCACAATCTAAAATAATTAAAGTACTTACAGGAGTTGTGTGTCGTCCTGTTTTCGGCGCCGTTGATGGGGTACCCCACCGCCTGGTCTGTCCTGGTACGTTTACACATACAGCTCCTAAAATGCTGTACAACTTCCTATGGTATTCGAGCTACAATACCCTCGTTTCGGCTTACGCGGAACAGCCTACAAAACTCACGACTCCACGACCTAACACAATACGGTTTATCACTAATGAGACCGCGAGTCGATGGACAATACAATTAGCTTACTATCAAGGGATTTTCACAATAACACATAAAACGTCGGCCCGTTCCAACACACGCTCGATCACAAACTTATAATTCTCGCGAGTTTTATCACAATTAATTTTCACAAGCCTGGCCGATCAACCGTTCTCAACTATTATAAGTATTTTAGCCTAACAAACCCAAAGTGTCATCACTATCACGCGGAGGCTAAATACACAACATTAACAATCAAATTCCATTACGGCCCCGGCCATTTTCAACACGAATTCATTTCGATTCCTTCGAACATTAACCTCAAACCTCAAACGTCAACACGAACCAGCGAGAATCAAAATGTTGCCAGTACAATGACGTTCGAAATCCAACAGTATAGATTTCCTGGGAAATGTGTAATGTGTAAGTATAATATAATTTATTTCACACATTTCCGTGCGATTTTAGGAATTACATACATTTCCTAGGAATTGTATACAATGACGGATTACATACATTTCCGTTAACATATTCATACATGAAATATGAGTAAGTAGAATGTCGTTCCTTAAAACCTTAAAAGTGTTAACCTAAAAAATGTTAAACTAAAAATGTAAGGGGTATTGTCGGACGTGGATTATTAAACTTTATATTTACATAGATAGTGGTAGTAGAATCTCACACACACTTACTATTGCAGGATACATAAAGATTTGCCTCAAAGTATCTATTAAGCGCAATCTTCAGAGATTAACATTACGTAGCCATAATAGTTGCGAGGTTACAGCTTCCGGCCGAACACAGCCTTTTACGCCATACTCTTGAAATTTCCAACTCACAAAGGATGTGGATAACCTAAACGGAAGACAACCGTGGCAAGTATCTGTAGGGAACTGAAATTTTCATAAATAAGTAGTTTTCATATAGTTAGAAACGATCGCCATGAAAGGTTTGTATAAAATCGTTAGATACTGTGGCAGTTTGCGACAATTTAGGTTTCTAAGAGATATTTTAATTTTTCAGTTTTTTATTTACTTTCTTGTACGTTCGGAATGTTCTTGAAAGTAAATTCAAATGACTTTCTAACTTTCTGGAACGTCTATCATTTGTTTACTTGTTTGACCTAAACCACCAGCACCAGCAAGCACCTTTGATATCACTCACACTTTGAAAATCAAAGAAAAAAATTGCTCGATCTCGGTTCTCTAACCAGGCTCTACTCAGCCTTCGAAAAGGTCTATGTCCAGCAATGGACTGCAACGGGCTTATGATGATAAATAAATATATAAATATTTGGATATCTGACTCACAGCGCTATCTAGTCCAGAGCTAAGCAGAGCTTGTGTTATGGGTACCAGACAACTGATATGAATACATAATATACATTGAAAACACCCAGATCTGCAAATGTTTGTTTCGGAGGAAATAAACATTTGCAGATCATACATACATTTGGTCTGACCCGGGAATCGAACCCGAGACCTCAAGCACAGCAGTCGCACGTCTCAACTGGCCGTTTCTAGTATATGACATAAACCAGAACCACATAAGAACACTGGACGCGAAAGTCACTAAGACATTGAAGTCGTGGCTCGGGCTAGCCGTCAACGTTGTACAGGGGCTCGAATAATTTTGGAATGAAATTAAAAAAACCTTCGGAACTCTACAAACACCTAAGAGTTACCAAAATGCATGTCTTGTCAAAATCCCAAGACGAAATCGTTAGATCCCTTCCAAAAGACAAAAATTCATCAGAGCTAGAGTCACGGCTTCAATTCCACAAAAAAATCATGGTGGGTACGCAGTCCAGTAGAGTTGGATTGGGAAATGCTAGAAGACAGACCGACAAAGAGATAACAAAATCTTTCATACAACAAGATGAAAACGAGACCTACAAGGTGCACGCAATGAACCTAGAAATGCAGAATGAATGGTTAACTTTAGGAGAATTTTGTATCCCACCAGCTTTGAAATGGCGCACACTTTTATATGATTGGTCACCCGCTCTGTTAAAATTCTACCTCAACGCCTTTCAATTAACTCTCCCCGATCAAAGCAACCTTGTAAGGTGGGGAAAAGCTACAGAAAAGGCTTGTACGATGTGCAATGCGGCAATAGGTACAGCCAGGCACTTACTGACAGGTTGTAAGGCGCTATTAGACCGGGGTCATTATTCACGTCGCCATGATAGGGTATTACTCATCATACGCGAAGTTATGAGTTTATCACTGGCGAGAGCGAAAAAAGGAATAACAACAAACATAAAAACTAACATCGCGTTTGTAAAGGAAGGCTCAACAAAAAAGACTTCACTCACACAAAAGCCGTACTCAATTATAAATACCGCCAGTGACTGGACATTATTAGTGGACACGTATGAAAATCACTACAGAATACCGGAGGATATCTGTGCCTCGGCGTCCAGACATGACATATTTCTTTATGCAATGTCAATTAAGCGTGTAGTACTAGTAGAACTCACGGTGCCGTGGGAAACGAACATCCCTAAAGACCACGCTTTAAAAAGAAACAAGTACTTTGACTTAACCAAAGAAATAACTAAAAATGGTTATGTCGTTGCGCTGTATGCCGTGGAAGTGGGTGCGAGAAGTATACCAGCTAAATCCCTCTATAACCTGCTTAAAGACCTTGGATTGCCAAGAGCTTCAGTAAGCTCTTTTCTTGAACGAATATCCAAAGCGGCATTGCTAGGCTCACTTCAAATATGGTTAGGTAGAGGGGGTAACACGGCGGACAGTGGAGGTGAGCGTTGACGCGTCGTAAGGAGTGCTCCTTAAACCTAAACCTGGGTCGCAATACCCAGGCACTGTTGAAGTCGCATGTGTTGCCCCCATCTATCACGCGATGGACCCGGCACCCGCACGGTGAATCCATGGAACGCTAAGAAATAGGTCTCTCTCAGTTGTCTAGTACCCATAACACAAGCTCTGCTTAGCTTGGGCCTAGATGGCGTTGTGTGTTAGATGTCCGAAATATTGAAAAATCGAGTGATTCTAGTCGACAGTTCCAAGTGCAGCCTACCCTTCATGGAAAAGAATCTGACAAGAAACTCCATTGTTGCTCCTTTAACCCGTTAGGCGCCAAATTTTTTTGCGGAGAAACGCACTAATGTCGACCTTGAGACTATTCGCAAAATATTTTGGTAGTAGTCACAGAAAAATAAGTTTTTTTCGTATTAAAATGTAATTATAACACATGATTTGCACACCATTATCATCGTTATGAAATTTGCCGTGTCGTTAACTACTTCAATTATCGAGAAATACTTACATATTGGAGAAATCATGTGATATATTTGTATGTTATGATTTTTCACTTACTTGATGTCAGTATTTCCATTCATATTATAAAATATATAACTAGTACACATACACTATAACTTTTAAAATACCAAATATGTATTTATGTACATAACACATCACAATAATCACTTGCACAACACAAATCTATCACTATAAAACTAATATTTACATTTAACAATAACAAAATGGCGCCAACATGGGCCCGCGCGGCGTTTGAACTACCGGGCAGTCCGGGCACCCGTTCGCGTGACCTAATATTGACCTCTGATTGGTCGAGAATAAGTTTATGAGTGGCTACAAGTAGCGTCAACAATGAAATTATGAATATTATGATTTATTTACTCTCTTCAAGTGATAGTGAACAAATGAAATCAAACTGGTGATATTATTGTTTGGTGATCTATTATTATATTTTTGGTTAAATAAATTTATTTATCACTAGATAATTATGTAATAATCTCCAACGCTAATATTTTTTTACGTAAAATAGTAATTAGAAAAGTGTTTTATTTTGACAATTGTATACATCTATATATCACTAGCTGTTCCGGCAAGCGTTGTTTTGCCATAAAAAAATCAGTATAAAAAATAGATTTTGGTCGATTCTCAGACCTACCCGATATGTACACCAAATTTCATAAAAATCGGTTCAGCCGTTTCAGAGGAGTATGGTAACTAACATTGTGACACGAGAATTTTATATATAAGATTATACTAAAACTGCTTCGTAAAATATAGATAAGGTTTTTCTGTTTTATTTACAACTATAATGTGTAGTAGTGGTAAATACACCTAATAATTATATTGTACCTAGGTAGGTACTTAAAATCGTTGCTTACATTTACAAATCCAAACAGCTGAACAGATTCTATTTTATTTATAAAACACAACTCCCGCACTAGGAATAAATCCTGTGTGGCGGGGGACTTTACAAACATACATGTAACGGACACAAAGAACACCCAGACTCAGAACAACAATTTGTGGATCACAAAAAGTGTTGTCCTATGTGGGATTTGAACCCACGGCACTTGGCGAAACGGCGTGTGACCGCCAAACTTCTAGGCCAAACGTACCAAACGTGAATTACTTGTGTTTTTTTTTTCTAAATTATGTCAGAGTGAGTAATTAATCGTTAAATACTTTCTGTATGTGTGTGTTTTTGTTTTACATTCAAAATTTCATAAAAAGTAAAATTATTGTGCTTCCGACAGTACTGTGATTTTTTTGCTCCAATCTTATCTGATGTTTATACTTTACCCAAACACATAAATCAAGTAATTTGAAGACGACATTTTGTCGAGTGGCTTTGAACAGTTGAAACTCTGTTTATTGTTTTGGAATGCTTGGGTCACATTAATAATATTCTGTTACAATATAAAACATTAACTGTACATAAATAAGGTTTAATTTTGACAATACAGTGTAATATCTATAAATTGGATCTCGTTAGTTGATATCCTCCGATAAGCGGAAGGAAATGGCATTTTTTTTCGATAAGTCGAAAGTTTCCGCTTAACCTCCAAATACGCGGTATCTTGAATGATTTACACTTTATAACTCCATTAAAAAAAATGTTATTTCCCTACAAAGTATTGACTACAAACTAATATTGTGATTGTGAAAGTAGTCTGCCGGTATGTGACGTTACACCAAATCAATTATTGAACCGATATTCATGAATTTTGGTGGAGAGATAAATGTGATCTCGGGTAAGGATTATTGGGTACTTAACAGTAAAATAGTGGCCTGTTGGTCTCTTGGTTAGTGATTCTTACTGCTAAGCCAGAGGTCGTGGGTTCGATTCCCACCCAGGACAAATATTTGTGTAGTTAACATGATCATTTTTCTTTGTCTGGGTGTCATTAATCTATGTACATGTATGTACATATTGAGAAATATATAAGCATGTCTATCAGCAGCTTGGTTATCATAGTACACGCTTTGCCTAGTTTTGGAACAGACGATCGTGTGTGAAATGTGTTAGGATGTGAGGATATACAATACAAATCATTATAGGTATAGGCCCTGCCACTTAACGCATATGATAGCGCAAGCTAGGCTTACATGATTACTTGAGAATAGTCTGATGTATACTTTAAGGGTTATAAACAAGGAGTGGGGCGCGACCGGGCGCCTTACCACCGATACACTGTAATGTAACCTACGAACGAAACATGCACGTACGTCTATACGCGATGTAAGCAAACTGCGACTGAATGAAGAGAACTTCGAATTATAGCGCGCGGCCTAAGTGGCCATATTGGACGTTTACACTCGACAGCGTGTCGCCAAAATTAAATGTTCCAAAGTACTTACTACCCTGTCCCAAATACATAGTTAGATCAGCCAGATGGCGTAGTTTTTGTGTCCCAATAACTGCGTAAAACCTACAGATCAGTTAACCTAAATGGCTGTCCCGACAGGTATAATCACAATTGTTCGAAAAGTACCATAACAAAACTTTTATACTTACGTATTTGTACGTAGTGAACAGCTGAAACAGTTTTTGTCTACTTTTTACAAAAGAAATTAAACACGTGCTTCATACATATTTGTTTATTACATAGGTATTTGCTAAAACATGATTAGTAAAATTATTACTTTTATGCTATTATGACGTTACAGGCATGATATTAATATACAATATTGTATTATGTATTTTTTGTCTGTTACAAATGAAATCATACAAAGTTTACAATTTGATAATTTTCTACAAATTGGTGCCTGAGAAAAAATAAAAAATCTACTATGTTCACTGTATGGTTTACTTTTTTGTTTCCCTTGTCATCCTCTTTTCTTTATTGTAATCCAATTAAGTAGGGTTCAACATCAAGGTAGTAGAACCACGTTGAATTGAGCACGAACGGGCCGACTCGACCGGGGCAGTACACTCACAGAACACCCTAAAAAGACAGCATTTATGAGATTCAGCGAAAGAGCGCGTCGTGCGTTAACGTGTCGACGGTTGGATATTTCGTACGCATGACGCGTCGGACTACGCGCGCGGTAGCGGTGTCTCAGACCTTGACCGCGAATTGACGATCGAAGTCTAGCATATCTAAAATAAACATTTATTATATTTAAAAAAATATATAGTTTTAGTTATTAAATAAATCAATTTTAATTTCTTGTAAAAAAAAACACTTTTTTTTTTATCTGTCTGACCCTACTTCAAATATGGCGTTCGCTACATTTCGGGGAATTGGCGCAAATTGCTGTTTAAAACATCATTACACCTGAATAATGTAATAATACAAAAAACTGATATTATCAAAGTATTTTTAGATAAATAATCTAAAAACTTATGTGCATTTCAGAACACACAGAAGCTGATTTATTTATCAAATGTGACAAAATATCTGTCCCACTCACGTAAAAGTAAACACACTATAAAAGTTATTTACATTTTATTCTATGTTTATACTGTGGATTCTCAAATGTATCTCACATCACAGAAACTTAATTAATTTCCAAGTAATTCTGTATAAATATCATATAAAACTACTCACCGTTTCCTTTGATAATCAAATAATTTGTCCAATTCGATAACGTCACTCGACAGCAGTTTTTGAAAGATGGCGCCTTTCTTGTCAATTTGACGATGGACTATTTATTTTTTATTTTTTTGGTGTTCATTCCGTTATGGCAAGTTATAAAAAAGATTGAAGAATATAGATTATAAACTAGGCTAACGCATTGTGAATTTGGTTTGTGTCATGGTTGAATTGAAACGTAAAAAATCGACGACCAATAGGAGCGTATCGCTTATGCACACCCGTGTGTGCATAAGGCGCGTCGGGACGCTATTTCTTATGCACACCCGTGTGTGCAGTAGACGTTTGACGAGTTAAAAAAATAATACTAGGGTTTACAATTTTTTTTTACTAAGAGACTTGAATGAAAACAAAGTCGACCAAAGAAAACAAAACAAAAAATTTGGAGTCATTGCTGCACAGCCATGGGCTATCCATTCATGCGCCGTTATTACTCAAAACTGCAAGATTTTTATATTGTGGTATTTTTAAAGATGTACTTGTCCAGCAGTGAACCAGTAAAAGCTGTTGATGTGATGTGAAAGCGAGGCTTACGTAACTACTTGTCTGTAAAAAATATAAAAAGGGTATTTATTGTACCTTAAAGATTATAAGAACTTTTATTAATTTTTATTTTCTGAGATTTTAATTTCTTAAAGAAGGTTAAAAAAAACCTATCTTTAAATAAATTTGTTTTTATTCACAAATAAAAAAACCTTACGCAGAATATATAAATCTTTCGTCATTTTAATAAAAATATCTCAAAACTTTTATTTGACTAAGAATTTTCTAAAACTGAATTTAACGACTTCTATTTATCTCTAAATGATTAATAACATATGATTCAAACATGTTAAATTTATAGATAAAAAAGTTTAGTTATAATTTTGGTTCCAAACGAATTCAACAACAAATTACCAGATGACACTAATGAGAAATTTGTTCTGATTTATAACGTCATTTCAAAAGTAAAGAACTATTAATATTTTCGTATGAACAGAACAAGTCACTGACGTTAAGATTAATATACATAAATTTAACTAAATTATGCTGTGGCAAATTAACCATATATTTTAAATGCATCAACGATTATGAGTTTATTTGTAATTATGATGGACTTAGTTATTTTTATGTATAATAATGACATTTAATCACTTCGTAATCTTTCCATAGGGTAAAATGTAGTGCTTATAGTTTAAGTACGCTTAGATCTTTCTACGCAACGGATTTTCATGATTGTGGTTTTCACTAATAGGGAGAATGACTCAAGAGGAAGATATCTTTATATCAAACATTGCGCTCATGCGAAGGCGAGGCAGATGGCTAGTTTAATTTAAAAGGATACCCACTGATGTTTTGATGAATCACGATATTATTATCTGGAGACATTTGAGTATGAGTAAATTTTCTTAAAGTTCTTGAGTTCGAAAAGTCAATCAATACCATTTCTGAGGAACCACAGAAATTCCGTTCCACAATATTATAAATATACCAAAAAAAAACATCAAATCGTCTTTCACGTCTTTCAGTAAGCGTAACGTCAGTAAGGTTCATGTAAAATACTACTAAACCATATACTCTTTCCAAATATACCAATATTTACTTACCTAACTTAGATTTCAAGCACAATGTGCTAGCGCACAAAAAGACTACGCGTCAGTACGCACGTATGTGATTCAGCTAGAGCTATGAACATTATCGTTTAAGGAAAAGGTAGTAGGTTTATGGCTGTCATCCAAATCCCCGAAATTTTCTGAAGATAATTTTTCGGCACGTGACATGTAAGTAAAAAGAAAAAATGTACCAAATTACATGAGAAATCGTAATATTCTACAGAATCTGCAATATAACTGCTCACGCCTCCCCTTTACGAACCAAATGCTTTGCCAAATTGAAGTTCAGCATGAGATCATGCATTCTTTTGATATGGTAATATCTTCCTACACTCGCTCAATAATCGATTAATAAATAGGTAGAAATCGGTAGATCAGAGTTCTTTAAGCATTGTAAGATTCTTAAGAGTATTTTAAGACGCGAAACGTCGACTGTAGCCTCCGATCTTAACGAGCGAAGAATATTTTTTCTGCCTAATTTACTTTTGCGATTCGGTAGCTGACAATTTAAGATCGTATTTCAGGCCGATGACTTACTGTAAATAAAGCAATCTACGACATTGTAATATCGTATTTTATTACGGAGTGAATTTTGATTCGGGAAAGATTTTAGAAAATTTCATTTCGTCTCAGATTTATTTTGCAGATAAAATCAGTGAATGGTTTTCTTGAAAATGAAAGATAAGCTAAGATATTGAAATTCTGTTTGTAAATTATGTGCAGATAAATACATAGATTACACGTTATTGCACATTAAAAGTAAGGTACAGACTAGGAATATAAAAATTAAGTATTTATTTGTGCAATTTTATGGTGGTCTGCTATCTCTTACAGACAACCTTTAAATTTATGATTCAATACTTACATAATATAAATTTCCCGGGTCACAATCTTTGTGTTCGTACTCTTCTCAAACGACTCCACCGAGTCCAATAATTTTTCCTCTCATCATGTTTCATGTCATATCATCACAGCATATTATGTTGTGCTGTTCAGGAGGCTCACAATTTTAGCTTAAATCTGATCTCATCTCATCTGATTTGAATTTATAAGTTTGAGAATTACAACAAAAATGCACTAACACTTTGTCAATTATTTAACACATATTTATACTAGCAATTTCGTATTGTGTAACTTTGTATTATGCTCGGCTCCTATTGATCTAAGCATGATGTTACCTATTCCATTCAGTAAAGTCAACCGTTCTAATTATGCACAAGTTTGCACTAGGTATCGGCATTGAATTAGAGACTTTTACATCCAATTTTGTCTATTCTTTTCTACTCTGGGATTCGGATACTACAGGTAAATAATAAATAATATAATAATCTATCATAAAATTTTCATTATCATTTTAGTTTTAAAGTGTGGTTTTGAGTTATGAAAATAGGCATTTTTTTCATTAATATAAAAGTTACCGTATCAAGGTATATAAAAAATATGTCACAAGCCGAACGCTTAGGTCGATTGTGGCTCTCTCTCGCTTGTACCGCGCTCTCGCTTGCATGCTCGGATCAGGCGGAACGTGACAATGATTCATGCGTTTTCGTGCGTACAATCGATGGCGACGTTCATCGATTTAAAAGATGTTATTACGTCATAAAGTGGAAATCAATTAAAAAGTTTTGGAGTTTATCGTTAACAACAACGTGACGAGAAATATATATAAAACATATATTTCACAGGGTAAGGTATATTACGTAGTTACTACTGAAGTTCTTTAAATTGTAATGAATTAAATTAGGCGGCGGCCTCTTAAGTTGTTTCAGCTTCCGTGACAATCCGGGGTTGATCGTCGGGAGGGCCTCCTTGGTCTGCCTGCAGGTACAAAGGTTGGACCAGTATAACTGGTGTTCTACCTTGGTGTTCTGCTGCAGTGTCCGTCGTAGCCAAGCAGCTGGCAAGGGCAATATTGGTTCTGGGCCGACTGCCCTTGTCTCCGATCCGCTCCTTGCTAGTGCATCAGCTGCGTCGTTTCCGCGTGAGTTGCTATGTCCTTTGATCCACTGGAGGGTTATACTATTTGTAGTACTTACCTCTGTCAGGGCTCTGTGGCATTCGTAGATCAGCCCTGAGGTAGTCGTGTGACTTTGTAGAGCTTGTAAGACTGATCGGCTGTCGGAAAGTATGCGGATGGGGTATTCCGTTATCTTTCTGGAGATGATCGCATGTGCTGCCATTATTATACCCATGCACTCTGCCTGGAAGACTATGTTGTGGGCTCCTAATGGTGTCGAGATGTGTATGTTCAGGTCCTCAGAGAATGCTCCCGAGCCAGTGCCTGACCTTGTTTTGGATCCGTCGGTGAAGATTCTTAACTCCCTTGGGTTAAGTCCTTATTGGGGATCCTCGTGCAGTTGTATCTTGTACTTTTTGTCGAAGACGAATTGTCTGGGTATTGTGTCAGTTACCGCTTCCATGAGCGGTTCCTTACCTATGGCCTCATAGAGGATTTCGGTGTGTGGGACCCTAGGCGGTCTCCAGAGATTTTGTTTCTTTTGCCGCATTGCTGCAGCTAGAGCCTCCTACCTTATAAAGAGGTGGAGTGGTGGAAGACCTATAATGGCTTCCAGAGCCGCAGTCGGTGTAGTCCTCATGCAGCCCGTGGCCGCCAGACAGGCCAATCTCTGGAGTCGTTGTAGTTTAGCTTCGGCTGTGGATAGTTTGGTCCGTGGCCACCAGACTATCGCGCCATAACTTACCATTGGTCGGATAACTGCCTCGTAGAGCCACAGAGTGGTTTTGGGGCTTAGTCCCCAAGTTTTATCTACCATTCTGCGGCACTGCCAGAATACGACTGTTGCTTTTTCAATTTTGTTGTTGAGGTGGGCGCTCCAGTTTAGTCTGGGGTCGAATATCACCCCTAGATACTTTATCTCAGACGAAAGTTGGAGCTCTGTATTGAACAGCTTGGGAAGTCGGTGGTTTCCCAGGTTCCGTTTGTTGGTGAACATTACCATTTCAGTCTTCCTTGGGTTGACTGACAGTTCGTTGTCCACGCACCAGCGTTCCACTATTGCCAGTGCCGAGCGCGTGACATCGCATACTATACCTGCGAGCATGCCGCTTGTGAATATCACTAAGTCATCCGCGTATCCGATGGTATAATGGTGATTGTTGTTCAGAGTGGTGATAAGGTCGTTAACCACAAGGTTCCATAGGATTGGTGAGAGGACGCCACCTTGGGGGCAGCCCTTCGCCACCAGTGCTTGTTTGGTAGCGTCTGCTTCGAGTCTGATGACTCTCTGGCTCAGCATCTTGTTTATTCACTCTATCATGACTGCATGCACTCCGTGCCTTACCAGTGCTGCTGCTGTTTTGTCGAAGGCTCCCTCTATATCTATGAAGGTGCCTAAGCACATCATCCTGTTTTTGATCGCCACCTCAATTTTGGTTGTGACCGCATGAAGTGCCGACTCTGTTGATTTACCTGGACTGTAGGCATGTTGGTTCGGGTGTAGTGGTGCTTGTGTCAGCGCCGTTTCCCTCAGGTGCCTGCCGCATAACCTCTCTAGTGTTTTTAGGAGGAAAGAGGTTAGGCTTATTGGTCTGAAGGATTTGGGATCCGAGTAGTCGGTTTTACCTGGTTTTGGTATGAAGATTGCTCTGACATCTCTCCACTGTCTTGGCACATATCCGTGTGCCAGACAGGCTCCCAGGACGTAGGTCAACCGTTGAATAAGTGTCTTCCCTCCCCATTTAAGCAAGGCTGGGAAGATCCCGTCCGGGCCTGGAGATTTAAATGAGTCTAAGCTGTCGATTGCCCATTGCGTTTTATATGGGTCGATTACCTTGTGGGCCAGCTGCCATTCCTCCTCCGTTGGGATGGTTTCTTCATCTGGCCATCCGCCTGGACTGATTATTTCACAGTCCGGGAAGTGTGTTGTTACCAGAGTACGTTCTGCCTCTTCCGCCGAGGTGGTAAAGGAGTTGTCTGGTTTTCGTAAGGACCCCAGCGATATGGCTGAGTTTTTGGAGAGAACTTTCCTTACCCTGTTGGCCTGTGCAGTAGACTCAATATTTGTGCAGAAGTTCCGCCATGAGTTGGTGCTCCTGTATCTGAGTCATTTTTTGTACCTGGACTTGGTGGCCTTGTATTTATCCCAGCCCTGGTCTGTGCCGGTGTTTCTAAAAATGTAATTCTGACATTTTATTAATTATTTGATAGTAGGTACTCTTACATCTTTTGTAATAGGTTAGTTAGTCAAGGGAGTCAAATCAGGTGTGCCACCTCAATTTTACCTTATAGCTTTGTTAATATCTGTAGAAATGGAGCTAATTTTATAATATTCAAGCGACTGGGAGAATGTTGATTAAGGATTTACAAAAGAGAAAGCTCAAAAAAAAAAAAAAAGAATATTTAAATACCTTTGACAAAGTCGAGTTTGTCATAGCCGTAGATAAGATGAAGTCGGCTCAATAAGGCTTAGAATAAATACTTTAAGTGCCGCCTTGAGAAACAAACAGACCCGTAATTTCCTTTTACAAATTGAAAAAATAATACAAAAACATCTTTAGTTCTTTATGAATCCCATTATCTGTAATAGGGAATTTGAGATGCAAAAGTCTATTTACTTTTTAGTCCAGCACATTAATAGATAAAGTTTAAACTGTAGATATATTTACACGAAAGTGAACTTGAAAGTGAAACTTTTAAAATTTTACATATCTTTAAAGTAAGACATGTATGTATAAGTACCAAGTGAATAAATATTTAACCATTGATAATTCTGGAACTTCAAAAGTAATATACTTTTAAAATTACTAGAGATTATCATTAGGGACATCCCTTATCATAATGTTCGGCGGACGTACTAGATACATTTAATAATTTCTATGCATTCATGGTGTCATGTTTCTTTGGTGACTGCTGGACCGGAGGCCCAGTGATGCAGAAGCATTTCAATAGGCCGCCATAGCGTGCGGTCACTATCACCACCATTGTTGCGTTGCCTGCATTGGCAATGAGTATGGTGACCACCACTCTTGGATTCTGCTCATCGGACAGAGTAGAGTCACTTTGGCAGGCTCATACATGAAAAATAAGCACATTAACATAATGATGCCTACTCGTAAAATATAATTTATTTAGTGAAACAAACAACTTATAATTGGATGCCTGAGATTATCGTCCATAAAATATTCTCTTAAACCTGTAATTAAAAATTGCACCACTAAAACCAAAAAAATTCATCAGAGTTAGTGTCAAAGCGTCGTCGTTATAATTTTTTCGGCGCGCCTCGCAACCGCGTGGCAGCGCTCTTCAGACATCTTTCGCAGTAGTTTTTTTTTTTTGCTGCAAAAAGTAAAGTCGTCATATTCTCTGTGCACAGCCTTCAGATACGATCTGACGGCATGTCTCAAGTGGCCAGTGACCTGTCTCCTGCATACGTATCGCTTACTTTATAAAAAGTAATTAACATTGATCAATGAGCTGATCGAAAAAAAGAATATCAAACTGGTGGAAGTTAAATTGAATTTCAATATTGTAGTGCACTATGATCAGAATATTAAACACCGAAGGGATGTGTATTGTTAGGACTCACGCACACGACTGGTTTTAGCCGATTTGCAGTTGCCCAGCACACAAGGTGGCTTTGTGAAATTAATAAACAAAAATTCCACTGAACAGGAATGTGTATTGAAAAATGGAAGCGGTCTATTAATTTCACGAAACGACATTTCTATTTTTATTTTGTAGTATGAGGGTTTTCGAAAATAAATCGATTGGAAATAGGAGGGACAAAAGGTCTCCATGGAACAAAGTTCTCTCAAAGTTTCTAGAAATGAGATTTTACTAATTAAATAAATAACAGTTTTACTAAAAATGATCTGTCATCTATTCAAAATATAGTTTTAATGAATTTACAACTGCAAGGATCAGAAGGGAGCATACTAAGAATTTCCTTCCAAAAGCATATGTGATATAGTTTAAATTCTTTTATGTTGGTCCAGTGGTTTGTGATCCTAACTGCTGAATCAGATATCGAGGGCTTGATTTCCACTCAGGACAACGAAAGCGATCATTTCTTCTGTGTCTGGGTGTAACTTTACTATAGTACATATTATGGGAAATATACATATAATAATCACAATTCAAATAACCTCCTCCTTTTTTTTAAATCGGTTAAACACGGAACAAATGACTTGCTCATCACTTTAATCATGGTTTTTAGGAAAATATAAGTATGTTTGGCAGTCCCTTTACAACAGTACTGGCTCTACCTTGTTTGGGATCAAACATCCGTTTGTAAATTATTATTACTAGTGGTTGCCCGCGGCTCCGCCCGCGTTTCTTTCTTTTTATTTTTCTTTTTTTAAAAAGACAAAGAGTAAACGCGAAAGTTTGTAAGTAAGTATGGATGGATGGTCCATCCATCCATACTTACAAACTTTTGCGTTTATAATATTAGTATAGATATGTCACTGTTATATCGCAAACACAGAAAACATGATATATAATAAGGTTATTATTATTAATACATAACTTATCAGATATATCGCAGTTGTGATTGTGCAAGAACGCCTTGACAGCAATACTATCCCCGGAATAAACAGCGGTAGCAGCTAGCAAGTTAACAAGGTGAATACTAGAATATAGGCTTATACTCTCTATTTATACCTATTACAAAATTCTTAGAAAAAAGTTTAATTTGATTAGTTCTAAGTTTTAGGTACCTTATATAAAATCCACTTACTTCTCCTTTCAAAAGGAAACTGAATGAGTATAAATAACATTAAAATCTATTTAAATAAATAATAGCTATTTTTATATAGAAGAAGCGATATTTATGTTGCGACGCTAAAAAGTTTTTTACATTTCAATAAATTCATATTCAAAGTACCTACACCTAAATCCATCACACTTCAATGTAAATGATTTTATATTTGAAATGTCAAATATGAAATATATGAGTAAAGAAAAATATTTTTATACCTATTTCCCAATTTAGGTGATTACTATAACTCAAAGATCCAACTGTAGGCGTAACCTTGAGTAGTATACTTTTTTATCTTACGAAAATTTAACGACGAAGAAGTCCCTAGTTTAATTTGTCATTTAAGGAAAAGTTAATAAAACAAATAACTGAGCTTCTTTGATATAGCATGATTCAGTTTGACTCAGTTAGTTTTTAGAATCAGTATCTTAAAGTTAGGTAATCAATTTAACAAGCGCAAATTTTTGTAACAGCCAAGGGTCCCTCTCGTCCTCATAGCCAAGCGGACAGCTTTTGGACATAAAAAAAATCGCAGTAGTAGGAATACTATGACAGCTAAGTAGGATTGATTAGTTAACGGGTAATAGCCGTCCAATTCTTTTGAGGTAAGTCGTCGAAACCCTTGATGAAATCTAATACCTTTACACGAGCAATTCTTATATCTATATATATGAAAGCGAAATACCACTCACTTATTAATCACGAAATCTCAGAAACTATAACACCTACAAACTTGAAATTAAGCAGGTAGTTTCCTTATAGGGTTGGACGTTTGTATGAAAGTCCTATGTTTTTGAAGTAAGAGACTTGAAATTTAAAATGTATACTCTATAGACGGTGTGGAGGTGTACTAATAATGTATCTATAGAAATCAACCCCCTTTTGGGGTTAAAACGGGGGATGGTAGTTTGTATGAAAGTCCAATGTTATTGAAATTAAAATAATTATGGCAGAAGGATTTCAAATGGTATTTAGTAGTAGAATTATCTAGCTAAGCCCCGTGGTGTTACCCAAGGTACAACAACCGGGGGCAACGCCGCGGTGCAAAGCTAGTACTCGTATATAATCTGAATATCGGAAACGGTTATAACGATTTTCATGAAATTTAGTATACAGGGAGTTTCGGGGGCGATAAATCGATCTAACTAGGATTCATTTTTAACTGACTTCAAAAAAGGTGGAGGTTATCGATTCGACTGTATTTTTTATATGTTTGTTACCTCATAACTTTCGACTGGGTGAACCGATTTTAATAATACTTTTTATATTCGAAAGGTGGTGCTTCCTGTGTGGTTCCAATTCAATTTCTGTCCACTTCTTGAAGTCGTTTTTTTGTTCATTGTGATTATTAGAAAATTAATTTAAAAAAATACAGAACAAAACTCGGCTACTGAGGTAAGTGCTTATAATATGAAAGAACAAAACGCCCTTATTACGGAACACTACATTGGACGTAGCTCGACACGCACTTGGCCGGTTTTAATATAAACATCAACACACTATTATGCAATTATTATTCTATAAAAGCGGTCTCATAAAAGATCATCGCTTAATCTCTATAATAATGTCATAAAATGAAATCGGTGGCATTAATGGTTTATGTTGTTCATCAATGTTGTTTATATCATAAAAGTTCAAGAGTCCGTGAATCATGGACTTGTGTTATCCGGTTTTATTTGCAGTATGATGTAAAAACCCTCACTAAAAACTACTAAAAATAAACCCCAAACAGTATTTATGGAATAAGTTTTCATTCAAAGAAGTTTTTTTTTAATGAGATTGAGGGCAAACGAGCAGACGTATTGCCTGATGGTAAGCGATTACCGCCGTTCATGGACACCCGCAACACCAGCGGCGTCACAAGTGCGTTGCCGGCCTTTGGTAGATAGGGAGGGGGATGGGGGAATGGTTGAGGTATGGGCCTCCGGTATTCTCACTCACTCGGTGAAAAACAGCGTAAGCGTTTTTACAAGCTTTTTATTAACGTGCAATGTATGATGTAGGTATTATATGTTAGGGTGGAATCTTGTAACTCAATTTTGCAGCAGATTCCTTCAACCGATTTTTCTGAAATTTTGCAAGCATATGTATACAGCATGACAATACAATATTGTAATGACATGGAGCTGATCTGATGCTGGAGCTGGAAGATGGCTCTAGGAACTCTGTAAAGAAACGTCGCAACACCATCGAGCTTGGACTAGTTTGATTCTTCTTTTTTTTCTTTTTAGGGCATTAATATAAAAAGCTTGTTTTTAAAAGTTTTTTTAATTTATCTTATTGTTGTTACTGTTAATGTTGTTACTAAAAGCTGCATGTTTTTCATTGATACCATGAATAAACAAAAAATCATTTGTTTGTGCTTTGCAATCTTTCTTTTAGTAACTTTCTAACTATATGAGATTTTATAAAACTAATTGTTAACAAGTTTTTCGTTACCCAAAAAGGATATTATCTAATGTTTTGAAATGACTTTTAAATGAACAGATTTAGAGGTGTAAGGTTGTATCGTTGGGGCATTCGAAAATCTCGAGTAGCGGCTATAATTACGTAAAAACAATATGGCGACTGTAGTGTGGAATTTACAAGTGTATGTTATCATCATCATCAGCCTATCGCCGTCCATTGCTGGACATTGGCCTCTCCTATTGCACGCCACTTGGTACTCCTCGGCTTAGTGTATGTATATAAGAAATATTTTTGTGTAAATAAATTTTCACTACATTATATAGCATATGAATCAAAGATGTTATTATTAGTAGGTACCGCAGTTTTAAATGCTTCGCAAATATTATGTCTGAATAGATATACCAAACGACCGTAGTATAGATTGATAGACACGAGAATGAACATTTTAAAAAACCTGACAGGCAGACAATTATACAATAAAAAAAAAAACAGTCATATTATTGTATTAGTATTAGATACACAAAATAAGTGAAACTGTCGAATCGTATTTAACATACAAAGGGGAATTTGAACCATACACACACACATTCAAACAAAAGAGTGAAGATATAAAAAAAAATGTGTGCATACACAACTAAATTCATACATTAATTAAATAACTAAATATAATTAAGTACGAAATCATACATATAACAACAATAAATAATCAATTATCATTTAATGTAAATATAAAATAGCATTAAGTAATTAAATAGTTCAGTTAAAATGATAATAAATTAAAATAAATGATTCCATTCCATTTGGATCATTTAAATATAAATATTTCGGACATCTAAGACACAACGCCATCTAGTCCCAAGCTAAGCAGAGCTTTTGTTATGGGTACTAGACAACTGATACAAATACATATTAATATACGTTTTATTTTTTTTGTTACACATACATGTTAAACATAGAAAACACCCAAACTCCGAAACAAATATTTGCAGATCACACAAACATTTGGCCTCACGCATACGCCGAGGCAGATAATGCAAGGCAAAGCATCCAAAACTTTGGGGTTTGTTTTAAGAAATGCTAATAAGTTATGACATACATAATTTAGCCAATATACGATTTGTATGTTATATTCATACACAAAAAAATAAGACATGTTTCTACGGCTACTCTATATAACTGGAGAAAAACTGCAAAAACTAATTCCTACCTGGTAAAGTAAATAAACAAGCACTGACGAAAGCAGAGTAAGAAGTATTTCGTCTGATCGGGAATTCTATTATTCGCACAGGGAATCCACTAGTGGCACTGCTTTTAGTCGGGTAGAACTCCAAGAGTTTGTTCAGAGCACTATAATCCACGGCATGTGATTGGATTCCGTTCGTAGCTATAAAAGTACAACATACTAGTAGTTTATATGTACGAGATAAGTGTGGATCGTGCAATTCACGAAATTTTGGATATCTAAAATGTCTTCAGAGCTGCATAGAGCTGAAAAAACAGACAGGTAACGTTCGTGTCTTGGATACAAGTTGTGATTAGGATTTGTTTGTGCTTCGAAAACAATTTGTAATGTTATATAAAATACTATTAAACCATTATCTCAACAAGAATATCTATCTGAATCTGTTTTCAGTAAATCGTAAGAATATTTGTCTCCAAGTTTACTTAAGTGTATTTAGCCTATACTTGCTTACCAATAGAAATTGAACAAACATATTTCGCTCACCTATTACTAGTAAATACCAATAACCTTATTAATAAACGTTATATAACTTTAAGTAGCGGTTATGTTATTTTTGACTTTAAAGCTGTAAGTATAAAGTCGAAAATAACACAGAGCCGTTGCTTAAAGTTAAATTACATTCATAAATAAGGCCGTAAGTTCTTAAATTATTTACGGATAAACGCACGTTCCTTATGTTTAATTTGCATACCAATGTCGACTTGAAAACTTATGTATATGTTCATAGCAAAACCTCCAATGTAAAAGAAGTTCTGACCATTCAAGCAAAAATAAATATTTGTTCTTATCTATGATCTAAGCCCCTACGTTATTAAACGACATCTTTGAATAAATATTGTGCACTAGGTAATTATTTATAGCTGTCGGATTTGTTTCCAATTATTACTTTAGTAATTAGTTGTAAAAAACGTTAACAATTCGAATTCAATTTCCATTTGGCTCTTGTGTTGGATACTGACAAATACTCATTAGTCTATACCGTTTGTAATAAACCTTTTCCCATGTTCTTGGTTTAAAGTTGCTGCGTGTGTTGTTAAGTGTGATTAAAGTAATGCCTGGCTCGTACTTTATATACAATGCTACTTTTAATACTAGCTTAACGATTTCAACAGGAATTCTCATTATAGTACTACACCACGTTTTTGTCTACGTGTGAGGTTCATGTTCAGTAAAATTGTAGTGTTGCTAGATGTAAAAAAACAGTTTATTACCCCGTTCTCAAATACATAAAGTTGGTCGAAAATAATATACAAACACTTTTGAGTTATTTTGAATTAACATGTATTAATATCACTACTCACTTCTTGTTCTTCTTCCTCGCCTTTATTATTCCCAAGATTTGGGGTCGTTACTAGTTCAACCGGTTTTACCTGAATATCAGTGTTTACACGGAGCGACTGGCATCGGACCTCCGCAACCCTGAGGGTCAACTGAATTCGAAGGTTGAACTAGTTGTCAGTATATTTGAGGGCACTGACTTCCCAATAACGATTGCCATAGATGTTCATGACAACCGGGACCGACGGCTTAACGTGCTCACCGAGGCACGGGTATGAAACACCGCCATCTTCCATACTCCGGGATGCTATTAAGAATTTCTTGTAAGAATAATAATAATATAATAATAAATATTTCGGACATCTAACACACAACGCCATCTAGTCCCAAGCTAAGCAGAGCTTGTGTTATGGGTACTAGACAACTGATGCAAATACATAGTTTTTTTTTTTTGTAAACACATACATATTATACATAGAAAACACCCAAACTCCGAAACAAGTATTTGTAGATCATACAAACATTTGGTCCGACCCGGGAATCGAACCCGAGACCTGATGATCAGCAGTCGCACACGTCAACCGCGAGACTAACGAGGCAGTCAAGAAAAACCCAACAGCAGGCCGACTCGGGAATCGAACCCGAGACCTCTGCAGTCGCTTACGCTAACCACTAGACCAACGAGGCAGTCATCAATATCACTACTCACTAGTAAAAGATATATCATCATAGATGTGTATGAATAGCAAATGAACACATAAGCAGGTCATCTACTTATTTACATCTATTACGTGAAGCAAAAACTTTGTATCCCTTTATACGAAAATTATGAGAACGGAGAAGTATTAAATTTGGCACAGTTATAGTTTATATGGAGGAGGAGTGCAGAAAACTACTACTGTTTGTCTAAGCGCCTGCGTAAATTTAATAGTAGCGACACGCGCACGGCTTAGTTAGAAATAAGTTTAGTTTTAGGGATTGCACTTTGTATTATATAGATCACTTGCATCCGAGAATCTGTACAGTTCACATATTAAACCAATTTTAGTTTCGCACTGAGTTTCCATTAATCCTCAAGATAACCCTAGACATTGGTCCTTCGAGCCGGATTTCGATATCAAGATAAGGTCACCAGCGACAATTAAATAGTATCGAAAAGAAAAAGGATTTAAGAGGACTTTCATGTCGGTGAATTGGATGGAACTCGAGCGAGTTGGTTAACGTTGTATAGCATTCATTTAATTAATATCATCCCCCAACACTCAGGTAATATAAATAAAACGTCCAGATATATTATCGGTTAGTATTTTATTGTATTATTTTACATTAATTGTGTAGATTACATTCATTTAGTACCTACCTACTTGTTACACAGTGATTAGTATTTTTATCAGCTAGATTAAGTTTTAAATCATACTTATTTGTATAATAGTATAGTTAGCTTATATGCTACATCATTTAAACTTAATAATTTATATAAAGCTGTAACTAATTCTCTGGTTTTAACACGCAATAAAAGTTCGTTGGTAATAACTCTAAGCAGGTATCTAAATATTATGTATTGAGTGTTAGATATTAATGCAAGTCATTGGTAAAATTGTTTAGTTATTCTTATTTGGAATCATTGTTTTAATACAAAAAGTTTGTGTTGTGCCTTTTGTCCGTATTGAATAATTTAAGTTTGTATTCTTATACTTACAGTGCTAGGTTTGTGTTAGGCGTATTGATTGTATACCTACATTCATATAACTAATAGACGTGTATCTTACTATTCTGTGTCTATTGTCATACTATTGTCTGTTATATATACATTTCAGGTTGACTACACTTGTCTCTCAGAATGGCCGAGGAAAAGGAGCTAATAAAGAAGCGAGGCAGTTTTAAGGGTCGCTTGACTGCTTTCGTTCATTTCCTAGATTCACTCAAGGACAGCACAGTTGATGATCAGATTGTTTCTGAGCTGCAGTTTCGCATGGCTAAGATGGAGTCGTTATATAACATGTATGATGAGGTACAATTACGTCTAGAATGCATTGTTGAGGATATCAAATCACAGTATTCTGAGCGTTCTGATTTCGAGTCTGTTTATTATAAATCCTTGTCTAGAGCTCAAAATATCATAAGTAACTTTAATCGAGATGGTAGGTCGATGGAAAGTTGTAAAAGTGTTTGCAGTACACGCAAGCCGGTTAGATTGCCAATGATTCAATTACCGAAATTTAGCGGGTTATATAGTAATTGGTTAGAGTTCCGTGACACCTTTACTAGTCTGATTCATACTAACGACGATATCGATGAAATCAACAAGTTTCATTACTTGCGAGCTTCTCTTGAGGGCACTGCTGCCGTAATAATTAGATCAATAGAATTTTCGTCAAATAATTATTCTGTGGCATGGCAGATGTTACGTGATCGATTTGACAACAAAAGGTTACTTGTTCAAAATCATATTACCTCATTGTTCAATATTGACACTTTAAATAAGGAGTCTTCGATCTCCCTAAAGGGATTAATAGATCAAATAAATAAAGATTTACGAGCTTTGGAATCGTTAGGAGAACCTGTTCAACACTGGGGAACACTTTTAATATTTATTGTAACTCGTAAACTAGACCAAATAACGTATCGTGAGTGGGAAGAGTGCAAAGGCAAATTTAATAAAGATAGTCCAATTACTTTTGACATATTTTTACAGTTCTTACGTAATCGAGCCGATCTTATCGAAACTTTAGAATTGTCCAGTTCATACACTCAAACTACCGGTAAATTAGGTCCAAAACTTAAGTCTATGATAGCTACAAAACCTCCTAACAGTTATAGTTCCGATTCAGCTGTTAAAGTATGCCCTAAATGTAACAACCATGACCATATCTTAAGTAAATGTCCACAATTTCTTGCACTTAGCAACAACGAACGTAAAAAATTATTACCCACATATAAAATATGTTTCAATTGTTTTCATTCTGGCCACTATGCTGACAAATGTAAAAGGCAAGGTTGTAAGCTATGCAAACGGAGGCACAATACACTAATCCACATTGATTCCAATGACACTATGGCGAACACACTTAATGGTAATTCCATATTGAATCGAAGTACAGTTACGTCATCTTTATTACCAACCAGTACAGATACAAATAATGCAGCTTTGGCTAATATTGCATCGTCAAGTTTTCATACGCAGCAAGATGTGTTGTTGTCTACTGCCTTATTGCAACTACGAGACAATAATAACCGCATGCATCTCGTTCGCGCAGTACTAGACAGCGGTAGCACATCGTCGTTCATAACAAACCGGTTATGCGAGCGACTCGGCTTAACAACTACAACGATAAATAAATCTGTACTGGGTATAAACAATGCTACTACACAAATAAATAAAATGTGCAGAGTTAAGATGATGTCGATAAATGATAGTTTTAGTTTTCAACTTAATTGTTTCGTGTTGCCATATATAACGAGTAAAGTACCATCCCGTGAAATAAATATTTGTGATTTCGGAATACCATCAAACATTACTTTAGCGGATCCTACATTTTATAAGCCCTCTGACATCGATATTTTGATCGGCGCAGATTTATTTTGGGACTTGTTAGGATTACAAAGATTAAAGTTAGGTACCGGAAGGCCAGTGTTATGTGAAACACGTTTAGGCTGGATTATTTCAGGGCCAATTACACAAAATTATGGTTCTAATAATTTAAAATGTACCTTTTCTAAGCTTGATTTAGAAAATGATTGTCAATGGAAAGTTATCAAATCGGATTTGTCAAGTTTGGCAATTAGAGGAGGTAAACACAAATCTTGTAATTCATACATGCCTGAGGAGAAACAGGGTGAAAGACCATTTCGTTAATAATATGTCTCGATCAGCCGACGGCCAGTTTTGTGTTCGCCTTCCCCTTAAACAATATCCTTCAATTCTGGGTGATTCTTTCCATAAGGCAACACATTGTTTTAAATCTTTTGAACGTAGGTTGAATGTATTCCTAGCATTGTAGTTTGTAGTTCGTACTAGGAAATAGAAATTATTATTATATTACAAATAATATTATTAGTATACAAAATCAGATGTAATCATTCTCTGAATATAATTTACTTTTAAATAGAAACAGTCTTCCCTTCTCCAATTTAATACTTATTTAGATGATGAGAATGTCATGCGCGTAGGAGGACGGCTCGATAATTTAATTTTCATATTATAAAAAACATCTCATTTATTACAGTCCACTCACCCTTTCACAAAAATCTTATTTAATTTAAACACACGGCTTAAGCACGTTGTACCATTATTATCATTAATTAGAGAAACTGACTGGCTGTCTGGCCAATAGGTTGTCGTAATTTGGCGAAGATTGTTATAGTTGTCGTAATTTGGCGAAGATTGTTATAGTTGTCGTAATTTGGCGAAGATTGTTATAGTTGTCGTAATTTGGCGAAGATTGTTATAACAAGTGCGTTTTATGTCGCCGTCTGACGGGTAAGGTTGTTGCTCCCATCATGGGTAACTTACCGTCTGAACGTCTTCGTCCAGGGCACCATTTTGAGAGTACGGGCGTTGATTATGCCGGCCCAATTACTAGCGCCAGTCGTCAAGGTCGTGGATGCAGGCTGGTAAAGGTGAATGTCGCGATTTGTATACCTATCTATGATGACCAACGTAATTCCTTTGGAGCTCGTTGGGGATTTAATCAGTAATAGTTACTTCTCAGCTTTGCATCGATTTATTTCTCGTCGAGGAATATCAGTGGATATTTTCTCCGACAATAATATCTCATTTGTCGGCGCGTGCACCGACATAGCACAAGTTTAAAATATAATAGTGCGTCCTTGAGTGAAACTGCAGATAATGACGGAATCAAATTCCATTTATACCAGCGTATACTCCGCATTTCGGCGGACTCTGGGAGGCAGGTGTAAGTCAACCAAGTACCACCTTCAAAGAGTGTTGGGTAATTATAACGACTTTTGAGGAGCTATACACCGTTCTCACCAAGATAGAGCTGTATTAAACTTCCGTCCGTTAACGCCTTTATCGTCGAATCCTGCAGATTACTCGCCGCTCACGCCGGGATATTTTCTTGTTGGTCGGCCTCTCATTTCTTTGCCGCAACCTGACTACCAGGATCACTCCGCCCACCATCTGTCTCGATTCCAACATATTGAGCAACTCCGCCAGAACTTCTGGAGCAGATGGAGCAGAGAGTACGTGGCTGAACTACGAATTCGGACCAAATGGCGTTCATGCAAAAATAGTCTGACGCTGAACTCGCTGGTAGTAGTCAAGGAGGAAAATCTTCCTCCACTGAAGTGGAAATTAGGAAGAATTGTGGCTGTTCATCCCGGTACCGATGGTGTTGTTCGTGTGGCAGATATCAAGACCTCTACTGGAATCATCCGCAGGGCATTCAATAGAATCTGTCCGCTGCCCGTAGTGGAGTCTGGTTGAAACAGACGTTTCAACGCCCGGGGGCATGTCTAAGCGCCTGCGTAAATTTAATAGTAGCGACACGCGCACGGCTTAGTTAGAAATAAGTTTAGTTTTAGGGATTGCACTTTGTATTATATAGATCACTTGCATCCGAGAATCTGTACAGTTCACATATTAAACCAATTTTAGTTTCGCACTGAGTTTCCATTAATCCTCAAGATAACCCTAGACACTGTTTTATTATGATATACTTAAAAATATATTAAATTAATAATAATAACATTTCACACACTATCATACGTATGACACACACATACACAAATATGCATATGAACAAGTAAAAAGATGATTATTTTTTGTCTATACTGTCATACTGAATATCAAAAGTAACCTTGATGAAATCTTCAATTAATGAGGTGTCATAGAAAAAGAAACCCTAAAAAGTTCTAACTCAAGTATTTAAGGAATTATGGTCAAATTTCGACCTTTGGGCGACCACTAGTTTGAGTAATTAAATCAAAGTAATTTTGGATTTTCGAAAGCCAAGACTTTATAACCAACCTTGTGGGTAAATAAACCATTACCGTAGAAAAATCTTAACTTGGAACCTTCTCACCCGTATTTAGAGAAATGATAAAGTTAATATTCCTACAAATTATATTTTTGTAGTAAGTAATTTTGTATACCTCAAAGGATATAGGACAAAAAACTACGTTTATATTTATTTTTATGACACAGTTTTCATGAAAGTACAATCGTTTGATTACGCCCATCTTGTAGCGTGTGGATAAACGACTACAAAAATACTTCTCAAGGAAACCTACCAATTAATCTACCTCAAACATTACAAATAATAACTTGTTCTATGTAGATCGATATGTTAATCATATAATAATGTAAGCTTGCTGTCGAAGAAAATTGCTCAATCAAAGTCGCCAGGTCAAGCGTGACTTACCCCATAACAATGTAATAACCATCCAACGAACAGCTTATTGACCTATTAGCTTTTCACTACTTGAATATTTATAGCCTCTGATAACAGTAGAAAGTGCTTCACCAGTAATTTTAAAAGTTGTTGAACATTTTAGTAAATATTTTTCTTTAAGGGTTTTCGTTATAAGTCTGCGTGTTTGCGTCACTTATAACCACTATATACATGTAACTTGATGACTCTATTAGGGTTTTATATTTTAAAATTAATAAAACGTTATAGAAAACAGGCTTTACTTTAGTATTGGCGTGTAGAGTATATGATAGACGTAGTGACGCTATAGATGTTTGTGATTGTCTCGAAATAGTAATAAACATTATAATAGTCTTTTAAAGATTCAATTTCTTGTTTGATTTTGCGTCCCTGCTACATCGTTTCTTTATGGTCTTTTATCATGATGAATTCTGTATAAACAAAGCAAATGACATATACAGCACTTCTCATTTAGAAAAAAACATATGTGGGTAGGTAATGGAAAAATGCTTCGTGAGTAAAGTCGCTATTTATGTATAGGTAACTTAAACCATTTAAATGTTTGTATCATCAAATACATTTTTTGTAGGTATCTGAAAAAATAATTAAAACGTAATTTATACTCTCGACTGTCGGCACTTGATGGAACTTGTTATAATACATAATACATTATAACACACACAATATAATACATAACCTTTGATGATGCCATAAGGCGAAACCGGTCAGTTGTAAACAAAAATAAAATAGTGGAATAAATACAAGTGATTTTAATTCTAGAATGTAGAATAATTAAAACCTTTACACAATACAGTTAGTACATCCAAAGAAAATCTTTTTCTCAAACAATATTTCACAAAGTCTTAGTTTCGCAACTACTTGCAAAATTAACAATCTCTTTGTAGTTAAGCCTGATAATACTAACTAGATTTTCCAAAGGGGTAGTTTAATTAAAATAAGTCTGACACAAGAGTTATCAAAACTAATTTAGGTACTATTACATTTGGTCTTGTATATATACCATTACAGCTTAGTTGTTACAGCTGGTTTCTTCTGAGATGTAATGAACGAAGAAAGTTTACTCAGACCCTGCGCCCGAGGCCATACTTCGTTCGTAATACTACACAAAGGTTTTCTCTTCATACAATATATTAATATGAGATACTAAATGCTTAAAAGTTAATATTAATTCGTAAAATAACATGGAAATTTTAAGAAGATTGGAGAAGGAATATATTAAAAAGAGTTTAGGTGCCTGTAAAGAACCGTTTTCACCATAAGTAGAAACACACTACATTTTAAGACAAAGCCATTTTCTCTTAAGTGGCACAAAAGTACACAGTTTATTTTCTATGAAAATTTTGCATATAGATTGTTATAAAATTATGTTCATTCATTTTTGACTCCCCTAATGATAATCTCTTAGTGACGACCGCAGGTTACGAACGCTCGAACGTCTAAAACTCAGGAGTCGTAAGCGCATTGCTGAGATTCTATTTCCATTCACCATAGGTGCCTAACAACGATTAAATTTAAATACGTACACTATGTACGTTACACACTCAACTTTGTAGACCGACTTATCATCGTTGTTCTTCGAAGTAGAAAATTAAGGCTTAATTTGATGCAGTCAAGAATGAAAAATCGGGGGACACAGCAGTGCCCCCGCCAAGTCGAGCGCGAAGCAAACACTGCTATACCATCCTTTACTGGAACCATTTCGCCGCATTTTCAGGCCCCTATTTGAGAACCTCTGGATAAGAACCTCTGAACCAGGACTATAAAACCAGACCAGTAAGCTATAAAACTACACTTAAAATAAAATAATTGAAGTCTGTGGGTCATTTAGTTCCGAAGTTAAGCGAAAGCAAAGTTTCGCATTTATGACACTCACTCACTCACTCATGATCATCAGAATAGAACTAGTACTTCCCATAAACTCAGAGAGCTGAAATTTGGTACAGAGTTAGGGTTTAATAGCCACATAAAGGGAAAACTATAAAAACTAGGATAATCGAAGATCTGGAGTACCTGGAGACAAAAAAAAAAGAAAAGAAAGATTTTTAATAATAAAAAACTACTCCTAAAAAGAAAAAAAATGTGTCAAATAAGAGAATCTAATAAAATAAATCAATACACGTTTCTACAAAAAGAAGTGAAATCCCACCAAAAACATTCTGTAAAAAAACAGCCAAGTCTTGATGGAGCTGCTTGTTTATCTCTAAAAGGTAATGAAATCTAGACAAAGTCGTGCCAAGTGTAAGGTTCCTTACTGCGAATCCTTTATTATTATAGTTGATGTTGTGTGACTTGGCCGTTGAAGGGTACACAAGGGTACAATACCAGGTGCACCATGATACCATTGCACCAATCTGTCGCCAGAACCGCTACCCATTAACGATGGAAAATTGCCACTTGGAAAACGTTGATTCCATAACCAGTCAATTGTAGACTTGAAAAAGCTGCGTATTTCAATTATTTTCTTTCTTATGTGTAGGCGAACTTGAAATAAACAGTGTAAAATATTATTTTCAGCACAGACGGACTTCTAATCATTAATAAATAAATAAATAAATATTTCGGACATCTAACACACAACGCCATCTAGTCCCAAGCTAAGCAGAGCTTGTGTTATGGGTACTAGACAACTGATACAAATACATATATACTATTTTTTTGTAAATACATATATATTATACATAGAAAACACAGATATATACAATCAACAACAGCCTAAAATGAGACTCTAGCGTCCAGTTACCAATACCAGTATGGGTTATTATCTCGCTTAACAAAC
Source organism: Diaphora mendica (assembly GCA_949125395.1). NCBI lineage: Eukaryota > Metazoa > Arthropoda > Insecta > Lepidoptera > Erebidae > Diaphora > Diaphora mendica. The sequence continues at coordinate 14,951,709 of OX421324.1, read as the reverse complement.
ATAGGTAGTTACAACAGATATAACATTACGTGTAAAATTGACTTGTACCCATTAACGTATAAATAATGTTCAACGGCAAATCACACAACATTAACTATAATAATAATAAAATCGCAGTAAGGAACCTTAGACTTGGCACGACTTTGTCTAGATTTCATTACTTTTTAGAGATAAACAAGAAGCTCCATCGAGACTTGGCTAGTTTTTTACAGAATGTTTTTGGTGTGATCGTATTTAGTTTTAATACTTTCTTACAAAAAAATCAAATATGGTTTTAGATCTATCGACTTTAGTTGTTTACCGAGACTATAGAACAAATTCAACTCGTGTGGTTGGATGAGCTAGACTCGTTATCAGCTCAGGACAAACTTGAGTAATAAGAGAAACCTTCTCCATAACAATTACGCCACTCGGAAGTAATAAAAGTTTCTCTTTTCTGTGTACGTGACGAAGAAATCAGCCGGCTCTTATGGACGTGTTTGGCATAGCTGACTTACTGGTTTTTCTTTTTATTTTCTCATTTTTCTATATTGCTTCATGATAGAGTGCGACTTCATAAACTGTTGTCATATTTCTTCGAGTTTTCGACTTTTGGTAGGTCTTAACTCGAAGAAACCACTTATTAGTGCTTAAAAGTGTTTTTAAAGCCGCGTAAGCACTGTAATCTATGTGAGTTATAGTTCTTACATCATAATTACGCAGTTGTACATAAACATGCACAAAGTGTAAATACTGGCTATATTTAGGAGCTCTGTTAGATATATTTGAGTGTCTTAGTGATCGCATTGTGTAGAAGGAATTAGCAAAGCGTTTATCTATTGTTTGCCGCCAGCTTTACAAGAGGAGGGAGGCGAACCTTATCTCTTAACGACAGAGCAAATATTATTTAATTACTTTTAGTCCAAAATACATTCTTAGTAAAGTAAGAAAGCGAACAACAGGGGTTGAATATGTAGGATCTTTATTAAAAACTTGAATGGAACAAGCTTTTGGGTTCCTTACTTTACGAGCTCAATATAGGTACATATATCGTCTACAATATGCACATACTTTTACAGAATTTATTAATAATATTCTCCGTAGGACAGCTGTATTTTTAATAAAAACCAAAAGTAGAGTTTATTTCATTTGCCCCTCAACAATGAATCAAGTGTAGACAAGGGTGCAAAAGAGCTGACTTTGGAGCAAAAATAAACGTTGAGCGATCGCTTAGACCCTTCAGTTTGACCTGACATGTGAAACAGAGAAACGTGGGTAAAATACCTATTTAATTACTTTTGCCTACTTATTTTAGCATTTGTACATAATGTTCTACTTTTACATAGGTGAAATTTCAGTCGATAAGTTATTTTTTCTGTCTAATACCCGTGAACTTTATTTTTAGTTTTAGTAAGAAATAGGTAAGCGTAAAGAGAAGCAATATACGTTTATTATTTGCAGATGAACAAGCCATTGCTATACAACTAAATAAATGTCTTTATGTCACACATTTTCATCAGCTTCTTATTTTTATTTAAAACACAAATCGTTGACTCCGGGTCAAAAGTCAAAAGAGACTAAAGGTGTTCAAAACAAAAAAAAAACCCATCATGATTTTCAGTAGCAGATACTTAAACACATTTGAACAGGTTCTTGCACAACAGAATTCAATTTAAATCCATCTAGAGATCCTATTATTACAATGAGGTGTCGAGAACTAAGTAACCGTGGCATTTCCCACTGTCTCGAGACAAGGCAATAAATTAAACAAATCCGATTTTCACGTGCGAAAGGGAAAAAACTCGTTTCCTCAGTTCTGGTGTTTGCGTTGTTTATTTGATGACAATGTAAGTGTAACACAGAATTACTGAAACGTAAATGTTTGAGAGGGATTTGTTTATGACTTGTTATGTGAAATTCTGTAGTAAACAGTTCGTTTAAAATGAAACGTTAATATGAGAGAGCCATGTTCTGGCCCAAGTGAGCCAGCTCTGCCGGAACGCTGGCACGGCCTTACAGAAAACCGGTATTCGGAATTTCATTACCTTTCAGCAAGTAAGTAAGATTAACGTAGCTCAAGCATGCCCTACACTGGCACTGACATTCCATACGTTTAGGCGATGCTGTTAGAAATTAAACTAGCTGACACGGCAAATGTTGTTTTGCCATAAAAAAAAATAGAGGTGGGTCACCCTTATCGTTTAGGGGTATGAAAAATAGATTTTGGCCGATTCTCAGACCTACCCGATATGCACACAAAATTTCATAAAAATCAACCGAGCCGTTTCGGAAGAGGTTGGTTCTAACAAACACCGCGGCACGAGAATTTTATAGATAAGATATAGCTCACTTAGGACTTGAAATGTTCCTCGTAAAATGACACTAGTGACAACTGTCACAGAGATCAAGCTATATTTTAAGGACTATAGTGGGGCGAGAAAAATCTGAATATTCACGTGTGTCTATTGAGTTGCAGGTGTATTCGTATATGTATCAGGTGTATATGTAGTCCATTTGCTTAGAGACGGTCACATTGATCACACCACCGCCGCACGTGCGGCATATCGCGACAAAACCAAACCGGATCGCCTTGCCCCAAGCAAGTATGATTAGTCAGTTTAAGGTTAATTTTATGAATTAGTTTATTCGTATTTCACAACAATAACCACAATTGCGTGCGGGTGCATCGATACTATCTAAACGAATGGTCTATATATGGGCGGTGGCAGTCACTTGCCATCAGGTGACCCCTATTGCCTATGTACCATAAAATAAGCAAAATAAAAGAAAACCCTAACCCTACTGTGTAAAAACTTGATAAAATTAATATGGCCTATATGTCACCCGGGCCTTTATTACGACTATACTGACTCCCAATTTATTAAAATCGGTTCAGTAGTTTAGGCGCTACGGTGAAGATATAAACATACATAATCCGTCAAAGCCTTTCCTATTGGCTTTGCCATAGTTGGGTAAAATGCTTTAAGTTTATACACAATTTTATTCAATTTTAAACAAAACTATCTTGTTTAAGAGGAAGTGGAATAGTAGGTCAAATATAAACTGTCTCCATAACTCCCTGATCTTCATATAAATTTATAAGAGAGGTACTTAAAAGTTGGCACCGTCACTTTATGGCAAATAGTTTCTTGAATGAATTTATATGACAGCGTAACATAAATTGTTTTAAACTGAACACATAGAGTTATTATAGATAGAGCTGAATATGGTATCAAATATTACGTTTATGGTTGAATTAGCATTGAATACTTTTATATCATAACTAGCTGACCCGGCGAACTTCGTACCGCCACATTATTTTCGTAAATATTTTCTAAATTTTTGTAAATTCTAGAAATAGAAATACGGCGCCATCTACCGGATAATCTAGAAATAGAAATACGGCGCTACCTACCGGATATCTGTGCAACTTAGATGCCAAACCACCTATTAGGATTTTATAGAACTAACCGATAAATACACACTAAAGTCGTAAAAACAAATAAATAGATCACGGAACAATATTTAAAGTACTTGCTTTCTAGCAAAAAAAGAATGAATTAAATCGGACTATGTGTTATTGAATTACAACTAAGTACATAATTATTTTGACTTTCATCCCCTCTCTTCAGGAAACCGTGGGGAATTTCGGGATAAAAAGTAATATACAGTTTTGGCTTCAGTATCGATTATAGAGAGCCCTTCAAAAAACAATTTCAAAATATCTATAATGTACAGAATTGAACCTGTTACAATTTTATTATAAGTACTAGTTGACCCGGCGAACTTCGTACCGCCATATTCACATATCTGTCTCAGCTTCCCACAGGCAGTGTACAGTCGCGGACAAAAAAAAGACTTTTCCCGTTATCTTTTATTTTTTTTCTTTCTAGCAAAAAATGTTTATGGTTGAATTAGCATTGAATACTTTTTATATCATAAAATAAAGTTAGTCTTTGCTCTAAAGCCTTTAACATCAATTGAAGTTTAGATACCGTCTTGAGGTCGGGATCTTTGTTGGTTACTCTGATAAGATTTTATGCTCATACAGGCAGATTTGTTATTTCTATGTAGGTAATAACTATATGTTTCATTTGCCTTCAATTACATTTACATAATAATATTAATCAATAAAATGATCCTAAATTTAGTTTCAAATAAAATTAAACAACAATTGTATTAATTTTCACGACAGTTATATAAATAGTGTAATGTCTCATGTAAAAGTATAATGTTATATTTTTAAATCCCTAAGGACTTCAATTTATAATAAAATTTCATGACTTTTGACATTTATAAGAAATAGTTATAAAATATTTAATTATTATTTCTTTTTTTTTATTAATCAAATTTGTTGCACAGATATGCCTAAATATACTTAAAATTTGACCACAGACTATCACTATACTATTAATCAACTATTCTGGTGTCTACTTGCTTTATTGGTGCCTGGTGTCTAAATCTTAAATGCTAAGTTTGCCAGTCAGCAAAAATACAAAAAAAGAAACCAAAATTTGTTATAATATGTTTTATCCATTAAAACATAAATGTGAAATAAGAGAAAAGTTCAATATTGAATAATGCGTCGTTCTCGACTTCACCGACAAAATAATAAAGATATATTTATTTTTTTTTTTTAAAAAGACAACTCCCGCACTAGGAATAAATCCTGTGTCGCGGGGGACTTTACAAACATACATGAAACGGACACAAAGAACACCCAGACTCAGAACAACAATTTGTGGATCACACAAAGTGTTGTCCTACGTGGGATTTGAACCCACGACACTTGGCGAAGTAGGAAACGGCGTGGTGACCGTTAAACCACTAGGCCAAACGTGCAAATGGGTGGCAAGTTCTGTGTTCACTTGTTCGTCAAGTACTATTTTAACTATTATCTAATCTGTGACCTAACTTCTATACTTGACGTTACTATTACTTTGTTGATTCTAATTATAATTAATTATTTTCAGTTTTCGCACCTTTTCTTTCCATATGCTTAATTAGTCTACCTTGGCACCAAATATTAAGTTTTTAGTCAACTAGAAGTTGGTTGGGTTTTCAATGAGTGAGTTAGTCAGTCAAAAAAATGCCGGTTTTTAAATATATCAATCACCGTTTGAACTAAACTATTGTCTTAAATTCTATACCAGCCAGTGAGTTCAAATATATGTGCCTAATTTCAAGAATGTAGATTAAATAGTTCATGAGTTGTGAAGGAGTCGAAAGGAGCTCGAAGTGATTTGTGTTTTTTTCTTTTGAACTTGGCTGGACAGCTGCCGCTGCCGCTTGTGTTTTATGAAATTACAAAAGTAATTTACGAAGCATACAATCTTATGAAATACTTATTATTTAGGCAAAAGTACTTTAAAATGTTTTTTAATATAATGGACAAAAATTTAGGAACAAAGAACCATAATTAAATCTCCAATGACAACTGTAATTTTGAGATAATAATGATGTTGAGACTAATTAAAATGAAAGTAGATATTAACGTTATTTGCTTTGATAATATGAAGAAATGTTTTGTAGGTGGTTTTACGGGGGTAGGGAAAATGAACGATGATATTAAAGATAGATTATTATTGTCTTAAAGGTTTTATGGAAATTGTTTTGTGTTAAGAATAGTTAGCAGTAGATGAAGTAGAAATTTTAATTTTAAGATAAGTGGCAATAATTATTTTATTAATAACTAAGAGATGAATATGAAAAAAAGAAATACATAATATTTTACCGTGATCTGGAACGATCCTAGTAATCTAATAAATCTAGTATAAAACTTAAATTTTTTTTTTTTCACTAAAATTCAAAAATAAAATATGCATAGATTCCATATGTTGATAATCAACTCAATAACTTATAAATGTAATTGTATTATTAATAACTTAATTGTTAGAATCAAAAATAATCAGTGATGACTTTATATATATAGATTTTAGATATTTTAACGTCATGTATTGTATCAAATAATAAACTAAAGCTAGTGACAGTTTTCTCTTTAAAAGAAATCCTTATAAAGGTGCCTATTCACAAGTATTGTAACCGTTGGTAATTTCTGTGCAAATGTCTCAATTAACACAGCAAATGGTGATAAAAGCGACAGGCAATAAATTGGTACCAATTCTACACCTAATGACAATTCAGTGGTTAAGCTAAAATCACGGCAGCCAGACAGAGCTTTATTATAGTCTATTAGATGTTGTTTGCCAACCAAATACTGGAGGGCATCATCTGTTAAATGAAAAGGTAGGTAACCTCTGAATCATGGAACTTGAGTTTGGTAAGTAGTCGTGGAAATGTTCACAACTGTATATTGTATCCTAGGCATTGAAAAATTACTGAATATCTTTGTATTTTAGCAGTACTTTTGTTCCAATAAATTCTCCTAATTATGTCGTGGCCTATCAACACATCAGAACTCTTATTTTTTGTAAATAAATCAGTAACGTTTGTTTTGTCTCAGTACATTTGAATTTCTATCTGGTCGCTTTTTATCGAAGAATCTAGTTAACAGTATGATTCCTAGATCGTATCTGAAAATATTTACAGAATCGATATCAAACCTCAAACCGTGGACTAAATTAAACATTTTGCATGTTAGTAAAATGCGTGCGTACTTTACAATATACATACATTTGCATTCCATAACTTCCAAAGTTTATGACAGGATTTAATTTATATACTGCGTCTTAATTTACTGTAGTTGTGTGGGGTGTTGTACATGTACATACACCCCACACAACTACAGTAAATTAAGACGCAGTATATAAATTAAATCCCTGAAGTAAGTTTTTGTTTCATTGTATGTGAAAGTCATATATCATTGTGGTCCAGACTGCTCCAACGCTGTTTATCACATCATTTTAAGTCACCAGTTACCAAAGAGACACATACTTCGTTAACTGGTTAAGAATATATACACGTTTAAGTTAAGCTACACTTACCAGTGACATTACTTAACCTACACTTAAACTTTAAGTGCAAAATTTTAGACTTAACAACTACTACATCATTCAAGATGTTACTCATGTCGCAGGCTTAAGATTTCACACCACTGATTTTGCTACAATTTACGTGAGTATTTGTAAGACTCGATGAATCGAGGAAATCGAGTAACCGAGAAATTTCATCCATTAACCGGATTTTTTTTTAAAACAAGCTTTTATTACTTGGTAATAAAAAAAAAACATTAAGCCTTTTTATTTGATACCCATTTTGGGTGGGTAGTTCAGAAGTTACAGCGGCCATTTTGAACTACTAATAATATCGATTATATAAAAATGCATTGTCATCAGAACTAAAAGTAAATCAAATTTAACTTGCAAGATTTGATTACAGACAAATATCGGGACAGGTGAAACTAAATAAAAGCTTGTAAAATGATTTGCAAAGAATATCTGTAGCAAACCCTGATTAGACCAATGCACTTTGGTTATGTTTGGTGTAGAACTAAGCCCATATTAACTTACATATTGAAACACACCGAGGGAAGACACATTAATCCTTGAGTCAAGCAATCTGCTTTCTTTTTCTAAGTTGTGCATCTATAAGAAAGTGAGCAGCAGTACTGTATGCATCAGTAGTATTTCGACTTGAACGTTAATACTCATTCAAAGTAGATACCTTTTATATGAACATTAGTGGAGCTTGAATAAAATCAGTGTTATTTATACATACAATTTTTTTTTGATGATATAGATAATGTACTTAAGCTTAAAAAAGGTGGGTCCTTTTTTTGTTGATGAGGTAGATAATTGCTACGGATCTCAGGCTCCTTAGGAAGCCAAGACTGGTTTCAGGCGCCCTATTATGAAGGGAACACGGACGGCGGACGCTGCGTATAACCAGACCCTATCCTGGGTGAACTAGGTAGATCCTCGAAAGTAGTCATCACACCATTCTCTCTCTATGATATTTATGAAACGGTCTTAGTTATAAGCGAAAGAAATTCAAATCGTCAGCGTCACCTCAATTTTTAATACATAATAGAAGCAGTATTAATTATTCACTAAAACAAAATAACCATTTGAAATACAGTGAAGTTAAGACAAATATAAAGCATTATTCGGTCCGACAAAGCAATTATTTTAATTTACAGTACTTAGCTGTAACTTTTGGAACAATAATGCGCTGAAACTGCATTTTATGCAGTACCTGGGCGCAGCTTAAGCCAAATTGTTTATGCGTAATAAATCTTGAAACAATTGCGGCTAAGGCATTTTCACACTTAAGCTAGCTGTTAGAATTTTACAGTCTGTAATTTGGTGCAGTGTTATATCCTGGGTCTAAATTATAATAAATAATACGACTCGCTGTTGATTTACAAGAGCCTTAATAGAGATTTTAGATGTATTATACAGCTGCGCAATTAATTACTGTATAGTTGTTTTCTATTAATTTCTTGCACATGTTTTTTTTAGATCGACCTCGAATTTGATATTGCGTAAAGAATGGACGAAACAATTATAATTAACTAGCTGACCTACGCAACCTCGTTTGCGTCCAAACTACCATCCCCCGTTTTAACCTTAAAAGGGGGTTGATTTCTAAAGATACATTATTAGTACACCTCCACACCATCTATAGACCATACATTTTAAATTTCAAGTCTCTTACTTCAAAAACATAGGACTTTCATACAAACTTCCAACCCCGTTTTACCCCCTTAGGGGTGGAGTTTCGTAAAATCCGTTCTTAGCGGATGTCTACACTTTATGAGGAACCTACCTGCTAAATTTCAAGTTTGTAGGTGTTATAGTTTCTGAGATTCCGTGATTAATAAGTGAGTGGTATTTCGCTTTTATATATATAGATTAATTATTTCAGTAAGTCAAGTACACTTGAAATATAGTATGTATTAAGAAAATATACCTTGAAGTAGTATATTACATGTCATATAAAGCAGATGCTGACTGACGCGAACGCGACTGACGAACGCGACTGATGCGAATAGTCCTTAAAATATTTCTGTACTTTCATTTCTATATTTTTGTTTTTAATATGCATATTACAGATATACAAAATTGGGAGCCTCAATATTAACTTAAATTCGAATAATAACGAACTTAAACGTAATCACAACTATTAGTGAAAGCTCTGGCAATTTATGTTTTATATATTATTGTGATTTTTGTTACAACAAAATAAAGTGCTTAAGTTTAAAAAGTTTGCGTTAGCTTTTATAAACTTCTCTTTTTCTTCTTTATTCATTCTTAGCTGTAGACGGAAAATTTGCGTTCAGAAAGTGCATTAACATAAATTCTAAAGCCGGCTCATAACACCTTTAGTATAAATATCTAATAACATGCATGCGGTACTTGGGGCAGTTGTATACATTGTGTAAAACTTTTAGTTTTCACTCCTCAAATGTATCACGGCTACAACGACTGTTACGGCTAGAAACTGCAGTTTATCCACATTGAACGTCGCACACAATCTCAAGTACCCATTCTATGCGTCGTCAAGCCTTAATGGGCACCAACAAATGGTGCTATTTATCGTAAAATCGACAGTAAAAACAGACTAACACATCGTTTGGCCAAAACATGCAGTAAATTTTATACTTCGGTGTATTTAGGACTCAAACGGTTATTTGATGGTAAATTTTACTTCTCCATCAATTCAAACCGATATTTTTACCTTTGTGTAAACAAAGTGATTGACCGTAACTTTTTTTGAATCGCGGAAGAAGCGTTAGCCGTTTATTTTCTTTGATACTTTGTTATACGTAAAAGTAGCATAAAAGATTTTCTTTATATCTCCTATTTTATCGGTAGAAGAGAAACAATTGAACTAAAACTCTTTGTAAAAGCTACCATGAAACATCCATTCTGAGCTAATAAAATATTTAATATCCACCGGGTGTTGCATCCATGCATCTTGGCCCTGTAAGAAATAGAACATTGGAAAAATGAACGTAGAAATATGTATCGTTATAGAAGATATACATATTTGTCTTTTGTTTGAATACGATACGATTTTAATTGAAATATTATTTTAAAGTACAATGCTTAGTATAACATAATCCTCGATTTTTACATCATACTTTTGTTTTCAATCTTACCAAAAATTACTTATAATTTTCACACACTCGGCAAATTTTCAAGCTCTAGCGACATATTATGTGTGTTTTACGACAATCTTGGGGCACAGCGCTGTCATTAAACATTCGGGTTGATCCTGCGAAGGAAATTGCTCAACAAAACGCCACAAAAATGGGATAAAAGCACCAAAATTTATGTTTGGGACTCATCGAGAACCATTAACACGTATTGTAACGTTTGCATAAAACATTAAAATGTCATGGCACAGCGGCTGCAGTATTATTTACGGACTATATTAGCAATTTTCAATTATTTTCTTGCTTTATGGTAGACAGGTGCTTTTTACTCTCGGCTGACTTGCAATAAAATTGTGATTCAACATGAAATGTTTGCTTGTTCTTTAAAACTTTATTTAGCCATTAAGTTGTTAGTATTTTAATTAAATGTCTTTATAATCTTTCTAAAAATACATCAGAATAAGACATTAAATAAGTGTGTTTATTATAATGATCAATTAATATTATTGCAATGTAAAGATAATAAGACATTATTGCTTCTAGGTAAAAAAAGTATTCTCAATTGAAATATTAACTCATGGTTTGCTTCAGCGTCTGGTAACTCTGCTATTGTATACCAGTATACCCATAAAATTATATTGTATGCCAGTATAAGGAGTTATTATTACACTAAGAATTTAAACTTCCTCTTAAATCTTTCCAACTAAGGTAAAACTATAATCTATTCACAAGATATAACTAATGCATTAGTAGAATATAGTAAAATAAAATAAATTTTCTATTAGATTATTATCATAAAAATAGTGGTTATAAATCCTTTATTTATTTAATGACATAGAACACAAATAAAATATAATTTTGAATACTGTAATCCGAACTTCAGTGGCACACCTTGATCGTAAAATAAAATAATAAGTGTTGGCTCGAATTGGAACTAAGCAAGCTGTGTTCGGGTGGTCCAGCTAAGGCCGCCGACACACTCGCGTTATGCACGACTGTCGCCGCGACACGACTTTGAATAATTAGCTAATAATGTCATTGTTGTCTATTCAAGTGTTCACAACTTTCTTACATACACATTATGCACGTTTGGTCCGACAACGTAAAAGAAACCTTTGTTGGACAATATTAAAATATGTTTAATGAGGCTGCGCGTTGTTCTTAGCGAATAAGTTAAGTTCTATTTATGCAATTTGTTAAACAGGGCACTTATAAATATTTTATTTAACACTATACTTAATAAAATAAAAAAATACTAGGATGTGCTTTCAAATGTATTATGTATGTTTGTGCTTTCAAATGTAGTGTGTTATGTATGTCACTATGGTTAGCGTTTATGTTACTTTCCTATTTACACGTTGACTTTATTTTTGACTGTTTAGTGAATATATGATCCTAACTTGTTTTTGTTGCTAGTCGCTAATATATGTAGAAATCCAATTTATGGTTAGGCGTGTTAGTAATTTTTTTTTTGTATGAGACAGAAAACGCTATCAAATTTTGCTTATTATTGTGTTAATGATATTCAAACTCATACATTTGACACAATGTTACAAAATTACAATTACACTACAGTTCTAACTAGTTGATGAATTTTATGTTTATGAGTGAGAGTATTGAGGTAAGTCTGTTAAGTTTGATAGACTTGTCGCACATGTGTTTAAGCTAATATGTAGAATCTTAGTGTGTGTGAGTGTGAAACTTCGAGTAAATGGCAAGATATCACATCTAAGCTTCTCCTTTAGTGGGCGGTTGTCTTTACCTTTAAAACCAAAATAATTCTTATGTTATTTAATATTTTATAATTACACTATCTTACCCACGCAACGTCGTTTACGTCTCCTATTGCTCGTAGCGTAAAAAATTTCACCCGTTTTTGTAACATTCTTCATTGGTGCTCCGCTCCTATTGGTCTTAGCGTTATGATACATAGCCTATAGCCTTCCTCGATAAATGTACTATCCAACCCTGAAAGAATTTTTCAAATCGGAACAGACAAACGAACAATCTCTTCAGCTTTATAGTATTATAGTATAGATTAAAATACTTTGCTACATGTTATAGGTACCTATGTTCAATAATAAGCTATCAGTTGACATTAGAAGTTGTAATATGCAAGTGCTTTAGGAAGAACTAGGACATAATATATAATATATTTTTAGTTTACAAATTGAAGCATCACTAAACGGACCTGAACGATGAACATTAAACGATAACGTTTAATGTTTGAAATGAAAGTTGCCGAATGTTTAAAGATAATATGTACTACATAGTACAATGTACTCTATTTATGTGAAATAAATCATTTCATTTCATTTATCCTCAAACTTATTATGTTTTCGTCCGATCAACTTGTCAGCTACAAATTTTATCAAATTTAGCATTAGATTGTCATAATAAATTGTAATTATCTTTACAAACACTTAAGTTGTGACTTTGAAGCGAATATATTTCGTTGTTGATGCACGCTTACAAAAAAATAGAATATTAGTAAATATAAACTTTAATTACATTTAATTTACGAATTCAAAAATAATCACAAATTTTAACAAAAAAAACCGTCTTCAATCTGGACCAATTTTTTAATACGACTATACGGCTACCAGCTTTCAAATAAAAGAAGAATCATCAAAATCGGTCTACCCAGTCGAAAGTTATGAGGTAATAAACATAAAAAAAAAGTCGAAATGAGAACCTCCTCCTTTTTTTGAAGTCGGTTAGTAACCAAATTTAGCCGTGACCAATATTTAAATTAAATATACTCAAATATAATGAACAGGTACATAACATTGAACTTATTGCAACCAGGCCTTATTACCGCCATACACAACAGTATTAACTAGTCTATGTTTTGTAGAAGTCTTATATTGCACCTGGCAAGCAGGTCACGACCCGGCCTCGGCCCTGGAGTCTCAAGATCTCGAACAACGCTAAGATTCATTGATATCGGAATACCGTCCCCCAACATTCTGTTAGTTTCAAAGGTTTTCTCATATAAATTGCCATAGATGGTATCAAATTGGGAAACTATTCAAGATATTAGACATACTAGATAGTCGAACTATGCTCCTTATTTAATGAAAGAAACCCTTCCTTGTCAAGTACTGAATGTTCAAAGCATTTCTTGATTAAGTTTTATAGATATCTCCGTTTCCTTGAACTTTATTTAGTATTACCGGAGACCCATGATTCCCGAATGATTGATGATGATGATTGACGACAGCAACCTTGTATTTCTTAAAGAAAAATACTTTTGTTTCGATCCTGTTAAATTGATAGATTATACTTTAGAACTACGCTTGAAACTATCTTCTGTAGCTCTGTATGACCCGCCAAAATGACTCTACTCTGCCTGATGGAAGGCATAAGCATAATCCAAGAGTGGTGGTCACCATACTCACTGGGAATGCAGACAATGCAGCATGGCGACCCACACCATGGCGGCCTAGTGATGCTTTAGTGATGATTTAGTCTAGTCAACGAGTATGGAACTAGACTATTTGGGCCTCCGGTTTCGCACTCACCAACAAAACACGACAGCACGAACGCTGTCATTTTACGTTGATTTTCTGTGCGAGGGTAGTACCGCCCCAGTCGAGCCGGCCCGTTCGTGCTGAAATCAGCGTGGCTCTACTACCTTTATATCTATACTAGCTTTTGCACGCAGCTTTGCTCACGCAGACTTTCATCCCCTGATTTACCCCCTTAGGGGTGGAGTTTAGTAAAATCCGTTCTTAGCGAATGTCTACATCCTATAAGGAACCTACCTGCCAAATTTCAAGTTTGTAGGTGTTATAGTTTGTGAGATTTCGTGATTAATAAGTGAGTGGTATTTCGCTTTTATATATATAGATAAATAAAAATGAATGCTGCTAAGCGCATAACTCGAGAATGGCTGGACCAATTTGGCTAATTTATTTTTTTGTATGATCCTTAAGGTCCACGGGAGGTTTTAATTAAAATAATAAAATAAAAAGAAAATGCTAGTCTACGGGAGGCTCACAGAACGAAGTCTGTCCGGGCAGCTAGTTATAAATATAATTTCGCTATAATATTAATTTTATAAAGAACCTGAACTTCGAAAATGAAGATGTAGAAGAAAGACATATTCAATAGAGATTAACCTACATAATCTACTATGAAATAAATTCATCAAGTCAACAACGCTAATAAAGTTCAGTAAAAAGCAAGTTGACCGTTCATTATTACCTATCGGTATAATTAGCGCCACAACAACTGTATTGAAACGTCTCAAGATAGTGAGGGACTTTTATGAATCCGGTCACGACTCATTCTAAATGAAGTGAGGAGTTTGTCACGTAACAACCTCTCGGATAGCATTTGGAATCGCGATAAAAGGGAAATTTACTGCCGTCCTAAATACTTGTAAGTGCCTATATATTCTTCAGGCGCGTAAGGAATCAAGTGTATGATTATTTATGTGTTCCCTAAGCCTTGGGTTTGGGGACTCGCGGTTTTTGTTTCATAATTCTATGCAAAGCTTGCTTTTATGAACTTAATAGAAGAATGAATCACTTTAATATTTATTTCTTTCAATATATTACCATTTTTTATAAGCAATTTAGTTAGTATATAGAACCATGGCAGCTTGAAAGTAAATATTACTTTTTATATTAGTGCCTTGTAGGACACCAATCGAAGGAATCGTGTCTACAGTGTATATCGTCTAATAACTTTTAAAATTTGGAAATAATAAACTGGTAGTAAAGTCGTAGGACTATTTTTCTTTGTGGCTATCATAGATGATGGAAATTAATAATCTATAGTAACTATTTAAGTGTTATTCTAATGGGCCTAATTACCAAGACATTTCAAAGTGCGCGAGTGTCTCTTAGCACCCATTAAACAGTAATAGCTTATTATTAAGGAAGTTGTATATTTATTGTTGTATTTGCGAAATTTGTCGCAGAATATAAAAAGTACTAAGCAACGAACAATAAAAAATACTCAAGTCATTTAAGTATTAACACAGTACAATGAGATTAGAAGTTTAGAAGAATAGTATGATTTTCGTGTTAGTTGTCTTCTTTACATGGTATAAACTGAAATCGCTCCCGATGTCTGTTCGCTTAGATCTTTTAAACTACTCAATGGATTTCAATGCAGTTTTCAGCAATATGTAGAGTGATTCCAGATAAAGATTTCTAGGTGTAATACATGCATATTATAGGCGAAGAAATCTCAAAATTTCAAAGACATCCTTACGAAGCTGGGCCGGATCGTTGTTAAAAAATATTTCATAAAACTGAAATTCTATATAATACTTATGTACCTTGAGTTTTAAATCTACCAGTGCAGTTAAAATAAAACAACATTTTAACAAATAAAAACGACTTCAATCTGGACCAAATTTAAATGAGACCCTTCGGACACCGCCAGCTTTCAAATAAAAAAATAATCATCAAAATCGGTTCACCCAGTCGAAAGTTATGAGGTAACAAAAATAAAAAAAACAAAAATGCAGTCGAATTGAGAACCTCCGCCTTTTTTTGAAGTCGGTTAAAAACAATTTCACTAAGCAAATAGAAAACGGATCTAAAAATTTTAAAGCCAAAAATCTTCTATCGCAAATTGTATTTGATATAACCAAAGCGTGAGATGAAAGCGAGCCGGTCGAATCTTGATAATGCAAATACATGGCTGCAGCGTCGGATGTACGGAGCTCTTTTGACCACGAGCCTCAAATAAAATTTTGTTTGAATAGGGTTACCATCCTGTATCATTATCAGCGGAATGATTCGAGGTAAGTAAGATTCAATTTATTTAGTGTATGACAATTTATGAGAAATAATAAGTACTTTTTAAGCTATTGTATAGCTTTTATCTCGGGCTTTGAGGCCTAACTCAAGAAATTCCGTAACGTAACACAAAAAACCTGACACCCGAAGTTCGCACGAATCAACGAATCTGTCTGAAGCTCGCACGGATCGAGACGAGCTGCTCCGAACTACGAATCAACGAATCTATATTTGTCTTGATTCCTCAACTATACGATAAAACTAAGATTATAAATAGTAGATACGCTCTAATTGTCTATACATTTTTAAGCTATTGTGTAGCTTTTATCCGTGGGCTTTGAGGCCTGAATCAAGAAATTCCGTAACGTAATACAAAATACCTGACACCCGAAGTTCGCATGAATCAACGAATCTGTCGGAAGCTCGCACGGATCGAGACAAGCTGCTCCGGACTACGAATCGACGAATCTATCTGTCACTGACAGATTCGTCAACTATACGATAAATCATAGATTATAAATAGTAGATACGCTCTAATTGTCTATACATTTTAAAGCTATTGTATAGCTTTTATCGCGAGCTTTGAGGCCTTTGACCGCGGGGACCGAATCAAGAAAATTCCATAACGTAACACAAAAACCTAACACCCGAAGCTCGCACGGATCGAGACGAGCTGCTCCGAACGACGAATCAACGAATCTGTCTGTCCCTGTCACGCACGAAGTGCTTGACAGGGACAGGAGTAACGAAACAGCCAAGCCATACATTTTTACTGAGATGAAGAGTTTATGAGGTTAGGGTTGGTAGAGTTAGGGCGTGTAGATTCAGAACCTTCGCTCTACATGAGATCTGATATCTTTTTCACAGAGTAGGCCATATGCAGTCGTCTTGGCAACATTTTACATGAAAATGTTTTTGGTGGGATACCTATTTACCACAATATCCAGGAAACATTCACAGAAAGACGACGACGCCCAGTTGAGATTTGAACTCGAGGCACCTTCGTGATAAATCATTCACCTACACCTACGAGCCATTAACTCATTACTACTACATGTTAAAATTGTTGTTCTTATGCTACTTGATAAATTCTAACGGTCCGGTAATTCCATACCATACCATTCCAACATACATTTGTTTGTTGTCAGTATGGCACCAATTATATAGATGGCGGTGTACTTCAAATGCGATAGAGCATTTGAAAAATAGTTAAGTATTTTTCATTCACAATATTATACATACTGCATGAATAAAAAATAAATAAATGATTATAATTGCATAAATTGATAAATAATGCTATGCAATAGCTTTACCGCGGCAGTCCCCGAGTGCCACAAGTCTTTTTTTATTTTTGGAATGAATTTTCTTATGGGGCGTTGCGGAGGGGTACCCTAGCCGGCCAAAAACGTCTGTAACGTTAAAAAAAGCGTAAGATTTTTAAGTTTAGTCTAGTACGATGGCTATAAGTATCTAATATACGAGTATAGTCTACGTGATGACTGTTATTATAATTGCAATTTGTTATATATTTTTATAAATCATTGCAAATAAAATAAAGGTGTCAAGATTTTCTTTTTTAAGTAGTTTTTTAAATTTTTGTCGATAAAAAAATCACAATAAAAAATGTACCTATACCCGAATGATTATTTCTTTATACCTCGAATAGAACTTGAAATTAATATTTTTATAATAAATAACTTTGTTCCTATCTAATGTCCCACGACACCACAAGTTTTTTTTAAGGTGTTAAGTTTTAAGGTGTAAGTTCGTAGTGCATCAAAATATAATCCAATGAGTGTCAATGCTATTTGAGTAGATCTTAAATTTAGTAATGGTGTGTTTACCTTAATTAATAATTCAGGAGTAATCATGATTTAGCGCATGTGTGACGGTGAGTTAAAGTACCCTTTGAAACATCTCTGTGGTTGTGGGGACTGTCCTATACAGCTAAAATTCTTGATGGTAACCCTACTTATATCAAATACCGCGCCAAAAGTGGCGGTCGAGTGGTCACGTTGAATGTTGTTTTAATAAAAATGATACCAATTTTATTTTCGCTCTCTGGGAAATTAGGTATTTTCATGAATATTCTAAATTTAACACGGACAAATTTATACGTATTTTCATTACATTTCTTCATATTACAGTATAACAGATTTTCACTATCTGAATATGAAAGTATATGGGGTACTTACAACAAAAAATCTATTTTAATTTTTTTTGTATGTCTGTTTGTTCTGGCTAATCGGATTTTGACGGGACTGTCACTGGCAGATAGCTATTGATATAGGTAGTAATTTAGGCTACTTTTTTTAGACTAGCTTCATCCTGCAGCGTTATCCGCGATTGTTGTTGTGCCACGGGTGGCACCTGGGGCTCAGCTAGTACTTAATAATATGTAATATGAAAATGTTTATAAAAATAGTTCATTTATTTTTCTATAAAGAACTACGCACCTGACAAATATGAATTGTGTTTTTAAAAACATTATCACGTATTAGATATAACGTTATATTATAGACGTGAAAGTAGCTTTGTCTATGCAATACTTCTTCAAGTATGAATTCCTGTTGTGATTTGATTATTTCTTGTAAAGAGATACATGGAACCGCTGATTTTGGACTACAGAGACTGAGATGCAATTTGATGGAAATATAAGACAATTCAAAGGTTTATACCTACATCGTCATCTTCAATAGTTTTAATAGTCTTCTTCTAGATATGCCTATGGGCCTCTCCTTAGGAAGGAGATGTTAGCTGCTATAGGTACCACGAAGGCTTATTCACGATTTAAATGAAAATAAAAAATGCAAATCACTGACGAAACGGTCATCGTTTAATTCATTTCAAATGTTGTAGTACTTCCCGCTCATATTTAAAAAATAAAAGCACATTACTGTTGGCTATAAAATTCTTCGATTTCATAAATTATAAGGCAATTTCCGCCACCTTAATGTTTTATTCAAGTCGTGGCTACGTGTTAACGGCGTCGATGAATTTTTGACATGAATTCCTCGGCTTAGTTTTAAATAAAAATTTGATATACACGCCTAACTGTGGAAGACATCTGAAATTCT
Source organism: Diaphora mendica (assembly GCA_949125395.1). Lineage (NCBI taxonomy): Eukaryota > Metazoa > Arthropoda > Insecta > Lepidoptera > Erebidae > Diaphora > Diaphora mendica. The sequence goes on along the minus strand of OX421324.1, from coordinate 14,932,834 downwards.
GAGTGGTTCGTAAAATGTTGAAATTACATTCTGTATATGAGCTTTTTTCGTAAGTAATCAGTTCTGACTTTTTATATGATACTATTTTTGTAGGTATTAAAAAAGACTGGGTATATTTTTATTTCGAAATCCATTCCAATCCCGTATTCAAACGTAGATAGGTTATATATATTTGTAACATTCTCTTTTGACATTAATGTAATTGTAGTGAATACGTGATGAAGTATTGCCGCTGCATGCAAACAGAATACAATAAGAGTAATCCTTTCGTGTCACTGCACAAAAGCAATAACGCCAATGAAAACTGGTGCTCGTTAAATATTCTTTGTGAGAGTGTCCAGATGACATAAACAATTGAATTTCAATAGTTATCTCACCTGCTAGTAAATATTTTACAATTTTTAAATTTGCTGCTCTAAATTTGCAGCAAAATTATGTGAGAGAACTGGAAAGGCCTAAAAGTATTAATTATTTTATGAAATTTACATTTTAAGTTTTTTTTTAACAATTCAGCATTGCATTTATTAAATTAAGGGCCGGTTTTTCAATAGTCAGATAAACAGTCAAATAGCATTTATTCCTCAGTTAGCGTAAGTTTGGGTCTTTCAATAGTCAGACATCAGTTATCAGACGAATAAAGCTGTAATCTGACTGATAACTTTATCTGTGCTTTCAAACCTCAGTTAGTGTTTTATTCTGTAGAATAGTGATTTGACGTTGTGTATTTCTCTTGTACCTATTTGTGGTAAAGTTTAAGTGCGTTGGTCGTTATTGAATATTTGATAGATTATGGATGTTTTTGACTCGATTGACTTTTTGTTCTGAGGTAAAAGGGTTATTAGAGAAATATAGGTTATAGATACAATAGAGAAGATGAAGAATTTTTATTTCACACACTGCTATCTAGTTCGAAACAAAACAGAGCTTGTACTATTGGTAACGAGAAGATTTCCCTAGTGGCCGTTTGCGGAACTAACGTATGACAGACACTTCTACCTGGCAGTTTAATGTACAGAGCGAGTACATTGTTATTGTTTCATTGATAGACGTCTACGGAGAAGTAAAAATTATATTTTTATCTGTCATACGTTAGTTCTGCGACTTGCCGCTAGGGAATCTGCTCGTCACCATTTAAATTCTTTCTACAATGATTTCATTGATAGACGTCTACGGAGTAGTAAAAAAAATACTTTAGGACCACTTCGTGAGGGTAAACAGTATTCTAAAAGTGAAATGTTAACGTGTATACGTATTTTTATCTGTCATACGTTAGTTCTGCGACTTGCCGCTAGGGAATCTGCTCGTCACCAATAGGTACAGAGAACTGACATAAATACAAATATACTTTTTACTTTTAAACACATATTTATTAAACGTAGAAACACCCGTTTAAAAATTACTATGCACCACCCGCAAACCCGGCATTTCATTTTTATAAATTTTGATTTCAATAATTGTTATGGACTCTACTACAGGAATATCATAAACGACTTTTTACTAAATTATTATTTACTACATCTATTATAGACAAATAATAATTATAATCGAATGCTTTCATTTCATTTAATTAAATATCCCAAACCGGCAATCGTATAAAAGACAAAAAGAAATAGAAAAAGAACAGTCAACTTGAATGTTGTCTAAAAGTTTCTGGTCCTTATCTAACGTGTGACTACCTGTATAGCTGCATCTCACTTGCGCATGATTACAGTGAACATAGCTGTGAAGGACCATCAAGTAACTATCTGACTGTTTACTCCCGATTGAAAAACACAAAAAGTTTATTCGCTTGTTAAAGAGCTGGATACATTTATTCCCTTGTTAGTTATTAGACCGTTTAACTGCGGATTGAAAAACCGGCCCTAAGTTAACAAAATTGATAGATAGATAGATAGCTGCCTCGTTGGTCTCGCGGTTGGCGTGTGCGACTGCTGATCATGAGGTCTCGGGTTCGATTCCTGGGTCGGACCAAGTGTTTGTATGATCTACAAATATTTGTTTCGAAGTTTGGGTGTTTTCTATGTATAATATCTATGTATTTACAAAAAAAAAGTATATATGTATTTGTATCAGTTGTCTAGTACCCATAACACAAGCTCTGCTTAGCTTGGGATTAGATGGCGTTGTGTGTTAGATGTCCGAAATATTTATATATTTATATATTATATATAGATAGAAAACTCTTTATTTGTACACCGTAACACAGATTTAAAATAGAGTACAGAAAATGACGAATGTATAAGTATAATGTACAAAGGGCGGCCTTAAGCAATCTCTTCCAGGCAACCTTAGGATGGATAAAAATGTATCGGAGAGACAGTAGTTGACTGTGTTGACTTATTATTTAAAGTAAGGGAAAGATGAAATAAATTTAGCCATGGAAGAGCCACGCTTCGGCATGAATGGGTTGGCTCGACCGCAGTGATACCACGGCGTCACAGAAAACCGATGTAAAATAGTGCTTGCGCTGTGTTTCACCGGGTGAGTGAGGATACCGGAGGCGTCCACCCCTCCCCACATCACTTTCCCCATCCCCCAAAGGTCGGCACCGCACTTGGGACGCCTCTGGTGTTGTCCAGGGGCGGCGGTAATCGCTTACCATCAGGTGATACGTCTGCTCGTTTGGCCCCAATATCACAAAAAAAATCGTTCACCCCATAGGGCAATTTTGTGCCCCTTGTATTACAGGTAGATACCCATAGATATGGGCGGCTCTAGTCACTAACTATCAGGTGACTGTTCTGCTCTTTGACTTGACGAGTTTGTCTTGCTATAAATTTAAACATGTATACACTGCTTAATCAGCAATAGGATATTATGGGTTGTTGATGACTATTTAATCTATTTCGGGTAAAAAGTAAGAAATCTAAAATTTTAAGCAGTATCAGAGTAGTTTACATGATGTAACTAGCCAAAGAATGGAGGCTTTTGATACTTAAATATAAAAGCATGACAGCATATGCCATGGCTATTATGTAAAAACTATTAACCTATCTTTAGGACACCGTTGAAGTACAAGTATAACGTCCGGTACCAAAGACATTGTACATCATAAAATGCAAATGCGTGTAAGTGGGATATAAGCGCTCACAAGTAGGCAATAAATTACAAATCAGTCACAGGCGTAATAGGACCATTCCTCAGCCAAGAACTTGGAGTTGGCTCCAGTTCAAGTAAAGATCTTGATCCTGCCTGCTCGCCGGCCATGTTGTAAGTAGTTGTGACTGCATATTTTAGTACCGGTGTGTATTATCGTTATGTGAAATACTTTATGGTACTGCAGGCAGGGGCAAACAATATATTCTTACCTACGGGAAAAAAGAAATATCTACCAAATCTAGATTGGTCACTGCTTGCAACACCATAAAGTATTTAGTAAGCTCACAAAATAATGCATTAGTCAGTCGAATTTTAAATATATTATTTTGTGATACTTATTTTTCTCTTTTCAGTTCATACTTTTAGCAGTCTAATTTTCGTTTTTAGAATAATAATTTTAATATTTTCCTAAACTGTAAAGAAACAGCTACATACAATTTCACAGCAATTACTCAATTATATGACATATTCAAGCAAATACGATTATAATATGATTGTACATCTCGAATGTTACTCTCAAAAGTGGCCTAACTCTGGAATTGTTTTTAACGATGACAATCTACAAGCTTACAAGTATTGATCAATAAATAATAAATAAATAAATATTTCGGACATCTAACACACAACGCCATCTAGTCCCAAACTAAGCAGAGCTTGTGTTATGGGTACTAGACAACTGATACAAATACATATATACTTTTTTTTTGTAAATACCTACATATTATACATAGAAAACACACAAACTCCGAAACAAATATTTTCAGATCATACAAACATTTGGTCCGACCCGGGATACGAACCCGAGACCTCATGATAGCAGTTGCACACGTCAACCGCGAGACCAACGAGGCAGTCGATACAATACTTTGAAATGTAATTTGAACTAAAACATGTGTTGGGTGTTCTTTGTGTCCGTTTCATGTATGTTTGTAAAGTCCCCCGCGACACAGGATTTATTCCTAGTGCGGGAGTTGTCTTAAAAAAAAAAAATGTGCATAGTGATTAAACTTTATTGTTTCCAGATCTTATTGTTACTTTAAAGTCTACAAATAAACGGAACGAAGAACCGGTGGACATGTAAATAGAAGTATTTACGGTGTTATAAATTTGTTTCGACCTATGTGTCTTTAGAGACGCGGGATCGTAAAAAAGAACATTTGATTAAAACGATTCAAAATAATTACACGACATAGTTTTCTATACATACATACATAGACTAGTAGATATAAGTTAATGTATAGACTATAGATCGCCAAGTCAATGCAAATCGAATTGTATACGAACAAAACACATAAACGCAAATTGATACGCAATACCTATCAAATATGTATTCCAATGTTAAAGGAAGAAAAAATAGCACTTAAAATAAAAGTTAATAATTGTCGGCATGAAACTAGTTCTAAAGAATATTGTACGCTGAAATAAAAATTTATTTTTAAGAACTTAGTTCTAAGAATTAGCGTCTGCGCACGACCCAGCTTTTGCTCCGTCCACAAATATGCCCGCTGATCCTCTGAAATTGAAATTTAAGACTTTATGAATCCCTATAAGGGTTAAAGTTCCGTTAAGACTTTTACGTGTTGGAAGACTTACTATTGTGTCATAGTTTATACGTAACGTATATAGGTGTGTTTTAGATATAAGCAACATGAATCACATACTATTATTATAATTGTTGACCTCTCGAGCCTAATGTTGGATTAAGAGTGGGCTCACATTGTAAGTGACTGTGTCTGTTATTATCACATTACCTCTTAGGACTTCAGCGATTATGATCATAAGAGGATGTGTATGAGATATTTCATGAAATGTATTTTTTTGTCAATTAAATGTAAAACATATGTTACGGGCAACGTGATTAACTGGGCATTATTAATGAGGACCGGTCATTATTAATAATGACCAAGAGCGTCAGGCAAAGTGGTTAATTTATCACTTTGACCGGGCATTATTAATAATGCCCGACGGCCCGTGGTCCATATAAGAAGTCAGTGTTTGAGATAGCTTGACTTTATCACTTGGACCGGTCAGTATGAATAATTTCGTACTTGTGTGTTAGGTTAGATTTATTTTTTGTTAACTTTTCATGAAAATATTGTAAGTTTAAATTAGTCTGTTGGATAGATTTAGAAAATGCCTTTCGCTCAGTACAGCACGAGCTTATGTTATTTGCCTTGAAATGGTATAACTTCCCGCCAACAGTTTGTGAAATAATTGCATCATACTACAGTAAATTAAAATTTGTAATCACAGCAAAAGAAGGACATCTGAAACCCCTCGAATACAGAGTAGGGTTGTTCCAAGGTTGCTGCTTATCGCCAGTAGTATTTAATACAGATATAAATATATTAATAGATAATATCGCAACATGCGAAAAGAGGTGGGGCTATCGGTTTAAGGTCGATGGAAAATATACGGAATCCATCTTAGCGTTCGCAGACGACCTTGCGATCATTACACGTAATCCAAAGCAGTGCCAAGAACTACTGCGTAAGGTAGATGACTTCTGTACCTGGACGGAGGGAATGAGGACAAAACCTAGCAAATGCTATTGTTTGTTTGTTTGCCTTTGTCTGGGCCGGCGAGGCACCAGGTATACCTCATATGACCCCGGGATTACTATTGGTGGGGAAAGTGTTTCAATAATATCAGAAACCGTGCCCTTTAAATTCCTTGGAAGAAAGATAGACTACAAATGTCGTACTCCATCTATAAACGTAATAGTCGATGACTTCGTAAAAGACATTGACAAGGTTGACCAACAGCCAATTAGTAACGTAAAAAAAGCTTGGATTTACGACAACTACTTATCATCACGTCTCAACTGGCCGTTTCTAGTATATGATATAAACCAGAACCACATAAGAACACTGGACGCGAAAGTCACTAAGATATTGAAGTCGTGGCTCGGGCTAGCACCATCTGCAGACCCGTCAACGTTGTACAGGAGCTCGAATAATTTTGGAATGAAATTAAAAAAACCTTCGGAACTCTACAAACACCTAAGAGTTACCAAAATGCATGTCTTGTCAAAATCCCAAGACGAAATCGTTAGATCCCTTCCAAAAGACAAAAATTCATCAGAGCTAGAGTCACGGCTCCAATTCCACAAAAAAATCATGGTGGGTACGCAGTCCAGTAGAGTTGGATTGGGAAATGCTAGAAGACAGACCGACAAAGAGATAACAAAATCTTTCATACAACAAGATGAAAACGAGACCTACAAGGTGCACGCAATGAACCTAGAAATGCAGAATGAATGGTTAACTCTAGGAGAATTTTGTATCCCACCAGCTTTGAAATGGCGCACACTTTTATATGATTGGTCACCCGCCCTGTTAAAATTCTACCTCAACGCCTTTCAATTAACTCTCCCCGATCAAAGCAACCTAGTAAGGTGGGGAAAAGCTACAGAAAAGGCTTGTACGATGTGCAATGCGGCAATAGGTACAGCCAGGCACTTACTGACAGGTTGTAAGGCGCTATTAGACCGGGGTCATTGTTCACGTCGCCATGATAGGGTATTACTCATCATACGCGAAGCTATGAGTTTATCACTGGCGAGAGCGAAAAAAGGAATAACAACAAACATAAAAACAAACATCGCGTTTGTAAAGGAAGGCTCAACAAAAAAGATTTCACTCACACAAAAGCCGTACTCAATTATAAATACCGCCAGTGACTGGACATTATTAGTGGACACGTATGAAAATCACTACAGAATACCGGAGGATATCTGTGCCTCTGCGTCCAGACTGGACATATTTCTTTATGCAATGTCAATTAAGCGTGTAGTACTAGTAGAACTCACGGTGCCGTGGGAAACGAACATCCCTAAAGACCACGCTTTAAAAAGAAACAAGTACTTTGACTTAACCAACGAAATAACTAAAAATGGTTATGTCGTTGCGCTGTATGCCGTGGAAGTGGGTGCGAGGGGTATACCAGCTAAATCCCTCTATAACCTGCTTAAAGACCTTGGATTGCCAAGAGCTTCAGTAAGCTCTTTTCTTGAACTAATATCCAAAGCGGCATTGCTAGGCTCACTTCAAATATGGTTAGGTAGAGGGGGTAACACGGCGGACAGTGGAGGTGAGCGTTGACGCGTCGTAAGGAGTGCTCCTTAAACCTAAACCTGGGTCGCGATTCCCAGGCACTGTCGAAGTCGCATGTGTTGCCCCCATCTATCACGCGATGGACCCGGCACCCGCACGGTGAATCCATGGAACGCTAAGAAATAGGTCTTTTCATTCAATAAACAAAAACACTACAGTTCACCCATTTTATTACTTTACCCAAGATAGACTGATCATTATTCATAATGGCCCGGAAAAGCTTTTAATCACATTGCCCAATTGAGTTGGGCATTATGAATACAGACCGGCCATTATTCATAGTTTGGGTTTTGCCCGAACTTATCAAATATATGTAAAAATTTATTGCTGTTCATTTGTCTCGCTAAAACTCGAGAATGGCTGGACCAGTTTGGCTAAGTTTGATCTTGAAATATTGGTGGAAGTTCAGGGCATGTTTAAACGGTGAGAAATATAAAATAATAAGTAACGGAAAATATTAAAAACGACAGTTTAATCTATCCAATAAAAACTGTTCCTAGCTGTAAAACATATGCTAATACATCATATGTTTTACAGCTAGGAACAGTTTTCATTGTATATTTCAAGATATAAAAAAGTGAGACTTGGTTGTCAAATAATTACAGTTGTGTTCAAAATTTTGTGTCCATATTTTATACAAATATATGTAGGTGATACGAAGTTCACCGGGTAATCTAGTGTCTCTATAAAAATTAACAAATGAAGCATCTGGCCCCGATCATAACATTTTCACAATATTTTTTTTTTTTGTAAATCTCTACAATACTGTACATGTTGATACATATATCAAAGAATGCATTGCAATAAGAGGCATACCTACTGTGTGGTCAAAAGAAAACTAATTATACTATTCACATTACTTCAACCGCTCAGTTTTATAATCTCTCATCTCTCTCATAATCTCATTTCCAACTTATTTTAAATCTAAAAGCTCTTTTAGAAAAGAAATTTTATATTCACTAATAACCACCGGCAGCGGTAGTAACCAACCAAATCCTGTATAAAAACGTGAAGTAAAATATACAATTAAAGTTTTGCTTTATGTTCTTTTTCTCTTAAAACTCTAGTCATAATATAAACCAGAGTTAATTCCCGTCTAGAATAATGACTCTAAGAAAAAATGAATAATAAAAGTTGTTAGAAGTCGGTATAGCACTTTTTATTTCGTTAAAACCTCCACAATTACAATTTATAATGCCTGTTAACGAAAATGATGTTGTGAGCTCTGCATAAATACCAACACCACGGCTATAAAACTGCCAAGTTATTAAACTCAGCAGATCTTTAATTACGTACAAGTAAACAGCGATGGTCGCAATGAAATATAAGGTTCGTGTACAAAGGATCAGTTTAGACTGAACGAACATAACACTGTTTGCTCGTATGTAGGTATGTCATGTAGAATTTCAACATCATTTTGTGATACGTTTTAATGATTACTTAAAATTTTTACGTCAAACAAAATTGTATAGAACAAATGCAATTGTATTTACAATATAATAATCGATTATGGCGTTTGAGTATGCCTCTAAATAAAGGTTAGGAGGCGGTTAGGTTGTGGTGATCCAACTTGATCAATAAAAGACAACGAAAGAATTGCTTAACACTGATTTTCTGTGTCACTCCACAGAAGACCATCCTAAAAGTGTTTCGTTGGTGAGTGAGAGTTCGAAGGCCGAATGATGCAGAAACATCTTAATAGGCCGCCATAGTATGTGTCACCATGCTGGATTACTGCATTGTCTGCATTCACAATCAGTATGGCGGCTACTCTTGAATTCTGGTCATGCTTCAGGACCATCAGGTACTGTGGCTTTGGCAGGATCAATACTTAAAAATAAACTCCGGTCGATCATGTGCCGAAGCGTGACTCTCGCATACGCCATGAGTAATCAAATTGAAAAATTTATATGTACTTAAAAGTAATTATTATTCTTTGTTATAGAATTAGTATTATCAGGGAATCAGTATGCTGAAGTAGAAGTGAACCATTCACGTCTCCAGATAGATTGTGTTAGTATGGAGAGTAAGATTAGCCAAACCTAAGGTTAGGATTAGCCAAAGGTATCCTTCTGCATGACGGTGCTCATTTTGTGTAGTTAATTTTTTATTTTCAACCTAATGCTGTCCTCTGACGGACTTTGAATAAAAAAAAATTTTTTCGACTGATCATGTGGAGTGGGCCTTAAAATTTTCCATTTTATTAATATACAGAGGCGTTTAATCCCATTCGTATTCACACTCACGGCTGCCATGTTTGTCCGCAACTCGACACATGCTTCATATGTATGTAAAACATGAAAAGCACTAAAACAAGGGTGCACTATGAGTTAGTATGACGTCATTGGTTCAACGCTCACCCCTTCTCTTGTCGCCTTTAGTAATAGAACTTCGTATAAGTACTAAGTAGTACACGCACCCTTTGTCTATCTAAAGTACTTGACTGTGCTAGATGACTTTTATGTTGAGTAACTACGACTTATGCTTCAATTTTTTTATTGCTGTCTTTTAGTTTTATTAGAAAATATAATAAAACTTTTTTTTAATGTTACAAATTTTTCACTATATAAAGTTCTACGACCTCAAGTTAACATTTAACATGCTGCATTAAAAGATCGTCGCGATCGTGGCAGGATCTTTTTGGTCGGCTTTTAGAACTAGAGAACTTTGGTAGACTATTTAATCATCTCACTTAAAATCTGTTGCAGTTTAATTTCAGTAATCTTTTTTTTTTTTTTTTTTTTTATGTTTGGCCTGCCAAAATGACTCTACTCTGCCTGATGGAAAGCATAAGCAGAATCCACGAGTGGTGGCCACCATACTCATTGCGAATACAACAATGCAGTATGGCGACCCACACTATGGCGGCCTATTGATGCTTGTACATCTTTTAGTCTAGTCAACAAGTATGGAACTTGTTGACTAGACTAATTGGGCCTCCGGTCTCGCACTCACCAACGAAACACGACAGCACAAACGCTGTCATTTTACGTTGATTTTCTGTGCGAGGGTAGTACCGCCCCGGTCGAGCCGGCCCGTTCGTGCTGAAATCAGCGTGGCTCTACTACCTACCTTAATCTTAAGAGATTACGATATTTTTTCAAAACTTATACAAATTACTGTAGACACACAAACTTTTTTTTTTTTTTTTATTCTTTTATTATTTAGGGGTTTTTATCCTTTCGGATATGACAACCCCATTGTAACCATTATAACTAACATCGCTTTAACCTTATTTAAACTAATATAAAGGAGTCACTGCGGGCTTAGTCATGCGACAGAGTATCTTTGCTTCATTAGATGTAGGCGACGATAGAATCATTTGAGGGATTCCCATGTCACATGGGTTTACCCCCAGTGCCTCCATTAGAGTTTTCCTATCCCGGCGGTTCTTGACACTTTCCATCAGAACATGTTGTACGTCTTCTGGTACGCCACACACACTACAATTTGGTGATTCAGTTTTGTGCATCAAGTACGCAAATTTGTTTGATGGAATGTGTCCTGATCTTAGCCTGAGTATTGTTTTAACTAGCTCTCTGTTAAATGTACATCCTGTGAACCATGGTATACGAAGTGGTTCAGATTGTATAGACTTATACCAAATTCCTTTATCTTTGGATACTTTACTGAAATGCTCTTTCCATTTGTAAAAAGTAAGTAACTTAAACTTGTGTAATATTTCTGTATGATCAGGTGGCACATCAATTTCAATTCCTTGTGAACATCCTTTTTTAGCTGCTTTGTCTGCCACTTCGTTACCATGTACTCCAACATGAGACGGAATCCACTGCAACTTCAGCGCCCTATCATTTCTTTGCAGTTGTAGTATCTTCTCAAGTATCGTATAGGCTATCGATACACCTCTGGCACCAGAGGCGCATCGAGCCAAATGTTGCAATGCACTCTTACTGTCTGATATTATTACGGTGTTATTCCAATTTTTATCAATCACAAATGATAGGGCTTCCGAAATCGCAACGAGTTCCGCCGACATTATAGTTAGTTCAGTCTTAATGTTAAAACAAGATTCAATTTGCACAGACACTACATAATAGGCTGCTCCCAGAGTATTATCCATCTTTGAACCATCTGTAAAGATTTTGTGCCAGTTCATATATTTTTCGTTTAACTCGTCGATTATAATACACTTTAATGAATTGTATTCATACTCCGCTTTACCTTTCGATACACTGTCTAGGTCTATATTTATTACATCTTTTACGTTTATACTAGTTACCCATGTATTTAATGAGAACATTAATAAAGGATAAGTACAGTGAATTTTATAACTTTTAGTTTCTTCATATGTAGATGCAAGCAAGGGTTTTTTCTTTCTTTGCCAATATTCAGTGTGACACAAGTTGCTAAGCTTACTTAACAAATCAACATTTACATTATTGTCCCACGATTGACTTTTTAAGCAAAACTTGTATGCTAGGTATTGTCTTCTTATAAAAAGTGGTGGCAGACTAAGCTCACTTTCCATAACGTGTATTGGGGAACTTTTAATAAATCCACCGATAATTCGTAAGGCCTGGTTCTGTACTTTATCTAACTTAGACACCTGAGCTGTGGAGCTATTGTCATATAAGAAGCTCCCAAAGTCAATTCTACTTCGTATCAGTGAAATATAAAGTCTTCTAACGTGTTTCTGATGAACCCCCCAAGTTGACCCAACTAAAACTTTCAACAAGTTTAATGCTTTTGAAGTTCTTTCAATAATTTCGTTGATATGTTTACTCCATGAGAGACTTTGATCCAACCACATTCCTAGGTATTTAATGTACTTGGATCTTGGCAAAGGATGATTTTCTATAATTATATTAGGAACTACTCTTCTAGCTCCTCGACTAAATACACAATATTTAGATTTTGTTAAAGACAATTGTAATCCTATCTCGTCTAATAATTTTGTGACTATTTGTAATGCTGATTCAATTTCTATTTTACACTGTATTAGATTTTTGTTGCTTACATACACAACAAAGTCATCTGCGTATTGTGATATCATGACATTCTTAATTTGTTGACATATTTTATATGTTACTATATTAAATAGAAGTGGCGAAATAGGATCACCCTGTGCTAACCCAGTACTCGTCCATCTAGTTAGAATTCCCTGACCATCCTCATTTTTAATTGTAAGATGTCTTTCACTAAGAAAATTCCATAGATACTTACCGATTTTCTGTCCTACTGTGATCTCATCTAAAGTTTTAATTAATGCCCCGATAGATACATTGTTATAGGCACTTTCTATGTCGAGAAAGCAGGCAAGGGTAGGTATATTTTCTGAACAACCTATTTGTATTTGCGAAATCAAACGCGCCAAACTGTCTATACACGATAAAGATTTCCTGAAACCTACAGTATATCTTGAAATAATTTCTTTTTTTTCTACATACCACTCAATACGTTTACTCAACATCGAGTGGAAGATTTTGCAGACACATGACATTAAAGATAGAGGCCGGAGTTTTTGTTCTGTGTTAGGATTGTAAGTCGGTTTCTGTATAGCTATAATTTTGATTTCTCTCCACTGATTTGGAATATATCCTGAATAGAAGATTCGGTTATACAATTTTAATAAAAATATTTTTGCTTCCTCTGGTAAATTACAAATCATGGAATATGTAATGCAATCATCACCCGGTGAAGTATATTTTGTTTTTAAGCAGCGTTCGAGTTCTAAAATATTAAATTCTTTTTCTAAAGGATAATTTTGGGATATTATACAGGGACCTTGATTTAGGCTTTGATCAGGACTAATTGAACACAGTAAATTTATTTGGTTTTCGATCGATATCAAGTTTTTTGTTCTTATATGTCCTTTGATCCAACGCATTTTATTCCACAGCTCTGACGATGATGTTTCTTTATCGACGGAGTTACAAAATGTTTCCCAATTTCGATTGCGAGCCTGTAAAATTGCTTTAGTACACTTTTTTGATTTGTCTTCAAATATGCTTAAATTGTCGGGGGAAGGGTTTTTCCTAAAGTGTCGTAATGCCAGTCTGCGACGCGCTACAGCTAGAGATAACTCAGGATTCCAGTATGGTTTTGGTATGAATTTATTTGTCGGATTTCTATTAATTTTAATTAAGGGGATACTATTATCTGCTGCCCGATTGATTTCTCGTATAAAATAGTCATACATATCTTGTACATTATGCGAATCATCCCTAAATAATAATTCATTATCGTTCAATGTTGTTTTAAGTTTATTTCTATATTTTGTCCAGTCTGCATGTTTATAATTACGTTTTGCAATAGGCCGTATAAAATTTTGAATATTCATAGATAGCTTAATCATTAAGTGGTCACTACCTAAATTTTCCTGAAGTGTTTGCCACACGAAATTTGCGCATATATCTGAAGATACAAATGAAATGTCTGGAGAAGTTTGTCTCAACACTCCGTCCACCAATTTAATTCGAGTAGCAGCACCATTGTTGAGAGGCAAGAGTCCATGTTCTAAAGAAGCGTCAAATAATTGAGTTCCCCTACTGTCTGTCTTGTATGACCAATTAGTGTGATGACCGTTAAGATCTCCCGCCACTAAGGACTTACATTTAAATTTTTCGAATATATCTTCCCAGTCTGAAAATTGTGTATGATTTGACGATGGACAGTATATTGCGACAATGTTCTCCAAATTACTGCAGTTGACTACCTTAACGTGTAGTATTTCTATTCCTGGATTTGGAACATTGATAGAGCATACATGGGCTTGGATAGATTTGTGTATAATTATCGCTACTCCACCATAGCCGTCCTGTCTATCATTTCTATATATGTTGTACGAATTTATGTTAACTACTTGTTCTTTTTTTAACCAGGTCTCACAGACTATCGCAATGTGGATTTTTTCAGTATTTAAAGTTTCTCTAAAGTTTATCAATTTAGGCCTAATACTCTGAGAGTTCCACTGCAAAATATTAACAACAGATTTAGATATAAGATTGTTATCCATTAACAAAGGAAGTTATTTTTTGTAACATATTGCTATTACATAAAAGATTACAAATGATTTTTTTAACTTCCTCATAAATTATTTTAAGGCATCTACAAATTATTTCCTCATTATTTCCTCATAGTAATAGAACTTCGTATAAGTACCAAGTAGTACACGCACCCTTTGTCTATCTAAAGTACTTGACTGTGCTAGATGACTTTTATGTTGAGTAACTACGACTTATGCTTCAATTTTTTTTATTGCTGTCTTTTAGTTTTATTAGAAAATATTATAAAACTTTTTTTAATGTTACAAATTTTTCACTGTATAAAGTTCTACGACCTCAAGTTAACATTTAACATGCTGCATTAAAAGATCGTCGCGATCGTGGCAGGATCTTTTTGGTCGGCTTTTAGAACTAGAGAACTTTGGTAGACTATTTAATCATCTCACTTAAAATCTGTTGCAGTTTAATTTCAGTAATCTTAAGAGATTACGATATTTTTTCAAAACTTATACAAATTACTGTAGACACACAAACATTAAAAGTATACAAGAAATTGACTAGTATACAAATGGTATAAAAAAAAATAGAATGATTCACAGGCTGCTGATCAGCAGCTATATGGGGGCACCTGTCACCTATTTCAGCATAAATATCACGAATACTAATCATAATTTCTCGAGATAATTATTACTCATATACGTTCCCAAAAATCTAAACCTTGTACACATTAATGCTCAAAGTGTTCCGGCACACTTCACCGATATACTGGCATGTTTTGACTGTACGAATTTACACGCTATACTTATTTCTGAATCGTGGCTTAAGCCTTGCTTACCTTCTTCTGCATACTCTTTACCAGGGTTCAACCTCATCAGGAATGATCGAGCCGTGGGTGGCGGCGGTGGAGTTGCTATCTACCTACGATCTCATATTCCCTACTCTGTTGTTAGTTTCTCGCCGCAGCCCCCTCCAAAGAATGCGGGTGAACATCTTTTTCTTGAAGTTGAACTCCTTCATTCTAAAATCCTTCTTGGTGTGTTCTATTGTCCTTCTTTACGCATAGACTTCTTCTCTTCATTTGAATTGCTACTAGAGCAACTCACCCCTTTGTACAGTCATACCATAATCATGGGTGATTTCAATACCTGTCTCCTCAAAAACGATTCTCGGTCGTCTACTCTTCAATCTATAATTCAATCTAGCAATCTGTCTATTCTTCCTTCCAATGCAACCCACTATTTCCCACACTCCACTCCGTCTCTGTTAGACCTCATCCTTGTTTCCTCCCCCAACCTCGCAGTTAGACACGGCCAGTGCTCTGCTGACGAGTTTTCCTACCACGACTTGCTTTATCTGTCCTATCGCCTCCGTCCTCCTAAATCAAAAACAAAGATTATCCTGCAGCGAAACTTCAAAAGCATGGATGTGGATGCCTTGGTTAGGGATGCTAACATCATCGACTGGACTCCTCTTTACAATGCTGACTGTATAGACAACAAGGTGGAAGTCTTTATCGATAAATTAATGACTCTCTACGATGACCATGCGCCAGTGCAAGAAATGAGGGTCAAACGTCTTCCGTCACCGTGGCTGACTGAGGAAATCAAATCCCTAATTAAGAAAAAAGCGATAGCTAAGTCCAAGTATAAAAAGAATCCCAGCGATAGGAACCGGGACAAATATGTAGCTATCAGGAATCATTGCAGTAAGGTGTGTAGGAATGCGCAACGCCGATACATCCACAGCTCTGTTGAGAATGGAGATCCAGCTAAAGTCTGGAAATTTTTAAAGTCACTGGGAGTAGGCAAATCTGTTCACGATCCGTTTCCTAAAAATGTCAACTTAAATTCACTAAATCAACATTTCTCTGCTTCGTCAAATTTTGATATAATGACAAAAGATGCTACACTGAAATTTCTCACTTCTGCCCCGACTCCTGACTGTATCCCATTTTTCTTTAGTCAATTTTCTGATTGTGATGTTAAGAAGAGCATAGTGTCTATAACTTCGAACGCAGTGGGCTCTGATTGTATAAGCCGTAATATGATCCTCCCAATCCTTAATGAAATTCTTCCCGTAATCTGCCATATCCTCAATTACTCAATCTCCTACAGTGTATTCCCAAAGGTTTGGAAGGATGCTGAAATTATACCCATTCCTAAAAAGAAAAATCCCGGGTGCTTTTCCGATTACCGCCCTATCTCTATTCTCCCTTTTCTCTCCAAGGTCCTTGAACGTCTCATCCATATTCAACTCTCGAATTATCTATCCACAAACCTGCTACTGAATCCTTTCCAGTCTGGCTTTCGACCCGGTCACAGCACCACTACTACCCTTGTACACATCACGGAGGACATAAGATCGGCTATGGAGAATGGTGAGCTAACAGTTCTGACACTCCTAGACTTCAGTAACGCGTTCAACACTGTTGACTTCGATGTTCTGCTATGTATACTACGCTCTCTCAACATATCTCCAACCGCGATTGACTGGTTTCACAACTACCTGTGTGGTCGCCGGCAGCGCATTAGTATTGAAAACACCGTTTCATCTTGGTGTAATACTACAGTCGGTGTACCACAAGGCGGCGTGCTCTCTCCCCTACTCTTCTCTGTTTTTATAAACACCATCACTAATGATCTGTCTTCTTCCTACCACCTATACGCAGATGATCTCCAAATTTATACAGGGGCAACACTGACCAATCTGACTGATGCTGTTAACACCACAAATGCTGACCTAGACAAAATATGTAAGTGGAGCAGCACCTACGGCCTGAAAATAAATCCATCCAAAACTCAGGTAACAATTATTGGAAGCTCGCGAATGATCTCTAAAATTGATTGGACGGGATTGCCTGGAATCACTTGTAATGGCACACCGATACCGTACAGTGACAAGGTTAAGAACTTGGGGATTTACATCGATAGTACCTTATCCTGGGGTCCTCAGCTACAAGAACTGAGCCGCAAAATGTTTGCTGCTGCAGGGTCTTTGCGAAGATTACGCAATTTTCTCCCTATACCCACCAAGATTGCTCTTACACAATCCCTTCTTTTTCCCATCCTCGATTATGCTGATGCCAGTTATCTAGATCTCACTGAAGACCAATTGAATAAGCTTGAGAGACTCCAAAATTTATGTATAAGATTTATATTTGGATTACGCAAATATGATCATGTCTCCGATTATCGTAAACAGCTTATGTGGTTACCCATCCGCCTTCGCCGGAATGCTCATATTCTTTCGCTTCTTTATAACATTTTATTCAATCCTCTTACTCCATATTATCTTAAATCCCGGTTCACCTTTCTACATGACACACACTCCAAATTGTTGAGATCGTCGGAGAACCTGAAATTGAAAATGCCAGGACATAGTACCAAATTCCTCGACCACTCCTTCACTGTAAAGGCAGTTCGGTTGTGGAACGCGCTACCAATAACGATAAGACGTGCTCAGACATTAGCTGCTTTTAAGAAACAGGTGAAGGAATATTACCTGAGACTACATGACCTGTAATTAACAAAACTTCACTTGAGTAAATGTGGAATATATATTAATTAATATTATAGTTATCTATTAATATTTCTATGTATCTATTTAATCATCCACACTAGTTGTTCTCATTACTTTATATAATACCTATGTATACATACTGCTTTTCCTATCAACTATTAATAACACCAGGCACTACCCTTTACTTTCCACGTCTTTCTTTCCATCCCATGGTTGCCTGTAAGAGATTGCCTTCGGGCGATAAGGCCGCCTATTGTACCTCTTAGCTTTAAGTTACCTTTGTAAGTAATCTGGTGTACAATAAAGTGATTTATTATTATTATTCTCTTTATTAAACTTATTATATAACATATTATTTACATTTTTAAATATACATATAAAAACAAATACATTTAAAAATATAAAAAATAGTAGACCACCGACTTCGGGTACAGGGACCAAGAAACCGGTGGTTAGGGCTCCAGAGACAGGAACCTCCTCACAATTCGAGCCGTGTCAAGGAGGACTGCCTTCTGCATCAGACCCTTGATCCAGCTCCCTAACGTGAGCCTCCTAAGATGTTGGTCGAGGCTCTTGGCTATCAATCCGTGAGCAGATACGACTATCGGAACAATGATCACCGAATCCACATTCCACATATCGACAATCTCGTGAGATAAATCCAAATATTTTATTTGTTTTTCTTTTTCGACTTTCACGAGATTCTCGTCATGAGGAACGGCAATATCGACAATCATTGCGCGGCGCTCTAATCGATCTATCACCACAATATCAGGCTTATTGGCAACAATAGTCCTGTCCGTGATAACAGATCGATCCCAATATAATGTAGCACGACCATTCTCGAGAACTGGGTCGGGCACATACCTGTAATATGGCACCTCTGAACTCACTAGTTTGTATTTCAGGGCAAGTTGCTGATGTACGATCCTGGCTACTTGGTTGTGCCTGTGTAAATATTCGCCGTTAGCAAGCCGAGAACAACCAGAAATAATATGCCTAATAGATTCTCCAGGACGGTGACATGCCCGACAGATGTCGACCGTACCATCCTTCAGGATATACTTCCGATAGTTATTCGTCATGATAACTTCATCCATAATCGCACAGACAAAACCTTCGGTTTCTCCGAAGAGATCACCATACCGTAGCCAGGACGTAGATGCTTTAAAATCTATATCAGGCCCATTTAGGGCCCGATAAAATCGACCATGAAGTTCTTTGCCCTTCCATACCTCCTTGCGATCATCAGTACCAAGTACTACAGGTTTGCGCCAATTCTCTTTAGCCAAAGCGAGCGGAGTCAGTCCGGTATCCATTGCAACTACATTGCGATGCACGCCCACATCAGTATGGAGAAAATATTCTCTAAGATTGTATATCTCGCGATTGTGTAGGGTCTTGATATTTAATAGACCACGACCCCCAAACTTTCGCGGGATATACAACCTCATAACCGATGAACGTGGGTGATGCATTCGGAATGCAGTCAGCAATGTACGGACTCTCCTGTCAAGGGCATCTAATTCAGTCTGAGTCCATCTAAGTATACCAAAGGAATACATCAGAACCGGCATGACCCAACTATTGTAGGCCCGCACTTTGTTACCGCCTGATAAAAGACTTTTAATTACTTTTTTCAGGCGGCCAAAGAAACGTTCCCGCAACGTTTGTTTCACGACAGATTCTGGTATTCCCAAGGCCTGCGAAAAACCTAGATACTTGTAGGTTTCGGTGGCAGAAAGAGATCGAAGTTTTGTGGAATCTGAAAGCTCTACTCCTTCAGATTCCACAATCACTCCCTTCTTTACATACATGACTGCACACTTGTCTACACCAAATTCCATCTTGATAGAATTACTAAAGTTTTCAGTGACCTTTAGTAACGCTGTCAATTGTAATTTAGTGGGGGCAAGCAGTTTCAAATCATCCATATAAAGGAGGTGAGATATAACTTGATCATCTTTCTGCAACCTATAGCCTAACCCTGAACCCTCTAATAGAGTGCTGAGAGGGTTCAAAGCTAGACAAAACCACAAGGGACTCAGACTGTCACCTTGAAAGATGCCCCGCTCGATCTTTATAAGTACGTCGTTCATCGTAGACTGCCGACATCCTGGATAGCGAAGTACTGTTCTCCATTGCCCCATACACGACTTCAAGAAAGTGCACAGAGTTGTATCAATTTTATACAACTCCAGCACCCTTAAAAGCCATGTATGAGGAACGGAGTCATAAGCCTTCTTGTAATCTATCCAGCATGTCGCCAGGCTCTTACGATTACGACGTACCTGCTGGCTAATGGTCATGTCTATTATAAGGAGCTCTTTAGTGCCACGGGTCCCACTTCTACATCCATTCTGAGAAACGGAAATTATCGAATTTTTATTAATATGAGTAGTAATTTTGAGTCTCAGAATAGATGTTAGAAGTTTATATAAAGTTGGTAAACAAGTAATGGGCCTAAAGTTTTTGGGATCCATGGCACTACCAGATTTATAGAGTAAGTGGGTTATGCCAGTGGTAAAAAATTGTGGTAATGAACCCGAATCCAATGCTGTCTGGAATTGAGATGCCAAACACGCATGTGAGCTACGGAACCATTTAAGCCAAAAGTTGTGCAGTCCGTCTGGACCAGGTGCTTTCCAATTCGGTAATGAACGGACCGCACAACTTACATCCTCCTTATTGATGCTAACTGGTTCCATAGATATTATTGACTCACATGAGCGCTCGACATCCCGACACCAATCACCTTCTGTATGAGCGACAGGCATTGACCAGATGTTACGCCAAAATGAATTTGTGGCATTTTTATCTGGTAATTGCCCATCACTCATACACGGATTCGGTTTCTCCCACTTCCTGTACACCCACTTCTCATCTCTTTGGAACGTGCGATTCTGACTATACCGATCTATTCGTTTTCTATAGCGCCTTATTCTATTTGCCCATGCATAAACTTTTTGCTTTAGAAAGTCTATGCGCTCTGTGACACATGACATGTACTGTTGAGAACTAACAGTAGTCCCCAAGAATGCCTGTTTCACAAAGCGCATCACTTTTGGTCGCGTATTACCCGATCGGAAGCTAATTAGCTTACCAATGAGTGTCCTGGTCTCAGCAATACGACGTTCAATTCTACACTGCCAAGCTGGCACAGAATGTTTTGTTCGAGTAGTGGTTTCATACTCTACAAATTTAACACCAGCTACTCGGCAAACTGCAATAGCCGCACAGTATAGAATGGAATGTGTATCACTGAGATCTTCGCTATTACTGAAATAATCCAGTAATAACGAATCCAAGGCACTCACCAGCGCTAAATTTCGTTTATGTATGGGCAAACGAGGCAACCGGGGTCTGTTATTAGAATCTACATATCGGTATTCCCGAATCGCATCCTCCAAAGCGCTCCTTATCGTATCATTACATTGGGTACTTAAGGAGATAATTTCACTGTCCACTAGTTCGTCAATGTGTTCACTTCGTGGTAACTGTGGTGTGGTATTTGTAACCGTATCCACAACATGTGATGAAGAAGGGACAGCCAAGCTATTCCGTATGTCAGAGCGTATCCTCTCAAGTACGGCATCATCCAGCAGGTGACAACGCTGTATAGCTCGCACTTGATCCGACAGTCGCTGTGCCGAAACGTTGACAGCTGGCTCAAGCTCCTGAAACAGAGAGACTAGTCGAACACGGTACGCAGTAAGGTTTGTTCCCAACTCTGTAGCCCGAAAATATGCCCGCATGACATTCTCATTAATCGAATGTGTCCACTTCATGCGGCGCACATTACCACCGGCAGCGGGGGCCCTATTCGAGGTCAGTGGTCCTCGGGGTCCTAAGCTATCTGGTGGCCGGCATCTCTCCTGCCGACGTACAGGTGTTGGCGACGTCGGCGGAGAGAAAAACTCGTCACTTGATGAAGAGCTCGACGCCTCTGCTATAGTTGGAACTTCTGTTCTTACATCCGAAGACGGCAAGGCGGAGCATAGTGATGAGTCCGAAGATGGTAAACGTGCTCTGGATCTAGCTCTTGTTAGCATTTATTAGGAATTTGTTCATTAAAATCATTGTTGTGACATGACGTTCAAAACGTCATGTCTTACTATATCAGATGTTTTCTCGTACAACGCCTTTTTATTCAATTTAATTCTGCTTTGATGATAATAATGCATTTTGCATATATATAGAAACTATTTTTGGTTGAATTTGTTACTCCAGAATGGTTTAATACGAGAAAATAAATTTTTGAAAATATGTTTGAAAAATTCCGTATCTGCTTTAAGTGTTGCTAGTTTATTGTTTATTATTATTATTATTATAGTATACACGAAATCTGAAAACATATTTGTCCTGATTACGTTGCCTCAAACGAGAGGCATGGTAATCAACTCTGTAAATATTTGTATATCAAATCCGAGTACAGTAGTTGAGGGAAATAATAAAACGTTATTTATTCAAAGCCAGCACGTGGTTTGGTTGTACAAAACAGCCCCAATATCGGCATGTTACGTAAGCAGAAGGATGCCTAATACCAGACTAAGCAGGCAGCCTAAAAATAAAATATATACAATATTGCTCAGAAGCGCTCAGGGCAAATGAATTTGTTTTATTGTTTTTTACCATTTCTTCTGCTGGCAGAGTTTGATCGACTTCATGTGTATAAAAAATTAACATTACGTTAATACTGAGTGTGAAATCTGTTTCATAAGGTGATGGTGATTAGCGGGGTATTATCGTAAAATATATTTTAATTCTAATTGAATTATTTTAAAGTTATCTAAAAATATCAATTTTCGAAAAACATGGTGTCATTCAAACTTTAAACATTAGACTATTTTCATTTACGAAGATGAAGTTGCGTAGGTCTTTCTAATAAAATTTCTTGTTGAAAATTCAATTAGGCAAATAAATTGATTTTTTTTTTGCCATTTTGTGACTTTAGTTAGGTATACTCTTGCCATAGTGTGTAGAAAAGTAAGTTCCATTATTGGAACCTTACTATTCTTGATACATTTAAAAATATACAATATAGGAGATAATTATCATCCTTGCGTTATAAAATACGTTTAAATATTAAACAAACTTCAATGACCCTAACTGCCTCGTTGGTCTCGCGGTTGGCGTGTGCGACTGCTGATCATGAGGTCTCGGGTTCGATTCCCGGGTCGGACCAAATGTTTGTATGATCTACAAATATTTGTTTCGGAGTTTGGGTGTTTTCTATGTATAATATGTATGTATTTACAAAAAAAAAAAGTATATATGTATTTGTATCAGTTGTCTAGTACCCATAACACAAGCTCTGCTTAGCTTGGGACTAGATGGCGTTGTGTGTTAGATGTCCGAAATATTTATTATATTTATTATTATTACCCAATCGTTTCTTATCGTAGTAAATAAACAGTATACTACAGAATATCTTCACTTTAAAATTACCAAGTAAACATTGATTTAACAACTTCGTCAAGCACCTATCGACAAGTTCTTGGCCCTTGTAATGAGCTTATGTGTTTCGGTGATACTACAAGTATCTTCTTCAAAGGGATTTAGTTGACTAAGTAATGGTATAGTTACGGCACACGAAGTTTAGGTACTCTATGGGTCGTCTTTATACAGCTTAGAACTTTGAATTTTGAAGTAAGTACAATTTACAAGGAGTTATGCTATCGTGTAAATCCTAATAGCATAATTTATATTGTATACGCCCTATATGGTGTGTATTAGACAAGTAAATCAAGAAAGGTTGTCGTATATTATAAACAGCCTCGGTGGCGCAGTGATGAGTATGCGACTATGCGACTGATGTCTCGACTGACTGATGTACTGAGGGTTCGATTTCCGGGTCGTATGAAATTTCATATTTTATTTAATATTCTCTATGAATGTAATTACATTCAATATATTATAGGGTTTCCTAACACCTACGCTAGTAAACACTGTTGCAGTCGAAACGTTTGTATGATCTGTAAATTACTTTGACCAACATCTATGAAAATTGTATCTGTTAAAACAAATTTTAACAGATACAATTTTCTTAAACTATGACTAGAATAAGTAATCAATAATGAGTGTTAAATAAATTCAAAAGAATAGTTTTCTCATCATAGATACATTGCACTGTAGTTTGTAACTAAAAATCTCATCGACCTACTGCAAAATATACCAAACGTTAAATTTATTTAGTTATGTATGTTATATACAAGTTTATCTATGGCTAAACCTGTAAATAATGCTAACCTATAAAGTATGCTAGTCTACAAATAAATGCCGCACCGTGCTACAGCGCAAAGAGTATAATAATATGTATAAATTCGAAAGTAACTCTATCTGTCTGTCTGTCACGTTTTTACGGCTAAACCGTTGCACCTATGACAGTGAAATTTGGCATGGAGATACTTTGATTCTTAAGGAACAACATAGTAGACTCGTTACTGCAATGATGGGCAGAGCCGCTGGCCAAAGCTAATGCCAAATATTTAATTTTGCTTTTTTAGTTTAGCTAGTTAACTTGCTGGATTTAGATACTTTTAAGGACTCAATTAGTTTAAGATGCTAATTAAGTGATCTAATTTTTATTAGATTTGAAATTTTTATTTCTTATTCACCAGAGACTAACGAATCTTGTTTTTTTTTTGTTTGCCTGATTAGATTTTTTTTCTAATTATCTTTTAAAATTTACTTGTATTAAAGAATTCAAAAGCTTTTTCTTTATAATTATTATCAGATCATTTTCTAAAATTCTAAAACTTTTGAGTTTTACTTTAGAGTAACGTTCAATTTATCATATCAAGTTTTAATGCGTACGTTAGGTTTTTTTTTTTTTATGTTTGGCCCGCCAAAATGTCTACTCTGCCTGATGGAAAACATAAGCAGAATCCAAGAGTGGTGGTCACCATACTCATTGCGAATGCAGACAATGCAGTATGGCGACCCACACTATGGCGGCCTAGTGATGCTGCTGCATCTTTTAGTCTAGTTCACAAGTATGGAACTTGTTGACTAGACTAATTTGGCCTCCGGTCTCGCACTCACCAACGAAACACGACAGCACTGCTGCTGTCATTTTACGTTGATTTTCTGTGCGAGGGTAGTACCGCCCCGGTCGAGCCGGCCCGTTCGTGCTGAAATCAGCGTGGCTCTACTACCTTGATAATCTGTATAATATGTAGGTAGGTAGGTACATAATAAGGCTTTCAAGTATCACAATAAAATTTGCAAGAAACATTTCTAATAATAGCCTAATAATTTCATCTATTCATACAGTTCTAAAGAAGAACATTTTAAATTTCGATAAAATTTAGTACAACATTTTTACTGTACTTTATATGACTATATTGGGAACTAAAAAATGAAAAAGGTCCTAAACATCCGCCGTGTACAGAAGACAACAAAGAAAATAAGCAATAAAAAGAACGTCACTTGATGCCGAGACAGACGCTCTTGAGACAATAGGGTGCACTTTAAGCCCCTATACACCAGTATCATGTGATACACATGCCCTGTAATTAGTAGAACTATGTCTCAGTTTAAATTTAGGTAACGAGTACCCTTTTTTTAAGACTATACCTACACGTATGTACTTATTTTAAATACTTTAACTAGCCGCATATTACGTATGTTTCTTTTGGATTAAGTTTCTTTTTTATACTTAATTACTTAATAATAAATACAGTTATAATAAATTAAATTAAAAATCTTTTTAAAAACAAGCTTTTACTGGAATGCTTCGAGACAAATCAAACGAGTCCAAACTCGATGATGTTGCAACTTTTCTTTATAGAGTTCCTATGGCAATCTTCCAGCTCCAGCATCAAATCAGCTCCATGTCATTATAATATTATATTGTCACGCTGTAGATAATAATATATGCTTGCAAAATTTCAGCAAAATCGGTTGAAGGTAACTGCTTCAAAATTGAATTGCAAGATTCCACCCGCACATACAAGCATACATCGCAAGTTAATAAAAAGCTTGTAAAAAGAACAAAAATCATGCTTACGAAAATTGGTAACAAACAAGTAAAAAACTTATAACCGCCCTTGTTAATGTGTTTTGTAACCTAATAACAGTGTGTTAAAAATCACTAACAAGTTACGTTACTACGATTTTTTAAATTGATGGGATCTTATTTCTCTTTAAGTTGAATACTAAATATTGTTAGATTATTATACATCTATGACTTACTTATTCCTGTAGATTGTGTAGGTAATAAATTTAAAGTAGTGAACTCCAAAAGTCAATATGGTTTTTACGAATTGTTAATTTGTAAATATAAAAAAGAGGAGGCCACAAAAAATTAAGTATGATTATTTTTTATAGGTAAACATTAATATTATTTAAACAATGAAACAAATATGTTTACAACTGAGTTAATTTATTCTTTTAACTACACTGAAAATTCAACTTTACCAATTTTCGTTAAACGAACGAACGTTAGGTATAGGGATCGGAAATGTCCTGAATCATTGTCATTAACGACAACAGGACAATTAAAATAATCTGACAAACTTTATCTATTATATATATAATTTTCGTGTCACGTTGTTGCTCACAATTAACCGATTTTCCCGTTTTTATTTATTGAATGTGTGTTTTATCATGTATCACGCTTAGAGCGTTAGGAGACGAGCATGATTCAAAAGAGACGCAAACGTAGTTGCGTGGGTCAACTAATATTCCTATACTATACAATGATATTATCCAAATAAGTACAAGCACATGAAACGTTCCCTAGTTTTTTAAAACAGCAGCAGTCATCTGTCCATATGTAGTCGTTTGTATCATCTTACTCTGCAGCGTCATGTTAGTCTCATTAAGCGGGAGTTCATGACGAAGAATTTTCGCTCGTAATTTACTTCTTCGGCTCACTCACTTCGTTTAATAAAATAAGGTAAGCTCATAAGAAACACATATAGTTATTCTCAAGGAACCTATAAGAATATTGTTTCTGGCGCACTTATTTTTGAAATAAAATACAGAATTATTTATGTTAGCAAGTTTTGCTCACACATTGGTACAATATCGCGTTTATTTATGATTTCCCTCGACGACCCAACACCTGTTTGTAGCAAGCCTTGAAGGGCGATAGTATGTTTTCATTATCTCCGTTATAAGTTGTTGTTGAGAAAATTATGTCGCTACATATAAAGTTTCCCCTTTAAGTTGTTATTGGGATACGTTACGACTTAGAGTACGCCTCTATGTGAAGGTTTGTGGTAATTGTTTATAACCTTTTGAGGTTTTGGTCTTATCTTATGCAGCAGTTTATTTGTCTTACCTGTGTGATTAAGGTATGAAAACATGTTTGTTTTTGTTTGATTGTCTTTAATAAGAACCACACACTAGGTAACCAAAGTTGTGAACGTGTGAGTTAATTCTACGTATGACACCTATATTGCAAGTAGTATTGACATCTACAATATACACACATCAAAAGTGTCTAGGGATCAACATACGTGTCTAGGGATCAACATATATTTTTGCAATAACTTTTCTCCTGATTGATATTAATTAAAATTTTCTTTAAGGATTCATCAAATAAAGTGTTTTCGTTTGTCACAGTAACAATAAACCAAGTCACCTTTGCATTAATAAAGAAATTTGCCATTTTCCTAATAAAAAGATTTTTGACATTTGAACCACTAACATTAAAGTTCGAAAAAAAGACTGAAATAACAGTTTTCTTTAAAATTTTATTAGGTAACTTAAACAATTAATAATCCGTGTTTCTACAGCGAACACTAACACAAGAACATCGGTTTGGCATACTCAAAATGAGTTCATCCAAATCACGCTGTGGAATGGCCGCCCATGTTCGTTGCAACAACAAAAAAGGTCTTCTTGCGACTGGATACCCTCCATATTCGGCAGAGCTCTTCTCTGTAGCATATCCCATGCATGCTCAATCGGGTTCAAGTCTGGCGACTGAGCAGGCCAGGGCCAAAGCCACATCTCAATCTCAAGAAATCCGCATAAAAATGCTTGATCCCTAGACACTTTTGATGTGTGTATTACTAGCTGACATCTTTTTCATTTATTCTCGGCTTCTGTTGGTCTAAACATCATATTAACTAGGTAATTGTTGTGTTTGGATGCTTGATAATAATAGTTAATATTATCCTATCTTAGTCACGATAGCAAAACACATATTTAAAAAAAACCTGAAAATCAATCAGATAGTTTCGTATTTCATCGTCAGCAACAACGTGTCACGAGAATTATATTCTCAATATCATAAATGTTAAAGTAAGTTTCTTTGTTACGCTTTCACGCGAAAACCACTTAACCGATTATCATGAAACTTTGTACACATATTCTTGGAGGTATTAGAAGTAACATAGGATACTTTTTAGGGTTCCGTGCCAAAGGCAAAAAACGGAACCCTTATAGATTCGTCATGTCTGTCTGTCCGTCCGTATGTCACAGCTACTTTTGTCCGAAACTATAAGAACTATAATGTTGAAACTTGGTAAGTAGATGTATTCTGTGAACCGCATTAAAATTTTCACACAAAAATAGAAAAAAAAACAGTAAATTTTGGGGATCCCTATACTTAGAACTGAAATCCAATATTTTTTTTCATCAATTCCATTCGTGTGGGGTATCTATGGATAGGTCTTCAAAAATGATATTTAGGTATCTAGTATCATTTTTTTCTAAACTGAATAGTTTGCGCGAGAGACACTTCCAAAATCGTAAAATGTGTCCCCCCCCCGTAATTTCTAAAATAAGAGAATGATAAAACTAAAAAAAATATATGATGTATATTACCATGCAAACTGCCACCGAAAATTGGTTTGAACGAAATCTAGTCAGTAGTTTTTTTAATACGTCATAAATCGTAAACTGCAATATACCTTTCATTCGATCAACACAAATATAAAAATAAAATTATATTATGTTACTTGCTGCTGCGGAACCCTTCATGGGCGAGTCCGACTCGCATTTGGCCGCTTTTTAGGGTTCCGTGCCAAAGGCAAAAGATGGAACCCTTATAGATTCGTCATGTCTGTCTGTCTGTCGTCTGTCCGTCCGTATGTCACAGCCACTTTTTTCCGAAGCTATAAGACCTATAATGTTGAAACTTGGTAAGTAGATGTATTCTATGAACCGCATTAAAATTTTCACACAAAAATTAGAAAAAAACAATGAATTTTGCGGGTCAAATACATAGAACTGAAACTCAAAATTTATTTTTTCATCAAACCCATGCGTGTGGAGTATCTTGGATAGGTCTTCAAAAATGATATTGAGGTTTCTAATATCATTTTTTTCTAAACTGAATAGATTGCGCGAGAGACACTTCCAAAGTGGTAAAATGTATGTCCCCCCCCCCTGTAACTTCTAAAATAAGAGCATGATAAATCTAAAAAAAATATATGATGTACATTACTATGCAAACTTCCACCGAAAATTGGTTTGAACGAAATCTAGAAAGTAGTTTTTTTTTAATACGTCATAAATCGTAAACTGCAATATACCTTTCATTCAATCAAAACAAATGTAAAAAAAAACATGTTACTTGCTGCTGCGGAACCCTTCATGGGCGAGTCCGACTCGCACTTGGCCGCTTTTTTATTAACGCTTTTTTATTAAAGCGAGCGTAGCCGCGGGTGAAAGCTAGTATATAATATAATATAGTAGTAGAAATAGCCCTTTTTCATATTTTTTATAACTAAAACTGATTCTTAACTAATTTGTACAATTATAGGTAATTTACTTGTGTAAAGTATACCGTCCGTTATTAGATTTCAAAGAATTAACAAAATTATATAAAACTGTTATTGTTTTGATCCCAGTTATAATTTAATTTAGCCTGAGTTTATACACAGAAGGTTAGTGAAGGCAATCGGTAGCTCTTTGATTAAAATAAACAATGTTGGCCTACAATTATTCATGATACGATCCCTTCGTCTAACGATAGTACCCCACTCTGCAAAGCCCTCCATAGTCGTGATCTCCCTATTTTACTCACGATGTGTTACGTATATTGAATACCTATACATTTTGAGGTCTGATGGTTACTTGTTTGTTCTAAATCTTATGTGAATCCTTCATGGTCTGAATTATAAAAGTATGTTTCATCTTGAAAAAGAAAACCCTCCAATATTTTCCAATGATATTTTCAATACTATACTATAATTTATTTACATAACTTATTAAATTTTCCACCTTATTTATGTACCTATGTAATATATATTTACACATATATATCAAACTGACCTTAAAATAATTCAAATCTTTCCTTTAGTTCACAATCTATTTTACCATTTAATTAGTATTCAGATTTTTATTAGATTTGAATACAAATTTAAGATAAATCAGGCTTTTATAATAACAAGAGCGTTGTAAGCGACTTTTAACCAGACACAATAATTATATTATAGGCATATTTTATTTATTATTTATATGAAGCATTGTGTGTTCCGCTACACTTATTCACTACTAGCTTTGCACCGCGGCGTTGCCCCCGGTTGTTGTACCTTGGGTAACACCACGGGGCTCAGCTAGTATACATACCTATATGATAATTCTACCACTTAAATACCATTTGAAATCCTTCTGCCATAATTATTTTAACTTTAATAACATTAGACTTTCATACAAACTACCATCCACGTTTTAACTCAAGAATGGGGTGGATTTCTAAAGATACATTATTAATACACCTCCACGCCATCTACAGAGCATACATTTTAAATTTCAAGTCTCTTAATTCAAAAACATAGGACTTTGATACAAACTTCCAACCCACGTTTTACCCCCTTAGGGGTGGAGTTTCGTAAAATCCGTTCTTAGCGGATGTCTTCACGCTATAAGGTTGCAAAAAGGCTGCAAAATTTCAAGTTTGTAAGTGTTATAGTTTCTGAGTTTTCGTGATTAATAAGTGAGTGGTATTTCGCTTTTATATATATATATATGTCGGAGTGAGGGTATCCAAATAATAAAAGTGATACAAACATTTGCCACTGTCGAACACTACGGAACACTCTATATAAAGCGGCGCGAGCGGCAACAGGACACAGTTCTCTTCAGATCTCGCGACGACCATATCTATTATTTGATTTGTGATTTATTGTATCTCTGTGTTTTATATTGTGTGTATGAGGCGATATTTATCAGTGGGGGAATTACTAGCCTAGGTGGCGAATTCCACAGGGCATCGCGGAGGGGTGAGCGTTGCCCCAATCCCCTCGTGGGGGATTGCTGATGGTGTTTAAGTTAATTCGTATCCGTTTAGTAGTGATTAGTGTTTGGCTATAGTCCAGATTTGCTGTATCTGTCATTCATGTTCTCGTTTATTCTTGTGTCTCCGACATCAGAAGTGGGATCTGAATCTCATTTGCCCACAACGTTTGAGAGTGTAACGGATCGTCAGTCGCGGCGAGCTGTCGAACTACCCTCCGCTCGAAAATCGTACGAGGTGTCATTTGTTAAATTTTTGTAAGCGAGAACGCTCACATAGTGTCAAAGTGTCGGTATAGCCTTTTCGCGTACGAACGGTTTATGAGACGTGCGGCCTACAACAGCGGCAGCGTGCGGTAGTAAAAGTAACGCATCGATAACTGGGAAGTAACCGGTATGTACGGACAACTCCAACAGTCCGGTGAGTCGTACTATTTTTATTTTGTGCTGAGTGCTCTTTAATAAGATAAGTTCTGTCAGATGAATTTCTAGGCAAACGACAATATTGTGTAATTTATACTCTCGATTGTTTGATTGATTGTTGATTTTTGTATAAACAAAAATAAAATAGTGGAATAAGTAAGTGATTTTAATTCAAAAATGGAATGGTGGAGTGAGTAAAGGTGATTTTGATTCGAAAATGGACAATATTGTGCAGTAACATTATTGAGGGTAGGTAATGCCCGCACTTATTGTAGCATCGAAATTCTATGTACAGTTTTAATCCAGATTTATTCATTGCGGTTATTG
Source organism: Diaphora mendica (assembly GCA_949125395.1). NCBI lineage: Eukaryota > Metazoa > Arthropoda > Insecta > Lepidoptera > Erebidae > Diaphora > Diaphora mendica. The sequence goes on along the minus strand of OX421324.1, from coordinate 14,901,189 downwards.
TTTCATGTAGTACACGATTACTGTATTTCAAACGACATAATTATTTAAAGAGAAGAATGAGAATCTGTTTGCATTAAGGTTTTCAGTTGCAGTTTTCTAAAATAATCTTGTTCTTAAAATATTAAGATCGTTTCTATTGGTGACATCGGTACAAAGGTAGACGATTCCGGAAGTATAGTGTAGTATTATATCATAGCAGAATATCTGTGATGGAGGTGGATTGAATTACCCGTTCTGCACATGCTGTTTGTTTATTGTTTAAATTTATTTCTTATTTTTAAACCCCGACGCAAAAAGAGGGGTGTTATAAGTTTGACGTGTCTGTCTGTCTGTGGCACCGTAGCTCGCGAACGGATGAAGCGATTTCAATTTAGTTTTTTTGTATGAAAGGTGAGTTACGTGCGAGTGTTCTTAGACGTGTTTCATGAAAATCGGTTGAGTCGTTTAAAAAGTTATGGGGGTAAAAGTGGGGAAGAATAACCGAATGTCTGCAAAACGTGCCAGTATAATCGTTAAATGACAATTGTGTAATTGATAACTTCAACCTGATGCTGCTTAAGGGGTTTTTTTATTTATTCAATTTTAAATTTATGATTGTGATGTGATTTTTAGTTTGAGGCGGATTCATCTTTGATTGTAGCTATTAACATTTTTTTTAATTATTATTTTGACCAATTTGAGATAGTTGTGACTCGAATTATATTTACCGTTTTTTTATTTTTGTGATGAAATGTCGATATTTTCAGTAAAGATAAAAAAAACTGGTCGGACTTCTATTTGGTGTCAGCTATCTCACCAGCAGCGGGTGATTGTAGCTGGCATGTCTATGTAGTTGGCAGATACACGTGTGGGAGTCACAAGGGATAACTAACTGTTACACTTGTGGTGGTCACAGGGATGACCTACGATACTATTTATTTGGATTGCTTTGAGAATTTGCAGCGGTAGTCAATTACTAAAGTTCTTATTTTATGTTGTTTTGATTTTAATAATGATGTTACTGTTTTCTTTTGCTGTTCAGTAGTGTACTGTTTTATTGAGACAGAATAGACAGTGAGGTCAGATATGGCAGAGTGAGAGAGATACTGTGTGTACACGTATGTGACATTTGATAGGGAAAGTGTAAATTAGTAAAGTTTGATCTCAGTAACTTAGTTTTGATTCAAAGTTAAGAAAGAAATTAGACAAAGTTAAAACCTAAGTATAAAGGACCGTTTAAAATTGTAGAGTTGCTCGATGGCGATCGTTATACTTTGAAATCTTTAACTAGTAACAGAATCTACAAATGCGCTTGCGTTCGTATACGAGAGTCTCCTTTAAGTGTTATACCCGAGGAGGTAGATTTGTCTGGCATTGATAATAGTGAGGAAAATCCCCGTAGATCAAGTCCCTATTGATGTTGATGATGATAATCAAGGGTTAATTAATGCTGATGCAATGGAATGAAATTGCGTTGTAATTGTGTGGCGAGTAGTCTCTATAATGAGACTATGAGATATCCTAACAGCGTGGTGGTTGTTAAAGTTTAGTTAAGTTTTGTTAAAAGTAAGTAAGTTAAGTTTTTGGCGAGGTGGCCACTGAAAGGCGAGGTGGCCATTGAAAGGCGAGGTGGCCATTGAAAGGCGAGGTGGCCATTAAAAGGCGAGGTGGCCACTGAAAGGCGAGGAGGCCATTGAAAAGTGAAATTGGTAGAATAAGAGGCCATGTAGATGTTGTTAATAATAATAATCCAAAAATGTATAACGCGATAAACGGTGAGGTGACTGTTGCGATACTACTTACTGGTGTTATTAATTTAGTATGTAGCGAGAAGTCTATTAGCATTCAGATTTGATAACGAAAAGCCTATTTTATGAGAATGTCCTAAATGAAGTTGTTCCACAGAAGATAAAATGTAATAATGTACCCAATGTCCTTGGTCAGGAGTGGCCGAACACAAAAATCTCTTTCTTTTCTGCGGATAATGATGATGATGCCTTCAACATCACACGAGGACGTGTAATACGTCAGGACGGCCGTGTCGGAGTGAGGGTATCCAAATAATAAAAGTGATACAAACATTTGCCACTGTCGAACACTACGGAACACTCTATATAAAGCGGCGCGAGCGGCAACAGGACACAGTTCTCTTCAGATCTCGCGACGACCATATCTATTATTTGATTTGTGATTTATTGTATCTCTGTGTTTTATATTGTGTGTATGAGGCGATATTTATCAGTGGGGGAATTACTAGCCTAGGTGGCGAATTCCACAGGGCATCGCGGAGGGGTGAGCGTTGCCCCAATCCCCTCGTGGGGGATTGCTGATGGTGTTTAAGTTAATTCGTATCCGTTTAGTAGTGATTAGTGTTTGGCTATAGTCCAGATTTGCTGTATCTGTCATTCATGTTCTCGTTTATTCTTGTGTCTCCGACATATATATATATATATATATATATATATATATATATATATATATATATATATATATATATATATATATATATATATATATATATATATAGGATATGTATAGATATATACAGGCTTTTTCGATCTATCTGCAAACATTAATTAATTATCCACGGAAAAGGGAAACTGAGGCTTAAGTTAAACGGGTTCCCATCCCAATTTACGTTTAGAGCTATCACTTGTGGTCTCAAGGTACCTTGACCTCTATGAAATACGCAGGCGTATTCACAACAAATGGGTACCATTTTAATTTTGATGAAGTGGTCTGAAAAGTTACGCTATTGTATTTTGCTAAAGCAAAGTGCAAAGTTGTTTCATAATTTTTCGACAAATGTTTGATTATTTTTGCTTCGTAACATGAAAAGCTTACATATTCTGTTAAAGTATTCTCGCCCAATGTATGGATGTAGGTACGCAGTACCTTTTATGAACAATGATTAAACATTGTTTTAATTTATTCATTGTTTTGTAGTACTATTTATTGTGTTAACGAAAGCAGGTTAGGTTTTGTTTATAATGAGAGCGTTCGTCATGCATTCCTGTATCCTCTATTTCTGGTAAAGATCCTCCAATCCTGCTCTGTTTTCATAACACTATCATCAGCCAAGTAAGCCAATCTTCGTTTGGTACATTAGTAGTCGTTAGCGTTGGAATTCATCATATTATTTATCCAAAAATATATAGCCAGTCCAACACGTCCTAAAGCAAGAATTCTAACGATTCTACAGGTACGTTCAAATCTGCACAATCATTTAAAAGTCATAGTGGAATGAAAAAACTCTTCACACGAATATGAATGAACTCCAAAAGCATTACACTCTGTCTTTAATCAGTAAAAAAAAATATTTGAATCTTTAAAACCATGAAATACATCAAGTTTAATTTTGCTACATATTCATTTATTCATTAGAGTTAATATTGTTAGAGTGAGAATTATATAGAGAAAAGCCTCTCAAGGGATACAATTTTATACATTTGCATATGTACGTGTGTACATAAAATGGTTTGTAGTAATATATTAGACTGAATTTCACGAACGATAATTTATTAATATACCACCTAATCTAGGCACGTTAATTTACGAAATCGTGTACGACTACATCTCTCCAAATATTTATACATAATGGAAAAGATGAAACGTGGGCTCGTTGCCTTTGTTGAATAATTTATGTTTTATTTCTCATACCATTTCTGACGTTGTTAATATGCGGACTCTATGTGCCCGGGGCAGTATTCATTTTTTAGACATACGTATAAGAGTAATGAACAAAGAAAAATCGAAAGAAATTTATTATTTTTATCATTACATAATATATTTTACGTTTGTCAAATGTTAAAGAAATGGCAAGAAAATTACTTTTTGCTTTAACGTTCTTGAAAAAATAATAGCTAGCCAGATTTCTGTTAACTGAATAAATTATTGTACTTAAAGCCTTTTAAGTTGAAATGTATATTTAATGCTTGCTAAGATTAAAGGAGGAAGGATATTTCATGACATTAATCAATTAGGCAATTTATTATTCAAAACAATAATTTTATACTGAAAAGAACGCCCTGAAATTGTATTAAGCGGTTTAGGCTCGAGTATACCAAGTCACTTGGTGAAAAGTTAACGAGAAAACTATGGTAGAGCTAACCCACTCATGATCCTTGGCTTTCTGATGACAACAATTAGTATTTCAAGTACTTACAATTTACTTACTTCAGTTCTTTGTTAATATGCTAATAGTGTAAAGTAAAGGTAAATTGATCGGCTCACCACACCAGAACTAATTGTTAAAAAAAAGAGTATACGTTATCATATACTCTTTTTTTTAATAAAGTCGGAAAATATATAAAGCCGGAGCAAGACCGAATATTTAGAATGCGACTATGGAGGGATAGCAGAGACTGGATGCGAAATATACATAGACAACCGTGCATTACCCAAAGTAGACAAGTTCAAATATCTAGGTTCTGTCCTCACTCCTGATGCGATGTTGATAAAGACGTGGACCACTGCATCAACACAGCCTGGTTTAAATGGAGATCGCTATCAGGAGTTCTTTGTGACAGCAGAATGCCCATCAGAGTTAAAGAGAAAGTGCACAAAACGGTAGTACGACCCGCCATGACATACGGTGCAGAGTGCTGGACCATGAAGAAGACGCATGAACAACGACTGCACACGAGCGAAATGAAAATGCTGAGATGGGTGGGAGGTGTAACCCGCTTAGGCAAAGTGCTAAATGAGTATGTCAGAGGATCGTTTGGAGTAGCACCGATTGCTGAAAAGTTGAAAGAAAGCCGAATGCGCTGGTACGGCCACATCATCAGACAAAATGACGAACACCCGGTCAAAAAGGCCCTAAATATCCCTGACCGCCCACGAGAAAGAGAAAGACCACCCGCCACCTGGTGGTCAAATATGCAGAAAGAGATCCAACCAGAGAATCTGAGCACACAGACAACCCAGAACAGAGTTCTCTGGCGTAAACAAACAAGGAGACCCGACCCCAGCTAAACTGGGAAGAGGGGTGGACAAAGAAGAAGAGTATACTTTATCATATTTCAAAATGATACCAATACAAATCAAAAAGACACAGGTAGTAGAGCCACGCTGATTTCAGCACGACCGGGCCGGCTCGACCGGGGCGGTACTACCCTCGCACAGAAGATCAACGTAAAGTGACAGCATTCGTGCTGTCGTATTTCGTTGGTGAGTGCGAGACCGGAGGCCCAATGATGCAGAAGCATCACTAGGTCGCCATAGTGTGGGTCACCATGCTTCATTGTTGCATTGTCTGCATTCACAATGAGTTTGGTGACCACCACTCTTGGATTCTGCTTATGCTTTCCACCAGGCAGAGTAGATTCATTTTGGCAGGTCCAAATAAAAAAAAAAAAGAAAATTGGCAAAACAGTGGCCAATGCTTTTTAAATTTCCTCATTAAAAATGTAACAAATTTGCTGACCAAAGAACAAAAGAGAACATTCGTCTTGCAACTAAACAAGTGTTTCTTAAATTTTCAATTTGAAATGTGAACAAGGGTGAGTGAGCAGGAGTGGGCAGACGGCTCATAATACCGCTCTCAACACAAGGGCCTGACCGCGGCTACTTCGACAGCTTAACATTTTAAGTGATTGGTGCAAGTTACAAAAAATAGCGATATGAAAAGTAATTGTAAACTCATACGTTTAAAACAGACAATTTAAAATGTAAGTATCTAATGAATAAAAACTACGTTTTTGAACAATATTTATAATTATAAGATATTTAAGTATATAATATACTCCTGTCTACTGTAGTAAATATAACTATCATTGCATCATCTTAGTACAAAGCATCATAGTAGTAGTATCCGAAAAATCGTCATAATACTGTATAGTGTTATAAAGTACATACGAGATCTACTTTATAAAATTGTACCTCCTATGTATGTACTTGGTATGCGGGATTTTATATTAGAAAATAGTAATCAAGTTATATGTTAGTCAAAATGAATAAATATCGACTTTTTATCACTTACAACCCACCCTCAGTTTTATTCATTCAACCTCTTACTAGGACTGGCCACAGAATTAAAAGTCATATTTGAGCAACAAAATAGCCATTTAAAAAGTCTAGTACTTTTAGAGTACCTATATACGTTTTGTTTCTACCTGAATAATAAACAAAAGGTACCATTTTTGGGTACTGATTGCCCATTTTCCTCGAATACCTTCAATGTATTTACAATGTTGGTCTGTGGGTTTATTATTAGGCAATAAACTTTTATTCGTGTTTTTGAAATTTTGTTGCCTGTTCTGGTATTTGGCTTTATTCCAGAAATGTTGTTGAAAATGTTTGTGTAAGGAATAGATTTTGTAGTTTTAGATTTATGGAGGAAGAGAAATGGGTGAAATTGGACTTACGATTACTCGATAACAAGTCTTATCTTACCTGAGTTTACCGACGTCTTCCACCACGGCCTCACAGAAAATCGGTGTGAAATAGTGCTTGCGCTGTTTTTCACCGAGTGAGTGAGGATACCTGAGGCCCATACCCAAATCCCCTACCTCCCCCCCAGCCCCAAAAGACCGGCAACGCACTTGGGACGCTTCTGGTGTTGCAGGTGTCCATGGGCGGCGGTAATTGCTTACCACCAGGCGATACGTCTGCTCGTTTGCCCGCCTATCCCAAAAAACTGCATATTGTTTTTTTTGTCTTAACAGAGCAGCTCACCAATGTATTTCAAAAGAATCAAGTTAAAAATTTGTGTGTTTTAATTATGTTATGGTAGACTAGAAAAAAAGGTAATCATTTAAAAGTAAATAATTCGTTTTAAACTTATGTCCAAAATATTAATCCTTAATACATCAACTTATTATATACTAGTTGTTGCCCGCGGCTCCGCCCGCGTATATGTCGGTTATCGCGGCAAATAGTAGCATATGTGTTATTCTGATGAATAAGCTATATTACTGTAAATGTTCATCCAAATCCGTTTAATAGTTTTTTGCGTGAAAGAGTAACAAACATTCATCCATCCATACTTACAAACTTTCGCGTTTATAATATTAGTATAGAAGTAGTATTGTGCAGATATCTTAATGGTTATATACTGAGCGTTCTATAACGGTTAATTAGAGCTTGGAATGTGAACCGATTAATAACTTGCTTTTCAATAAAGTGTAGCTAAATAGTTTACATATATATTCCCACATTCCAGTAAGTCTGTGCACAAACTCTCATTCTGATTAAAAGATAACAATAGTTCGTAACTAACATGTTTTTATAACAGGTTGTGTACGAGTATATTTGTAAGTTAAGTACTCAAAGTTTAGATTCAGGTCTTATTCAGTTTCTGACTATTTTAGTATCGAAGTATCACATCATGTTTCTAAATCGTAAAGATGTATCCATTGTATTAGGGACTAGAATGACTAGAATCTTCGCAAAGCCAGCTCATAAAAGGGAATGTCGAGGTATACCAATGAAGGGTCATTGCCATCCTTTTTAAGAACACCAAAAGTGTCGTATTCCTTAAAGCTAAGTTCAGGTTTGGCACGCTCGTATAAATTATTCGGAACACGTGGAGCCGTTTTAGTTTCGAGGCCATAGATCAAGACGAGATACATATTTAGAACATATTTTATTCCATACTAGCTGACCCGGCGAACTTCGTACCGCCATATTTACATATCTGTCTCAGCTTCCCACAGGCAGTATACAGTCGCGGACAAAAAAAAAACTTTTCCCGTTATCTTTTATTTTTTTTCTTTCTAGCAAAAAAAGAATGAAAGAAATCGGACTATGTGTCATTGAATTACAACTAAGTACATATTGTGACTTTCATCCCCTCTCTACAAGAAACCGTACTGAATTTCGGGTTAAAAAGTACCTCGTAGTATGAACTCAAATCATGCCAAGTTTCATTTGAATCCGTTCAGTAGTTTCGGCGTGATGCTCGGCCAAGATACGGACAGACAGGCAGACAAAAATGAAAAATTACAGTTTTGGCTTCAGTATCGATTATAGAAGGCCCTCCAAAAAAATATAATATAATAATAATAATTTCTTTTCAGACAAAGTCTATAGTGTTAGTATACAATTTCCTTAACCTATGTTAGTATATTACAATGTTACTGTACAATGAAAAACGTTTTTAGTTAATTTAGTAACGTTTTCAGAAAGCTTTTCATAATCTTCGAATCATATTTATCGGCTATGACCCTCTGGATGCCACTACTGCTGTCCCGCATTCTCCTTAACAAGGAGGCAGTTCGCTTACGTAGTATGGCATGGAAGCCATCAACTCGCGCTTTCATAAACATTGTAGAAGCACTACAGTACCGAGGCAACTTTAATAGAATCCTGAAGGCATTATTAAACTGAACACGTAATGTGTTTGACAGTATGCTTTAAATAGGGTTATTTTGACTTCATCGCTACAGCGGGCGAACCTACGGGCCAACATATTACCCTTAATCGCTATTGCCCGGCGTTCCCTATCAATGTCTTTCTGATCATCAAGATCTCCCGTAAGATAGTGTCCAAGATATTTGAATTCATGAACCCTCTTCAGTTCAACTTCATTTAGTTTCATAGGTGGCACTCTTGACGGACAACTACCGCGTGACCTGAAGACCATATAAACACTTTTCTGGCTGTTATAAATCAGACCATGTCTACTCCCATATCTTTCGCAAATGACCAGTAGCCTCCGCAGTGCACCGACAGTTGGACTCAGCAATACCATGTCGTCTGCATAACTAAAATTGTTCATGCAGATATTGTCAACAAAACAACCTATTTGGGTGCCGCTGAGTTCATCTATCAGTCCATTCACATAATGATTAAATAACATTGGAGAACTTAACCTTCCTTGTCTCACTCCGCACTCCAAGCGGTACGTGTCAGAGTAGCTATCAGCCCACCTAATACAGTTTGTCTGGTTAGCATACCAGAACTGAAACAAATTTTGAACCTGTGCATGCACACTTGTTTCACTGAGCTTCTGCCAAAGAACATCATAAGACACTAAGTCAAAAGCCCTCGATAAGTCCAGACAGCATGCATACACAGGTGTACTCCTCTCAGTATAGTACTGCACAGTGTGCTTGAGACTGAGTATCGCACTTTCCGTCGATAGTCCTGGACGAAAACCGAACTGTGCATCATGTATCTTCAGATGTTTAGCAAATTCCGAATCAAGCACACTGTCCAGCACTTTGGCTATCACCGTGGCCAGAGATAGGCCGGTAGTTGCTTTTTTGAGATAAATCACCTGTTTTGTTTTTAACGATGGGTACAATAATCGTTCGCATAAGTTCGGCAGGCAGGTATGTATGATTGAGGCAAACGGAGAAGAACATTGCCAGCACTGGTGCTAGATGAGCACCAGCAAATTTGAGATGTTCTATACTAAGCCCGCCGTGCCCAGGCGACTTACCTCTCGACATGCCACATATAATGCGACGTACCTGGTTGGCGGACACAGTAAACATATCACCAGACATGTCAGGCCCCGTATTCACGCTCATACTCAGAGTAGAGCGACCAAGAGGTGATTTTACAGTGAAATACTCTCTGAATAATTCAGCTATACCCCTATTATCATTAACACATTCAACACTCACAGGGAGGCCAGGCTTAGGACTCAACTTGTTTGTTGCCTTCCAAAAATCAGAAAAAATATTTGATGCTCGATATTCAGCAATAGTGTCCATCTTAACCTATATCTAAATATCTTTAATGTACAGAATTGGACCTGTTACATTTTTATTATAAGTATAGATTAAGTGTAACTGTAAAATAGGCGTGCATCTTTCCTGTTTTCATAAAATAATATGCACAATATTTTCGAAATAAGGAAAGCATCTGCAAATATAATATCTGTTTTTTTCAATTAGCAATCTTCTGCGTTAAGTTTGAAAGCTTCTGAGAACTTATTGCTAGGTACTTACTACTTACTCGAGCAGAGCGGGAATCGAACGAATACACGGTTGTAGGATTGAGTTCTGTTAAACCTTGTCTGTCTCAGATCATCGAATGTGCTTGAGTAAAGTCTGTACATATATAATTTTATTGCATAGTTAATATCAATGATGTCTTTTTCAGAACTATCAGGAAAATACACGATAGACCACATTTTTGAGGTGCTTCTGCATCATCGGGCTTTGCAATGGTTTGTCTTTGAGTGATAACAAATGATAGACTGACTGTAACTAGACAAAGAATTGTGATGTTCATTATGTATTAGAATTGCTAAGCCCGTGATACAATTTAGATACAACTTGCTAATAAAAAACATTCAGGTCAAGTGGTTGTTAGGTTCCAACACCGAATACTACCTTCACATTATACGTACTAGGTTTTACTTAGTATAAGAATCTTCTTTTATGTGGCTCGATTTAACCCATTTATCCACACTTCGTAAGTAAGTAAGAAGGCTGGCAGCCGAAGGATCTTTTAGAAATTAGATGTGTAATAACATTGCGTCTACAGGGCCCACAGCTGGGCAATGACTACGTTTTATTGAACTTTTCTGCGCAATAAAAGATAATTGGATTAGTTTCTTATTCACTTTGATTTTTCTTGTGATCAAGGTTCCAATTTCATTTAGAATGGTTATAGGTTTGAATCTTAATGTGAATGTTTCTTAGAATTTAAAACGAGTAAAATTATTTAAAGAAAAAAGACCCGACTGCGTCAGTAACTGCCATCTTTATTAAACTCAGGTTTTTTATTTTTTTTTTAAATTTTGGTGTACCTTCTGTACCCAGTGTCACTCTCACGACTAAGACGAATCTATTGACACCACTCACATAAAAATACGGCAAGCTGTTTAGGCTCTAGGGCGTGCCTAAGAAATATACATACATACACTCGAAAAACATAACCCTCTTTCTATCGTAGTCGGGTAAAAAAAATGATTCCAATTGTTTCAGACGTATTTTTAGCAGGTTTGTACATCAGACAAGAATTAAAAAAGCGGCCAAGTGCGAGTCGGACTCGCCCATGAAGGGTTCCAAAGCAGGTAGTAACATAATATAAAGTGCTTGTAGTTCGTTGTAACTTTGATCGATGTTAATAATAGTGTTTTTTTGCGGTTTACCATTTATGACGTATTAAAAAAAAGTACTTACTAGATCTCGTTCAAACCAATTTTCGGTGGAAGTTTTCATGGTAATGTATATCATATTTTTTTTAGTTTTATCAATCTCTTATTTTAGAAGTTACAAATGTACACACACATTTTACCTCTTTGGAAGTGTCTCTCGCGCAAACTATTCAGTTTAGAAAAAATATATATTAGAAACTTTAATATTATTTTTAAAGACCCATCCATAAATACCCATAAACACGTATGGGTTTGATGAAAAATTTTTTTTTGAGTTTCAGCTTTAAGTATGGGTAAGTATGGCTTTAAGTTCACTATTTTTTAATAAAAACAACGCAATTTGCAGATTTCTCAGATTTTTATCTCTCGATTAATCTTGTTTATCTCTGTCTGTTTGTAACGCTTTCATAGCTTTACGCTTTTTCATAGTTTTATTCTTGACAATGATTATAGACTTCTTTTAACCGTGATTACCGATAAACGCGATGACGAAGCCACGAGCGAAAGCTAGTGGACTATATTTTGTTTGAATTACATTTCGTTGTTCCCTAATTCGTAACTAAAGTACATTAGCAACAATTAGGTGAGATTATCTTGCGATAGAATTGCTTTCAATTTAGTTCAGTAAGATGAAAGTTTGAATGCAGAGAATATATTACTAAGTATTCAAACTTGTAAGATTAATAAGCGTAGACAGGTTTACGTATTCATTGAAGCTGTAAGTCCTTATTTGTGCCTTAATGAGGACATTAACGCTACTTTTTGTCATTATTTAAGATATTTCTAAGGCCAACTCACCACATCATAAGCCTTGTAATCCGTCAAAAACACGTTCAAACAAATGCTGATATACTGCGGCGCACTTATAAAGCAATTCCATCGTACATTCCCATCCATTCATCTCATGATCAGAGCTAAGATTATGCGGCGTTTTAATAGGTCAAAATTAACATATGAAAGCCTGGGTCACCTCTCCTCTGAAGGATTACGTGTTAATAATGCGCCTTAGATGTTAATATCTTATGAAGGGTTAAGCTTATGTCGGTAATGGATATTATTCAAGACATGGCTGAGGGACAAAACGGTCTCCGGGCTCGTCTAATTGTGCTTTGACGGCGGATTTGGAATTACTGTATACGTATGTACGTTACCGGTAAGGGCTAATGTCAATTAAGTGAATGAAGTGTGATGTATTATAAATAGAATTTAGTATTGCATCCAATATGAGGCGCGGTTGAATGGTTACGAGTAATTTACAACTATTTATAAACAGACCTATTCACCTACCTAACTACAATTTTTAATATTTAGTGCCCATGTACTAGAAACTGAAACTATACTCATATTATTATTATTTTAACATTTTTGTACTACAGTTTTTTTAAGTTTAATGTAGTTACTTCACATTATATTAGACTAGCTAGCGGATGGCGTTAGAATAATTAACTTTTTTTATACAGCGCCTTTTTATGTAACGCAGTTTATATTGCAATTTACTTAGTGAAACAATACACGCCACCAGTCAGGTCTTTAGTAGCTTCAGCTACTGGTCTGGATGAAAAGTGATGTAAACATATACAGTTATCCTTATGTTAATCCCCCAGTACAAATATGAGAACCATGAGTATATCGCTGAAGTAACTTTTGAGTAACAGTGATGCGAAAACAATAAGTAAAACGGTTACAATATAAACTCCTGACTTAACCTGGAGAATGTGCAAAACAAGCTTACTGTCGATTTTTACTTAACCACAGAAAATTGTAAAGCACAGTGATTCTAAGTACTCAAAAATAGCCTTTGATTGCTAACATCAGTTCTATTAACATTCCATCGTCATCATCATCATCAACATCATTTAATAGTTCTGGAAATAAGGCACCACACAGACTATTAACATTTAGTTTCAGAGTCGTAAGGTTAACGTGCCTAGAATACGATCCTAATATTGACTTCATGGGAAGTAGTATCTACAATTCAACACTAATGGAATTTGACTTACATCAATAAAGGAAAGTATTTTTATATAGCTGTGATGAGTTCAAACTTTTAGTTTGAACTTCCAGTGTTCGTATTAGCTTAACTTGAAGTATTAAAAACATTTATTGCAAGTTTACCTTTTTTTTATGGAATAGACCGGCAAACGAGCAGACGTATCGCCTGATGGTAAGCGATTACCGCCGCCCATGGACACCCGCAACACCAGAGGCGTCACAAGTGCGTTACCGGCCTTTGGGGGATGGAGGGGGGAAGATAGGGGGAGGGGTTGGGGTATGGGCCTCCGGTATCCTCACTCACCCGGTGAAACACAGCGCAAGCACTATTTCACACCGGTTTTCTGTGAGGCCGTGGTATCACTCCGGTCGAGCCGGCCCAATTATGCCGAAGCGTGGCTCTCCCGTTCTTATCCTGCGAAGTTTACTACCTTAGAATGCTCTTACTATATTATATACTAAAACTATCACTCATAAATAAATTAAACCCAAATATACACATATGTCTGTACCCAAGTTATGTTATTTCACACTTTATTTCTGAACAACAATTTGCTACTAGCGAGTCCTAAACAACACAGAAGATCAACGTAAAATGACAGCGTTCGTGCTGTCGTGTTTCGTTGGTGAGTGCGAGACCGGAGGCCCAATGATGCAGAAGCATCACTAGGCCGTCATAGTGTTGGACCCCATCCTGCATTGTTGCATTGTCTGCAATGAGTATGGTGATCACTACTCTTGGATTCTGCTTATGCTTTCCACCAGGCAGAGTAGAGTCATTTTGGCAGGCCCAAACATTTAAAAAAAAGTACCTAGTCTATCCATGTTAGATTAACCAGACGTGACCCCAACATAACATACTGCTTGTTATTAAGGTTCGTTACCTTTTACTTTCTTTCTCGTCTATTTCAGAGTTTTTCTAAATTAAATATTTCGTGACTTTTATTTTTATGTTTCTTAAAAATGTTTAATGACTAACCTATTATAACTACTGGGAAATATAGAAGACTATATATGTGTGTTTTGTGTTAAGAACCACAGTCTCAAAAAATAATATATACACATATAAAGTAACAGTAACGTTTATGATTCGTTAGAATAAATCCCATTAGAGTGAAAGGATTAATCAGTTACTTTCGTTATGTTTTATGTTATATTATTAATTTGACATAAGTGACAATAAGAATAAATGCTAAAGTTCTAAACAGTCTTAGTTTTCTTTGACAAACACAAATATTGACAAAACATTAGTTTTACCAACATCACTTGAAATAAAAGTGCAACTTTTGTCGTTTTGACATCACAGTTTCGAGTATTTTGTAAGTTTTCTACGATCTATATTTTATTAAACAGAAAACGAATGGTGAATCTTGTTTATATCGAATTCCGTAGCAGATATCAGAATGCTTAATCGAATGTCAATCCCTGTAACGAACGTTTGTTTCCACGTATTCCCCAGCATTATGCTGCCGGCATCAGGTGCCAATCGACAGCAAATGGCGTTTATGTCATTACACGCCGTAGGATATAACATCTCATTCATTCTACGAACCTCATTCAAGCCTGTTCAACTAGTTTCACTACATGTGTCTATTATGTATTTTAAATTTTCAGAAATCATTTAAAGTTATAATTATAACATGAAAACATATTCTTTATACTTGAATATGATAAGTTAGATACACTTAAAAAATCTCCTGCAAAAAATAAATAACGAGTAAGCAGGAAAATTATAAGTTTAAAAATTTATATATTCTAATGATACTCCATACAAAATTAATAAAGAAATCAGAAATGTACCTGAACCTCATGCGATAATGCGTATTATTACTTAAATGCAAAACGTTGATAAAAAAATGTAAATATGATTAGTTATCTACCTGTCAATGGCTGCTGGGCTTACATTCATGTATAGCCTACTACCGTTTTATGATACTGGCAGTTTATGACAACGTTAAATTAGGTCTTTTCCCTGTGAAAACGGACAATTGCAGTTTTATGAGAACATGTTTTATGGGGCAGCTGAGACACGACTGAAGTTTAAATCAGGTATAAGTTGCTTGTCCCACGCAAGTCATAAAAGCGACTGTGGCAGTAACATGACTCTCATACATATTAGAAATGAGCGAATAGTTTGTAATCTGCTTACACGCTTTTTAGGGTTCCGTAGTTCCCAACTCAGAATCCTTATAATTTCGTCATGTCCGTTCTCGGCTTACCTTCCAGACGATTAATGCTAGAAGCATAAAACTTCGCATGGATATGCGTATTTACCACATCGCCAAAGTGCTAAAATAATAATAAAAACGTTTAGAGATTACTAAGACGATTTTAATTAAGTATCTATTGCGCGATATTCAACTAAATATTCATTCCATTTTTTTTGTTAAAACAGGGCATCCAACCCTTTAAAGTTAAACGGCTTCCGCGAAAAATCTGAAAAGAATAATGATGGTAGTCCATGTGATGAACTTTGAAAGCAAACTATAACGTGCTGGACATAGACCTCCCCCAAGACTTTCCATAACAACCGGTCCTGTGCTGCCTACATTCAGCGGTTTCCTGCGACGTTCGTAAGGTCGTCAGACCACCTTGTGGGGGACCTGAAGAACTTTTTGGCCCCATTGGCCATCCAGTCTGCGACCAATGTGCCCCGACCACTGCCACTTAAGTCTGGCAATTCCACGGGCAATGTCGGTGACCTTGGTTCGTCTGCGAATCTCGTCATTCCTAATTCGGTCACGCAGAGAAACTCCGAGCATTCTTTAAGCATTTGTTCAGGAGTTATAGAGGCTTACCTTGTAAAATGCGATTACTTGGAAAACTTCGTACAAAAATAATGAAATAATAAGTAAACATGTAAAATATTAAAAAGGAAATTATAGAAATGGGTGACTACGGAACTCCATTCTATGCGTGGCCTGACACGCACTTGACAGATTTTTGATTGGAGTTCCACAATACTACCTCTATGAATTTATTATAATTAGAGAGAAATCATTGAATGATTTCTAAGAATACAAACAAATTATAGGAGCTCAAAATCCTACTAATACATATTATAAACGCGAAAGTTGGTTAGTATGGATGAATGTTTGTTACTCTTTCACGCAAAAACTACTGAACGGATTTGGATGAAACTTTACAGTAATATAGTTTATCCATCAAAATAACACATAGGCTACTATTTGTAGCGATAACTGACATACACGCCGGAGCCGCGGGCAACAGCTAGTTCTTCATAAAAAATGTTTTAAAAAAAGTCTGGACTATTCTCTTTGCTCTATCATACCGTACATTCTATAAAACTCGATTCCTTATGTCAATACCACAGCGCACGTGTTTATGATTTTATTCATTACTTATTGTGTCTCATTTACGTTATTTTAGTCATGACACCTTGGGTAAAAGAAACGCTTTACAAATATCTGAAAGAGAGTCTTCGTAAATTATAATACTATTCAGAATATGCACAACTGAACAAGAACTTTAGTTTAGTAAAGTATAAAGAGTTTTGCCTCGACTAACTGACTACATATAGTGATAAATTTTCCTTAGTCCTTCTAGTAAGTAGGAAGTTAAGAAAAATACAAGCAGTATTGTTCCCTATAAAGCTAAATGTTATGGAGCGAAACAGTCGCATTGTAATGTTCAAGTTTGTTTGCTAAATGTATCGGAATGTAGCAGCTAACGTTGTTACCGAGAGAACCTGTAACAATATTATAAATTATGTAGTGACTAGAGACTGTCTTGCTCATCTTTGGAGGGTTCTTGTCGAGAAAAAACAAGTTGTATTTTGCAGAAAATTTGTACGAGATTTTATATTTGCTGTGGTTTACTTCTTTGTTCTACTACGGAATAGTGCGTTGAATTTTAGTTCTATCAAATTTTATTCCTGTCGTAGGTAATATTGTCATAGTGAGGTTGTTGATAGAATATATAAATCAATAAAACCTAAAGTATAAATATAAAGGAACCTAGAGAAAACTTACTATGACTCTAATCTTAATATATATAAATCTCGTGTCACAATGTTTGTCCTCAATGGACTCCTAAACCACTTAACCGATTATAATAAAATTTGCACACCATGTGCAGTTCGATCCAAATTGAGAGATAGGATAGTTTAAATCTCAAATTATAGTCGCAATTTTAATTTATTGCTAATTATTGTATATAAATATGGCGGTACGAAGTTCGCCGGGTCAGCTAGTTATTCTACACACATCAAAAGTGTCTAGGGATCAACATATATTTTTGCAATAACTTTTCTCCTGATTGATATTAATTAAAATTTTCTTTAAGGATTCATCAAATAAAGTGTTTTCGTTTGTCACAGTAACGATAAACCAAGTCACCTTTGCATTAATAAAGAAATTTGCCATTTTCCTAATAAAAGGATTTTTGACATTTGAACCACTAACATTAAAGTTCGAAAAAAAGACTGAAATAACAGTTTTCTTTAAAATTTTATTAGGTAACTTAAACAATTAATAATCCGTGTTTCTACCGCAAACACTAACACAAGAACATCGGTTTGGCATACTCAAAATGAGTTCATCCAAATCACGCTGTGGAATGGCCGCCCATGTTCGTTGCAACAACAAAAAAAGGTCTTCTTGTGACTGGATACCCTCCATATTCGGCAGAGCTCTTCTCTGTAGCATATCCCATGCATGCTCAATCGGGTTCAAGTCTGGCGACTGAGCAGGCCAGGGCCAAAGCCACATCTCAATCTCAAGAAATCCGCATAAAAATGCTTGATCCCTAGACACTTTTGATGTGTGTATATAAATTAATTTAAAAGTAATTTGAGTAAACACAAACCTACAGTATTTGTTCAAGTATAAAGACGGGGCCGACCATAATCGACTGATCATAGCTTTGGAATAGTTAATATAAACTAAGTTTAAATAAACCACATAGTTTTCGGAACAAATTTTACAAGTGATTAATATCAAGCTGGAGCAAAAAATTTCGATTGTGGTAGCTAAAAGGGCTAGCAGGGAAAAACATTTTTTGAGCGTAGGGCCGGGATAACGTACCACGCAATTTGTAGGATAATGTGGCTTTTAAATTATATAAATATTAACTAACATTATTACATAATGGATATAAATATTTGTCCTACAAAATGTATGGTTTTATCGTCCCAACATATATCGATAACCAGGTCATCAAAAGTGATACTAACTAGCTGACTTTTTAACAATTGCTTAGTTAATTTAACAGACACATTGTCCTACAAATTGCGTAGTACGTTATCCCGGTCCTACGCTCAAAAGTTTTTTTCCCTGCTAGCCCTGTTAGCTATCACAATCGAAAAATTTTGTAAGGTGAAAGGTGGGCCCCTCTTCAAAATGAAGCCACTCACGAAAAATTTGCCTGATATTAATAACTTGTAAAATTTGTTCCGGCGATCGCAGACTACTACTCCTCTGGTCAGCGTACCATAATAGGCCAATATCTCCTTGATAAAGAGAGGCCAGTACCTTAAATAGGCGAGCTGTGGACTGTTAAAAGCTTTTATCTTCTAGCTCCAAATAAAAGACAGAAGGAATGAAATTTCAAAGAATACTTACTATTGCTGACGTAACAGTGTATAACAGTGAACAGACACAAAATAAATTGAAACGTCAAAAACAGAGAAAAAGCAGGTTCATGTTACCGAGGTTTTATCAATAGGTATTTTAATCAGTAATAATCTGCCATACCTATCTGCAAAATTGCTTAAGATAGGTACATATTAACTTACCTAATATGAAGATCGATAGAAGATTTTAGTAATGAGCCACCATACTGTTCAGTTACTTATCTAAAAGCAATAAAATTTCTTCTTTCAGACCTATGAGCGTTCTCCAAACTTTTGGTACTGTTGTCGGTTCCTTAATAAAGGAACAGAAGAATAACAAAGTCGCTAAAGTAGCCTTTCAGACGTGACAAAGTGTTGATTGCAAACCCCTAGTTCCCAAATTACTTTGGCATTTGGAGAACGATTTCGTAGAAAAGCGAGCTTTATCCTCAAGAGTGAATGTTATAGAATTACAAGGATTAGAAAGTTAAGGAGTGTAGGTACTCAAGTCTCAGGTGCAATGGTCTTAGTAAATTATATTAGTTTGTGAAATAAAGGCGTACATTCCTATTGAGTTACATTGTCCATCATGTAATTTGAGCTGACTCAAAAGAATTGTCTCCTTTTTAATATGTTAGATTAAATAAAGTACTTTATTAAAAGAACGTGCTGTTATGATATAGGAGAGAAAACGAACAGATGTAAATACCGTCATACAAGATCACCTGCAACTCATGAGTCACGAGCTAGTTGTGAAGCGTAGATTAATCTGCCGACCCAAAATCATTTAGGTGTATAATATGAGTTATATTACAAAAAAAAAAAGATATTATTTAATTGTTAACTTGAAAGATTAAAGTTTTGAACTTCAAATAATATATAAGGTTATATTAATTACTGAAGAATTCATTATAATAATATTGTGATAAATCGTAAAAAATTGTGATAAGTAAGTATTTTTTGTAGTGCAGCAAAATTTTCAACAAGAAAAAGTATGATTACGTATAAATATTTTATAAAATTATGTCAACCATCATTATATATAGGTTAAGCCCAACGATGAAACAAAGAAACATAATACATAGATTATCTTTCCATTTGAATGCTAAAAAGCTATGAAACTTTCTAGGCTCAGTTCAAAAAATGTAAAAGCGATTTATTAAAAAAAAAAAAATTTAAACTTTTGTGTTTGAGGTGAAAACCCAAAGTTTCATTTGGATACAGTATAGCTTTGATTAATATGTTAGAGTTCTAGCTTACATAACAATTGTTTAAAGTTTTTAATTTACCTTACTTACCTGCCTGCTGTTCCAGAGTTTATCAGTAAACCTTATTACACTTAATTGAAATTTAGTTTATTTAATTCGCAGCTTTATTTATTATTTGTACCTATTTATTTAAGCTTCCTGCAATTATATTAATGCCATAGACATGATCTGCCAGTCGGTAGTGCAGAACTGTGTTTAGCAATGTATTATTTGAGCAATTGAGAAGGATTGTATAATTTACGTATAGTTATTTTTATGAATTATATAATACGATAAATATAATCATCATATATATATATAAGATATGGAAAAATAAATAGAATATCGCGTGAGAGAATTAGTTATTTGTCATACAAGAGTGCAAAGTTGCTTTTGAACCGCGTGCTCAATTTTGATGACCGAGCAAGCGAAGGATTCAAAAATTAGAATCCTGAGCGTTAGCGAGGGAATCAAAAGAGCACTAGGTAAAAATAAATTGCACTCGAGTGCAACACGTAACTTTTCATTCCACCTCAGCGAGGAAATGACTAAATGACGTGAAAAGAAAATGGCGCTGGCAAAGCAAATAAAAAAAAGTACACCAAGAAGATTCCGAGTCTGAGTTTTTAACAAATAAAAAAAAAATGTATGATAAATTCGGCACCATGGAGGTAGAAGTAAATAGGTTTAATGATGTTTGGACTTCACAAGCTTAGTGCATATGATGTTCTAAATTCAATTTTACTTTATCCTCTAGCGAATAAAAACGGCTTTTGCACTCAGATATTGAAGGGCAAAAATACTCTTTACGAGCTGGTGGGATGAAAAAATACTACTACTCAAATGCATGTGAATGTTCGCTATCCATAAACTTATTTTTTTTAGTGCAGCTACTTGCATTTACATTGCGATTTATGAGCAGTCTGTCTAATCTATAATGCACAATCAAGCTAAAAGCCTGCATCTGGAGGTCGGAGTAGTGGACATACATTTACGGAGCTAAAAGCTAGTTTAACAATTTAGCGTGTTTCGGTTTTAGTAGCTACATCACTATAAATATAGCAAAACCACTTTGTATTTAAGAATTAGATATATTCTATACAAATAAATGAAATTAAAGTGTCTCTTTGTAATTTTAAATTAAAAACTCTTCAATAAACGCATATAAAAGTCCATACAGTACATACCTAAACAAACAATTTAAAATTTTGTAGTTTGTAGGTATGTATTTCAATCCGTTTGTTCGCTGTTTTTTCTAGCTAATCTCTGGAAAGGTTGGACCGATTTTGACGGCATTTTCATGTAAGTTACTCCTTATACTCGTACCATCAATTATAATTGATGGTACGAGTATAAGCAGTAACTTACCTTACTTTTTTTAGACTAGCTTCACCTCGTGGTGTTCGCGGGTAACACCGCGTGGATAAGCTAGCATAAAATTAAACAATTTACATACCACTGAAGTAATTATGAGTATTTTGAATGCTATTTCCGAATATTTCTGAGTGGAATTTTGCATAGCATTACTGCAGGCACCATATTATGTCGGTCCATACGAAATATTTCTTACTGGTATGTTTGTAAAGTCCCCCGCGACAAAGGATGTATATTCCTAATGCAGAAGTTGTCTTCTTAATAATAAAAAAAATATGACAGCGGAGCAGCACTAATATTTTCTACTAATAATTCCAGTGATTTTGCAGCAAATTGCGGCAAAATGCTTGTACAACATATACGTACCTATACTCGTACTAAAAAGAACTTCGATAAGATTTACATAATCTTACTAGTTCTCTTAGCTATTTCAGTATATAATAAAATTACAATTGAAAAATTATGAACAAAAGCTTGCGACTGATTGATTACAGGTTCAAATTCCACAGAGTTTACTATAAATATCAACAAATTCCATGCACAAATATTTAGTTAGACTGATTTGTAGAAACCTATATTACCGAAGTTTTAGTTTAGTTTTTAGTAAATTATATTTTTAACTTTTTTTTAACCTGAGAAGCTCGTCTACAAAACAGTTAGATATGCATTACGGTATTGACTTCAAATGGCCCTTGACGTCACAGGTGTGATTCATTGGCTGTCTATTATACTTAACAAGTGGCCTACGTGGCCAACGTGGCATATAAACGATAAAAAATTGTCAAAACCTTGAAACTTTTATTCAAAAATATGACATTGAAAGGCATTTTTTCATCTTTCTCTGCTCTAAATAATTTCCTTAAAATTGATTTTCTGGAGTCCTACCTGAACTGATGTAGTATGTTCTTGACACTAAAAAGTTTGTGTGAATGTTAAGTGCTTATTAGAACCGTGCAAGAGCATTATCTTTAGATTTTCATGTAAATTAAAGTTTTTTCTGTACAGTCATGAAATCAGGTATAACCCCCATATAATAAAAATAGCAAAAAAAAGCTTTCAATGTTAGATAATTTCCAAAAAAAAAAACAAAAGAATATTTATACCAATATTTATCAAAAGGCCAAGTCTCGTTAACTGTACGAAGGCCTATTACTGAATACAAAGGAAATACAAGAGGTTTCACGAATTTTATGTGCTGCTAGGTATTGTTAGTAGCTTATATTTCTGTATTAAAAAACTCCTAAATACGATCAATAACTAGATAACATCTTTTTGATCCGTTAATAAAGTAATGCATGTTCAAATCCACAATTTAAAAAGAGAATATAAATAAAATGCGCCAACAACCAATTGGCTTGCATAATCCAAAACGGCTCACTGTCAATACTGCTGTGGCCATCGGATATTTTAACCATATAATCCTGCTTACAAACATCAACTGATTTCCGCAAACGCATTGCGGAGCTTACGTTGTACGAAAAGCACATCGAAACGCGTCATCACAATTGATGAAAGAGGACCGTGAGCTACGAATAAGAGAATTGGTAATTTATTTATAACATATTATATAGTAGTTTATTCATCACCTTTATTTTGTGAACAGAGAATCTATATATATAAAAATCAATGCCACTTTTCGTTGTAATTTTATAACTCAAGAACGGGCTCACCTATCCAAACCAAATGTTTAGGCTTTGTTCAGACTATTTAGTAGATGGTTTATGTGAAGTTTGCACAAAATCGGTCGAGCGGTTCTTCATTTATCGACATACACGCGGGCGGAGCCGCGGGCAACAGCTAGTATTTTATAAAAATTAAATAAATAATAATAAATATTTCGGACATCTAACACACAACGCCATCTAGTCCCAAGCTAAGCAGAGCTTGTGTTATGGCTATTAGACAACTGATATAAATACATATAAACTTTTTTTTTTTGTAAATACATACATTTGCAGATCATACAAACATTTGATACGACCCGGGAATCGAACCCGAGACCTCAAGCACAGCAGTCGCATACGCTACCACTGCGATACCGCATTCCGTAAATGGATCCGTTTGGTGATAGATTTAGACTAAGGAGTGTCATCTCCTATCCTCTTCTCGTGAGTGACGTAAGAACCGAGTAAGGGAGCAAACTAGGCAAGAAAACAGCACTGAAAAGAGAAAAAAATCTTAAAACAAACCTTATAGGTACCGTCTGACTAGAGTGTTTTTTTATATTTGGCCCTCCCAAAATGACTCAACGTTGCCTGATGGAAAGTATAAGCAGAATTCAAGAGTGGTTGTCACCATACTTACTGCGAATGCGGACAATGCAACAATGCAGCATGGTGACCCACACCATGGCGGCCTAGTGATGCTTTTGCATCATTATAGACCAAAACTTATTTTCTAAGAAGGCTTGTGTTCAGTAGTGGACTATTAAAGGCTGTTAATGATTATGATGATGATGTTTCTTAGTGTAAAAGTATAAATTTTAAAGATCTCTTCCAAATTTTATCCTTTCATATTTAAGATGCATGTCGTTTCCTTATTTAACAAGTGATTTTTCATTTAAATAAATTATACTATGTATAATTATCTAGTCATGCATAGACGTAGTAGTTGTGACCTATAAACCGAGAAAATAAACAAAAACCAATCATCATTATATTTTACTATAATCTAATGTAGTAAAAGTAGTTTTAATAGTGTAATTAAGTTTTATTTACTTATTACCCTTTGTATTTGAATGAGCGCAATCATCGACTATAACTGTTCAATCGGTTTATAGAAGCAATCATTCAATATAATACCTTATTTCCTGCAGGAACGGAATTTAAGTGTAGTAAAATTTGTATGCATCAATTTGTGTGATTCAAACCAGGACCATCATCAATGAAAACGTAACATGAAAAATTTAAATAATTTCTGTAGTATTGTTTCAAAGTTGGTATGAAATGATATTATTGCAAAACCACTTTTATCTATATAGAATCGCCGAAATGCATGTACGCGCATAATTTCCAATCGGCTGCACCAACATTTTTTTTTGTTATGTGTTCGTTATTGTTTTTTTTTTTTTTTTCTAGCACCTCCAATATATGTTTGGAGCCTATTTTTATGTAATTTCTTTCATTCCAGTTCTATCATTTGCTACTGCTCGTACTATCATTCCTCATACTTGATCTTTATTTCATTATCCCTTTTTCACTTTCAGGTGGGATTCCTAATTCCCTACTATGTTATTCGTTACTTTTATTTAGTAGTAGGTTCGGGGGTAGTAAATGTAACACAATATTTATTTACAGTAATATCCTTACTTACCTACTATTCTAAGAATCTAAACACTTAACTTCCAGTACATGCAGCAAATTGCTGTTCAAATTGCTGTTGTACAATTTGCTGTTCGTTATTGTTAGGATAAGGTTGGTGTATAAGAAAAATTAAAAGATAACGGAAAAAGTTTTTTTTTGTCCGCGACTGTACACTGTCTGTGGGAAGCTGAGATAGGTATGTAAGTTTAATAATATTTTTTTTTACGGGAATTAACGCGATCACTTATTTCAAGGTATTACATACCTCTGTTTTGCCTGACGTTTCGACCAGGTTGCACTGGCCGTGGTCACAGGCTGACTGTTAATTAAAAGTTAGTATAGATATGTAAGTATGGCGGTACGAAGTTCGCCTGATAAGCTAGTATGTATATAAGTTTTACTGACATTTGGACAAATTATATGTCTGTAAAAAGTATTTGCATTGTTCATATTGTGAATATTTAGACAGAGTAAGTATAACTTGTGATCCGACAAGATAAACAGATGCTATTCAGAAATAAAACTATATTGCTTTCTTAAGCTTTATAACTATGTAGTATCGTTAAAGCTAAATACTTACGTCGTACAATGTTTACGCTTTAAAAATCCGCTGAAAGCCACGTAAAACGAAGTATGCATAATATATTTTCTTAACGCATAGCGGTATGTATGTAGTAAATACTTTCGCAACTATGCGATTAATCATTCGTGGCTCCAAGTTTGTGTCCATTATACAAAATGGAAGCCGAGGATTTCAAGTTCATTAGACTCGCATCTCGTTAGCGCATAGTTGAGTGCTTTTCCAATATTGGTCTTCTGGACAATACGTTCGTAAGTTCATGATTTACATTTGCGTATTAGCTATTTATAGAGTCTTAATAACAAGCATCAATGGGTTAATCAATTGGAAACGGGGACATTAAAGTTTATGCGTAATGTCCTTGCTACATTTAAGTTTATGACAATAATGTAATTTTAAATGATGACCATTTTTAACTAGGTCCATCAGGTCACTACGAATGAATGACCATTTTAACACAATGAAATCCGTCCCATGTTCTGAACAATTTAACAATATCATTTCTTCTACAAAATTTGGATATTGCCTACATTAGGTACTTGGATTGTAGTTAGTTTGGGTAAAATATTCGGAGGAAGAATATAATTGAATAATTAAAAAACAAACTAGTTTTTTTATATCCCAAATCTTTTTTTTTTTACTATCAACCATTAACAGTATATTTATTAAAAAAATATGGTTAAGGTTTTGGATTTTCAACCGATATGAAATGAGACGTAATCAACGTGTCGACTGCCATGAAATGAAACAAAATGTGTTCAGATCACCTAGATTAGCAAAATTTTCAAATACCAATTACTTTTTATGAACAAAAAGTACTATTAATAATGAATTCTAATATGTAGACATAAACCCTTCAAGACAAACTAACAGATCACGGTCTAAAAGTGCTTTGGTAATTTTAAGCGATTTGTGTGGTCAGAGCAATTTGCTCGAACAATGATTTAACAGCCATTGTAATTAGTTTGCCGTGGAATTAATGCAATTATAATGGAATGGCATGGCATTCTCGGCCGGCCATGTTTGTGTTAATGTGTAGACGGCCTAATGTGTTAAGTTGTAGTGTAATATTTGTTGTAATTATGATGAATTGCTAATGTAATAGTTCTGTATTTGAGCGCTATTATTTTAATATTTCGTAAACAACACGGTAGCAGTTGACAATAAAGTCACGGGAGACCTTTTAGATCTTTTCAAAAATTAAGAATATGTCCTGTTTTACAAATGGCTTGTCATGTGCTAGTGTAACATTTGAATAGGTATTTGATACTAAGATTTGATATAGTCCAGAGGTGGTCCGTGATGATTATGGTTTTAATTAATCTGAGTAACCAGATTGTGCTTGAACCGGAACATATTTTTGCTGTAAAATTGTATGACTAGATCAGAGCTTTTTAAAATTATTATATTCTAAATTTAGTTTATCTATAATTTCATGCAGAGTCAGGCCAGTTTCAATAACTATTATCCCGAATGAAAAGGGACTATTCTGCCAGAATTTTGGGAATGCTACCAGTAAGCAATGATGCAGAGGAATTTTTTGACGCTTGTATGTAAATGTTGTAATGTTTTCTGTGTTTTCATTTCCCTTTGTTACCCGACTGCGAAATGAGGGTTATGTTTTTCGAGTGTATGTATGTATGTATATATACATGTATGTATATTTCTTTGACACGCCCTGGAGCCTAAACGGCTTGTCGTATTTTTATGTGAGTGGTGTCAATAGATTCGTCTTAATCGTGAGAGTGATACAGGGTACATCAAAATTAAAATAAAATAAAAATAAGAATTTTTGGCGCCAATGAGTAATAAAAAAAAAATGTTTTCAAAATACATCGAGTGTAGTATTAAATTAAAGATTTTTTTACGGTGATTACGAATATATATAAAACTTATGTTTTTATTGTTAAATATTGACGCAGTCGGGTTTTTTATTTTTAATAATTTGTACTTGTTTTAATTTAATTTTGTTCCCAGAATTGATGTTAACGGAAAATGAAAAATATGAAAGAACCACAAACCAGAAACAAGTCTGGTAACGTAGGAAATGCTTTTAATCTGCCCCATTTAAATATTCACTTGTCTTTTATTTCACTTAAGTCCTCTTTTAAATAAAACAGTATTCTTTTGTGGACGTCTAATGAGAATGTTTACGATGTTCACGGGCCAGGGGTCAAAGTGGCTTCAAGTTAGAAGCTTGAAACAATCTCAGCTACGCTCGTTATCTCACAAGAAAATTGAACTTGCCAACATTGTCATCGTAATGAAATTCCTTGCGTATAATGGCATATCGCCGCGGATCCTACATTTTGTTTAGTCAAGAAAACATGAATGTAAGCAAAATACCTATAGTTTTTACATATATCTATGTAAATACATAAAATTGAAGTGTCTGTTTGTAGTCCTAAATTACCAAATTTTCACCAAATGGAAATTGTTAATGATTACACCAAAATATTTGTATATCTATTTCCGGCTAATCTCTGGAACGGCTGGACCGATTTTAACAGAACTTTCACTGGCAGATAGCTGATGATATAAGGAGTTACTTAGTCTACTATTATTTTAAATTAGCTTCGCCCCGTGGTGTTACTCGTGGTTGTTGTTGTGAAGATACAACAATTACCGCAAGTAACATCGTGAGGCTCAGCTACTTTAAAAATAAAATTAAATACCTGAATTCTTTAAGACCAATATTAAGTCTAATCTAAGTCAATATTAAGTTATGCTAAGTTAATAGTTCATTGACTGCCTCGTTGGTCTCACGGTTGGCGTGTGCGACTGCTGATCATGAGGTCTCGGGTTCGATTCCCGGGTCGGACCAAATGTTTGTATGATATACATATATTTGTTTCGGAGTTTGGGTGTTTTCTATGTATAATCTGTATGTACACACATCAAAAGTGTCTAGGAATCAAGCATTTTTATGCGGATTTCTTGAGATTGAGATGTGGCTTTGGCCCTGGCCTGCTCAGTCGCCAGACTTGAACCCGATTGAGCATGCATGGGATATGCTACAGAGAAGAGCTCTGCCGAATATGGAGTGTATCCAGTCTTAAGAAGACCTTTTTTTGTTGTTGCAACGAACATGGGCGGCCATTCCACAGCGTGATTTGGATGAACTCATTTTGAGTATGCCAAACCGATGTTCTTGTGTTAGTGTTCGCGGTAGAAACACGGATTATTAATTGTTTAAGTTACCTAATAAAATTTTAAAGAAAACTGTTATTTCAGTCTTTTTTTTCGAACTTTAATGTTAGTGGTTCAAATGTCAAAAATCCTTTTATTAGGAAAATGGCAAATTTCTTTATTAATGCAAAGGTGACTTGGTTTATCGTTACTGTGACAAACGAAAACACTTTATTTGATGAATCCTTAAAGAAAATTTTAATTAATATCAATTAGGAGAAAAGTTATTGCAAAAATATATGTTGATCCCTAGACACATATGTTGATCCCTAGACACTTTTGATGTGTGTATTTACAAAAAAAAAGTATATAGGTGTCTAGTACCCATAACACAAGCTCTGCTTCGCTTGGGACTAGATGGCGTGTGTTGTAGATGACCGATAAAAAAAAATGATTATGGCTTTGGATAGAATAGCATTAAGCACCTGTCTAATAATTGCAGCAACTGAAATGATTAAGTATGTTTTAAACCTTCATTAAATGAAGTTAATAATTATACACTCTGCAATTTATTTTAAAGCTGCTCTTAAATACACGACAACTCTTTTGTGTAGATTAATTTCATCAATTAGATTAGTTTAGTAAATATATGCAGCCAAAATAGTCATCTATAGAATTTTTACATATTTTATAATACACTAGCTGATCCCGCAAACGTTGTTTTGCCATAAAAAATTGGGGTATAAAAAATAGATGTTGGTCGATTCTCAGACCTACCCGATATGCACACCAAATTTCATAAAAATCGGTCCAGCCGTTTCAGAGGAGTATGGTAACTAACATTGTGACACGAGAATTTTATATATAATACATAGATCTTAACGTTACACATATTTTAGGTTATTAAATAGTTTTTTCCTTCATATACCAAACGGTCACCGTTTTTAGGGTTCCGTGCCAAAGAAAAAAAACTGAACCCTTATAGATTCGTCATGTATATCTGTCTGTCTGTCCGTATGTCTGTCTGTCCGTCCGTATGTCACAGCTACTTTTTTCCGTAACTATAAGAACTATACTGTTGAAACTTCGTAATTAGATGTATTCTGTGAACCGCATTAAAATTTTCACACAGAAAAAAACAATAAATTTTGGGGGTCCCCAAACTTAGAACTGAAACTTAATTTTTTTTTTTCATCAAACCCGTACGTGTTGTATATCTATGGATTGGTATTCAAAAATTGTATTGAGGTTTCTAATATCATTTTTTTTTTAACTGAATAGTTTGCGCGAGAGACACTTCCAAAGTGGTAAACTGTGTGTAACCCCCTGTAACTTCTAAAATAAGAGAATGATAAAACTAAAAAAAATATGTGATATACATTACCATGCAAACTTCCACCGTAAATTAGTTTGAACGAGATCAAGTAAGCAGTTTTTTTTATAAGTCATAAATCGTAAACCGCAATTTATCGATTAAAGTTACAACGAACTACAAGAACTTTTATATTATTGCTGCTGCGAGTCCGACTCGCACTTTGCCGCTTTTTTTTAGAATCTTGTATTATTTTTTGTTGACAAAAGTTTCGTATAAAGTCTCGCCTAACGAATACGTCGCATTTGTTTAAGTATTCCCTAGATTCAAAAAAAAAAGATTCATATGTGTACTCATTCATTTTGTGATTCGCAAATAAAATTCAGACAATAGTTTAACATTGCCCTCTATTTGTTGAGTAGCTGCCAATTGAAGCAATTTGTGCCCGAATGTGTACACAGTGTGCCAATTCTGATAACGCTAACCACCACATACGAAAATATTTGAAAGAACAAGAACTAGAAACCTGCGGCGAGTTAATGTTTTGACACAGGGAATATTAATTCTGTGACATTATCCATCGTGGGGGTAATCATGACCTGTATAACCGTTGGTAATAAGTTATGATTGATGACCGGACTAACTGATGAGGCCAAATTCATTTGCGAATCGATTCGTCATATAATATTATAGCATTCGAATCTTAATGAAATACATATGAACAAAATGAATCAGATCAGATAATTGAAGCGCAGAATAAACGCGTTGAAACTGATCCGATGTCTTTATAGGTAACTAGCTGACCTACGCAACCTCGTTTGCGTCCAAACTACCATCCCCCGTTTTAACCCCAAAGGGGGGTTGATTTCTAAAGATACATTATTAGTACACCTCCACACTATTTATAGAGCATACATTTTAAAATTCAAGTCTCTTACTTCAAAAACAATGGACTTTCATACAAACTTGCAACCCCCGTTTTACCCCCTTAGGGGTAGAGTTTCGTAAAATCCGTTCTTTAGTCCAGTCATTTAAGCTTAAATAGCTTTATTTTAGCTTATTAGCGGATGTATACACCCTATAAGGAACCTACCTACTAAATTTCAAGTTTGTAGGTGTTATACTTTCTGAGATTTCGTGATTAATAAGTGAGTGGTATTTCACTTTTATATATATATAGATAATGGTTCTAAAAATGTTTGAAATAATTGTATTGAGTTAAGAAGCTTATACGAATACATAAGTCGACGCCGTGAATATTAACAGCAGTTATTAAGGGCCAAAGCCTCGTGGAAGGCACGCGGGTAGACGTGGATTAAAATTAAAATAAATTGCTTTACACTTTAATTGTATTTGAGGATAATTTTCCGTGCTCCTGAATTCTAGAGTTGGTAGCTGATGGTACGGAGATGTGAAGACATTGGAAAGTATGGAAGTGGACTTAAATCATAAGAATTTTCCTTTCATATGGTTATAATAAACATTGTAACAGGATCACTTCAGCAATTTTATTGTCATGCTTGTTGTTGTCATCGGCACATAACTCCCATAATAGAAGTTGAGTTTTAATATGGTTTTCGCTGTTGCCATAAAACAATATATTAAATATGTTGCTAGTATTGTCTTGTTAATATAAGTCGGTGGAAAGGATTTCTATTCATCATAATATTTTGGTCTATGTTTGAGTTTTACTTAAATTTTCGAAGAAATAACTCCAAAAGTTAAGTCCAAACTAAATAGTACACACGAAATGTAGCTTTGGTTCTTGCCCTGAAACCACATCTCCAACGTTTTTAATTAGTGGCAGAGCCGCTGTCGTTTGTGAATCATACATCAAACGGTGAATTTTTAGAATTCTGTTTTATTTTTTGTTGACAAAAGTTTTGTATAAAGTCTCGCCTAACAATTACATCGTATGAATCTATGCCACTATGCTGAATTTAAGCTTTGGGTATAACATTAGATAGATCTAGCAATATGCTTTTTAGATCTCAAATTTTAGTACAGATAAATGAAAAAACATTTATATTTATTTTTATATTTATACTTTTCGGACATCTAACACACAACGCCATCTAATCCCAAGCTAAGCAGAGCTTGTGTTATGGGTACTAGGCAACTGATACAAATACATATATACTTTTTTTTTTTTTGTAAATACATACAAATTATACATGGAAAACACCCAAACTCCAAAACAAATATTTGTAGATCATACAAACCTTTGGTCCGACCCGGGAATCGAACCCGAGACCTCATGATCAGCAGTCGCACAGGCCAACCGCGAGACCAACGAGGCAGTTTACATTGAACATTGTTACATTACATTGAATTTATTTTTTTTAATTCAAAGACAGTACGTAAACCTAGCTAGCTATCTTATCTTATAATTATAATTGAGCATAGGAATTAAGGACAGATTTACTTAAACTGTATCTTTATACTACGAAACAAAACTGGAATAACATTATTCATATTTGACAGGATGCAAGTGTTTCGCATCGAATCATTTTCAACAATCGCTTACGAGTCTATTATCTTACATTATCGGCTATGTTTTGACCACGTGACTTAGAGTTAAAATACACCCTTTTTAAGGTTCCGTGCCAAAGGCAAAAAACGGAACCCTTATAGATTCGTCATGTCTGTCTGTCTGTCCGTCCGTATGTCACAGCCACTTTATTCCGAAACTATAAGAACTATACTGTTGAAACTTGGTAAGTAGATGTATTCTTTGAACCGCATTAAGATTTTCACACAAAAATAAAAAAAAACAATAAATTTTGGGGGTTCCCATACTTAGAACTGAAACTCAAAATTTTTTTTTTTCATCAAACCTATACTTGTGGGGTATCTATGGACAGGTCTTCCAAAGTGTCTATGTATCCCCATACATAGAACTGAAGCTCAAAAAATTTTTTTTCATCAAACCCCTACCTGTGGGGTATTTATGGATAGGTCTTCAAAAATGATATTGAGGTTTCTAATATAATTTTTTCTAAGTTTGCGCAAGAGACACTTCCAAAGTGGTAAGTGGTAAAATGTGTGTGAAGTTACAGGGGGGGGGGGGCTGTAACTTCTAAAATAAGAGAATGATAAAACTAAAAAAAATATATGATATACATTACCATGTAAACTTCCACCGAAAATTGGTTTGAACGAAATCTAGTAAGTAGTTTTTTTTTAATACCTCATAAATCGTAAACTGCAATATTTTTTTTTTTTTTTTTTTTATGTATGGCCTGCCATAATGACTCTACTCTGCCTGATGGAAAGCATAAGCAGAATCCAAGAGCGGTGGTCACCATACTCACTGCGAATGCAGACAATGCAGTATGGCGACCCACACCATGGCGGCCTAGTGATGCTGCTGCATCTTTTAGTCTAGTCAACAAGTATGTAACTTGTTGACTAGACTATTTGGGCCTCCGGTCTCGCACTCACCAACGAAACACGACAGCACGATCGCTGTCATTTTACGTTGATTTTCTGTGCGAAGGTAGTACCGCCCCGGTCGAGCCGGCCCATTCGTGCTGAAATCAGCGTGGCTCTACTACCTTTCATTCAATCAACACAAATATAAAAATATAAAATACAAATTATATTATGTTACTTACTGCTGCGGAACCCTTCATGGGCGAGTCCGACTCGCACTTGACCGCTTTTTTTACATATTTACTAACTGACCCGGCGAACTTCGTACCGCCATATTTACATATCTGTCACAGCTTCGTTATCTTTTAATTTTTCTTGTACACAAACCTTGTCCTAACAAAACGAACACATTAATTTGGTGCAGCCGATCGGAAGTTATGCGAGTACATACATTTCGGCGATTCATTTTTATATACTACAAGTTCATAGATTACTTTCCTGTTATCGTTTCTATAATGTCATCTTGGTTAGGTCAGTTTTGTCTTCAAATTATATAATTGTAACTAAATTTTTTTTGTTTCTTATTTTATAGGCAAAAGCTAAAAGTCTTTTAAAACAATTTCCCAAGCACAGCCGTCTCCATGGCTGGCAGTTTCCATTCGGCATACTCTAAATTTCATTAGGCGTTTAAGTCGTGCCACCGCCTTCGTGTAATTGCTCATTTTCCTCGTCATCTCCTGTAAAGACGCTCACAGGCTAATACCATTCTCGTTCTTAATAGTTGTGTTTTCGAGGTTCTACAGAAATAGTAATTTATAATTAGTCATTGTTTGAAATGAAAAACCAGGGCCAGGAGCTTTGTTTATTCAACTATATTTTAAATCACTTTCTCTGCGAAACATACAGACAATTCCTAGAAATTATTCTTCAATTATAGCCGGTACTGGGATTTGAAACAATATAATTACCTTAAGAAAATTAAAGTATTTTAAGTTTTATTATTTAAAAAAAAAACCGACTTCCAAAAAAACATCCAACGAAAACTCCCTGCCAAAAAACACTAAAAAGCGTAAAATAAACTGGCTCTTCATAAATTGCTATGTGCCAATTCTTGTCTATACCTAATTCTTTATTCGTTTAAATAGTAGTATTATAATGTGTTGCTAGGTACCTAAAATCTGGTTGAAGTCGGTGCCAAGCGACTATCGTTTAGATTTTTGTAATTGTTCGTTCGTATTCTTTTTGGCTTGGCACCGACTTCAAACAGATGGATGGATGTTTTTTTGGAAGTCGGTTTTTTTATTTATAAAAAGTTTTTATTTTTCAGTTTTTAGTGCAAACAGTCTCGTAGGTAAGTAGTAAGTTAAACTCTTTCATAAAATTTCTGCTGATGCAAATAACTTTATTGGTTTAAAAAGACGTATTAAATGTCAACTCTTATTTCACCCCTTAGGGATAAGAATATGCAGAAACGCTACGTAATTCGTTAATATTCATATTTATCAGTAGCCCAAAAATAAAGTTTTACGTTTCAAACTTAAAAAAATAAAACTGTTCTACAATCTTTCAATCCCTATTTCACCCTCTTAGGGGTAGAATATCCAGAAACGCTTAAATACATTTCTATTCATTTTTAATCAGTAGCCCAAAGATAAAGTTTCATGTTCCTAACTTAAAAAATGACGGACTTCCACACAATCTTTCAATCCCTATTTCACCCTCTTAGGGGTAGAATATCCAGAAACGCTTAAATACATTTCTATTCATTTTTAATCAGTAGCCCAAAGATAAAGTTTCATGTTCCTAACTTAAAAAATGACGGACTTCCACACAATCTTTCAATCCCTATTTCACCCTCTTAGGGATAGAATATCCAGAAACGCTTAAATACATTTCTCTTCATTTTTAATCAGTAGCCCAAAGATAAAGTGTCATGTCTCCAACTTAAAAATGACGGACTTTCGTACAAACTTTCAACCCCTATTTCACCCCCTTAGGGGTAGGAATTCCAAAATTCCTTCCTTAGTGGGTGTCTACTCAATAAAACGATCCATATGCGTAACTGAAAGAATACAAATTAAGGTCTATACGTACGTGTAATATTAAAATCTTCCTCTTATCCCTAACTGTTGAAGAGTTTAACCTTCTATCATCAGCTCACCTAAATAACTTGAAAGTATACGACTGAAGATAATATATATACATACGATATTCAAAGATTTATCCTCCGACTCCTAACCGTTACCGTTAAGGAGTTGTACCTTACATCACCAGCTCATCATCATAAAATGATGGCTACCAGACGCAAATACCGGTGTAACATCAGAAAATATACGAAAAACATAGTATGTGCCTATAAAAAATGAGGGTTCCCGTCGATTTCCCTGGGATCCCATCATCATATCCTGATATGGTGGCAGTGGGACCACCTCGGGAGCATACCCTTTTGAATACAAAAAGAATTTTCAAAATCGGTCCACAATTGACGGAGTAATCGGTGAACATACAACAAAAAAAAATACATACAATGGAACATAGAACCTCCTCCTTTTTGAAGTCGGTTAAAAAGGAATATTAATGTTCTAGTTTTTAACCCCCGACGCAAAAATAGGGGTGTTATAAGTTTGACGTCGATGTCTGTCTGGCTGTGTGTGTGTGTCTGTCTGTGGCATCGTAGCTCTCAAACGGATAGACCGATTTCGATGCGTTTTTTTTTCATTTGAAAGCCATTTCCTTGCGGTGGTTCTTAGCTATCTTTGAGTATCAGCTCTTTTCCAAAATGATGTAAGGCATTTTTGGCTTATGATTACTCGATTAAGTGCTTGCGTAGGGGTTTTTTTTTTGGATTTAGATTATATTTTATTTTTTTACTGTTACTTTAGGTATTAGGATTAGGGTATTAGGTTACTGTATGTCAAAACAAAATAAAATAAAATTACTTTTCTCTTATGAGTAAAAAATAATTGAAAAAGTTTTAAAATAAAAATTTTAGACTACGGTAACTTTTTTTTAAAGTTCTTGCTTTAAAAAAATAAGCTGGCATTGTATGTGACATTTACCATTTATTAACTTTTATAAATATTCACATAAATTACTTGAAACTTTTTAAACAACTTTCACTATAAAAATCTAAGACCTTCCACACTTTCCAACTTTTTTTACATAAAAATCAAACCAGAATTTGTACTAATTCTAAAACCTTTTACTTTAATTGTATAAATATTAGCTTGAAACTCCCTTGACACAAAAATCAAACCACAATTTGTCCCTAACAAACAAAGGTCTTATAAAAAACTTCATTACTTTAAAGCGATATCAATGAAGTGCATTCCAGCTTTGCCGTAGCCGACAGGAATTGAATTAAAAAAAAAGTGCACTTGCAATTACGCCATTCAAATGCCCCTCTCACGTTTCAATCTTTTATGGCGGCCTCTATGAATCCGAATGGAGTGCAATATGAGATGAGAGGGCCAATAATGAAATATAAAAACAGAAATAAGCACTCCTTTCCCCGGTTATGGACCGTCGAGTATTCTCCATTATTCCCATTCAACAGATTTGCTTTGACGAGTGTCCTTAGCGGCGTTTAAATTATTTCACTTAAATTTGGTTTAGAATCGTTAAGAAATAAGTACTTGACTTTGTCATGAATTAGTCAAATAAATTTAATAATAATATAATAAATTAAAACTGAAGATTTGTTTAAAATGAAAAATAACTTTGGAAATAAAATTATTTTACATGAACGTACATGGAAATAGGGCGCCCTGCGGCACTATGGACCGATGATTTGAAGAAAGTGGCTGGCTGCGGACTGAACAAGACATATGGAGCTTCTAGAGGAGGAACTTTGTTCAGTGGACGGCGATACGGTGATACAAAATATAGAAATAAAAAGAAATAATTTAACTCTATCTCTATATTCTATACTCTTCTAATTAATGTTCTTATTAAACATTTTCAACAACAATTGAAATAGGCATTTGTTGTCTATTTCATAAAATGACAAATTATTTACTATACCCTATTTTGACGTGACAAGGACTAATAAATCGATGAACATCGGCTGCATGCACGAAAATGGGCGACTCATTGTCCTGGAGGGTTTTCGCATTATCGGATCCGATATCGGTGTTAGGCGCCGATACGATATCGGACGAAGTAAAATGTATGTATTTGTCGGCTCCGATATCGGATATCTTACGCTCATTGTACGTCGTTGTATCATTACGTCAATCGTTCTGTTATGACGTTGTCACGTTAAACTATCGTATAGACAACCAATGTTTTATCTCTTTGTCGGCTCACCATCAAATTTTTACATTTGTATGTGGTAACAGAATGCATTTATAAAATATAGTGCCCTGATAGTGTAATCTAATTTGCACATTGAAAACCAATGATCATGAACCAATTTCCAGAACAGAATTAATTTTCTTTTTTGGAAGCCTGGTTTCTAATAAAGACAAATAATTTTTACCCATACCGGAGAAAAATGTGTGTGTAATTTACAGAAAAATAACATCAAAATAGTCTATCCATGAATTTACTTCTCTGCAGCAGCTTAAGTAGAAATTCAAATGCAAGCTATTTAAATCGGACTCCTTTTATGAAAACAAAAAGAAGTATCTAAAGGTACTATTAAATAATATCGAAGTGTCTATTTGCAATTTTGAATTAACAGCTTTTTACTAAATGCATTTGAAAGTATAAACTGTACTTAATCAAAAAAACAATTCTCAAAACTTTTGTCTGTCTGTCTCTCTCTCTCTCTCTTTCTGTTTATTTCGGATAATCTTTGGAATAGCTGGACCGTCTTTGACGGCACTGTCACTGCCTTATAGCTGATGATATAAGGAGCAACTTTAACAACTTTTCTTTGACTAGCTTCACTCCGCGGCGTTACTAACATATTCCTAAAATAAAAATCGAATACCTTCGCCGTGAGTAAAATCAAGAATAATTTACTTCCACATTTCAACCAGTCATCACATTGCAAGTCTGACAACATTAATCTTAACTGTACCAAAATGAGCTAAACAACATGTTCATTCAATGTCTTGAACAAAGCACGCAACATATGCAAAACGTACAAAATAGAGAACGACGAAAGAAAAACGTCAATGCACTTCTAGTTAGAATAAATAAAATTGTTTCCTGTACCGTGTGCATCCACATTGATTCCAAAGTTATCTAGAAATTTTTCATTTTGTTTTCCAGATCGTTCTTTAGAATTTGAGCTTTGTTCATTTTTATTGGTTTTCCTGGTGTAGGATTCCGTATGTGAACATTTTTGGTTTGAAGTTATGTTTTTTGGAGTTTCATTGTTTTTAACGATATATATTTAGGATTATCTTTATAATAAATCTACTTGGTATTTTACCGTCTACAAAACTAAATTTGTATATAAGTATTTGGACCCGTATTTCACGCAAATAAATAAATGTGTTGAAAGTTTTTCAAGGTTATTGGGCAGATTTTGTGATTACATGAAATCATTTATTTCTGTCAGATATAAACTATAAAAAAATATACTCCAGTTTTTCTTATTTACTTTTTATGTGAGTAATTTTATATATGATAATATAACATAGAAAAGCAAGCAGTGTTTACCCATAAGTGGAATACACATTTAGGAAATATACGTGTTTTTAAAACATTTAAGTTGCATGAAAACAAATGTTACAATTATCAGTAAACCAAATAAATTAAAAAAATATGTACCTATTGTTCTACGAAAAAATACATTTACAAATATGTTTTTGAAAATTTTAACATACATATGTATGTATGTAGAGTATGAAAAATATTTTTGAAAACTTTAACAAACATAGGTATGTATGTATGTAGATGTCGCAGGCATGTGTAGTACGAAATAAATTCCGACAAGTTCTGCATAAACAGAAGAGGCGACAAATAAACCAACGGTTAGGCAAGTGGATGTTAGGCGCACATTAAACAATGCGGTCGCAATAGAGCAAAACAACGTCTATTGAGATGCCGACTTTTGACCGATACAGTTACCAATATAGACAACAATTTCTTTTCACTTTGAAATGTAATGCAATCTATTGAGTATAGTTCTGCTACAGAAAATTACATTAAACTTTAACGAGAACGTTAAAGGTAGGGAGGAAGAAAGATATTTAATTGAACAATCTGTTTTATCGCATTGTTTTATGTTTCAATATAACTAAAGAACGTCGTGTATTATTAAAACTATATACTTGATAATATTAGAATGAAAAAACTTTAACGTTAAATTTTAACTTATTAGTCTTTTGTAACAAGGACTAAGGCTGACTTCTTTAATATTTAAAAACTTCGCTAAGAAAAAGATACTAACAAACATTGAAGACTTTCTTACAATGACAGTAGTGACCGAAGTTAACCAAAAATGGTTAACTTCGGTCACTACAGTTATTGACGGTCAAAACAGTGATATTACAATGACACTTTTTGAAGTGAAAACTTCTTTAGACGCGTTGAGGACTTTTTGGGTGAACAAAAAACGTGAAACTCGCGTCATGGTCGCATTGCCTCCTACAAGCTATAAATCTAATAGCTCGACGATACATTTCACAAGTTACTTAGTTTTCACTTCTACCGGCAGTTCCCAAAGACTGCCCCATTAATTAGGGTTCCGTACCTCAAAAGGAAAAAAAGCAGAATCCTTATAGAATCACTTTGTTGTCCGTCTGTCTGTCAAGACTCTTTTTCTCAGGAACGCGTGGAGGATTAAACTGAAATTCATATCAAATACTTAGGTCTACTGTCTCTTGGAGCTGTGAAAAAATTAAACTCCTAAGCCAACGCAATCAAAAGATACAGCCGTTTATGCTGCAAATTTTCGACGCTCGCAAGGGAATCAAAGCCTACAGGGTACTTCCTGTGAACTCAGAATCTTGAAATTTGGTACGAAGCAACGTCTTATAGCACAGATAAAGGGAAAATTGCGAAAAGCACAATTTTTTCCTACATCATTATAATAAAAATATTTTTAACAATTTTAAACTTACTATTCCTTTCCTCATGAACGTGTAGAGGTATTGAATTGAAATTCATTATGCAGGTTTGTATGGAATCCTCAGTGCGCGAGTCCGACTCGCACTGGGCCTCTTTATTTTTTTTAATATTTTTTTTGGAATATGCGGGCAAACGAGCAGACCTATCGCCTGATGGTAAACGATTACCGCCGCCCATGGACACCTGCAACTCCAGAGGCGTCACAAGTGCGTTGCCGGCCTTTGGGGGGATGGGGGGAGGAGAGAGGGTGAGGGGTGTTAGGGGGAGGGGAGATAGGGGAAGGGGGGTTGGGGTATGGGCCTCCGGTATCCTCACTGACTCGGTGAAACACAGGGCAAGCACTATTTCACACCGGTTTTCTGTGAGGCCATGGTATCGCTCCGGTCGAGCCGGCCCATTGATGCCGAAGCGTGGCTCTCCCACGGTATTTTTGTAATGTATATATATTATAATGTAAAGTTAACATTATATTCAGGCGGGTATTAAAGGGATCCTTTCTAGGTTACATGTGGCTATTTGTATTCGAAACGGCGAAGCACGTGGTTGTAGTCTGTTCGAATCTGATGTAACCATCCTACCGGCCACCCGGTAAAGGGTTTCCGAGGGGATTTCCACATTGAAAAAAACTACTATTGAATACGCTCAATGTTTAGGACCATGTTCCTGATTGGCATATTTAATGAAGTGTATGAAAACCTTAACCGACGTTTAATACTATTTCCATATTTTAAGGGTTAAATAAAGGGCGTTTGAATAATGGCTCCCTACTTACGCCTTTGTTAATTATATTGTTGTAGCAAAAATCAAATTAGATTTATTATTTACGACTTTTACGATAAAAAAGTAAAACACAATTACTAAGGTACATAATTTATGTTATAACAGCTCGTTTAAGCACTAAACAAAATTAAGTAGAATAAAATATTCATTTCACATTATGAGTCCAGGCCTCTAGCAACTTTGGTATATACCTGGTTGTAGTGAACTTGAGCGACTGAATTAATTTTGAAATTAGTCAAGTTACATAATACCACGATGATGGAGGCTGAAACGCCTTTACTTAAGGTTTAGTACTTAATAACCTGTTCTTAGCCAGTCGAGATTAAACATTTCATGCCAACAACGACTAAAACGAGCATTAACACAGACTTTAGAACAAAGCACTGCTACTGTCTGTGGTAACTTTGAGTTTTTGGTGTAATAGATTATGTTTAATCAGTTTTATTTAGAGTATATTTATTTAATGTAAGTGTAAGTTATACTCTCGTACCAAGATGGAACTTGTTCCAATAAATTGTAGAATTAAAATCACTTAACGTTTGATGATGCCATAAGGCTAAACCGGTCAGGTGTAAACATAAATAAAATAGTGGAATAAACACAAGTGATTTTAATTCTAGAATGTAATGTCAGTGTATTTACTTGTAGCCTACACTTACAGAACACTACCTTTTTTACAGAAAACAGACTACAGTTTCGAAATTCTGGAACATTAAATAAATATATTGAGAATACTTTTGAAAGGAATAAAAGTAAAAAGAAATAAATAGTACAGGAACATTGTTAAAGGGTAGTCTGTGGGCTCTAGAAACAGTAACCGAGCTCCGGTAAAGAAAACTGCTGAACAACTACGGTTTCCTATGAAGCCGTGAAATCATTTCTGTGGATCCTAGTCGGTTTGTGTTTAAGAACTGCTCTCCCACGAATATGTGTGTGTATATATGGTATCTTTCTGAAGTCATCTTCAGGAACTACGGCTCCGAGGTCTATCATCTGATAATGATAGACCTAAAGACCGTAGTTCCAGATGGTGGTAATCTACCTTCAGCCCATTGCAGTCCACTGCTACACATAGGCCTTTCCTATTGTACGCTACTCTGATCGATTTTGGGATTCTCG
Source organism: Diaphora mendica (assembly GCA_949125395.1). Taxonomy (NCBI): domain Eukaryota; kingdom Metazoa; phylum Arthropoda; class Insecta; order Lepidoptera; family Erebidae; genus Diaphora; species Diaphora mendica. Next base: position 14,859,343 of record OX421324.1, on the reverse strand, counting down.
CATACAGATCCTTCTAGCCTCTTTCGCAACCTAGGTCTATGGGTGTGGTACAATTAATTACACTGACTATCATTAACCGACTTCCAAAAGGAGGAGGTTCTGAGAACATCGGTTTTTTTTTTTTTTTTTTTATGTATGTACATTGATTACTCCGTCAATTGTGGACCGATTTTGAAAATTATTTTTGTATTCGAAAGGGTATGCTGCCCATGTGGTCCCATGGCCACCATATCAGGATCTGATCATGGGATCCCAAGGAAATTGAAGGAAACCCTCAAATTTACGTGAGCGCCTGCAATAAAGTTAAGGCAATTGTCTGCATGCTTTCATATTCTGTAAACATCATGTCCGAAATATTTATTTATTATTCTATACAGTATGTTGTATGTTACCTTTAGTAGTATTCTTTCAAGTTATTTAGGTGAAATGATGATGAGAGAGACTTGAAAGGACTAAAAAGCGAAAAATAAAAAAAAAACTTCGTTTAAAAAAACCGACTTCAAAAACTGAAAAGTATAAAATAACTTAATTTGTATGTGGTACCTATTCATAGGTTTGAAGTCAGTGCCGAGCCAAAATGTAATAGTAGGACTCGCCGCGCGTGACCTTAAGCGGGATAGCTGCTCTTCGCGTAGGACAAAACAACCGAAGCGTCGGTGACGTCGTTGACGTTCGTCTCGAAATATAGCGAGTGTGGTACCTACTATTACATTTGGCTTGGCGCCGAATTCAAACCTATGAATAGGTAGCACATACAAATTAAGTTATTTTATATTTTCAGTTTTTGAAGTCGGTTTTTTTAAACGAAGTTTTTTTTTTTTAGCATCAATTTTGTCACTACAAATAAACATGGCAAAATTGAAATTTATTTTAACCAATGTTTATTTTACTATGCCTAAAAGCTAAAAATGCTAATTACGCAGAGCCGATACCACAATTTGTTGCGGTGAACATAAAATATCGCATAGCGAAATTGGTGTAGTGGTTCTATTGATAAATCAACCACAGCGCGGTTTGCCAATAAATAAGTGCTACAAATGTTAAATTTACTATCAATCTAATCTCGACTAACTGTCTTAGTCAATTCCTGGTTTAACTCGATCAGGAAATGGGCTATTAAAATAGTACCTAAACGAAATTATAAGTGTAAGTAAAAATATTTTCATAATATTATTTCAATATTTTTCAGATCGGAATAGTATTTAGAGTACTTGGACTCCTACGCATTTCAATATTGTATCAAGTCATTCTAAAAGCTATTTTAATCACCTAAATGTATTCAGTTTATAGATTTAAAATGAAGGTTACTTATACCTTCATTTTAAATCAATATTTATTCTAAAATAGCTTACCCGGCGAACTTCGTACCGCCATATTTACATATCTGTCTCAGCTTCTAGTCACGGACACAAAAAAAGACTTTTCCCATTATCTTTTAATGTTTCTTGTACAACAATAACAAACACACAAAAAAATGAATTATTTAATTTGGTGAAGCCAATCGGAAGTTATGCGCGTACATACATTTCGGCGATTCATTTTTATATAATATAGATAAACCCCTATTTTTCTTGGTCACGGTCGAGTATCAATGACTAATATTGCAAAAAATCGAGCAATTTTATTCCTATGAGAGACGAAAATGACGTTGCACGAGTTAGTAATATAATAAAAACAACCAGGAAGTTATTATATACAGCACTGCACGTTTGATATATGCAAATGATAAACCTAACGAACTAGTGCCTCTATGCTAATCTCAAAAAACAGAGTATAATAATGCTTTCCATTCCTTACGCTAAGCCCAAACTTAAATCTCATAACAATCTTAAAATAAACATTTTTCTTTGTTATCTCAATTATTAGGTCTAATAAGTTTTATTGAATCAAAGATACCTTATTCATTAATTGAACAATATCTTTAAATAATGCCATATGCTAATATCAAATCAGATTTTCAACATCCTTTGTCTTGAGATCTCAAAGCGGTTCCTATCGGCATACCAATCATTCATCTAGGATATAAACCTTTGCCTAGCCTTTACCGAGCGATCGAATGTTCAATTCGATCGGAATTGGAAGTAACAAAACCAATGTTGTGTCTTCAGATTCAGTATAACTTTAGAAATATACACATATACAACTTGTGTTTTTTTTTACATAAGAAACTAATAAGAGGTCTTTACCTATGAAATTGCCGTTTTGTATGCAATAAGTGAAAGTACTTATTTTTTCAAACTTTTTTATTTCTATTATTCGAAGTAATCACCAATGCAATCGACGCATCTTTGCCAACGCATTGGCAGTTTATTGATGCCCTTCTTGTAAAAATCAGCTGGACGGGACGCAACAAACTCTTCAAAGGCATTTTGTACTGCCTCTCGGGAATTGAATTTTTTACCCACTAAAAAGTTGTCTAAATTTTGGAAAAAGTAATAGTCGGTAGGTGCAAGGTCTGGTGAATATGGCGGATGAGGGAGAGCTCCCAACCCAAGCTCTTGCAGCTTGGAGACTGTCTGTTGCGCAGTATGGGGTCACGCGTTGTCGTGAAGGAGCAGTGGGGACGACCGATTGACCAAAGCTGGTTGCAGATGTGCAAGCTTCTCCATCATTCTCTCTAGTTCTTCACAGTACACATCTGCATTAATGCTCATGCCGTTTTGTAAAAAGCTGTGGTGAATCACACCCGCATTAGACCACCAAACAGTGACCATCACCTTTTTAGGGGTCATTTTTGGTTTAGGGCATTGCTTTGGTGCTGAACCAGGGTCTAACCAACTTGCTGATTGCTTTCGATTGTCGAACAGAATCCATTTTTCGTCGCACGTAACAATTCGTTTCAAAATTCCTTCATTTCTTTGCCTGTTGAGCAGCGCAAGGCAGGTCTCGACGCGTACGTTGCGCTGGCGATCGTTAAGGTCGTGGGGCACCCATCTATCAAGCTTTTTTGCTTTGCTAATTTTTCGCAAATGGATCAATATTGTTTTGATGCTTACATTAAAAGCTGCTGCTAGCTCAGCTGTAGATTGAGTTTCGTCAGCTTCCACAATCGCCTTTAATTCATTATTGTTAACCAAAGTCTCCGGATGACCACGAGCTTCATTTTTCAAGTCAAAATTTCCAGAACGGAACCGGGAAAACCAATAACGGGTTGTGCGTTCGTTTTTACAGTTCTCTCCGTAAACATTTTTAATGTTACGTGGCGTTTGTGTCGCGTTGGTGCCACGACGGAACTCATATTCCATAATTACACGAATTTTTAAAGTATACATTATGACGAAAAATTTTCAAATGTAATGAAAATACAACGCTAATCAAAAAACAAAAGACTGAGTTTGTAAATAGAATGTCATGGTTTTAAAATAAAATAATTTGAATTTAGAATACAGAGCCATTATAAACTTTTTTTTATTTGAAATGACCAGTACTGAAGAAAGGCAATTTCATAGGTAAAGACCTAATATTTTCTTAAATTATTTGCAGACTTTTCAGATTTTTATTTTAATACGTCTTATATTTTAAATTTTGCATACATTTTATGGTTTATAAAATTTAGGTTAGGTTATTAACCATTGAAGACTTAACAACTTAACAAAAGGTAGATCTTTTAATCTATACTAATAATATAATATTATAAAGCTGCAGAGTTTGTTTGTTTGTTTGAACGCGCTAATCTCAGGAACCACTACTCCGATTTGAAAAATTCTTTCAGTGTTGGATAGTCCATTTATCGAGGAAGGCTATAGGCTATATTTTATTTGCAAAAAAATTAGGGATCCGTAAGAAAATTGCTATTTCGTAACCCAAGGTGTGAAATATAAAACCTTTTTTTGCGTGCGCTGCAATAGCTATTGACAATAGAACAAAATAATGTATTACGGGTTTGTAGGTCCTATTAAGATCTACAAAAAAGTCCGCGAGAGCATATATCTAACTACCATGGTTTAGTACCAATAACCGCTTTTGTGTTCAAAAAAATATATTAAATCGTCTGAAGAAAGAAACTACGTTAAATGTGTATCGTAATATTAATCCTTATCCAAATAAAGCATTATGTTATCAAGGGTATTTATGTAGAAGTAAAATACTTTTTGTTTCATCCCAATCCGACGTTTCGTTTAGAAGTTATCAACGAGTATAAGACGCTAAGAGTTGGTACCTAATAATGAGTTATTTGCCAAAGAGTTTTTAACAACATAATACCTAATATTAATCTTTATCCAAATAAATGTGTTGTTGATTATGAGTATTAGATCTTAGAAGAGTATAATAAATACATTTAAACTAATATTTAAAGCTGAAGAGTTTGTTTTGTTTGTTTGAACGCGCTAATCTCAGGAACTTCTGGTCCAATTTCAAAAATTATTTCAGTGTTAGATAGCCCATTTATCGAACAAGGCTATGTATCATCACGCTAAGACCAATAGGAGCGGAGCACCAATGAAGAATGTTTCAAAAACGGGGGAAAATTATTACGCTACGGGCAATAGGAGACGTAAACGACGTTGCGTGGGTCAGCTACTATATAAATAACTTTATGCAATGGTCCCTATGAGCTTTGTAGTATCTACCAATTTTTTGCGAATTATATATAGAAACATAATCTTCTGCGAGACTTTGAAATTCTATTAATTCCTACTTATTGCAAAATGCCACAAAGTTCTATCCATTCTACCTCCTTGTAAGGAATGTGGTCTCTAGTACCTGAAAACAAGAACGCTGCCTAGATTCCTTAAAATTTCTTAGTCGGACAATATCGTAAAACCGTTCTTAGTGAACGTCTCCTACCTAGAAGCTACTTTATTGCCAATTTGGGTGTCTGGTATAATAAAACAATAAAGTTTACAATTCACATTGAATTTTTACTTATTACATGAGACTGAAAATATTTGTTTGTATATTTAGAATAGACTCAAGAATATAAAGAATGGGAAAGCCCATTTTTGAACTATTAGTTTATATTGAATCTATAATGTTAATGTTTGTTCCGGAAAATATGTAGAATTTCGAAAGCACCTAATTTCGTAACGTTTCTTTTAAAACAATTTAAAGTCCTCGTACAACAATAGCCTTAGCATAATGGTAAGAACTTTCGTGAGAGGAACAAATTTGTAACTCAATCACCTAATTAGAGTTTGTTTTGAAACAACTCCTGAGTGGAGGCGAGTAATTAATAGGCTTTGTAATTCAAAATGTAATAAGAATAACAATACAAATACGAATTAAAGGCTGATAGTTTTCGCTGTTCTTAGAAAACAACGCCAAAGGGCCTGAAGTTTCATTAAATGGCTTTGAAATTTATTACATTGCGTCGTGACAAACGGTATTGTTTTTGAGTTTAAACAGTGTGCTTATTTTAGGTGTCTCATAAAGGTGAAAGGTAAAGGCACTAAATAGTTTGAGTGCGCGACTTAATGGTTTTTTGTGTGTGTGTGTAGATTCAGTACCTAAGTATTAAGTTTTTGCTTAGTAGAGGCCTATATTCAGTAGTTGTTGATGATGTAATCTATATATATAAAAGAGGAAGGTGACTGACTGACTGACATACCTAGAAATCAACGCACAGTCCACACCGCTGAAGCTAGAATCCTGAAATTTTGCATGTAGGTTCTTTATATAACGTAAGTGAGCACTTAGAAAGGAATTTTGAAATGCCACCCCTAAGGGGGTAAATCATCAGGGAACGAAAGTCTGCGTGAGCGAAGCCGCTTGTAAAAGCTAGTATGTGATAAATGTTGTTGAAGACGATGATAGTAGAAAAACTTATATAGGTGTCAATTGAGTAAATTATGGAAAAAAAACTACAAGTGTAAGTAAAAAGAATACTGTGTATAGTATAATTAAAATATTATGAAAAAAATTGGATTCAAGCATTGTTTTAATAATGTTAATACTAAATTATGATTTGTACATGTTTATCAAAAAAAGTATAATTTTAGATTAACCTAAAAATTATTATAAACTTACTTATTTAGCAAAACATGTAAAGTGAGAAGAGCTATTATTATACTACGTTTAAATATTAAGGGTTCGAACAAGAACCTTAGAGCTAATTATTTTTGGTTCTAACAAGACCTAACATTAATTAAAATTATTATTGTATTAATATATTCTTAAACAACAGGTAATAAGATATTATATTGTTATCATCTTAAAAGCAAAGTCCAAAAACGAGACACGAAACTTTTTAAAAGCAAAAACCTTAACAAGCGTTCAACAGCGCTACCACAGCTTCATCTAATTATCGCTTATTAGGTTTCCTCGATACATTGGTTTTGTGTTGTCTAGTAAATTATCGTCGAGACGTTGAGGCGAGGGGACCGCTGGTGGAACGTTCACTCAATTAGTTAATTTTGTTAAATATCCTTGATTGAGCAACGGACGGCAATCAGCCATGCAAATTCTCTCCGTCATTTCCGAGACTGCCGAAATAGGATTTCGCTAAACGCAGTGTATTTAGCTCTGCGTTGTAATAAATTGTCCGTGCAGAACGAGCTCGTATAATGAATGAGGAGAATAATTTTGTAATATTTGAATAGAGACGCTTTTGTGCTCTGACAGTTGGAAAAAATATCTACTGTTTAGCTCATTTCTTACGGTGCTAACATAATTAAGGCTAATTTGTTCGAAGTTATTTGTTACTGACGCAGGATGGTAATTTCAAATCGAACCTTTACCTATGTGCCGTGTGATTGAGCTACAGTGCGACAAATATTAGAGTGATATATCAGTGATTTATCTAGCAACCTCGGCGACAATTAAGAACTAGTATTCTAAGTTATACTGTGATTCTAAGAGTGTTTTTAATAAAGTCTCTTTTATTCGTCACAAGGCTTATTCCTCTAATCCAACGAACCCTAACTCGTAACAACACGTAACAATATTAATTCAGTGTGAGGTATACCGAATTAATGTCGACGCTTTATTGTACGATGTATCGGATCAAACGTAATCGTAACCACTGAATGCAAAAACTTTAATATCTAAGATTTTTTACTTATTTAGCTTTACAACGACTTTAGAAAGAAAACCTGTTAAATTAAATTAGCATAAAAACAAACTAACATCCCGTGAGTAAGCGGTAAAATCTTAAACTTCTTTTTATTTCAATCTCCGTGCAAGTAAAATCCACTAATAAAATCCATTCTTGGAGTTCCAGTGCTTTTTAGATTAGAGATTAGAAATGCAACTGTGTAGGGACGGGTGTCATGCCCCTCCACTACAACACACATGGAGGATCCTCTGACCAAGCGAGGTGATCATGCCTGTCGGGCCACGGCCGAACGGTAGATGTTGGGATGTTGTATGTATATATTGCTAATCGGCGCGAGAACTTCTATATCTCGATTCAGGATTAGTGGTTGCTCCGTATAGTTCGTTACGCCGTATTTCTGTGTATCTTCGGTGGATGGCGCTGTAGTATGTTTTTGTTGTCGTATGTGGAAGTCGCCACACAACTATCTTGGTGATAGTACTACATACTACATTACATAATAGTAGCACTAGTAAAAAGATTTTTATTGAGTCTAGGCTTCTTTCGATTTGTTGACTTATTCAGGCAAAAATCTCTACTACGAGTACTAGAGCGATATGTTAATAAGGCATTCTATTTGTATCAGATAAAAAACAAATTGTATTATTTATTCCTATTATGTGAATAGGTAAAAAAAACACTATGTTGCTAAACAAAAGTTTAAACAAATACAGTTTTACCAAATAAACTGGTGCCTTATAGAATTTAACACATCGATAAACGTGCCATGGTTGAATTTTAATTATGAATGTTCATTAGAAATATCATGTTGCGTAACCAAACGTGTGCCAAAACTTGGCACATTTCCTATATGTGGTATGTGACAGTACATGGCGAAACAATTTTATCAATAATAACGAAAATGTGCGGGTGGATGAAGAACCTTCTACTTCACGGACTCAACGACGACGGAGGGCGTGCGCCGCTGAGCCAGTCAGCCTGTGACCACGGCCAGTGCAACCTGGTCGAAACGTCAGGCAAAACAGAGGTATGTAATACCTTGAAATAAGTGATCGCGTTAATTTCCGTAAAAATAATAATTATTATATCATGGAACGCGAAAGTTTAAAAGTTAGTAGATTTATAACAGTCGAGAAGTCCCAGGAAAGTTAAAGAGACTTGTAACCCATAACGAAATTAATAAAAAGAAAATTGGAGAAGTCAGAAATATAATATAATATTGTATTCCTTCCTATACCGATGGGAACATAATTATGCCCAGACCAAGATTCATCATACCTCCATAAAACATCACCCCGTTGTGATACGTACATAGACGGTGGCAACCAGCAAGTCGTTTATGGTGAGTTCCTGTGTTAGTTCGAAGTTGTGGTGCCCTGTGATTAGTCGTTCTTTCTGTTCACCAATTAAGACCTGACGAAGCGTGGCACCAGACATGGCTAGTGATATAAAGTGTGGCTATTGCGCTTAGCTATCTTTCATGTTCTGCTCTTGTGCATCAATATAAACAGACTTGCGTACTGTTTTGTCCACTAGGACATGATGGCTAGGAAACTAAATGCTCCGAGGTTTAATTTTTCTTTTCTAACTTGAGCATTTTTTGTCCAAGATCATTGACGAATCAAATGTGAAATTAAACCTTAAAGACAGCAATTGATGATCATTTTAAAGGAGTTTAAACTGCTTTATCGTATTTTTTTTTCCAAATTAAAGTTATGAAAAAGTCTATAAACGACTTTTGTTGAATTTTAACTGTCATACAAGAGTTTCCCTTAATATGACAAGCAGAATCAGAAACTCATCATTTGTGAGCCCATTCAACAAGTTAAGGAAAGCGACTTTACTTTTTGACTTGATTTCGTTGTTGTTGTTGTTCAGAGAGGTTGTATTGTACATTTTTACAGTAATAATTATCATTGCTTTTTCATTTACCTTGGCGGTTACTAACTTTAATGAACATTTACTTAGAAATTAGGTTATTTCGATATAGAGTTTTCTGTTGACAAAATTTGCCTACAACTTGGATTTCTCTATTAAAAGTATGTACGAAAAGATGTGGTGGTTTCTTTGCAGGACTTTATATAACCATAAAATCTATTTGACCGTTAAACTAGTTAGATAGATAAGCCGTAGATAGCTAAGCCATAGAAGTAAGAGTTCCTGAATACTAACCCAGAAGAATACTTCAATCACTTCTTGGACAAATCTATTAGTTTAAAGTAAAAAGTATCCCATTTGAAATATATTAGTGTATTTATTAGTATTTTTAGCACAGGCTCTGTTTAGCTATACAAAATATTATAAACGTAAGAAAAATACCATTACTTTCTACCTCACATAAAGTTATATCTCTTTTGTGAAATATATGTGAAAATATATACAATACAACGTATTTTTTTTATTTTCGTTATATTTAAATTGACTAACATTTAGCCAAAAGGTAGAAAAGCGAGAAAAAACAAAAGTATTTTTCTTTTTCAAGATCCGTTTAAAGCCTACTTGATAAGGTCACTTAAAATGTATAGTTATTAAATACCAACCAGTCATATTAACAAAACCACCTTACAGCAGAACTTTCTTAGTAAAATTATAGTGTACATTCATTTATTAGCTTGCATATTCGAGTCTCCTGGTCGCAGCCGACCTCATGTAAACAACCCTCTATACGGCGTAGGTTTGTTCTACAACATTAACGAGAGATTGTACGACAATAGGGATTTCTAACTGTATGTATTTAAAAATAGAACAATAGAACATTTTAGTTTGATATTTTTAATAACTTTTCGTGTCACGTTGTTGCTTACGATGATCTCCGAAACCATCTGACTGATATTCACGTTATTTTTTTTAAATGTGTGTTTCGTTGGCGTGTCTAAAGCCGCGTCGCCACCTAAATTGTTGGCAATTTCAGTGTTTACAACTGTTCGAAGCACTTCAAATCGTCAACTTTTGTTTCCATTATGTCTACACCGAGTCGCCAACAATTTGAGTAACATTCGAACTAAGCGTCAACATGGAGCCAATAAATATTTGCAACAAGCGTATTCATTTGATGTTTATCGCCAAAAACGGAAACACTGTTCCCAACATTTGTTGTAAATTTTTGTTGTCAACACAAGGAAATTATAGAAACTTTTGTCACCAATACGTGCTGACAACACAAAAATTGACAACTTTTGTTCGGTGGAGACCCGACTTAACATAGAAAAGTTTTTATTATACTTTATTTGTAATTAATTGAAGGTAAACCTGTAAGGCTGCAGCAACGCGTTGCTGCGTCTGCTGGTTTTCAATTATTAAAGTTTCATTTTTAAAAGAGATCAACTAACCTATTGTTTCTTCTTATTATCGCATTATGTCTAATAAATCCTATTTGATATTACTAATCGTACATTACATTAGTAAATAGGTTAAATAAATGTTTAGATTTGTTAAAAGTTTTAATATTTAGGTCGTTAAAAGATGACTCGGTATTATCAAAGAATAATGTGCAGCTACTCGTAGTATTATTATTATAAAATTACGTGTCCCTCGCCGATCGAATCCTGTAGGTTATCACCCACACATGATAAGGTCCCTCGTCGCTTTTAATATCATTCGTTAAGCACCCAGAGAATCCCTTCTCATTAATTAGAAAGTTTACAGTGACTAGCAAATTTCGTCCACAACATAATACAGTGTAATAAATTTACTTATCTGCATCGTATCAGACATTTTACTGACAAAAGTTACAATGTTAATGTTTATTTGTGTATAAAAACTTTGGTAGTACAATTAAAGGACTGTTGGTTATTTTGTAATTAACTTATGTTTTATACAACGTCGGTTAGTTTAGACACTTTGTTTCAGAAGTTTTAGATCGTTTACAAAAAAGATCATAAATAAACCCATGTTTATAAAAGTTTTATATTTGTTTATGCTATTTTATTTGTTTTTTGGTATAGTTTTTTATTTAATTCTTACTACTGGACACTTATGCTTTTATTCTATGTTCTTTTATCTAACTTTAGAACATCAAATTATTGACAGTTGAAATGATGCTGGTTTCAGATAAAATAAGCTTTATTACAGATTCATTAACTTTAAAAATCTTTGTTAAATTATATTATAATATTTAGGTTTTATTTAATTTTAGAATAATTTAGCATTTACCTCAAACTTACCTTTATGTCAACTGCAATAACAACCTCCTTGTATCGTTATCCTCAATTCTGAGGGTCGTGACCTCTATTTGGACTAAATGTGCGAGTGATAGCTCGCCACCTGTTTCTTTCTTGAGCAGTATGTAGGGCAGCATGGATCGTAGTGCAAACTTGGTCTGCCCAGCGCAAAGGGCTACGGCCCCTGGGTCTTTTCCCCTCTATTTTATCCATCACCATCAGTCTTTCAAGGTTATCGCCTTCTCTCCTCGCAATGTGGCCAAAGTATTCGAGGATTCTGCGAAGGCACAGGGTCGACAGGCGCTCACGAATGTTAAGTTCCTTTAGGATGGATACGTTGGTGCGATATGCTGTCCAGGGTATTCGAAGCAGCTTCCTCCAGCGCCACATCTCGAAGGCATCATTGCGTTTACGGTCGGCAGCCTTTAGCGTCCACGTCTCGACACCGTACAGGAATATGGGGAAGATGAGGGTTCGTATCAGCTTTATTTTTGTCCCTCTAGAGATGTTGCGGTCCTTCCATATTCTATCCAGGTCAGACATTGCACTCTTAGCCATACCTATTCGTCTCCGAATCTCTTTTTCAACTGATCCGGTGCTGGTGATGTTGGAGAAAAGGTAAATAAAATCCTCCACCACCTCAAGGCTAAGCGAACCTGTGAGTTCCAGTTTGGCGGTTCTGTCAACAACCATGACTTTTGTTTTGGCCCTATTCATTTTGAGCCCTAGGTCTTCACTGGCTCTCTCCATTCTGCTCAAGAGAGCATGCATCTCGGCCTCATCCGCAGCTAGAAGAGTGGTGTCGTCTGCGTAACGAAGATTCGAGACTTTGACGCCACCAACACATACGCCGCCGCTCCAGTCCTCGAGTGCTCGCCTGAGGATATACTCGCCGTAGATGTTGAATAAAATCGGAGACAGTATGCAGCCCTGGCGCACACTTTTTCGAAGGTGAATGGTTCTGAGAGAGTTTGGTCCACCCTGACGATGCCCCTGCTGTAACTGTATAGCGACCGTAGCAGAGACGTGAAGTGTTGTGGCACGCCCATTTCGCCCAACACCAGCCACAAGCAGTCCCATCTGACGCAATCAAAGGCCTTGCTATAATCCACGAAACATAGTACCACTGGTGTGTCGAATTCATAGGCTTTCTCAACGATCTGCCTAAGGTTGAGTAGTTGTTCTCTGTTTCCCTTGCCCTTTACGAACCCTGCTTGTTCCGGTGGAATTTGCCAATCCAGAAAGTGTCGGATGCGAGCATTAATTATGTGGAGGAGCACTTTGCTGGCGTGTGAGACTAAGGCAAGGGTGCGATAATTGTCACACTGCTTCGTGGAGCCCTTTTTGTGAATGGGAAGAATAACTGACTCCATCCAGTCGCGAGGCCATATACCAGTACGCCAAAAGTTGATACAAATGCCATGCAGCAGATCGATGCCCAGTTCTCCGAGAGCGATGAGGGTTTCGGCTGTTACTTGATCTGGCCCAGGGGCTTTCCTGGCCTTAAGCGATCCGAGGGCTGCTTCTATCTCCGATCGTAAGATTGTGGGTTCAGGCTCAATGGTGTACCAGCTAGGGGAGGGCAAAGGCATAGACTCACCATCACCCCTGTAGAGTTGGCCGCAATATAACCGCCATCTTTCTGCAATGTCCACCAGGTTATGTAGTGGCTGGCCGTTTTCATCGTCTATCACCCACGTTTTCGGCTTAAATTTCTTGGACAGAATGCGAACCTTTTTGAAGAGATCAGCGGTGTGAGCTTGGAGTGAGTGCTTCTCGAGATCTTTGCAAATTGATTCGATGAAAAGGTTCTTGTCTCTGCGGCACTCATTTTGTATGGCTTTACATAGCTCTCTGTACTTGGACCGATCTTCAGGTGTCGATGAACCTCTCGATTTTAAGTCTTTCCTATCCAGGATGAGCCTCCATGTGTGATCGCGCAGCCAGCAGGACTCTTTGGCGACTTTCGGCCGAGTTCTCGTTGCTGCCTTCAGTGCATTGTGGATATGTTTTTTTATAATGTTCCTACTGTGTGTTTACATCTGTTTGATCAGGTGGTGGATCATTGTAGATGGCTGCTTTGAAGGTCTCGGCTAGCAGTTTCTGTTCCAGCAGATCAAGTTGTTTGGGTCTAGGTTGATAGTGCATTCTAGGTGCCGTCAGGCGAAGAGTGAAGTTGGCAACAAGTAGATTGTGATCAGATCCGCACTCGGCACCTGGGAAGGTTTTGACATTAGTTACAGACGACTTCTTCATAATGGGCTTATGGTCAGGCTAATTTATATATACTTACAGAAAGGCTTGCCAAAGTACTCTGATGTAATGAAACTCATACAGCTACAATACCTTTAAGGATAACCTTAATACATTAAATTAATTAGGTAAATAAAACTAAAGATATAACTTGAACACGTCTTCATTTGATATTTTTAAGGAAAAAATCATAATTATTGAAAGAATTTCGAATGTCAAACAGGGTTTTGAAAAGGAAGATATACTATTTTATTTTAAACCCTGTTGTATTGACTGATAGCTAGAACTATTCGTTTTCATGACTTGGGGAGGGATTATAATACCGTAAAACCGCTGCGAAACAATCGTTCAACAACAGGACTGAAGTCCATGGACGTTCACAAAGCTCAGCTAGTTATAACTGGCTCGTTATCGTTCCGATGTTTCCGCAATTAATCCTATCTCGGCGATAAGGCTGTTTCAAGTTAAGGGCCAGTCACTAGGGATCTAAGCAATCTTTACGGGTGACTTGTCAAAGTGAGAAAAGGGTCGGAAGCTCGAGAGACTTTCAACAATGCTTGTTATCTTAGAAGTAAGCCAAGAACGCATCTAATGATACCAATTTTAAAATGAATACAACGTTTCACTTTATTCGCCGCGTGGAAATTACTACATAATACTTACGTATTTGTGAAAGAAATACGAAAAAATATATAGCAGGAGTAATTTTTTGTGTTTCTTTCTCTGGTTTATGACTAACATTTATTTTATATTTATAAAATAGATATTTAAAAGAAAAGGTTCAGATTTTAAAATTGAGTTAAAAAATAAATGTGATGTGATCTTTGTGAAGCTGTTTTCATATAGATATTTTTTTATTGAATTAGTCGTAATCGAGGTAGTTAAAGATATTCTGTCTCTAAAATTAAGGAGTGAAGAATATGGTTTATCTATACTAATATTACGAAGAGGTAAATACATTTTGTGAGTTTATGTATGAGGTGTAATCTTTGGATCAACTGTACCGATTTTAATAATTATTAAAATTCCTAAAAAAGTCACATTGTGTCCTAAGTTAACCTGAAAAATTATTACCTACCGGGATATTCGACATAATACAGAGCCACTTGCAAAAGCTTGTTATTTAATATCTGAAGCTAATAGCAATTATTCCTCGTGATTTAAGAGTTTTATATTCAATCTTCTTTTCCGAGTTGATTTGATATAAACAATTAGTGTATTAAGACTGTATATACGGACTAAGAGCCCGTGAACTCCAGACTTTCGTTATTTTATAAAAGTTAAAATTTTGTCAGCGCATGCTCCCAACACAGGTAAAACGATGGACCATTATGAAGTTAGGGTTACCGTGGCTTTGGCAGGTAAAAGGTACCAAAGGTGGGTAAAAATATCGATCTAATTTCGTCAAATAATAAAGCGCGATTTTTTGGTAGTGCCTTCAGAATATTATTAAAAATCACGTTATTCATTGCCAGACACTTAACATAGTGGCAACCCATTGCCAGACACCCTTAATGTTCATGAAATTATAATTTTACTTATGTTATAGCATAAAAGCCGACTTCCAAAAAGGAGGAGGTTCTATGATCTGCTGTATGTTTTTTTAAACGACTGTTTTTTTTTTATGTATGTTCTCCGATTACTCCGTCAATTGTGGACCGATTTTGAAAATTATTTTTGTATTCAAAAGGGTATGCTCTCGAGGTTGTTCCATTGCCACCATATCAGGGTCTGATGATGGGATCCCAGGGAAATCGAGGGGAAACCCTCATTCTTTTAGGCACATACCATGTTTTTCGTAAATTTTCTGAAGTTACACCGGTATGGTCGGTCTGGGGTTCACGGGCTCTTGCTCCAATAGGTCAAAACGCATTTTAATCTAAAGACGTTAAATGTAAAGTTTTAGAAAATTATTTATACCAATTTAGCAAAAGGTAGTTTACGAACCCACGCACATTGCTGGTTCTAGTACCGAAGCAGAATTTCGTTTGTTCAAATTTAATAAGAGTGATATAAGGAGAGCATAACTTAACCTTCCCCCACACTTCTATATCAAATGGAATATTATTTACGTTTATCCATGCATAAATAACAGAATACGTTCAGATAGCTTAGATTTTAGTCTAAGAATATAGTGTTCATTATTTACTTGGTAAATCCATATATGAATTTAACGTCATTTGCAATCTTTCTGAACGAATATTCTTATGCCCGCGGCTTCGGCCGCGTGTATGTCGGTTATCGCGATAAACATTCTGATGTATAAGCTACATTACTGTAAAGATTCATCTTTTTTTTATGGAATAGGAGTAAACGAGCAGACGCATCGCCTTATGGTAAGCGATCACCGCCGCCCATGGACACCCGCAACACCAGAGGCACACAAGTGCGTTTTTTTATGAGATAGGGCCAAACGAGCAAACGTATCCGGCCTTGCCGGCCTTTGGGGGATAGGGAGCGGGGATGGGGGGAGGGGTTGGGGTATGGGCCTCCGGTATCCTCACTCACTTGGTAAAACACAGCGCAAGCGCTGTTTCACACCGGTTTTCCGTGAGGCCGTGGTATCGCTCCGGTTGAACCGGCTCATTCATGCATAAGCGTGACTCTCCCACGGTAGATCCGTTAAGTAGTTTTTTAACCGACTTCAAAAAAAGGAGGAGTTCTCAATTCGATTTCTTTTTTTATGTTTCTTACCTCATAACTTTCGACTGGGTGAACCGATTTTGATGATTCTTTTTTTATTTGAAATCTGGTGCTTCCCATGTGGTCCCATTTTAATTTGGTCCAGTTCTGACATGTCATCCATGAGAAAATCATATAAATCTTCAATTTGCATTATGTATGTGCGCGACATATTTTGACGAATAACTCAATTCAATTTAGTCGTTCTTGAAGTCGGTTTTTTTTTGTTAAAATTTTCTATTATTGGTGAAAGAGCATAGATATATCTTCATAAACATTCAAATTTATTTTATTAGTGGGAATATAACAAGAAAATGATTTAATATTAGATAAAAAAAATCTCATTTTCTACTTTACCGCACCGACACACGATATGCGGCGACTGAATTTGCACGACGCGATCGACGAGTTTCGTGTCTGGCTGCTAGTTTGAAACATTTCATTACATAGGTGCGATACAGAAAAATCGCTTGAGAAAAATAAATACAACGTAACCAAAAGTTAATATGGTCGAAGTGAAGTTCAATAAAACGATTCGTGTTCGTGACGGATGTCGACAGGGGTAGTGAATATTTGCTTTTATTTTGTCGTGCAACTCGTTTAGCACATGCCGACTGACAATCAATCTCAGTCAATATATGGGACAAAGGATCGTTGTTTCTGTGTTGTCAAGGCCTAATGAATTTTTTTGGTGAGCTTTTTTAAAAGTGAACTTAATAGCAAGTGGTCATAATAGCCTGGGCTATTAATTAATAATAAATCAACCGAGAGACATTGATATTAAAGTCTTTTTTTTTAATATTCCAATACGATTAAAACTATGAATAGATCGTATTTACATGAATTAGTTTTTCATTTATTTTAAATAATATTTTAATGAATAGCTCAAAAATAGCTACAGGTAATTAAGAGTGTATATTATGCCAAAAAAACAGTGAACTCCTTTGAACTCTAAGGGGAATCCCAGCTTCATACTCGTAATTATAATATTTTTATGATCTACAATTTTTTTCTTCCGATACACAATTTTCATATTTTTTATTATTATTATTCACACTAAGCAGAGCTTGTATTAAAGCTAGAGTGACTAATAGAACGCCAAAATACACTTTTTCATGTATTTTAACATACTTTTCTAAACTAGATTTCCTACTCTGTAGTACTTAGTAGTAATAGCTATATCCTGTTTCGCCAGGGACCATACAAAAAAAACATGAAACGGTTACAAACACACCTAATAAATTTGAAGCCTTCGAAATATTTGATTAAATAACGAACTTACATATTTATTTACACGAACAAATGTTTTATTTAGATTTTTTGGTTTGTTACTTTAATGTTTCAAAATACGTTTAATATTGCTATCACTACTTTAGTTTTATAAACTGTAACAGGCCTCTTTATGTCCAAGATGAGGGCCTGGACATCCGTCACACAGGTATTCCTAGTATGGACTCCAGTCTCTTACAAAGGATCAAAAGGATCATAAATTTGTAATTTATTTGTATTTTTCACATTTACTTTTAAGTTCTTGATGTAAATGAACCTTTGTGATTAGAAAAATAAAAAATCATTATTATTATTGAAGTGAAACTTCTAATGCGACTTCCAACAAGATTGAGTTAAATGTTTAACGGTTGCGTTAAATCTTTAACGCTATCATGGAGTGGGTATGAAAGCACTGTTGCACATTACGAAGTTTCTCTTCTTCCGCGCGGAGGGACTCCACGTCTTTTTATAACCATAGCCTATCATGAAGATATCAAATATAACATTGTCAAGAAGTGTTAAAAAATAACAATAAAAATCATCATCTCTATTATGTCACCACTACAAAACATCACTAAAAGCATTGTTATAAAATTTACGCGTAGTCACTCTAGGTTTTTAATATGCACCATTTCGGGTTTCATTTGTGGTGTACCCTTATTACGGTTAATATAAAACAGCCCCATTAATTCATGCCGCTGTTGACTAATAAAGAAAAACGAATGAAGCTCGAAAGTCCAATTCCCCTAGCAGTTACATTGAAAATCACCTCTGTCTGGCGGCAAATTAAATTTCCTACACATTGATTTTCACCGGCACAGTAATTACTTAATTTACCGATTAGTTTACAGAGTCGTGAGCGCAACCAATGGGGGAAGATTTATGGACTAATTTTATAAGGGAAGCTCCTCAGATATCGAGATATTCAATTACCGTAATTGTGCTGTGAAAAATTCGTATCGAGGTAATTTGCGGAGAAAAGTTATATTCAACAAGGAGAATTTATCATGTAAGTAGAATTAGTTGTTGCAGTGTGTAGATGTTCTTAATATTTTTTGAAAATTATGTATTATGCAAAAAAAAAAATTTGATTCGTGAGATTTTAGTATCAAAGCGTTAGCCATTTTTGTCAACCACATAACTCATTAATATAACGTTTGCTATGACGTTTAACATGATTATATTTTACAAGCTTTTATTTAGTTTCACCTGTCCCGATGTTTGTCTGTAATTAAATCTTGCAAATTGAATTTGATCCACTTTCCGATTTTCGATTGAGCTGAAATTTGAAATATACCTTAAGTTCTGACGACAATGCAATCATATATAATCTGTATTATTATTAATCCAAAATGGCCGCCGTAACAAAATGGCGGCGTACATATTTCTGAACAACCCACCAAATATGGGTGTCGAATGAAAGGGCTTAAAGTTTTTTTTTATTAACAAGTAATAAAAACTTGTTTTTAAAAAAAACTTTTAAAATTAATCACTTGTTTAAAGTTCAAGTTTAAAGTTATTTTTCATTTTTTTTATATCAATATAACATCCTTTCACTTCACCTTAAAGCTTCTACGTTATTAACGGAATTCTTAATGCACAGATATGTCACATTTGTCACCGGGTTGTTATTAATTGCAGATTACTGAAATTATTAAGTCCTATGAGTACTTTAAGACCTTGGTTATAATAATATAAATACTTTACGTGTCATTTTTAATGACATATCTATATTAATGTCAGAAATCTAAAATTACTTGTTGTTTAAATCAAAAGATATAGTATCATCATCAGCCTATCGCAGTCCACTGCTGGACATAGACCTCGTCAATATATACATATATATGTTTTGTGAATGTATTGCATTACATTGGATTAACAATAATATATATTTTAGACATCTAACACCCATCTAGTCCCAAACTAAGCAGAGGTTGTACTGTAGGTACTAGACAACTGATATAAATACATGGATACTTTTTTTGTAAATACATGTGCATTATACGTAGAAAACATCAAAACTCCGACACAAATACTTGCCAATCATACAAACATTTGATTCGAACCGGGAATCGAACCCTTGACGAGTCAGTATTAAAAAATATTACTGCTCGTATTCAAAAGCGAAACACATCAAAATTTTTCAAAATATGTCTTATGAAAAGTTTGCGATTCTTTACTTCAGCGTATTGAATTGTCACTTAATTCATCAGTTTAAATGTAAAAGCATATGATTATGCTTTTAAATTTAAACTGATGAATTAACAAACATGAAGTAAACAAAGCGGTGTATATTTAGCTTAAAAGCTTTGCTGCCAGATAGAACCTTTATTGCTAATATATTCCAACCATTTGTGAATTTATAAATTACATACGTCAAAAATTGGCTATTATTTGCGTGTAGTACTAGTAGAACTCACGGTGCCGTGGGAAACGAACATCCCTAAAGACCACGGTTTAAAAAGAAACAAGTACTTTGACTTAACCAACGAAATAACTAAAAATGGTTATGTCGTTGCGCTGTATGCCGTGGAAGTGGGTGCGAGGGGTATACCAGCGAAATCCCTCTATAACCTGCTTAAAGACCCTGGATTGCCAAGAGCTTCAGTAAGCTCTTTTCTTGAACGAATATCCAAAGCGGCATTGCTAGGCTCACTTCAAATATGGTTAGGTAGAGGGGGTAACACAGCGGACAGTGGAGGTGAGCGTTGACGCGTCGTAAGGAGTGCTCCTTAAACCTAAACCTGGGTCGCAATTCCCAGGCACTGTCGAAGTCGCATGTGTTGCCCCCATCTATCACGCGATGGACCCGGCACCCGCACGGTGAATCCATGGAACGCTAAGAAATAGGTCTTTTCTCTGCCTTGTAGTTATCTTATTTTAAAAATGTATATAGCAAAATAGTTGAAACTGTAATTCAAATGTATATTTCAATTGATATTCACTGCTATATATGTATTATATCATATATTTTTGATCACAGGGGTCCGCCTAAGAGCACTCCAACGAAGAGCCGGTCGTTTGGTCATCAAAAGTACCGTTGTGAACCTCGAGTGGCTCTTTTTATGTACTAATTCCGAAAAAAGTGGGTCCATTCGTAGGCTTTCAAAGGCCCCATTCTTTTGATCTACATGAATGTATAATTAGAGCTAAGTGCCAGTAAACCTGCGACCAACCTCTTTGTTGCCACTTAGCGCTTAACTAGTGACCGTCGATGTGCGCGCTTTGCAATACCTACAACCTACATACATGGTTAATTTGGTGCTGGCAATGTTACACGATACAAAGAGAAAACGCTTTGCAGGAGCCCTGTGGACTAATATAATTTGCTCCCTGGATATAAAGGTTAGGGAACATTGCTTCTCATTATGTTCTGAAATGTCCGTTCTTTTTTATAAGATAATTTAAAACGTCCTTAATGCTTTGTTGTTTATGTTAGTTGTGTAGGTTTTCTTTTGTTTTTGAAAAAGTATATTTTGAGTTATGAAGTGAAGTATTTACTTTGATTAGATTCTTCTTGTTAACCCCCTACCAAAAAGAGGAGTGTTATAAGTTTCACGTGTCTGTCTGTCTGTCTATGGCACCGTTGAAGCGATTTCAATTTAGTTTTTTTTGTATGAAAGGTGAGTTACGTGCAAGTGTTTTAGACATGTTTCATGAAAATCGGTTGAGCCGTTTAAAAGTTATGGGGGTGAAAGTGGGGAAGAGTAACCGAATGTCTGCAAAAATATCATCGAGTGGGGTCTCAAATGAAATCGCATAAAGTTTTTTTACTTTTTAAAGGGAACTCAGGTTATTTTATCGGGTTTTTTTTTTAATTTTGAGAATTTATATCATTATTATGTAGGTATATTTATTTTCAATAGTGATTGACTGATACCAACAGTGCTGATACATAGGTATTATTATTTTTAGAGTTTAACATTATAAGATTACGTTGAATTTTATTATAACGTACAAGTACATGTACTACTACTAGCAATATAAATAATTTATAAACCTCATGTCTAGCTACAGTACAGTACTAGTTAGTATTAACTTTTTTTTATTCTATTTAATTATTGATATTATAGGAATAGGATGGTATTACATATGGTATGGTGTTATATATTATATCAACAAAAGATAAGTGAAATTATTTATCTTTTGTTCATATAATGTGCTATTGTAGTACTAATATTCACGATTATTTACTTATAAATATTGTTACAAAAATAACATGTACTATAAGGGGGCAAACCAGGAGATGGATCGGCTGAAGGTAAGCAACTGCCGCCCCCCGTGTACGCTGGATTGTAATTCCAGAGACAGAAGAGACCGTCATTAAAGTCAGTCAGTTTTTAAATCAGGCGGTTGGGGTTTTGAACAGTTAAGAAAACGTTCTTCAATAATAGTAAACATTGTTCTAAATAATTACTCAATAGATAAATACAAAGTATATAAATGCACGTAACAGTCTCTTGTAGCTATGTGTATCCATTAATAGACAACAAAGTTTATCAGTTCGAAGCACGTTTTGCCTGTTACCGAGAGAACTTCATTAACGCACACTATTCAACCGGGAATTTATGCTTAGCGACAATAATGATGTTACTAGTAAATTATTACGTGACTGTATTAGTATACGAGTATGTATCGTACTTGGATGACTGCTTAAGCGTCTTGATCGATATTAGTAATACCTTGTTGGGAAGGTGAGATGAGGTATGTTTTGTGTTAAGTGTTTGAGTCGGTTGATTTGACAAAGGTATTAATTAGTACTTTGAAGATCTGATATTCAATTAACTGTCATATGCTGTTTCCAGATCAATGAATAAAAATAAAGATTTGTTTATTTTTTCAAATAAGAGTCACACAATAGATTGTCGCTATTACCTCAGTTTTGCACAACTACAAGATTAATATGCTAATTTAACTGTAAGTGAAATAAGATAGTTTTAGAACTATCACGACTCTTTAAAATGTATATTTGGGTTGAATTTGTTTGTGTATCAAGCAAATGCAACACATTATCAACAGTTTCAGTTTCACAAGAGTGGACAATTGTTGCGATCGCCAACATTTTTTATCATTCTGAGAGGCTCTTGTGAGTTTATTTTATATTGACTCGATTTCACCAATCCCAACATCGAACGCGCTCGCGGTCGTGAGCGGGTTAATGTAAAGTAAACTCACACTAGGCCCTCTGAAATATGCCACAATACTGGTGAATTTATATTTCGGTGGTGCTTACCTTTCCTAACTGGATCACTGATGTGTTTAAACATTAGAGACTTATATATACTTATACTTATACTCGCGGTTGGCGTGTGCGACTGCTGATCATGAGGTCTCGGGTTCGATTCCCGGGTCGGACCAAATGTTTGTATGATCTACAAATATTTGTTTCGGAGTTTGGGTGTTTTCTATGTATAATATGTATGTATTTACAAAAAAAAAAAGTATATATGTATTTGTATCAGTTGTCTAGTACCCATAACACAAGCTCTGCTTAGCTTGGGACTAGATGGCGTTGTGTGTTAGATGTCCGAAATATTTATTTATTTATTTATTTATTTGTTCATAGTGCATGCGATTGGTTTTAATAAAGTATTTAAGAATTAAAGAGCTTTGGCCAGAATTAATCAATAGTTGTAAATATAAATTATTGTTTGATTCATATTTACTTTAAAACCCTATATTTAATACAATGCCATAGTTTGAGATTAATTTTCTATCGTACTATCTTCAGAGTTCCAAAATTCTACTGCCAGCGTATAAATGTAGTTACATGACAGCACTCTGCACTTAAGATTGGTTGGATGTACAATATGCAATGTACCTACTTATTGTTCAAGTTTCCTAAGGAGTGATTGATACAAACTATATATGTATATTATATACATTCTTTCAATAAGGAGTGTTCAGTCCTCTCACCAATGGAGCGATCACTTTGTGATACTTGTAATACCTATAGGACCCATGAGTATAAGCATTAACTCGCTACTAGTCCATTGGCAAGAGAAATGAACCACGGCAGTGTCACCGTGTTCTAATCTAAACTAAAATCATCAAGCACTTACTGGAGTTGTGTGGCTTCTTTGTTCTCGGCGTTCCAAGAGATCTCTTGGGTAGTTCCTCTCTGCTTCGTCACACAAACATGCTCCAAGTGCTGTATATCTTTCAAGGTATTCGAATTACAATAAACTCGTATCAGCTATCACGGATATTCGAATTACAACTCACTCGCTTCATCTATCGCGGAACGCGCCTACTAAACTCGCGAGTCCAACCAGACCTAACAAAAACGGTAAATCACTAAAGGGACCGGGTCGATGTACAATTAGCTTAATATCAATTAATTACGTCGACCGTTCACAACACGCGTCTTTCTAGTACTCTCTTAACCTCAAACGTCAAAACGTCAAACACGAAAAAAATGACAATCGAAAAATGTTGCCATTACAATGACGTTCGAAATCCAACGAGGAGTGAGCATTGCAGTTATTATGAACACGTTTCAGTTTACTTTGCAACTGGCGGGGGATGTTAACTAATAATACTTTTCTCTTAAAAAGTATTTTCTAAAATGAAACTGTATTTAAAGTTCCTCGTAACGTAATAAGCATTAGAGTCATTTCACATACGGTTGTCTGATCCATGTCTAATTTGACTGAACGGTTGGTCTAGTGGCTTAAGCGGTCGCCACGCCGCTTCCTAAATCGCCAAATGTTGTGGGTTCAAATCCCACATGGGACAACACTTTGTGTGTTCCACAAATTGTTATTCTGAGTATGGGTGTTCTATTCTTTTTGTCCGTTTCGTATGTTTGTAAAGTCCCCCGCGACACAGGATTTATTCCTAGTGCGGGAGTTGCCTTGAAAAATAAAAAAAAAACAAGGCAGCGCCTGTACTAAGGTAACCAGACCGTAACAAAGATACCGTTACATATGTATTTAAATACATACATATCCATAAAATACGTAAATAATATACTTATATGTAATTAAATACATACATATTGTAGGCAATTACCCCAGAAACAGAAGAAATGGTTAAAGAAAAGTGCTATAAATAGAAGAAAAAGGGGCGCATTATCAAGAAAAAGTCTAGTTTTAGGAAATATACAATAACCTTGTATTGACATAAATGTTAAGAAAGTCTATTGAGGAAGTTCACTCATAACAGAAAGAAAATATAACAAAGAATTTGTATTTGTCGACGAAAGCAAATAACAATTTTCCTTATTCATTTCTTTAAAAGTAAATTAAAATAAAAATCCACGTCACAAAAGTCCCAAGCACCTGTATGAACGAGGAGTCGAGTGAGGTATAGCGACGCGACGCATTGTGTTTCCAAAACACATCGGCCCATTGTGCAAGATTTAGGTCGACTGCATTTTAGCTTTAAAACACGCTATTCTCTGTTCAATGTTAGAGCTTTCTTCTAATACATCGTGAAATATGTGTTCGCTTTAAATTTATGTTTTCGCAAACGAAATATTTCCTCTATTATTTGTTGGCTTTTGGTATAATCTCAGAATATAATTTTGTATGGTATACTTTTTCCAGTTATTGAACAGTAATATCTTCTTCAAAAAAGGTGGCGAAATAATAATGCTAGGTTACCTACAGAGGTCTACAAAACTAACACCAATACCACCAGTGCCTCAGGTCCGTGCACTGATGCGACGACACATTTTATTTATTTATTAAAAGTAAGTACTATCACAACAAACATATTATATTTATAACTAATTATAATAACATACGGGTTTGTGCCTGATATATGTGACAATTACGGTGTACTCGTATATATAACTTAACCGTATAAAAGTATTAACCGTGGGAGAGCCACGCTTCGGCATGAATGGGCCGGCTCGACCGGAGTGATACCACGGCCTCACAGAAAACCGGTGTGAAGTAGTGCTTGCGCTGTGTTTCACCGAGTGAGTGAGGATACCGGAGGCCCATACCCCAACCCCTCCCCCTATCTCCCCCCCCCCCATCCCCCAAAGGCCGGTAACGCACTTGTGACGCCTCTGGTGTTGCGGGTGTCCATGGGTGGCGGTAATCGCTTACCATCAGGCGATACGTCTGCTCGTTTGCCGGTCTATTCCATTAAAAAAAAAAAAAAACCCGTCGTTGGAGACCCCAAAGTCATGTCATGTTCATATCAAAAGCAAAAGTGCTTCTGGCTGAAGATACACCATATTGTCTTACTTGAAATCCTCAGAAAAATTGGGGATTTTATGTAAAACATATTATAATGGGTCCTGCAATTAGAGGAAAAACTCACATAAAAATAAATCTCTCCAAATTTGCTATTAAGTAGCATATATAGTACATTCTAACTATAAAAGAGACCAGACAGTCGCAATAAAATTAACTCTGCTGAAATAAAATACACGGAGCGTAGTTTAAATGGTTAAAACCTTTGGGATTATAAACTAAAATTTTTCAAAAGTAAACTTGTTGTTGCCTCTGAAATAAAAGAGAACGAATCCTTTTGTGAGGGTTGATTTATCCCTCGGGCGAGTTCTATCATTTAGATCTATGTTTTTGATCTCGTAATTAGTTTCTCAGGATACAGGTCTTGTACATGTACATCAAAAGAGCTATAATTGCTTGCCCAACTCGTACTTCAATACTGTTTTATTCCATACAAAGGAGTGAGATAGTAAGTCAACTTGTTCGACTTCAATAAAATAAAAGGTCTTTATCATTTACTTTTCATTTTCATCGTTTAGATTTAGTCCTATGTTAACAAAAGATAATCATCATTACAATTTGTCTTTCGAACGCAGCAGAACTCAAATACTGAGTTAAATAAAAAAAATCAATCAACGAAATGTCTATTTCTATTTGAGTGTTGGTGAGGATAAAAAAAAGACCTTAGATCACAAAAAAAACTACATTTTTTAAATTAGTGATCATGACATTGGATGTCGTCACTATCTATAATAGTTCAGAAGATTTTGTACGTCAAAACAGTAGTTTACACAAGAAGGATTCGCCTTTTTTTACCCGACTGCGAAAGGAGGGTTATGTTTTTCGAGTGTATGTATGTATGTATGTATATTTCTTTGGCACGCCCTTGAGCCTAAACGGCTTGTCGTATTTTTATGTGAGTGGTGTCAATAGATTCGTCTTAGTCGTGAGAGTGACACTGGGTACATAAAGAAAAGGATTTTGGCGCCAAAAAGTCATATAAGTTTTTAAATACATATCAAAGTAAAGTTTTTTTACGGTGATTACGAATATATATAAAACTTATGTTTTTATTGTTAAATATTGACGCAGTCGGGTTTTTTATTTTTAATAATTTGTACTTGTTCCTTCTGCGATAGATGTCAACAACTTTGACATTAAAATTAAATTTGTATGATGGAGTATTTATGAATGGAGTTGTGTATGGAACAACATAAGCCATGTGTATGATGGACTATTTATGAATGGAGTTGTGGATGGAACAACATAAGCAATGAGCATGGGGTAACGTGATTTTAATTATTACTGAACAGTATACAGTATGAACAGTAACTAAGTATCAGAATTTTCAGACGTTACGTAACTTGTGTCATGTCTTCGTCAATCTGTCATTATTCAGTTTGTATCATTTAAGTTGATTTTATTCCGTACCTAAAGTGGTAAAAACAAATTTTGTATTTCGTTTAAGGCGCAAACAATTAATATAGTAAAAATCCGTGTGTATTTTGCAAGCGACTAGATACGATTGTGCTAATAAAGGCAGTGCGTACTCGTAGTTTTGGTTCCTAATTGGCCGCCTGTTCAGCTTGCTCGCAGATAATTGGATTATCTTCAGAGTGTTCCCACCGCCCGTATCGTCGTTCAGTGGTTAACTGATTGTCCATTCGCGTTCCTAACGCCATCTTTGTGGGAATTTTGTCACAAATATGTAATTGAGAACTTAATTTGCTTGCTCGTTGGATTTGGAGCGCAAATATCTAGGAGGGGTATTTCATTAAGAATCAATGTAAATTCTTCGCCTAAATCTAAGTCTTTAATCTTTTTTTACTTTTTCGTTCTTTTTCTTTTCGCAGTTTACACGAACAGTGAAATACTAAACCTTGGATTTTATGTAAAGATACGAATTTTGCAATAGTTACAGCATAATTCCGAACATAAACAAAGTCGCTTTAAAGCTGCTTTTTCGCTTACTCTTCTTAATTGAATATTGGACAGAGGTAGTATTACACAAGTAAATAATCCATTTATAAACTATCTCTAGTATCCACTAACAACATCAAAGTTTGGTAACCTTAAACATGTACCTATAGTTAAAATTAAAATTTATTTTCATTCATCTATTTAATTTATCCGATTCTCAGTCGTAAAAGGTAAATAGCCTCGGCAATACTTTTTACAAAACTTACTTTTTTAAGAAAAGTATACTTTGAATAGCGTCACAAGATGTTCTTAGTACCTACTCTTCAGCTTGCAAAGTACAGATTGTTTGCTCAAGCAAATTGCTTTGTAAGGCTCCCGGCGGTTAAAAAATGTTTCTATATCTGTCATGAGCTCCAACATAATCATCTTACGTCTACAGCGTTATTTATGTTGGTACCACTGAATGAAATGTCAACGGGAAAATTTATTTCTTGATAGCAAGCTGGTTTTCACAGCGCGTTCTTTGTTCAAATATTATTGTAACCTTGAAATTCGGAAGTTAAACCTTAGACAGTTCCGAGGTAAAAATGTATATTTCTGTTTTTGTTTCCGACGTTTACAATGTTAGTTAAAATATTTATCAGGAAACCGTTTATCTTATCATAATTAGGTTTATTTATTTTTAGTATATATATTTTAGTCTTTCGTAGAAAATAAATTGTTGATTGTAAAATAAAATAAGTGGATGAAATCAATTCTATATGAAAATATTTGAACAATACTTTGTATTTGCGTACGATAGAAAAATAACATGATTTAAAATAAATTACTGATATTTATCATTTATAGTAGTTGATAATTATACTTAATTAGGATAAATAATTAAAACATGTCAATTTATATGAATAAGTATAGGGAAATTGCGGTCATGTGATTGTTTATTTATAAATGTGAATACTAATCCTACGTTATCAAATTTTCAATAGCATTTGAATTATGTTATTATGAACATTATAATGATTATAATAGAAATGGAATTGTGGCAATATTAGTCGGATGTAAATTAACGAGCGAATAATAATTTTACTGCATTATTATAGTTTTGTGTGTTTTGTCTGCTTGACGATTAGCGTATTAATTCCGAACTCCGAACTTACTCATTTACCTAATAATGATAAGATTAATGACGATCAATATACCTACAGATATTTAAAGGTCACGCTGTTTCAGCATGAACGGGCCGGCTCGACTGGGACGGTATTACCCTCGCACAGAAGATCAACCTAAAATGACAGCATTCGTGCTGTCGTGTTTCGTTGATTAGTGCGAGACCGGAGGCCCAATGATAAAGAAGCGTCACTAGGCCATGGTGTGAATCACCATTTTGCATTGTTGCCTCGTCTGTATTTGCAATGAGTATGGTGACCACCACTCTAGGATTCAGCTTATGCTTTCCATCAGGCAGAGTAGAGTCACTTTGGCAGGCATATGCACAAAAAAAATATTTACCAAAGTGCTACGTACTTTTTATTGTTGATAAGGGATAAACGAACAGGGTAGTGCTAAAATACGAAGAACAAGTTGCTTGTTGGATTTAGGATTGAAGCAAAATGGATATCATGATCAAGTGCTCTGAACCATAATGAACCCTCGTCAAGTGTCTTCTTTCTCTTTTTGGGCTTTTCATATATACCTGCTACTAGGTTAAAACCTCTTTTCAAAGGAAAGGCCTATGTCCAGCAGTGGACTTTTGAAGACTGCTGATGATGACGATGACCTACCGTTTTCCAATTCTAGAAATAAGTATATCGTGTACTTAGTCTTTAAATAGGAATATGAAACTAAATTGAAACTGTACATGTAATATGTTCTTAACTTTTAACGTATGCTTCTTTTTGATTACACTAATAAGCTATTAAAGTGTTAAAACAAGTATAAAGCTAAAAACCAAAACGTATCGGCAAAAAGTCATTGTTTCGATACCGGGGGCATGATCTAAGTTCGTGATTGTTCTCACAACTTGTTCATTCAGTTTATAATTAAACTTGGGTCAAGTCCTAGTTGACTTCGGTGTAGTTGCACAGGGTCCCGAGAACTTTCTTCGTTTGTTCGCAACTACTGCTTTGATTATCGCCTAAGTGTCTCCCAGATTGATAAATATTCAATTAGAAGATAACTCAGTTTTAGCGGTTGACAGTAAAAGGTTTAGATTTCAATTTTCCGCCTTAATGGACTATTTATACGGCAAAGAGCAGGTCATTGACTTGTTATTCGGTAATCACAAGAAAATTAAACTTATTGGCCAAAATGTATAGGTATAAAGACTTAAACATTAATTTATTCTAGAATAAAAATATGTAGGTAATGTTATATTAGTCTGTAAGGTGACGGATTAAGAATACTCAGTGGCACCATCCCTATTCATCCCGTAGTTGTCGTAAGAAGCGACTAAGGGAGTAAACTTCGCAGAACAAACAAGCGACTGCTGTGCTTGAGGTCTCAGGCTACCGTGGGAGAGCCACGCTTCGGCATGAATGGGCCTCCTCGACCGGAGTGATACCATGGCCTCACAGAAAACCGGTGTGAAATAGTGCTTGCGCTGTGTTTCACCGAGTGAGTGAGAATACCGGAGGCCCATATCCTCCAACCCTCCCCTATCTCCCCCTACCCCGAAAGGCCGGCAACGCACTTGTGACGCCTCTGGTGTTGCACGTGTCCATGGGCGGCTGTAATCGCTTACCATCAGGCGATACGTCTGCTCGTTTGCCCGCCAATTACATTAATAAAAAAAGAACAACATCACTGCAAGTATTGCATACATTATCATCACAAGATACTTCAGCCAAAATTTTTGAGTTTCATATTGTCTAATTATATAATTTGACTAGACGCATAGCGGTTTAATTGTTTTTTCCACATCGGACAACATTTTTGTGTTATTCACAAAATGTAGTTTTGAATCTGTGTGTTCTTATGTCGGTTTCATCATTGTTTGTAAAGTCCCCCGCGACGCAGAATCCAAGAGTGGTGCTCACCATACTTATTGCGAATGCAGACAATGCAGCATGGTGACCCACACTATGACGGCCTAGTGATGCTTCTGCATCATTGGGCCTTCCCTATTTTAATATGAGAGTCTAGACTGTCAGCGTTTAAAATGAAAATATCAACACACGTATTGTTTACCCAAGCGTGTTCCATAGTACGCGATATTGTCGTGAAACATCAAAGCATAACACAAACCTCACATGGACATGAAAGCTGACCTACGCCGAAAAACCAGCTTAGGTAACTTTTTTGAACAAAAATAAATTGTATGGGAACGTGTTCTATTTTTATTTGACTGCCTCGTTGGACTCGCGGTTGGATTGTGCGACTGCTGATCATGAGGTCTCGAGATCGATTCCCGGGTCGGATCAAATGTTTGTACGATCTACAAATATTTATTTCGGAGTTTGGGTGTTTTCTATGTTTAATATGTATGTATTTACAAAAAAAGTATATATGTATTTGTATCAGTTGTCTAGTACCCATAACACAAGCTCTGCCTAGCTTGGGACTAGATGGCGTTGTGTGTTAAATATCTGAAATATTTATTTATTTATCTGTATTGTCAGCTGAAAATCTTACTAATAAAGTGAGTGTTTCACTAATAATTATAATTTAAGGTTTGTACATTTTAACAACTTTGATTTTAATTATGCTCGTCACCTGTCAACACAATTAAAACGTAATTTAACACGAGATTTTTTGTTTCCTGTCACCGCCTGTTGCCTTTCAATTGAATTAAAATTCGGAATTAACTTGTTAATATGTTTATGAAAATATATATTGCAGAAAATATATATATTATTATTGATACATGATATGTTAAAATAATAATTTACTAGCCAAAACTTTGTAGAAGACTATTTTACTGGAGAGGATAACAAATTGGCGTAATTTGAATGGAGGTCATTAGTTAGGGCCCGTCATTTCCGACATAATATCATCTACATAATAGCAGTCATTTCCTAAACACACGTTTTGAGTAATACGTCACATAGGTCTCATATACAAATTTCTACTCATGAGTAACTTGGGACTTACTTATTAAAAAAAGTTCACTAAAAGTCATTTAAAAAATGCATTCGATTAAATTGAAATATGTAAACTGTTCAATTGTGTCGTTTAATTTTTACTTAGTAATTGTAAGTTAGACAGAAACCGCCAGAAAAAAGAAAATTATTATGTACCAGCCAGCTTGTACTGCAGCTCCTAATATCAAAACCACAATGGAGTACCTATGTATTCAAATTATACTTGTTAGAAATATTTTAAAATTCAGTTTAGAAAGTCTCATGTGAAATATTATGAAAATATGTATTCTGTTTCATGTGGCAAATCAAAGGGGCTTTTATTAAAAAAATTTAAAGATCGTTGAAATTTCTAACATTCGCGAGCGAGCGCCTGTGGAAATGGGGTAGTGAAATAGATTTTAATTTTAGAATGAGTTCATATGTTGCATGAAATTTAAACATTAATATTTTTTACCCGACTACGGCAAAGCCAAAGGAGGGTTATGATTTTGACAGGCTATGTATGTATGTATTTGTTTTGTTTGGAAGTAGTTCCCGTTTAATTCAGTTTGAAAATCAACTGAGTTTAAAAATCTGTTCCTATTGCATATCATTGATATTTTATGAAGCGGTTATTACATAGTTCTAGAATTAAAACTGGGTACTTAAAGATAATATAGTCAAGAGTTTTGGAAAAAAAAAAATACTTAAAAGTAGTTAAATAGGAGATGTGATACACCATAAACAAATTTAGTATGATGGCAAGATCTTTTGATGAGAAATTGGAATATTACAGGAACTATAAATTACCTTGTCTTTTTATCGATGCGAAAAATTTTTTGGTAACAAATTACGTCAATGTGGTATGTTTTGGTTAAAGTGACCTAGAAATATGTGTTTAGTAAGTAGGTAATCTTAATATTTTGATGATTTCCCAGTTTTTAGTTAATAATTAAAAATAATTCAAACGAACATTGCAAAATACTTTCTTTCTTAAATGTTAAGAAGTTTTAACCATTTATATGTATACCATATTATATCATGTTAGACAATATATGATAAACTAAGGAGCGAGCCAAACTTTACAAACTTTACAGTGCTCGTGTAGCAAGTAGCCCCCAAGGGCTAGGGCTTCGACCTATTCGCCGTGTATAATCGACCGTTGTACTGCTAAGCAGAAAATCATAACGGAAATATATTCGCAGTGTAATTTCAAAGTTCTAATAGGATAGACATTGATAAAATGTATTTGTTATGTAAGAGGAATTTACTCGCATTACATATATGTTTCCTGTTTTTTTTTTTTTTTTTTTTATATATATTTTAGCTGCCAAAATGACTCTGTTCCCCAGTTTATAAAAGTAAAACTCAAAACTTTTCTGGTGCATTATAAAAAATATTACAACTAGTTTTTGTTTAATGATAGGTATGTTTGACAAACGAGAGAGATAGATACATCTGCATCTCAAGAGTCACAAGGTAGATATGTAGTTTGCTGTCTTTTCAGTCCAACTCCTAGAATCAAGGGGATCAGTTTCGCCACGAAAGAATTGCTTAACATTAACAGCTGTATTCTGTGAGAATTTGATATCACTATGACACCCCAATACCAGCTCCTCCCTCTTGACCGCATTCAGCGGAGAGCGACTTGAATCGTCGATTGCCAAGATTTACAAACAATGATGAAACCGACATAAGAACACACAGATTCAAAACTACATTTTGTGAATAACACAATGTTTGTAAAGTCCCCCGCGACGCAGAATCCAAGAGTGGTGCTCACCATACTTATTGCGAATGCAGACAATGCAGCATGGTGACCCACACTATGACGGCCTAGTGATGCTTCTGCATCATTGGGCCTTCCCTATTTTAATATGAGAGTCTAGACTGTCAGCGTTTAAAATGAAAATATCAACACACGTATTGTTTACCCAAGCGTGTTCCATAGTACGCGATATTGTCGTGAAACATCAAAGCATAACACAAACCTCACATGGACATGAAAGCTGACCTACGCCGAAAAACCAGCTTAGGTAACTTTTTTGAACAAAAATAAATTGTATGGGAACGTGTTCTATTTTTATTTGACTGCCTCGTTGGTCTCGCGGTTGGATTGTGCGACTGCTGATCATGAGGTCTCGAGTTCGATTCCCGGGTCGGATCAAATGTTTGTACGATCTACAAATATTTATTTCGGAGTTTGGGTGTTTTCTATGTTTAATATGTATGTATTTACAAAAAAAGTATATATGTATTTGTATCAGTTGTCTAGTACCCATAACACAAGCTCTGCCTAGCTTGGGACTAGATGGCGTTGTGTGTTAAATATCTGAAATATTTATTTATTTATCTGTATTGTCAGCTGAAAATCTTACTAATAAAGTGAGTGTTTCACTAATAATTATAATTTAAGGTTTGTACATTTTAACAACTTTGATTTTAATTATGCTCGTCACCTGTCAACACAATTAAAACGTAATTTAACACGAGATTTTTTGTTTCCTGTCACCGCCTGTTGCCTTTCAATTGAATTAAAATTCGGAATTACCTTGTTAATATGTTTATGAAAATATATATTGCAGAAAATATATATATTATTATTGATACATGATATGTTAAAATAATAATTTACTAGCCAAAACTTTGTAGAAGACTATTTTACTGGAGAGGATAACAAATTGGCGTAATTTGAATGGAGGTCATTAGTTAGGGCCCGTCATTTCCGACATAATATCATCTACATAATAGCAGTCATTTCCTAAACACACGTTTTGAGTAATACGTCACATAGGTCTCATATACAAATTTCTACTCATGAGTAACTTGGGACTTACTTATTAAAAAAAGTTCACTAAAAGTCATTTAAAAAATGCATTCGATTAAATTGAAATATGTAAACTGTTCAATTGTGTCGTTTAATTTTTACTTAGTAATTGTAAGTTAGACAGAAACCGCCAGAAAAAAGAAAATTATTATGTACCAGCCAGCTTGTACTGCAGCTCCTAATATCAAAACCACAATGGAGTACCTATGTATTCAAATTATACTTGTTAGAAATATTTTAAAATTCAGTTTAGAAAGTCTCATGTGAAATATTATGAAAATATGTATTCTGTTTCATGTGGCAAATCAAAGGGGCTTTTATTAAAAAAATTTAAAGATCGTTGAAATTTCTAACATTCGCGAGCGAGCGCCTGTGGAAATGGGGTAGTGAAATAGATTTTAATTTTAGAATGAGTTCATATGTTGCATGAAATTTAAACATTAATATTTTTTACCCGACTACGGCAAAGCCAAAGGAGGGTTATGATTTTGACAGGCTATGTATGTATGTATTTGTTTTGTTTGGAAGTAGTTCCCGTTTAATTCAGTTTGAAAATCAACTGAGTTTAAAAATCTGTTCCTATTGCATATCATTGATATTTTATGAAGCGGTTATTACATAGTTCTAGAATTAAAACTGGGTACTTAAAGATAATATAGTCAAGAGTTTTGGAAAAAAAAAAATACTTAAAAGTAGTTAAATAGGAGATGTGATACACCATAAACAAATTTAGTATGATGGCAAGATCTTTTGATGAGAAATTGGAATATTACAGGAACTATAAATTACCTTGTCTTTTTATCGATGCGAAAAATTTTTTGGTAACAAATTACGTCAATGTGGTATGTTTTGGTTAAAGTGACCTAGAAATATGTGTTTAGTAAGTAGGTAATCTTAATATTTTGATGATTTCCCAGTTTTTAGTTAATAATTAAAAATAATTCAAACGAACATTGCAAAATACTTTCTTTCTTAAATGTTAAGAAGTTTTAACCATTTATATGTATACCATATTATATCATGTTAGACAATATATGATAAACTAAGGAGCGAGCCAAACTTTACAAACTTTACAGTGCTCGTGTAGCAAGTAGCCCCCAAGGGCTAGGGCTTCGACCTATTCGCCGTGTATAATCGACCGTTGTACTGCTAAGCAGAAAATCATAACGGAAATATATTCGCAGTGTAATTTCAAAGTTCTAATAGGATAGACATTGATAAAATGTATTTGTTATGTAAGAGGAATTTACTCGCATTACATATATGTTTCCTGTTTTTTTTTTTTTTTTTTTTATATATATTTTAGCTGCCAAAATGACTCTGTTCCCCAGTTTATAAAAGTAAAACTCAAAACTTTTCTGGTGCATTATAAAAAATATTACAACTAGTTTTTGTTTAATGATAGGTATGTTTGACAAACGAGAGAGATAGATACATCTGCATCTCAAGAGTCACAAGGTAGATATGTAGTTTGCTGTCTTTTCAGTCCAACTCCTAGAATCAAGGGGATCAGTTTCGCCACGAAAGAATTGCTTAACATTAACAGCTGTATTCTGTGAGAATTTGATATCACTATGACACCCCAATACCAGCTCCTCCCTCTTGACCGCATTCAGCGGAGAGCGACTTGAATCGTCGATTGCCAAGAACTTTCAATTCAGCTAGACTCTTTGGCGCTGCGAAGAGATGTGGCTTCGCTGTGCATCTTCTACCGCATTTACCATTGGCAGTGCTCCAAGGAATTATGATACCACGGCCTCACAGAAAACCGGTGTGAAATAGTGCTTGCGCTGTGTTTCACCGAGTGAGTGAGAATACCGGAGGCCCATATCCCAACCCCTCCCCCTATCTCCCCCCCCCCCATCCCCCAAAGGCCGGTAACGCACTTGTGACGCCTCTGGTGTTGCGGGTGTCCATGGGCGGCGGTAATCGCTTACCATCAGGCGATACGTCTGCTCGTTTGCCGGTCTATTCCATAAAAAAAAAAAAAAAGAATTGTTCGGACTGATTCCTGCCGCCTCTTTCCGCCATCGTCCTACGTGACAGAAGTTTCATCCCCATCATCTAGATGGTTGGCAGACCACAACTGTGCGCTTCTCCAGGAACTTTCTGCCTCGCACAACAAAACTATGGAATGAACTGTCGCCCGCGGTATTCCCGGACCAATACGACCTTCAAACCTACAAGAAGAGAGCGTACTCCTTCTTAAAAGGCCGGTAACGCACTTATGTTGCGGGTGTCCATGGGCTGCGGTAATCTTACCATCAGGCGATAAGTCTACTCGTTTGCCCCCTCTTGCATAAAAAAACTTAGTCGTTCGTAATTATCTGTCTATAACAGAAATGTTTCATTGTAAGCATAAATCTATATAGTTACTTCTATCTTCTATTAATCCACTCTCACTCATTTTCACATCGCCTCAAGGTTGACAGAAAAATTGTTCTTAGCAATAAATCGGCCACTGTAATGTGATAAACAAATAATCAAAAACGTATAGGTATAGATCATTACAGATTTTTCTGTTAGAAATATGTATGTTCTTGACCTGACCTGACCATGACCTGTTTAAAATAAAATTTCAGAAAAACAATGTGCAAAAGAAACAACACTCTGATGAGTGAGAAAAAGAGAAAAATGCGGCATGTAAGCCACATCCGAATGAAAGCCCCTCAGAAAGGATGTATTAAAATTTCCACAGTATAACTTTGGGGTGCGCGAGACGATGCGTTTTGGTATTCACATGTACCTACCGACTATTTATATATCTTTACACCGGATTTTGTCTATAGGCCTGTAAGACTATCTAAATTTAACCCTATCTCTTGAATGGCAAAGTCGATATTAGCCTAAATATTAAATACCGTTAATCGCCAGGAAGTTGTTGAAATGTTAATGGGTACGTTATGCTCAATTTCCTGGCTTTCAACGAATAGCTATCGGTAACTTTGTCCTCTAAAATGTTAATAGAAATACTTGGTTGAATTAGTTGATAGATAATTAGCCGCTTTAATAACTCGTCTCATTGTTTCGTGTGGCGTCGAAATTAATTGGCAGTCTATTTTGTATTTTTATTTAATCTTTTTTATTACCATTTTGATGAAAATGTGATACACGTTATGTAAGAAAATGTGATACATGTTATGTTTATGGAGGCATGACAAGAGGCGGTCTTATTTTATGAAAGTTTCAAGAACAAGTGACATGACACTGTAGTAATAGTCTTTTCCCTCGCCTCAACATTTCTTCTTTTCCTAATTCAGAGGGTGATAGGCACGATGCCTGAGGAAAACGTCTGGCAGTGGAAGGATGAGGACTACCCAAGACCGGGGCTCTTCCTCCTTCACCATTAGACGTAGATAAGATAATGGTGACTATGTTCTACTGTCTTGTCAAATTAATTATAAACTAACAGAAATCTTAGTTCTTCTAATAATGTAGTACTTCTTATTTCATTTTATCATTCTTTGTATCCTTCGCTATCCAAGCTATAGGAATTAATGATTTTATATTACTTATATATTTTTAAAAACAACGTACCTAAGTAATGGGAATATGGTAAGGTCATTATTATTTGTTGGATATTTTAAACTCGATCTTTCATTGGTTGCCAGTTTCCAATGTGAGCTAAAAGTGTAATAAATTAAAATTGCAAAATCGTGGGACGTCAAACAATGCGATGACTGAATTTGAAGCTGCGGTTTCGTTATTTTAAGCATGTTAGTCGGTCAGCAGTACTTTTATATGATTGCAAATGCCAGACATAAGTGGCACGGGAGATCGACGCTTTTGAAAAATTACATTTATTAAATTTCTCGACGTTATTCAACACGGCTCCCGTTGATTATTCCAATTTTTCGCATCGTCCATTCTCGTTAATTGTTTTCCCAGTCGATCCAATTCGCTCTTCAGTTAGCTTTACAATTTCAAAGTGTCATTTGATTCGTGATGGATTTCGGAAGTTTTTTGGCAATTTCACGGTTCACGGGTATCCCCGATGGATTTTATTTTGTTTCAACATGCATACATTCAAATCCGCCAATCAACACTGTTAACGTAGTTTGGCTTCTTTGTACAGAAAAAACTGTTTCTATTGGAACATAAATATTTGAGGCACACGTTAGGGATAAAAAAAAAGTTGTATGGTGTCGTGGGACACTAGATAGGAACAGAAGTTCATTATCAAAAATACAGATGGCGCTATATAAAATTTTTCGTTCACGCACTTTAAATCCAAAAAAAATTCTTTACACCTTTATTTTATTTAAAACTAGCTGACCCGTCGTTTACGTCTCCTATTGCCCGTAGCGTAAAAAAATCCCCCGTTTTTGTAACATTCTTCATTGGTGCTCCGCTCCTATTGGTCTTAGCGTTATGATAAATAGCCTATAGCCTTCCGCGATAAATGGACTATTCAACACTGAAATAAGTTTTCTAATCGGACCAGCGGTTCCTGAGATTAGCGCGTTCAAACAAACAAACTCTTCAGCTTTATAATATTCAGCCTAGTTATTCAGTGGCATATACATTAATGTACGCCTAATTATAAAGGAATAAAAATAGAAATAAAAATTACTTGACAAAACTATATTATTAGTAAGTATAGATGATTTATAAAAATATATTAAAGTTCTATGCGAGTTCTATAAAGAAAATTACTATTCAGGTATACATTTTTTATTATGATTTTTTATCATAAAAAATAAAAAATATAACTAAACTTTCATTTGTGCTGCCACCTAGTAATCTCTACTGAAACAAGTTCTGTCTAGAGTTACTCGTTACTTGTTACATACAACTTACAGATTACTACGCTATACAAAAATTTTCTTATCCTTCACATTTTTTTTTTTTTAATACATACCTACACATTGTTCACAAAAAAAATCGAAGCTCCTAAAAACAAATATTTGCAGATCAAATAAAATATTTGATCCTACCCGGGGTTCGAACCCGAGACCTCAATCACATCATTCTCATACGCTACCATTTTGCCACCGAGGCGTCAAGCTGCAACCTGCAAATTTTCGACACTCCCAAGGGAATCAAAATCTGAATCTTGAAATTTTATACGAATTTGATGATTTTTTCTTTTATCTGTGCTATAAGACGGAACGGAAAAAGGAAAAATTGCAAAAAGCATAAATTTTACTTATATACCTACAGGTTTGTACGGAATCCTCGGTGCGCGAGTCCGACTCTCATTTGGCCGGTTTTTTTATAATAAAGTTTATGTTCTACGTTTTTTGCAATAGTCTTGACAATGTGCATAC
This sequence comes from Diaphora mendica, assembly GCA_949125395.1. Lineage (NCBI taxonomy): Eukaryota > Metazoa > Arthropoda > Insecta > Lepidoptera > Erebidae > Diaphora > Diaphora mendica. The sequence goes on along the minus strand of OX421324.1, from coordinate 14,819,721 downwards.
AAAACGTGAGATTTGTTGAATGCCCAATGACTGAAATTATCTACTATTTACGATATAAAATATTCTTAGAGGGATGCAATTTCATCTTCATAGGCAAGAAACCCTACAGTTACTTTATTTTTAGAGTGCAGTGTAAGATTTAATCAAATAAAATGAAGCCCCGTTGTATGCCGCAAATTAAATTTTGTCAACCTCATTTTCATTCTTATTCGTTCAAGAAGTATGTCATTAACAATACGAAACAGTATTGTTCTGCACATGTTTTCTTTTTAATTTTCGTAAATCACATCCTGATTACAGATTACAAAACAAATATCACATTCATAACAGTAATGATCATAAAAACGTCACAATAAATAACAATGTTTTATTTAAAATGTCGCATATTACGTGGCGAAATGTCTCAATTTATTAAATGAACGCGTGACAAGAGCTGTAAATGTGAAATGGTCACTTAAATCACAGCAATTGCCACGCCTATGCTGACCAAAATTGTGTTTTCATGTAAAATTAATGTTAATTTTAGCCGCAAGCTTAATCAATTATGATAAGGTGAGGTGAAGCCTTTCAGGCTTTCCGTATTGGAATGTTTTGAACTGTTGGAACATTGTTAAAAATATAAAACATTACTATTTTTAGCCTATTTATAAAATAGTACATGAAGCTAACATTTAGGTGTACAGTGTTTCTTCAACTATTTTTGTAGATGGATATATAATATCTAAAATAAATACGGAGAACCATGATCGTAAAACTTGATCCAGTTTTGGAAGAAGTCTGGTAACCATGAATTAATCAAATATTTTACAGTAATTTTCAAAGCACAGTTAACTATACTACTACGTACTATAATTTTAAATTTACATAATGTGAGGCATCATAATATGAATTAAAAACACAATTATTATGTACGCACGCATTTCTTTAATTTTAAAATTGTTTCAAGAAAATAAGTTGAAGTTATTGAGATGTTGAAGTTCAAAAGTAAATAAACGTAATATACCGTGGGAGAGCCACGCTTCAGCATGAATGGGCCGGCTCGACCGGAGTGATACCACGGCCTCACAGAAAACCGGTGTGAAATAGTGCTTGCGCTGTGTTTCACCGAGTGAGTGAGGATACCGGAGGCCCATACCCCAATCCCCTACCCCTACCTCCCCCCATTCCCAAAATGCCGGCAACGCACTTCTGGTGTTGCGTGTGTCCATGGGCGGCGGTAATCGCTTACCATCAGGCGATACGTCTGCTCGTTTGCCCGCCTATTCCATAAAAAAAAAAAAAAAAAAAAAAAAAACGTCATTAATATCAATCATCAACAGCCTAATGACACCTGAGGTCATCCTTCATCACCTTAAAGAAAACATTAAAACCTCTTTTAAAAAGCTCTTCTTTTAAACTATTTCCCTTCTGTCAAAGGACATAAGTTCAATACCATTTCTAAGCAAATCATCATTTTTGATTAGTCTTATATTTGTACACTAACTGAAAATAAAAATAATAATGTTTGTTACTCAAAATACATGTTACGAATTTCAGTTGAATGATTGAGTACCACTAATTATAGGCAAATAAGGATACACAGATATTACAAGTGCACTTTAGACTTTGATTGGTACCCAAGACAAGAGTCTATCCAAAAACAATTTCCATATGTAATATGTGGCTTTATCGTCTCATGGTATTTAATTCTATACTAATAAGTTCCAATACTGTAAACCACATCAAAGGTCCGAATTAGCATGCTCCTGCACGTTTGAAGGATAATAAAGCGATAGTGGCAGTCAGCTAGAGCACCTTTGGGACTAATTTTGCTTGGCAAGTAATGATTATGGGTCTGCGCGAGGCCTGCAAAGGATCGCAATATGCAAATGATTGTAGCCTTTAGCGTTGTACTGTCGGACGCTACTGTAAAATATAATTATATAGAAATTAGCTTCAATATTATTTTCATGGAGCAACAACGAAGCAAACTGAATATAAAACTCTAGGCACAACCATAATTCTAATTTTCACGCGCTTTGTGCTAAACTTCTAAATTGTTTTGTTTCAGTAAAAACTTCCTCATGAAATATTCGTCTTGCAACTTCTAACCATTTCTAGCGTTATCATTTCAATTAGCTTGGGCAGCGTATTTAAAAATCAATTAACCTGAATCTCAAAACCGAACAAAAGGTTTAACCCATGCATTTGGCCTGTACTCACATAAGGTGCTGAAACCGAGGTTTTCAAGAATAATATTATACATAATTTGAGGGGCGTCCATTCATTCACGAAACCTAGAAAACTATTTGGAATATCCGTAAAACCAATAAATGGTTGATACAATAGAGCGAGGTCGATCTCACTAAACGTTTACTCAGACTTAAATGGGAATGAGTGAGTTATATGGCACGAAAATTAATGTCAGGCGAAAGCAGTCAACGAAATAAGTAAACGTTAGTACCTATTTGATTTTAAATTTGTAATCTTATAGCGTTTCTAAGAAAAAGAGTCTTGACGCTCAGAAAGACAACGAAGTGATGCTATTACGGCTCTATATATTCAGATACGGAACCCTAACAAGCATTATTTTACTCAAATTAGTTTTGTATATTTTTTTTACATATCAACATAGTAAATGAAGTTAAACATTCTCATTTTGCACCATGAGTGTGAACTGCTTAAACAATACTGTAGAGATCGAAATTGTGTGCACTGTACTAGAGAATGAAAGATGGAGAGAGTGAGAGATTGTATAGGAACTATCTGTATGCTTCTCATTAGAGTGACATTCTTTTAGGTAGGTATGAGGTGAGTTTACGAATATTTCGATCATCATCGTCTTAGCGTTGTTCCCGGTTGCTTCCATTCTGGAGCCCGGGGTCCGCTTTCCTACTTTTTCTTCTCCACTTTAAAGGTACCTATTTAAAATTAACATTCAACTACTTTTTCTCAACTTTAAATAAAATGACTCCCTATTGTTCAATTGATGCTACTAGGAATCAATCTCTAAACAAAAGGATAGAATAATGTTGAACGTTAAATACACCTTTTACAGAGATTAAGTAGGAGAATGCTCCATTTAGACGATTAAAATTTTGTTAATAAGAACTCTAGAGCACAACAAAGGGTGACAAATAATTCGTTTATTTCTCCCCTAAAGATAGGATGATCATTCAAGACGGTAATCGGGTACTTGAATTATCTCACACTTTTGTTGGCTCGATCTATTGAGAACGCCAAATGGTCGCTTCGGATATGAAGTAGCAATTTCGTCAATAAGAGAAAAGTGAAGCTAAAATAAACCTTAGTAGGTTTTGCACTAAACACACTTATAATTGGGAACGTTGTCATGATTCACGTAAAAAATAGAGAGCAATAGACAAATCTCTCACAAAATGGTTCTAATGAAACACTAAACTGCCAAGTAATAAAATTACAAATAAATGCTGAATTAGCCTTTTTAATTCACTGTTCATAATAATGCTTATTAGAATTTCATTACATTTATACAAGTTTATTTATTTTATGAATTCTGAACAATGCCATATACAGTCTCACTGTCACAACATTCCTCTCACAACTCGCATCATACGTCGCGGCTTCAAGTCTTTTATATGTTACTAGCTTTGCACCGCGGCGTTGCCCCCGGTTGTTGTACCTTGGGTAACATCACGGGGCTCAACTAGTACCAGATACCTATAATTATGATAATTCTACTAATTAAATACCATTTGAAATCCTTCTGCCATAATTATTTCAACTTCAATAATATTGGACTTTCATACAAACTACCATCCCCCGTTTTAACCACAGAATGGGGTGGATTTCTAAAGATACATTATTTGTACACCTCCACACCATCTATAGAGCATACATTCTAAATTTCAAGTCACTTACTTCAAAAACATAGGACTTTCATACAAACTTCCAACCCCCGTTTTACCCCCTTAGGGGTGGAGTTTCGTAAAATCCGTTCTTAGCGGATGTCTACACCCTATAAGGAACCTACCTGCTAAATTTCAAGTTTGTAAGGTCTTATAGTTTCTGAGATTTCGTGATTAATCAGTGAGTGGTATTTCGCTTTTATATATAATAGAGGAGACCTTTTCCATTTTCACATTTAAATTCCTGCTAAATAGCAGAATCCTATTGTAACATAAATTTATCTATATATGTATTACTTTTTAACTCTAATGCTTAATTTTAGATGAGTAGTAAGTTCGTCTTTTATAACCTTCCTTCATCCTAATTTGATGTTAATTAGGAAGTCGCCAGACATGATCCATACTTCTTTACTAATATTATAAACTAGCTGAACCACGCAACGTCGTTTGCGTCTCCTATTGCCCGTAGCGTAATAGTTTCCCCCCGTTTTTAAAACATTCTTCATTGGTACTCCGCTCCTATTGGTCATAGCGTGATGATATAGATAAACCCGATAAACTTCCTCGATAAACGGGCTATCTAACACTGAAAGAACTTTTTCAAATTGGACCAGTAGTTCCTGAGATTAGCGCGTTCAAACAAACATAAACTCTTCAGCTTTATATATTAGTATAGATGACCCACGCAACGTCGTTTGCGTCTTCTATTGCCCGTAGCGTAATAATTTTCCCCCATTCTTCATTGGTACTCCGCTCCTATTGGTCATAGCGTGATGATATAGATAAACTCGATAAACTTCCTCGATAAACGGGCTATCTAACACTGAAAGAACTTTTTTCAAATTGGACCCGTAGTTCCTGAGATTAGCGCGTTCAAACAAACAAAAACTCTTCAGCTTTATATATTAGTATAGATGACCCACGCAACGTCGTTTGCGTCTCCTATTGCCCGTAGCGTAATAATTTCCCCCCGTTTTTGAAACATTCTTCATTGGTACTCCGCTCCTATTGGTCATAGCGTGATGATATAGATAAACTCGATAAACTTCCTCGATAAACGGGCTATCTAACACTGAAAGAACTTTTTCAAATTGGACCAGTAGTTCCTGAGATCAGCGCGTTAAACAAACAAAAACTCTTCAGCTTTATATATTAGTATAGATGTATTTATTATACTCTTCTAAGATCTAATACTCATAATCAACAACACATTTCTATACTAATATTATAAAGCTGCTGCTTTGTTTGTTTGTCTGAACGCGCTAATCTCAGGAACTACTAGTCCGATTTGAAAAATTCTTTCAGTGTTGGATAGTCCATTTATCGAGGAAGGCTATAGTCTATATTTTATTTTCAAAAAAATTAGGGATTCGTAAGAAAATTGCTATTTTCTAACCCAAGGTGTGAAATCGAAAACCTATTTTTGCGTGCGCTGCAAAGACTATTGACAATAGAACAAAATAATGTATTACGGGTTTGTAGGTCCCATTAAGATCTACAAAAAAGTCCGCGAGAGCATATATCTAACTATCATGGTTTAGTCACAATAACCGCTTTTGTGTTCGAAAAAATTATTAAATCGTCTGAAGAAAGAAACTACGTTAAATGTGTATCGTAATATTAATCCTTATCCAAATTAAGCATTATGTTATCAAGGGTATTTATGTAGAAGTAAAATACTTTTTGTTTCATCCCAATCCGACATTTCGTTTAGAAGTTATCACGAGTATAAGACGCTAAGAGTTGGTACCTAATAATGAGTTATTTGCCAAAGAGTTTTTATCAACATAATGCGTAATATTAATCTTTATCTAAATAATTGTGTTGTTAATTATGAGTATTAGATCTTAGAAGAGTATAATAAATACATCTATACTAATATATAAAGCTGAAGAGTTTGTTTATTTGTTTGAACGCGCTAATCTCAGGAACTACTGGTCAAATTTGAAAACTTATTTCAGTGTTAGATAGCCCATTTATCGAGGAAGGCTATCCATACTTCCATACTTTTTATATTATAAATGCGAAAGTAACTCTGTCCTTCTGTCTGTCTTGCTTTCACGGCCAAACCGCTGCACCGATTACAATGAAATTTGGTACACAGATAGTCTAGAGCCTGAGAAAGGACATAGGCTACTTTTACGTACTACGTACGTACTTTTACTTTTACATAGGCGACTTTACTGCGAAAAAAAGGTAATAAGGGGTTGAAAGGGGGGATGAAAGATTGTATAGAAGAGTGGTGGTTCAATCGCCACGCGCCTGCGCGTTACCTTGGTGACACCGGGCGTCTTGGCAACGAGTAAACAAGGATGTCAAATTCATTAAAAATATTTCTCCTTTTCAAGAAGACTTAAATTAATATAATAATATAATAAATAACATACAATCATAAATATGATTTGTATGTTCATTATATTAATTGAAATAAATAAGACAAATTACAAAACAGTGTTTCTAAACTTCAAAAATATCCACAGAAGTATCGTCATTTTAAGCTAAAATCTTAAACTTTATTTTTTAGGCTGTTGATTACATTTAAATAAAAATGTCATTTAAATTTTGTAAAAATTTTAAGATCAAGGGGGTAAAATAGCAACAGGGGATGAAAGTTTGTATAGAAATATGCAAGGTTTGTGAAGGCAAGGCAAGGCAAGGCCTATGTCCAGCAGTGGACTGCGATAGGCTGATGATGATGATGCAAGGTTTGCGAAAATGCTTCATGAGTTTGGGACAGGAGACAAAATATTAGAGCTATTCAGATGTAACATTTACTGAGTTATCACAATATGCCTAAGTGTGCTTACCCGAACGAGCAGACATGTGAGGGCAGACGACTGTGCCGCATGCGTATGTTGAATTTTGCTACTACAAATTCGTTATTATTCACTAGGATTCGATTTGTTTGTTTATTTAAATAAGTTTCTTCATGAAAAAATCCGAAGGAAAAGTATCCGGCGGAATTTAAACACAAAAAAAGCAAAATGGGTACGCCGCAAGATGAAATAAATGCCTGTATGAAACATATGTATTTTGGTTACATGTTAAAAAGTTTTGTTTTACTACAATTATGCGAGTACAACTTCACAATGATTTATGAGCAGTGTCAATATGCAAATGCTCTTCTAAAAATAGGAGGATTGTATGCCAAATGACAGTAACGACATGATTACACTGAGACGTGAGTTCTGGTATATGATAGCACACATGATCTAAAAATAATATCTATTCTGATCCGCCGACTAATGAGACAGTACTCGAGGTCCCGGCAAATATCCATGCCCAGGACACCGAGCTTATCCCGTAGTGACTGTTGAGTGCTCTGAAAAGTGGGGAGGGGAAGAAACGGAGACTTTTTGGTAGAGAACGGGCACACCTTTTTTTTTTCTTAACGTTGAACTCGACCAGATTCTCATCACCCCATTGTTAAATGCGGTTCAAAACCCGGTCAAGCTCAGCTACAATCTCCTATCCATTTTCCTTAACGTCTACTATCTTGGCTGCAGGGTATCCATAATATCGCCCATGCACTGTGCTATCGTCTGCATAGCAATGTATATTGCCAAGGGCTAATATGTCATTGACATGCAGAAGAAACATCTTTGTCGACAGGACCGAATTCTGAGGTACGCTAGCGTTTACCTCCATAAAAACAGAGGCCGCGCCGTCCGTCGCAAAGAACCCGAATGCGAAGGCACTGATGAAGAAAAAAGTCAATCTAGAGACGAATCTAGGAGGCAGACCGAATGCTTAGAGCTCGGAGAGAAGCGAACGGTGCAAGAACAGGTTGAAAGCCTTGGCCATGTCGAATGTCGAAATAAGCTCATACAAAATACTTTTTATTTTATGTATTTATATAAATACTTAAATACTTTTTTAACATTTAAAAGTGTGTCTTATTTTTAAAATAATATTAGCCTTAATAATTAAAACTGCTACCCAAAGTCACTGTTCCACGCGGACGAAGTCGCGGGCGCAGCTAGTATTTGGATAAAGACTAATATTAGGTATTATGTTGATAAAAACTCTTTGGCAAATAACTCAATAATAGGTACCAACTCTTAGCGTCTTATACTCGTGTTATCTTCTAAACGAAATGTCCGAATGGGATGAAACAAAAAGTATTTTACTTCTACATAAATACCCTTGATAATATAATGCTTTATTTAGATAAGGATTAATATTACGATACACATTTAACGTAGTTTCTTTCTTCAGACGATTTAATAATTTTTTTGAACACAAAAGCGGTTATTGTTACTAAACCATGATAGTTAGATATATGCTCTCGCGGACTTTTTTGTAGATCTTAATGGGACCTACAAACCCGTAATACATTATTTTGTTCTATTGTCAATACTTTTTGCAGCGCACGCAAAAATAGGTTTTCGATTTCACACCTTGGGTTACAAAATAGCAATTTTCTTACGGATCTCTATTTTTTTGAAAATAAAATATAGCCTTTAGCCTTCCTCGATAGATGGACTATCCAACACTGAAAGAATTTTTCAAATCGGACCAGTAGATCCTGAGATTAGCGCGTTCAAACAAACAAACAAACAAACTCTGCAGCTTTATAATATTAGTATAGATGAAAGAATTTTTCAAATCGGACCAGTAGATCCTGAGATTAGCGCGTTTAAACAAACAAACAAACTCTGCAGCTTTATAATATTAGTATAGATTCGAAAGTAACTCTGTATATCCGCCTATCTGTCGATTACGCTTTCACGGTTAACACGTTGCACCGATTTAAATAAAATTTGGCATGGAGACACTTCGATTCTAGACTTCTAGAGCAAGCGATAACAGCTAGTTATCACTTGCTCTAGAATAGCTGTATATTTTTGAAACAAACACTAAAGTTACTGTACAATTCCAAACTATATATTTAACAAACTGGTTTTAGAAGATATACCCATATTAAAAAAAATCATACTTTATACAAAACAATATTAGTTGCACTCGATGATTCGAAACCAGTTGCACTCGGTGATTCGAAACAATCACCGAGGGTAAGCAACGACGGTGCAGTCAGTACCTGGATGAGTGACCGCTGGTGGCATGATACCATGAGCGTCTCCGTGATTCGGAGGTCACGTTAAGCAGTCGGTCCCGGTTGTTATCATATGATAGTCGTGAAGTTTAGTTGGAGGGGGCGGCTTAAAAACATCCAACGGCAAGATTACGTAGCCAAAATGTTGTCTTGCCCGTCCCCAACCCGCACTAGGCCAGTGTGGGGACGTATGGCCTTAACCCTCTCCTGAGAGGAGAACCAAGCCTAGCAGTGGGACATTATGGGTTGATGATGATATTATGTATAATGATCGTGTAGTGTTATGCAGAAATAAAACGTCATATTTCTGTAAAACACATATTTTTTATTCCATTACGTGCTTGTTAAGCATAAACTACAAACAACTGAATGAATTGTATAATATATACCTACATATATATAAAATTGTTCGTCTTAAAAATGCAGCATTTGCTAATCTCTTGTCGACTTTTTAATCTGTTGATCAAACAAGCGGCGGGCGAGGACAAATTTATTCTTGTACACAAAGATCTTAATAGCGATGTTTGCCTTTGAGCTTCAGTTCTTTTTAAACTGAATATATATTTCGCTCAACTATGAGAAAATATGAAGTGTTTGATGTTAAAAGCCGTAAAAGTAGTGTTCAATGTTTCATCAACCTTAGGTATGCTCATAATTTTGATTGATTTATTACGCAGATTGCATGCTTGATCAAAGTTTTCTTTGATAATATACCTACATACTCGTCATAATAACATCTGACATAATTTTCCTCAACTTATGTGACATAAATATGCTGAGAATGTTAAAAAAGAATAAAAATTTCATAACAGTAGTCTAAAAATATCGAGGTTATAAGAGCAAAGCTTTTAATAAATAAATGGGCTCTTCTTGCTGGAGCAATATCATGGCACCGCTAGTTATACAAATAAAAACTTGTTATTTAATCAAAGAATCCAAAATAAACTCTCTGAAATATACTATCGTTGACACAAAAAAGCAGTGAGCAAAAAAAAAAACTAACAATAGACGCTAAATTATGATTTGTATTAGCATTTTTTGTTGCTGCGCGTTATCAGGTGTTTTGTGTGTGTTAGTTTGGCGTATCGCCAACCTATTGTTATTGAAGAGTTGTTAAAAGCCACAACATATGCCATAACATATCCACAATTATAATATATTCTAAAACACTCATTGTGAAGGTAGCACTGTAATTTTATTTTTAAAACGAATTTTATTGTACTGTAAAACATATACAATATTATTTTAGCACTACAACTGATTGAAGATTGAAGCACACCCTTATTATTAAAATTTAAAAGTGACTCTGTCTGTAATAGTTTCACGGGTAAACTACTGAACCGATTTGGATGGAATTTATAATGAAGATCTTTAGATTCTTGAGGGAGGACATAGGCTACTACTTACTGCGATTACCAACATAAACGTTGACGGAGCGACGGGCAAAAGCTACCGAATAGTTAATCTTTACCAGCTTTTATTTCATTTCAAAAAAAAATAATGACACCCTAGTTACTTCATTTTTTTCCATTGATCGTTATACCTAAATATTATGTTTAATCCATTATTAACACGACTTTAAACTTAAGTTGTGCAACTGGTTGCAAAATTATACTAATAACCGTTGAGGTCAGCGTGCAAATTGTACGGCATTAAGCAAATTCGGTCAAATTAGCGCCCGGTACCAATAATAGCTGCAGGTTGCTTCCAGTCTGCTCTGCCAACAGTTGCGAACACAAAACAACCTATTTACATAATTTCGTGTTTCATCTTAAAGTCTGTTCCTTGATGAACACGATTTGCCGTTTATTTTTAATATAAAGGAATTGTTGATCGTCGTTGCGTTGTCTGTAGCGGATACGGACTGAGTATTTAGTGGAAATTTTCATTTAGAATGGTTTTTATTGAACATAGATTTTCTTTCCGTTTTATTGAATATCTTATAACCTTCGTTGATCTAATTTGAAAAAAATGAGAAACTACATAATAATTATCTTTCAATGTATTGCTACTGTATTGGCTGGTGGCTATTTGTATTTATAAAATTACGAAGAGTTTACAAAAGCAATCGTATGGATGAATGAATAATTAAAATTGAGGTTCAATAAGTTTTTGCTTTTTTTACCTTAAAAAACAATGGGTCTCACTCATAAAAGTTAACTTACCTACGAAATGTTTTTAAAAATAAGAGATCCGAGTTGGAAATGCTGAAGAAAATCCAATTTACAAAATGGATGCAATGCAGCAACTGCACCTTGTGGTTGCAGATCTGAATCTGTTTTTACCATTTCCACAATGAGGTATTGATTTTATCCATACAAATAAATAAAAATGAAATGCTTGTTTGTAATTTAAAAACAAGCAGCTGTTCACTAAATGCATATGCAAGTATAATTATGCGGTACTTACATAAAAACAATTTTAATTTTTTTTGTCTGTTTGTGTCGGCTTATCTTTGGAACGGCTAAACGGATCTTGACCATCATTTCATTGGCAATCAGATGATTTTATAAGGAGTAACTTGGGCTACTATTATTTTTGACTATCTTCGCCCTGCGGTATTACCCACGCGATTAACATCGCGGGGCGCAGCTAGTAAATAAATCATTATAATACTAGGCCAATAGACATTTCGTTAAGAAATTTAGAATATTATACGAAGTATATGTTTTGAAATCTATATAAAAACGTTTCACATTAATTAAGTTGGAAGTTGGAGTGGTATTAACAGAAATAAAACTTGAATCAAAGAGGAGCCAAAGAACTCAAAACTAACAAGTAAATCATTGTAATTTGCAAAGTGTTGAAATTACATCAAAAAAAATAAGTGAACAGTTAAAATTGTGCCTCCTTATGATGTGTGTAATCGAAACGCGATAAAACATTATAGGAATATTGTTGTCATTCTATATCACACTTAAAAATAGTTCAACAAAAAAATACCGATAGTGCCAGTTATGTTGTCAGGTACGATTGCGTTTTATTAATGCACCAAGATATTTATTCGCCAATATGAACCCTATTTATGATACGAAAGAACAAACGTTGCGAAGCTTACAACGTAAATAACGTGTCACGTCGCTTGTAATTTATGCGGTCCACATTTTGTAGTGTATCCAAAAGGGGGCAGCTTAGTTCGCTAAATGAAATGAAACAACTGTTGGATGACGTCTGTGTCGTTGTGCACTGATGTCGTTCGGCAATTTGAACTAATGACGACTGACATTTGACGTTTGACGCCAGATGGGATGCAATCGTTGACAAAAGGCACGCAGCTTATAAACTTTTACATTGTAAAACTATAATACTGTCGAAGATTTGTAAATACTTTACTAATAGTCAGCAATAGAGGTAGAGTAATAGAAGTAGGAGAATTAATTCAAGCATTTCAATTGCAATATTGAATTTATGGATAAAATTCGATCGAATATTTTCGGCATTTTTGTATTATAAAGTATTTATGTCTGCAAATCGTCAGACGAATACAATAAAACCCCAAACGAAATGGACCACCTACAGTAGCTGAAAACATAATGTAAGAAATACCACATTATTAATATCAGTCACTTTTTTAATTTCGACCGAAACTAACATAGATTTAGAGAGGAAATTAACATTTTGAGGGGCAGACAACCTTTTATAAAGTCCTAAATCCTTTGAAATCCTCATGTGGTTGCCAGCAAAGCCTTGGAGCTCACCAGTTTTGTTCGTACATGTTCACGTAATCCGTAGATTATTTGAATTAAAAAATGTATGGAGGATATATTAATCTTTTATATACTATGTTTACATGTTCTTATATTGAATTTCACAAACGATAATCTTTCGTTGACTAAATAACTTAATTGTATAGTTTTATGGACAGATCTGGCCCTTGTGTTTAAAATATTTTATTTTATTTTATCAAATCTATATTATATATGTTTTCTATTAATGTGAATATGCAACACAGGAGTATCTACTTATGCTACTTATAAGATAAATCTCTAATTGGTATAATAAAACAGACCGCTAAGCTAGCTAAGGTTTCATTTACGACAAATTGAAATTCATGACTTCTATCTGAACACTCTAAAACTGACACAAATACAGTATCTACAATACCTATTTAAACTTAACTAAATTAAATTAACGTTAAGAAAATCAAAACAAAAGTGTTAATTCCATTTTTTATAATACACTAAGAGAGGAGAGATAGGCAAAAAAGTTGACACAAATACTTAATAACTACAATACTTATATTTTAGCATGTTAAATCTAATAGTAAATTCAAGTTAAAGAAATCGAAAGAAAAGTATTAATTCTATCTATTTATATTAGAATGCACACACTAAAACACACACTGTTAGAATTTTTATTTTAACTATGTACTAGTTATAGACACAAAATATTCTGCGATTTATGGTGTTAATCACATTAGATTACTTTTATACAAGCATATTGTCAGCAGGTCACAGTGTAACAGGCAATCAATTTTTTTTTATGGAATAGGCGGGCAAACGAGCAGACGTACCGCCTGATGGTAAGCGATTACCGCCGCCCATGGACACCTGCAACACCAGAGGCGTCACAAGTGCGTTGCCGGCCTTTGGGGGATGGGGGAGGTAGGGGAAGGGGTTGGGGTATGGGCCTCCGGTATCCTCACTCACTCGGTGAAACACAGCGCAAGCACTATTTCAGACCGGTTTTCTGTGAGGCCGTGGTATCACTCCGGTCGAGCCGGTCCATTCATGCCGAAGCGTGGCTCTACCACGGTAAATATATGTGCAACAGCGCTCTCAGAGGAACATCCGCTATATTGATTATGCCTGGTAATTTTATTTCATTGTATATTTTACTATAGGGTATAATTATACAGTCACAAGTTTAACATATATACTTACAATACCTCGTTCTAAAAGTACATACATAGCATGTCCCACATAAAAACTCTCTACATAAAAATGGGTTTCAATATGGCGTCACAAAGGCTCCCCCACAGACATGCAGGAACCATTGTTTAGAGCTGTACTTAAAACTAATCCAGCCTAGTGCTATTAAAACAAAGTACATTCTCGGCAGTGACAGACGCTGATTGGTCGTCGAGCGTCCCTTTACAAGCATTACTCATTGTTCTACAAGTCTAGCTTCCCCCCCACTCCCCTTGTTAGAAATGCTCTGCTAATAAAACTGAGTTTGTTTGTTTTGCTAACAAAGGCTTGGTACTTAAAAAGACGTCTATTTAAAAAATAGTATTTTTTTTATATGTAGCTACTCCTATCATTAAAAACTCTTTAAATAAATTAGTAAAATATATTTAGGTATACAAACAACTACAATAATGCCTTAAGTAGTTACTCTGAGGTCTCTAAACAGCTTAACCGTTTTATGCAGTCTTTAATTATATTGAGCATTTTTTTTATTTATACCACTGACGAAATATATACTAGACCAACACTCTACTAGGCGAGACCTGTACGCGGATTTATAGTAAGCTTAATGTTCCCTAGATGTCACTAAGTGCATCAAATCGTGAATTACAACGATATTTTCTGACCCCCAACACCAATACGAACCCAACAGTCAACTGTCAAGATTATTGTCATTGTATTATTGCGAAATGTACCACTAGATGTCGTTTTTTAAATAATTAATTATATTAGTACCTACATAATTTATGTAATATTTTATTTTATTGTTAGGAACTAAGGACTGACATTTTATTTTTTTAATGGATTCAAAAAACAAAATAAAAATTGATGAATTAATAAAATACTGTTGCAGTTGCAATTCCCGTCCATAAGACACATGTCTAAAAACAGTTTTTGGCGTTTATAAATGTTGTTGATCGTGAATGTATGCAAATAAAAAATTTGATAATTACGAGTTGATAATGTCGAGAATTGCTTGCACATATTAATTTATCAACTGTAGATGACAAAAAGGTGTAATTAAGGATTTTCTTTCGGTTTGTGTCTTATAAATAATCCTAATGTTAAAAATGCGAACGTAAGTTCGTTTGTTACGCTTTCCGGCGAAAACTACTTAGCTGATCAATCTGATCATCATGAAACACATATTCTTGTAGAGGTATTAGAAGTAACATAAGATACTTTTTATTAAATGCGAACGAAGTCGCGGGCGAAACCTAGTTATTAATAAAACAATCATAAGAAATGTTTTTGGAACGAAATTCCTTATCGCGCTTCTCGCTAAAAGTTGTAGCGACACTTTTAACATTGAGTTGATGTCATAGTGCTGGATACTCAACGTTAAATATAACCAGCTGATTGCCAACGTCCATACCATGTTGAATACACCGGTTCTCGTCCGATCACCGAAGTTAAGCCACATCGGGCGTGGTTAGTACTTGGATGGGTAACCGCCTGAGAATACCACGTGTTGTTGGCTTTTTGCATTTATTTACAGAAAATATATTGATTTATAGTATATTTTGTAAAGTTTGATTATTTTTTAAAATAATTTGACAAATGCGTTACCGGCCTTTGGGGCATAGTGGAGTGGGATGGGGGGAGAGGTTGGGGTATGAGCCTCCGGTATCCTCACTCACTCGGTGAAACACAGCGCAAGCACTTTTTCACATCGGTTTTCTGTGAGGCCGTGGTATTACCATGGGCAGGGGTCATATTACGTCGCGTCGCGCGTAACCAAGTTAAATAATATCCAGAAACGGTTAAATACGTATCTACTCATTTTTAATCAGTAGCCCAAAGTTAAAGTTTCATGTTTCTAACTTAAAAATGACGGACTTTCGTCCACACTTTCAACCCGTATTTCACCCCCTTAGGGGTAGAAATTCCAAAATACCTTCCTTAGTGGATGTCTACTCAATAAAACGATCCATATGAATAACTGAAAGAATACAAATTAAGGTCTATACGTGCGTGTAATATTAAAATCATCCTCTTATCCCTAACTGTCAAAGAGTTTAACCTTCTATTATCAGCTAACCTAAATAACTTGAAAGTATACGACTAAAAGTCTATAGATACGTATGAAATTGAAAGAATTATCCTCCAACTCCTAACCGTTGAGGAGTTGTACCTTCGATCATCAGCTTACCTAAATAATTTGAAGGAATACGACTAAAGGTAACATACATACATATGATATTTAAAGATTTATCCTCCATCTCCTAACCGTTAAAGAGTTGTACCTTACACCATCAGCTCATCATCATAAAATGATGACTACTAGACGAAAATACCGGGTTAACTTCAGAAAATATACGAAAACATATTATGTGCCTAAAAAAATGAGGGTTTCCCTCGATTTCCCTGGGATCCCATCATCAGATCCTGATATGGTGACAATGAGACCACCTCGGGAGCATACCCTTTCAAATACAAAAAGAATTTTCAAAATAGGTCCAAAGTTGACGCAGTAATCGGTGAACATACATTTAAAAAAAACACACAGTGGAACATAGAACCTCCTCCTTTTTGGAAGTCGGTTAAAAATAAAAATACAGTCGAATTGAGAACTACCTTCTTTTTTTGAAGTCGGTTAAAAATAAACATTCATATTAATTAATATTTTTGAACTGAGTACGCGGCTCAAGCGACGTTGCCGTTCCGTATTAACTACTGGAAGATATGAACGATTTTTGCAATGTTGCCATTCATGAGTGCATTGTTTCTCTGATTCAACCAAATAACTTATAAATGTGACATCTAGCGTAGTAAATAGGTAATTATTTTCAAGTTTATTTAAATCGATTGCAACGACATCTCCTAAACATAGGTGATAACTTTTAGTTATGCAATTGAAAATCATTTTTTTAAAGCAAGCAATACAAAGCAAGTTTTATATTTGAAAAATAATAATATAGTTACTAGAATTGAATCACATCAATAAAATACTGTTAAACTTTGTTAAACTGCTTTTCAGAGCTTATTTTGAGCGCCATCTAGATTTAGTTGAACTTTTCTAGCTTTTTACGGCGTACAGTATTGGCCAAGGGAGGGACGGTCTATAGTATATTGTGTCATTGTTTATACTTAATGCACATTACCAGTGACAAAGATGGACTTAATGTCGTAGGCATTATCTACCAGTAGCGCGATGCAGAGCTAAAACAAAGTAGATGCACTACACTAAAAATGTAATTTGATTTCTCAATTAGGCGATGATGTGGAAGAATTTTTTGATTCTTGTATGTTAATTCAGAAATACTTTAAATACATTCATGCAAGTAAGGCCATGGTATTAAATTTGAAATAATAACAATTAATTTAATTCAATCATACGTTTTAAAGATCTTTTTTGCGCGTTAGATAATGGCTTAAGATTTTTTGATTACCAATTACCATATATCTATAGAATAATATATCTATAGAAACAAACCTATAGGATTTAATCAAAAACTGTTTCAATTTAAATTAATATGTCGTTTTCAAGTAATGCAAAATACTATATGTATATATAGAGTATTTTTTAGTTTTTCAAATTAAATACATTTTATACACAGTTTTAAACATAATCATCATGCTCTTTAGCATGACTGAAAAGTAGTAATGTATACTATTTAAAATCGAAACAAAAGACAAAGACAACCGTTACATACGGTGCTAAATAAAGCGAAGTTCACTGATTGGTTAAAAATTTAAGAACATCGTTCAACCCCTCCGCTGCAGTATTAAGTTACGGTTATGGAGCCTGAGTATTAATTAACCAAAATGGCCGCCAATATTAAGAAACCACAAAAGCTTTGTTAAATAAAATGAAGTATTTTCAGTAGTGAAATGTATAAAATTTTAGAGTCACTATTAAAATTTTATTAACAAATGAAAATTTTCATTAAAATGGTCTAGTAATTTGTCTGCCAATAGTTTTGGTCTTAAAGATTTTAAGCTATCATAAAATCATAGCGAAGTGAAATGAACTAAAGTAGAAATTAGCTTTCAAATTTTATCCAAATTCATCTAAATATTATAGTGAAAGTTAAAATTAGCCTTTGATTAATACTTTATATCTGTTATTAAATATAATGAGCCATAAAATGAACTCGTAATAGTGAAGTTGAACTTACTTTCATTGTAATAAATCAAGTTGTTAATATTGAAGTTTTGTTTCGCAACTACGACATAGAATTTTATGAATCTAGAAGTACCTACATAATATAGCAGCTTAATAATCGGAGATTTATTATTATATTGATTCTTAACCCATTATACAATTGTATACGCTTATTTAATTGGTTATATTTTAATAATAATTAGAATAGTGACACGACACCAACTGAAATTGCACCTTAAATTCCTAAGAGGCTTCGAGCTCTAATCATACTCTTTACTTTTTCACTTTTCACACAAAAACCACTAAACGTATTTGGATGAAACTTTACAGTAATATAGCTTATACATCAGAATAACATATAGGCTACTATTTGCCGCGAAAACCGACATACACTAGGGCGGAGCTGCGGGCAACAGCTAGTACTGGTTATGAATTGCTGTATACATGCTATATTACAGCTCAACTTTTTACATCAAAATACATAAAACATATCTACTAACTAAAACAGTAGCATTTCGAATCTCTCCTGAAATAATATTCCTGTTTTGACCTTGCATTATTCAAAACAGAAGTTGACCTTTCTGGTAACACCGAAAACATTCAGACTTGCCTGGCCTTGAAACAGACGATTTACGTCAAGTATCTGCAGAACACGAACCAATATATCTTTGTCGACATAATCAGATTTGAAATTTATAAATATTGATAAACGACAATCGAGGGTTGTAAACAATAGGTTTATTACTTCCCGTTTTGTATCATTTAACACGCACGTGACTGACTTTGGTAGGGTTGTCCAAATGTTTGTTTTTATTTTATTTATTGATTTCGATATTATTATATATACTAGGGTGGTGATAGAGGTTGCTGTCCTTAAAAGAATATAAGATTATTTATGATCTTAACGGTCAGCACAAAACCAAACTTCTTTGTGGAGTGTAAAATATTAAAAGCGATTTGGTGTCGAACTGTCGAATAATATTTTCAATCTTTTATTGTAACTGTTATTCCTACTCTCTAGTCTGTGGCGATCTTAATAAATCCTTTGTACTGGAAGAAGGAACAAGACATTGAAACTTTGTGGAATACAATATTTTGGATGTTAAAAGTACCCAAATTCTGTTATCGTTCAATTCTAATCCCCACAATCGAATTCCCATTCAAAACCTCAACAAAATTATATTACGGAACGTAATAACCACTGATAAGCTCGCAGTACTCCTAACGTGTAAATCACTGGCGGCTCATCGACGATTTGGTTTATTTAGTATGTGGCTAGTTTGCAGCCGGCCTTGTTTGTTGTGTAGAACATTGAATAAATAATTACTGGTCCTTTGTTAAATATTAAAATGGAGCTAGATGTTCTTCGCAAGGAATTTACAATTTATTTAATTAAAATGGAAGCAAATTAATTGATTTAGTAATTTTCGCGTTTACCTTTACATGCAGTAGGTAATTAAGGTTAACAAAAATTATAAATAACTAGCTGACCCGTGCCCACTTCGTTGGGCGGTAAACATTTTTTTCTCCGACTTACTTTGCAAATTCAGATACCACGAAAAAGTCTTTGCATTTTTCGGGTTATTATATAGCCTATGTCACTCACAAATAACGTAGCCTTCTATTGGTATAATAATTTTTAAATTCGGTTCAGTAGATCCAGAGATTACCCCCTACAACGTCACAAACACACGAACGCACAAACTTTACCTCTTTATATAATAAGTATAGATAATAATATAGATAAGCTACTCCTTGCTGCGAAAACCGATATGTATACTTTGACTGAGTCCAGAGTCACGGGAAAAAGCTAGTGCTCTATGTAGGAGTCGTGGTGTATAATAAAAGAAAACTGGTATCTGGTTTATTTCAAAACCTACTAAAGACATATAACAAAAACCTACGTCGAAAGCTCAGTATTCTGTATTTAAGAACCACTTTAACGGTCTTGCGACTTTTTAAAAACTTCAAACGTGTAGGTATTGCAAAAATTAATGAACCAATATCTCGTTGATTATCACTTTTCTTAATTTAGAGTATTAGTTACTTAAGTTCATCAATAAAATTTCACAAAATAAATTTTCTACATTATTTTTAAATGCAAATTCAATTTTTAATATTACTTTTGAGTCAATTGAAATTTCATGTCTAGTTATTAATACTATAAATAATATAATATCAAATAGACATAATTATACTGAAGATGATAATTATGCAAATGTATTTACCAAGGTAATTTTTCCCTAGACGGTGGGAGCCGCATGTACGCTGAATTTCGGTCGTGATCCTCTCTTATTTACATTTACGGTTATGTATGCGGTTTTGTTTCTATTTGCTCTAGTAGGGTGTGTACTCGTAATTACGGCATTGGGACAAGTCCCGAGGCGAGGTGGCCGCAATAACAGAATTACCTTCGTTTACTAGAAGAGAATTTCTAAGGATTATAGAAATCACATTGAAAAAGTAGATATATTTAATCATTTGTTTTACACATTTTGTTCATAGTTTTAAAATTGTATTGTATTTTACACAATATAAACTAGGAGTATATTTACATTTATACTACTAGATGTAGTGGTGAAATTTTAATCAGTATAATTTTCTTGTTAATTTCAATGCCTAATATGACTTGAAATTGTATTATATACCTATAGGGTCACCTATTTTGACAATTTTACCGACTACAATTTGACATACTCGACGTTGAAGTTTAATTAAAAATCCTATTTCACTTTATTTTCAAACTAGCAACAAATATTCCTGACACATATTCGATTCTTTTCTATATACATAAACTTACGTTTTCTTAATTTCAAGTTTGAAATAAAAATACCTGCTAAGCTGCTAATTTTCAAAGTAGTTTTTACATAGCATTTTCCTTAACTATTTTCCTTAGGTCTTAAATTATTGTCTCTTCCAGTGGATCTGTATCCTTTCGCCCACCCCTGTCTTCTCTAAATGAACTGGGCCCGTGTTCATGGTAATTCTGGCCCTCACCTGAATGTCGATGTGCCACTAAAGGGAATAGGCTTTATAAATATTGTATCTCTAGGCCTACAAAAGGTTTGTGGTGAGTCCGTCTCATAATTACCCTGTAAGGAACCATTAAGTAATAAATTGATAATAGTCAAACGAAAAAGTTTCATTTATTAGTTAGATATTTAAGAAACTTTAAAATTAGCAAAGAAAATTATCGAGGGTTTGCATACCTTCACATTATTGTGAGCTTTTCTAACTTAGTAGAGCCACGCTGATTTCAGCACGAACGGGCCGGCTCGACCGGGGCGGTACTATCCTCGCACAGAAAATCAACGTAAGATGACAGCGTTCGTGCTGTCGTGTTTCGTTGGTGAGTGCGAGACCGGGGGCCCAATGATGCAGAAGCATCACTAGCCCGCCATGGTGTGGGTCACCATGCTGCATTGTCTGCATTCGCAGTGAGTATGGTGACAACCACTCTTGGATTCTGCTTATGCTTTCCATCAGGCAGAATAGAGTCATTTTGGAAGGGTCAAACATAAAAAAAGCTATTTATGTATTATGTGTTTCATTTTCTTACAACGCTATTCGATGCTAACTGTATGTCACTGATTCTTAATAAGTTGGTTTTAATTGATTATTAATGTTTTTTAATTTCAATTATTCTGATGTAATAACCAGGGCTAAATCAGCCAGTACAACTTACTTTCCACGTTGTGTCTATAATCGATTATATTAATTCCTGTACGTAAGGATTTAAGGTGATATAAAAGTATCTGGATGACTCAGCCTTTCTCGGTGTATTTTATAAAAATGAATCCTAGCTAGATCGATTTATCGCCCTCGAAACACCCTGCATCCTAAATTTCATGAAAATCGTTGAAGCCGTTTCAGAGATTCAGATTAAAATATATGTTTTACCTCATAGCATTAAGTTACCTTTGTAAGTAATCTGGTGTACAATAAAGTGATTGTTATTATTATTTTTTTAAATCCCTAAATGGGGTGAATTTTGATGATTCCACGGGCCATAGCCAAAATATAATCAGGGTTTAAGTTATGGTGTATGTGGATGACACTGAAGATGTGGTGAGAAATTTTCTATTAAGTCTGCAGGTTTTTAATAAAACTGCTTTCTGGAATAGGTGTAGTGAATGTTGCGTCATTTCTAAGATGTCTAATGTAATATACAAGAATTGTTCGTTTAAATTAGATAATATTCATAATATAAAAAAATGCACTTAGCTGTAATATATCATAATAAATTCCTAAAAAGCAAAAAGCCTTTCATTCAGAAATATGCTTATAAGGATAGAATTAACCTTTAATACACTAGTAGTTTGACCTTTTTAATAGGTACATCTATATAAGTAATAAAATAAGCAACTACATTTAACAGATTTTGTAGATACACCTGATAGCCAGATAAAAAGTAATAAAATATTCACAAAAGCTATTTTCTTTACTTACTATTACTTACTAAAAAGAGCACAGGATCGTTACTTTAATCCCATATTCATTAATACATAAAATTCTAATTTTCTCCAAGAGTTTATTATTTATAAATACATTGTGCGAAGTGAATAAACCCCAAAGCAGATTATACTATGATGATTCAATTACGTAAGTAGAAAACATTTTATGATATTAATTTGGAAATAAAATGTAAGCCGAGAAAATCCGTAATCTTATTTCTATCAAATCCCTGTAAATAGAATTTCATCCTCTTGTTTCTTTGTATCGAATACTTTGCGATTTATTAAAGCTTTTTCTTGCTTAAGTCTACTTAAAAGTCAATTCAGTCCCGCAGCAGACGTTTCAATCAATCAAAGTCCGTTTGAAAATTCAATCAAAATAAGAGATGACTGGAGAAGGATTACGTGACTAAATTACGAGAAATCTTTAAAAAATCAGATTTTTCGCAGAAGAAATTCCCATTTTTTGCGAATCTGCACTGTATCGCTTATCTATAGATTTTTAACTCTCGGCTGTTATTACAGACTCTCAGCTGGGTATTAAGGAATAAAACTACCTTTTTATACAACTCGCTTTCTTTAATATTACTTACAGTGGATTCTGAAACCTACGTTTTAGTAATTCGTACATTGATATTGCATATTGGTCTTCCTGTTTTTAAGTTATTGCATAGCTTTTATCGCGGGCTTTGAGGCCTTTGAGCGCGGCGACCGAATCAAGAAATTCCGTAACGTAACGAAAATAGAACCTGACACCAGAAGCTCGCACCGATCGAGACGAGCTGCTCCGAATATATAGGTGTATAGGTATCTATCATATCTTTGTAATGCCACATTCACCGCATGTAAGTATACATGTTCAAAGAATAAAAAAATACTGTGAATAAAACAAACCGTTCAATGACGAAGACATTTATTAGTAATAGTTTAAACCTTTTATAGTATGCTGTATGACGAAATCATATCGCTACTTAAAAAAAGTGATCAACGCCATCTAGTGACGATGTTGGTACTAATTTAATAGTTTAGTATTTTTCATTCACAATATTAAACAAAGTGCATAAATAAAAAATAAGTAAATAATTGCATAAGTTGATAAAAAATGCTATGCCATAGCTTTACCGTGGCAGTCCCCGAGTGCCACACGTCTTATTTTCTTTTTTTTCTAATTTCATATACTTTCATTTTACATTCAAATTCTGATATCTACATACCTAAACTTAATTTTTATTATGACTCAGTTTTAGCATAGGTTTCTGGAAGTATTTGATTTCTCAGCGCACAATTCGCACCAAAATCACAAATTTTGAACTATAAGCACCGTGTGTAAACTGAATAAATAAGTCCGTACTAAAACAGTCAAGTGAAAATGTTTTCTGTTCGTTAAATGTCTGTCCTATTTCACACGTTAGCAAAACATTAATATTAAACTTATCAACGATGGAATCTAATAAAAGTTGTCTACCTATTAAAATAATGGAAAAGATGAAATCAATATTTTTAAGTATAATTGCTAAGACAAAAGAATTATGTGCGCGAGGTTCAAAACTCTGTTTGTTTTCATTACACTGTTATGAGCGGGTCTATATTTTGTTATTTCTATATTTGGACTTTAGCTTAGCAGTCAACTTTAGCCAGTTTTAATATTCGGAGTATATAATTACAATTCATATTTAACAACTCATAACACAAGCTCTACTTAGCTTGGGACTAGATGGCGTAGTTAGATGTCCGAAATATTTATTTATTTATTTATGAATTAATTCATAGTATTGTATTTCTAAGTATTTACGATTTGGACATCACGACGTTAACCAAAGAGTGTAGTGTATAATCACTTTGTTGGCTTAGTAGTTTAAGCGATTATCACGCTGATTTCTACTGAGCCAGGTGTCGTGGGTTCAAATCCTACATGGGACAACATTTTGTGTTATTCGACTGTAAATCGGGTCTTAATCGCGATAATATCTATGAGGTACAATACCTTTTTTGGTACCCCGACGTTTCGATCGAATTGCACCGATCGTGGTCACGGGTAGACTCTCACGGGTAACATTTTGTGTGATCCACAAATTGTTGTTCTGAGTCTGAGTGTTCTTTGTGTCCGTTTCATGTATGTTTATAAAGTCCCCCGCGACACAGGATCTATATTCCTAACGCGGGAGTTGTCTTTTGAAAAAAGAAGCTTAAAAAGAAGACCATAGTACATTACAGAAATAATTTGAGTGTGTTTACATTTTCGTATCTAAGATCAGTGTTTATATCACCATTCACCATGCTTATGAAACAAGTTAGCCCAGTTCGCAAGCTCCTAAGATCCTCTTGGAGTTGGAAACTGCATCTAAAAGCGTGGGCCTAGTGGTTGTGGTAAGAAACTTTGCTTGCGAAGTTCATACTGAAAAGAAACGATGCAATGTGTGGATTGAAAAAATATGGTGTGGATCATAGTTATAATTATAGGAAAAATGAAATTTCCTATGTTATATAGTTTGTGGTTACAGTTAAGTTTTTACAGTTTAATCGAACTTATAGTTCATGAAGCTCGTTTGCACTATATTTCATAAAAAAAAGCTTATATCGAATTACTTTAAAATTTAAACCTAAACGCTAAAATGATTATCATTTTATATTGTCAACGCATAAACGTATCGTACGATTTAAAGGAACTGGATACTGCGATCCATATCTCTCTCTCACTCGAAAGCGCGTGCGCCTCGGTCTGGGCGTGTAGTGCAACCGATAGTCATCTAAGGCTGATATGCAGTTAATAATGTAACGCGATAAATAATGCAGGTGGAATGGCTCTCAACTCCTACGTCCTTGTTCACCGCCATTCAATGCAATGCACTTCCTACCGATAAGCTATGTCTCGCATTAGAAATTGATTCCAGATAATTTACTGTACGCCCGGGGCTGTGTTCTTAAGGGTGCAATACGTTTCAATAATGCGTGCGATGTGTTTATTTATTAATAGCAGTGGCTTGATATGTTTTGTTTGGCTTCTGCTGTTTGTATTATAAGGTATGCCGTGTACTGAAATTCCGTTGTTGTTTTTAATTTATATCAAAACTATTTAATTTTACTATTGTATAGTACAAGTACTTAGTGCATAATGTTAGGTTAGAGTCTTGGGTTAGGGCTAGACAATGTTAGGAAGAGCGCTAATGAGAAGTAATCTAGTTAATAATATATAATGACATTCAAAACACTCAAAGAGATAAATAAAACTCTACTAAAATAAGAAGTACTTTGTGTGGCGACTTACAAATACAGAAAAAAAAAGTACCTAACTATAAGTTTCTCCGTTGTGGCCATCTAACAAATACACACTAGACTATGAAGTAATCACTAATCTTGTATTACAATATGAATAATGTCCACATCAATTAGCATAATATACCTTACCAATACCGTGTTGGTCCGAGGATCCTTCCTTTATGTTGAAGGGACATAATTATATGAAACTCATTCCTCTCTGCTTCTCAATTCAGTAAGGTTACATTAAAAACAATAACAACTCTTCACAATATTGCAAGGTAGTAGAGCCACGCTGATTTCAGCACGAACGGGCCGGCTCGACCGGGGAGGTACTACCCTCGCACAGAAAATCAACGTAAAATGACAGCGTTCGTGCTGTCGTGTTTCGTTGGTGAGTGCGAGACCGGAGGCCCAATTAGTCTAGTCAACAAGTTCCATACCTGTTGACTAGACTAAAAGATGCAGCAGCATCACTAGGCCGCCATAGTGTGGGTCGCCATACTGCATTGTCTGCATTCGCAATGAGTATGGTGACCACCACTCTTGGATTCTGCTTATGTTTTCCATCAGGCAGAGTAGAGTCATTTTGGCGAGCCATTAATAAAAAATAAAAAAACTTAAATGTAATTTTATTATGAAATAACAATCAACAATTTTTACGAAATTGAATATGAATCGCAATGTGCATCCAAGTTAAGGTAAGCTATTTACGACGTGCTTATTATAATGAATTTTTAAGTGCCCTCGTTTTCCCCGAGCAAGCCACACGTCACAGATGAAACACTAAATTATTTGTTATTCTTGCCACCCGTATTTAAAAATGGATTATTTAATACTTGAAGAGTGCCAGGCATGATTTTTCTCGTACTATATGGGGTCCATTATAAGTGATTAATGTTTATGCATCATAATAAAACGGTCATAAAATCGCCTTTATTGGCCATCCTCCATGCACGAGTGGTATCACAAAATTAAATTATTCGGTGTTTATTAAATTTTAGTTGGCTCCAAAAGCATATTTTAAAACAGTTTCAAGAGCAAATTAAATTCAATGCGCCAAGTGATCTGTTTTGTAGGCGAATGCCACTGTTTTATAGTTAACACTTTTAATATATACTAGTTTTTGCTCGCGGCTCCGCCCGCGTGTATGTCGGTTATCGCGGCAAATAGTAGCCTATGTGTTATTCTGATGTATAAGCTATATTACTTTAAAGTTTCATCCAAATCCGTTCAGTAGTTTTTGCGTGAAAGAGTAACAAACATCTATCCATCCATCCATCCATTCATACTTACAAACTTTCGCGTTTATAATATTAGTATAGATTTAAAAATATGGTTTAATATATTTTTTCGGTTTATAAATAGCGGCATAGTATTCTTTTTTTTTTAAGTAAAATCTTCTATAGGCAGTATAGTATGGGGAGTAAATTCATATGAATCGCACTATGTATACATATATATAATATATATAGTGCGGAGACAGCCCGGGAAAACCAAAACCATACCAAAAATATGTAGTCATAGGTCGACAAATTTAAAATTATTATCATACAATTAACTAGCTTTTACACGTGGCTTCGCTCACGCAGACTTTCATCCTCTGATTTACTGATTTAGGGGTGAAATTTCAGAAATTCCTTTCTTAGTGCTCACTTACGTTATATCAAGAACCTACATGCAAAATTTCAGGATTCTAGCTTCAGCGGTTTGGGCTGTACGTTGATCTCTGGGTATGTCAGTCAGTCAGTCAGTCACCTTACTCTTTTATATATATAGATTTGAACATTCAAAAATAACATCTGTTACATTACAGTTTTAAATTGACACTTTTGTCGGCAGTCTTCGTAACTGCTTTGTTTCTTATACGATGTTCTATATAGGAAACATCACAACAATTCCTTTTAACTTCCGACACAGTTTTTCACGTCACTTTATATAGCTTCTAACAAAACGTCGGTCGAACAAAGGTAACCGAATAATAATCAACTTTAGTTCTTCTGTCTTCAACATTATGAACTATAATTGTGATTTCATTATTAATTTTATGACTATAATTTTTCTAATATGTACTCATGAATAGTGCGTGGCATTTGAACAAAGGCAAATGTTTCCTGTGTTTGAAGAATTAATACAAATAAAGTAAGTGAAAGCGGTCACTTCTTGGTCACAATTAAGTACTGTTACGTGGTACTTTTTTGTCGTAGTGTGATAAACGAGGTTCATATCAATTAATTAATTAGACTCAAAGTAAGAACTTACAATATATTATAAACGTACTTCCTTAAAGTACTCTTCCCTTTTGATTTTAAAATATAATGATTAAATAATATATTGAAATACATAATGTTATTAAAATGTAATTTTTCTGTTCGAAAACATCCTAAATAATTTAATGGCCCAACTTAAAAGCATAGAACAATATTCTCAAAGTTGAGAACATGCATCATTAATTCATTACACACTATAGTGACATCTAGTGACGAGAAACCAAACTATTTAGGTTGCCTATAAGGTTGCCTGGAAGAGATTGAAGAGATTTTGGCAATAAGGCCGCTCTTTTACACTACATATCGGACATCTTATGTATTCTCTTTTAACTCTAAAATATGGTGTGCAAATAAAGAGTTTTCTATCTATCTATCACATATTTAGTATCTGCTAACCTTGTATTGCGCCATAAATGTTTTTGCGCTGATAAGACCACACCAGCAAAACCGACCAAGTGCGAGTTGGACTCACGCACCGAGGGTTCCGTAAATACCTGTAGGTATATTATATGATGTACCTAATTAAAAGTTTATGCTTTTCGCAATGTTTCCTTTATCCGAAGACGTTGCCTTGTACCAAATTTTAAGATTCTGAATTCAAGCGATGTAACCTGTAGGTTTTGATTCCTGTTCAAGTGTCAAAAATTTGCAGCTTAAACGGCTGTATCTTTTGATTTCGTTAGCTTAGAAGTTAGATTATTTCACAGCTTCAAGGGACAGTAGACTTGAGTATTTATATATGAATTTCAGCTTGATACCTCCCTCCACGCGTTCCTGAGAAAAAGGATCTTGACAGACAGACAACAAAGTGATCCTATATAGGTTCAGTTTTTTCCTTTCGAGGTACGGAACCCTAAAAATGAGACATTTATAACACTATCTACATTTTTAAGTTTATTAGTTTTCAGATAATTCTAATTATTTGTTTTTTGTATACCGTGGTAATCAAACCTTTTTCCGCTAGTTACTACGCATTAAACTTTTAAAAAGTTTCTGGAATCTATCAAGAGTTGATGGATTTATTACCCAACAAATTGTAAATAAGCTCTGGATGATATCTGGGGAATAGCGAGGAAGACTTTTACATAGATTTTATAAGTAACTATAAACAGTAACAACCAATAAATATTTCTTTAATATCAATAGATTTCGATATTTACGAGACCACACACGATCAAAGGCGCGGGAACTATAAAAGTTCTTTTTTCGGAAACATCCACAGATTTCCCTGTGTTTTCACTGTAGTGATAATAAATACATCAACAGTGAACTATTCACTGCGTTTAACCGATTCACGGAATTTTCAAATGTGTAACATAGTAGTCCAAATTATATTTCGGGAAGAATCAAGTTAGTGTTGTTTTACAAAAGTTTGAAGGGTTTTATTGCCGGATAAACTAACTCGTCGCTTTCTCATTGATAAGTTGCAACCTGTGCTCGTAGGCAGCGACCATAAACCTGCCTACACTGTAAACTGATGTATTTAAACTTCCTTTGAAGAAGGCTATGTCAATATCATTAAAGTAAACTTAGGGTTATTGAAACAGCAGTTCATTATCATGAAATTTCACAGAAATATCATGTCAACATTAGCATTCTGCATTTTGGTATGTCAAAAAATGCATTTCAAAATGTTTATTAACTAGCATAGTAATAAAATTAATATGTACCTACTGCTATTTATGCTTTGTTACTCGTCTAAATAATTTATTATATACTTTGAAAGTGTAATTATGTTAGTGAAATTGAAATCAATTTATAGTGAAAAGTTTATTTTAATTAATAGCCAATTTACCGCTTTACATAAAAGGGTTTTTATAAAAGACTTTGTAGTTCCTTCACTTAGGTATATATTCTACTATGGTGATACAGTGAAGCGTGTATCTGCCCGAAGGCTGTTTCAAAGTCTACAACAAAATTAAAACCAGTTAACAACCGTTTTACGTACTTCAATGTAGTACAACCGTGTATAACTAAGATATTAGTATAGTTAAAATAAGGGCTCTTTGATATCGCATTTCGTATCGTCTTTATATGGGTTAGAGCCTATTCTTATGATACGACAGGGTTTTTGCGATTTAAGGATTTATGTCTGCTATATATCCCCATCATCTCCCTACCCTTTTCCCAAATTTATTTGGGGTCAGTGCAATGGGTTTTCCTCCTCCATTCTCCTCTATCACTCGTTAGTTCACTGCTTATTCCCTTTTTTGCCATATCCTCTTTTATGCAGTCCATCCATTTTTTATTTGGTCGTCTTCTACTCTTATATCCGTCGACTTCCATACTTAACACCTTCTTAACTACATTTTGCTCATCTCTACGCATCACATGTCCATACCAGGCTAACCTGTTGCTTGTTAACTTTTCATTCACTGGTGCTACTGTCAGGCTCCCACTAATGTATTCATTCTTCACCTTATCCATTCTAGTCACACCACACATGCATCTCAACATTCGCATTTCAGCTACATGCAGGCGTCTCTCATCCGTTTTCTTTATTGCCCAACACTCAGATCCATGCAGGACGGCAGGTCTGATGATTGTTTTATATATTTGTCTCTTTAACGTTAAAGGGAACTTGGGATCGCAAAACATTATTTTGTAACAGCGAATCGAGGTACTTGAAATCGGTGCAGATCGGAATCGCTGTTCCATTCAGTGACACGGCAGCAAGACCGTAGAGACCGCCGGAATCGCAGAACACGTATTCGTTTTTAGTTCTGCTGATTTTCAAGCCAACATTCTCCAGTCTTTGCTGCCACGTCTCTAGTCTACGCTGGACCTCGGACGCGTCTTCGCCGACCAACACAATTTCATTGGCAAATAGCATGCACCATGGTGCCTCCTCCTGTAAGAGCATCCATTATCAGCAGAAAGAGGTACAACAGAGACACCGAATCTGTCGGTGTGTCGATGTCTGCTCTATATATATTGTTTATTAATTCTTCTCTAAAGGAAGTCTTCTAAATCCATACGGCGGGCTACAATAGATTTACTTTGAATTGGACCTAACTTGAAACAAATCCTCACTATTATTATAAATGCAAAAGGCAGTTTGTTTGGTTAGTTTTACATCATAACTAGTGAACAGACTATCACAAACGTAAAATTATCCATACAAGTTGTAAGAACATGAAACATCTGTCTTCCATTAAAGATTCTTTCCTTAAATGATAGAAGTATAACATTTTTATTTCCTTGGTGTAAATTTCTAATTTACAAATATACATGCAACAGAGCATAGTTAGAATGCTATTGTATGTGTCCATAAGATATTTCAGTCTAGTGTTTTCTATTTGATAAAGTAAAAAAAAAACTATTTGTCAAATGAAACCGTTTTGGATCTTTACACATTTTTAGAATAAAATGATCTAATAACTTGTCTCACAGTCGATTTCTTTTTCTGTTCTTTGACTCATAGTTTTAGTATCCCTAAGAAGATATTACATCAACAAATACATATTTGTTTAGGTCCTGGCGTAAAATGGCGTATTATAATGTTTTGTAATTTTAACGACTTTGATACGAATAAACCTTTTTGCCATTAAGTTAAAAATGGAATGTTATTCGAATAAAGAATGGAATTCCAATCCACTAAGGCCACGCGATCGTATTGCTATTATTTTGCTTTATAACGTTTGTTAACAAATGCGATTAAAACAAAAAGTACTAAGGACCTCAAACTCGCTATAATTAAGCATAAACTGATTGAAATGTTTTAACTAGTAACAGTAATCTCAGGCAGTGTGTTGTTGTGTATACTATGGATTCAATTCTATTTCAAAGCTGTTCTACGTGTGTAACGAATAAGTTGATATCCAGAAAAGAAAATATTAGATAGTGAAGAAAAAGTTACTGTCTAATGAAATTTCCGTGTGATTAAGAACACGAGGTGTCGCCAACTATAATATATTTATCCCATGGGTGTCTTAAGATGCGACTAAAGGAGCAAACTACATAAAATAATGATGAGTGCAAAACAATGATAATGATATTCAATGCGAAGCTGCACATTGTTTCTATCAAAAGGTGGTACTAAATATTAAATTTTTAAAACAAACGAAATTCAAATTTAAAATAGTGACGTGATTTTTTTGTAAAAATAAAACGAAGATACATAATTTCTGGAGGAACGTAGAAAACTGCAGTGACTGAAATCCTTTGATTGATAAAAATTACACAAAGCTAAGTGACGCAGTGGATAACAACGATACGTGGCACACCTATAAATCGTACTTGTCATGCGACTACGACTTACCTTTTTATCACACTATGCAGTCGAGAAACTGTGGTATCGCAACAAGGCGACAGGAAATAAGGGCCAATGTCCCCACCCCTGACCACGCTGAGATTAATTCACTGAATAAATAAAAGTCAGCGGATTAGGCCAAAGTCGTTTCCTCCCTCTTAAGCTGACCTCGCGTGCTTTTGTGGAAAAATGCCCACCACATAAATAAAACGTGGACGACACCCAATCAAAGAGAAACCGATGAATTTCTAGAAACTTCTAAGGAAATTGAACATGCATTATATTAGTTCAATACAATAGTATCGATTCATCAAAGTGTAAGACCATCTAATTTCAAATTAACAAACCTTCATTTAACACAAGCTTTGACCTAAGTTCAGTAATAACAAGAACACACTTGGAGAGCCCCATATCTAGCATTGGACTGCGATAAACTGATGATCATAATAATACAATACTTGCGTACAAATTAGTAGGTAGGCATTCTCAGTGTTCACCTTAATGTTGGCACTGATATACCTATTCCCATAAGAAATATCTATAACTCCATAGCTTAAGCTAATGGCGGTTTAGTAACTACTCAATTGAAGGAAATATAAAATGTAATTAGAAGTATGGTTTAGCAGCGATCGTCTGCGAGATATAGATGCTTCAATAGTCAGACAGCTTCTAGTAAATTACATTAAAACTTTCAAGAAGAAAATACTAATGATTTCCTAAATTACTAAAAAGATGATACCTACTCTAATTTCCTAAGTTATTACTGCAAAACTTAATATCTTGAATACCTCTAAAATACAATGAACTTATTCTGATACAATCTGCAGTTTTTCTTGTCCTTGGTTTTACTCAAATGAATAATAATCTATATATATAAAAGAGTAAGGTGACTGACTGACATACCCAGAGATCAACGCACAGCCCAAACCGCTGAAGCTAGAATCCTGAAATTTTGCATGTAGGTTTTTTATATAACGTAAGGGAGCACTAAGAAAGAAATTTTCGAAATTCCACCCCTAAGGGGTAAATCAGGGGATGAAAGTCTGCGTGAGCGAAGCTGCGTGTAAAAGCTAGTAAATAATATTTTAAAGGTTGGCACCGTTTCTAAGAAACGATTTAATTCTTACTCTTTCACTTATTTTAGATACTGAACATCTCCCTTTGAACTTTTTCTATCTATATACGAAAATACAAAAAAAAATTGGTTGTCTGTAAAAGTCGGTTTACGGACGATAGTTTAACGTAACAACGTATTAACAAAAAAATGATGTAATGATGAGAGAAAGCGCATACAACGACGTACAATGAGTGTAACGGAACAATGCACGACTGCACGGTTAGGCTAGGGGTTTATCCACAAATTGTTGTTCTGAGTTTGGGTGTTAATTGTGTCCGTTTCATGTATGTCTGTAAAGTCCCCCGCAACACAGGATGTTTATTCCTAATGCGGGAGTTGCTGCGAACGCAACGGGACAATGAGTCATACTTTTTTGTGCATGCAGCCGGCGTTCATCAATTTATAAGACGTTGTCACGTCAAGAAGATAATACGCTTTTAGCAAGCTATATCTTAGCAAAAAGATAATGTATAATAGGTCTTTACCTATGAAATTGCCGTTTTGTATGCAATAAGTGAAAGTACTTATTTTTTCAAACTTTTTTATTTCTGTTATTCGAAGTAATCACCCATGCAATCGACGCATCTTTGCCAACGCATTGGCAGTTTATTGATGCCCTTCTTGTAAAAATCAGCTGGACGGGAGGCAACAAACTCTTCAAAGGCATTTTGTACTGCCTCTCGGGAATTGAATTTTTTACCCACTAAAAAGTTGTTTAAATTTTGGAAAAAGTAATAGTCCATAGGTGCAAGGTACCAGACCTTGCACCTACCGACTATTACTTTGAGTATGGCGGATGAGGGAGAGCTTCCAACTCCAGCTCTTGCAGCTTGGACACTGTCTGTTGCGCAGTATGGGGTCGCGCGTTGTCGTGAAGGAGCAGTGGGGACGACCGATTGACCAAAGCTGGTTGCAGATGTGCAAGCTTCTCCATCATTCTCTCCAGTTCTTCACAGTACACATCTGCATTAATGCTCATGCCGTTTTGTAAAAAGCTGTGGTGAATCACACCCGCACTAGACCACCAAACAGTGACCATCACCTTGTTAGGGGTCATTTTTGGTTTAGGGCATTGCTTTGGTGCTGAACCAACAAGGTCTAACAAACTTGCTGAGCGCTTTCGATTGTTGAAGAGAATCCATTTTTCGTCGCACGTAACAATTCGTTTCAAAATTCCTTCATTTCTTTGCCTGTAGAGCAGCGCAAGGCAGGTCTCGACGCGTACGTTGCGCTGGCGATCGTTAAGGTCGTGGGGCACCCATCTATCAAGCTTTTTTACCTTGCCAATTTGTCGCAAATGGATCAATATTGTATATATATATATATGATCGAACCAAGTGGCGCGCAACTGGAGAGGGCTATGTCCAGCAGTGGAGTGCGATAGGCTGACGATGGATCAATATTGTTTTGATGCTTACATTAAAAGCTGCTGATAGCTCAGCTGTTGATTGAGTTTCGTCAGCTTCCACAATTGCCTTTAATTCATTATTGTTAACCAAAGTCTCCGGACGATCACAAGCTTCATTTTTCAAGTCAAAATTTCCAGAACGGAACCGGGAAAACTAATAACGGGTTGTGCGTTCGTTTGTACAGGTTTCTCCGTAAACGTTATTGATGTTACGTGCCGTTTGTGTCGCGTTGGTGCCACGACGGAACTCATATTCCATAATTACACGAATTTTTAAAGTATCCATTATGACGAAAAATGTTCAAATGTAATGAAAATACAACGCTAATCAAAAACAAAAGACTGAGTTTGTAAATAGAATGTCATGGTTTTAAAACAAAATTAATTTGAATTTAGAATACAGAGCCATTACAAACTTTTTTTTATTTGTAATGACCAGTACTGAAGAACGGCAATTTCATAGGTAAAGACCTAATATTATGACACCTCTGAAATCAATAAAAAATAAATCTTAGATTTAAAACCACAAGTCTGTTGTTATTGTTTTAGCTTCAGAAATTTGCAGTAATAATATCATTAAAAATGGTATATTTTTTGTTCCGAAAATTTAATAGGATTCACGTATGGTTAAACTCGGTAATTGGTTCTTAGATAATATCTGACGTTGATGAATTTCGTTGGCGGGACTTTTTAAATGCATTTCATTTTTTCAAATCTCGGACTGTGTTTGCGTAGAGCAAATGTTAAATGTTTCAAAGTTAAACAAAGATACATACATGGTATCCAGTCACCGGGGAACGGAAAGATGAATAACGAAAATTTGAAAAACCTTTTTAAAAATTTCTCCCCTAACCAGACGTTGAAAGTCATAAAAATTTCAGCTTACGGCTTTAGCGCTTATATAATGAAATAGTGGTTTGTTTTCGACGGGAAAGCTATTGTATTATTAACTTAATGTAATTTAATTTATTAAGTGCATGTATATTTGGAAAGCATTCAAGAAGTGTGCTGCGGAGACTGAATTCATTATTGTGGACATTAAGTATACCTCTGCAATCATGTATGTATGTAACCCTACATTTTATTACTTAAAATAAAAATCTTAACATGAATGATTTGTTCTTCCAATCAAGGAACAAAAGTCAGCCAGTATAAGATTTGAATATAAAAAAGCCCATTTGTAAAATCATCTTGTACGCGAAGCATTTCATATAGTATCATATTATCTACTACTTACAATAACGATAAAATTTTCAATCTAATACATGGCTCGCGTGACTGTAATTCAGGATCTCTATAATATGTTTAGAATTAGAAGCTCGTGCAGTACGCGTACAACCAAAGTTCACTGATAAATGTCCCATTGGCTCGGGTGAGGCAGTATATTCAATTTCTACACTTTATCTGTATTCACTTTACATACTTTAGTAAAATCCTTGTATAAAACGTCCTCGTGAAGTAGTGACGTATATTACTTGTATCGGTATCATAGCGTACCGCCGACGTATTCGCCCTGACGCAACATTACCACAAATTGCATTAAGGTTGTGTGGATATTCCACAGTACATGGAAAATGTGTATAAAGCTTCTTTCTTGTGGATTTTTAAGGCGGAAAGTTCTAGAAGCGAATGAATTTCTTATGGGTACGAGATTTGATATCTTGAGCATAAATATGTAAAACTCATTAGTTTCAGAGAAGAAAAGTCACATTTTGTTTATTGCCTGCCTAAAAATTCTCTCATGCTTATGACTATGAATTTTATAACCCAAGGTTAAATCTATATCTATACTATTATAAAGCTGAAGAGATTGTTTGTTTGTTTGAATGCGCTAATCTCAGGAACCACTGGTCCGATTTGAAAAATTATTGCAGTGTTAGATAGTCCATTTATCGAGAAAGGCTATAGGCTATATATCATCACGCTAAGACCAATAGGAGCGGCGCATCAGTGAAGAATATTACAAAAAGGAAGGAAAATTATTACGCGATGGGCAATAAGAGACGTAAAGACGTTGCGTAGGTCAGCTAGTATAAAATATTATTAAATCAGAAGCGAATCTTCAATCCCAATAGACTGGTGCCAATTGCAGCATTAAAACTGCCACTTTTACTTCGTATAATTTATGCTACGGAAAATTATCGAGAGATTTCCGATTGAATTCTGTTAAGAATGCAGAAAAAAGAAAACCCTTACTAGATGTGAATATGTTACCGGAAATGTATGAAATCAAGGAATTGTATACAAATCCTAGGAAATGTGTACAATTCCGATACTATTTAGGAAATGTATAAAATATTGTTTGAAAAACTATTTAATACATAGATATCCTAGGAAATGTATCAATTTCCTCGGAATTGTACATAATTCCAATATCGTATTTTCCTAAATGTATAAAGTAAATGCTTTCTGTAATAAAACACGTTGTTAATATTTTTTTTTATTATAGCACTTATTGAGACAATCGGGTAACAGTCATACCGTAAAATAACAATAATATGTTCATATGTTCTAACCTAACCTAACCTAAAAATAATTACCCATCAATATCTTAAATGTTTTACATTTCCGATTGCTATTTAGGAAATGTATAGATTTCCTAGGAAATGTGTAATGTGTAAGTATAATATAATTTATTTCACACATTTCCGTGCGATTTTAGGAATTACATACATTTCCTAGGAATTGTATACAATGACGGATTACATATCCGTTAACAAATATACTAATTTTATCTACAAAAGTATCTCATTTTGCTTATACTATATAAAAGAAAACTGATCTAAGAAGTAGAACGGATCATAAAATGCACGTCGCTCGAAGAGAAGTCGCTTCAATCAATCACAGACTAATCGAAAATTCCAACTCAATAAGCGGAGAGGCGATCGAGCACGGATTATGTGTCTCATCATTAGATATTACTTGGATCACTCAAGATATTCTCATTGAAGTCCTTTCAATCTGTACATTTATTTCTTTATGATCAAAGACAGAACGAATAAATTATAAGACGAAATATAAGATCGTGAAAGTTTTGGACGGTAATTGAAAAGTTTCAGCAGATGTCCCTGAGTTAGCAGTACTTCTGTGTGTTTAGATTTACATAATATAAACTGAGAGACAAGTAATAGAATTCGTGCCGGAATTAGCATTCGTAATTAAGATCTGAATTAAGAAATCAAAATGATTTAAATACTATAATTTAGTAACTATACTTTGTATTTGCGCGTGGTTCATTTCTTCATAATGTAATAAATATTATGTTGTACAAAATGTATATATAATACATGGATTTGAATTTTGTATTCTTTATATTCTTTTCTTTAATTATTTTCCCAATTGATATAAGTAACACGTAACACATATTATATATACCTTACATCTAAATAAGCAAGCTCCTAGAAATATTTATTAATATAACAGAATATCTTACATTATTTGTTATATTATATAAATAATACAAAGCATTCAATAAAATAAACAACTATATATTTCGATAGAATACAAGTGTGTTTATTTTGAATATACACATTATATATTGCAAATATAGATTATGACGATAATGATTTTACGTACTTGGATAAATTTTGTAAATTCATCAATGAAAAGGTTCTTAGTACATCGATTTTTTTACTATTTTATGTATGTGTATTATCCAATTGTTCGAATTTGATTAGACCACATTGAATTTATGTCGATAGGATATGATTTTATTGTCATCAGGTCAGGTCCAGGTTAACTCAGTTCTTTATATTTTGCTGGCATAGCAATTTCGCAGCTCATGTCTATTACTGAAAATGGAACCAAGTGGCGTGCCATCCTGTGCCATCAGAGAGGCTTTTTTCCAGCAGTAGACTGCGATAGGCTGATAATAAAATGATGACCATGATACTCAGATGAAATGGAACCGCTGTAAACAAATATCACTGGACCTACTTACTAAAGTATATCAACAGGTTTATATTTTTATAGCGGGTCCATTGGAGGCGAATCGCTTGAGAGTAAGTGACAATCACTACTACTAAATTAAGAGCAATATTTGCGTAAAGTTTCAAGGTTTGAAGAATGGATCTGCGTAAAATATTGCAGTTTATATATTAGTGAATTTGTTATACTCAAATGTACCCTTTAAATTACTGAAATTATATCTAAGAATGGAACAAAAAAAAATACAATCTATGACGAATTATCATAGATAAATGCACTTTTAAGTCAGTTAGTAGCAAGTTTCTAATATATACATCAATATTACAAGTCTGTTATCTCGTATTCTGATTGCGATAGATTGTATGTATTATCGAATACTAGACTTATTTTGATGCAAAATAATAATAATTATGTAACGTTAATAGTGATTTATACCTTAATTATACAAGGCTTTAACAAGTAGTACCAAACAAAAAGCTAAATAAAATTCCATAACCAGGTCGATTCCAACACGTTTCTGAGAACAATATTCCATATTTCATACGTATAGTTGTGGTGCAATTAAATACATTAATTTAATTTATCTCGTTTTGTGGAAAACAGACAGTTTCGAAGAGACTTAGCGCCGAAGTTGAGCACAGTGTTGAAGTTTTGCACTATTGGAATAGGAGTGAAGTAGGAAATTAATATAACTACCTTAAATATTTATTACTTCCCCCTTTTCACTGAAATTGAGTTGAATTTAATCAGGAACTATGCCAAAGTGAATATTTCCTACATATATTTGAGGGTAGAATGTGTTAATATCTATTGTAAAGTGGGAAATTGTATCATAACTTGTTAGAAACTCTAAT
The DNA here is from genome assembly GCA_949125395.1 of Diaphora mendica. Lineage (NCBI taxonomy): Eukaryota > Metazoa > Arthropoda > Insecta > Lepidoptera > Erebidae > Diaphora > Diaphora mendica. The sequence goes on along the minus strand of OX421324.1, from coordinate 14,780,244 downwards.
TGAAGCAAGACAATTAAAGGCTAAAGTATTATGAGGAATGTGACTTTGAACAATATTGATTTGATTGAGAAAAGAATTTGACTGCACGTTTGACCTAGTGGTTTAACGGTCACCACGCCGTTTCCTACTTCGCCAAGTGTCGTGGGTTCAAATCCCACGCAGGACAACACTTTGTGTGATCCACAAATTGTTGTTCTGAGTCTGGGTGTTCTTTGTGTCCGTTTCATGTATGTTTGTAAAGTCCCCCGCGACACAGGATTTATTCCTAGTCCTAAGTTTCTCGAATAAAGAATTAAAGAAAATTTATGCAGGGATGCTTCGACACACATGTCTTGACCGCGTTACCGAAAGTTCAACTTCCTCCTTCTCTTTTGATTTTGGGGGTAAGGGCACTCCAGGGACGGCAACACACTTGTGTTTAATGAGATGTTTGCTCCTATTACCGTAAAGTAGAAAGAAACTGGTGAAAAAATTTGGTGATATTTTCGAAAATGCAGTAAAAATAAATTTAAATAATTGTAATGAAAATCTACTGTTGTCAAACTATGACGAAAAACTTGCCGAGTCGGACTCACACATGATGGGTTCCCTCCCATTATCTAAACATCGTTAGACAATATATTTAGCACACGACATCGAGAAAAAAACTGCTTTTTTTGTATGGGATCTCATAAATTTTTATTTTTAAAGTCAAAATACAACTAAATATTTTTTTGTGAATTTTTCAAACGTCTACCTATTGCTGCTATTGATATTGAGCAAAATACGTTTAAAAAAAGCGGCCAAGTGCGAGTCGGGCTCGCCCATGAAGGATTCCGAAGAAGCAAGTAACATAATATAAAAGTTCTTGTAGTTCGTTGTAAGTTTGATCGATATTTTAATAATAGTGTATTTTTTTGCGAATTACCATTTATGACGTATTGTAAAAAAACTACTTACTAGGTATCGTTCAAACCAATTTTCGGTGAAAGTTTGCATGGTAATGTATATCATATATTTTTTTTAGTTTTATCAGTCTCTTATTTTAGAAGTTACAGGGGGGGGGGGACTCATTTTACCACTTTGGAAGTGTCTCTCGCGCAAACTATTTAGTTTAAAAAAAAAAATATTAGAAACCTCAATATCATTTTTGAAGACCTATCTATAGATCTGGGTTTGATGCATATACAAAATTTGGGTTTATGAAAAAAAAAATTTTGAGTTTCAGTTCTAAGTATGGGGGCCCCCAAAATTTATTGTTTTTTTTTATATTTTTGTTTGAAAACCTTAATGCGGTTCACAGAATACATCTACTTACCAAATTGCAATAGTTTCGTTCTTATAGTTTCGGAATAAAGGGGCTGTGACATACGGACGGACAGACAGGCATGATGAATCTATAAGGGTTCCGTTTTTTGCCTTTGTCACGGAACCCTAAAAAACTTTTTTAAAAAAATTTTCAACTGTCTAGCTCTCACGGTTCATAAGATACAGATACAGACGAACGGACAGACGGACGGACCGACAGACGAACAGCGGAGTCTCAGTAATAGGGTTTTTTTACTCTTTGGGTAAATAATCAAGCCCTTAGATGCGTGCCGCACAGGACCGGTCGTTGTGTAGAGCCATGGGGGAGGTTTACGTCCAGCAGATGATGTATTTTGGCCGAGACGATGATGATAATGTCATAAAATCTCAGTATTATTATTATTAACCAGCCATAACTGTTAATAGTAACAGATAGTTTAAGTACTAGATAAAGAATCTCGGTCTATTCTATTAACAGAAGAAATGCCAAGTGTAAAAGTTATTCCGGGGATCGAATCAAGCGGCGTGCATTTGGAGAGGCCTATTATGTGATGAGTGTGATTTTAATACAAACTCAAAACAAATTAATTTTCATTTCCCACATCATAAAAGATCTAAAAACAGAATTCAAGTAAATCAAACAGTGCTATGCTTCAATATAAGCTTCTCAATAAATAAAAAAGAAATGCAAAATCTGCAAATACGAATAAATTCCCAATATGAGACCATAACGGCAAAATTGTGGTTTTCCAACTATAACTCCATAGTTTTTTATGCTGTTGGTAGTGAAAGATATTGCGACTAATACTCAGAAGGGTGAACCGTGGGTCGTTTTATTGAATAACGACTGCTGACGCTCGCCGAGGTAGATAAACGACAGAATATTGTAAACCCTACGTTCCTTCTCTGCGTCATTTTTTGAGTGAAGGTTCATGCAAAAATGTAATAAAAATACACACATCAAAAGTGTCTAGGGATCAACATATGTGTCTAGGGATCAACATATATTTTTGCAATAACTTTTCTCCTGATTGATATTAATTAAATTTTTCTTTAAGGATTCATCAAATAAAGTGTTTTCGTTTGTCACAGTAACGATAAACCAAGTCACCTTTGCATTAATAAAGAAATTTGCCATTTTCGTAATAAAGGGATTTTTTACATTTGAACCACTAACATTAAAGTTCGAAAAAAAGACTGAAATAACAGTTTTCTTTAAAATTTTATTAGGTAACTTAAACAATTAATAATCCGTGTTTCTACCGCGAACACTAACAACACAAGAATCGGTTTGGCATACTCAAAATGAGTTCATCCAAATCACGCTGTGGAATGGCTGCCCATGTTCGTTGCAACAACAAAAAAAGGTCTTCTTGCGACTGGATACCCTCCATATTCGGCAGAGCTCTTCTCTGTAGCATATCCCATGCATGCTCAATCGGGTTCAAGTCTGGCGACTGAGCAGGCCAGGGCCAAAGCCACATCTCAATCTCAAGAAATCCGCATAAAAATGCTTGATCCCTAGACACTTTTGATGTGTGTAGTACAGCATTGATGTTAAAACACGACCGTACCTTATCTAGTGCTGCTGAGTGGAGGATTTGGTTCCGACAGATATACTGATACATCTTATGATAATTTTATAACACGACCACTAAGTTCACAGATTAGATTACTTAAACATTAATTATTATTTTGTATTGTAAATAACAATAATTGAAACTCAACTTAAACCGATGTTGATTTTTTTCGTTACGTCTCTCGTCATTTTTCGTAGTGCCCGAGCGCACCGCTGCAGACGACCCTCTGATAAACAGTCGGGTTAGTGTACACTGGTGTACACTCTTGGTAAGAAGTTTTACTTTAGATGATTTTAATGGATTATGGATAATTTCATAGATAACAACAATAATAGGTTTTACTTAAACAATAAATAGATTTTGACAATATTTTCAGGACTTTTTTTATATTAGGCCCTGCCGAAATGACTCTACTCTGGCTTAAGGAAAGCATAAGCAGAATCCAAGAGTCGATCCAATGTTACTATTTAGACACACTACAAAATAATAATATATTATTTACAATATACACCATATAGAAATGGCATATAACTTCACTTAAATGAAATGTTAATCCTAATTTTAACACTCGATTATTTTTCACTATATAATCTTTTCTAAATTCTACTACATAAATGAGAATAAGGGCTTGTTGTTTCACGCTGCAATTTATTATTGGAATAATATTCTTTTAATAACATATAAAATAATAAATAATAATAACATTTTTTAACATAAAACAGCTAACAATAAGTTAGGTGATAATAACATTTGAACGCATACCTGACTCACATTCGCAATATAAACACAGGTGCAGAGATCGTTGTCACTTCAATTGAGAGAACATCACTTTTGACTATACCTGGGAAATTACATAGCATAAAATAGAACCATCGTATAGTGAGTTTTTTTTTGTTGATAAACAGATGTATTGTGTTAATAGAAAAACCAAGTTAAGCCTAGTCTATGCTTTAGTAACTAGACTATTCACTATATATCTTACTAGCTGCGCCCGCGACTTCGTCCGCGTGGAACAGTGACTTTGGGTAGCAGTTTTAATTATTAAGGCTAATATTATTTTAAAAATAAGACACACTTTTCACTGTTAAAAACATATTTAAGTATTTATATAAGTACATAAAATAAAAAGTATTTTGTATGAAATCATTTCGACATTCGACATGGCCAAGGCTTTCAACCTGTTCTTGCACCGTTCGCTTCTCTCCGATCTCTAAGCATTCGGTCTGCCTCTTAGAGTCGTCTCTAGATTTACTCTTTTCTTCATCAGCACCTTCGCATTCGGGTTCTTTGCGACGGACTGCGCGGCCTCTGTTTTTCTGGAGGTAAACGCTAGCGTACCTCAGAATTCGGTCCCGTCGCCCAAGATGTTTCTTCTGCATGTCAATGACATATTATCCCTTGGCAATATACATTGCTATGCAGACGATAGCACAGTGCATGGGCGATATTATGGATATCCTGCAGCCAAAATAGTAGACGTTGAGGAAAATGGATAGGAGATTGTCGCTGAGCTTGACCGGGTTTTGAACCGCATTTAACAATGTGGTGATGAGAATCTGGTCGAGTTCAACGTTAAGAAAACACAGGTGTGCCCGTTCTCTACCAAAAAGTCTCCGTTTCTTCCCCTCCCCACTTTTCAAAGCACTCAACTGCCACTACGGGATAAGCTCGGTGTCCTGGGCATGGATATTTGCCGAGACCTCAACCCACGGGAGTACATCGAGGGCACCACTAAGGCAGCCTGAACAGGGTGAGGCGGTTTTTCGCGCCCGAGCATTTGTGACTCCTTTATAAGACCCAGGTACGCTCGTCCGTACTGTTCTCATCTTTGTGATGGATCTAGGCATTAATTTTCTCGATTTTTTGCAGCGGCAATCAGTCCGCATTATCAACAGTCCCAATACTACCGATTCCTTTGAGCCTCTGCAGTTGCGGAGAGATATCGCCTCTATGGCAGTCCTCTACCGCTTTACCATGGAGAGTGTTCTGAAGCGTTCTTCCAACTGATCCCACCTTCTCCCTTCCTCTACAGAACAACACGTGTTGGTCTTGGAAGTCACCGCCTCAGTCTTAGAAATACGCTCTCGAACCAAACTGTTTGGTTCTGCATTGTCTGCTTTCACAGCGAGTATGGTTGCCTCCACTGTTGGATTCTGCTTGAGTTTTCCCTCAGTCTGAGCAAATTCTCAATTTTTACATTTTTAAAATACTACGTTTTTGATTTGCCATCCTTTGTCAAAATATAGTGATTTAGCTGATTTGATACACGCGATTGTGCTGCCCATTTGAAAAACATGTTTTTTAAAATGAACTGCAACTTTAACTGTCTTTGTCTTTGGGCTTTGATAATTGGTAGTGCAAATGTTGTTTTCAGCAGAAACTGCATTCTTTTAAATTGAAATTGCAAATAAGTTTGAATTATTGGAATACGGGGAATTGAAAAATTTTCTTTTACAATGTTGTACCCCAGATGTGTATTTTGTAGCCGTGTACCATTACATATCTTTGTCGCTCAAGATTTCTTATTAATAGGACTGGAACATTAACTTTCAGTTTTAACTTATGGGAAGGCGCTCCTGATAATTCTAAAGATTTAAAAAACTTTATGCATAAGCTATGATATGACTGGTTCAGTTTCCCTTGCATTGTTTCCTGAGAGGTATTCGTTAACATCTTCCTCCACGTCTGACATGATCCGTTCGTTTATTTGATAACTGTCTCATTAGTCGGCGGATCAGAATATATATTATTTTTAGATCATGTGTGCTATCATATAACAGAACTCACGTCTCAGTGTAATCATGTCGTTACTGTCATTTGGCATACAATCATCTCCTATTTTTAGAAGAGCATTTGCATATTGACACTGCTCATAAATCATTGTGAAGTTGTACTCGCATAATTGTAGTAAGACAAAACTTTTTAACATGTACCCATAATACATATGTTTCATACAGGCATTTATTTCATCTTGCGGCGTACCCCTTTTGCTTTTTTTTTGTGTTTAAATCCCGCCGGATACTTATCCTTCGGTTTTTTTCACGAAGAAAATTATTTGAATAAACAAAAAATCATGTAAACAAATCGAATCCTAGTGAATAATAACGAATTTGTAGTAGCAAAATTCAACATCCGCATGCGGCACAGTCGTCTGCCCTCACATGTCTGCCCGTTCGGGTAAGCACACTTAGGCATATTGTGATAACTCAGTAAATGTTACATCTGAATAGCTCTAATATTTTGTCTCCTGTCCCAAACTCATGAAACATTTTTGCAAACCTTGCAGCATCATCATCAGCCTATCGCAATCCACTGCTGGACATAGGCCTTGCCTTGCCTTCACAAACCTTGCATATTTCCATACAAACTTTCATCCAACAACCTAAAAAATAAAGTTTAAGATTTTAGCTTAAAATGACGATACTGTATACACTGTTTTGTAATTTGTCTTATTTATTTCTATTAATATAATGAACATACAAATCATATTTATGAATGTATGTTATTTATTATATTATTATTATCATATTAATTTAAGTCTTCGTTGAAAAGGAGAAATATTTTTAATGAATTTGACATCCTTGTTACCTCGTTGCGAAGAGTGTCCGGTGTACCGGGCGGTGTCACCAAGGTAATGCGCAGGCGTGTGGCGATTAAACCACCACTCTTCTATACAATATTTCATCCCCCCTTTCAACCCCTTATTACCTTTTTTTCGCAATAAAAAGTAGCCTATGTCCTTTCTCAGGCTCTAGACTACCTGTGTACCAAATTTCATTGTAATCGGTGCAGCGGTTTGGCCGTGAAAGCAAGACAGACAGACAGACAGAGTTACTTTCGCATTTATAATATAAAGTATGGAAGTATGGATAGCCTTCCTCGATAAATGGGCTATCTAACACTGAAATAAGTTTTCAAATTGTACCAGTAGTTCCTGAGATTAGCGCGTCCAAACAAATAAACAAACTCTTCAGCTTTATATATTAGTATAGATGTATTTATTATACTCTTCTAAGATCTAATACTCATAATAAACAACACAATTATTTAGATAAAGATTAATATTAGGTATTATGTTGATAAAAACTCTTTGGCAAATAACTCATTATTAGGTACCAACTCTTAGCGTCTTTTACTCGTGATAACTTCTAAACGAAATGTCGGATTGGGATGAAACAAAAAGTATTTTACTTCTACATAAATACCCTTCATAATATAATACTTAATTTGGATAAGGATTAATATTACGATACACATTTAACGTAGTTTCTTTCTTCAGACGATTTAATATTTTTTTCGAACACAAAAGCGGTTATTGTGTCTAAACCATGATAGTTAGATATATGCTCTCGCGGACTTTTTTGTAGACCTAAATGGGTCCTACAAACCCGTAATACATTATTTTGTTCTATTGTCAATAGTCTTTGCAGCGCACGCAAAAATAGGTTTTCGATTTCACACCTTGGGTTAGAAAATAGCAATTTTCTTACGGATCCCTAATTTTTTTGAAAATAAAATATAGCCTATAGCCTTCCTCGATAAATGGACTATCCAACACTGAAAGAATTTTTCAAATCGGACCAGTAGTTCCTGAGATTAGCGCGTTCAAACAAACAAACAAACAAACAAACAAACAAACAAACAAACAAACAAACTCTGCAGCTTTATAATATTAGTATAGATTCCATACATATTACAAACAAATTATACATTACAAAATTTGATCATTTAAATCGAACTCACGACCTTTCGCTTTAGAGTCACTAACCACTAGATCAACCAACCCGTCGAGAATGCCTGATACGAGTTTATCTTGGTGGTAACCCTTTCACACTATGAAAAATAAACATTCTATATTAATTTTCTATCTCTTCTAAATAAAAATTATATAGTCATTTTGGCAGCTACAACATAAAAAAAGCTTAATCCACGAAGAACATGATAATAATCAGAGGAAATTCCCGAGTAATATGAATGGAGTGCAGTTTAATTCCTGTTCTAATTAATGGTAGGTACCGATAAGAGCAGATTTGATATCAAACACTTTGGCTTCCCACGTTTAATTTTTTCATTAAAACATAAATAAAACTACTTTGGTATTATGACTAGAGTTAAATTTGATATGCTTAATTCATTTCTGACTTCCAAATAAGATGCTGAGCAGCTTTACGTCTTGTGTTAAAAAGAACTTTTATTTGGCCTGTTCCATATTCTATTAAAAGATGTATAATGAGTGCCAATTTAATACTAAAAATCTGACAAATAGTAGAAAGAGATTAACATATTTGAGTGAACTAAAAATGAAAGAAACTCTTCAGCTTTATTTTATTATTTCAGATGTACCATTTACATAACATACTTTTGATAAAGTAAATTCAGAAAGTAGTAGTTAGAGTCTTGAATTACAAATACTTTTTTCAAAGAATAGTTCAACATATATTATTTAAGTACAAATTTAGTAATAAAAACCTTTTGCAATTCCAAAGCTTTGTTTCCGTGACCGAATAATCAAATGAGCTCAAGAAAGGAAAATTCAAAATAATACATTGACTGACATTATTGTTTTGTGTTCTACTTTTCCTTTATTCTCAACGATTGTTCACGAACAAGGAAAACGATAGCGAACTCTCGACTTGAAAAAGATTTAGTAAAAAGATCCATTAAGCACCCATCCGAGTGGATGACTTCAATAACAAAGCAAGGTGCTTTTTTAACAATTTCGTAATAATTATAATCTTCCGCTCTGTCGATCCGAGACAAAGATAGAAATTAACATATTTCTTTAATTTCAAGTCGACTATTGTCCCAGAAAATTAGACATTGGGTGAAATTAATCGTTAGACCGGTAATTTTCTGTAAAAATTATGAGGCGTGGGAGCCAATTAGTAGAAATAAAGGTTACAGAGCGAGGGCTAATAGGTAACGTGGCTTGGTGATCGTTAATTCATCTTAATTACTCTTTTTGATAGACTTCACGAAGGTTCCCTATCGCAGAACACCAACTTAAACTGATAGCATTCGTGCATTGATGCGTGATTAGCAATAATGCCGAAGCATCTCAATAGGCCGCCATGGTGTGAATTGCCATGCTGCACTGATGTATTATCTGCATTTGCAATGAATATGGTGACCTCTATTTCAATTCTGCTCATGTTTTTCATCAGGCAGAGTAGCAATATTGTTCGTCTTTCTTTCATCCAGCCCTAACTTACCACTAAATAATTGTTTTAAGTGATAAGGCTGCGTTTAGTACGCAGATATTCTTCATATTTTTTTGAAGGTGTAATTTAATGTAATGAATGTCGTGAGTTCAAACCTCACATGGGGCAACACTTTGCACGATTCACAAATTGTTGTTCTAATATGGGTGTTTTTTGTGTACGTTTCATGTATATTTGTAAAGTCCCTATTGTAAAGATATGTTTCTAATACGTCAGTTATCTATAAAAAATGTTATTCTTCGTTCTATTCAACTTTAAAATAAGTACGTATGTAAATTCTAGACCTAATGATTTTAAAAAAGTACAAAAAATAATATTAATAAAAAGCTACACAGGATGTGTAGGCTCTTTAAAATTATCTGCTTGTAGTACAAACACGTAAACGAGCGGATAAAACCGAGGAGGTTATTATAAAATCTGAATTTCATTAACGATGAATAAGTGGATCAATTTGTCGAGGGACAGCGTAATTGCGCTCATGTACTTTCTCGGGGTATCGACATCAAAATGTATATCTTTTTTACATCAATCTGGACGATGGAACTACTCCAATTTAAACAATGTACCAAAAATGTATTACTTAATTATTTATTGTATCTATAATAATCTAAATTATAAATATGAAACGCGCATAACTAATTTTATACCACGCACCAAATTAAATAATTAGTTTTTAAGTGTTCATTATTCTTTGGACAAGGTTTGTGTACAAGAAAATTAAAAGATAACGGGAAAAGTATTTTTTATGTCCGCGACTGTACACTGCCTGTGGGAAGCTGAGACAGATATATAAATATGTCGGTACGAAGTTCGCCGGGTCAGCTAGTAATTTATAAACTTTCAGGTACCTTGACTATACACTTTATTTTTCTTAAAAAACTGTAATTCTTTATTTTTCCTAAAAGGAATCAATGCCGCAAAAACAATTTAAAGTTACAATCCTTCTTATTCCAAACTGCAGTATTAGCTTGGAGTCAAAACAATTTATTCAGGTTTCGTGGTTGCAAATATTCGCTTTACATTCCGCAATGGTGAACTGCAGTCATAAACAATATAAATGCGGGCCACTTTCAAGCGAGTCAAATTTTATTTATCCCTGAGGACAATTTCCTCTTGTCAAGCGACGGCCACCCGGGCATTCGCTATAATGAGAAAACGACAAAATCAACTCGGTTCAAATTAGACGCACGCCTTAATGTGGTTTACATGCCACGGTGTAACAGCAGTCAGGTTTACTTTCTTTAAATTCAGCAGTCACGTAAGTATTCTAATGAGTTATTAGCTTGTTTAGATATTTTGTATGGCATAAGCTGAGAACAAGTGAGCAAACATGTTACTTGAAGGTAAGTGACCACAAATGAGAAGTCATTTGACCGTGTGGTGACGAATCTATATGGCGCATTTCACTTGAAGCGGAAAACGAAAAAAGGGTCAGGATTCCGATTTCATTTATATTTTAGTATGTAATACCTTTACATATCCTCGGCACAGATATGAAAAAAAAATTGCATTTGCAAGCCTAGTTTTAAAAATATAGGTCTCTGAAGATTTCAGTAAACGTGAAGTGTGCACTACTTCGAATGCCATTATCAGTTCAAATATTTTTCATTTTTGACAAAGTTCGCATTTTTTTTAAAAAATTTAGCAATTAAAAAAAAATATATGAGGATATAAAGGTTATTAAATGTAGTATATAACTCAGTGTTCAATTTGTCCCAAAATTACTATATTTGAACTGATAATGACATTCGACACCTCTCGTTTATTGAAATATTCAGAGACCTATATTTTTAAAACTAGGCTTGCAAATGCAAAAATATTTCGTATCTGTGCCGAGGATATGTATAACATATAACATAGCATACTAAAATATATATGAAATCGGAATCCTGACCCTTTTTCGTTGTCCGCTTCATGTGAAATGCCCCATATATAAAAGAGGAAGGAGACTACTCTACAGGTAGTAGAGCCACGCTGATTTCAGCATGAATGGGCCGGCTCGACCGGGGCGGTACTACCCTCGCACAGAAAATCAACGTAAAATGACAGCAGCAGTGCTGTCGTGTTTCGTTGGTGAGTGCGAGACCGGAGGCCCAAATAGTCTAGTCAACAAGTTCCATACTTGTTGACTAGACTAAAAGATGCAGTAGCATCACTAGGCCGCCATGGTGTGGGTCGCCATACTGCATTGCCTGCATTCGCAGTGAGTATGGTGACCGCCACTCTTGGATTCTGCTTATGCTTTCCATCAGGCAGAGTAGAGTCATTTTGGCGGGCCATACATAAAAAAAAAAAAAAAGACTGACATACCCAGAGATCAACGCAAAGCCCAAACCGCTGAACCTAGAATCCTGTAATTTTGCATGTTGGTTCTTTATATAATGTAAGTGAGCACTAAGAAAGGAATTTTTGAAACTCCAACCCTAAGGAGGTAAATCAGGGGATGAAAGTCTGGGTGAGCGAAGCCGCGTGCAAAAGCTAGTTAAGAATACAGAGTGTCGCATCCCCTATTCATTCCATGGGTATCGTAAGAGACGATTAAAGGAGCAAACTATAGAAAGGCACGTCTCCACCGAATTTGACACCACAAAAAAAAAGGTTGACAACACAAAAGTTGCTAATTTTTGTTCGGTGGAGACTCGGTTTTACAGAAACTTTTGTCACCAACACGTGTTGACAACACAAAAATTGCCAACTTTTCTTCGGTGGAGACCCGGCTTAAGACAACATCGCTTCAAAGAGAAGAAAAACCTGAAACAAACCCAATACCAACTCGTCTGGCCAGGGCCGTAATCTAGCAGGCCAAAACTTTCTTTCTAAGGAGAGACTATTATCCAACAGTTGAATTTAAAGGCTGTTGATGTGACTGCCTCTGCCGGTCACCTCCAACTCAAGAGATGAGTGTTTCTGTTGCCTAGATGATGATAACTTTAATACTATGTATATTCCAATCTATTTTAAATATGCTCCACAGTACCTAAACGTATTTAAATTACAGTCTTAGCCACACAAATTACTCCTATAAAAAGCGTATTCAAAGTATTAAAATATCAATGTTTATACGTATTGTACGTAGCCTTAAAATTACTTTTACATTTTATTCGATATTTACCTTGCTTTATTTTTTTCTTGTTGCCAATGTTCCAGTTTTGTTAAAACAAAACAATTGTAAATGCGGGTGAATGTTATACATTTGAGAAAACAAAGCGCTATAACTTTTGCTCTTTTTTGTGTATCGTATTCACTGTCATTTGACTGATATGTTCATATATTATTATAGATATGTTATTTGATTTAATATATCTAATGTTTTTACAATGGCTGAACTAACAATTTAGTAAGGGTACCGTTTTATACAACAATCTCATTTCGTCTCAAAAGCCAGGGCCCCTGCAAAAAATGAAACAAATTGTTCTATTACTTCTTAATTTATAGCAAGAATGCTTGAAATAATAGCGAAAGTGTGTTTTCTTCTGTGCATATACATATTATGTCTAAGCACAGAAGAAAACATACTAATATGTGTAGAAGAAAAATGTGTACATTAAAGTTTTCTAGTAAAGTTAACCAACTGAACTAATTAGATAGTGAACTTGAATAAAATTTGAAACGTCCAAAAATAATAGTTTTCCTTCAGAGTGATGACTTGACATTACTGGAAGCTGCCTTCAAGGAGAAGCTCAATATTATCGTCATAATCATCGGTGCTTATGAAATCTTAGTCAGACAGTATCCTCGGCCTCAACATAGATCAACGTGTTTTAAGATTATCAAGGCACAGCACTTTTAGTTTGGGAAGCAATGTTTTGGTACCCAAATGATTTATTGTCAAAAATAAAGCAACCTGATAATGATGTGAAAAAGAATAAGTCGTTTCTAAATGTGTTATAACGTTTAATCATCCGTGACTGTAGCCATTAAAACTGATATTGTTTTATATTTAAAGTAATTTACCCTAGCTAATGGTTGACATTAAATTATACAGCAAAGATTTTCATTGTTTACCGGCTAACGCATGTTTTATTATGCTGTTCAATAGAGCGTTACATGTGCTTAAATGTATGATGTTTGTAGTGCTTAACGTAGTATCCTCAAGGTAGTAGAGCCACTCTGATTTCAGTACAAACGGGCCGGCTCGACAGGGGTGGTACACTCTCACAGAAGACCAACTTAAAATGACAGCATTTGTGTGTAAAACCGCAGGCCCTATGATGCAGAAGCATCTCAATAGACCGCTACAGTATAGGCCACCATGCTGCATTGTCTGCATTGCCAATGAGTTTAGTGACCACCGCTTTTGAGTTCTGCTCATACTTTCCATCAGGCAGATTCAGGTCACTTTGGCTGGCTCATTTGTGTTAAAAGAAAGGTAAATTTAGCTAAACATTCTATGTTTTCTATATGATTTCATACGCTGATATACTGTACAAATGGCGTAGAGGTTTAAGCGGTCTCCTCTTAACTTCCTACTGCGCTAGTATTGTGAGTTTGATCCAACGTGAGACAACATTTTATATTATTCACAAATTATTTTCAGAGTGTCCGTATTATATATGTTTGTAATTTCTCTCGCTATACAGAATATTTTCTAGAGTTAAAGCGTTGATTAACACGAAAATTGATATTCTAATAATCATGAAACAATACATTTAAAATTATTACATGCATACTATATGGTTGAACCGTTAAGTTACAAATGATACCCGATTACCTATGAACTCTTACTATCAAATAAAACTACGTGTAATGTTTTGAGCAAACATTTGTTCATGTCCTCAAAATAAATGATATTGGCGTCATGTAAACCTAACTCGCCGTCACTTGTAGCTGAAACGTTACGTTAGCGCCACGTACAATTAAAGTCACGATCAGTATCTGTTCGCCGAACACTTCACCCCAACTTGGTAATGTCATCAGACGAAAATAATTGTAGACTAAACCATATTAACCCAGACGGTAGCGACAAGAATATGTTCCTAAGTTGTAATTAAAGAGGATAATGTGATATTAGTAATATGTGAGTAAAACTAAGTGGTAAATGAAATGTTATCTATGGGAATAAGAATAAGAGCAGCAGTGTGCTAGAGTATATTTATTCGTGGTTCACAAGATACAAGTTACAAAAGTATATCAGAACATAAAAAACCGTAACTAACTAATGCTAACTATGCTAATTTTAAATCAGTGACAGACATGTGTTCAATATGATTAAAGGCGAGTACGTAACATATAAATATGCGATATAAATATTTACGGACATCTAACACACAACGCCATTTAGTCCCAAACTAAGCTGAGCTTGTATTAAGGCTACTAGATATCTGATATAACTACATATATACTTTTATATTGTAAATAACAAAAATAATACAAGAACAATAAAAAATTAACAAGTTAAATAGATCAAGAACAATACGAGTTAAAAATTTCAGAATGATAGTATTATTTTAATCTTTTTTTATGTTATTATTTTGAGTAAAAATCGACACAAGAAGTAGACATGACAAAGAAGAATGGTGAAAAAGAACAAATTTTACTAACACGGGACAAACAAGCAGATGAGTCACTTGAAAGTAAGTGACGACCGCTATCTAGAGACAAGCGACAGAAGGGACGGTATGTAAGTGTAACACGCGTGAGACAAGATTAGTATTTAGTTGTGGTCTGCGACAGCTACGGCTACTGTGAGGCTTACAACCTATGAGCGGCTACCATTTGATCCATCTACATAGATAAACCTCCTTAAAAAATAATTATAATCAGGCTACCTACTATTTTTATACTACAGAAGTTTAGCTATTTTATATAATAAAGAACAACATAAAAAAATAAATTAAAGAAAAACTGTTAATTCAAGGAAAATGTCTAACAAAATGTGGAAAAGATTCACTGTGACTGCTATTTACTATTTATTACATTTTGTACTACAAATATTCGTTGTAAAATGTCAACTTGACTGATAAATTAAAGCATTAATAAGTCACACTTTATTTGGTGACCGACAAAGAAGCACTTCAGCTGATTACTATCAGAGAAGCGGTGTAATTTTATAGGATAAATTAATAAATATAAAACACATGATGGCAGATTAAGTATTCCATTTTAATATTTAAGTAAAAATAACAAATTATTTGTTACCAAAATGAGTGCCAGTATCATTTTAACTACATTTCAATATTAACAATTACGACTCCGAAAGACCACAAAGTCAGTTCAAAGAATAACAATAATATTTTTGGGCATCGTGGTGTTTTATAAATCGGCTATTTATAAGAGATCATAGCACGAGCCATGAAAAGTATATGTATATTTGTAGACTGGGTAAAGATTTAGAAGACTTTTTTCTGTAAGCTTAGCGGAGCATCAATATATAATTGGTCATAAAATGTTCCAAATTATGAATTTACTGTTCACCTTTAAATAGGAATCTGCAATTAAGTCGCATGTGTGTATGCAGCTTAAGACTCTGTAGTACTTTTACGACTTGTAGGTCTCCGGGCGTGTATTTTAAAACTGCTTGAAGGGGTTATCAGTTCTATCGAGATTTATGGCACTGACGCAAACAGGATTTATGTTAAGATTCGTAAGTTACCTATACGATTGGCAGATAAGTTTAATGGGAAGTCGTAAAAAGCTTGTATAGTCGACTAATTTGTGCACATAGGCAAATTGAATGATCAGTTTGCTTAGGGTATCGATGTGTGAAACACTCAAATGTTCACCAGTAAGCTATTTTTGCCCGCGCGTCGTCATGATGATGACACATTGGACTGACATCTGTGAACACCAGAGGAATGAGTACGTCTATACTAATGATTACTTTACAAATATATATGAAACTGACTCAAAGAAAACCCAGACTTGTGGATCACACAAAGTCTTGTCCCATGTGGGATTTGAACCCACAATACTTGGCGTAGCAGAAAGCGGTGCTGGGCGACCGCTTCAACCACGAGACCATACATGCAGTCGAGTATGTATATTTTACTTTTATTCATAGACCAGAATTAAATAATAAATATTTTTGAAGAAATTTCAGCATAATCCTTTATGTATGTATTGCCAAGTAAAGATATGTGGTTTGTAAATGCAAGAAAAGTTTTGAGACGTACGTCCTATAAGTACCTACATATAAAGTAAAGATAGCAGCCGATGGCTAAATAAAATAAAATAAATAATGAAGCATCACTAGCCCGCCATGGTGTAGGTCACCATGCTGCATTGTTGAATTGTCTGCATTGTTGAATTGTCTGCATTCACAGTGAGTATGGTGTATGAAAGGTCAAAGACAAAAAGTATTTATATACGAAATATGTTACTTTTATTATGGTACAATGTATTCACCACAGCAAGCATGAAACCGGTACAGAACTGATTAATATGCATTTAATATCCTTCTGTGCTGGAGAAGTCCCTAGAGTAATTTAACTCGAATAACCAATGCATTATATATATATGTAAATGAAAATTTTTGAATGTGTAGATTCCTTTGAGATAGATACTTCTATTTTACAGGGTGTGTGGCCAGGTGCTTAATAAATTTATATGCGTCTAGTTACAGTTTAAGCAGCTAAAAGTAGCTTAAAAGTTACGATACTCACGAATTTATTTACTATCTAACTTTCATCATCTATAAAATATCCAGTTTTCTGTTACCTTGATACAAATAGAGATCTATCGATATTTCGTGTAGTAGTATTAGTACTTAAAATATACCTGGAAAAGTAAGTGTCAGTTTTGAAATAAAATATAAAATAAGGGTGCCTCCACATTCCTTATTTTTAAAAACAAACATTCAAACACTCACATCTTTATTTCTAAGGTACTTACCTTTTACTTAGTACAATTTTCGTTCAATTTACGTAATAGAAGGCAAACTTATTAGTGGAAAGAAATGAATGTGTTCATCATACAATATTTTTTTAAGTCGAGATAGGAGCTACGATCTCTGGCTCAACAATCAGGATCATTAACCAGTACACCCACAGGCCGTAATTTTAAAAGTAGACCATTTATAAGTCACCTAAACCAATCAAATTAAAACAAAACCGAATCTAACCTATTTCGGAGGTTATTGATCAAACGTATTATCTCCTGTTGTCTTTGCCTGATTTGTCACAACGTTACAAGGCAATTAGGTGGACCACCCAAGTGCTGTCAAAACGTACGGTGACGGCGACGCGACGTCGACTATGAGTGACTAAAACAATTTGTTACCATCTTATACAGAAATAAAAAAAATGAAACTGATAATTGTGCTACTGTAGGCGTTTTGCTTTTGTTTGGGCACAAAGAAAGATGTGATTCCACGTATTGTGTGTGGGTCGCTTTATACTTCGACTGCGTAAGTTAATTTAATAGAATTGTGATTTTTTCTTTTTTGATTTGTGCTTTGCTTATTAATTCTGAATGATAAAAAATATTACAAATAAGTGAAACAAAGTTTACTTAGTGTGAATTTTATGATACGAGAAAACTATAAGGGCCGATAGTTTGATCGGGTTGGCTTTTGTCTTATTTATCGGCCAATACCGAATCGTTATAATGTGTGCAGTCTTATACATCTTCATACTGATTAAAAAAACAACCAAACTCTGGGCCGATTAAAAAGTTCGTAGTCTGCGGGGGCTCTAATTCGAAACACATTGCATTACATAACTGTGACTTTTTATAGTCAATCGGGCAGTAGTCTAGGCTATTGGACAATGAAAAAAGAACATACTTTAAATCACCTTTTCTGTAAATTTGTTACGATGTTTTAACTTGATTCCAACGACGCACGCCTTTATTCTAAGTCACAAGCTGAATTTCAGAAACTCAAACAACTGAAATACACTAGACCTAGTATTCAGTGCTGTACCTTTTTCACGGTTCAATAGTAATGACTAGACTACAGTCTCGTTGACCATAAAAAGTAACAGTAATACGTTATTTCGTAAGGGTTTGTTTAGTTTATTCTAACATATATAGTAAAAATAAATCGATCGGTGTTGGTTCAAGGTGTTTTCTCCACTTCACATCTTCCACTATAACTTAAGATTCATCAACAGATAAAGACACATCATCAACAAAAACTTGATCGAACGCAAAAATCTCTCCGAAGTACAGCGCAAATCTTCCACATCCAGAACAGATGGTATCTTCACCGAGAATAATATCCCCATGAGCGATTTCCTTAATTTCGTGAGCGAATCAGGGGGATCGATCCGCCCAGATCGCTAGTTAGTGATAACGTTTATGGGCGAACGCCGACTCGCAAATAACGAGTATCTTTCTTTCATTCGATCACGACCAAAAGCGGTATTCGTGTCTTGATGTCAATTGGCAATAAGGTTGCGAACTTTGTCGAACACACCGAGGTCGTCCGCCCATCTTTATGTTAAGTTGTGAAATAAATATTACCATAAAAGAAAACAGTGAATTAGGTAAATAGGTCATTTATAAAACTAAGTTCTTGGATCACAAAACCTAGATCACTTCACTTCTGATCATTGCCCTCTTCTTAGAAAGAAGGTTTTGGCGTACTCTAACCATAGAGCTATTATAGATAGAGTGGGAAGACATACGGCTGCCTGTGAGCGGAAACGTACAACGTTATAAAGACAGAGAAGATTGCGGTACCCCATCTGTCTTTCTCTACTGACGCATGCACAGTAAAGAACTAATAATGGTAATCCAATTACAACAATTAACTGTCGAATCGTTCTGCTATGCTGCTTTTCCGCGCTAACTGCGCATGCGTTAGTAGAGAAAGACAGATAGGTACCGCGATCGTCTCTCTCTTTCTAGCCGAGGTAGTACAACTGGCTCCCCAGCTCTATCTATTATAACTCTATGACTTTAACACGCTGGCTAATTGATGTAGGATTTGTTTCCAGGTTGCCTTCTCTTTGCGGTTCTGTTGTCTTGTTTAGATTCCTCTTCGGCTTTTAAATTACCCATAGAATGAATAGTTTAGCTTTAATAAATACAAATAAAAAACCTAACTGAGAGCATTCTATGTATTGAATTTATAAAAAAAATGTTTGACAGTGTGAGTAACATAAACCTTTAAGTCCATAAAACTTCACACCTGACTGTCAAGTAAGAAGCCAAAAAATCTCTTTTAAAAACAGCTTAAAACTTTTATCGATGTGACGTAGTGTTACTAGTGTGATCCTCGTGGGGCTGAAACCCTATACAGTGGTTAAGCCGTGCCTCGTCGGCCAATCGGTGGCGAGGCTTACGATGGCGGGCGAGGCTTTGTGCTCCGTACTCGATTACATACCACATATTTATTGAACTATGTGGCTTTGGTGGTGGCTTTTGGTAGAACGTTATTAATAAATTTATTTTGGCTTGAAGTGTCAATAAAATATTTATTTTCATTTATGTGACTATTATTTCAAAATATGTAACCAAAATTAGACACAATACGGATTTAACACAATCAAGGTATACCTATATCATTATAAAACCAATTCAAGGGAGTAGAGCCACGCTGATTTCAGCATGAACGGGCCGGCTCAACCGGGGTGGTACTACACTACACCCTCGTCTGCATTCGCAATGAGTATGTGACAGACGGTGGACCATTGAAAGTACGCGTTGGAAAAGACCAGTACTAGGTAAAAGAAAGGTAGGAAGACCAATAAAACGGTGGGCTGACGACATAAGGAAGGTTGCAGGAAAACGTTGGATGATGCTGGCTAAGGACAGAAAAGCATGGAAAGAGTTAGAGGAGGCCTTTACCCAAACTGGGGTCCATATCCCAAAACCAACTGAAAACTAACACAATTACTAACAACTAAGATTAAAATAAATACTAACAACAATTAACAACATTGTAAATGTAATATGATTAAGGTTTTTTTTTTTTTTTTTTTTATGTTTGGCCCGCCAAAATGACTCTACTCTGCCTGATGGAAAGCATAAGCAGAATCCACGAGTGGTGGCCACCATACTCATTGCGAATGCAACAATGCAGCATGGTGACCCACACTATGGCGGCCTAGTGATGCTTTCTTGCATCTAGATGCATCTTTTAGTCTAGTCTTAGGTTATGGAATAAATGGCTTAATAATAATAATAATACTGTGACCATCACTCTTGGATTCTGCTTATGCTTTCCATCAGGCAGAGTAGTCATTTTGGCAGGGCCATACATAAAAAAAAGGTTTTGTTTTCCTGCAATTCCCCTACTAATAATGGAGAATTATCCTCACAAAGAAAAAGTATAAGTCAGTCAGTTGTAATGTGTATCATTGCTGAAATTAAAGACTATAAATTTTAAATTAGTTGGGAATTATCGTTTTAAACATTCGCTATATGTTTCACTATGAAAATTAAACATCAAATGAAGTACCACATTACATCTTTCACACTACACTGATCCCATACATTGTAAGAGAGGACAATTCAGAACGCACAATTAACAGCCCTTAAACGTCATTTCTAAATGATAGTGCACCGACGACAACTGATGTCGGTTGAAGCGTAATTGTCGATAATTCTGTCGTCATTGGGACAGGCCCACCCATGCCTATGAGAGCAATAAGTCCGCACCGAACACGATTGGATCTCATTGAAGAGAGAGTTTTCTTGGAAATTTTTCTTTATGCCTATTTTAGTCAAAAGATGACACAAAATTCAAATATGAATACTGGCGTTCGCAATGTTAAATCTTTTGTACTAATGTAACTTTTTTTCTGGGAGGAATACTACGGTGGTTTAAAAAGGTTTGCTGCTGCATTTTGTAAACATAATTATTATTGATTGGTAGAATGGTAGGATAATTGTACTGTTTTGGAAGTTAGCATAAGTCCTTTTTCACATCATTTACTTAAATTAGTTCCGAGTTTCAAAACAGTGGTCTATAATGACATTAATTTATTGACCACTAACTAATAGAAATCTGTAAGAGGAGCTATATAAACTTTAACTTTATTAAGCTTTATCTCTTCGAGAGCAGCATATTGCTTAGTACAGTGTCAAAGTAACTTAAAATAGTCGTAACATCAAAAAGTTTCATCTTTATTTGGAGGATCAATTGGCCATAAAGCTTTGTTGTCTTCGTTACTATGTCAGTATATCTTTATGTCTTAAATATTGTAAAGATACGCAGCCAAAAGTTTTATATGATGGCATTTAATTGTAAATCTTTCAGCAACATTTTAATACTATTCATGTGGACATAGATCTCTTCTTAGTAGTAGTCGTAGAGATTTTGATGCCACGCTGGCCAGACAGGCTGCGTATAAGATAATATGTGCTAAGTTTTCTTTTTCTTAGTGATTGAAAACTAATAATTATTGAAACAAACCCAAAGGTAGCAAAACTCCCCGATTGATTTTTGAACATTTTTTTACAATTTATACATTACATTTATTTCGAAATCAAAACTTAAAACACTCTTAGTTAAATTACAATGTTATTCAACCTCCGCATTAGCTTGGCATTTTTACATGGAGACGTACTAACTAGGTACAATCACTTACAGCCTAATGCGTAATTTACATGTACAAGAAATATATTTAATATTCGTTTGCCTAGTTAGAATTCTCTGACGAGACTGATTACAACATTGACTTCAGCGCTCTGCAAGGCCTCTCTCCACCCTTCATTAGTGGTAGGGCGCAAGCGCATGAAGTCAGTGTTGCCACAAAAAGAAATACAAGTCCATTTATCACTAACACTCTAATTAAATCTATTCGACTATAATAATTTATGTATGTATTATATGGATAACTTATTTGAGCAATATAAATATAACTCATAACACTAAGTGTCCAAAGTGTTACCCACATTTATTTCTTTCTTTCAAAGTCATCATTATGCCATAAATGTTTTATGCCAACATGTTTTAAGACATTAGAAATCGTATTAAGTTGTATTTACTATACCTAACATTAGGCCAATTAAATAGATTTACTATTAAATTACTAATTTTTTTGTTTTATTGTGTTAATATGATGAGAAGGTTTTTTCCATTTTGCAACACTAAATAAAGATGAAAAGATTTTTAAAATAAATATTGTACGTTACATATATTAAAATTATGCTATATTCCCATGAATATATAAAATTCCAATTTAATAAAATACGCATGTAAATTATAAAGTCCGATTGTGAAAAACATGTTCTCAACTCTAGAAAATCACAACAATTTCGTTTTATATCACTAGCATAATTTAATTTTTATATGTTGATATTCTTTGAGCAATAAAAAATCAATTAAGGCTGGTATTATTCGTATCCAATCAGTTTTAGTTTATCTTTCCTTGATTTTAAATGAAATTTTAGGCCACGTTTTTCGGGTTTCATTAATTATTCATAAAATGGATTTTTGCTTTAACTTTTTCCGTTTTCTTGTTTAACACGACGTGGATATTGTCTACAGAAGGAAAATTGATAAATTTATACAATTTATTGATGAATAACTCAAAAATTATCTGAAGTGAAAAAGTTTTTTTTAACGTAAATATTATTTAGAATTAAACGTGTTTCATGTCGAAACGGCAATTCATATTTTTTACAGAGAGTAGGGACCACAGAACAAAGCAATATACTTAGAAGTGGTGTCGAGCAGCAAGTGCTAGAAACACTTTGTCGCCTAGACGCACACATTAACGATCAATGATATTATACACACATAGCAAACTCTATTCTAATTCGTCCTAATTAATTATTTATTTGACTGATACTCTGATATTCTTACATTATACATTTGTGAATATTTAATCTACCTTATCTATCTAAAATAAATTATATTATATTTGTTGTGTTTAAGTATATTTCAGAAAATTTTATAAATAAAAAACGACTGCGCATTTTACTGCTCTAGAACAATACTTTTATCCACACATTGTTGTTCTGAGTCTTGGTGTACTTTCTGTCAATTTCATGTAGGTATATGTGTTAAGTCCCCCGCGACACAGCATAAATACGTAAGGCAGGCGTTGTCTTTAAAAAAAATAAACGGTTTATTTAGTAAGTTTCTTTTTATTTCTATCAATAGTTTACATAGTTTAATGATTTAAGATATATCGCTGATTTTGATATATGAAGTATTTATAAACTTTTTAATAAAACATTTCTTTTCAAAAGTATGTCCAAAATAATTTATATACCTTATAGTTTTGCGAACAAACAAAATTAATTATATTGGTTTAAAGACCATAATAATAAATAAATCGGATACTAAAATTAAAATCAGTAAAATCACTTTAAAAACCAATATCATCAAAAACTTGAACATTACGATATCGAGTGAATTTGTCTACATTCCTATGGCAAATAATTGTAATCAGTACTTCAATTCATACAAAAATTTAATACGCAATGTACCTATGATTATTTTAATAGATTAGAATATAACGGTTTTATGTGTATTTTATTACATTTAGGTTTTTTTAAATATTGCTTATTAACAAAAGTTTTTAGACTCACCGATGATACGATATGTTTCCTTTGAGTAAATTGTAGTCCTTGCTTCGTTTTCGCCACGTTACTATCGCGGAGTTTGGCATAGTAATAATTTTTTACGCAGCTACGTTCGCGACGAAAGTAATACGTGTATTAAAGCGTTAAGTTGATGCCAGCAGAGATATTAGAGGTATTTGCCATTAATTGCAGCGCGCCTGCCCCGCCTACATAGCATTTCTACCTTATTCTCTATTCTGTGGTAAGGACTATACTAGAGTTTTGGTGTATCGTTAAATATATTCTAAATATTTAACACATATTACACGTTAATACTAAACTATTTGGCTAAAAACCGAACCCACGTTCTGTGGCTCAATAGTGTCTCAAGACCGCTAATAATTGGTTCAAGAAACTTTTTTTTCATGATAATTGTCAGACCTAGAGAATTGACAGACTTCTAACCGTGTTAATACCAGGCTACCAGCTTAAAGTCAAATATATGTACACATATATACATACGTAGTTATGTAGAAAAAGTTCGTTTCTACATAATGGACATTTAAATCGCAGTCGTGTATGTGCGTCACACGTTTATAAATTAATGAAACAAATGGTTCAAATAGTAAACACCCTTGACAATCAATAAACACATGTTCGAATTCACTCTCTACATGAATCTTGAATGTAATGACTCTGCTGAACCTACCTGTCTCATGTTAAATACAGGTACTTTGTAAAACTAAACCCACATTTTATGGTCAGGGCTCTTTCAAAAATGAAGATAATAATACATTCATAATTGTATGTTTTTAATACGTAGTGAAATGCTGTATTTATATAAAGGTTAAGAAAGTAATTTTTGAAATAAATTTTCCGTTGTTATTCATATTAACGCAAAAGAAACTATTGTTTTATTTAAGAATGTCCTGTCAGTTTACGTGATCATAAATATCGAAGTTTGATGGAATTTAGATTTAGAAATGCAGCTTCTACATTACGTAACTATACGTGACTGTAATAGAATCACGTATACCCTACCATTATATTAAATCAAGTCAGTTCCTATAGAACAGTTGTTCAGAACAAAGAGTTCCATAATTTTAAAAAGTTCTTACTGCTAAGTGTAGTTCTGCATTAGCATAATACGCTTGCTTCTAACATTACGGCAAATCAAGAAACAAGATTCATAATTCGAATGCAATAAGAATGACTACACAGTAATAGGGTCACATATTTTTATAAATAGATTTACTTGTAAGACGGTTGATACTAAACGTAATTACTAATTAATTTCATTAAATAAGTGTGAAATTAACTTCTTGAAACTAGCTTGAATGGAATAGCAGTTCATTGTCTCTTACTTCAAGTTTATTGCTAATGACGTGTCAAAGGTTAACAAAGATAATTCTCATACGTTCGGTGGACGGCAATTTTACAAATTGAATTAGTACTTAGATGGGGAAATCAATTGAAAACTAATAATCGAGGAGCGTTTTGCCGCTGAACGGTTCCGTAGTTGGTTCGTACAGAGGCGACATGAGAAATTAATTGATGATTTATCTTGGCAGCTGCAGATAATATCTAAACTTTAATAACCTTTTTGATATTAATGAATAATTGTATAAAGCTTATTATTTCAAATAGTTGTCGTGTAGTAAACTTAAAAGTACGAACTAAACCTAAAAACATAAACATACGTGAATTATATGTAATAGAAATAATAACGTAGCATATGAAAAAAGGATATTATTACAGTACGAATCACAGAAAAACAAGAAAATATGCATGCAAATGTTTATGGAGGGAAATACGGAAAAATAAAAAATATATTGTAACTAAATGAGAAGTGTAATGCTGAGTATTTAAGTTTCCACCTCAGGTAAATATTGCACCTGTTGCCCAGACCACATGATATCCAAAACGACGAACACATGTTTTACGTTAGGTCAGTGATGAAAACATCTCTGTAGCTTGCTTAAAAGTTTTAATTTTCTTGGTAATCTTATTACAAAAGGATATGTTTTTAAAATTTTATTTATTAAAATTATAATAATTAGCACTAATCAAAGCATTTTAAGGACAACTACCACACTAGGAATATTCTTATGTCACGAAGGACTTCGCAAACATACATGAATCGGATGCAAGGAACATCCAGGCTTACAACAAGAATTCGCGGATCACGCAAAGTATTGTCTGATGTTGGGTTTAACCCTTAGAGTAGTAGAAAGCGGCAAGGTTACCGCTTAAGCCCCTACGCCATCTGTGCAATTTAAAACTGAACGAAGGCCTCCACCAATGAGCTACATTATCCCGGCCTTGGGTAGTCCTCATCCATAGTACAATACAGTAAATTGTATAAATAATAAATGTTAAAATAATCATGAAGCTTCATCTGCTTACGAGACAGTTTTAAGCTATTCTTTGTAAAGTGTTACTCAGTTTAACAAGTATGCCGCAAAAATTGTTATAAAGCAGTAGCGACACAAACGACGTTCGCTCCTCTACGTCCTCATTTACGTTTACAATATTCCCATTTTACACGACGAGTTTGCATTCGACTGAACTGTTCTGGGAAACAGGGCGCGTATTCCGTCACATCCAATTGTACACGGCCACTGTTTCCCAACCCCAACACATAAATTTCGATGCTATCTCCACAACGCTTTGGAGTTATTTAAGAGTACAACATCACAAAAGATTATTAACGTAAAGTGTCTAAACAATGACAACCCTACACAGTTTAATTTAGATTTCAAGTGGAACACCCATAGGCTGGCTACTTCTGTATCACTGCTTGTTTTAGTTCAGTTATTCAAATCTAATGTTTCTCAATAGATTGGATTTGGAAAACTCACTCGCGTACCAAATTCGAATCGGCGTTTGAACGCTCTGGTAATACGCGTGTTCGGAGTTGAGACGTCGGCTTATATAGGTGTACAGAGTGGAATAGATTTCGAGCTCAGGCCTGCTTCACGCGTTGTCAGCCTGAATAAACTTCCAAATCGATTCCACAGCTGAGAGTGACACTCTTGGATAAGGTTGGCCCGCGTCTCGCCGTTTCTAGATTTGCATAAAGAATAGAAAGACGAATATTGGATGTGAGTGTATAAGCGACAGTGTTTTATATTTTACCTGTTTTGTTTTGAAATCAAAACTATAACATAATTGCACAAGTGCAAACTTTTAACTGCTACTGTACTTGTTTATTTTACATTGAAATGTGAAAAACAAAACACTGAATGGATAGTTGGGCATATGCCACAATATTAAGTCTGTGTTAGGACTATGGGTTCAGAACATGGTGTCAAATGCCCTTACTCATAAGACTAGGATATACTAAGTAATACAAGAAAGCCCATAATGAATCTTTAAATATTAAAAATGTTTTATAATGTCTTTAATTATCTCTGCTATAAATAACTAAAACTTTTTTATGTATAAGTCAGCTAAAGTGACACTAATCGGCCTGATGGAAAGCATGAGTAGAATCCATAAGTTGTGGTCACAAGGCCTCGCATTCACCAACGAAACACGACTGCACGAATGCTTTCATTTTAGGTTGGTCTTCTGTGCGAAGGTAGTTATGCCCCGGTTAAGTAGGCCTGTTCCTGCTGAAATCAGTGTGGTTCTGCTACCTACTCCAATACATTAATAAATATATTTAGTGAGTAAATAAGCAAAATTGTATTCTCATATATCAACCTGTGTGGCTAGTGTAGTATAAGCAGGGTTCTATATCCAGTAGTGCACTAATAAAGCTGTTGATGATGATGTATTCTCATCGAAGACTATTATTTTGTAAGTACTAACTACTAGTAGCAAGTATCGGACATCTGATACATAACTTATAGATACATTATGTATAAAATGTATTTATTTCAACTTAATCACAATTCGGTATCATTGTTTACAAACCCTCTTAATCATCTTTAAACATTATCATTAGAATATGAATTCACCATTTCACAAATGTTTGACAGAAACCAAAAATTGTGTTGTACATAGACGGTAAATAAAATAAATGAAGTAGTTAGAGTAGCCTAAATAGACGTTTTACCGAACACGAAACTACGATTACTACGATATTAATATAAAACAATATCAAACTCCAAAGCAGATGACTTATAAAATGATATAAATATTACAAGTCGAATTAAGAATAGATATATCGTAATAAACAACATAAAGGAAGAAACAAAGTTATATTTGGGCGAAATGAACATAAAAATGTCAAATGTTAACATTATGCCACCCGCAACCATTTTATAGCACCCCGGTGCGCGTCATTTAACACATCAACCTATTGGGGGCCTGAAGAGAACATTATTTTATTGAGGAGATTCTTCACATCATATTTGTTAGCATAAATCTGATTTCTTAAGAACTATGTTGACGTAAAAGTTTTTTTTTAGTTTGGTGTCGAAATTATATTTTTCTGCATCCTACTAATATTATAAACGCAAAAGTTTGTAAGTATGGATGGGTGGATGGATGGATGTTTGTTACTCTTTCATGCAAAAACTACTGAACGAATTTGGATGAAACTTTACAGTAAAATAGCTTAGACATCAGAAATGAATATGAATATGTCAAATCAAATCAAATCAAAATCATTTATTCATCTAAGACACCAAGTGACACTTATGAACGTTAAATTGAAGCTATAGTTAAAAATCATAGGCTACTATTTGCGGCGATAACCGACATACACGTGGGCGGAGCCGCGGGGGACAACAAGTCTTTAATAATAAACAAATAGTAACAAAATACTCTAACTACACACATCAAAAGTGTCTAGGGATCAAGCATTTTTATGCGGATTTCTTGAGATTGAGATGTGGCTTTGGCCCTGGCCTGCTCAGTCGCCAGACTTGAACCCGATTGAGCATGCATGGGATATGCTACAGAGAAGAGCTCTGCCGAATATGGAGGGTATCCAGTCGCAAGAAGACCTTTTTTTGTTGTTGCAGCGAACATGGGCGGCCATTCCACAGCGTGATTTGGATGAACTCATTTTGAGTATGCCAAACCGATTCTTGTGTTGTTAGTGTTCGCGGTAGAAACACGGATAATTAATTGTTTAAGTTACCTAATAAAATTTTAAAGAAAACTGTTATTTCAGTCTTTTTTTCGAAATGTGAAAAATCCCTTTATTAGGAAAATGGCAAATTTCTTTATTAATGCAAAGGTGACTTGGTTTATCGTTACTGTGACAAACGAAAACACTTTATTTGATGAATCCTTAAAGAAAATTTTAATTAATATCAATCAGGAGAAAAGTTATTGCAAAAATATATGTTGATCCCTAGACACATATGTTGATCCCTAGACACTTTTGATGTGTGTAAAAGAAAAGCATTACCATTATCAATACGGCCTACAAAAGGCCTTGTATAAGGAGATTATCATTAATATTAGTTAAGAACTATGATAATTAATTAAACCTTTTGTTATTCATTTCTTAATAATCCTGACCTGCATTATCATTATTAGAACACTAAGTATTCTGATTTAATGTTCTCCAATGGTGTGTTTATAATCTGTCCGCAGTAGTTCCCACTGTCAAGACTAATAGACCTATTGTCCACTGCTGTAGCGTCGCACGTCCAAACATCAAAGAGCGCCAACTATCCCTATCTTGGGCAGTCTATATCCATTCACTTTCAGTTACTTGTCAATTCTCTATTGAACTGAATATGTCAAATCAAATCAAATCAAAATCATTTATTCATCTAAGACACCAAGTGACACTTATGAACGTTAAATTGAAGCTATGGTTAAAAATCATAGATCGACACAAACAGAGGCCACAGCATGTGCTGTATTGTCGAGGTAAGTTAGGCGAAAACACCTAAAATCTACTGCCTGCCTGTGTCGATCCATAACTTCCAGTTTCCAAAATGCGTATGAATATAGATGCAAGAAGTCATGAACAAATTCTGAATATGTAGCTACAATTTTAGGATTATCTGTTGCTACCAATTCAAAATCCGCATCTAATTTAGAATATTTTTAATGTTGAAAAATTTAAGAAGGTGCACAACCTAAGTTTATGTGACATCGGTGGAATAATCGTTTAAAGATCACACAAAACCATAGTCCACATAAATTCTTCTACCTGCATAATAAAACAAATACTGGGTCACTTTAGAAACATGATATCGATAGCTTTACCTGCTAATATATGATGATATAATTCAAATTATCGGCCATCGATCTAAGAATGAGAACACATTTTTTGGGACGACACGTTAAAACTTGGGTCGGATTTCACAATCATGTGGGTCGTTATTTATAGGGCAAGAATTATTTTTTATAATCGCGATTATCGGCACTCTTCCCATCCTATTGTGCCTTTGTTAAAACACTTAACTTGTATTTAACATCAGTGTTAAATCATTAGAAATGATTTAGGAGTTTAATTACTTGCCATATTTTAGCATAATAAATAAATATTGCGGACGTCTAACACACAACGCCATCTAGTCCCAAGCTAAGCACGGCTTGTGTTATGGGTACTAGACAACTGATTTAAATACATATATACTTTTCTTTTGTAAATGCATACATGTTACATACATAGAAAACACCCAAACTCCGAAATAAATGTTTGCAGATCATACAAACAAACCCGGGAATCGAACCCGAGACCTCAAGCACAGCAGTCGCATACGCTACCACTATGCTACAAAGGCAGTCAGGCAGGCATCTTAGTTTATGTGCTAGTGTTCAAAATTGTATTATATATTTTTAAATGGAATAGATAAATACTATTAATAAAATGTTGGAGTAGACCTTCGTTCAGCAGTGGATGGCGATTTCTTGATTTGAACAATACGTAGTGTAAATAAAATCTACAAACATTTCATCAACATTTAATTAATCATTTGGTAAAACTCAGAAAAATACATCAGAATAATTTATTTATTAATAGCAATTGTTACATGTAAGTGAAATGAGACTATAGAAAGGCTAAGTTTTTTTTAAATATAACAAAACCACATAAACAATAAAAATCTTAATACATTAAAACCTCGTACTTGATTTTACCAGGTAATGTGTTATTCTCGGATAAGACTATAAATATAACAGAGATTTAAATATACTAACCGTAGAAGACACGAAGTTTTCTAGAAATGTAGTTCTTAAGTATATAAGCATTGTTGACTGGTGGAAGGTATTTGGATTTTAGCCAATATTACTATCTGCTTGCCTCAAAGATACTTCGAGTTTCTAGAAAGTATATACTTATTTTACAGTCATTTAATTAAGAACATGCAAAAATTTTATTATTTACGGTAGCACTGAAGGCGATTGAAAATGTGAATTGTACGAAAAATAATGTTTAAGCTGTTTTGACTTGTTGGAATTCTTGTTAAGCAGAAGTTATCTTAAAAGAACTTTATGTATTAACTTGCACTATATACACAACGAAGGTACATGAACATTTGTGAATAATACAGAGGCACTAACTAAGTTTTCCTCTTGTGAATACATACATCTGTAAAGCCTAGATCGGTCTAGCATGAATCTACGTTTCGGTATATTCATACGAGTAATTATCGCATGACGCTAACACAAGCTTACTATGTGTTTTAAATAATTTGCTTTTGAATACATTTTAGGGAGATGATTTTTTAAGATTTTAAAAGTTTACTCTCTCATGATGGAAAGAAAACGACAATCTTCTGTATTTGTGTCTGAAAGTAGTAGTAGATAGTAAACCAGAAAATTGAGACAGGCATAAAGCTGCATGTAATTTCTTTATTTTCTCAAAAATTAAAGATTTAATGACAATTTACCTTCAGACCAACGGTCAACGTGCCTTCAAAAATGATTTGAATGTTTGAAAAAGTGTTTAAAATGTAAAATTCTCCGTTACAATTTTAAACACTTTGAAAAGCAATAAATATATTCTTATATAAATAAATAGTTTTATTTATAAATAGCGTTATAATAACCAGGTATAAAATATTTAACAGTTATAAAAACTATAGCATACCATATTTTAATATCAAAATAAATATGAAACTTACATTAACCCTTCATTTAATACCAGACGTGACGGTATACTCAAGAGACTGTTCCAAAGTTGGACAATGTGAAGCCGCAGATAAATTAACACACTGGAACTTTAGCAAGATATTTATTCGAGTAAATAAAGCGCTCTTAGTAAGGCGGCAAACAATCGATCAAGCAGCTGGTCGTATAGCTACGTAATTTGATACACTTCGAAATGTGGACACAAATAAAATCACTTAGCCGTGGAGTGGCGTCCTGCAGAGCATATCTACCGCTTACTGCGGTCGACGAGAAAACAAAATATACCTAGAAGGGTTGGAAGGAGACAAGAACTAATTTCGCAATGTTCAAAAGTTATAACAATAAAGGTTGGCGTGTCCATTTAATGTTTCATATAACCGTATATGTATGTATGTATACGTTTAGTATGTCTTATTTCCGATATTACTGGTATAATTCTGTTCAAAAACACTTAGATCGTTAAATATTTTTTCGGAACACAGCCGCTTATTGAATTCAGTAATTCAACTTTGTTGTTGGGTGTTATTCCAATGTGGAGGGCACAATTTGTTCCAAATGAAACCTCAGATATAAGAGGCGGAGCAGACAGTGAGAGACCCGAATAAGGTATCAAAATGATCTCACCATCCTCCTGATGCTAATTAGAGCCCACTTCCTTACTCTAAGAACTGCTAATCCTAGATACGGGAAGGAGTATAAACATTTATTTTAGCTTTATGTGTTTGAAATTCATTAAGTAGTAGTAGTTTGGAGTAGATGTATTTATAATGACATAACATACTAACAAAATCTAATCAAAAGGCAAATTTTGTTTTAGATAGTTCAAACTAAAATTAATCAAAATATTTGTTTTAGTCATTTTTAACTTACAAAAGCCTTATTCGACATCAGCTTTATAGTGTCCCGATCATTGTTCTATTTGAATACAACATTCTAATGTCATTAGTATATTTTTAACAACAAAAACAATAACACTAAAACATGAATTTAGTAAAGTCAATACACATGTTTTCGGTGTCCTTTATGTTTCTACAAAACTGGCTTCGCTTCTAGAATAGCACAGATCATTAATTTCAACAACTTTAATGAATTTTACAAGCGCTAAATAGTTATTACAAAAATGAATTTGAATTGTCGAAATAAATCGCCAACAATAAATTCCAACAACGTATGTGACTAGTGAAATTAAATAGAATAAGGAATT
Organism: Diaphora mendica; assembly: GCA_949125395.1. Taxonomy (NCBI): domain Eukaryota; kingdom Metazoa; phylum Arthropoda; class Insecta; order Lepidoptera; family Erebidae; genus Diaphora; species Diaphora mendica. The sequence goes on along the minus strand of OX421324.1, from coordinate 14,747,503 downwards.
GGGGTCATTTGTTCAGAGAAACTAAAATGGAGTGTAATAAAAAATCCACATGCAAAAGAATGAGCCTTTGGGTGAAATTTTCAACTGCCGCCGGGTTAGAAAATTCGTGTGAGTAAAATAGGGCGTGAAATTGTTCGCCGAATAGGAGCTATTTGTTTATGGAAACTTTGGTAGGGAAATTCAGACGTAATGTTGGTGAGGTTCTGATTATATGGTCGCAATGGTGACGCATTTGTCACTTACACTGTACTTGACATATAAGTTTCCAAATGTCTCTATTTTGTCAAAATTCTTGCCTACAAATCTCGAACAACTTATGCCCGAGATGAGAATATTTTATAATATAAAATATTTACTAAATCGAATCGAATTGTCGGTAATAGGTATATTTCTGTGTTGGTGATTATAGACATATTACTTATTGTTGGATTATAGAGATATATTTTTAATTTTATAAACGAGTAAGTATGTAAGTATGGATGGATGGATGGATGTTTGTTACTCTTTCACTCTTTCAAAAACTACTAAACGGATTTGAATGCAACTTTATAGTAATATAGCTTCTACATCAGAATGACATATAGGCTACTATTTGCAGCGATAACCGACATACACGCGTGTGGAGCCGCAGGCAACAGCTAGTAGATATATATTTTTATTAGATCATAGAGCTAGATATATCACTGGTATGTGTTGTAAATATGAGATTTTCAGCAACTATATGTAACAAAAAAAAAAACCTATAATGTAACAGCTTAGATTGTTTTAAAATACTGTGTTACATAATCGCAAATAAATATTATATGATCAAATTAATTCATAGGTTCCTCGATAACGAATCTTTTTAAATATGATTGGTTGATTAGAAATCAATCTACTTAGAGTGTACTACAGTTACTGATAGTATATTTTTTCTTCCCTATATCGTGTCTTCACTCCAACCAAATTGTATTGTTTAATCATCATTATATTGATTGGTATTACACGGCCTTTGTAGAACATGTGTATTAACTTTTTAACTATTAGTTAAGTTTACCTCCTTGCTAAGGAGAGGCCTATGTCCAGCAGTGGACAGTTAAAGGCTGTTGATGCGATGCGTTATTTTTTTCGTGTCAGCAATCTTTATCAGACAATAACCTACAACAGTATCGTACGTACGATAGTAAATACGTACTGAATATACAGAATACGGATGCACCTTGATAAATAGCTGTAGTTTCTTCTGAACAAAGTGGGATATATTTCGTTCCTACACCGTAAACGTTTATTGAATAAGTAAGCAGATGATTTTATAAAGAGACGTACAGTTCGTAGTTGACTATGGTGCATTTTTATCCTCGTGGTAACAATTTGTTAGTTCTTTGTTCAACATTGAAATACGACTCCATACTGAGACATCTGCAGTATTTTACTTTGTGCTTTGTTAAAGAAAACTACAACCAATGAGTTAGGTATAAGGTCGCGAAATATATTTATTTGGAACGTTTTTAGAATGCTAATTTCCTACTTGGGAATGAAAGAGTTTAAATAATAGCATAAACTCAAACGCATAAAATATTCTTTCAGATAATATTGTATAATAGTGTTACGTGTTAGGGTTCGATTTATTTGAGAAAGAAGCCTTTTGACGTGTTAAAGAGACTTTATTAAAACCACTATTAAAATCACAATACTACTCTGAATTACAATCCTTAAAGGTCGCCGAGGTCGCTAGGTTGATCGCTGATATCACTTCGATGTTTATCTCACTATAGCTCAAACTGAACTGAACTGCCTGCGGCCCGCGAGACGCTCTATTTATACTCATATTATTATTACTCTTTTATTTCTAGAAACGCCTATAAAACACGAGAATCTACTAGTAAAACGCTAATTAAAATAATCTAAGTTAATAATAATTAGGCAATAACCAATCGATATCCGACACTATGCACATAGAAATAAGTTCCATTATTCCTTGCCTCAGGAGATCGATAAGAAGTGTGTGTGTATTTGTGTGCGCAGATAAGGCTTGCAGATTATTATTATTCGTAACAATAGTGTAAAATAAATAGGAAGATTTTAATTCAAGACAGCTGATTGAAATATGTGTTTTCATCTTCATTATCTGCGCATGCCACCAGTGGAACTGTTTGTCTATATTTCCAGATAAATATAATCTAAAAGCGTTTAAAGTGGGAATGAAGGGTACATTATCTCTATTATCGTAGGTCGATTAATTGGAAAACGCACTTAATATCAAAATGAAATAGGAAGAGTTTACAAAAGACAACATAGATAACATAAACTTAATCTTAAATACTTTAATATATAAATGGCCTCCACTATAAACTTAGAATAAATTTAAATATTCAATGACAGTCATTTTAACATTTATTTTATACTAGCTGTTGCACGCGGCTCCGCCCGCGTATATATCGGTTATCGCGGCAAATAGTAGCCTATGTGTTATTCTGATGTATAAGCTATATTATTGTAAAGTTTCATCCAAATCCGTTCAGTAATTTTTGCGTGAAAGAGTAACAAACATCCATCCATCCATCCATACTTACAAACTTTCGCGTTTATAATATTAGTATAGACTAGCTGTTGCACGCGGCTTCGCCCACGTATATGTCGGTTATCGCGGCAAATAGTAGCCTATGTATTATTCTGATGTATAAGCTATATTACTGTAAAGTTTCATCCAAATCCGTTCAGTAGTTTTGCGTGCAAGGGTAACAAACACACACATCATTACAAACTTTCGCATTTATAATATTAAAGTAGGACTATTACGGTCTCGAACAAGCTCTTTTTCTATCAATTTTAATGAATAACTACTGTACTCGCAACTTTATTGTATTTGTTATTAAGCTGTGGATGTTCTGCCCCTCAGATCATAAAAAATTATCAGTGTTGTGCACTATAGACTTCTCCACTTGCAGTTAAATATTATAATAATTATACGTTATAATGAGACAACTTGAAACATAGCTATTGATGACACGTAATGAAAACATTTAGATACGTGATATAATAAGCCAAAATCTAATTTCTAAGGAAAGACTCATGATCAGCAGTGGACTGTTAATGGCTGTTGATAAATGCAAAAATAGAAGCGTTTTTGTCATTTGATGCTAAAGAAATATAAAATTAAAGGAAGTAGGCATTTCAAGGACTCAAGTTATACTAAATCAGTCTAGTATTATCTATCTCTATTAGTTACCGAAGTGAGAGCCTCAATTATAAAAAACTAGTTGACAAAAGTCGTTCAAACCTATGACTTCATTTGCAATTGAAATGATATATAATTAAGTAAGTATTTGATCGTTCCCCACAAAATTAGATTATTAAGCTACCTAATAACATCATCACATTGTTCTAAGCAACACATATGGCAGTCTTCGAAATAATTATATTCTAAGTCCCGACTTACCTCTAAGCACATTGCCACAGTTTTTATCAACATAATGCCCGAATATGTATTCAAGTCTTGTACTTTGTTTTACGTCTCCTTAGAACATTCTCTTCATCTGTGGCATAATATTTTCAACCCTATAACCCTTAAAATAAAGGTAAGTAGCGTCGCATCAATAGTGTACTTCAAATTGTTTCATGTAATAGAATTGTCTCACGGACTAGTTGTGCCGCATGGCGGTGGGTTGTGGACTAGTAGGGCCTAAAGGTTCCTTGCCCTTATTAGATACATAGCTCATAAATGATGCATGAAAATATAATATTTCTGACTATACAGTATTTTTCTTCCTAGCCTTTATTATTCTCAAGATTAATTGGGGTCGGCTACTAGTTCAACCGGTTTTACTTGAATATCAGTTTTTCAACAGAGCAACTGGCATTTGACCTCCGCAACCCTGAGGTGAACTGAATTCGAAGGTTGAACTAGTTGTCAGTATATTTGAGGGCACTGACTTCCCAATAACGATTGTCATAGGTGTTCATGACAACCGGGACCGACGGCTTAACGTGCTCTCTGAGGCACGAGCGGGAAACACCGCCAGATTCCATACTCCGGGCTGCTGTTAAGAATTTCTTGTAAGAAAAACCCAACAGCAGTCCGACCCGGAAATCGAACCCGGGACTTCATGATCGGCAGTCGCTTACGCTAGCCGCTAAACCAACGAGGGTTTTGTGACTATACAATAATCGTAATTAATCTCTCTAAATCTCTTTAAATTAATATCTACCTACTTGGCTTATGCTGCATACCTAAGACAAGACAAGTCATATTTTAAAAACGGAAGAATGAAATATGACCAAAAAAAATGAATTTAAACATGAAAAAAATAAACCGCTATTATTTTTTTTAAGTTTACAAGACCTTTAAGAAAAATGAATATTTACCATCCGATTCAAAATGCTGTAAAGAAGAAGTACAAATATTAATTATGCCCCTACGATATTACTTCGCATTCAAATCGACAATCGGCATTAAATGAGTCCTCGCTCCACGTTCGGTCATTCAGATTATCTGCTGGCGGATCTCTGTTCGCCAACAATGAAAGACAACCCGCTAAATGTGCACTGCATTTGAACATCTTAATAATCCGCTGAAGGGCCGTGTCGGCCCAGCATGACGCGTATGCAACACAAGCATAATTATTTTTCACCGAAGTGACATTTTACGTGGAAATAAATAATTCCACAGCGCGCCCAGAAATTACGACTACATTAATTCCAATGTAAGAATAAATAATTTAGTGCCGAGTCGAAATTTAATTATTACGACATAAAATGAAGCGATCCAATTTAACTTTAATTTTTGACGGTTGAATTGTTTTAATGTGTGTTCGATTTTGAATAACGTAGTTTACAGGTTACAGATACACCAAGGTTTGCTGTTGACGGGGTTGTAACGGTGCAACAGTACCTCGACTTGACATTTGACAAGCGTCTCCTATGAAGTTTAAAGTAATTCAACCGGGGAGGACGTCACGTCAATGCGCGTAGAAAGTCAACCTTTACGATGGTCGAGTGAACAAAACAAAACAAGTTGGACATGTCAATGCCCACGCCTTTGGTACGGTAACCTGATACAAGCAGGCGGATACATTTAACACCACCGAGAGGTTTGCAAGCGGTCGCGTCGCGTGAGAGCAGAGCATTAAGCGTAGCGATGAGCGATGCGGTAAGCGTAGGTCGAAGGACACCTTCGATAGTTTAGTGGTAAGTTATTTCACTGCGACCGTAATCTTGTTGGAGACTACTAGATGTCACGCACGGCTAGTACGTGCTTTGTACCACTTTGGCATAGCTTTAAAGTTACAAGCTCGAGGTAATACTAGTACTTAGATAATATCTTCGGTTGTTTAAATGTATATTTAAGTCAACTACAAAGGTTAACTTCAAAGGTTTTCTAGATACATTCTTACTATGTTTCTATTTTCCTGGGTCTTTGTTATTTTATATAATCATTATGTGTTATTTAATAAGACTGAAAGTTGCGTCTGTATAAAATGCATTCATTCAAAACTGCGTTTCACACAGTACAATGGTCGTTTAACCAATATTAACATTCGCTTTCTATTTAAAAAGAGTCTTTTTGAGCGTTTCTATGAAAGTTGAACTGACAAGATGACGTTGTGTGTCAGATTTATAAAATAAAAATAGTAATATAATACTACGGCTACCACGAAAAAGTCTTTCCACTTTTGGGGTTATTATATATCCTATGTCACTCACAAATAACGTTGCTAACTATTGGTTGTTAGCTAACTATTGTAAATAACTATTGGTAAAAAAAAAAGGTTCAGTAGATCCAGAGATTACCCCCCACAACGTATGGCACAAACTCACAAACTTTACCTCTTTATATAGTATAGTATATTAATTAATTAAAAGGTAAATTCACGAGGTGAAGGAACCGTTCTTTACGTGCGTTTTGCCACACCGTATCCGCAGCCTAAGCAACCCATCCGCTCGCCCGTGTCATGAAAGAGGATACTTTAATATCCGATTCATTGTTCTGTTACAAATTTGTCAGTGATCTTTACATTAAACTTTTTCTCTTTTAAAATTTGAGATGGGTCCATAATCCTCGTGCGGCCGGCACATTGGATATATATCTTCGTCAGATATTGACGTTTAGACCACACAAATAAAAATATTAGATATCGTATTAAAGCGCTAAGCATTATATCATGAACACGGGTATTGATTACACTTCATAGTAAGTGTTTATTTCAAACCATTCTTATATTATTACAGTGTACTTAGTATGAAAATGCAATTGAAATGTAATAAGAGTATTGGAATTCAACTGGTGTAATAATATCCATATTACATATTTCTGGAAATTATAAAACTGCGTTGGAAGAATTTTAATAGTTTCTTCAGAAATCAGTTGTAGCTGATTCTGACGAAACATTTAGTAAGATGTTCCAGTTCATCGCTTCGATTTTTACTTGTTATTGATAATATTACAATTACATATTCCTAAATGGAAAGACACCACTATGCTCAAAATTGCATGGCCAACATGATTACATATCTCCTATTTAAGTTTTTTATACCTACTCATGAATATTTACTAATGAAAAATTTATATCTCAGTAGTAGATAATTGTAACTTGATTTACATATTATATTAACATAATTATATTTTAGTTGAATGGCAAGATTTCACCTAACACACCATAAAAATGTGCGAATGAAACCAATTTAAAATACTAATAGCTCGTAAAAACCATATTTTAGAATCGGTCCGATACTTGCTTGTATTGTTGGCAGATGTAAACCATCAGCTGTGCAAATAACAGTCACCAGCTGTCAATATTATGTCATAGTGTAAATTATAAACGAACTTTGTGAATCGCAGAAGGGACGCAGCAAGACTTTTTTGCCTCTCTTTAGTTTCTGCTATATTCCCGTTTTGGTTTAAAATAATTACAAATTTTGACAAAAAAAAAACGACTTCAATCTGAACCAAATTTAAATGAGACCATTTGAAAAGCACTAGCTTTCAAATAAAAAAAGAATCATTAAAATCGGTCCACCCAGTCGAAAGTTATAAGGTAACAAACATAAAAAAAATACAGTCGAATTGAGAACCTCCTCCTTTTTTTGAAGTCGGCTAAAAATGGTATCATTTCATAAAGTTATAATTATTTATACTAACATAAAGTTATATTCTGCACGGAACTCGTAGTGGTTTAAGAGGTGGCCTTGACGTTTTCTACTGCGCTGAGTGCTGTGGGTTCAAACCCAATATGGGACAACACTTTGAGATTTCCACAAATTGTTGTTCTGAATCTGGGTGTTCTTTGTTAGTAAAGTCCTCCGTGACACAGGTTTTGCTCAATTATAATAATAATATTTGTTATTTGTATTATTGGATTGTATGACAGTTAAATAACGCGCAGTATTAAAAAGCAAAACAATATTTTAATATTGACATTACACATAGTGTTACTTTTTCTGATCACACAGCAGGCAACAAAAATGGCAACCCTGTAATATTCAGTACTACAATGTCGAGATTCAAAGATTTACAAAAGATGTGTATAATATTTCTCGCAAAAAAGCATGTTAATTTTTTGGTAAATTAGAGCTTATTTTGCATAAAATAAGATTCGTGCACCCGTAAGGATCTGATTGACCGTAATTACTCGTAATAATTATTAATATTTCTGCTGCTGTCACGCAACGGGTTGGCCCCAGGGCTAAACCTTAATGCTTCCCACTGATGACGGGTAGCGTCCGCAGTAACCGAGCCAAAAGATAATTTGAGATAATTTACGTAATTCGACACAATTTTCCTTCAAAGTGCATGTTCTGCTCAGCTGAACATCATTATGTAGAAGTTAGGTTCAAAATCTTGGTTGATCTAATTCTAACTGCCTTCGAGCGCGGTTTTAACAAATTGGATGTGCTAAAACTCTTTTGAATTTTCGAAACGCGAGCATAATAACTTTAAAGTATTCATAATGTTAAAATGCACGAAAATAACTGTACATAAATGTTATTAAGTACCCGGTCGTTAACGGTTCCCGAAATAAAGTATATATTATTTGTTGTACCAGGTTTATATCGAGTGCATCAAAAGTGTAACGAATTTCTTTTAAATTCTGAATCAAAGATATTGTAACGTAAATTAAAGTGTATACTTACTAGAATCTCATTCACTGTTGAGAGATATTTACAGGTGTGAGTGACAGTATGTAATAACAAACTATCGTTCTGAATATATTGCTTTATGTCACTTTTCTCTCCATCCTTCCTTTTGTTACAGTTGTCAATAGCTTTACATTAAATTTGCTTTTAATTTAACAATATTTAATTTGGTTATTTTGTTATCTATCTTGTCATTTTCTAAATACATGTCCTTTAAAACTACGAAGTTAGAGGATAAAATTGCTAGAAAATGTATTTATTTATTTATTTATACAATCAGCTGCTCACTGCACTTACATTTTGCCCAACACGTACAGTGAGCCAATACAATAATTTTTATATAATAATGTTAACAATAGCATAATTGATGCTTATCAATACTAATATTAAAGCATACTCTTATGGAAAAGTACACAGAATTTAGTAATGTACTGATAGAGGAAGAGATGTAAGAGTTTTTTTTGCAGTGGAGTGTAAATGAGAACAGTAGATATGAAGATGTTGTGGTGGGTTTCTCATTGTTTGTATGATTTGAGGTGGGTATACACAACACATGTGTTCATTTGTAACCTAGAATCCATAGTACGTTCTCTGCCTAAGTGGTTTTAGACAGTGTTGCGCTATTTCACAAGATTGTCTGTTTATTACCTACTCAATCTTGCAACTTGTTTATGAGGAGAACTCGCAATTTATCCGCAAAATAAAAAATGAACATCGCTATCGCAAAGGTAATTAAGTTTGATTGGGCAACACAATCTCCCGTTGTGCATTAATGATATCAGTGGGAGAGGCAATACTGAACATTGAAGCTCCCATACACGCCGATGTTGATCGAGATCGAACCGCGACGACACGCAGGGGACACAGACCAACAAAGCCCAGAGATTTACGATGCTGATGAATTGGCTTTCCATTTATAATCTTATTCATTTGATGGTTTGTAAAATTGACACATTATAGTAGACGAGGGCTTAATGCGTTTTTTCTTATTTCCGAAATATTGATTATATTATTGTTTTTTTTTAATGAGGTGGTGATGACGGTGCTGATACATACAGGATGTCCCAAAATTCAACGATAAGCGGGCGCCTAAAGGTAGACCTTCTAATGAGTACATAAGGAAAAAAAATAAAAAAAATATACCTAGTTTTTTTTTAGTTACAAGAAAAATTTAGAATTTCTTTGAAAATTTATACCTTTCATGATATTGCAACTATTCACCACAACTCTTAAAAACACCAAATTGCCCGCAGTTTTTACACAAAAAACGTTCAAAATAATTTTTTTCCCTACAATTTTGAAATATTTTTACTCTTAGTGTACTTTGACTCATGGTCTTGTAAAAAAAAGTATGGACACCACTACGTAATAAATAAATAAAAAAAATGAAAGGTGTAAATTTTCAAAGAAATTCTAAATTTTTCTTGTAACTAAAAAAAAACTAGGTATATTTTTTTTATTATTTTTCCTTATGTACTCATGAGCAGGTCTACCTTTTCGGCGCCCGCTTATCGTTGAATTTTGGGACACATGGTATACATATTTAATATATTTCATATCAGTATTTTTATTAATTCAATATACCTATTTGTGTGGTTATGAGAGTGTCAAAATCTTATCAATCTATGCATGCGATAAAAAGTTGTTGTACTGAGAGATCCTTATTCTTTACATAAATACACTATATATTGAAGGCAATGACGAAGAAGTGACCCATCCAAAGTCTGACCTGACTAGGAATTAAAGTCAAGTCATAGATTACTAATTTAAAATGAATGTAGGGAAATGCTATAACAGTCGTATATTATCGATAACTGCTAAGGCGAGAACGACCGGCCCTCAAGTGATAAATTAAATCAAGATTTTATTTTATTGATATCTATACTAATATTATAAATTCGAAAATAACTGTCTGTCTGTCTGTTATATTTTCTCGTCTATACTGCTGCAACGACTTCAATAAAATTAGAATAGAATTAGAGATACATATATTGATTATTGAGGAACGAAATAGGGCTACACTTTACCGCGATAACTGAAATACACGCAGGTGGAGTCGCGGGCAAATGCTAGTGAATTATAATTTGAGGCTAAGCAATTACAATAAATTTCGCATCTGTGACACACTTAGTCTACGTTCGAACGCGCGTTCGAACGTAGACTAACTGCTTCGCAAAGTTCATCAGATATGAGCACATTTGTTGCGTGTGAAACTAGGATTCTATTTCGCACGAAGTTGCAACTCGCGTAAGCATCAAAGTGCATACTAGTAACTAGCTCTTAAACCGCGACTCTCGATAAATCATGTTTCGTTTAAAACAGTCTAACGCTTCATTTTACTGATTCAAACCACTGATGCAGCGTAAAGCGCTTTCTTAACAGTTCTTTTGTAATAAATCCAGGGAATGTTGCGTTACGACTACAATAATACGAATCAGATTAAGTACATAGTATATTACCTTTTGTTTAACGTTAGTGGTTAGTGCCTGTGGTTTGTAATTAATGTATAAAATGTCAGTTCCACGATATTCAACGCACGACTTCGACACGGGTGTATTTTTTTTCACTTTTGCTTTTCCTGTGTTGTTGTTGCACTAAGCTTCACATTTTTTAAATACTAACTTGCAGACTAATAACATCTAACTAATAGCTGACTTAAAATCATTGTAATTCTTTGAAACAGACAATTAACATCGTTTAAAAAACAACACTAAGTGAATACCGAACAGAATTTTTTAATACATTTTTAATATACTTTTGGCGTACTTACGGTAGTAATCCCTGGTGGGCAGAAATTTACTATACACACAATACGTTTGAGCCTAATTGCTATATTCTAGAGACGTTTTTAGACTGAGAACTTCTAAGATCGTCATTAATGTTTCATATAGCAAGCATGCTTCATGCAAACATTTTTTTTGTAATGTACATCATTCCACATTGTTATATATATTTCTTCATCAGTGTGTCTTTTTAAGAATACTATGACAAAGACCCGTATTAATAATCTAAACAGGAAAATGCGATTGAAATGAAGAATCAATGCCTATTAACATATCTATAAAAACGTTATTAACTTCTATTTATTTAGAAAAGACGTTAATGAAGTCCCAGCTTTGTATATCGATAGACATTAGCATTTAACATGTTTAAAGCATTTCGTGGTTAAGCATCTACAAATAGCCGACATATTAAAATGCTTGCTTCAAATCATCAAAATTAATATGTATAATAAATAACTAAAGCCGTTTGCGTTCCAGTGGATGTATGTAAACATATACGACTCCAACACGTGAACGTTAAAAAATTATATTCATCTAATAACTGTCGAATTCTTGAAGTAACAAATTACACTGATGCGTTGAGTTACTGAATGGACGATGGCAACAAATAGTATAGTAATTCCAAAGAGTTTTGAATACAGTCCAACACTATTTTGGTCGGCGAACGGTGATCTTTGTCTTTTATTTCGTTTTGCTCCAAGATCGCTTGCTGATAGAATGGCGTTCCACTATTGCGAGATAAAGAAATGTTTTGGATGTTATCACGTTTATATTTAGATGATGTTTTTGTAAAGAAATAATTGAGGCTTACTGATGCTGTGATTAAACTATTTAGTCGATGAAAGGGTGAAATGCTTGTTATTTTTAAAATTTCTCAACGTGATCGTAAGATTTTGTTTATAGAAAAAATAACACAAGTGTACTGCTAGGAACTAAATAGAAATAGCATATACGAATACGAAGACAAACCATACATACATGTATATATTATCATTATTATAACAACTGTTATAAAAGGTTAATATTAAGGACGTTAGGACGAAGGAAATATTCAAGAACATTTTCGATCGTTGTTCGTGAATAATCTTTCTTCGTAACATTTTTTTTTAATGTATGGCCCGCCAAAATGACTACTCTGCCTGAGGAAAGCATAAGCAAAATCCAAGAGTGGTGGTCACCATACTCATTGCGAATGCAGACAATGCAGCATGGCGACCCACACCATGGCGGCCTAGTGATGCTTCTGCATCTTTTAGTCTAGTCAACAAGTATGGAACTTGTTGAGTAGACTATTTGGGCCTCCGGTCTCGCACTCACCAACGAAACACGACAGCACGAACGCTGTCATTTTACGTTGATTTTCTGTGCGAAGGTAGTACCGCCCCGGTCGAGCCGGCCCGTTCGTGCTGAAATCAGCGTGGCTCTACTACCTTCAATAATTATTTATTTAATTTTGTTTAATTTTCACAACAGTTAATAATGAGTGAAATAAGTTTTACAGGCATATACCTGCCTTAACATTGGGAGATTTAGTCAAATACAAAATGTTCTTTGTTTTTATGAAATTTCAGTAATTCGAGATTTTACTATGGAGATTTTCAAAACATAAAATTGATCTATCTACCCATTAATCGATCAAGATTGATGGCATGTTAGAATTAAACTGGCAATATTTAACCCAATAGTAATTTGCGACTATGATACATACGGCGTATCTAATAGCATATTTACTTTTTTAGACAATAATCACTAAATATTAAAATCTGGATATCTTATATCACTATTCGTCGTCATCAATTCTCTCTATATATTTTTAAAGGGATATAAGTAGGTATAAAGCAGTTGCTCTGCTTATTACATTGTAGGTTTAAAAAAATCTTAGGATTATATAAAACTACATCTAGTAGCTCTTGTCTAGTGACCGGTATAGCCGTGTCTCGCATCTCAGTAATGAATGTATTGTCCGTCCGTACGTACCAGATCACCGTCCAGACTATTTTTGCTCAAACCTGTCCGCGTCTGTCATGGAAAAATGGCGTAGAGCTGTTATAAAGCCTACAATTTTATTGTATATTTTATAGACATTACATTCATTGGACTTTTCCAAAGTTTTAGCCAGGTCCAAGCTGAACAAGAATCAAATACCTTATCACATTAATTGTGTGTGTATAGGTTGCACATGCTACTTTATTATCTTTTGAATAAATAGCATGTAATAAGTATTATTGTGTTCTTTATTTGTTTTTTTTTTTATAGAATAGGGGCAAACGAGCAGACGTATCGCCTGATGGTAAGCGATTACCGCCGCCCAAGGACAACAGATGCGTTACAAGTGCGTTGCCGGCCTTTGGGGGCTGGGGGGAGGGGTATGGGCCTTCGGTATCCTCACTTACTCGGTAAAACATAGCGCAAGCGCTGTTTCACACCGGTTTTCTGTCAGGCCGTAGTATCACTCCCGTTGAGCCGGCCCATGCATGCCGAAGCGTGGCTCTCCCATGGTAAGCCACGGTAAGATTTGTGCTGCTAATAAATTATTATCTTCCTGTCTGTCTGGGAGTTCGTGCTTCCAGACAAACAGAAAGACAGTCTACGTAATTGCAGCATGTCTTAAATTAATATAGTTACGGTTCGATGTTACGGTTGCCTGTTTATAAACTAACTAGCTGACCCACGCAACGTCGTTTACGTCACCTATTGCCCGTAGCGTAATATTTTTCCCCCGTCTTTGTAACATTCTTCATTGGTGCTCCGCTCCTATTGATCTTAGCATGATGATATATAGCCTATAGCCTTCCTCGATAAATGGACTATCTAACACTGAAATAATTTTTCAAATCGGACCAGCGGTTCCTGAGATTTCAACCAAACGCGTTGAAACAAACAAACAAACTTTTCAGCTTTACAATATTAGTATAGATTAGAAAAAAAACAGCGTGAGATAAAATTATTAGAAAGTTCTATTACTATTCTTCGAAAAAGCATTCTTTAAAGGAATTCGAGAACAACTTGTTACGTACAACAACATACTACTGTTAACTTTATACTTGTTTATTTTATTACTAGCTGTTACACCTAAACTACTCTGCATCTCCCATTTCACAAGGCGTGATGGTATAACAGCGTAAACAAATTTGTAAGTGTGAACAAAAGTGTAGTGCCCACCCTAAATGATAGACATAATTATGCTATTATATACTTTTTAGAACTTTTAAAGGGGAACAATTCTTTCAAACATTGTTTTTTTGAAACTTTAACCGTTTACGCAGCACGCGTAATTGTTTTCATTTTTTAAACGTTTTTTATTGATACTCCACTCCTTCCAGTTATAGCATAATATAAATTATGCTATAACTTGCACAGCATATAGCCTTCCTTGATAACTGGACTATCTAACATCGAAAGAAGTTTTCAAATCGGGTCAGTACGTCTTGAGATTAGCGCGTTCAACCAACTAGACAAACAAACTCTTCAGCTTTACAATATTAGTATAGATTAATACATATTCATATGGTGGTAATATTCAACAAACCTTATCATTTTTTTTTTCGGTTAACTACTTTACCGTAGCTCTTAAAAGCCTCAATAGTTTTGTTCTTTGTTATCATCTCCACACCACTCCAAAGTCTCGATCTACCATCATGAATGAAGACACATTTGCCAACGACAGCGAATCCGACTCAGTTATTTGATTTATTCTGAGCCGGGACTATTGAAAACTTCCATCAGAAGTCATTATTTAGCTGTAATGAAGCTGTGGTTGAGCTCCAGATAAGTTAAAACAACTTGATATAGTTCCTTTTGAAAGTATTTTGATTAGAGTTTTTGAACATATTAAAAACTGTTAAAAACTTGTCTTGGCATTTTTCTTGATTTTTGTAAGGGTATAATGTCATAGATATCAATTGCGATAAAAAACTAATACATCAAATAATTTTAAAATTTCAATTTCATTAATTTGTTTTAATTTTCTTACGATTCATAAGGCCCCTAGCACACGGCGTATTTTAAACGCGCAGATGACGCGCGTTTCAGGAACGTGCGTTTTCTGCGCCGTAGATGTCGATTTTTGCGTTTTTATATATTCAAACCCGAGTAAAATTTGATGCAAACGCGTGTGTGAAGCGCGTTCAAAACGCGTTTGAAGCGCGTAGAAAGGGTCGGAGTAGGGGTAGGGGAGGGATACCAATTTTGTAAATGTTGTATGATAATGATCGCACAATCTATTTCCACGCGTAAATAGATATTTTTTCTTTTTAAAAGCAGTACTAAAGCCAGCGTAAGCAGTGCTGTCTCAACCGACGTCATTGTACAACAGACGAGGACAGAGATTGTCTACGAGCTACTAGAGCGCGTCTGTATCGCTGTATCTGCGCGTACACGTGCAGTAGACGCGTTTCGCGATCGCCCCGTGTGCTTAGGATACAAGGTTGCGATCAAATCTCGTTTGAAGCGCGTATACGCACGTCATCTGCGCGTTTAATATACGCCGTGTGCTAGGGGCTTAAAACAAGCTCTTGATCAAGATGGCGTTGTGTTGGATGCCCGAAATATTTATTTGTTTATTTGCATAATCTTCTGCCTTCTTTTAGGATCAAAACTATGTACAGTCGTTTATTAAAAACTGGAAGAATTATATTACAAGTTTTCATTTATTTAAATAATAAATGATGTGAAAATTACTTTTGTAATAACGCATGCTATACAAAAAACATGTTTATTCAGACTTTTGGTCCATACTCGTTGTAATTTGCTTTTAGGTAAATATACGAGTAAATTAAATATTTATGTTACTTTTTAACCCCTTTAAATAATGCTATTAATTACAAAGTTCTTATACACGTGCTCTTAATTAGGTCTAAATGGAGTTTTCAAGGAAATGAATAATGTTTCTCGACAGGTTAGAGTGGATTCAATTTAGGGCGAGGTTTAGTTATATTTTGTTATACAACTTTTTATTACCTGTCAAGGTTACAAAAATAACAATGAAAAATTTATGAATGCGTCATTCAAGTTTTAAATATATGAATTTATTTGACGAACAAATCTCACAAACTCAAACAATCACGAGATTAATAATATCCCACCAAAAACATTTTCATGTAAAATTTTGCCAAGACGACTGCATATGGCTTACCCTGTGAAAAAGATATCAGATCTAATGTAGAGCCAAGGTTCTGTATCTACACGCCCTAACTTTACCAACCCTAAGTTCACAAACTCTACATCTCAGTAAAAATGTATGGCTTCGCCGTTTCGCTACCATACCGTCACGAAGGGGAAACGAACGCCTTTTGTGTTTGCAAATATCTAGTTTCTGAAGTAATTTGTTATACGAATATTTAGTGTCTGAAGTAACGAAACAGCCAAGCCATACATTTTTACTGAGATGTAGAGTTTAGGAAGTTAGGGTTGGTAGAGTTAGGGCGTTCAGATACAGAACCTTGGCTCTACATGAGATCGGATATCTTTTTCACAGGGTAAGCCATATGCAGTCGTCTTGGCAACATTTTACATGAAAATGTTTTTGGTGGGATTTCATTTCTTTTTGTAAAGTTTACTTTTTTTTTCTTTTTTTGGGCTGTATTTCTTGTACATCTTCTTTCTTCTTTCGAAAAAGTCCGTGTACTAAAAATAAAACCTCTAGCATAAACATTTGTGAATGTCTCATACAAACTTTCACCCCCCAAATTTGGGAGTTGGGGGGCAAAAATAATAGGTTTATGATTTTTTTTGTTGTTTGTATAGTAAACTTAGTTTAGATACCAAATTTCAGCGTTCTAGCACTTCAGGAAGTACCCTAACAGTTTTGATGATCATCAGTGTGTCAGTGACGAAATCGGTGTTTTTTTGGTATCAATAAAATCTAAACTATCAAAGCTATGCAATTGAAACTTTGTACGTTTCATTAGTCTATTAGTAACATCATATCCTGAAAATTTGAATGATCTGGTAAATCGAGAACCAAAGTTATGAGGGTTCAAAA
The DNA here is from genome assembly GCA_949125395.1 of Diaphora mendica. Lineage (NCBI taxonomy): Eukaryota > Metazoa > Arthropoda > Insecta > Lepidoptera > Erebidae > Diaphora > Diaphora mendica. The sequence goes on along the minus strand of OX421324.1, from coordinate 14,730,625 downwards.
AAACGACGAAACGCTTCGAGAAAAGGTAGGTAGTGCCCTTGCGCTACGCTTGGCTCGTCTTGGCGGGGGCACGACCGTGCCCCCAGAAATAAACGTACCTTTTGTACCTATGAAAAAGTAAGGTGCAGATAATTTTTTTAACCTAAATACGGGATACTGTATTCTTGTAAGGAGCCTTGGGATGCCCATGTCCAGCAATAGACGTCTTTCGACTGAAATTATGTCGATGATATGTGATATCTAGATTTTTTTTATAATAAGACAACTCCCGCATTAGGAATAAACATCCTGTGTCGCGGGGACTTTACAGACATAGATGAAACGGACACAATTAACACCCAAACTCAAAACAACAATTTGTGGATCACACAAAGTATTGTTCCGTGTAGGATTTGAACCCACAACACTTGGCGAATTGGCAAGCGGCATGGCGACCGCCTAATTTTCCAAAATCTATAATGAATATTCATATTTGTGTCGCAATATTTTCGCACATTGACATTAGGCACATTTAAAAAGTTGTATTTTCTCTTTAACTGAGTTTTAAGGCACTTATCTATATATATATAAAAGCGAAATACCACTCACTTATTAATCACGAAATCTCAGAAACTATAACACCTACAAACTTGAAATTTGGCAGGTAGGTTCCTTATAGGGTGTGGACATCCGCTAAGAACGGATTTTACTAAACTCCACCCCTAAGGGGAAAATCAGGGGATGAAAGTCTGCGTGAGCGAAGCTGCGTGCAAAAGCTAGTAAATCATAAGCTCTTAATAAATTTTGAAGGAATATTTTAAAGCAGCACCTGTAACCATGACTACTATAAAGGTAAGAAATAGAATTAAGAAATCAGATCGACACGCATTGATACTGTAAATAATATAGAGATGTCGGAAAATATTTCAACCAGAAAGCGTATTTTAGTTTTTATTTATTTTCTCCTATTTATCTAATTTTAGTTAGTAAAAATCCTTAAATCAAAATATAGTACACAAATACTTTACTCTGTAAAAAATTATAATCAGTTCCAGACATTCTGCTGTGTCTAAATTAGTAAGTATACGTCATCAAAGGTTTTTTAGCTCACGAGGCTTTTTGAAATCATAGCTAGTATTAAGCTTACTTCCTAATTGTTTCCTGTCAAAGACTTTCTCAGTCTCAATTTTTTTATACGTTTCTTATGCTACCCATAACTACCTGCTGAAGAAGTCACTCTAGATAAAATATTGGCAACTGACAATAAAACGCCTCTCGCTCTATTATCCCATGGCAACTTTTTGTCGCTTATAGTCAATAATATTTCTTTTACATCAGGAGGCAATTACTTCTTTTTTTACTGTCATTTGTCTTTCTAAATACAAAAAAAAAGTGGTATAAATTACAGTGGCCCTGATGTTTATTTTTTAAATAACGGTATTTAGTCATTACTTACTCTTACCGTGGGAGAGCCACGCTTCGGCATGAATGGGCCGGCTCGACCGGAGTGATACCACGGCCTCACAGAAAACCGGTGTAAAATAGTGCTTGCGCTGTGTTTCACCGAGTGAGTGAGGATACCGGAGGCCCATACCCCAACCCCTTCCCCAATCTCCCCCATCCCCCGCCTCCATTCTCCTCCCCATCCCCCAAAGACCGGCAACGCACTTGTGACGCCTCTGGTGTTGCAGGTGTCCATGGGCGGCGGTAATCGCTTACCATCAGGCGATACGTCTGCTCGTTTGCCCGCCTATTACATAAAAAAAAATAAAAAAAATTACATGATTTCAAACAAGTAAAATGTCTATCATTTTTATGCTGTCAATGTCTTCTACATATATTTATTTCAGTTTTCTTTCAACTATTCCATTATTTATTTTCATAGTATTAATGTTTTACTGCTTCGGACAATATCGAAAGCCCTAGAATATGTTTTCGAATAAATGTATGTGAGCCCTTTGTAAATATTAAATTCCGATGAATAAAAACCAAGTGGTCCTCCAAAATGAGTTTCATCATTTTATATTTCTCTAGTGAATATTATAATTAAGGTGTATATAATCAAATGTACTCTTATAATACGTATATCAAAATTATAAAGCTTAACTGGTTGCATAGTAACATAGCATTCACATGATCCAGCGATTGATGGCTAAATCTATCCAGTTCTATGAGAATTCCATAGAGTTTGTTGCTAAACGATCGATCTTTGACTTTTCCACGGTTAGTCGTATCTTGTCGTGATGTCGTGGCGCTACAGACAATCTTGCAATTTGTGGAATATTTGGAATAGTCCCGTCGGCGGCCACCAACGACTGTCGGGAATCAGTGACTGTGCGGTCCGCGAACATTAGGACCTTACTAGAGGTTTTAATTACTGCATAAGCAGAATTAAAAGACCACCGGATTGGATTAAACGATTCCTGCGAGGTGGTCGATAGTTTAAAAAATGAAAGACGGAGTCTTTGGCGCATACATACGTGTGTTTTGTACAATCTGATTTAATAAAATGGATTAAACTTTTAATTGGTCGCTTACAATAGTACAAGAGCCGATGAAGATCGACCTACACCCATCTGAAAACCAGATGAGTTATTTTTTAATGTTATTAATTAAAGCACAAGCCTATGATGGATTGCCTATCGCAAAACTATGTATAATGACTATTTTTGAAATAAAATTTCTTTAATTACTTTTTTCATCCCCTTCACTCTATTCTATTGATAACCAAATTTAATAATATTAATAATAATAATAATTTATATAAACAATATTAATTTTATAATATTTAATAACCAATAACATTCAGCTGATAACCAATCGAAGTTAGTTTAACAATAAAGTTTAACAATAAAGTTATAGGCTTGTTTGGAAAGAAAATGAATAAAATAAACAGTCATAACAGCTTTGCGACAGGTATAGCTATCTATACTTATAATAAAAATGTAACAGGTCAAATTCTGTACATTGAAGATATTTTGAAAATTTTTTTTGGAGGGCACTCTGTTATCGATACTGAAACCAAAACTATTTTTTTTTTCATTTTTGTCTGTCTGTCTGTCTGTCTGTCTGTCTGTATCTTGGCCGCGCATCACGCCGAAACTACTGAATGGATTCAAATGAAACTTGGCATGATTTGAGTTCATACTCCGAGGTAGGACATAGGATACTTTTTATTCCGAAATTCCGGACGGTTTCCCTGTGAGGGGGGATGAAAGTCAAAATGTGTAATTAATTGTAATTCATTAACGAGTAGTCCGATTGCAATAATTCTTTTTTTGTTAGAAAGGAGATACTCTGAAGATTGTAGCATTAATTATTTAATTTATCACAATATCTCTATCTATTGGAAAAAAAAATATAAAGAATTTATCATTACGAAATACGACACGTAGTGACATCTCTTGGAAGACATGCGTAATTAATAACACTTTGATTAATATATCGTGAAATAATCGTAGAACGTATTACGTATAATTCGGTGTAGCATTAAGTATTTGATTTATCGAAATCTCTCTATCCATAAATTCAGCACTGTTTCCTGGAGAGAGCGGATGAAAGTCAAAATATGTACTTGGTTGTAATTCAATGACACGTGATTTCATTCATTCTTTTTTTGCTAGACAGCAAGTACTTTAAATATTGTTCCGTGATCTATTTATACATATATCCCGTATAATAAATCTGTAGACGTTGAGTTTGCTTAAAACAGCGACATCTCTTGGAATCAAGTAACTAACTTTACAATAGGTACGTAATATGATTTTCTTTTGAACGTATAATAAAAATGTGATGTAACAGATCAATTCTGTACATTAAAGAAATTTAGATGTTTTAACGGGAGGGCTCTCTAATCGTTACTGAAGCAATGAAATTTTATTGAAAATGGTTTCTAAACTTAACAACGACATCTATTGGAATTAAGTAACACTAACTTCACAGTAGGATGTACCTATCCTATATACGAGTAATCCATATATGATTAATTTTTAAAGTAGGTATAATAAAAAAAAACATTAATTCTGTACATTAGAGAAATTTAGTTTTTTTTCGGGAGGACGCTCTTATCGATTCTGAACCAAAAACTAAAATACCATAATAACGTTAAATGGTCATTGTAAAGGAGCAAGGTCCAAATGTATGAAGGAAGACGACTTTTCAGTAGACTGTATTTAATTTGCTGGTTTTACAGTAATAGATTACTAGAAAAAACTTGCAAAGTTGACAAAACAATTTGTATATCTTCTTCTTCTCTTATATCCTATAAAAAGCGGCCAAGTGCGAGTCGGACTCGCCCATGAAGGGTTCCGCAGCAGCAAGTAGCATAATACAATTTTTATTTTATTTTTATATTAGTGTTGATTGAATGAAAGGTAAATTGCAGTTTACGATTTATGACGTATTAAAAAAAAACTAATTACTAGATTTCGTTCAAACCAATTTTCGTTGGAAGTTTGCATGGTAATGTACATCATATATTTTTTTTAGATTTATCATTCTCTTATTTTAGAAGTAACAGGGGGGGGGGGACACATTTTACCACTTTGGAAGTGTCTCTCGCGCAAACTAATCAGTTTAGAAAAGTATGATATTAGAAACCTCAATATCATTTTCGAAGACCTACCCACACCCACACGTATGGGTTTGATGAAAAAAAAATTTTTGAGTTTCAGTTCTAAGTATGGGGACCCCCATAATTTATTGTTTTTTTTTCTATTTTTGTGTGAAAATCTTAATGCGGTTCACAGAATACATCTTCTTACCAAGTTTCAACATTATAGGTTTTATAGTTTCGGAAAAAAGTGGCTGTGACATACGGACGGACAGACAGACAGACATGACGAATCTATAAGGGTTCCGTTTTTTGCCTTTCGCACGGAACCCTAAAAATGAATTGCTGTTCGTTTGTCTCGCTAAAACTCGAGAACCGCCGGGCCGATTTAGCTGATTTAGGTTTTGAAATGTTTGCCGTGGTTCAGGGAAGGTTTAAACGGTGAGAAAATATGGAAAAATTGCGGGGAAGATAATAAAAACAACAATTTCCTTTTGCCCATAAAAACTGTTCTACCAACTTTCCTGTCAAACTTTTGACTGTCAAATTGAAGCACTTATTAAATTAAGGGTTTTAAATAGGCATCATATATTATTACACGAATGAAATTAAGGATTTTAAATAGACACCTATATTACCATATTATTTATATATTATTATCGCGTATTTTAATATTATTATTTTGATGGTTGTTATTGTTGGTTCATTCAGAAATTGTCATTGTATCGACATATTTTGTTGGTTGTCACTGCTTAGAATGCAAATAAAAATGGTAAAGATATTAGATAATATTTTTAAAATTCAGTATCAACATATCTATTTATATAAAAATGTATCGCCCAAATGTTAGTACGCGCATAACTTCCGATCGGCTGCACCAAATTAAATGATTCTTTTTTTATGTGTAGGACCCTATTGTAAGGACAAGGTTTGTGTATAAGAAAAATTAAAAGATAGCGGGCAAAGTATTTTTTTTTGTCCGCGACGTCTATCTGTATCTTGGCCGCGCATCACGCTGAAACTACTGAATGGAATAAAATGAAACTTGGCACGATTTGAGTTCATACTACGAGGTAGGACATAGATTTTTTTTTTAATTTTTTTAATTTAATTTTTTTTTAATAACGGGAAAAGTTTTTTTCTTTGTCCGCGACTGTACACTGCCTGTAGGAAGCTGAGACCAGCTGAGACAGATATGTAAATATGGCGGTACGAAGCTTATTTTTATTCTACCCTTCCTGAATATTTTCGCTCCATTTCTATTCTTCTCTTCCTGAACATTTTCACCCTAATTCTATTCTACCCTTTCCTGAATATTTTCGCTTTATTTCTATTCTTTCCTTCCTGAACATTTTCGCCCTATTCTTATTCTTCCTTTCCTGAAAATTTTCGCCCTATTTCTATTCTTCCCTTCCTATTCAAAGTGCTGCAGCTTTCAGTATTTACTTATAGACAAGTCTGTTCTGATTTCTGAGGACTTTTTTATTGTTTATTCTGTAATTTCTGAGATCTTTTTATTTTGTCTAAATATGCCTAACCATAAAACTAGATAAGAATTTTTTTAAGTTATGTGGATTAGGATTTTTAACTCTTACCACAGTAAAAAACAAAAAAGGGAACGCCTCAAGACGATCGACGAGAGATGAGACCGCCTATGCTCAATTAAAGTGTAAAATAAAAATATAGTTTTGTGACTAATAAGAAACATTGTTTTTTATTACTTAAAAATATTTTTAAATTATGGTGTACCTCCAAAATTTTTAATCTTCCTAGATGTACCTTGAACCCAAAAAGTTTGCGGAACACTGAATGTACTATGGTGATGTGTGTTACTTCGACCTGAATGCAGACCTCCTTAACAAGCTTGACCGTCTTCTTAATAACTGCATTCGATTTATTTTCAATATTCGAAAGTATGACCATGTGTCTGCTTTGCGTTCCCAGTTAAAATGGTTACTTATTCGCCTACAGTGCAATCAGCGAGCACTTACCTTCCTATTTTCATTTCTCAACTCGCCATCCTTACCTACCTACCTTGCTCCGTATTTCCGATACCTGTGCTCTAATCACGATAGAAATCCTAGCTCAGTCAATAATCTGCTTCTCTCATGTCCGTCTCATTACTCCGACTTCGTGAACTGTTCCTTCTTTGTTCGAGCAGTAATACTCTGAAATGCGCTCCCGCTCGAAATCAGTATGTCCACTAACCGATATACATTCAAAAATAAAGTACATGAGCTCTTTCTCAATGAACTGGCAGAATTTTCTAATCTATAGCTTACCGTCCTTTTTAAACGACTATCAAAAGGAGGAGGTTCGCAATTTCATCGATTTTTTTCTTAATGTATGTATGTACACGGATTACTCCTCCGTTAATTTATGGACCGATTTTTAAAATTATTTTTGTATTCGAAAGGGTATGCTCCTCATGTGGTCCCATGGCCACCATATCTCCTGATATGGCGTGACCTTGAGCGGGATAGCTGCTCTTGGCGTAGAACAAAACAACCGAAGCGTCGGTGACGTCGTTAACGTTCGTCTCGAAATATAGCGAGTGTGGTACCTACTATTACATTTGGCTTGGCACCGACTTCAAACCTATGAATAGGTAGCATATACAAGTTATTTGATACTTTTTAGTTTTTAAGTCGGTTTTTTTAAACGAAGTTTTTTTTTCCATTATTTAGTGTATAAATGTTGTATTTATGTATACGTAATCTGTATATGTATATCTACTTATATATGTATGTTTGTATGTATAACGTTGAATATGATGTGATTATTGTAAATTTGAACGGACTTCTTATGTATATAAGATTTCACACACCTGCCTTATAAGATTTCTCCACCACCCGAAGGTCGACTGGAAGAGAATGCTCTGGGCATTAAGTCCGCCGATGTACATTCTTAGTGCATACATTTTATAAATAATATATAAATAATCTACATTGTATTTATATTTCCAAAAAAGTGTGTGTGACCAGTTCCTAAAATTATCATCTCAATGTAACTAACACAACATCCACATCTGGTAGTTCTTAAACAGTTTCTAAAAGATACTTTACAATAGGTACGTTATATGATTACTTTTTTATCGTATAATAAAAATGTAAAAGATCAATTTTAAGTTTAAAATACTTGAATTAGGAGTTATAATTTTTAATATAAACAAACATATAACTTAATAGTTATGATAATTTACCAGAAACAAAACACAAAATGTGTGTGAGTGTGTGTGTTTGTTACTCTTTCACGCTAAAACTTCTAAACGGATTTGGATGAAACTTTACAGTAATATAGCTTATACAGGTTACTATTTGCCGCGAAAATCGACATTCACGCGGGCGGAGCAGCGGGCAACAGCTAGTTATATATATATGTGTATTAATAAATAAATAAAAAAAAGCAAAAAAACCGTCCTTCAAGAACTGAACCAAACTGAAATGAGCATACACGGGAAGCACCAGCTTTCAAATATAAAAAGAAGCATCAAAATCGGTTAACCCAGTCGAAAGTTATGAGGTAACAAATATTAAAAAATAGAATACGGTCGAATTGATAACTTCCTCCTTTTTTGAAGTCGGTTAATAAATATATGTCTCACCTGGTTATCGAATGGGTATAAGTCGATTTTACCGGCTCTTAGGCCACAATTTTATTTTGTTCAGATATTTTATAGTTTAGATATAACTCTTACTTTATAATCATCGGAACTTATACGGATATACATATGTTATGACTACATGATCTGTAGATCACTTTTTCATAGATATAACTCAAAAAGATACGGAAATAGTGACGTATTACTTTAAGTCTATAAATCTATGGAACTGTACTTTTGAAAATAACTTTCCAATAAACAGAAATGTAATTAGTCTGTCAAACAAAAAACCTTAATAACTGTGTTCTGTTAAAAGTATCACTCGAATGTCACAAACCCCATGACATGTTTCTATAAATGCTTACGTGAAAAATCCATACTTGTAACAAAGTACCTATACTTTCTAAAAATTAACGCCGTATCTGGTCTTTGCCATGAGTATTTTTTCTCCACTTTAAAACCCCCATTTGTAAAATCACACTCGATAATCAAGTGATTCTCGTAACCTACATCTGTGAAACGAATCCTGTCAGGGTTTTTATCGCAAATTCCCGGACTTGACACAAGTGCTCCTAACTCCATAGCTGTGTGTCCCACGCGGGTGGTCGCGACGCAGACGTTTCAATAATGATGGGCCCTGACGTAATGTGGCGACTTCAGACAGATATCGCAAAAACCAACTTGCTGGAATCACGGACAATACAATAAAATGCACAAACCTTTGAGACTATACCGCGGTATTATCTTCTATTTCCGTGAATTTTATTACGTAATCCTATTCAAACAGGCCGAGAATCATAAACCCCAATCATAAACCATTGTTGTAGTGCCTACTTATAATATAACGTTGCCGATACCTTCTGTTGCCCTAATAAAATGAAACTGTAATAAGGGGTCATATTGTTAGAAAAGGCTGGACGAAATTACCACTTTTTGTTTAAAAAGTGACCTATGCACACAAGATATTTCGAGCAAGTGTTTTTTCTTATGACGGTGTATAGTAAAATACATTACACAAACAATTAATTAAGGAATACTAGCAACTCGCCCCGGCTTCGCACGGGTTCCTTACGGAAATTATAAAGCCTATTTTTCGTGTGCGGCTTATTTTTTTCCGACGTCTTCAACAAATATCAATAACTCATAGCCAATATACTCAAAAAAATTAAAAATTATGTACAAAAACCACTCTATCTATAAGTAAAAACCGTATAAAAATCCGTGAAGTAGCTTTTGAGTTTATCGCAAACAGGCAGAAAGACAGACGCGGCGGAGGACTTTGTTTATAATATGTAGTAATGGTGCACAAAAACCATTTTAAATTTTTAACAAAATAAGAGAAAAAGAACATAGCAGAGCATGGTTTCGATCCACGGACCTCTGGGTTATGGGCCCAGCACGCTTCCACTGCGCCACTCTGCTCATGTAGTACCATCGTGAAACAACAGAGTAACTCGTACATTGTTTACTTGGGTAACAATAAGATTATTTTTTTTAATACAATGTGCAAAATAATGTTAGCAGAGCATGGTTTCGATCCACGGACCTCTGGGTTATGGGCCCAGCACGCTTCCACTGCGCCACTCTGCTTATAGAATATGGAGGCAAAATATGAATCTGTTCTTAGATACGTATGTTACGAATGTTTTTTTTTTTTTATTCATTTTTTTATTATTCACACTAACATGATAATTAAGAGTATTTAGGCATTGTCTAAAACAGCTTATTGGCAAAAAAGCATGAGTAAGTAGCAACCCATAAAATCATATGAAACAAGTCACAGTTGAATGTCATTTTATCCATCTCTACGGTAAAAACTTCTTCGAAATCTTTTAAAATGCAATTTCAAATTATATACGTTTTCAGACAAAGAAAGGTAGACAACTGGTTTCTATAAGAAGAAATGACAAATATCATCAATGGAAAACAAACGACTATGAAATTACAAATTCCTGCTAAGACAGTAATTATCAATAACAATTTATGAACTAAGTATGGTTGGTAACTTGTAAGCAGACAGTTACTAACGTCAGTGTTCTTTGTGTGACCATATGTCAGTCAGTTTTTGTTTGATAAATTACTTAGCGGAACATTGCACATACTAATTGCTTCAAGTAAGTAGTTACAAATAAAAATAAATACGTTTTCTAAGGATCGACATACCAAATTTCAGCTTTCTAGTACTTGAGGAAGTACCCGAACAGTTTTGATAATCATCAGTGTGTCAGTGACGAAATCGGTGTTTTTTAGGTATCGATAAAATCTAAGGTATCAAGGCTATGCAATCGAAACTTTGTATGTTTTATTAGTCTATTAGGAACATCATATCCTGAGAATTTGAACGATCTTGTACATCGGGAACCAAAGTTATGAGGGTTCAAAAAAACGACGAAACACTTCGAGAAAAGGTAGGTAGTGCCCTTGCGCTTTGCTTGGCTCGTCTTGGCGGGGGCACGACCGTGCCCCCAGATAACCTGAATCTCGGAAACGGCTTCGAATTTATCATGAAATTTAGTATGCAGAGGGTTTAGTGGGCGTTAAATCGATCTGGCTAAGATTCATCTTTAGAAAAATTACCAAAAAATATATTTTAATAATCGACCCACAATTGATGGAGTAATCGGTGAACTTACAAAATAAAAACATACAGTGGAACATAGAACCTCCTCCTTTTTTGAAGTCGGTTAATAAAAATATCGAGCAAACGTCGGTCATCTAGGTACTTATTTATAAGCACAGTTTTTTATATTCTTAATTTAATTACTACAAATACAGTATCAGCAATCCTATCGTTTTATAGAATCACAATCGCAGGGTAACAAAATAAAAGCTAGGCCCATTACATGGAGGTCTGCGAATTGAAATCATTCTAAGTTAAGATTACATTTGCAATTCATACCAATATTATAAATGCGAAAGTAACTCTGTCTGTCTGTCCTGCTTTCACGGCCAAACCGCTGCACCGATTTCAATGAAATTTGGCATGGATATACTTTGATTTTTGAGGAAGGACATAGGCTACTCTTTGCTGCGATAACCAACAAACTAGCGGGCGGAGCCGCACGCAAAAGCTAGTGTGTTATAAATTTTGTACAGTCGGTTTCTTATTGATAGATAAGGTTTCTTATTGTAACACTAGCCGCGCCGAGCGGGTAACACTCCGGGGTGATGTTAGTCTCAAATAAAAGTAGTTTAAGTTACTCCTTACATCATCAGTTATTTGTCAGTGATGATAAAATCGGTTCAGCCCTTCTCGAGATTAGCCGGAATCTCTGGAATGGCTTGATCGATTTTGACGGGACTTTCACTGGCAGATAGCTGATGACACGGATAGTAATTTAGGGTATATTTTGAGACTAGCTTGAACCTGTCACGTGTATGCATATGCTTGCAAAATTTCAGCAAAATCAGTTGCAGATATCTGCTTCAATATTGAGTTGCAAGATTCCACCCTAACATACAAGCATATACATACATTACAAGTTAATAAAAAAAGGCTTGTAAAAATACCTTATTGTTACCCGAGTGAACAATGTAAGAGTAGCCCGTTGTTTCACATTGGCCTTCTATAAGCAGAGTGGCGCAGTGGAAGCGTGCTGGGCCCATAACCCAGAGGTCCGTGGATCGAAACCATGCTCTGCTAACATTATTTTGCACATTGTATTTAAAAAAAAATGTTACCTGAATGAACAATGTAAGAGTAGCACCGTTGTTTCACACTGGCCATATATAAGCAGAGTGGCGCAGTGGAAGCGGGCTGGGCCCATAACCCAGAGGTCCGTGGATCGAAACCATGCTCTGCTAACGTTGTTTTGCACTTTGTTACCTGTGATATTTGTTATTTTGGTAATTACATCATCTTATTGTTATCAAAGAGAATAAAATATCAGTTCTGTTATTTCAAAGTAGAATTAAACAAGCAGAGGTGCGGTCAAAGTTTGCTAGGCTCATAAGTTGGAGCCATGCTCTACTGTTTGTTTTATTTTTATATCCATGGTGTTAAGGTATTTTATTTATTTTTAAAACTGTTTGGCTTTTTAATCAATCGTTTTTTATCAGTTTTTAATATAATAACACTGTTTTACAGTTTTCAATTTCTAGTAAGCTCACCCTTTATGATTGTTCTTGTGAATTAAGACATAATATTAGTTTTTTAGTACCAATCATGTTTGCATTGCGTTTGCCATTGCAATGTGTATTTATACGGCGATGTGAATACGTATAGGTAGGTATTTACTTTTTAAGGCAGTTTAATATTTTTTCAGATGTTTGACGTGGTTTAATTAATGTGTTATTTTTTTTCAAAAAATCCTTTAAAATTAGTGATAAGTGGATTTAAAAACTAATTGCAAATAGGTTACCTGCAGTGGGTTAGATCAACAGAGATACTTGTCTGTTTATGTTTTGGCTCGAAAAGCTGCTATATATTTCTTGTCTAAAATAATTAAACGTGATAGAACACTTAAATGTATGATAAGAAACTGGTGCTACTGTATCTTTTATATCAAAGGTATAAAGCTTATTGCTTAAATCATTAGATCATTATTTTGAAATTGATTTGAAGGCATTGGCAACCCAATTACGCTCAGTCGTAGCCATTGGACTGTAACTTTCTGTTATTATTTTGAACATCTGTCAATTTCACGGGACAACGCTTCGGGTCGAAGAAACAGTATCTACCTTGTAAGATTGTCTTTGTTCATCTCTAGTTAAGCGGAAGAAAATAATTATATCGACGAATCGAATAAGCCAGCGTCAGGGTTGAATATTAAATAATTATCGTTTCTACAATTTATCCAAAGTACAAGAGATCTGGATGTCTCGTTGTATTTAATTACGCTGTTAATGTTCACGCCATTCCAAGAATTCATTGTTCTCGTATCGGACAAGGAACCAGTGCAATCATTCTTATCTGGATTTATGTACTCGGAATGCTTAATAACTTTTAGCAATGGTTGTGTTTTATATATTATTATTATCTTAATAACTATTTATTATTTTAGATATAAAAGAGACAAATAGACTACTTGTTTGTTTATGTTTTTTAGGATATTAATGGTTACTCTCATTTTTTTATTGAGTACTTAGGAATAATAATTATATGTCACTAACAAACGGTAACGCCTAACTGACAAGGGTTTTGTCACCTGAATATACAGACAAAAGTGCCTCAGTTTACCTGAATATAGAGACAAAGGTGCATCACTTTACCTGACTTAGAAATATTTTTAGAGTCTAATTTATATCAATAAACCCCATAAAAGTTAAAAAGTAGTAAAAACTCCGTAAGTGACAATACTGTTAAAAGTATTAAAAAAGCCATCAATTTTGTAGCTTCTATCTAAAATAAAAAAACTTGATTGTTTCTAATCACCGAGTGCAACTGGGCTATGAACGCCTCTTTTTTAGGATATTTACAAAAAAAAACTATAAAGTCATGATGTATAGTCGAAACTTGATCCCGTATTATACACCCTATTTTCTTTCAATCTTTAGTTTTTTAACCGACTTCAAAAATAGGAGGAGGTTATCAATTCGACTGTTTTTTTTTGTTTATTACCTCATAACTTTCGACTGGGTGAACCGGTTTTCATGATTCTTTTTTTATTTGAAAGCTGGTGCTTACCGTGTAGACTAAATTCAATTTGATCCAGTTTTTGAAGTCGGTTTTTTTTTGTTGAAATTTTGTATTATTCCTTCGACAAGAACTTAAGGCTAGTTTTGATTTTTGGCAGCTGTTTGTATATTAGATGCCGTTTGCCTTAATATATCTGCGGTCACACCACCGGTGGAAAATTGCAAACACTGGGCAAATTCAAGTTAGTATTTTAAAACTAGTTAGAAATTTGTCAATATCTGATATTCAAAATATGTTTGGTTCATTTTTACATAAATCAGAGTTCATTTAAAATATACTCAAACTTTTGTCAAATTTATTAAATCTTTACAGTTCCAATAATTCAAATGTAAATAATATGATCATAAAATGCAGTTTTGAAAATCAAACAGTATTATTCAATTGCGATAATTTTGACATACTGATATAGTGGACGGAAAACAGAACCAAAACAATCGTAAATACTTGTTCCTTAAGTAGTGTTGTTAAAAGGAGTAGATTTTCTTAAGCTACCCTGAAATATTAAATGCTTGCTTGCTTAACAAAAAAAAACGACTTCAATCTGGGCCAAATTAAATGGGACCGCACGGGAAGCACCAGCTTTCAAATTAAAAAGAAACATCAAAATCGGTTCATCCAGTCGAAAGTTATGAGGTAACAAACACAAAAAAAAGTCAAATTGAGAACCTCGTCCTTTTTTTAAGTCGGTTAAAAATAACTATGTGTAAGTAAAATATCTTTAAAAAGTAAATTAAAAATCACTAAGTAACTTTTTCATTTGTAATTTAGGATCGTAAGCGGCCTTTTTGTTGACGGTTAAACAAAATTGCTCCACATAAAATAATTACAACATTCTGTTTGCTCAGTGCATTCACATGTAAAGGTTTTGCGCGTGTAATTTTCTTGTTAACCTCTCGACATTGGTTCTTATTAAGTCATCAAAATTATACCACACCGGTACCCAAGTGCGTGTTTAATTTGAAGCAAAAACCTTAAGGCCGTACTCATGGAAATTAAATTGTTTGCTTGGTCGATTGCTTGATTTTTTAATATTTAAAATAAGAGACTCCTTATTGAATTATCTTTGTTTGGAGAAGCAATAATCGTTTTTGAAAGCATGCAAGATATTTTTTAAGTCTGTAACTAAAATAAACTGCACGAGCCTATCCTTGTTTTTCTACGATGGTTGTAAAAACTTGTTATTCTAGATAAAATTATGTATATGTATAATTTAGTATGTATTTAGCTCTATATTCTCAAGATGACTAGATATTTCTCTTTATATTTGTAATTTAAGTTTAATATTTAAGTAGGTTTTGCTATACAAATCAATTTATTAGATCAATATATTTTTTAAAATATAATAATTTTATATAGAATTACCTTTTATTCGATCGATATGAGACAGTGTAAAGAATAATAAAGTTGAGATCAAAGTTAATTTCAAGATTATATTAAGATGAAAACCAGTCCACTACGAATTACAAAAACTAAACTGTTTCGAAGTGAATTTTGAAGTTACTCAATTGTTCTTTTAAAAAAAATATCAATTATGCTATTAAAATGCTATTCAATCTAATTTACTTAAAAGAATAAAATAAATTTGAAGCAAGCTTTTACTGGAATGCTTCGAGACGAATCAAATGAGTCCAAACTCGATGATGTTGCGACGTTTCTTTACAGAGGTTCATTGGCCACCTTCCAGCTCCAGCATCAGATCAGCTCCATGTCATTATAATATTTTATTGTCAAGTTGTATACATATGCTTGCAAAATTTCAAAAATCGGTTGAAGACATCTGCTTCAAAATTGAGTTGCAAGATTCCACCCGAACATACAAGCATACATACATTGCAAGTTAATAAAAAGCTTGTAATAAGGCTTCACATGGCTTCTGTTAGCGGCAAACCTGAAGTTCCTATATTTGGATTTTAATAATGTTTATAGTAGTTAGAGAGCTACTGAACCTTTCGACTAACGGTGTGTCTGTAAGGCTAGAAACTCTTGTAGTGATGATTCATAACGTGCTAAGTACGTAACCATCGCCTGGCAGGCCTCAGCCCTGCACATCATCATCTTTCATGGTTTTGAAAGTGTAAAAAAAATGAGAAAAAAAAACTTGTTCCTGTAAGGCTGAAATTTTTATAGGATTTAGTTCATTCATTAAGAAGTTTAAAAACAAAATGACAGGCGATTTAGATGAGCACTAGTACCTGCCAGGCGAACAGAAAGACACACCTTGCTCCAAGTACATCATCAATGTAAATAAATTTTATTCTGTAAAGTTGTAATTCATATATATGTTTGTCTGAGCGATTTAAAGAAAGTAGGAACAATGACCGGCGGAGTAGGCTAGCATATTTCCTTGACAGGTGAGGAGAAAGATAGCACTGGAGTGCAAGTAAAAATGTGTCTGATAACACTCGGTCGGTCCTAACACGACAAACTTCTCATTATTAGTCATAAATAACATTAAATCGTCGGAAGCATCTAAATCAATGCAATATACATTTCAACTAATCGATATATACGATTTTTATGTACAAAAATAAAGCATTGGTCTATAGTGATAAGTAATTTTACTAGGTAACTACAATTTCCTATCACCATATACATTGTAACTGTATATAAAGATAAATAGTACCTTTAGTGACCAATCTTCTGGAAACAATTTTAAACGAGACTAGACCGAAAGACTATTTAGACTGTACGGAAAAGATCGCAAAAATGGTAATCGGACGTAATATTAGATTAGAATTAATTAATATTAGATAGATAGATTAGTACTATTTCAGAACAAAACTCTCCCTTCAATATCTGTTAAGAAATTACTAGTATAATAGACCGACGCCATCTATAAAGCAGAATCGATCATTACATTGTATTAAAATGCGTCAAGGTTGCTTACAAAATTCTATGTAGAATAGAACATTACAACTGCAGATTTGCTGCTTGATCAATACTACGTATATTGGATATATAAACGTTCTTAAACCGTAGTTTCTGGTTTTCTTGATTGATGTAAACCAGTTGATTTTTATGCAATTAACTCTGTCTTAATCATTAACAAACTTGTTTTATGTAATAGCAAATGGTGCAATTAACTTTGAACAAAACGGGTCAAGCCTGTTTATTTCAATTTATTTGAGGAATGAAGTCACTCCAATATAAATGTATAAAAAATCCGAATACTATTCTCGCAATATACAACAGTAATAAGTACATACAACAATACAAGTAATAAGAACAAATTTTTATTTACAAAACACTTTTTATTTACCTAATAATACCGAAATATTAAAGGCCTTTCTTTTACACAGTAGGCCTTATCATAAAGTGTCTGAATTATGGTTATCAAAAAGGGTCAAAAACTTACTACATATCTACGGCAATTTACGGACGCAACAAACAAGTAAGCTCTAAAGGGAATAAGCTCCTAAATCAGACAACCGGATAAATATAATAGACGCTAATCATAATAACAATGTATGTAAACAGCTTCCGTCTTAAGTTTATAATACTCATTAGTGATTTTAGTGAGAACATCGGGCATTTGAATTAACAAACTACATACACGTGTTCTTTATAATATACGACGTTAGAATACCGGAAATAAACAATGTTATTAAGGTATATATAAACTATATAATACATTATATATACAACGGATTCTCCAAGGCTTCTTACTGAACTAACACAAATTTAATCAAGCTATTCTATTTATCGTCTTTTTTTAAACATGACTCCCGCAATAGGAACAATATTGTCGCTCGGTGGACTTTAAAAACATACGACCAGACTAAGAACAACAATTTTCTGATCACACAAAGTGTTGATCCATCTCGGGTTTCAATTTATAATACTCAGCGCAGTAAAAAACATCAACTTAAACGTCACCCGTGCAGTTATAATGACTGATTTAATAACTGACTCATTGTTATATCTTATAGGTCTTTAAGTACTTCAAATAGTGTTAAATTCGCGCTCGTTTTCAAAAACCAAGTTTTTATTGTTAACATTGCAACTCCATCATATGAGGTATAATATTGACTCGTTTGAACTCTTAGTGCGCGTTTTTTGACGACTTTTTCCGATTGTGTATTATCGTGTCGACATCGTATCGTGTGATATAAAAATTGTATACGATTTAAAAGAAGGAGCAGAAGTGTAACTAATCTTTATGACATAGACGCAAAAAGTATAAACCATTATAAAGTAGATATGTTTTATGTTTATGTTATTTATACTTACGTTAAGAAATGAGCTTATCAAGAGCTAATGGAACAATTTTATGACTTTTTTTGCAACTGTAGACATGTAATAAAAGGACCAGCAAAATAGGTTATTACCAAAAATTTGAATAATGTGTTCAAACTTAGACTTTTTATGTAAAGCTTTTTGAGATACTTTTAGTTGAAGTATAAATTAATATGTCTAAATCCTGAGATCTGATGTCACGCCGAACTATGCCTAAAGTTTATTTGGGTCGGCTTCTAATTTAGGTTGATGTGTCTGAAACAAGTATTTACTTGGTCCTACTATCATTAAACCTCATAGTAACTGAGTTAGTTTTTGATGAATACTCATACTTAGAGTTGTAAATGCTGTCGTAAGTGTTTGTAAGACAACGCAAGCAAATGTAATGGATTCTATAAGGCGTAAAGGGTCTTGGTATGTAAATAGCAATCATAGACATTTATAACTAAATTTCTTCATACGTTACTTCGTTATTCATGTATTTATATGAGTAACTAAGTAACGTATTATTTTTCTTAATGTTACTGGATAGTTCTCATTACCAATCTACTAAATGGTGTATGAATCCGGATTTGAACCCAAAACAACTCGTTAACCTGAACACGTCAATATAAGTGTTTTAAATAATTTTTACCACTTTTAACAAATCTTTGGTCTCTGTCATACTTTTTAATTATGTTTATTCACTGTTTTTTACTTGGCTATAGGTATTTCTAATATATTATGTGTAACTCCAAAAACTAAAAATAGAACAAAAATTAAATTTCCCAATATAAATTCACGTAGATTTTTCTCAGCAAACAGATTAAAGCTTGCTGGCGGTGACTATAAATCTACGGATTAAACCAACCTATCTGAAGATTGCAATCTTTCGGTCGCTAGTGCTCGCCATCGATAATTGTACCGATAACCGATATTCGAAAAAAACGTCTCGAAAAGTTCTACGAGATTTAGATAGCACATTTTTTGGAATTAAGTTATAAAGTTGTTCATAAAAGGTTCCAAGTTGTGATATCTTTGTGATACTTTTACTAATAAAAAGGGTTTAATTTAGCGGTTTTCAATTCTATTATTAATTAACAAAGCAAAAGATATGTAGATGGGTACTCCTTACTGCACACCAGAACTAGGAAACACATAATTGTAGGAAACAAACAAAAAACAGTGATACAAAGGGCGGCCTTATCGCAGACTGAAATCTCTTCCTGGCACCCGTTAGATAGACTGTACTATATATTAACATATAGTTTGTGGTGCACATTTACAATTTACGTATTTAAACAAATTAGTGGTCGGGCAGAGGTCAAAATTAAACTCTTTTAATTTTCTAGTTCGAACTTTTTAGGATTTCTTCTTAGGATTTAGGAATTTTTAGGATTTACTAGTTCAACCGATTTTACCTGAATATCAGTTTTTACACGAAGCGACTGGCATCGGACCACCGCAAACCTGAGGGTGAACTGAATTCGAAGGTTGAACTAGTAGTCAGTATATTTGAGGGTACTGACTTCCCAATAACGATTGCCATAGATGTTCATAACAACCGGGACCTTAACGTGCTCTCTGAGGCACGGGCGGGAAACATCGCCTGCTTACATACTCCGGGCTGCTATTAAGAATTACTTGTAAGAAAAACCCGACAGCAGTCCGACCGGGTAATTGAACCCTAGACCTCTTGATCTGCAGTCGTTTATGCTAACCACTAGACCAACGCTATTACACCTCTTTAATCAAAGATTTCATCATGACTACTTTGACATTCAGGATGACCGTATAGACAAAAAATAATCATCTTTTTAGTTTGACTCTGACATACATATGTTGTGATCACTTTGATTTACTAATATTATTTAGTAGCAGTTGCGAGCTCTGTTTGTGTTTCTTTTTAAAAATAATATACTCTAATTGTTTCTATAATTTATTTGTTTGTAAAGTTTAGTGTGTTCTATTAGTAGTTATACAGTGTTTTCAAGACGTACAATATTCTATAGTCTTAAATAGACTCGATAACAAAAATACATTATCAGAACAGGAAAAAATCTACCCTTTAATATAAAATAAAAAATCTAAATTAATTTAAACAAAGTTTGTAAGCGTTTGAACCATAATCTTGTGTGCCTGGATCTGCAGTGACAGTGTTACATATTAGCCAAGTGAAATCCCCTTACAGTAAACCTGAAACAGAGCATTAAATATATATTGACAGCAACGCCATCTGTTGTCGAATAGACTGAACCTGAAAAGTACCTGGACACGAACCGACTATCTCACTGATACCGTGAAGAATACAGAGTCATCGACGGGCAGAATGGCTAACTGTGCGGCCTGTGGTAAATTCGTGTCTTCTAAGAGTGTCGCTGTATGTTGCAGGTGTACAAAAAAACATCATCTATCGTGTGTTAACATGACAAGGGCGAATAAGGAATGGCAATGCCAGGACTGCAGAGGAAAGCTTGACAAGGACCGCGACCAACATAATTATGAAGACGAAAGTAAGAGTACTCCCGTTAGCTCATACGACTCCTCCCAGTCTGCCACTGGCTCGGCGGATAAAGACCAACAGCAAACTGTTGACATTGTCCGCGAGCTAAGGCTAATGAGAGCGGAGGTGAGGGAGATGAGGGAGGACGTGAAAGCAGAGCTGCGGGAGATTCGTCTCGAGATGAATGACATGCGTCAGGCAATAGCTGCCTCCAGAAAAAAAGTCGATAGCCTGGAGAGTCGGCTGGAAGACATGGAGAGGAAGCAAGCTGTCTCGCCTGGAGATGTGGTGGACCAGCTGGAACACACAGTGAAGCAGCTCCAGACGGAACTCAACGAACGAGAGCAGGAACTGCTGCTGTCTGATATTGAGGTCTCGAACCTTCCTGAGAGCCCTGGTGAGAACGTGATTCACACTGTGGAACTCGTGGCCAAAAAGTTAGGGGTAACCTTGGAGGCACGGGAAATAGTGTTTGCGGAGCGCGTGGGCCCCCGTGTGGAGCGGTCACGTGAGTCGGGTGCGTCGGCGGGCCCGGTGCGGTGCCGCCGCATCGTGGTGCGGCTGGCGCGGCGCGGGCTGCGGGACGAGCTGCTGCGGAGCGCGCGCGTCAGGCGAGGGGCCACTTCAGCCGACCTCGGCATCGATGCACCGGCGCGTCGCTTCTACGTGAACGAGAGACTGACAAGAACTAACAAAGATCTGTTCTACCGTGCCCGACTGGCGGCTGCTGGTCTGGGCTGGAGATACACGTGGACGAATCGCGGTAGGGTGTTGGCGAGGGAGGCTGATGGAAAACGCATGTATCCAATTCGTTCGGAGAGTGATCTCGAACAGGTTTTTGGCAGGGAAGCAGCCACAACTGACAAAAATTAGTACAGTTATGTTTGAGTGTCTCTGTGTGCCCGTGCCTGATATACTATATGTATGTATTATATTGTTTCAACTATATTATATATATGAAGCAAAAAGTGAATTAAGTATGTACTGCATATCATATAAATGTTTTTTGAATTGGGTCTCCTTTGTGTTGATGTTACTGATATTTATCAATCAACACAGTTTTACAACAATTCTAGTTATGCCGGTTGGAATTGTTGTAAAACTGAACACACTGAACACACTTTTACACATAATTATTTACCTAAAATTAAAGACTATTTACAGAACAAATTTACCTAAGATCACTTACAGGCCTTTTTTACATGTGAATATTCACAAACTTAATCTACAGATTTATATACAAGTAGTAAGGGTAAGAAAAAAAAAATATGAACACAGCATTATGTATAACAGAAATTGTTTTGTGGACTTTGTACACCTTGAAAAACGGAAACTAAATAAAATGTTTATAATATTCTGTAAATTCTTATATCATAATAAACATGTTTCTATGAGAGTTGTACTTATGGTGGAAATCATAAACATTAACATAGTCTTGGTTTTGATTGCAGTGCGTGCCAATTTTCATATAAGTTCTAATGCTATTATGGTTTACGTGATGACTACCTGTATGTGGCAAACAAAAGCATATAATTAGAAGCGATCACTAACTTTATTAAACATATTGCATTCCAAATATAATACTATTATGTTATTTTATAATGACACGTAGCAAGTTTCTAAAGTTTGGTCTATTTAATGCAGGATCTCTGGGAACTAGGCATGATGAGTTTTTAGTGGCAATGAGTCACCACTCAGTAGACATAATGGCCATAAATGAGACTTGGTTGAGGCCGGGTGAGGAGGGTAAGGCACCAACAGTGCCTGGTTATAGGCTGAGGCACATTCCAAGACCTAATTCTATTAGGGATGGTCGCGGTGGGGGTGTAGGATACTACATAAAAAATGGAATCAAAGTGCAAAATAGAACCCACCCCTTTCATGGAGAGGTAGAACAATATTGGCTTTCAATAACCATAGCTGGCAGAAAGCTTTTGGTGGGCACAGCCTACAGACCCCCTTGGTTGTTTGTTGACAGGTTCATAGACAGTTTAACTGACAGCATTAGTGCACTGGCCCCTTATGATAGCATTATTCTTATGGGTGATTTTAATATTAATGTGCTGGATGGTTGCAGCACAGATACTAGGAAACTGCAACACTTCTTGCACTACACCAACATGCATCAAATGGTTAACACTCCAACACATTTCACAGGAAATAGTAGCACCTTAATAGATGTAATATGCACAGATGTTAGTGTAAGAAATGTTGTAGTGAGTTATGTTCCCGACTTAGGTCAACACTCAATAGTAACATGTGAGTCGGTGTTTAGGAAGGAGAAAGTCAAACCCAGATGGGTTACATATAGACCATTTAAGAATATCCTGCAAGTCCCTTTTAACATAGATCTGGAGAATATTTCATGGCAGGATTTGGCTTTGCAGGATGGGGTGGACAACATGGTGGAACAGTTGTCAAAATATATTGTACAGCTGTTCGATCACCATGCTCCTATAAAGCATACATTATTTAAGGGGGAGTGCACACCATGGATAACAGACAACATTAAACTAAAATTCAGCTTGAGGGACAGGGCTAGGACCACATATCAACAAACAAGATTACCTTCAAAAAGGGAATATTATCTGGATCTTAAACATCAAGCTAAAATAGCATTATTTAATGAAAAATCTGTATACTTCTCAATGAACATCAATAATAATATAAATAATCCAAAGACCTTGTGGAACAATTTAAAAAACAATGTGCTTCCATCACATAAACCTAAATTCTTGCCAGATCATTTTAATGATCCAGATAAAATTAACAAAGACTTTCTAAATTTACCAAGTGAGTGTGGACTGGCAATGTCCCGATTGACTTATTATGAATTTCACAGATACAACCCAAACTCACATTTTGAGCTGAAACCTATAGACCAAAGTACTATACTTACTATCTTGAACAACATTAAGTCAAATGCAACGGGTATAGACAAGATAAATATAGACATGATTACACTCACACTACCGAACACATTAGACATTATCACAAACATTGTTAACACTTCCATTACTACTCATACATTCCCCAGTATGTGGAAACACTCTATTGTCCGCCCTATACCTAAAACAAGTGCACCAAGCACTACAAAGGATCTACGACCTATAAGCATACTACCCTGTTTGTCCAAAGTGTTGGAAAGAGTGGTTTATACACAGGTCAGGAAATACCTAGAGGAAAATAGTATCCTTCCAGATAAACAGTCTGGTTTTAGGAAAGGGCGTGGAACTGCAACAGCCTTATGTGATGTCATGGGTACCATATTGGAAGCCAGGGATCATGGTGAGGGAACTATACTGACACTCCTAGACTACTCCCGTGCATTCGACGCCATAAATACATCTCTGCTATTGTCCAAGTTGGCGTACTACGGATTTGCCCCTGACTCGATACAGTGGTTTCACAGCTACCTCTCAAATAGGTCACAGCAGGTAGAAATACACAGGGAGGATGGATCAGTTATGTCTTCCCCCCCCTTGGCTGTAACCAGGGGCGTCCCACAGGGCTCCATATTGGGGCCCCTTTTGTTTATATTATATACAGCTGACATGACTGATTGTTTTCTAAATTGTGGGTACCACATGTATGCAGATGATACTCAACTCTTTTTGTCTTTTAAACCCAATGAAACGGGGTCTGCAGTGGACAGGATGAATGAAGACTTGGAAAGGGTGGTTAGATGGTCTGTGGAACATTCATTGGTTTTGAATCCAATAAAGTCCAAATTTATGATTTTGGGTAGCAGGGGGCAGATCCAGTCTATGCTACAGTATAACCCTTAAAATTATTATAAATGGACAGATAATTTCAAGGGTACATGAAGCTAATAATTTGGGACTGCTAATAGACCCCGAGCTGAGGTTTGAAGCTCATATAAATAACACTGTCAGAAATTGTTTTTATAGACTCAAATTGTTATATAACATCCGTACCTACCTTAGTATACCTTTAAGGAAGCAACTAGTGGACACCCTAGTATTATCCAAATTTAACTACTGTGATGTGGTATATGGTCCATGCTTACTGGCCAGAACAAAGAATCTAATACAAAGAGTCCAGAATGCCTGCACTCGTTATTGTTTTAATATTCCCAGACGTCATCACGTAACACCATTTATAAATAACCATAACATTTTAAAGATGGAAGCCAGAAGAAGGCTGCATTTAGCCACACTGCTTTTTGGTGTAGTAAAAAAAGGTAGTCCTATCTATTTACATGAGAGGATGGACTGGAGGTGTAACCACTTCTCGTATTCCATCAGACCATCAGCTAGAGCTCTCAGCATACCGGGACACAGAACTGCTGCATTCCGTGGTAGCTTTAAATATGCAGCGACACGATGCTGGAACTCCATACCACCACCAATTAGGGATCTAAATTCAATTTTCTCTTTTAAATTCAAATTTAAAAAATACCTTCTTGACCAGCAAAAAGAACAAGGTATGACCATTGTTCCTTACCTTTGGGATTATGACCCATGAACAGCAAATCAGTAGCACATTGATTTGTGTCCACTTGCATTGGCTTCCCAGCCTGATGTGTCCCGGTGTGATGGCAGTTTATAATTAACTTTTGTATATTTAAGTGTTGTTTTCTGTTTTGGTTTAATTTTTTCTACTTGTTGACCCTGAAAGTAATTGTTAGTGGCTTAAAAATAATTTTTTAAAACTGTAAACTGTATAAGGTGTTCATAAAAAGAAAGGAAAAATTTTGACAAAAAAAATCACATACCTACTTAAAATTTTTGGTCAAATATTGATTTATGAACTTTATCTGTAGTTAGGAGAAGAGACAGGTAGAACCTCTGATGGTATCTGCGCCTATCGGCGTCAAATCAACTGCTATGGTGGGCTCTGAAAATCAGTACTGGGATGGGCAGTGCTCATCGCAGTGTACGCTGAGAGTCCGCCTTTTTGTGGGTCACGGCATACAACCCTCGTTGTCACAATTGATAATTCTGTTTAGGAGGTTTGATTTGTATTTTGTTATGTTTGTTTTTGTTTTGTTATTTTATTGTGCGTATGACGTGTATTAATGCACATTATTTACACGTCATCAATCAAACTCACCAATGCCACGTAACGTGATTTAACTTTGACACTTATAATGATGCAAGCCTCAAAAAAGACAATTTATTATAATCTTAATTTTTATATTTGTTTACTGTGTTTGAATAATTGTAATTTGGTTGTGTGCTGTGTTTCGCAAATAAAGTTTTATTATTATTATTATTTAATTTAGATAATTGTACTTTTCTGCTCGGCTACATTGAAATGACGGATTTGACGTGGGTTGGAGCAAGAGAACGTTATTTGATTTGATAGTAGTTCTTAGTTGAGGGTGAAGAGGCATTCACTGGTTGACAGTTGAGAAGTGCAGTTGTGTTAACAGTTTTAAGTTTGATTGTGTACCTACCCTACAGTCTACAATTAATCCATCATTGAGAAAAGATAGTATATTATTACACTTTGATGGAGAGTGGGGGAATTACTAGTCTAGGTGGCGAATTCCACAGGGCAGCGCGGAGGTGTGAGCGTTGCCCCAACCCCCCTCGTGGGGTTACTCATGGTATTTTTCTTTACACATACATTTGTGTATATGCATTGTGTATATGTGTTATACGCATGATTGTGTGTAGAATGTTATTTTTATTAATTTAAAATATTTTTTATGCATGATACAAAAATATATTGGCATTCTGCACTCCTTCTCCATCTATACAAATAAACAAAATTGGAGTGTCTGTTTGTAATATTAAAATAACCGCTATTTACTAAATGCGTTCCAGGAAAGGTTTACAGGGTAAAAATGAAAAATAACTTGAAAATCCAAATGACAAGTGTACGAAGTAGCAAGTACAGCTTGTTATATATATTAAACAATTACATAGCATAATTACACATAGCGGCACTTTTTTTTAAAAATATAATACTAGCAACTAACGGCAGATTCAAGAGTGGTGGTCACCACTCTCATTGCGAATGGAGACAACGCAACAATGCAGCATGATGACAAGGCGGCTCAATGATGCTTCTGCATGCATTAATACCGATGGTGTTCTGTATATTATTTTTAAATAGCTCTTATTTTAGGCCTGACCAGTCGAACCTGACTTAAACGTGGCGAAGCATGACTCTCTCACGTTAATTACATATAATTATACATACATACTAAAAATAACCATATTTTTCTCGCAACCAGCTAAAATGGCTAAAGTCAAGTACAGCCACGATCATTAAAAATTATTCGTCTGATAAAATATAGCAAAGATACCTACAGGTTCTCGTTAGAAACAGTAACGAAGGAAAGTTTCTTCTTACGAGCTAGTTATGAAGCTCCCGGGATGTCGATGTCACTTAGCTATCTTAAAAGCTAACGTGTTATTGGAAGAAAGTTATTGGCGTTTACGTAAGGTGTGCTGAGTCAATTATATCTTTGTACATTTTCGCTCTAAGACACTTTTGACAGTTATATTTGGATTCACAGTTTGCATGGTACATTATTATAAATAAGGAGCTTGCGTTTAAGTAGAAAAAGGATCAATATAAATGTTAGAGTGGAATACAACAGATAAATTGAGGGTGATCTTCGACAATGATATGTTTTTAACCCCCGACTTAAGAAGAGGGGTGTTATAAGTTTGACGTCGATGTCTGTCTGTCTGTATGTCTGTCTTTGGAATCATAGCTCTCAAACGGATGGACCGATTTCGATGCGGTTTTATTTATTTGAAAGCCAGTTGCCTTGCGGTGGTTTTTGGCTATGTTTGTTTAATATCGGTCCAGCAAGCTAGTTTTGGCTCATGATTACTCGATTAAGTGCTTGCGTAGGGGGATTTTTAAATTTTGTTGTTGTTGCAGAAGCATCACTAGGCCGCCATAGTGTGGGTCACCATGCTGCATTGTTGCATTGTCTGCATTCACAATGAGTATGGTGACCACCACTCTTGGATTCTGCTTATGTTTTCCATCAGGCAGAGTAGAGTCTATTTGGCAGGCTCAAATATAAAAAAAAATACTTCATTGCATTCTAGTTTTATTTTGGTAAATAAGACTGGTATGTAGTAAAAATAAAGTGGTATTTACCTATTATACTGAACTTTACATATAAGTTAACAAAAATACACACACACAAAAATAGCATATAAATGCTATGGTTTATTATAAATATTTATACAACACATTACAAATAAAAATAAATACTAAAAACAAATAAAAATAAAAGTATGTCGACTATAAAATGGTCTCCTTAAACAATTCAAGTTCCTTCGTAAATTCGATTGCCATATTGAAATAAATTGCTTGTAATCTTATACCCAAACAGCCAGAAAACAACTGAATGAGCAATATCAGGTTACGCAAGAGGAAAGAATGGCCCCTGTTTAAGTCTTTTTGTACATTTTGTCATACAGTTTACCTAAGGAAATACGAACTGAGTGAATCAATAACATAACTAACTTACACAAAGCCAATAGGTTTTATAGCGGTTTGTTAAAATTAGGAATGAAACTTTTTGTATGTAAGCTAATAAATTCAATTTAAATCTATGACATCATTTAAAGTTTGTAATATATTAGAATATATAGAAAGAGTGTGTATTTTTAATTTGTTATATGCAAGTCTATTTACCCCCATTAGTTTCACTGATTACAGTGATTTTACAACCACAATTAAGTTTTATGACTATTGAAACATTTTTTATTGGTAGATCCAATACATGGTACTAATGAACCATCAAAGAATTACTACGGGATACAACAATTTACGTTATAAAACGTTACTGTTCAAAATTGATAATATCCCATGTTACTGATAAACTTAAAAAAAAACAAATATATATTGCAATGATATCATTAATACAAGGAATAGTCACAAATTTTAACGAAAATAAATGACTTCAATCTGGACCAAATTTAAATCGGACCATACGGGAATATTGAGTTATTCGTTAATTTGTCGCGCGCAGACTTAATGCAAATTGAAGACTTATATGGTTTTCTCATGGATGACATGTCAGAACTTTACCAAATTGAAATGGGACCACATGGGAAGCACCAGCTTTCAAATAAAAAAAGAATCATCAAAATCGGTTCACCCAGGTTCATCAAACATAAAAAAAAATAAAAAAAATACAGTCGAATTGAGAACCTCCTCCTTTTTTTGAAGTCGGTTAAAAATGTACTTCCAATAGCTTAGAAAAAGTTCTAGAAATTAAATACTGAAGTATTTTATTAAATGAACCTCATAAAACTTTTATTATAAGTACTGACTGACTTCCAGTGAATATTTAAGGAAAAAAAGAGCCGCAAACTTTGAATAAGGTAAGCCGTGGGCGTTCCGACAATGAGCCCGTCAGTGACTGGTCTTTGAGCTGTCAGCCTCTTGAAGAAACCGGGGCAATTACATTGAAAACTCCCGCAATGCTATCTTTAAGAAAAATAATACTAGCTTTGACTCAACTGACGTAAGGGGCTTATTAGCACGCCCGCTGTGACTGCCAGTAGGCTCCGCTTTGTCTTAGACTGCGCTACATTATATAAACGACTTGTTTCCATGATAAAAAATAATAAAATATTCCTGTAATAGCCACCATTTGTAAGTGACAAGATTTAAATCATTTGCTGTGAAAACCAAACAATTTCTATCCGACGTAGATCACAGAAAGGGTAATGAAGAGGAAATGTTGTCATAAATTACTGACCTCGGGCTTCTGTTTTATGGTATATGATGAGCCATGATTAGAATACATTGAGCTTTGATTGAACATCAAATTGTATATTGCGTAAGTAAATTAACACAGAATACCACCAAGTGTTAATCACTTGATGAATCAGTGAAGCCGTTGAAGCACCGAAAGCTTGGCGTTCGTGATTGGTCAATGCAGAGTAGGAGGTATGACCAAAGCCGCTGTAAACCCATTAAGATCTCAAATTACCTAGTACGCCCAAACCACGGATCGTGTGACTAATCGGTATTAAAGGTGCTGTTATGTCTTAATTAAATTATTCTCATAATTCCGTGGTAATTCTGTTGCGGTCGAAGAATTTTACTACCTTACAAATTTTGTACAATGGAGCAATTTCTGAGGCGAATGGAAGATCGACGGTGTTAATTAAGGAAGTTACATATGGAGTTACATTTTTATGGAACACTTGGGATTACGTTTCCTGCTCGAAAAGAAAAAAATGGACATCGTTGATAAAATAATTGCTCCTGAAAACACATTTTTAACACGATTCAAATGAACGTTCTTGTTTGTACGAAAAAAATTACGTACCGCATGAGATGGTAAATATTTTAGTAGTAACATGCTTTTTCTATTACTCATAAAGGAGATAGTTTTGCTAGCTCAACCACGTGAATAGCCGAGGGAAATAAGGATTCTTTAGACCGTTAAATTTACGACTTGTCCCAAGGAAAGCCTTGTCTTCTATCCAAGATCTCTTTTTATAATTTATTGGGTTTGTTACGACCGCACTTCCCCTGTAGTTCTCATGAAAACTACGTCCGGGTAGCATACTGAAAAATCGTCATTTATGCAAAATTATTTTACAAAATTGTGTACTATTTTGTACCGAGAGTTGCTGACGTTAAAGGTTATAAAAAAATTCGTTAAAACTTTCTGAAGCGGTAGATATATTATCTCCGCCATACCTATCATGTGGTCACGTCCAATCTTTTCGGATGGAAAACTCTGCTCACTGTGTGTAAAATTTATGGAAATTGCATTTCCGCATTATGTCCAATATGAGGGTGGGATGTAAGTCTGCAGAATTTTTTGAGGGGAAAACTATAATATCCCAGCCTTTTCAGAATCTTGAGAAGAGAATTTCAATAGATTTTTATCACAGTCTTATAAATTATGACTGTTCAAGGTTAAACTCTTCATTCATGAGCTTAGATGAATGTTTTTGACTTGTGAGACACAAACACAAAACAGTGGATTCTTATTTAGTTTAGTAATAAAAATAATCTTTACTGTTATGGCCGTTGCAATCTCTTTAAAGTTATAACAGGATCATAAACACAAAGATCCTAGGGGTTAAGACTTTGTCGTAATAAAAGGGAAACTTCATTAAAGTTCGCCAAAGATACTAGCCAAGTAATTCTGAAGGCGCTACAAGGCGACGAGCCGGACAGACAACGTCAGCTATAATAATATACAGCCAATCTCATTATAATTCTTAGAGGAACTTTACGATACCTAATCAACACTCGTGTTAAAATAAGATAATATTACATAATCATAAGATTGAGTCTTATGGTCACGTACGTACGTATACGAATAGCAATCGAACTAAAAAGTAAAAAATAATTTTAATGTAAAAAGCGTGGGGTGATTTCTGAAAACATTTCAATAATGTAGCCCCACGCTTTTTACATTATATTTATTTTCTACTTTTTAGTTCGATTGCTATTAAAGCGAGTTTTTTTTAGTTTTTTTAAACTATAATTTATTTTCTACTTTTTAGTTTGGTATATTTATAAAAGTGTGCTTGTCTAGTTTTTTAAAACAATCTCTTTTCAACCTTTTTTTCAATATATTTTTTTTCAAATTATTGTATTGTCACCGACCCTGTGCAAACTTTCAAGTTAATCAGACTCCAGAAGTAGGTGAAGATGAAGTTAAAAGATTCCGTTACATACATACATACAGGTCAATCTAATAAAAGCGTGTTTAAAAAGAATCATGAAAATCGACCCAGTCAAAAGTTATGAGGTAACAAAGATAAAAAAAAATACACTTGAATTGATAACCTCCTCCTTTTTTTGAAGTGGGTTAAAAATTTATTCATTTAAGTATCTATTTGTTTACACATTTGACTGCACGTATGGTCTAGTGATTTTCACGCCACTCAGCATTGTGGGTTCAAACCCCACATGCGACAACACTTTGTGTCGTCCATAAATTATTGTTCTGAATCTGGGTGTTCTTTCTGTCCGTTTCATGTATGTTTGTAAGGTTCCCTACGACACAGGATTTATATAGATTTAAAAAAAAATGTAAACCCCACTTTTTTCTAAAGGAGCAACAATGGAGTTTCTTGCCAGATTCTTCTCCATGAAGGGTAGGGTGCACTTGGAACTGGCGACTAGAATCACTCGATTATTAAATATTAAATATTGACATAAGTGCCTATTTGAATAAAATCTTTTTGACTTTGACTTTCCTAATGCAGAAGATTTATGTTAAAAAAATATGATCAGTGATTACATTACCATTGTTTATTGTAATTACAAGTGGTATGGTATAGTATTTTTGATTCCAATGGGTAAAGTATGGTAAATTAAGTTAAAAATCTAATTTAAGTACAGACACTCTTTCGTAGGCGTAGGCGTGGTTATCGTAGAAAAAGATATGAAATGAAAATATTCATGTAAAAGTCATAAACGTAAGTATACTATTGGTTTTATTGACTACAAAATCACAATTCGTTGTTTTCAAATCAACAAATTCAAGTTAGAAGTAGATGTGAAACCTAATACATAAAACCACGACAAAACATGTACCATAGTTAAAATACACACATCAAAAGTGTCTAGGGATCAACATATGTGTCTAGGGATCAACATATATTTTTGCAATAACTTTTCTCCTGATTGATATTAATTAAAATTTTCTTTAAGGATTCATCAAATAAAGTGTTTTCGTTTGTCACAGTAACGATAAACCAAGTCACCTTTGCATTAATAAAGAAATTTGCCATTTTCCTAATAAAGGGATTTTTCACATTTGAACCACTAACATTAAAGTTCGAAAAAACGACTGAAATAACAGTTTTCTTTAAAATTTTATTAGGTAACTTAAACAATTAATAATCCGTGTTTCTACCGCGAACACTAACAACACAAGAATCGGTTTGGCATACTCAAAATGAGTTCATCCAAATCACGCTGTGGAATGGCCGCCCATGTTCGTTGCAACAACAAAAAAAGGTCTTCTTGCGACTGGATACCCTCCATATTCGGCAGAGCTCTTCTCTGTAGCATATCCCATGCATGCTCAATCGGGTTCAAGTCTGGCGACTGAGCAGGCCAGGGCCAAAGCCACATCTCAATCTCAAGAAATCCGCATAAAAATGCTTGATCCCTAGACACTTTTGATGTGTGTATTTAATGTATAGGTTGTAAAGTTGTATTGTTTTATTTTTTGTTCAAAGGTTTCTATTATTGGAACAATTATGAATTAGTTAATGGTTACAGCTATTTAAGTGAATTATTTCAAGAACGCGTTTTGTTCACTACATCTATACTTATTTTATACTTATAATAAAAATGTAACAGGTCCAATTCTGTACATTAAAGATATTTTGTTTTTTTTTTGGAGGGCTCTCTATTATCGATACTGAAGCCAAAACTGTAATTTTTTTCATTCATGTCTGTCCGTCTGTCTGTCTGTCTGTCTGTATCTTGGCCGCGCATCACGCTGAAACTACTGAATGGATTCAAATGAAACTTGGCATAATTTGAGTTCATACTACGAGGTAGGACATAGGATACTTTTTATCCCGAAATTCAGCACGGTTTTCTGGAGAGAGGGGATGCAAGTCAAAATATGTACTTAGTTGTAATTCATTAACACATAGTCCGATTTCGTTCATTCTTTTTTTTTGCTAGAAAGAAAAAAATAAAAGATAACAGGAAAAGTCTTTTTTTTGTCCGCGACTGTACACTGCCTGTGGGAAGCTGAGACAGATATGTAAATATGGCGGTACGAAGTTCGCCGGGTCAGCTAGTATTAAATATGTAACTTCATGCAAATGTAAATATGAAGATCTGTGTCAATGCTGTGGCGGTAGTCCAATGACAATCATTTCGGGTATCAATACTTCAATAGCCGTTAGCTGAATTATTACTTTGTAGTTACACCCCGCAGTGCTATCCCCGATTTTTATATACCTACAGTTAAAATGTGACTCCCCCGGAACCACCTCATTTTTTAAAAAAAAACCTATTTGTCCAAGGGACATACGGAAAAATTAATCTATACAAAATTGTATCAAGATATTCGTTTGTCCGTGAATACCTAACAAACATACATATTCACAAAGTTTCGACTTTAGAATATGTATCGTATACCCCTGTAGAATATTATTAGTTAAGTTCTTTAAACAAGTACAAGTTGATACCTATGTTCAGCTTGGGTCTAAATAGCGAGCTGTATAATGTCACCTCATATTTTTTTCCCGTTATTCTCATAATATTTACTGAAAAAAGACCATCATGAAACAAAGATTTCGTATTTTAGGGGCTATACCACACTACAATAGACAGCTAGCGAAGTTCTAATAATAGTAACGATGTGAGCTCATCCTCCTTCCTTTGAGACCGAAAACTCTTTTATATCTTCAAAGACTGGAATAGTAGATCGCTAACTTTTGAAACACGATTTTTCTACCGTTAATTGTATGTAGAAAGAATGTCGAGGATTACGCGGAGTTTTAACATAATAAGTTATATAACTATCTATCACTCGTGTGGTACTTTATGAACTATCTATCCCAGTATCAATAGCACTTTGACTGCACGTTTGGCCCAGTGGTTTAACGGTCACCACGCCGTTTCCTACTTCGTCAAGTGTCGTGGGTTTAAATTCCAAGTAGGACAACACTTTGTATGATCCACAAATTGTTGTTCTGAGTCTGGGTGTTCCTTGTGTCCGTTTCATGTATGTTTGTAAAGTCCCCCGCGACACAGGATTAGTTCTTAGTATGGGAGTTGTCTTTAAAAAAAAAAGAAGAAAATAAAATTGCTATTGTCATCAATGAAACACATTTTTGGATTTTCATTGATAAATAAATACAAAATTATATACACATTATATAATTTATAAACGGTAATATATCTTTATTACATAATATAGAAACCTATGTACATAACCATAATTTATATAAAAAAAACAATATTTACATACAAGCGTCAAAAAACTCCACATCTTCGCCTACTGGTAGCGTTCCCAAAAGACTGGCAGCATTACCACGTTGAATGGCAATGCTGATTCTCTGTGCTAGAAAAAAGCCGGCCTTCTGGTCGCGAAAAGCGTCAATCAGTTGCTTGGCTAGTTGTTTAAACATAGCGCGAGCACTCGGACCCCATGAACCTAGCGTCTCTACCCCAAACGGTTCAAAAATGTAATTACCTATTAAATTTTGGTACTTACGCCGTTTGAGGCTTTCCGCAGGAGCAGCAGCAGCGCCGGCATAAAAAGCTGTACTTGGAAGATGAGATGGCGCGAGGGTGTCAACGCAAGTTGCGTCCCACACCAAAGGCTTACCCATCCTCCATGGCAGTAACGACATACCATCTGGTCTCTTGCCATCGTCCCGCACCAGACCATTTGGTTCGCGTACAGCTGGAACGCCGGCGGTAACAAGAGCACGACGGATAATGTCGTTAAATAAATACGGTTTGAATAATTATTTTGCATATTTAAGTGCATTTATTATAATATTTTGGCCCTGGGAGAGCCGTGGTTGAACCGGAGTGATGCCATGTCCTACTACAAATCCCATATTAAATAATCTATCACTACTTTCACCGAATGAGTGGCGGTTGTACTAATAAGTCAAAGTTTTTTCTACAACACCTATTTTTACAGTACTTAAAGACTTTTGTATTTCTTCCATCTACTTTCTTTTTCAATTCATCAAATATTTTTTTATTTAACTGTTCGACAACCGTGTTGCTTTTGTGGTTCTGACTCTGACCACTAATTCCCACCTAGGATCCAAATAATTGTGAAACGTGCTCGATCGTGTCTGGCTGTAATTTGTTTATAATTATGTATATTTACATATCTGTCTCAGCTTCCAAAAGGCAGTGTTCAGTCGCGGACAAAAAAAAGACTTTTCCGGTTATCTTTTAATTTTTCTTATATACAAACCTTGTCCTAACAATTTGGTTACATAAAAAAATTTTTGGTGCAGCCGATCGGAAGTTATGCGCGTACATACATTTCGGCAATTCATTTTTATTTACATAGATAGAAGATTTAGAAGTAGTTATATAAGTAAACTTATCGGGCGGCGTGTTGGTTAGTATAGCACAGGTTAAAAAACAAAAAATGTAAACGATTTTCTTTATCTTCTATAATTCTTGAAAAATTATGCTTCTTCATAAAGTCATCATTAAATATTCCAAAAAGGGTTCAAAACTTCATTATCATTAGTAACAAATTCTTTAATTAAACTAAATTTATTTTATTCTTAATCAAGTAAAGTAAGTATTCTTCCATCCCTCAAAACGGAACTAGAAAGGGTTTCAAGATTGAATCTCGTAAATTATAAACACCTTTTGACTTACCTATAAATATGAAAACTACAAAACTCATTTCATTTTAAAATAATGTCATAAAAATAGTTAAATAAGAAGAGATGGTTCTGTACTTTCTTTGGTGTTACAGTTCCATCTTCACAACTGAGCATTTACAGAGTAGAGAACAAATGTAGAGATAATTTATATTCAAATCTGAATGGGTTAAATTTTAAATTGCCTATAAATTATTGTTTTTGTAACAAAAACTTTAAAACTAGATTTCTAGGCATATCTAAATATAGATTGTATAGTGACAGTGTACATACAATGTTATTAGTTGAAGTTGACTCTCAAGAAAAGCGGTAAGTAATTTTTTCTTTGGTTTTCACTGAGTGAATGAGGTTATTCCTCCCAAATTTGAGGGCAGACTTAAAGGGTGCTCACGCACTTGCAACCCTTGTGTTCCAAGTATCCATAAGCAGTTTTAGTTACTTACCATAAGGTAAACTATCTGTTACTCTACGTCTGCACACTGTAGCACATTGCAAACTGTTTTTATTGTTTTTTTTTTCGGCAAGCCCCCTGCTTGATCACAACTTTCTTAAGAAATGTAATTTTCTTCAGACAGATAAAGAAATAATGTAAATTGCGATCAGAATAAGTGTAATACGGAGCTAAGGTAAGAGATTGATAAGGCAAATATTAGACTGCAGAAGCAGGAACGCGTTTCTGTCCTGCGATTGAAGAGGTCTCTGTTGCTGGGATATCGACTGCCCATAAAATGATATGAAGAATCTCTTAATATTTAACGATTAAATTTGGATTCGGAATGTGCTAAACATTCAATAGAAGTACAAAAATAATAAACTCTTCTCCTACTATGTTTAGTAACTACCACTAACATTATGCAATGTTTTGTAATTTTAAATTAGAAATATAATTAAACACGAGTATAATCGAGTTTAATCGAGAGTTTAAATATATATCCTAGGAAACCTAATGAGGCAAAAAAGTCTTGTTTTATATTTACCCACCATGTAATCTCTGTTATTTAAGATCTGTAGTTGCATAGCAGACGGAACGAGTGAAATAAAAATGCTGAGGCTGAAGAAATAAACGAAAGTATGCATTATTATGATGACGATTTGAACTGGGAATGTAAGGAGATTCCTTAGCCGTTCAATATTTTTTGGTTAAAATAGATTCTCCTATAATCTTGTCATCTATAAATAAGTATGAGAATGTTGATTGAAATTTTATAAATAACGTTAGTAACAGACAAACGAGCCGCAGTTAAATATATTGTCCAATTCTGTATTATTTATATGTGGCCCAATTTTATATTTCTTTCTTAATTTTTACTGTATAATATTTCAGAGCGGTGTCCGATGGGAGAGGCCTATGTCCAGCAGTGGACCAGCTGGCTAAAGTTGATGATGGTATACATTTAGTTTTAAGAACTTAGTAGAGTAACATTCATTAGTTATGAATAAATAGTGCGAGGCATTGTGTGTGTTTAAGATCAGTCTATGAGCCCTTTAGGTTAGTATTTACCAGTATAAGACGAGTTGAATACTTAATATATTACTTTTATTATTCTTAAAATTTCTTTTTTTTCTTTAATTGGTATATATGTACATACTTGTACATTTTAATAATATGAAGGTGATATACTATCAAATTTCAAACCGGAGGTACCGGTCTTTTTGGACAATGAGAGAATCTAACTCCATAAGTATTATAAAATCCTCGGCAAGGTATCTAGGCAATTCATCATATTACGACCGCCTTACAAACACACTCAACCATAAGCTTGTTCATAGAAAATCGTTTTAGGTAATATTTTTATCGAAACGTCGACTCAGACCCTTCCGTAGTACCGTAAAATCAATGAAGGAGTAGAGGATTGCGGTCCCTAGCTCCCCAGACCGCAGGTTTTATGCATACTAGATGATACAATGGAAAAACATACACAACACTAGTTATTTTTTATATTTGTTTCTGTAAGCGTGAAAATTTACGACCGGCTTTGGGAAACTCATATTGGTTTTCCGCAAATACAAATGAAAATTATTGTCGATTGCTTTTTATGTCCCACTGTATATGGGCAACAATAAAACAGTACTACATCTGTTTAATTTGGATAAAAGTTTTCCAGAGGCTCACTGTCAGACATACTTGCTTTACCGGCGGTTTTACTTGCATATTAACAATTGTAATTACTTATTGAGTAATTTTTTGAGTATGTGGTTACTTTCTACATTTTTTCAACTATTCGGGTATGGCAAATTTACAGCAACTATTACTGTAATGGACAAAGAACAGGTACCTCTTTGTTCTACATTAAATTCTTGCATATGCGCATAAAGTTACAATTTTATACCATCTGACCAATGTAATCATTCTTTATAAACTTTTAATTAACACTTGCTTTTACATAAATAAACCCGAGTAGTATGGCTAGCCCTGGGCATTTGTATACCTCTTCTTCATAACTTTAAACCTTATGTTTTAGAATGTAAGAAATAAAAAAAAAACATTCATTCGAACATTGACATAAATGAAAAGTACAAAAAGTAAAATATGTTACAAAACTAGGTGTCAGTTTTTTTTCTCCATCTCCATTATATTGTCTACTAGCTTTTACGCTCACGCAGACTTTCATCCTCTGATTTACCTCATAGGGGTGGAATTTCAAAAATTCCTTTCTTAGTGCTTACTTAAGTTATATAAAGAACCTACACGCAACATTTCAGGATTCTAGGTTCAGCGGTTTGGGCTGTGCGTTGATCTCTGGGTATGTCAGTCAGTCAGTCAGTCACCTTACTTTTATATATATATAGATAACAGTTTTCAGACGTGATGAGATTACTCTGAATTTCTAGAAATCACGCAGTGTAATTAAAGCTCTACGTATCAATACTTTGTTTCAAGGTTGTAGCTACATCAAACTATAGAGGTCAGCGAACTTATAGCTAAACATGAATATATGACATATCCATGCTACTAGTCAACAAGTATGGAACTTCTTGACTAGACTATTTGGGCCTCCGGTCTCACACTCACTAACGAAATACGACAGCACGAACGCTGTCATTTTACGTTGATTTTCTGTGCGAGGGTAGTACCGCCCCGGTAAAGCCAATCCGTTCGTGCTGAACTTGAACATGAACTTGACGGCAATCCAATGTCCATACTTAATTATGTACATACAGGCTAGTGACTTTAGATTACTTTCACTAATATATTTTCTAAAACACGACAACTTTACTTAACTTTTGTATCATACTTAATTGACCTCTGCGGTTTCTGTACCGTCGTCAGCGTTATCGCAAAATAAAATCCGCATTCAAAGGAAACTCGTCTGGAACCTTAAAGAGCTTTTCAAAGTTTCTTAAAAGGTTACCGCTAGGTATTGATACAATTACTGATAATTTCCCATCAATAGCTTCAAAGATATAAGCAAAACTATTTTCCACATCATCAAATATCAAAATAAACCGATAAGGCTGACTACTTTGCTATCTCTTCATCGTTATTCAGATTGTGTAATTTTTTTCTGTTAAAGTAATAGGACGGATTTATAAGATTTTTAAGCATATTTGCCACTGCAATTGCAAATATTTATATGCTTTTCAAGAAATTATAATTTTAAGGTAAAACAACTTTACCAATAGGTATCTGTCTATAAAATATTTATTACAATTGACATCCAGCTCCCTCATGCGTTTTTACGATAAAATGTTTTTTAGTTTTGAAATAGATATAGAAATATATTTTACACTTTTAGTAATATTATACTTTTAGTTAATTATACTTTTAGTACTTATTAATTATACTTTTAGTACTCACAAAAGTGTATGTTTTATTCTTAACTATAATTTATTCATACTACTAAGATAGTATGAAATAAAATGCCCTGCCATCATTTTTTCGAGACGTTCGGAACAATTAACTTTTAGCCGGCACGTTGCTGTTCAAATCGTTGTTTTCCTCCCTAAAATACCCTAGACCGTAAAATTTTATTCAAATTGTTGTTTTCATAGTTCATTTACTTAGATTTGGATGGAATTGGTTGTTTATGTAACGAATATTATTATTTCTTTTTCTATGAATTCTATACAGATGAAAATGTAGCGTTAAATAAACTTAACTCTATAGAGTATAGGTACGGCACGGTAATGTGTATTTACCAAGAAATCTCATCTTTTCGTTTTAATTACCCACCTTAGATACAGTATGTTCAGGGATATTATATGGATATTTTGGTTAATTTTCTAAAATTACAATTATTAGTATACGCGATAGTTTAGATTTAGATCTGGAAAATGATATTAAAATATTATTAAATAAATTTATATTCCAAGTTCCAAATTATAGTGTCGTAAAACTTGGTCATGCTGCTACGTGAAGCTTAGAACCAAGCAGTCTAATAGGTAGTAAGTTTTCCTACCGTATACAATCATTAATGCTTTGCTAGTGGTGAAAAAGTTCTTTTTTTTTTCTTTTTTTTTTTGTTTTAAGACAACTCCCGCATTAGGAATAAATCCTGTGTCGCGGGGGATTTTCCAAACATATATGAAACGGACACAAATAACACCCAGACTCAGAACAACAATTTGTGGATCACACAAATATGATGATGATGATATTTGAATAAAAAGTTCATCTGAATCTGTTTCCTGACATTTCAAATACATTTTTAAATTTAAGAGGAAACAAGGTTTCAAACAGATGATAAACTTTACTTATTATTTTCAAAGAATGTACATCAAGTATTTTATTAACATTATAATATAAAAAAAAAAATTAAATCAATGTGTTTTGACTACTTTAAACCGATACA
This sequence comes from Diaphora mendica, assembly GCA_949125395.1. Taxonomy (NCBI): domain Eukaryota; kingdom Metazoa; phylum Arthropoda; class Insecta; order Lepidoptera; family Erebidae; genus Diaphora; species Diaphora mendica. The sequence goes on along the minus strand of OX421324.1, from coordinate 14,690,030 downwards.
ATAACGTTTCAGTAGGTTAGAAGAGGATTATATTCTTTTTTTAATATAATCAAAATATATTTTGCTGTCTTATAAGATCTTTTATGTAATATCACTTTCACAAGAAGATTTCTTCCCTTAAAAGTATATTCCTAATTTGGGTAAACAGTAAGCTAAGACATCTAAAGCCTGGAGTTTACAAGGATACCTTAATCCCGGTAGCTTTTTCGGACACAAATCGTGGCTACTTTCTACCTGAGCTGTACAATACCGACTTAATTTTCTGAACGTTTACTATTTGTTACTGCTTCTCTACGTAAGTAAACGATAACCACGATAGTAGACTTAACCAGGAAAGTCACCAGAGTAACTTTATGTTAGCAACGTAATTATTCATACCAATAATATAAGCACTAACGTACGAACATTTTAACAGAATATATAAAAATAAAGAATTTAATAGTAGGTGCTCAAACAGGTTTGCTTTAGCTTTTTCTATGTTAAGTGACTATAACAGTTAAATGAGGGTCAAGGTCAAAGTCTCCTTCAGCATCTCTCTCCCTCTGAGATAGAGGGACAGGTGTGATTGGATTCAACTAACCCCCACTTACTTTTGTGAAAATCAGCAAAATAAGTGCTTGAGATCGGTTTTTTGTGATGTTACTCTACAACGACAAGACGAGTCATATATATATCGAAATATGGCTCTCTCAGGGTAGTTTGGTTTCTATGTTTGTGTTGTAAATGTTAAAAATGTTGTGTTATAAATCATCAAAACACAATTAATGTCTATATCAGTGATTGCACTTGCATAATAACTGTTACTGTTTGACTGCCTCGGTGGCGTGGTGGTAGCGTATGCGACTGCTGTACATGAGGTCTCGGGTTCGATTCCCGGGTCGGACCAAATGTTTGTATGATCTGCACATATTTGTTTCGGAGTTTGGGTGTTTTCTATGTATAATATGTGTGACAAAACAAAAGTATATAATAGGGATTTATATCAGTTGTCTAGTACTCATAACACAAGCTCTGCTTAGCTGGGACTAGACGGCGTTGTGTGTTAGATGTCCGAAATATTTATTTATTTATTTACTATTATAGTTAAACTCATAGTAGCTACACATGATTTCAGACACGTATATATGTACGCAGTTATGTACTAGTCTGTGTACATACTGTCGCGTTAATGCCACAAGTTGTTTCTAAGCCCTCAACGTTACTTACTCCAACCATCTTACAAGTTCTAATTAGCCCTCTTGTTTCTCGAAATAGCTACCCACGGCGGTGTTCGGATATTTCTATTACATCCTTGTAGATTTTGCTTAATGTCTGAGATAGTATTTTTTTTGATAATTATTTTCTGTAAGGCATGGTTTTGATGCATATTTGTAATTTTTTATAAACCTTTGACGTCCTAATAAAGCAGTCCACCTTTGTCGTGGTATTAATGAATATGACAGGTCTTGTAGTTTCAACTGACTAAGTATATTGTTCGGTGTACAATTAATAAAGAGTTTTCTATTTATATTTTGTATCCTTCACAAAATCTTCATCTTCGACAGTCTACTTCTTGATGTAGGCTTCTTTTTAACTGACTTGTAAAAAAAGGAGGAGGTTTCTCAATTCGACCGTATTTTTTTTATTATATTTTTATGTATATTCGCGGATAACTTCATCGTTTATGAACCGATTTTGATGATTCTTTTTTTAATGGAAAGGAAATATCCCCACGGTGGTACCAAGATAAGGACACTAAGATTTGATGATAGCATCCAAGAGAAATCGGGTCGAACCTGGAAGTCGGATTTATTTTGTTAAAATTTTACTTGTTAGAAGTAGGGTTTTGGCAAAATATTACAGATCGTTAGATGGGTCACCACACAGTGATTCAGATAATACATACTCGTATAATAAAATGAAATAATTATATTTTAAATACGTATATACCCACTGTATACACTGTTCATGGCCTAGTTAATGTTCCCCTTTTGTTTTTTTTCCTTTCGGTAATCCCTCCGAATACCACCTTGCTGGTGGCATGTCGGACTCGAACCGGTATGTCGGTACTAGAAGCCGGGGAACCAGGTACACCGCAGAACCAGGTAGAAGTTAATGCTCCCCTAACCAAAAAGATAGCAATGTAAATTTCAGATCTCACATACTGGCTACCACATTACATAATTACTCTGATATTCTTTTATGAACATCATTAACATAACAAGCGACATCATGTAAGAAATGTTCAATATCTAGAACGTATCATAAGTACACAATTATTAATCCATCTTAAAATTGAATACTAATAAGTACATATTCCTAGTTCTTTACTGCTTTGGCATTTGTATTGTTTCGATTTTGAAGTTTTTTTACAATGAATAAATTGCTAAAAACCTAATTCAACCCGTAAATCAAGCTTGACTACATGAATGAAACATGATACAGGTCTGAATGGTAACAATAATAAATTATCAGCTATATAAATCACAAAATAGGGCGTTGCCAAAGACATTTTAATCACTAAATTAACACGATGAGCAGCTTTCAGTAGGTAGTAGTTGGGTTTTAAGTTTTCTTTCTCTTTGAAATGATATTCTTAAGCATAGTCTGTACCCTTAGTCGCCTCTTACGACACCCATGCGAGGAATAGGGGTGGTGACACACGGATAGTGTTTATACTTTAGATACGTACGTTGTAAATTTATCTTCTTATATATAAAATACTCCTCTGAAACGGCTGGACCGATTTTTATAAAATTTGGTGTGCAAATCGGGTAGGTCTGAGAATCGACCAACATCAATTTTTATACACCAATTATTTATTTTATGGCAAAACAACGTTTGCCGGATCAGCTAGTAACGTATATATATTCTTCGATGCCACGCTTCGGCATGAATGGGCCGGCTCGACCGGAGTGATACCACGGCCTCACAGAAAACCGGTGTGAAACAGTGCTTGCGCTGTGTTTCACCGAGTGAGTGAGGATACCGGAGGCCCATACCCCAATCCCCTTTCCCTACCTCCCCCCCATCCCCAAAAGGCCGGCAACGCACTTGTGACACTTTTGGTGTTGCAGGTGTCCATGGGCGGCGGCAATCGCTTACCATCACGCGATACGTCTGCTCGTTTGCCCGGCTATTCCATAAAAAAAAAAAAAAAAAAATTATATACGTTACATATATCCTGGTTGTCACTAATCATCTGTAGGGTTCTTTTTGTTGACACTTAAATCACATGTGCCTAATTGTAATATAGAAAATATTTGTAGTTAGTTTAATACTTAGAAGCAAGAGAAGTTTTAAAGGAAACATTTCTGACTTCAAAATTGAGGGATTATATAGTATTTCATTTTTAGTATAAAAATACCAGATTATCAGAATAGTGAGAAAAATCTCGATTAATAAAATTAAATTAAAATTAATAATGTGTGGGTGATATAAAATATAATATCTTAAATATTCATTTTTTAATCTTGCGAATAAGTGTATTTTAAAATGAAGGTGTTCATATCGTTATCTGTATTTGAATGATGATAAGTTTAGACTGACGGGTAGGAAAATACTCGTAAAGGTATAACAAGTATTTCCCTACCCGTCGATTTTTTATTTACAAAGAATACAGTGCTATTAAAACAATACATTTAAAGTCTGCCAGTTGTTTCTGTACTTTTGAGATATTATGTTCATTACAAAATTTCTTTTATTTTTGGTGCTATGAAAACTGTATGATTATGTATGTATATAGTAATATTTCTCTTTCTTTTTAAAATAATCACTCAACTTTCGATAACAATAAATAAAATTTCTAATGGCCTCTTGAACAAAATAAAATTGATTAACCGTGTTGCGCCCACTTCAAACAATCAAGCAAACTTTGACCTGCCAAAAACCTATATTTATTTTTACGAGGACCTCGTAAACCTATGTACGTGGTCAACAATGAGTCGGCTGTCATTGCTCGCAATAAACTGCCTACGTGGTGGACAGATCGTATTTGTCAACAATATAAACTTGAGATCATGCTGGTGTACTTTGTAAGGATCCATTTATCTATTGCACTATATGAAACAATGTGTACAGAATACTAAATTTATATTTCTTTTCTTCGGTAAAATATTTGTTAGTAGGTATGTACATTATTTTTTTCAGAAAGTGACCTACCTAATTTTGCAGAAATGACTCAACCCATATCATTGTCAAATATGGACTGTAATAAAATTGCAAAGAGATTATAATCGTTACCTCTTCCATTTTCTGTTTCTTAACTGCTCTTAAACCCAGTTTTTTTATGGTATAGGGGCAATCGAGCAGACGTATCGCCTGAAGCGATTACCGCCGCCCATTGGACACCATAGATAAGAATATGTACTTACGTATAGATAGCCAACTCTTCGTTTTGCATCAATACGCCATCTAGTTTCCAGTACCCGAGCTAAAACGTAGTGTCACTGGTATATATACGTAGGTACATATATATATGTATACCTGGGTACATATACATATCTATACCTAGGTACATATACATTTGTATACGTATACCTAGGTACGTATATATATATATACGCCCTATATACTTTGAAAACCCGCTAAGGTGCAGAAACGCATTTTAAAGTAAAGATGTCTAATGTTTTCACTATTGATAAAAAATAGTGAAACCATAAAAAACATTGACTTAATTACTTTAAAATACGTTCCTGCAACTTAACGGATTTATTGTGTTAACTTTACTTGTCATTTTTGTTTTTAAGATCAAAAACAAAAATAAAATGCTAATAATCACTATGTGAGAAGAAAAATTAAACAAATAAATTTACTTATTCTTTTTATTTTTGAAATTATATTCACTGGCTAATTTCTATATACAATCACTGTTGTCGATAATAACTACTTTTGCCACACAACAAAATTAACGTTGCACAATACAACAGATTTTTTGAGGCATGATAAAGAGTCTATTTTCTCATAGGTATTATTATAAATCCACTAAAACTAGATCACAGGAAGTCCTATCTCAACACTTTTTATCACAGTCAGGCAGTATTTCGTGAACATTGCGTCGTGAAGCCGGAGAAGTAGATACACTCAACTCTACATACTTAGCGGAAAATCCCACGAAAATAAATGCACATATAAGAAGGTGGATAAAAAGCAAAAATGCAAATTAAATGATCGTGCACAAAGTAACATTCGAACATCGAAAAACAGTTGTTGTTGACTGACATGCTGACGACATGACATTGTCATTTTTTTCTACTAGGTTTTACGGCTCTGGGTTCTAGCCCTTTTAGACGAACAGACGGTCACTATTTCGTGATGTTGCCATACTGCACAGTAATCCTTTTACTTTACTATGGTGTAGGAGAGTAGTACTATATATAATAAATTAATTAGTATTAGTAGCGTATCTTAGTATACTTTTTGTTAATAAATAAATTAATATTTTACTTCCCCGGTCGAACTGGGCTATTCATACTGAAATCAGCAGCTTTAATGCCTACAATAGGATCAGCGCACTACATAAATATACCGTGCAATTATTAACAGAAGTTTGTGGAATAAATTACCAATCTGCTTCTTATAACTGGGTGCAGCTACTTAACTTTCACTTTATTTTACTACGAGAATGCGTTTACACGTTAGAGCATATAATAAATACAGGGAGCTCTGAACAAGCGAAAAGCGTGATCGGAGAAGAGAGAGACTGAGTTTAGGTAGAGTCTATCTTTCTCACGCAAGCATCTGATTGGTTGGTGTATTTCCCACCAAATCACACCAACCAATCAAGGAGACTGTGTGAGAGATAGACTCTCAATGCCCCCTCCATATATTGTATGCTCTAAGGTTTAACCTTACTTTAAATTGAAATGTCTTTAATTAGAGACTTCTAAGACTAATACTGTGTAAGACGATATTGTTCAGGGATTTCATCTGCATATTTCTGTATTTTTTTCATTGCTAGACGCTAAAAAAATACTTCAACAAAATTTTGTTTTTTTGGGATTTCGCCATTGTTCTTAACAACATAACTTATCAGTATATGATGTCGAACTTTGTTTCCCAAAAATATGAAATGAATATTATGTATAATAAATAGATAATATAAAAAATATATTTTCTATATTATTTATCACCAAGTTTAGGTGAGTTATGCGTTTCGTAATTTTGTGCAATTTTGCACGAAACACGAAACTTTTTAAGCACTATGCAACACTGAAAGACTTTTACACTGAGTGCGTTCGTTTAAAATTATTTCAAGTGTTATAATAATTTTCATTATTTAGAGTTATATTTTTTACATTAATATCATTTATTAAATAATATTTTATATTATGTTGTTTATATCTTCAAATTTAACTATTTTTATATTTCTTTATTGTTACGTGAACGCATTTTAATACTAAAATAGTACGGGGACTAGTGGATAGAGTGCGTTATTCATAAAAAAATGTAATTCCATACAAGATAAACCACTATGTTGGACACCCGCAACACCAGAGGCGTCACAAGTGCGTTGCCGATCTTTAGGGGTTGGGGGAAGGGGTATGGGCCTCCGGTATCCTCACTCACTCAATCATAAGATTACCTTGAATATTTTAAAAATTAAACATAAAAAAATGTTCTTTTTACAAGCTTTTTATTAACTTGCAATGTATGTATGTATGCTTGTATGTTCGGGTGGAATCTTGCAACTCAATTTTGAAGCAGATATCTTCAACCGATTTTACTGAAATTTTGCAAGCATTTGTATACAGCGTGGCAATACAATATTATAATGACATGGAGCTGATCTGATGCTGGAGCTAGAAGGTGGCCATAGGAACTCGAGTTTGGACTCGTTTGATTCGTCTCGAGGCATTCTAGTAAATGCTTGTTTTTAAAAAGCTTTTTAATTAAATTTATATATTTTCATAATAGAGAAGCTTCAATCAACTCAGCTAAACCGTTTTTTGTAAGTTATAATGAAACTTGTATATACGAGGATATTTTTTATTAAACAAGATGATTTATACTTTGTGGATCATTGACGGTATACTGTTTAGCTAAAGAGAAAACAATTAAACTTTGCAGGCAGCTCAAATAGGACAAACTAAAGACTAAGGAATTTTACTTATTTTAGTATGGTGTAGTAGGTAGGTACATTCTTGTTTGCTGCATATCTCAGTATTAAATTCATTCTAATATTCTGAAAGTCTCAATATATCTGCATTCAAACTACTGATTGATTGATTGCTCAAAAACATTACTCTTGCTTTCTTTAATAAAGATACAAGAGATTTTATAACATTGCGAAAAACAATTAATGTCTAAAATCGTAAAGTTTCTAAGAATCAAGCGTATAACTTTACCAAGCTTCTATGTTTAGCTAACAGAAATAACAGTAAACCGTACCTGTACTTTGGTCTTTACAATAAGTACGAAACTAATAAGTTAGGTCCGACAGAAACATTCGTCCTGGGTCGACCGTATCGAAATTGTGTGCAGTTACCTCCGAACGGGCCTCGTCTAGACAAAGTCTGCCAAGAGGCTGGAAGATTAAAGACAGCGAGATGAATAGAACGAGCCTAGATTCTGGAGAAAGAAAACTAAAAAAATGCCTTTACGTAAAGGCTTGTGCGCTGTGAAGAACACTGTATTCTTATTTAATCTTTTTGCTAAAGGGGTTTTTGCGAGGCAGCTTTCCTCTTTGAATTGTATTGTCCCTTGTGTCATAAGAATGGTCTGGAAAAATATTATGAAACATCAAGAGTAAGACTTATATATCAAACTTAAAACAAGCAAAAAAACTTCCAAGTTTTATATCTTTATATAGGCTTGAAAATTGCTTTAACTAACCCTAATAAACCTTATGGAGCAAATATAAAGCATTATAAAATTAAGAATTCATAAACACTATCATAAAAAAAGTTAGATTAATAGTTGATGCGGCAGCCATTAATATCATTAATATGGCTTCACGATGCGAGGACCATAAAGTTGAACAAACGAGAGAGGCGGGATACTTTTACCGCGTAAGCTCCCATAAAAACGCAAGCCCTGAATTAGCTCGATTCTTTGTCACCCCTTTTGAACAACCCTAATTTTTTACTACCACCGTCTTTGTCTAACAATAACCACTACATTCCTATCCGTTAAACTGCATCAAGGAAAAACAACGTAAAACCGCCTGAGATGAAACGAGATAGAATAATAATGTATATGCACTAGTTGAGAGGACAGAGAGCGGTACACGTAGTAGTATGAACGTAGCCATGGATGGGTGCTTTGTACTAAGAGGGAAAGAGACGCGGGAAAGCTCCCGCGAGCGAGCGAGATAGGAATAAAAATTAACCAACAGAGGGGAGAGGAACTGAGCTTCTTCAAGCGGGGTGGTTAGTCCGCATTCGACCGCACCGACGTTAACGTCGGCTCTCGAGGAATATTTTGCCGGAAACAATTCGAACTGTGAAAAATAATATTCAAGTGCGCTCGCTTACCGTTAAGGTTTTGTGTTTATTTTAAGTTTTATTGATATGTTACGGTCCCCGCTGAATGTTGGATTACGAGTTTCAGCACCGTTACGTTCGACTTTCATGGTTTGATAATTTACGATGTTTTTGTGACGAAAAACTTGTAAAAGATCCATCTGTAAACATTAAAGAAATATGAGGAAGACGTTATGAGCGATATCTCGTCGCTTCAATTTATGTGCCGGTTATGATAAGCTCGGAGCTTTAACCAAAACTTGTATTCGTAAGAGAGGAATACCAAAGAAAATGTGTGCCAAAATGTTCGTTTATTGTTTCTTCTTATTTACTCTTATAATGTCATGGATTGGAGTGTCGGCTGAAGAGGAAGTGTCGTCTCCGCTACGAGTAGCACAGTGTAGAGCTACGTGTTTACAGAAGGTAAGGAAACTATAAATCTTCAACTCAACCTTTATTTATTTTTGGTTATACCTTGCTCCACTATTGAAATAGATTTTATTTTTATTATTCTTTCTAAAGTGTTATTATCTTATTTTTTAATGTAGAATTTGTATTACACATCTTCACTATTTGTGGATGAAATGCATGTAGCAAGTGAATTTGACACTACACATGAAAAATATTTTGAAATGAGTAAGCTTCAGAATCACAAGCCTCACAAGCCACAATAAACAACCTTAAAAGATAGATAGTACACATAGAGGCTTCCTTGTTCAACAACACTGTTACAAAAACAAGAAGAAAAAACTGTGATCCAATTTAATTGTATTTCAGATCTCTTATCATTGAACAAGATTCTGTATGAATTTGTTATCAAAATCGAATCTTGTACTACATACGAAAACATAATAGAGTGTACCTAAACCTCTTTCTGTCTGTTAATTCTGAAATCGAGTTACACTTGAATAAACGTTTTAGATGAAAGTCAAGATTGTTTGATTTCTTCCAAGTCAGATCAACATTGCTAGAGTAGAAACAGTGGAGTATTAGCTCTATATGTAATGCTTATGTAGTTACTTCTTGAAGAAATTATAAAAAATGTAAACATAACGATACCCGTTGCTTTGTATTTAATCTCATATCTTATTCCAAAACAATATGGAACTACAAATAACTTTGGAATATTATTTAATAGCATTTGTTTCAAATGAAAGAAGAAATTTTGATATTTGCTCCTAGAAATATTAGATTTAAAGAAATGTTAAATCTGCACTAAGAAATTACTCTGAAATATATTCATTTGTTATGTGGTGAAATGTTGTGAGCCACAAAATACCGATTCTGTGGCTCCAAATAGGTTGCGCGCGCCGTGTCAATAGTAGGCCTAATTTAGGTCTGAAACTTAGAATATATTATTCTAAGGTCTGAAATAAAATTTTTGAGTAGAATTTAACTAAAAATAATTGAGGACCTATGGTACATGCAAAAATATTGAATTAATAACTACTATTGAATGTGTTGATATCAATTTATAAGATATTAATTACCAATCTTAAAAATCTAGAAATAGGATCAATTTATTATGTGATTATACTAATTGTCGTTCGGCATTACTTAAGCATAATTCAAGTTACAAGAAGCTTTTTATTACTAACACGAAAAAAAAATCGGTTTTTGAAGTCTAAAACAGGTTTTGCAAGTTTAGGATAAATACAACTATACTATTGAGCCAACTATTTATATGTACGTGTTTGCACTGATGTTTTTTTTTCGATCTGTTATAACAAAAATGTAATAAAAACTCCTTAGAAATGTATGTCTTAATAGACATACGATTTTGTTATATGACACATATTAATTATAGCATAAGTTGCACTGAATTGGTAACTGCCTCAAAAAGTCCTACTTACGTATTATCACTTTAATACTCTGAAAATTTATTGTACCTAGGTAGGTACTATATAAAGGTACTTTTGCGTGTGTTCACAAATGGTTTCACAGCAGTTACAATATCAAATATCACGCAAGACATTATTTTTATTATTGTGAAGACCAAAACATTTTAAATAGGATTTGGAAATAAACTTTATCAATCTGACTTACTCCTAATCCACTCATACTATGCACGAGATGCTATTCCACATATCGATACATTCAATACTTATAAATATCGATCACAAAAAGAATTTATCTAAACTGGAATCATTCGAAACAAGTTGTGGCTATGCTGGTTATCAGCACGCTGACCATGCCTCTACAAACGTAATTTGAATCAGCCCGATTTAAATTAATTTAAAGTTATTTGTTTCAGCGCTCTGCCAAGATATTGATGCTATTAATTATTTTGTAGTAATCGCGTATACGTTCCATCACACGGTTATAGTGAATAATGTTATGTATAGGCAGTGAATGTAAATTCATTGTATTTACTTTTACGGAGTATCAAGAATGTATATTAATGTACCTACCTATTTAAAAAAAAAACAAATTATTTAATTAGGTAGGTTGCGTAACTTTATCTGTGCTTAACATTTCTTAAAGCAAGTAAAACACAAACATATTACTGCAAAAGACTTTTAAAAATATTTTATAATAGATATATTATAAAATGTATGAAAATATCGTCATTACTTTTCAGTATCGTGAAGTAATGACGATATTTTGTAAAGAACTAGCTACCTATAAAATAACATCAGAGTCCATTAACTTTATCAAACAGAGACCACGTTTCAAATCAGATTTCAATGGAATCATAAATTAGTAGTGTCAGCCACGTTAACTAGGTACTTAAGCACCGACGAACGCGTGAATCAAATTACTTAGATCGAAAATAACTCCTTAATCGAACCTTTTGTTGAATGAAATTGATCTCATATACTGCGCGTTGTGTGCTATTTCGTATATTTCTCTGTATACAGCATCTACTCGTACCAACATTTTTGTTTTGTTTTTGTAGCCACTTAATGTATTTTAAGAAATGATGAATATCAGTTTAATTACTTTCAACCTTGACAAGGTGAAATTACCTAGCCTAGCTCTTAAAGAACCCAATAACGCCATTTTTATTTAAGGTAGCACAATAATCCTTTAACCTAATTCGGCATGACACGCACGAAAGTATAATCAGTTCTCTGTATATCATTCTGCCGACATATTTGCCAATATATTTATGATTTAGGTTATGCCGAAGCAAAAAATAAAACCCATATCATTCGCATCATCTACATTTCAAAATCGACATCTGCTGTTAATCTAAGGCATATTTTGTGCGATCACGCTTCAATTTTTTGCGTCCCTAATGCTTTGCTTTTATTTTTTTTAATTTAAATTCTACCTGCGACAAAGGTACAAAGATCTCATGCTATTATCTTTTTTTGTTTGGTTTGTTTGTAAAGGGATGTGCGTGACGTTGCCGGGGGCGGAAGGATAGGTAGTTTCTTTTTTAACATTATTGGGGTACGTGAGGATATACGCAAATTACTTAACTATAGGCTTATGTATCGATCGCCTACCTGCTTTTGTGCTAAACTGTAGGTAGGCGTAATTTTTTAAAATTACTATTTTTATTTAATGGCTTTGATGCGATATAATAGGATTCATAGACAAATAGGTTGATAATTATATGCTTAGGTCTAAATTGGATTATGATATAATTATGATGCTCCATTGTCTTCGTTTTTAAAACAGGGCAACTCATAGTGTAACCATTAGTCTGTAGGCTTTCCTTAATAAATCTGTTAACCTAAGAAATACTAAAACAAAACTGGTTTTTAAAACTTTTGTTACAAAACAGTACCCGTAAAAAATGCAGACATTGAGGGCCCACTCTGTCGCCAGAAACTATTTTCTTCTATTGTGTCTCATTTAAACATGGTCCTTTAAAATATTGGCTTGTGTTTTTTACTTCTCCTTTTTTTGGGTAGGCTTTTTGTTAAAAGCGTGCCTCCTTCGATGGCAAGTCGGGCTTTGGGAACATGTGATGAATTTTAAAAAGTACTTTAAGTGCTAAGATATAGATATGGTTATGACTACATTATGGTATGTAAGTTGACTTGTCATGTAAATTTTATCTGTCGTCCTTTTATAAAAATTCGTTTTGACTGCTTTCATGTTATGAAAATTGTTATGAGATGTGCATGCTTAGAATTGGAATGAGTTTTTTATATGTTATTTATTTTATTATTTGAGTCGCATTTTTTATTTAAGGTGATCAAATGTTATGATTGCCTTAGAATTATTAAAATATCCTGGTTTTAGACGTATATCTTCTATTGAACTAAGAGATTTTCGCTTACGATGACATCAAATATAAATATATAATAAATAAATAAATATTTCGGACATCTAACACACAACGCCTTCTAGTCCCAACTAAGCAGAGGTACTAGACAACTGATACAGATACATATATGATGTATATTATACTTTTTTTGTAAATACATACATACATATTATACATAGATACACCCAAACTCCGAAACAAATGTTTGCAGATCATACAAACATTTGGTCCGACCCGGGAATCGAATCCGAGACATCAAGTACAGCAGTCGCATTCGCTATCACTGCGTTACAGAGGCAGTTTAATATATATACGTTTCAAAGCTTAAACTTATTATATATTTTGATCACAGGAATCACAGGAAAACAGGTCATTTTAGTAACAGTTTGGTTAAAACCATTAGCTAATTGTTGGCACAGTTTCAATGTTTTCGAACCTACAACTTTTATTTCTCTATTTTGTAATTTTATTGCACAAATTTTAAGTAACTCAAATATTTTCCCCCGTTGAACGGTACTTAAAGAAGAATAATACCCGCTTCACCTTGAGACCTAAAACATTGCAAAAAGAGCCCATAAAGAACGGGTCGGGTGATCGTGAAATAAAATCTCGATTAGAAATTTAGGAACGTTCTGGCCTTCTCTTACGGTCCCTTTTTGAAGTAGTCACTCTGACTTCGAGCTTTATTATTTTATCGTTGTTCAGCCATGCACAAGAGGTAGAATAAAATTTTGTTCCAGTAAAAATATAAAAAAGAACCGACTCAAGGTTTCGGATGCACGTCCTCGGGCCACACTGCATTTAGAAAAAATAAACGAGTAAGTCAACGTCGAAATGACCTGCGTTTTTGTACACGATTTGTTTTCGTTTTTGTTACGTTTGAGTTCATTTGGAAGTAGCCATCTCTGCTACTTACTGAATTAACTTAAATTGCTTTTACTTTTTTTATGTTGAATTGGCTTAGGTTTCATTTATACTTATAATTTCATTGGTTGACACAATTGATCGCGTATTTTGATACTTTTTATTTTATTGTCTTTTACTTAAAAGTGCCTAGCAAATTCTTGAGTTTAAAAATAAAATTAAAAACAGCAAGTAACAGTTACTGCTCGTGGATGCTGACGCTGTCATCACTTGTTGCTGACTGTGCCACTATAAAGAGAACGTTGGAGTTTATAGAGTTACAAGAAACATCATATGTTACAGACATAAAATATAAATTGAGCTATCGATGATCTTAAAGATGCTATGCAAGGCAAAAAGTATGGCGGTCTAATAATATAGTAATCTGAAAAAGGCAAGCATTGCACGCAGCTTGAGCTAATACGGCCTCACCTAGGGTGGCTTATCCGGCAAGGCAGTTGTAATAGAGCCGTATAGCAGAGCAGACGATTAATGATTCATGACCCCTCGTAGCGCAGTGTCATCAATATTATTCTGTTTGTATCCAGCGCGTTAGGCCCTCCCTCTCCCGCGCCCCGTTCATACATAAATAAGCGCGACACGTCGTCTTCTCAGATTACATCGCACCGATGTAGTGAGAAATAGTGTAGTCGGATGCTGAGCCCGTCTTTTGTTCAATATATTCCCTAGAGACACCGAATGAATAGTTAACACTGTATGCTCAACGTGCATGTTTACGGTTTCGGGTTTCTCTTAAAGATTTTAGATAAGGAAGGTGAAGGAATTTATTCGTTTGGTGGCAATAAGGTGATGTTACAATCGGCTTTAGTGTGAAATTATAGGTTTCATGTATCTCTGATACATATGGTTTCTGGCTAAAACGTCCTATTGCATTGAAACACAATTTCACAGGCTCTCATTTGAAACCATAAAACAAACAAAGATGTAAAATAAAAATAGCTCTAAAATAATAATTCTATTTCCATCGTCATAAAGCGTTCGCGTAACCATAAAATATTCTACGTGCTCTCTTAGTTTCTCGTGATAATGTTCAGTAAACAAAAACAACGAATAAAAATAGCAAATTATCTCTACATGATGGCAAGATTCCTTATAAGACCACCATTTGTCAATATTTTAATATTCCGGTGCTACATGACAATAAAAGAAACACATCGTTACTAGAAATTACTTGACGTTCCGTTAGTCTTAAAGTTGATGTAAAGCTTCTTGTCACGCGATACGGCGATAAAGCACGCTTCGGGCTCAAACTAAGTAAAAGGTGAACTCGGACTGGATTCCAACACAAACACTGATTGATACCGGCCTTATAATACTATAGTCGCAGCTTCAATGTCAACATTGATCGTCATTAAAGGGCTTATTAAACTTTGTCAACGGAGTGAGTTTTCATAAAACAACAAAAAGTTATCAGCATTTTGTTCGTCGATTATGGTACCGGAGATAATAATTTACAAGAATCAAGTTTAAATTAGCTTTCGCGATATTTAACGGTCGCTCGCATATATCTTGTAAATCTTTATTAATCTTATATTTCCAAATAGCTAATGACAAATCGTTTGTGACCTCTTGATAACGAATACAACTCTAATTTATTTGACATTTTTAATTTGAGGTAGAATTGGATATGGGATATTTGTTTCTATATTGTTTGTTGGATCGTGTCCGTTGGTGTCGGTGTTAAAGCTCGGTTGTAAAGTCCTGTTGAATTCTTCTGATAAATGATGCGTCCGCTACCGCTACATCGCTTCGCTTTTAATTCTCGCACCACTATTGTGTCGCCGTCCAATTTTTGACGTTAACCGCTTTCTTCCACAAACATATACGTTGTTAGGTTGCCGTAAATAAAATATTAATGATCCCTTTCTGTTTATCTTTTTTAACAATCAATCAATGTGTACGCGGTTTTATTATTTATGTGTGGCTATAGTAAACCATAATTTATTCTAGTAACAAAAGACCTAATGATGTGATTTTGGTAAGTACGAGTATGTTTTATAATATAATCTTTGTCAGCTTTTTAATCCCTTACTGGGTTACAAATTACGATGCCTCATAAACAAAGAAACAAGATAAACATTACATTGGCTTTCCGTAGATTAAAAATTATGAAACAGTTAATCAGTTTTAATGGTACAGTGAGCCCGAGCGGCAGTTTTGATTACATATTTAATGTTTCAGTAAACTATTTTACAACGTTCCGAAGTTGATTGGGATTCGATTAAAAGCAGCTGCCCTCACTAAAGGCGTAGACTAAGCCCTACAGGCTACGATGAAATGGAGATAGTTTTAATGCTCGTAAATTTCATTCCGAGACTCCAACGTCCGATCAACTAATCACTTTCATACGGCTATTTGTGCAAGTTTCAAAACTAAAATTTGTTGTTGAAATATGTTGCCGTTAGTCGGAAAACCAGTAACGTGCCTTAATTTTAGGAAAGATAAAATTTTGAGGAATTTTCATTTGCGGCACATATTCTTAGCTGATAACAAGTGAATGTAGAATAAGTGCAATTAAGGGAATGTGATGGCATTACAGCCATATCCGTAGTAGGTACATATCGAAATTTTACAATAATAAGATACCCATTAATGTGATTAATAGAAACATAACCGTTTCATGGTTGAAGTACTTTGTTATTTAAATAAGCATAGTAGGATGTCTGTGATGGGCGGAGTCATGCGTACGCGCAAAGCAAAAACGTTTTTCGTGGGGTGGGGAAAGCTAAGTGGGGACAATCCATTATTTCTACTCTAATTAAAACATTTCGAGAATTCCGGTTTCATAAAAACAATAGGTAGAGTTCCGTTTATATAAATTCCTACAAAAATAAATGTGTCAGAATTTATTGTGTTCCGAAAATTCCAGCCCGTCGGAAACGCCCCAAATCTTCTTTATCTCAGCATTAATCTTTTAAAACCCATAAAAACGAATCTTTGGATCTCAACAAATATTTTGTAGGAAAGTGATGGGGGACCATTTTTTATCTAGATCTTCAAATCTATAATACGGCGATCAAAATTCTTAGAGGTGTCGATACAACCAAAGAGTATGTCACTGATGTTCGAGATTGTATTTTATTATGGCTTATTTATTTACTCATAAGAAAGGTATTTAAGAAGAAATAAAAGAATAAGGTTATAACTACGTCTAGTTATAATTTTTTTAAAGTTTATTACGTTCAAAGACATTTATTTTTCTGGAAGATTTATTGTGCTTACATCGGTAGTTTATAAAAATATAACATTGAATATGCCTCCAACAAAAGCCAATTTAAAAATCAATGAAATATTCGTAGTGTAAACAGTTTGCAAAAAAATTGTTGTTGATGTAACTAACCAAAGCCCACGTACAGAGATCTAAGTCGTCCAGATATTTTAAAATAGTATGAGTAGCATGTATAACACTACTGTACTGCCACTTAAAGTGTGAAACGATCATTGGGGGCTCGCGTGGGCCGCGCCACAGTTGGTATTCTTCATACAAAAAACACGAGGCACCCCGTTGTTTTAGAGTTTAAAAAATAATGAAATATGAGTTTTTTATGTAAAACGTTGAGAGTTTTAAGCATTCGAATTTTTAAATACACAACCCGCAGTGAACACTTTTAGAATCTGATTGGAATTGAGTTTTTTATTTTCAATGTTTGTTTTTGAATATTTACATTCAATAATACACGTAAAAGTGAATTTTATTTTCATTAAATATATGTATTCATACTTGATAGAGAAATAAGATATTTAAATAGGTTCGATGATTTGAGAAATTAGTGGTCCCTTTCAAACTTTGACACTAAATGATCATAATGATATTTATAATGAACTTTAACGAACTTTGCTGAATAAACGTTGTCCACAATTTGGACAGATGGTCTGGCCCGAAATGAATCTATTCATATAAATGAACAGAAAAGGATCGGTGAATGATGAATGAGAATGGTTTCAGAATAAATCAGTTTAGTTTTCTATTTCGTCCTTATATTTGTTCTGTCTTTAAAAGCAGTTGTTTATCATAAGAATTGGTTACGGATTTCTGATATTAAAAATACTCAATAAGAAAGCAGTATACCTACTCGTAGTAGAAAACAAATGATAGCCAATATGTAGATTTATGAACAAGTAAATCTAGTATTTGCTAAAACTATTTACTTATTCTAAAATAATTATTTAAAAAAAATATTCAAAATAGTAACATTATACATATTCTTTTCCTAACAACCGACTACATACAACAGTGTGTGACTGTTATACAATCCGAAGTAGGAAATTATACGGCAACTATACGAATAAATAAATCATTCGGCAACCACTCCCGAAAGCTTCCTTACTAAATCACCTCCTAATTTTAAACTTCGAACTCATCTGAGTAAACACAAACGATTTGAACAACGAGAAGACTAAAATACCAATGGGGTTCTAAGCTATTCGTCTCGAAAACGCCTGTCATGGCCAATAGCGTCCATCAATGTTCCGTACATTTGGCTGAAGCACGTAACGTACTCATTTTAGATTCTTAAAATAATATTGTTTCTTCGGCCTCTTCAACCATTGTGTATTAGCATCTGGAGATTGGAATTGTGACATGAAGCGACAGTGACGAATTGTTATCTACTATGAATTCGGATTTATTTATTCTTTGTAACTTTTAACGCTCCACACACTGTGTATACAGCTTTTAAAATAAAAAAAGTTGAATGTTACTTATTGTTTAATAGTCTTTACAAATTATTTTCTGTGAACTGAAAATAGAAAATACTTATGTGCGCAGCTGTTTGCATAATTATATATGTTTATTATATACTGTACCCGCTTTTGTACTCGAATATGAAATGAAATGATATTTATTTGTAAGTAAAACTTTTTAGATATTTTTACACGTCGGACTTTACAGCTAGAAGAGACCGGCAATAATATGATATTGTGTTTTTAACCGACTTCAAAAAAAGGAGGAGGTTTCTCAATTCGACCGTATATATATATATATTTTTATGTGTGTTCGGGGGACTAAACATTGATGTATACTTCTAACACTTTTAAATATTTCCATCTATTTATCCAAACTGAAAATTTATCACTACTTGAAGACATAAGGTACATAAATACAGATCTCCTAGCTTATATGGCAGTCTAAATAAACTTGATTTTATTACTGATTCGTTTTCAAAAATATATTCTTGCATTATTGTACATACTCAAATCAAGTAAAGGTTTAATTAAATTTGGAAGGATTTCAGAGCTGACAGTGAGACAGATTACATACACTGGGCTGGTCCACATTTTCTACACCTAGGAAATAAAATATAATTCGCGAAAGTAACTCGGTGTACTTTTTTATACGATATATACTTCAAATAGAGCCGTGCCGATGTTTTCAATTTTGATGTTCCGTGATACATATCCAATAATGTACATGTACTTATATCTGCCTAACGTTACCACTTGACGTTTCCTAACATTTTACTTACGCCAGACATACACGTTCAAGTATACTTGCGCAAGTCTGTCTGTCTGTCTCTGACAAAACAGTCCGGGTTTGCGCAAGTATACTTGAACGTGTATGTCCGGCTTTAGTAAATTCCGTAAGGTTCTTCATCACGCGGACACTATAGATATTCAAAGTTTTTGTATTATATTCTCACTATAAACCTTGATATACCACTCTAACGGTATACTCGACTGCTCTAAAAAGCGCGGTCTTGTTTTACGGTGAAATGTTTACAACTAGATTGAGTACTTCCGCTTTAAAATGATTATTTTTAAAATATTTGTTCAACGAATTAAAACGCAATTCTGATGGATCATTTATGCTGATTTACATGCCGAAAAAACATCTGAGATTTGATTAGTGTTGATTAAATTAATTGCTTACCTTAAACAATATTGACATATTAAAAAACACATAAATTTTTAAGGATTATTTTGTTACCGTTATTTTTATTACCAGTTCTTAACAGACGTATAGATATTGTACGTGTATGTAATTAATTAAATATATAAGTATAAACATATGTGTTTCTTTAGACCCTTATATTTTGATAATACAGTTTTAACACACATTCATTTCCATGCGTGTAAATTAAATATCCTAAGGCATCAATCGAATATCGAATTAGCTAGCAATTGTATCCAAATTATATATATTTCAATGGCGTATTTATAAGTGCAGTACACAGACAGTTTTATTATCACGGCCAAGATATTTTAACGAACCAAATGTAAGTCTAAAATAAAAGAGGAACATGTCGGAACATTTTTTGTTCATCGGACACGCCATTTAAGTCACAATCGTAAATTTTATTGAAATGTCGCAACAGCGATCGCCGCACGAGATGTCTTGTCTTCGGGGACGAATTTATGCGTAATTCGTAAACAAATTGACGTGTTCGGGACGTACTTTGAAGGGGACCTCGGCTTGACGACTTGACGCGTCTTTTGAGTCTTTTAGAATATTTACGAGATGACTGTTGTGTACATACTGTTAACTTTATTGCCCTGTCACGTCTTTTGTTTTCAGATTTAAAATGATGCTAGTTATTAATCTCCCGTTATAGTTTGTGAATTTCTTTATAGATACTTTGAAGTATTTTAATTTATTATTATTTATCGCTTGCGCTTTTAGAAATGACACCTCAATGCTCGTTCAGACTGGTTTCTATGGCTTCTTAAGTCGTAAAATAGTATCACCTTACACAATAGGTGCTATTGTCTTATTATAAAGCAAATCCTATGCTCATTTCACGATAAATTTGATGCCTTTTCTTGTTTAGCAACTATGAATTTAAATAATTATGTATTTCATTTGTATACATAAAGCTATAATTTTACACCATCTTAAAGTTACACAAGTTCCATGTGTATTGGTATTAGTTTTGGACTGAGTCAAAAGAAACTTTTGCAGAATTTCGTATATCCCTGATCTTCAAGTACCAATTGGTCGTGGTTTTGGACGCCGTGCAGAGTAAATGCCACACGTTTTCTTAACATGGCTTCCTGCTGCTCAGTGTTACCATCTAAACGGCTGTTAGTTGCGTTTTACACGCCGGGCGTTCCAACATGTTTATTCTTAATTGTCTCCTAAATATCGCTGTTTTGGCCATGAATCGTGTCGAACAGACATATTTATTTGAAAGCATGAAAGCGCACTCCTAAGTGAGCCATTCGTCCACAATTTTATAGCGTGTGCATGCTAAAGTACTCGATACAGTTCCGTTGCTTGTTAATTAAGAATTCGCAGCCACGCTTTATGGTAGGCAATAGTCACAACAATAATATATCTTTAGCGCTCGCATTTCCTTTCTTAGTCGTCCGGGCTTTCATGTCTTATCTGATGTCGTAAGAAGTATCGGTAGAGGCTATCGGGCTGCGTCAGATGTCTGTTGTCCTGTTCGTACTTATCTGCTCACTAAATAAAAAGGTCGGGTGATTGTAGCAATCTCTTTGCCGGAGTATACCAGTTCATTATTCTTGCGGTTCTGGCCTCAGCTATCGCACTCACCGTGACAATTCTTTTATCCCAAAACCTTTGTTTCCACATAAATTACTTGACTCTTCAGTGCTACCGAGGATTGTTTTGGCTAATGTCACAACTTTTGGATTTCTCCGTTTATTCAGTTTCGTTTTGCATTCCGCCAGCTGCGTTTGCTCATTGTCTCTTCGTTTAAATTAAAAAAAGATTTGGTTGTTATTCGCGCTGTCTTCCTCGCCCACTACTTTATGTAACGTCAACTTGGGAATGAAGTATTCTTATTGTAGCCCCACTGAGTCTTTACGCAACGTTGGATTGCATAAATTATTGAGGTTTTATTTTAATTAAAGCGTAAGTGGGTATTGGTTGTAGGTATTCCCGCATTTGCATAATATCGTTTGCAGGGATCCAGTTTTTCAAAATGTGTAGCCAGAATGTCATTGACTTTGTACAAAGATGGCGGTAATGCAATGACTGGTTTGTACTACGGTCATACAATCATATTCGAGCGCATGCGCAGGTGATACTTGCTTTAGACACGTGATTTGATAGCCGTACAACTTCAACATTGTATGAAATTAATTTACGTTGACATTTTATTTGATAGATCATTCGGCCTGGTAAAGGCGGTTCATCATGAATATTTTTAAAACAGTTTTTTATGGTCTAGTAGTTACGGTCTAGGTAGAATATGGCTTTCTTTTACCTGTGACATAGTATACTTACTAATTTAACTTGCATGAAACATACGTGAAAACATTTTTTTAGGGATGGGTCGAAATTCGTTTTACATTCGGTTCAACCGAATTTCGGCGGTTCTAGCCGAATTTCAGCGTTCGGCTGAATTTCGGTTCAAATGCAGAACATTCGGTAAAAGAAAATAGTGAAAAAACAAATATATATATCTGGTTCTGGACTTCTAGTTTTTCTATATTAGGTAATTTTGCTGCTGCCAGTGCCTCGTAGCAACTCCAGAACATTCTGTGAATGCTTTTATTGTTGGACTGTGAGGAACAATATGCAGTCTAGACAAATTCATCGTCACTGCTCGAACTTTCAATACTCTTGCTGCTTCTTATAAATTCTGCTAAAAATTATGTCTTATCATTGCATTGTCTGCTTCAAGAAAAAACATTCTATAGCTCGAATTCAACAATGTTGCTAGTTGCTGTCATATTTGTATTCTTCGATACCAAGAAATAAGTCTATCTAGCCCATATTTTAAGGATAAACGCATAGTGTTCACATGAGGGTAAATCACTTAAACGTCTTCTTTGAAGTACTCAGAAAGTATTATAATGTTGGGTATTACTTCCGATATACATGAGTATACATGATATACTTCAAAAGGCTGGAGTAAGGAAAGAGTTTCTTTTAGAAGATCTTACTGTCTTTCTGACAAGTTTCGAAAGTTTATTCTGTCACCACTGTCTGATATGTTTAACGAAATAGTTCTTTTTTGTTCTAGTAATCTCTCAACAATTGCTATTCCAACTTGGGCTGACTGACATGTAAATAAGTTAGGATTGTTGTATCCGAGAAATTGCTATAAACAAAAACAAATTTCGGCCGAAGTTCAGCCGAATTTTGAATTTTTGCCGAATGTTTGGCCGAAGTTCGTATTCGGTTGAAATTACATTCGGCCCATTGCTACAAATTTTATGTTTTTAATTTTATAGAAAATATGATATATGATAGACGATGACTTTTCTATGTAAAGTCTGTGCTACAGTTTGTATTGAAATATAAACCAATGAAGCTTGTTCCCCTCCCAAAAAAATTGGAAACCTCAAATTGTTTCTTTTCATTATTTCATATAATATAAATACTATGAGACGATTTTTACGTTTGCTATTTGAAGTTATAGTGACGAACAAAAACCATAGTAAGCAAGAAGTTACGGAGAGTCGGCAAGTTGTTTTAATTATCCCAAAATTTCTAAAATAGCTAAGGTAATGCTTGTTACGTGAAAGTGATGACCACTAATACCAAATTCAAAGAGCTTCACCTAACACACTATTAAAGGAGCCCATCCAAGGGCGGCTGAAGTAACAAGTGCCTAATCTTCTTAGTGGTCGCATCACGGTTCAATGTCTCATGAAAATTAGATCCTTTACTTAGTTAAACTTTGTATAACCCTTTCTAAGGTATCTTGTTTGGACGTATTTGTAAACTTACCTGTTTAAGTGAATATATTTACTGAGAATCGGTTTACATGCGTCTAATATTTGATGTTTAAAATGGATTTTATTTTAATAGAATAATTAGAATAATTTAGGATAAAATACGAGATTGGCCTAACAGTTTTATTATAAAATACTCTCTAACTGTTTCATTCTGTCGTGGCACATAAAATATAATTAGATTATGTTGGCCCGCCTCTTTGACTTATACAAGGGTAAAAGTTTTAAAATATATTTAACACTACCTCAATCAATCAATTATGTATACAACACATAGCTAGGTAGTAGAGCCACGCTGATTTCAGCAGGTACGGGTTGGTTCTACCGAGGCGTTAATAGCCTCTCACTGAAGATCAACCTAAAATGATAGCATTAGTACTGTGGTGTTATGTTATTGAGTGTGGGAATGGAGGCCCAATTGTGCAGAAGCATCTCAATAGGCCGCCATAGCTTTAGTTTTTTTTCGATGTATGTATTTACAAAAAAAGTAAATATGTATGTATATCAGTTGTCTAGTACCCATAGTACAAGCTCTGCTTAGTTTGGGACTAGATGGCGTTGTGTATTAGATGTCCAAAATATTTAAATTTTTCATTTTATAGTCTGTGTGGGTCACCATGCTGCACTGTTGCATTGTCTGCATTCGCAATGAGTATGGTGACCACTATTCTCATGCTCATGCTTTCCATCAGGAAGAGTAGAGTCACATTCGCATGCCTTTACATAAAATTCAATAACAAAATATTGTAATCTTTCATTGTTTTGGGTATCAACTTACAAAATAATGAAAAAAAATTGTTAAGCTTACCTATATTCGACTAGCTAAATAACATCACATTTATGTTACCACCACGTATCCAGGTTCATTAAGTTATAACATTTTGTGCAGAAGCGACTATTCGTTTTTGTACTGTTTTTTATCTACGTCGATTTATCGATGAGTAGCCAGCGTATCAAAAGTCGTGCATCGTAGTTGATATCACTATAGACAAAGTGAAATAAAATTGCTGAAAGCCGAAAAAGTACCTACTGAACAAGAGCTTAAAGCAGGTAATTCAAAAAATAAGAGTAACAGAAGACACCGATGAAAACTGTTTAACAGTTTAAAATCCATATTACGGATACATTTTTCATACGTTTGTTTTAAATTAATATAGACTTATGATCCGAGGTCATTGCTTTCTATTAGGTTGTTGCTTTGTTGGTTCTCTTTGAATTACATTAAGTACTAAAGTAAATTACAAAATCAATCTTATACGGATATTAAAACTTTAGTAATAAAACAAAAACATAAAACAGGTACAGTTATTAAGCAGCCTCATATATCATAGCTGTCAAATTGCTTGCAGCTTAAATATTTGTCCAGTAAGTGTATCTCTTAACCATTAGATATGTATTATTAAGCTCATCAATCACTACAACAAAGCGATGTTGTTTATATAGTTTATATAATTAGAAACTATTTGGCCACTGATACTGTTACAATCTATTTCAACTGTTTAATATTGTCAAACATTGTTAAGTAAATTGAGTTGAGAACTAATTGACATATTGGTGATGTGAAACTTTCAATGTTCGGGTATGCGTACTACGAGTATAGGGTAATTTTATAATAACAGGGTAAATTGTGGGACATGGGCTTTATAGGTATAACAGTATTGGCAAAACAATACACTCGTAACCTACGGTACCATTAGAAGTTTATAGCAGCATTCGGATTGTCCTATTAATCGGATGTCAATACAAGCATTTCATTTTTATATTGAATTAGTTGTTGCCCGCGACTCCGCCCGCGTGTATGTCGGTTATCTCGGCAAATAGTAGCATATGTGTTATTCTGTATAAGCTATATTACTGTAAAGTTTGATCCAAATCCGTTCAGTAGTATTTGCATGAAGGAGTAACAAACATCCATCCATACATACTTACAAACTTTCGCGTTTATAATATTAGTAGGATTTAAAGGTTGAGGAAAAATACCACCACGCTGATTTCAGCACGAACGGGCCGGCTCGACCGGGGCGGTACTACCCTCGCACAGAAAACCAACGTAAAATGACAGCGTGCTGTCGTGTTTCGTTGGTGAGTGCGAGACCGGAGGCCCAATTAGTCTAGTCAACAAGTTCCATACTTGTTGACTAGACTAAAAGATGCAGCAGCATCACTAGGCCGCCATGGTGTGGGTCGCCATGCTGCATTGTCTGCATGCAGTGAGCATGGTGACCACCACTCTTGGATTTTGCTTATGCTTTTCATCAGGCAGAGTATAGTCATTTTGGCGGCCATACATAAAAAAAAAAAAAAACCTTAAAAACTTTTGAAATTCGTGTGAACTATTGACTTAAAATACTTTTCATCTCACCACTTTAATAGCCTTTAATAGTCCACTGCTGAACATAGGTCTCTCCTTAGATAAAACTTAAATACATTATTATTATTATTATTTTTTAAACATTATTATTGCACATTATATAGCACGAAATTGACAAAAAAAATGTTTTACCACACTACTGCGATTACTTTCAGCTTTTATATTACAGTCTATAAGCACAACTTAGGTTAAAAAATGTCTTAATAGCATCGCAGACAATGTCTGCAGTTTTAGCTTCAAACGAGTTTAGTTTATAGCTGACAGCAAATCCTAGTCTTACAGTTTTTATTCTACTAGTATTTTTTGTCTAGCTAGATACCTTAGCTTACAGGCTTCGTTTACCTAAAGCTCCACCTACACTACATTTTTACGGCTTGTGTAATTCCTTCTCTGGTAATTTGCTCAGTTTCCTAGAATCTGATATGTTTGTAAGAAAATAGCACAAATAGTCTTAGCCCCTCTACTAGTATGTATTGTATGTCCTAATTAGGTGTTAATAGTTATTCTACATGTACATACAGTATGCAATATCCGAGACAAACTTGTAGTTGTTACTACTTCCTAAGTAGTGCTGCTTCGTACATACCGATTATGTCTCCCACATGCGATGTATTCAAACTATAATCATACGTTTGTTCGCATATAAAATGGAGTTTGCTAACAACTGGAATACAGACGGTTTTATTTAGTTGCGTGAATGAATTTCTTCCTATTGTTTTATTCATATATGTGCATGCCACTGCACTATGTAATACCATCATTTAGAGTTCAATTTATGCTTATTTTGTTAGAGGTGCTATATTGTGTAATAATAATTGGAAAGCCGTGCCTTATATTATTTTATAGTTATCTTATTACATTTCGAAACCTTATACTATAACAGTACTTAATTAAAATTTATTGTAACGGATTATCCTTCAAGGTAAGGGATTGAATAACAACTTTATAATAATGTAGAATAAATTAGGTTTCTTCAGATTACTTTTACACAATGGCATATTGTTAAGTGTGGCCAATGTAAAAATACATTCGTTAATGTGGAAGTTTCATATTTCAGTATCTATGGATCTTGCTCAATAACCAGACTGATATCGCGGTCAGATATCAGTGTTCACCAATTCTTTCATTGCATTTCATCAAGTTGATGAAAAGCGGCAACGCAAGTTTATTTGGATTGCGTGTAATATAGTTTTTTTGCAAGACAGGTTTGACTCGTTTCGAAGAAGAAAACAAATTGACAGATAAAACATACACTAAGAAAATTAGTACACCAGTAGATAAAGAAATGTCGCAATTCCAAAGAACATTTTCAAAACTAAAAAAATTACATCAAAAATATTGTAACATTATTGTAAACATACTGCAAATGAAAAACGATCTTGAAGAAATCAATTAAATACCAGTTCCTTTAAAACTTATCTCTTGCAAAAACAAATTATAAACCAGCAAAGAAAGTACACAGTCTCAAAAACTAAAGATAAGTTTTATTTGAAAGATTAAATCAGTCGCTTTAAATCGAGACCAGTAGGAATAAATTTCATTCCAAGAACTTTAGTATCGATTTACGCTGAAATACATACTCGATGGGATCTCTGACTTACTCCATTGATTTGATCAGGATCTGGGTGTCTCCGTTTTACACTTTTTGTTCTGAATTTTGATAGATTGGTACGTGTCACTCACAACAAAATCAATTACAGTATAAGTGTGTTCTATATCGGCAAATCTTATCCGTCTGTCAGAGTTCAATCTACTAAATGGATTGCAACATATATTTTCTTTTAGCTACAGTTTTTGTGCGTCCTACATGTTGCTGACGTCACTGAAGCTTTCGTCTCCTTTTCGTATTACGCAAGGCTAGTTAGATTTTCTCGATGCTTTTATTTAGAAAACTTGATAGCCCTTGGCAAAATGATCCTTAAATAAAACTTTTTCTGTAACCTCAAAGTGTTTTAGCTAAGAAGTACTTTATACTTTGATTAGCGTTGTATTTTAATATTTATTTCTTGACTCGTAACAATTATCTGGAGAAAATGGTCTTGTGAGGTATAAAAGATAATTCAAACAATATTCTAAAATATAAGTTTTTGTGGCAGAAGAGGAGGTTTTGAGGAACTAAAGATTATACTTACAGTTTAAAAATTGTCTTGAGATATACATATACATAACTTCAATCCAGTCTCGATCCAGTTTTTAATACCGTACCATTAATTGGTAACATAAACGCTAGAGCAATTTTCTTTTTTGAAATAATTATACACTCGAATAACCAATTATATTTGACAGACATCCGTGTTTTTATTCTGTCCTTATTTTATCACTGTTATTTTCTTATTGATTATATTCACATCTGCAAAATGTTTAACATGTTTTTTTATTACAGGTAATTTCTAAAGGTGACTTCCTTAAAATCGCCATTGTCCATTTTGACAGTAAGTAACCACACATAATTTAGGGGTGTCACTTGCATAAAAATGATACAAATAAAATGTTTTGTAATGCAGTAACTCGAAGGTATTTTCAAAGTATTATATTCTATGTCCGAACCTTTTATAGAGCGGAAATCGTACATACCATTCGGATCACAATCGAACCCACAAAATAAATCGCGGCCATACAAAGTTGGCAAAAGACACGTTCTAGCGTCATTTCAATAAAAGTTATTGTATTGAAAACTGACAATGGGTGCAGGAAGTGATGTGTCCCGTGTATTGAGGCAAGTGGACTGTTTATAATTTGTTCATTGTGAGCGTGTAATGGAACGCGTCCAATGGCCACGAAGGCTATTGTGTGCGAAAGCGACCGATGCACTTCCTTTCTAATTGGCTTTCACACTACGCACAAATAACCAGATAAATAACATAATTGAGGGAAAATTTACAATGAGTGACGCCATGTTGACTTCTCTTTGTGAAATATACCGGGCTCCGAGCAAATTGAAACTGTTTTTTAAATGTGATTTTTTACGGATCGTTAGCAAATGTTCCAAGAGAGATTTGTTTACATTAAACTGCAATTTTATAGTATTCTTAAAAAAATAGTTATATATCAATTTTTAGAGCTCAACAACAGACTTTTCGATTACAAAAATATTAAAAGAATTAACTATTAGGTATCGTACAACGTTATAATAATTATTATTTTTACGGGAATTAACGCGATCACTATTTCAAGGTACTACATACCTCTGTTTTGCCTGACGTTTCGACCAGGTTGCACTGGCCGTGGTCACAGGCTGACTGGCTCAGCGGCGCACGCCCTCCGTCGTCGAATCCGTGAAGTCGAAATAGTGATCGCGTTAATTCCCGTAAAAATAATAATTATTATATCATGGAACGCGAAAGTTTAAAAGATAGTATCGTACAACGTTGTCTCAACCCAAAAGTAAAAGAGTTTATATTACAATTTTTTAACACTGCTACTCTTCTTTATATCCGTTAAAATATTGAGCATTGAAAAATTATAATACCTACGTATACCCAACTGTTTCTGATGTAGCTGTTTAAGCAACCTGTTAAATATAACCGAATACTTCATCTGAAGTACATAATTTATCATCTACCATCATATAAATCTGTATAAGGTTATGTTTTTGAAAGCATGATATTAAAATACTGTGTGTAAGAAACATTCTCTACCGTCGCTAAATACTGTCAAAACATTTCCCTTTGAAGAATTTTCTTATAATCCCCGTTCAGTAGTCAGATTACAATGGCTACCGCGAGACTGTGCGATAGCTAATCGCATTACGTCTGTTAATAATTAATTCCCCGATATTTCATACGCTATGATAGACGTTATCTCCAGTCCCATCTGCATCTGATACTAAGATACACCGAGTGCCTTATTTCAACCATCGACAAAGAACTCTCTCGTTCCATTTATTTGAACGAATATAAACGCAACAATATTGTTCTTAAAGATCAAGCTTTCCTGGCCAGTTTTTACTATCGCCCTGTGACTCAAGACCTCCTAGTGGGTCAATCGTTAACTGTTTATGTGACTTTTAGTGTCGTTTGTAAACTATATTAAATGTTCTTTAAATTTTCTTTGCCATTTAAACATCACCTATAATTCTAAGGAAAACAATACATATATGCAATTATTTCATTAAATAAGAGACGACAATTATAGAAACAAACACATTTGGTAGTTTGTGTTAGCTATTAAAATTTAGTAAGTTGGAAAATATTTTATATGTAAAGATTATCTTTTTTAAGCACATGTCTACGTATTAGCACTTGTAAAATATATCAATAATAACGTCTATTATTACTTGATTTCTACTGCTAGGCATTTTAAAGTCATAAATCATACCATGCGAATATGTATACCTAACTAAGTAGGTATGTATTTATATCTACTATGAACTATACCGCTTATTTGTCTTCATCGTATGATTTTTTTAACAGTAAGATGCTACTATACTACTTTAAACTTAAATCTTTAGCATTAAAATGCAATATCGCGGTCTCTCATCGCTCGAGACACATTTGTGACGTCATAGCACCATTTGTCAAGCTGAGCTGGCGTTGCATTCAGCCCGACTTATCTAAGAAAGCTGGCTTTACTTCCATATCACACGAATATCCTGACTCGATACGCTCCGGGCCGATATACAGATTTATTAGTCTGTAATTTATGAGATACAGTTTATAACTGTTTGACGTTTATTGCAAGATAATATTGAAGGTCTATTAACTAATAATCATAGATAAAATTACTAGTATGTTTTGAGTTACTTCAAAAGTCTAGTAGAACTATATAGGTATGTGAAAGTAGAAAAAGTGAAAAGAAAATAGCAAAAACGTTACATGATACTTTTTATAACAGTTTTTTTTTATTTAGAAACACATATCTATAGAAACTATTCACTGGTCTATATCTGTTTAGTGTTACCATCACTCAAAAAGCAATTACCGATGATTAAAAATATCAGTTAATGTGTTTAAAATAAGGGACCAGTAACGGAAATCCTACTCAAATGTAACCATGTTCTGAGCACTTGAACTAGCAGAACAATAAAGCCTTTTAATGTTCTTATTAAAAGCGTCTTTTATTTTTATGTTTGACATTTAATGGTGGCTCGTAGTCGGTCACATGCCACTGCGAGCCACACATAGGGGCAATTTTGTCATTAATGGTTACTGGGGACAGAAACACCATTGTTGTCACTTAAAAGCTTTTTTTGTATTTTAAACACATTTAAATTTAACATATTGAAATAAATATTTATGACTGTCTTAAAATCTGCATATTTTAAATCTCTAAGCTGCTATAATGCTAAGCTGCAGTCATGAACTTTAAAGTATTTCCTTTTGTTTTATTCCCCAAAATGCAACAAACAAACCACACGCATAATAATATTATGAACATTTAAAAACATATTTGTTTGCGGAAATTAAGAACATAATGTGTATAAAGTTGATCACGTTACCTTATTAATATTGAATAGTGTAACTAGGTATATCGTATTGATCCTACTATTATTGTAAACTGCCTCGTTGGTGGACGTATGCGACAGCCGGTCAAGAGGTCTCGGGTTCGAATCCTGGGTCGAGCCAAAAAGTGTTATTGAGTTTTTCTGATTAAAGAAATATCTACTTAATAACAGCTCGGAGTTTGGAAGTTAGGGTCTGAACCCCCGTGCCTCAGAGATCACGTAAAGCTGTCGGTCCTATACCTGATCTCTCCATGATCGTGTCGGTTAACCATCGAATCGGTTTATGAGAGAGAAGGAACAGAGAGTGCACCTGTGTTTGCGCACACACTTGTGCACTATAATATCTCCTGCATAGTTGGCTGGTCTCCGCTGAGACTGGCCGCTGTGGCCGTTATCGGCTAGAAGAACATTATTATTACTATTATTGTGTTTGTTTGAAGTAAACGGCTAGAAGTAT
The DNA here is from genome assembly GCA_949125395.1 of Diaphora mendica. Taxonomy (NCBI): domain Eukaryota; kingdom Metazoa; phylum Arthropoda; class Insecta; order Lepidoptera; family Erebidae; genus Diaphora; species Diaphora mendica. The sequence goes on along the minus strand of OX421324.1, from coordinate 14,658,521 downwards.
ATGATTTTATCGATGGGCTGTACAGTTACAAAATAGCAGAAATTCTAATAAAACATCATCAGGCACTAGATCAAATTACTATACAGGTCCATGCAGAAAAATACTAAATGTTTACTTACAATATCTTAATACTTTCTGAGCTACTGTAAAATATTTGGTAAAGTAATCCATCTTGTTTGGGTCTCACATTATCTGTAAATAAAATATTGAGCAAGACATTGCTCATCTGGAAGCTTTCGATAGGGCAACAGGTTGCAGGTGAAAGGCGGTAAAGTAGGATTTAGTGTGTACCTTTGATAAATCTGTATGTGTACACGCATTTATTGCAAAATGCTGGTGTGGAGTGCATTAGAGTTACGTAAATGTAATATCTCATTGAAAGGGCAAGTCAACAACTTATGAGGCGGGTGAAATATGTATTACCAAACACAAACAAGTTATGAATTACATTTAGTCGTGCAAATGTTAGAATGTACTTGTGAGTTTATGTTTCATGGGAATATTAATTTTTGAGAGACACATAAACAAAAACCGATTAATCGGTAATGCCTATCGGTAACCTAATCGGTATGTAGTAGGCATATGTAGTAGGCACATATTACATTGTTCCTATACTTAGTCTCAATCAGAAAAAAGTTTACTTAAAGTAATACAAAAGCTATAGCATCAATTTTTTTTATTCAACATAAGAAAAGCATACGAATAACTTGGATTGTGAATACTGCAGCTAATACCAAAGTTACCTCGTTTATGTGTCAAAATGTCTTCCTGCAGCCAAATCTCTAAAACAAGCTAAAGTTAGTCTAGACACAGATAAGCACAACGTACCTACACAAGTATAAAGTGCTGGCACTAAGAAAGGCATTTACTTAGTCGGCTTTTGTTTTTGCTGATTTAAGAAGCGTTTATGCTCTAAGTGGCTAGTCGGACGCCGTATTACTGAACAAGTAAGATAATCTTTTTTCCTTTTGTGATTCCCTAATGTTCCCAAGGAAATTCTTTCGAAATCCTTTGTTCTATATTTATGAAAATACTTCGGAAAGAAATTGTATTGTTTCGCTAATTATATGCGCAGCTATAATTCTGACGTTACTTGAAACAAAGTTGGGACAAAGAAGAATTTTAATTTTGTTACAAATATTTGTAAAGTGTTTCGAAAATACGTTTAAAGCGTTACTTAAAGTTCAAGATATCCTTTGCTTGGCTATTTATTACAGTCAAAAGACTTTTTAACGCTTTTTGACATAAATTGGTTTTACTGAATTGTACAGAAGGAAATAAATTCAGGAATCAAACTGAATTGTCGAAAGATGAGGATGTTAAAACATGCTGGGATCTTACGAGGTGTTCCATCTATCAAACTCTCGGCTATATAAATCTTTTTGAAATTATATAACATTAATCCATTATATAATCATGGAAATGCTATAGTACTAATAGTACTATTCAAATGATTGTATGACGAGAACCGACAGAGGTTTCGTCCATATATTTTTTGTTATATTTCAACGTGTCGTGAAAAGCACTTTAACTTTTTCTACAGAAATGAAAATGTCAACTATTGGAGTTTGATATTGCTCTTCTTATTCTTTGTAGCATAAAATGAATTCATCTTAGCGATGGATTGAATGACTAAAAAGTTACGCAACTTAATTAGCCAAATGTTGAGTTGGGAATTAGATAAACCATGACTAAAATCTTCGAGTTAATACCCAGACCGTTTCAACTTATATTAGCAACCCAGCGGTAACGTAAAACAGATCTCATAATAACACCCATTTTGACTACTCTTGTACGCTATACCTACATCATGCGTGACTGAGTAAATCTAAATCCTGACACTTTCAGAATAAAACCAATTTGTTCTCATCAAACTCATACGATGATATTTATTTGTAAGCATGATATCGTCTTTAGAATATTTTAATTTGAAAGTACCAACATAAATAAGAAGCTATTACGTTTACAAACGGTTCGAGTCGATCGTTGGCGTGACTACGCGACAAAGACTCAGGTAGCACCGGACAACGGCGGCTTCGACTAAGTAAATTGGATATCAAACGAAGCGTGACGATTTTATCTTATAAAAAATACCCTCTCTTTGGCATCTTTACGTAATTCTGTTCACACAATGGACAGGTCTCTCCTTTTCTGTATTCTTTTAAAGAGTAATATTATGATATTGTGAATAAATATAATAATATCAACATATTTGATAGTATTCTGCTATCAATGTATTTACTGGCACCAAACAATGACGTACTTCTAGATTCACCATAAAAGAATATTGCGTAACCTAGCTGTTTCAAGAAAATACGACAAATAAGAGAGTAGATTTAGTATTTGGGAGAAATTTTACTTTAAGTGAATTAAGGAAAATATATTACGAGAAATGTTTGACCTACATTATGCGGTTTGGTATGAGTTCAGCTAGAAAACTATTACAGTAATTATTACCACCATAACGAAGCCAAGTTACAAAGCGTGCTATCCTAAGATTTATCGCGATGCAAGTAGAACGAGTGTAGCATCACCGTAAATATCCGCCTTACGCTTCTACTTCCTCTGAACTCTTTCCATTGATTTATAGCGAGGGTTTTAAAAGCTAACTTTTTATAAAGCAACTCCGGCTAGTTGTTGCCAACTGTCTGCAGCATCTGGCTTCTTTAGTTCAGTTTTTACTTGCCATTTCAAAAACTTTGCCATTCTAAAGTTGCTAGTTAAAATGATTTTAGGGATGCTCGTGAGCGGTACCTATAGTGACTTTTCGAAATAAATCGAAGTATACAAAATATTAAATCACAAATGCGTACGAAGACAGATGAATGGTAAATGAACTGTATTTAATCGAGTTAGCATTGGAAAGTTTCATTCCCTTTCTGCGTCCATAAATCGTTATTAATCCTCATTTGGAAGCAGATTCAATAAGTAATAATGAACGACAAGACCTGTAGCAGTAATAGCGAGGGCCACTTTCTAGCTCGGTGGTTAATGTTATAAATCAAATACCCGTGTTCTTGTCATCAATGCCGCAGCATCAAAGCTCGTTGTTGTATCGTAGATAAACCAGGTTATTTAAAATGTTTAGTATACTGAATGCATTTATTACGGGCATACGTAAATGGGTTGGTTGTGCTCACCGACTGGGGGCGGTTATTTTGTATTACGGTTACTCGTGGTATCTTCGTGTCAGTTTATTTAGCTTAACACTAACTTAATTGGCAATAAATTAAGCGTCTGCAAGTTAGCTAGTTACTGAACGTACGGTAGGATTTCTCTTCTTGTTAGATCTCACTATCGTAACCTGGTAACTGTAGACAATTTATGTAAGTATTACAACTTCTCCCATTCGCGTATAATAATAAATACTTTTAGTTCAGTGGGCGTTTATATTAAAATTTTAAATAACTTTTAGTTCATATTTAGCTACAACGTTATAAGCAATATGATTTGCCATAAAAGTGAAAATATAGATAAACTGACTTGTTAACTTTAAGTTAGCAGTAAATAACTGGCAATAAGCTTAACCATCTCAATTTTAAGCAGATACCCTACTATTAAATAAAAGTGAAAATGGACCTATATAATTTTTTTCAGAGCATTCTCAATCTCTATGGCAAATTTTATTTAAATTTGTTTAGCAGCTCTAACGTGGTCGAATAAAAACACTTATGCAAGCTTTCATATTAAGTAATAAGATGTTTGTTTATACCTCTGACGTTAATCCAATACTTTACAGACGTTTAAAATTTGAATTAAACATTTTTAGTACCATACTACGACCATTTTTGTAATTCGTTCGACTTTCAAAACTCACGGGTATCTGCCAATGCGAGCACATCATACCATAAATAAATGATTCATAGGGGCAAGTACATAATGCATACTGATATCTCCCCTCCTTGTGCAACAAACAATGTGCCTAGTCGTAGAGACTTAAAACAGGTGGAGCCACAATTAGCGGCAAAACTAGGGTACCTAAGTATGTGATATACGCCCACCTTTACGATTCACTTCATGATTATATTTGTTAAGGGGAGGTAGGCTTGTACTTTATACGAAATAGTATGTGGAAATCAAATTTAGTTACTTTTTAAATTTTAGAAACAAGATAGTAAAACAATAAATGTATTATAAATATTTCGTATTTTTGACACACAACGCCATCTAGTCCCAAACTAAGTAGAGCATGTATTATGGGTATTAGACAGCTGATACTTTTTTTTTGTAAATACGTAAATATCTAGAAATATATTAAATATGTAAATATAGAATATAATTATTTGCATAAAAAAATGAACTATATTATCATATTTATCACGATTAAATCTCGCAGCAGAACTTGACAAAAACAATTGACAAATCAAATTAATAGATATGGATCATTGTATGACGAATTCATCCAATTTGAAAAAAGGAATAATTAACTCCCTGGAAATAACATTTAATGAATATCTGAACGTCTAATACCAAATGGGTATGGTATGGTTTTAATTTTCTTTAGGCACGAGTAGGTGCACATTTGTGAATCAGTTTAATAAGGTTAATATATATATTTTTTATTATTGCTTTCTAGTTTTTTACTTTTTTATTGAGCTTTTATTTTGCGCAAATGATCAAGATCGCGACATCTTGGATTGACTTCAAAAAGTCAACATCATCAAAAAAAAAAACTATTTCATTACAACAAGTCAATAAAAGTATTTACAAGTAAAATTTTAACAAAAACAAAAACCGACTTCAAGGTTCGACTCGATTTTTCTTAGATGCCATCATCAGATCTGAATGTCCTTATCATGGTATCACCGTTGGGATATCTCCTTTCCATTAAAAAAAGAATCACACATAAAAAACATATACGGTCAAATTGAGAACATCCTCCTTTTTAGAAGTCGGTTAAAAATTAGCATTTAAATTGCAGTTTAATATCCATTTCGAAAAACCTAAGTAAGTCGTACATTTTGAATGAAGGTACTCGCCTTAACTAGTATACTAATCGGCGTCATAGACTGGGGGAACCTAGGAGGGATTAGGCCACTTGACGCACCGTTTTCTTCTGTTTACACTACGAGTACAAGAACTACAAGAATTTTATGGTGTTTGTGTCCCACTCGTGTAATTCTTTCGGCCTGTTTGTCTTGGATTAAACGCATGTCTTTGCTTTTGCCGCTACTGTTTGACCGCCCGCCTACATAAATATTTGTTATTGTATGCGGCCATTTACTTACCGAGTTATGAACCCTTTAATTGCTCTTCTTATTTTACGCTTTTGAAATATGGCCTTTGATAAATTTGAGCCTAGCCGACGGTCGTAAATGTACTCGTAAAAGATTGTGCCCCACTTTGTAACAAAAAATTGTGGTCATAATCTTATTGAAGATCATATTTGATTTGATACGGGTTACCGTTCTCATCAGTTGGTTAGATCAAAGGAGGTGGTGCCCTTTAGATGGTGAGTTCGGTTTAAGTGTTTCGTGCAACTGTACATACGGACTAATGATATCTCTATAGTTCACGTTCCTGATCGATAAGTACGCTCGTGAGCAAAATATTTTATACGAATAGAATTGAGTTCCAGATAATCAGATATGAAATACTTACTGTACTATAAATTATGTTTCTTTATGATCTATGATGTTTTTGTAAATGTGTTCTTATAATGTTCTTGGGTTAAAAGAAAATTTATTTACATTATATTAACACAATTATGTGGTTCCGAAAGTTTACAGCAGCAGCAAAAAAATATCTGTCAAACACCAATAAACTCGCCCTCTACTACGTTTCGTTTATTAGCACACCTGGCAATATACCGATGTCCTACACATACATAAAGGGTATAATAAAAAATAAAACCAATGAAATCTAATGAACCTTAGTTTTGAACCATCAACATAAAGTACTTTACCGAGACTTGAAAACTGTATAGACTGAGACACATTATTACTTCTAATAATTATTCTCACACCGTTAATTCCGACTAATGCAGTGTAGAAAAATAAGCTAGGTACATAGCTTTTGTGTGTATGAGTAACATGAATTCTCCTTAACATAGTTCTGAATGAAAATGGGTTTAAAATAATATCGTAAGAGCTAAAATACTGAGGTTTCCTGACATTATTTCAGTTATATTTGACGTGGAGTGACCATAACATAGGAATAAATTGATCGCATCTAACTCTATGTAAGCAGTATAAACGACATGTCACTACTTAAATCAGATACATAACAAAACATAACCATTTCTGAGACCTCTTTACGCCTCCACTATACCCTACGGTTGCGGATAATTTTCGCATTGCGGCAATCGGATTCGGTGCCGATATCGCTTCGTAACGGTCCTTGCATCGGGACTGCATTCTACACGATTTGCTTCTAACTTGAATCTTGATTATACTTTACTTTATCTGAAAAGAAGAGTGATTTGTTTGTAAAACAACAAAATCATTTGCTGTTTTATAAACACTGGTTATGAAGTATTTGTTTCCATTCCATTTGACTGCCTCGTTGGTCTCGCGGTTGGCGTGTGCGACTGCTGATCATGAGGTCTCGGGTTCGATTCCCGGGTCGGACCAAATGTTTGTATGATCTACAAATATTTGTTTCGGAGTTTGGGTGTTTTCTATGTATAATATGTATGTATTTACAAAAAAAGAAAGTATATATGTATTTGTATCAGTTGTCTAGTACCCATAACACAAGCTCTGCTTAGCTTGGGACTAGATGGCCTTGTGTGTTAGATGTCCGAAAATATTTATTTATTTATTTATTATTTATTTATAATTTCAGTTTATCTTATTATCATTTGTTAGCGATGACTCATGATAATAAAGCCTAAGGGAGTTAAGTATTTGATAGTTAAACTATTCAACATAAAATGATTTGTATTTTATTTTCTACTGCTTGTTTATATGACGCAACATTCGGTGATGAGTGGTGAAATGAGTCTATGCACCATAGTAACAGTAGCAGTAACAATTTATTTTCATAATTATATTAATAAATTAAACAAAAGGTAGTAGAGCCACGCTGATTTCAGCACGAATGGGCCGGCTCGACCGGGGCGGTACTACCCTCGCACAGAAAATCAACGTAAAACGACAGCGTTCGTGCTGTCGTGTTTCGTTGGTGAGTGCGAGACCGAAGGCCCAATTAGTCTAGTCAACAAGTTCCATACTTGTTGACTAGACTAAAAGATGCAGCAGCATCACTAGGCCGTCATGGTGTGGGTCGCCATGCTGCATTAAAAAAAAAAAAAAAAGTGTGCAAAAATATGCTCATGAATAACAACAATTCTCTTTTATGACAAGGGTACAATGTGTACTGATGCAGCATTGGTTATAGTCACAGCCTATAATGAAAAGTTCAGTATTGATTCTACATTTTACTTAATGCGTTGGATTAATATAATGTTATTAATTTGTAAGTCATGAAAGAAATGCGTAATATAAATTATTTTGTCAATTGAATGTCAAAGAGCCGCACAGCGGTCAAACAATCAAAGATATGATTGATTATTCCGATTGAATCATGCTTCGTTAGCAACCGCAACCATGCGCACATCTGTCGTATGCTCCACGGAACTTCTGAGACTCACAAAAACCGACAGCCTCAGTTTGAAAAGGATAGCGATACATATAAACCGTTCGCCAGAAAAGGATACTGTCGAATTGTATTATCCCCAGTGGATATAAGAATGTAATTCAGTTTTGATGAATTTTTGAAAATAAATTTTTGTATCACTGCTTGTACACATCTTGCGCTGCTGCGTTTTATTTGTTCATAATTATAATATGTGTAAATGTATTTGTTTTACACCACGATTTATTCAAATGGACTATATTTGAACGTTTTATTACTTTATGACCCTTTAAAGTTCCAAAATTAGTGCTAAATCCGAACATCTAAACCAAAGGGTTTCTCAGAAACTAAACAGAGCATAATAGCTTCCCTTAATCCTTTACACGTCTCTATCTTGGAGCGAGAGATTAGTGAGTAGGATTTGATAGAAAATAGATTCTGTATTAGTTTGTAATTGTTAGTAACGTACGATCGGGGAATGGAAATGAAGGGAAATAATATCTCGAATGGACTTATAGGTACTTCAAAAATAATGTTGCTTCAGGTTTGAACGTACCTGTCTATCATTTATTTCCTATCGAACATGCAACTTATGGCAATATGGAATACAAATAAATTACTATTTTGTCCCGTAGACGAAATATTGATTTAAGCGCGACAAATTTTAAAACGTTTTACAATATCGTAAAAGCAGTCGTTTAATTTTACATAAAATATCTAAATTTATTGTCGTTGTTTCATCTGTCACATGGAACGATGTCGTCTATAAAAATAGTATTTTACGAGAAAACGTATAACAAAGCATTTTAGATAATACAATTCCATCATTAAGTATCAACTGACACGTAAATCACTGATCTTTATCTCATTTTCAATATTTAATAACATAATCGGGCAAAGAGCAATACCGGTGGATCGCGGCGAATATTGAAATGCGGGCCGAGCCTACTACCACTTAAAGTACGAAGCCAGTTTTCTTATTGGAAATGTATGCTATTGTCTCTGGTGAGATATAAAATACCGATATGACCCTACGACGTCTTCGTTGCAAGAAATATTCAAGGGATACAGCCCACACTTTTAATAGCGGTTACATCATTTCCACACAATGAGAGCGCCGTCCACACCCATTCTCTGTCCGTATGATTTGAAATTATAGCACCGTTTTATTTGCTCTCAGCGCATTTATATGCGGTCGCGGAGCAGCACAATGTGCCACAATATTATATGTTAAGGCACCTACATACATAACGCGCATCGCCCGGCTGCACGATGTGTCGCACATGTGTCGCAACGCCCGTCCGTGTGGGAGGCAGAATATAACAGTAATTTAATCCTTGATTGTGTTCCCATTTAATTTATTCGCCGTATGATCAAATTTGGTACGTGTTTGAGATCATTTGTATGTATCATTGTTACGTTGACAGTGGCAGCTAGATATATTATAATTCTGCTTTCTGTGTAGTGTGTGGCGAACCGTGGCAAGCTACATTGTACCCATTTAAGTGCACGTCTGGAACTGTTAAGAGTGCAGTCCTCAGCAATCATCGCAAAATTACAGTGTAGGTACTAATAACATAGACATGATACTGTATTCAGAAAAACGTTTGTTCAGCATACAATTTGATTTCCATTCGTAATTATTGTCAGACGTGTAATGGTTACAATTTTCATATTTTAAAAAGCAATCGTTTTAAAAGGTTCAAACTTTGGAGGGTGCCAATCAAGATACCGCCTTCATATATGTACGGTGATTTAATATTGGGGCAGATTTTAGATCGTTTTAGTATAATTTAAAAATAGTTTAAGGAGTGCGGCCTCGTATCATCGTAATTATAGGCGGTCCGTCAGAGAAGTAATGCGTATAAAAAGATAATGATGATATAATATAACATCAATAAAGTAAATTGGCAGGATGTGTTCGTAATAAATAAATGGGTCAATGTTTTGTTCGAACAGCGTTATAATTTGTTGTATGCCTTTTGTAAATAATATATTAACCAACCCGTCTAGCCAGCGTTGTATATTAGGCCAAAACCTCCTATCTAAAGAGAGGCTTGTGTCCAGCAGTGGACTGGTTAAGGCTGTTGTAATATAATTTACATCTCTCATGTTCCGTAAGTAGGTTCTTATTACCTCCAAATGGGGCTTGTAGGTGACTAATTAGCGCTCTAGGGTAATAATGTAGCTAAAAAAGCCCTAGGGCGGTAAGTAATTTAAAAAAAAACTTCTTTCTTTCAAAAAGTTCGCGTACATCTAACGATCATACTGGCAATAGACATCATGCATTCAGCCCAATGACCAAAAAGGTCGCTTTGCTATTCAGCCTTGTCTTCGTGTGAGTATTACTTCGTGTGAGTATTATAGTCATCAATTTTAAATATCGAACGGCGAAGCACAATTTCGTTCTTGAAAAAAAAAATTCAAAAGTTCTTTACTTTATTATTTTTAATGAAAAACGGCGGGAATAGAAAACTAAAATGATTTTATTCTTATAATGCCGGTTTTTTTCTTCTTACCTCACAATCGAGACGTAAAGCAGAATAGTTAACTCGGGTGTAAGCACCAATTGCACCCTCGAACTATAGCTAACGATACGAACGATAACTATATATATATATATATACGAAATATATAAATATCTCGGGCTGCAATTGATACCTTACAGCCCTTGGCTACTAATCTACTATTAGTTTACTTACTTCCGAAAACGAGTAATGAATTCAGTCTCACGTTTTCCGACGACTTTGAAATACATTTTATAGCCCTGTTCTAAAAGCAACATAAAATTATTGTGAACTGTCAGACAATAGCAAAAAGTTGTACAGCGGAATGGAACTGATGAAAATAATAATGTTAATACCTCGGTCTATAACTCTATACTATTCACAGCGATGTATGAGAGCTAAGCGAGCCCGTATATCATGAAAAATGCATATCTTCGCCAAGACCTAATGATGTCAATGCCTTCTTTTACTACCGCTGGAGACATATTTTTCATTAATCTTTTCTATACACGTTTCTTATTATTTCAGTACTTGAAGCTTGAAATAAAAAAAATGTAATGCAGTCACGTTTCTGACATATCTCATCATTCGTTTTTATCGTCATAGATAGATAGAATTAAATACCAATGCCTGTAGGTACCTTGTTAGATATAGTTACCTAAAGAACATAACTATATGCACTATTTTCCATTGAAAGAACTCATTTCACAAAAAAATATTTATAACATCAAAAAGTTATTTCTATTTCTGCACATGGATTACCTAACCTACTTTTCAAGAAGAACCTAAAACCGAACGGAACTGAAATTGAATTTCTGCTTGTAAAAACGGACCGGTAATAGAGTTTACCTAAGGGAGATCAAATAAAATAACTAGTGTACCGTAGAGACAGTCACAGCTGTGGATAGTTTATCCTATTTTGTATTAAGGTCTTAGTTTCAATCGACTTCTGAAAGTTTATAATTAAATTTTATTTGTTAAAGTTTTGTAATTTGATGTTTGTGTCTATAATACGAACATCAAAATTTACTTGAACCCCTGTGCATACTCACATGAAGGATACATTAATCTACTCACTTAGATACCACCATACTGTGTCCTGTAACACCACACATTTTTAGACATGTTATAATAAGTAAACCAGAGATGAATTACAATAACATTTATATCTACAAAAGTCCATCATACAAAAAGAAGTGTATTTTAAATTAAAATTAATTGTTTTAGAACGAACGAAGTTTGAAAGAACGAAAGAACGAAGAAGTTGTGGAATACTACTATAATACAAACAGTATACACAAAAATGATATGTTGTATACTAATTATTTTCCAAATGCGTTAATATTCCTAGTATAATTTATTTCTTTAAATAATATCTAATGAATATAACGTGTTTTACTAAATGACTGCACTGTACATAATCCTTGATATAAAAGACTTCTGGTTTTGCTAAGTATTCGGCTTCAACGGGTATTTCGTAGCTGTGGTGTTTCGAAATGGTACGATAGTACTTACTACTGATAATATTATTACAGTACAAGTTATTCCTTTAGTTGTTTGTTCAAAACGCCCACACCTTGGGGCGTCTATCTTAGAGTAGTTTTTAAATAACAACGTCCTTGTTGTTTGGTAAACGCGTAGTTGATCTAACACAACTGAAAATATAAACATCTGGGCACATCGTACTGATATCATCCACTACAAAAACAATATAGATCCCCTTGTACATCCATCCTTAAGAAAATATTTTTATCTTGTTTCTGATGCGTAAAACATACGAATGACAACATGTTTATTTTGCCTTATAAAACTCACTAAAGCTGATATTATCGAACTCTGCCTCAATGTATTCAATAAATTATTTTTCTCGATCAACCTTTTCTTAGTTCCCATCAACTACTGTATGTCTCTCTATCTTGTTCCGCCTTTAATCCATATAGGCTGTTCAAAGGAACAAATCTCATTTTTTTCTCCACCATTTGGCGCGCTTGCTTAGATTGTATTTTATCTTTATGCGAAATCATAATTCATACTGTTTTTTTGCTTTTGTCTCTCGAATAGCAGTTAAATGTGAAATGTTTTCCGTCTATCTTAGTTACATGCAAATGCCGCACTCAGCATTGTTTATAGACCTCGATAAAATTATATTTTCTGATACAGGTTACTTCTTAGTTAGTTTCACCTCCACTTAAATTCATGGAAACTTACCCATACAATTATGATTATTCCTTACAGAAGGTACGTTATAAATCAAAAGCTAATCAACTTGAAACTACCGATTGCACAGGTGATTAATCTGCAAGTTATGTCGTTAGATTAAAGGAGAAAAAGTTGTTTACATATCATATTTCGTAAGTCACTGGCATTTATTCCGTACAGACGTCTGCTTTGACCCCCAAGAGCGCGATCTCGCTACCCACAAAACAAATGATAAATGAAGATCATCGGTAGTTGTGCGTTACATAAACGCTGATGGATTGATTGTAAACGACCGTGTGTGCCCATCGATCGATTAGTTCTTACTCAGACGCAGCCCCGGGCCCGACTATATTGACGATTATCTTTAATGGATTTCGTAAACTCTTTAAGTGTCGGTATGTAATATCCTGGCTCGCCCTAAAAAGGTAATAAGTTTGAACCCTAATATCGAATTAAGATTGACGGTCATCTCGGAACAACAATTAAGAGGTGTATACGAGTTTTAACGCATTTATTTGGTTCTTATTTTGAAATAAGTTTATTTATTGACCTATTCAATTTTCAATTCTTATTATAAATATCCCGTCTGATCTGTGATCAGATATTTCTTCTGACGTTTTCTAAAGTCAAATAAGGAAGATTAATTAAATAATATTCAATAAACGTTGTTTGATTAACAAAAGGGTAATCTATGGCGGCATCTAACACAAATTCGAGACCACTCGACGAGCTGTTTTCAATCACCGTCATTCATTATTCACTTACTTCCCTTTGCAGTTATCGAAGTATCACAAGGTCTTGTTTTATTTAACTTTCATTTCATATTTGTACTCTCTAATTTGTGTGCAATACAATACTTGAAATAATTGAATTGGTTAGAGTTTTTGAGTATTATAAATCTTGAAAGTTGAATGTCGGTTATTTAACAAGAAAAAAAATAAAAACCTGGACCTAGTAGATAAACACAGTATTTTTAACTTTTAAACTTTCGCGTTCCATGATATAATAATTATTATTTTTACGGGAATTAACGCGATCACTTATTTCAAGGATTACATACCTTTGTATTGCCTGACGTTTCGACCAGGTTGCACTGGCCGTGGTCCCAGGCTGACTGGCCAGTAATACCTTGAAATAAGTGATCGCGTTAATTCCCGTAAAAATAATAATTATTAAACACAGTATCTTTTTAATTCTCCTGATTTATGACGTCTATTTTTAAGAGCAACTGAAATGTGAATGTGGTAAGTAGAGTAAGTGTTTTTATAGTCCACGCAATGCGCACTCAATCTCGTGTATATTTTTTGTTGTCATTAGTTGACGTGAAATAACACTCTTGAGCTATAGTATCGTAGTAAGAAAAAATAAATTGTGTGAAAAATTACGATGATTACATCTAATAACGGGTGGATGGTCGGAGTCGTTTGATGGCCTCTGCCACAGATTGGCATCATTAGCCGCAATGATAGTGACCGAAAAGAGTAATTTGGTTTTCCTTTGCTACTCTTTATTCAATACTTGCTTTCTAAAATATTTTGTTCCAATATTGTGTATTGTGATACTTATCATACCTAGTCATACTTTATTTAAAGGTGAAAACATAAGCAATGTCAATAGTGACATTACTTACACCGGACATCTAGCAACGGCCGTTTAAATTAAAATGAATATTTAATGTAAACCTGTTCAGTATTTAGAGCCACGAATCACATTGTGTTGATACAAAAATCTAGGAGAATATATTACTATATAAATAACAAAAAGCATGTATGTTTTGACTTTGTTAATACCTATAAATAACTCGGAACTCTTCACATGTTTTCACCTACTAAATAAAAAAATTGCTTCTAATGCCAAGGCGAGCTTACATGTTGCTCAATAAATACTATTATACTTTATTTTTTTAGTTTTATATTAGTTAGTCCGAAGAATATTAAAAACAGGAATTGTCAATCTTAACACAAACTCTTCATCATGACATAAAACATTTGACATTTAGGCCACTACAGTGTCTCCCAGCAGTGTTCCATTGGCATATCAGGCAATTAAAGCAACCGTTCGCTCGACGGTAAGCAGATGCCCGTCAGTTTTATCAAATACATTAAACTGGTTGCTCGAATCGAACATTTATTTTCTTTTTTTTTAGTCCGCACATAAACCCCTCTCGGAACTGAGTGGAGATAACGAGTAATGTATTGGTGCTCTGTCGAATAATTAAATGTCCCTTTTACATTGAGTTTGGCCGAAATTAAAATGCGATGTCAAGCGCTAATTAAGAACTTTTAAGTGACTGGTAGCACTACTAAAGCACTATTATACGGATTTATTTTAATTATACGTAAATTAGATTGGATTAGTGTCACGATGCCGATTGATAAATTACGTAGATATAAACTGAGTTTAAAATCGACATAAATCTCACTAAATGGATGATATCCTGTGAATATCCTATTCATAGGATACCATTATTTAAATATTAAACAAATAGTTTGCTCTACGATTTCATAATATTAGTGTTTACATTACGATTAAAATTAAAAAGAAAAGTTTTATCACTTTTTGCAATATGCAGTCTCTGCAGAAATTGTACAACTAGTAAAAACTATTTATTACTCTTTTATTACCTGCTGGAGTACCTCAGGGCTCCGTCCTGTCGCCCACACTATTTCTTCTGCATATCAATGACATGCTAGCCCTTGGAAACATTCATTGCTATGCAGACGACAGCACAGCTTATGGGCGATATTTTGAACATCCTACAGCCAAGCTAGCAGATATCGAGGAAAAACGACAGGAGCTTGTCGCTCAAGTCGACCATGGACATGGACCGCATTTCTCAATGGGGCTCTTAGAATCTGGTCGAGTTCAATGCCAAGAAAACACAGGTGTGCGCGATCTCTGCCAAAAAGTCTCCATTCCTTCCTCTTCCCACTTTTCAGAACACTCGACTGCCATTACAAAGTAGACTCGATATCCTGGATAGAGATATCTGCCGCGATCTCAACCCGCGCGAATACGTTGAGACTCTCACTAAAGCGGCCTCGCGGAAGCTAGGTTTCTTAAACAAGGTGAGACGGTTCTTCTCGTCCAGGCATCTGTGTCTTCTTTACAAGACCCAGGTTCGCTCGTGCGGGGAGTACTGTTCTCATCTTGGCGATGGAGCCGCGCAGTATCTGTTCGATGCTCTCGACCGGTTGCAGCGGCGAGCAATACGCATTGTCGGCAGTCCCGAAGCCACCGAGTCCCTTTAGCCTCTGCAGTTGCATAGAGATGTCGCCCTCATGGCAGTCCTCTATCGCCTTTATCATGTAGAGTGTTCTGAATAGCTGTTCCAACTGGCCCCCCCTTCTCCCTTCCTCTACAGCACAACAACCCTTGGTAGTCACCGCTTCAGAGTGGTAGACATACGCTCTCGTACTCACCGCTTCGCTTCTTCATTCCTGAGCCGAGCGGTCAAAACCTGGAACTCACTACCTGCGTACGTGTTTCCCTCCCACTATGAAACCTGGTCCTTTAAGCGGAGCGTGAACCATAGTGTGGGTCACCATGCTGCATTCGCATTGAGGATGGTGACCACCACTCCTAGATTCTGCTCATGCTTTCCATCAGGCTGATCAGAGTCATTTTAGCAGCTACAACATAAAAAAACCTTGAACAGCATACTAAAATAACAAAACTCGAGAGTTTGTTTGGTTGAACGCGCTATCTCAAGAAGAACTAGGACAATAAAAAAAAATCACTCTTAGATAGCCCAGTTATCGAATGCTATAGGCTATGTATCATCAAGCTAAGACTAAAAGTCAATAAAAATGTTGCGAAAACGGGGAAAATTATTTCTTTTGAGACCTTCCATTGCGTGCGCTGCATAAATGATTAAAGCTTCACAAAAGTAATGTTTAAAAGAATTGTGCCACTTTAAAAGTTCTAAAAAATGTCCGCGACAGCACATTTCTATCTCTTAAGGTTGGCTCACTATATCCTTTTTCATGGTAAACAAATTTATTCTCGCTGTTATATACACATACATTTAGATAATATCATTTAACATACATATATATAACATCAAGCTACGGGCAATAGGAAACACAGACGAGGTTGCGTAGGTCAGCTAGTTAAATAAACAAATTCACAAATTATTATAAATCATATTATCTAATAAAGCTATCAGTATACAAATCATTTATTTTATGTAATCAAATACCTCTATCATAATAAGAATGAATTATAATGTGACTAGTTGTTGCCCGCGGCTTCGCCCGCGTGTATGTCGATTATCGCGTCAAATAGTAGCCTATGTGTTATTCTGATGTATAAGCTATGAATATATATATAAAAATCAATGCCACTTTTCGTTGTAATTTTATAACTCAAGAACGGGCTCACCTACCCAAACCAAATGTTTAGGCTTTGTTCGGACTATTTAGTAGATGGTTTATGTGAAGTTTGCACAAAATCGGTCGAGCGGTTCTTCATTTATCTCATTTTTTGTAATTTCACTTTATACGTAGCGAAGCACATACCGGGCCGCTAGTATTATCGTAAAGTTTTATCCAAATCCGTTCAGTAGTTTATGCGTGAAAGAGTAACAAACATCCATCTATACAAACTTTCGCGTTTATAATATTAGTAGGATAGGATATTAATTGAACACTTAACATATTTCTATGTGGGTAGTTTGACATTTTGGTGTTTGTTTCCAGTTCGCGGTGCCTCGGCCCAGTGGGGAGTCATCGTGTTTGCAAAACCCCGACTGTTTTATGGTAAGTGTTTATGATACGTTCTTAACTATTAGCCAAGGTCTAAATTATAATCTAGACAACGCAATCAAAAAGATTGACACAAAGATTTTTCTTAAGTTATTGATCTTGTGTACGTGTGACCAAACAGACAATGTTTTCATTGTGATTAAATAATGAAAAATTATATTCATATAGAGTAAAATAATTTAATGCTTTTTTAACTAAAATAAAGCCTTTGAATATACGAAATAGACACCTGTACCTACTTTGGTAACTTACCAAACTAACCAAATAACAGTAATGCTGCAAGAAGACATCTAATGTTTTATTAACGACTTTGGTAGGAAATTACCTTTAAGTACATTTATCTACTACTGTAGTATTAAAAGCAGGAACATAATAGTTTATCTCCATTTAATTAACTCAGAGTTTTTATGATCATACAAAAAGTAATAGACCCTTAACAGTTACTTGCCAATATCTTTCAAGTTGGTTTCCTATTAACTTTGAATTGTTTACGACAAAGGTTGTAAAAGTTAAATATCCTACGTAAAAACCAATTTAAATTTTATCCGCTTTATAAGATAGAATTTTACTACAATTTACTTTTGACTCCTGAAGTCCTTTCTTGAAGTGAATAAAAAAATCTCTATACTAAACATCTGGTGGTTTAAAGCCAAAACCGATAAATTTTCACTGAGAAGGCTGTGGATTCCACGCGACGGTACCTTTTGTCAATACCAGTAATTAATAATCGTGGTTCGCCCGTTCTTATAATTATTAAAGCTCACCGAGGCGAGAGCGGCGTCAAGTTAACGTCAACTCAAACTAATGAGCGTTTCCAATGACAAATGCTGCATTCGGGGGGTTGAGTAGTCAAATTTTCTGGATGTGCCTTTCCACAGCATCAAATTTATATTCTTCTACAAAAACTTTGAATCATGGCATAGTTATAAGGATAGATGCAATATAGAATAATTTGCAAATCAAAATAAATACCACAACTTCAAATACAAACAATTATGCATCCTGTTTGTAATTTGATTCCTCCTTTCATTGTATACCTTAGTGTAAGCACACGTTTTGACATATCTCATCATTATTTTAGACTGTGCCATTACTTCCAGTTCTCGCGTTTCTATTTCGTCGTTAATGAGCTCGCTCCAATTCCAAAAGTAATGACAAACGACTTGTATCTACGCTCGCGTCGCCACGACCACCCGATAACACACACTAATTTGACAAAAAATATTTTAGTCTGAACACACTACCTCTTGGATGAACATGAACTTTAAAATTTATCCATGTCAGTACACACTACTCATTTGTCGTAATGACCAACGTGATAATAAATCAAAGGAGTTCAAAAGACTCGTTTAATTGTGACGAATACCTGATGCGATGGATTTGTACAATTTACGTTTGTTGTTACAGTGCTGGGAAAATTGTGAACTACTTCAGTCCAACTACCAAGTATGGGGGGCGATCTGCGAAGAAAGAGACATTTGCGTAAGTTGATCATTTTTGATTTGAACTCTTAGTTAGCTTGCATAGACATAAAAGTAACGTAAAATCTTTGCTTGTAGTTCCCTGGCTGCAAGATCGCCTGTGAATTCCACATGGAAGCGGCGCGTGCATCTCAAACTCAGCCTGTCATTCACACAAAGGGCGAAGGGGTCATGCGTGTGAGTGGAGCACTTGCCCGCTGGCCGCCGCCCGCACCGCGAGCCGCCTCTCGTCCCACACCTTTCGTCTACGTCGTTATGCGTCGTGCTGCTGAAGGTCCCTGGCGGCAGATCATACAAACACAAGCATTAGCGACACGTGTTCCATCAAATAATGAGGGAGCTCTTTTACGTGTACTTGTTGTAGATCCACTAGGTCTTGTCACTATTTATAGTCCTGATGAAACTTGGGTAGCTCACGATACGAACACTTCTGACCATGACGAGCATAAATGGACTTTGAAAGAAATTTCTCTTATTCATCAAAAAGTACTTGTTATTGGTGAAATCGCCTGGGAACCGAGAATAGCTAGGGGTGTATACTTAGTAACTTGGGAAGTCGATGGTGGCGGTCTGAAAGGAAATCTATTCACAGACTCTACAAGAGTCACACTCTCGTTGTGGCCAGATACGATTTATCACATACAAGTGGAACTTGTTTCTCGAACTCCTGGCGTCGACAACGAGAGATCAGAAACTATGACTATTGATACCAGTAGGGCACAACGGGTTTCGACCGAAAGCGTACAAGATGTTCAAGTTAGTGAGGGAGACCGGTTGATGTCTGTTCTAGTAAGCTCTATGAGAGGAGAGAGAGTATCAGAGCGATCTCCCGATTCTGAACTAGTGCTTGGGTGCATATCAGCTATGATAGCATTTGGATTAGCCGTGTTGGCAGCAATTCTATGGAGGCGGAGACGACGCGGGACGTTCCCTGGGACCAATGTGTATGTCGGTTCATCTTCTGTCTTAAAGAGAAAGCTTGTCGAAGATTTTGCTCCGGCAACACACTGTTTCCAGCCTGTTTTGGTGCCTGAAACAGCCAGCAATGAATCGGCACCACGTGATGTAGTGGTGTGACGTCATAGCTTTGATATGTTGTCAGTGGAAGACCACGGCTTAAGTTCCTAAGCATTTGGACAAATTTCGGCAAAGACAAATAGTTCAAGTGGACAAATGTGTTATTTGTGATACCTTAAAACTCCATATGAGTGACTTAAGTGAAAGTTAAATTGCATATTTTGTGAAATGTCGTGCAACTTGTTACGTTGTAAATTTTAATGAACTTGGAACACTATATATGTAAATGCTGCTGTATTAAAAATTACCCATGTAATTTTGTTTGTACGTAGATTTAGGCGATTGTAAATTATAAAGTTATTACTTATAAATGTATTTATGAAAAACAGTAAGGTTAACACCAGAAAAAAATAGTTATGTACATATGTTAAGAAAACAAAATAGTATCTAAATGATAATTTACTAAAAATATGTTGATTTGTACTGCTTGTAAATAAACAACTGTAATGCGTGTACCGACATCGATGTTCAACTACATTTCGTTTTGTACTTCTAAATGAAACCTTAGCACCTACTATAAGGGCACGGAATGTATTAACTACGTGCCATTATAGTCACTGCTATAAGGAATTAAATTTATTAGACTAATCGATATAAATATCTAGAACTATTTTTACAACTAGTCCTTATTACAGTTTAGTTAAAACATAGTTAATAGATATATTTTACGGTAATAGTTTTAATGAGATTCTTACTCATTCTAGTAAAACTTTACGACATCTTCAGCAATAAACATACATGTATGTATATGTAAATAAAGGAAACATTTATTGTAAAAATTTAAAAGAGAAATTATATTTTTCTTGGCCTATGACAGATATTTGTAGAACTACGGGTGGATGTATTAACGAACGTTTTATTTTTCAAAGCGTAGTATTTCTCGTTTATGTGGTATCCTTTCCCCATGGAAAAGTGTCTTTTCGATACATTTAGCCATACATGTGCGTAATAATACGTGATTATGCAGTGTAGTGTCATAATTATAAGTTGAATGTTAGACTTTACACAATCGTACTTAAATAACTATAGTTTTGTTTCGTAGTGCAAACGTTAAAGAGACCAAAATTACTTTTATTTTTGTCAAATTTTGGTTCTGTGACAACCAAAATCCGGGTAGAACGTAAGTTAGAAAGTTAATTAAATTTATTTATTTTTTGTGATTAATTAGTACCTTCACTCGATTTGTAAATAAATGAATTGCTATAAATGATGACGCTGATCTTTATCGTGTATAAATAAATATGTCTGCCAAATTAAAAGCTCGTTTCAATCCATTCCTATGCTTTTTGAAAAAGTAAAGATGCTATTGTTCTGACCACCTTTTGTTTTAAAATACATACTTACTAAAAGAATCTTCCCAGTGTGGTTGGAACGATCTCTGAATAAAAACTAAATACTTTAGTAATTTATATAATTTAGAGTAGATGAAAAGAATGACGGCTAACGAACGGTTCTGACACTTTAAGCGAGATTACTGAACTTCTTTATTACATTCTCCAACTTTCCCGACGCTTTAGAAACGAGTGCTGCAATTATAGTTTTTATTTGATGATATTTTAAAGGCATCGAACACACAAAGTGAACATATTGGTGCATACTTAATAATATTAGAACACATTTTTTCTTTGATTTCATTAATAGACAAAAAAACTACCTTCCTCATAGTTCTTCGTTCAGTAACATTTATTTGTTTGTAGTTACGTAAATTCCTAGTAATATTTATTCAGAATGTTTTTTTTTGTCAATTTCGGAGAATTTCAATGTCAATTTCAATTTTTGTAAGAGTGGATTCATCACATGGTTAAACATCAGTAAAAGCAATAATTTCATGAAGGTCCTTAAACAAACGATGAGATTTAACTTCAATTGGAGTCCATTGGTCCCATCATACTTCCCCGGATAAAACGATGCCATTGTCTAAGGATTAACGTCAACGAATTTGTTGTCAACAAACGCCTGATCAAACAAAAAGATTTGTACGTCATAGCATCGAGGCACCCTATTCGAACTATTGTCATGTCGTCTGTGACAGCTTAAATACTTAACCAGAATTATACGAAATAACGGGCCACAACAATACGTTCTCTTTTAAAACGAACATAAAAAAAACATGCCGGCGTCGGCGGCCGATTCGGAGAAAAAAATGAAATAAGTAATCGTAAATTCCGTCCTATCTTTTAAAAAGCCAATTACGAAGTTTGAGTTTCATTAAATTGAGAAATCCATTAAGCTAATCGCTAAGTTAGGAGCCACCGTCGTCACGATTATGAAAAGGTTATTCTAAAATGCAAATGCGAAGGCATCTTAATGTAAATTACGTGTAAATGGAAGACAACCGACATTCTGTACAATAATAGACGACAGCCTCCGTGGATTCCCATATTTCACCTATCGAGATTAGATATAGTCTTTTAGTTTTTATATGAAAACAAAAATACTCAGATAGGTGTCCTTTAGCATCGGCTTCTAGATTTCCCATTCGTTTTCATTAAGAAAAAGTTATTCAGTTTGTTTTTGATATCTATGATTATGGTAACCTACACCAATTTATTTTAGTTACCCATTTATTCTTGGCCCGCGGTTCTAGTATAAAGCATAGGCTCATAAATAACAAGGAAAATAGAAGGTGAATGCTTCCACGAGTATCCTTTTGGGAGCAGCCAAAGCATTCTTTTAAGATTTATTACAAAAGTTGAGCACATTACTTATTCCTTATGTGCCTTCGGTTACGATAGTCTCTTAAATGAAGACATTCTTCGATGCATTTTGTTTTTAATCACTGTGATTGCTATTAATTTAGTGTCTGATATAAATCTGAACTTGGAGAGTATTATAATTGCTTGGATAACTCAAATGACTTTCTAGCAAGATACGAGTGCGTTATCAATTTATTTTGACATTATCTGTGACTATAATTTTTTGGGTGGTCTTGAAGCGACTGCCGATTTATATATATTTTTAGTGAGGCAATTTACTAAAACAAAATCAAATGAAGTATTAAAATCAGAGCTATAACAATGAAACATCGTTATATTATGAAATATGCAATATTATAAAGCATCAAAAATACTATAAATTATTGCAGTTATACTCCATAAGACACCTATGTTATATTTGTGAAAAATACAAAAGAAATATTTGCCCTTCTTGGGTTCAATCTTGGTTTATCACAGTACATGAAAATTTATAGAATTTGTGGCCTTTAGTACCTTTGACGCCTACACAGGCGCTATTTATATCAAAACATGAGACTTCTATGCATTTTATATCTTCGCTACTCTAATATAGAATTACCTGTTAAAATTGTAATGTGCGTAGGATGTCTATACGACTAAATAATTCTATATTGCTATAATATTCGGAATCACTTAAGTAGGATTTCAACATGAGAAAAAAACTCGTCACATCACTGATACTACAATTTATGATATAAATTACAAGGAAAACCCAGATAATATACTGGCACAAAGCTTTATTCCAACAGAACATGTAATGCGCCATGATCTGGATTATCCTGCGATTACAAATCCTTACTCCACGTCGATAGATAACCTTACTTATTGCGAAAGATATTGCAATCGGGATATTTTAAGTTGATCCTATCTTAACTGCCGATGCAAAGCGAATGTGTGGGACAGTCTTTCGTGTTAACGACTTTCAATACAACTATCTTTTATGTTACTGAAATGTTACTAGATAAAGTTGGTTATTTGTTGAAAGACAAGTTGAATTTGTGTTCTAACCAGTTTTTAAACTGTTGTCTGAGTTGGAGTATATTTAAAAAAAAAGTACTATATTCGTTCACATCAGTATCGGCATACTAGGCCTAAGAGAACTAGGTACTAGGCAAAAAAGGAAAAAAAAACTTATTGAATCATTATTACTTTGCTGCAATTGTTACATATCATTTTATCCAAGTCGGCCTATAATTATATTAACTAATAATTAATATTATATTAACTGTAACAATAACTTTAAGACTTATTAACGATCGATAATTAGTGATAGTGACCAAACCGTAATCAGATTTTATAGTATACTAGTGGTTGCTCGCGGCTCCGCCCGCGTATATGTCGGTTATTGCGGCAAATAGTAGCCTATGGGTTATTCTGATGTATAAGCTATATTACTGTAAAGTTTCATCCAAATCCGTTCAGTAGTCTTTGCGTGAAAGAGTAGCAAACATCCACCCTTACAAACTTTCGCATTTATAATATTAGTATAGATCTATATGTTCATATTGTAGTGAATACATTTTTTGAAAAGTATGGTGAAATAATTATAGGTTGTGTAAAAATAGCCTTCACCTTGCCATACCTTTTAACTTTATCTACTCACTTTTCTTGGTTTAAAAAGTCCTAAGCATTTTCCTGTACAAGCGACCGGTATCTACTACTTACTTTTTCGAAGCATCTTACCACAAGTTTTCTACGGTAAGTATTTACGGAACCATTTACATTTACACTACAAAGTAATTTCAGTTTAGTTACAACACTAACAGAAACTTTGTGTAAATGATTGGTAAATTATCTACAGTACTACAGTAAATACAGTTTCTAATAGCCTGCTGTGCCCGGGGAAGCTAAACAGGTATGTAGACATGCTGCAATTGAACCCATACCTGCAATTAACGATCACCTAAGGATATTGCTATTATCACAGAGCTTGGGTACGTGTGGTATTCGTATAAAGTAGTGTTATTGTAAGAGGATGCGGCCCCTGTGATTCAGAGCTTTTATGAGGCCCTTGGGAAAACTTGGGGTGTGTATATTTACGAAGGTGAAACTGTAAACGTGCTTGTGCTTTTACAGTTTTTTTGATACTCAGCTGAGATTTATTTATTTATTTAAAACTTTATGCACACATGTACAATGGCGGGCTTAATGCCTAAGGCATTCTCTACCAGCCAACCTTTCACTTTACTTTTACCCATTTACTCTTAGATACTTTTGTTATGAATTAAAATAGTGTTCACCAGCTATAAGAATTCTATGTAAGAGTAAGTATACTATGGTTTTAATCAACTCTACAGTCCCCACTACTTTACTTTAGGTTTTTACCCGACTACGGCAAAGCCAAAGGAGGGTTATGATTTTGACAGGCTATGTATGTATGTATGTAAGTATGTATGTATGTATGTTCATCTGTTCCCTCATAGCTCCTTAACTACTTCTTAGAATTAGACAAATGAGGTATCGTTAGAAGCGTGTTGATCGTCCGCTGGTTATAGGCTATATGACGTTTCACTGAATCTAATGTGGCGTCCTCTAGCTGACATAAAGTACTGTATTAAAAAAATAATTTGAGATAAATATGCCGTGTTTGGTATCATTCGAAAGGGCGTTACTTGTACATTTCAAAAATATATATATTATGAGCATTTTCTCGTGACTTTGTCCGTATTTATTCGATAATTGTGATATTTATATGGTCCTATTTAAAATATACTTTGCAAAGAAATTAATAATATAGAGGCACCAAAACATTTTAAATAAAAAAAGGATAAACTAAAACCCAACTACGACAAAAAACGACACTGAAAAAGTATGAAACAAGTTTCAAAAGCCGTAGTCACGCATTGTTAAAGTGTACATACGGTACATTACTAAGTTTCAAAAGCTGTAGTTCATGTAGTTTAATGTACTTTAACAACGCGTGACTACGGCTTTTGAAACTTGTTTCATACTTTTTCAGCGTAGTTTTTTGTCGTAGTTGGGTTATAGTTTTTACTTTTTTTGAGTTACTAAATATTACAATATTTTATTTTCCGCTTACAATGTTATGGGCGTCCACTGCTTATCATTATTGAACGTAATTTAAAAATCTAAGTCCATGTAATGATATTTGATGATTATTGATGTTCGCAAGGATCGATGTGTATGCCAAACGTACAAGACGCTAATTTAAACACTGCTTTAATTCTTATGTAGGTCCAGAGACCTATGATTTCAAATAAGACAATGCGTTCGCTGCAATCCAAGTAACCACTTTAATATAAAAAACACCATTACTGTTATTATTTAGTTACCTCTATTCTAAAAAAAAAAATTGCATTAAATAATTACAGATGAACCTGGTATTTACGTATATGATTCGAAATCTACTTACTGCTTTTATTTAACCCGAGCAGGTACATTGAGTGTTCGACTTCAGATTAAACGTCGGAAACTCAGGTAACGCTATTACTACCGGCCTTAATGAATGTCAGATGGACATTTCAAGTGCCCAAGGCAGTTTTATCTAAACCGTAGGTTTGCATCTCAAGCCATTTCTTATCATATTTATGTTCCAAGGGAAGGATTCTTTATCATAGGTTTTATATCGGGATATCCGTGATTCAAGCGGTCCTTATTGAAGTGCAGATTTATCGAATGATTGTATTCTGATTTAAGTAAATGATGAATTCAAGTGATCATAGCTCTGAACATAATATAAAATTAAGAAGTTTTCATTGTAACTCTTTTAGTAAGTACATATGTTAATTGCATCAGATGACACAAAAAGAAAATGAACTGCTCATTGATCCATAAACGTATTGGACAACTTTTGTTTTTGTAAAGCCGTAATATACTTTGATTGGCTTTAATTGTGATTTAGGTCTGATTTTATTAACAGCTATTTTAATAAAAAAGGTTTAATACCTTTTTTATTAATATATAGATATATTTATTAATAGATAGATAGGTGTTTTAATGAAATAATAAATCTCAACCCAATAACCAGTCCATTGCGAAAGCTTATAAGTTTGCACTACACATAAATAATTTCTGAATAATTTAGCGGGAAAAAATAGGTATATCATCAATTGATATAAAACACCCATAGATTAATGTGTTGCGTCGTCTATTTTTAGGGTTCCGTGCCAAAGGCAATAAACGGAACCCTTATAGATTCGTCATTTCTGTCTGTCTGTCTGTCCGTCTGTCTGTCCGTCCGTATGTCACTGCCACTTTTTTCCGAAACTATAAGAACTATACTGTTGGAACTTGGTAAGTAGATGTACTCTGTGAACCGCATTAAGATTTTGCCATAAAAAAAAATAAACAATAAATTTAGGGGTGGGACCCCCTAAATTTATTGTTTATATATACTATACTTAGAACTGAAACTCAAAATGTTTTTCTTTCATCAAACCCATTCGTGTGGGGTATCTATGGATAGGTCTTTAAAAATGATATTGAGGTTTCCAATATCATTTTTTTCTAAACTGAATGGTTTGAGCGAGAGACACTTTCAAAATGGTAAAATGTGTGTGTCCCCCCCTGTCACTTCTAAAATAAGAGAATGATAAAACTGCAAAAAAAATATATGATGTACATTACCATGCAAATTTCCACCGAAAATTGGTTTGAACGAGATCCAGTAAGCAGTTTTTTTTTAAGACGTCATAATTCGTAAACTGCAATTAATCGATTAAAGTTATAACGAACTATAAGAACTTTTATATTATGTTACTTGCTGCTACGGAACCCTTCATGCGCGAGTCCGACTTGCACTTGGCCGCTTTTAATATATATCGTCGCGTCGTTGATGGATTCTTTGATTAACTATTGAGTAAATTCGAAAAATCTTTAACAACTTTCGTTGCGTAAAATAACGTTTAACAATTTGTTTAATTAGTGAACGTTAACTCGTAGAATGGCATTTTGCCTTACATCTTGCATATTTGTAGTATAAGGTAGGCAGGCAGGCATTGCAATATAGACTTGATAAGCTTAGAGTTCAATGTATAATATAAATCTGGTTGGAATTTTATAGTTATACATTTATATATTTTTAAACACATCAAAAGTGTCTAGGGATCAAGCATTTTTATGCGGATTTCTTGAGATTGAGATGTGGCTTTGGCCCTGGCCTGCTCAGTCGCCAGACTTGAACCCGATTGAGCATGCATGGGATATGCTACAGAGAAGAGTTCTGCCGAATATGGAGGGTATCCAGTCGCAAGAAGACCTTTTTTTGTTGTTGCAACGAACATGGGCGGCCATTCCACAGCGTGTTTGGATGAACTCATTTTGAGTATGCCAAACCGATGTTCTTGTGTTGTTAGTATTCGCGGCAGAAACACGGATTATTAATTGTTTAAGTTACCTAATAAAATTTTAAAGAAAACTGTTATTTCAGTCTTTTTTTCGAACTTTAATGTTAGTGGTTCAAATGTCAAAAATCCCTTTATTAGGAAAATGGCAAATTTCTTTATTAATGCAAAGGTGACTTGGTTTATCGTTACTGTGACAAACGAAAACACTTTATTTGATGAATCCTTAAAGAAAATTTTAATTAATATCAATCAGGAGAAAAGTTATTGCAAAAATATATGTTGATCCTTAGACACATATGTTGATCCCTAGACACTTTTGATGTGTGTAGTTACTAAATTGATTTACTGTAAAGATAGCCCATTATTTTTAATTATTTTTTTATGATATAGTTGGCAAACGAGCAGACGTATCACCTGATGGTAAGCGATTACCGCCGCCCATAGACACTCGCAACACCAGAGGCATCACAAGTGCGTTGCCAACCTTTGGGGGATGGGAAAAAGTTCATATCCAAATTCGGGTGGTATTTTCGTTCAACGTGGTACAATGGTAATCCAATGTTTAGATGTAAAACAACTATCGCCTAAGTAAAATATCTTATTCTAGAATACATCTGTGATAGACTCATTATCTTCATGATTTGTTTCTTAATATTTACAAAGAGTATTCGCAAGTCTTCTTTAAGTAATGAATGTACTTAAATTTCACTTATTAAAACATACACTGAAGATATTATTCAATTCCGTTCTTTATTTAATCTATAATAATAATATAAACGCGAAAGTTTGTAAGTATGGATGGATGGATGGATGTTTGTTACTCTTTCACGCAAAAACTACTGAACGGATTTGGATGAAACTTTACATTAATATAGCTTATACATCAGAATAACATATAGGCTACTATTCGCCGCGATAACGACATATACGCGGGCGGAGCCGCGGACAACCACTAGTAGAATATAAAAGTGTGTGTAGTGGCGGCAATTTATCAATCTCTTTCTTCTTTATAAACATTTTTGTTTTTGATACATAGAAATCGAAATCAGGTAACCTTACCTTACTAAGGTTACCTTATTTAGATTTCTGTTTTTACCACATTATTTTTATATAATTCTGACCAACGTGGCATAGTAGGCCTACACCTTCTTTCTATGTCCAGCAGTGGAATATTAATGGGGATGATGATTATTTCTACTAATGATACTCTTACATCTGTGCTTTTGATACACGTTTTTTTTTTATGGAATAGGCGGGCAAACGAGCAGATGTATCGCCTGATGGTAAGCGATTACCGCCGCCCATGGACACCTTCAACACCAGTAGCGTCACAAGTGCGTTGCCGGCCTTTTGGGGATGGGGGGGGGGAGGAAAGGGTAGGGGATTGGGGTATGGGCCTCCGGTATCCTCAGTCACTCGGTGAAACACAGTGAAAGCAGTATTTCACACCGGTTTTCTGTGAGGCCGTGGTATCACTCCGGTCGAGCCGACCCATTCATGCCCGGCATGGCAGGGTTCGGGACATGCCGAAGCGTGGCTCTCCCACAGTACAAAACGGTACAAAAGGTACGTTTTATTATACTTAAGTATCTACATGTATGAATATGTCAGAAGTTATTTTTATTAACTTCGAGATTTCTCGCGGTCTACGTATCAAGGACTGCTGACTATTTAAAACAAAAAAGATTATAGATTGACAGAAATAACACACACGATTTAATAGCACAGTGGAAAATGTTGTTTTATTGTATAAAAGTGTGGGCATAGCTTAGCATTAAATGTTACTAATACTTCTTTGGTAGCTATTTATACCAACAGACTCATTTAACGCATCCCACGTTTTTACAAGCAAAAAAGCATTTCATACTTTTTAGCTCGATTCAGTACAAATAACGTTTTGAACTAAATGATAATATAATGTTACTTTTCTACCTAACTTCAAGAAGATGTAGATCATATTTCATTTAATTATTCTGTACCCTAGACAGCGGCCTCATATACACTAGTCAGTACTAGTCTAACTTCAAGACGCACTAGACATATTCTTATAAGCATTCTAACCTAGATACAGTAGGTAATATCCATTCTACAATTAACAGTACATGCAAACCCATTTCCAGCTCTGATAGTTAGGATATCAGCTTTGTTGTTAATGACTTTTTGATAGCTTAAAGGTCCTAGCAATCTCTTTGAGAGAGTCACAAATCAAAAATATATAAATAAATCAAAATGTCGGGTTTGGTAAAGAAGTAAACATTAATTGATAGGAATGATAAAATGCAATTACGACTACTCTCGGCTGTCAGATTGACATTTCAAGAATCCACAGTATATAATTATGCTTATCTGCACTCGGGTAGTGCATTTATCAAAAACTAAATGCCGTTTTATACAACACAGATGGAAAAGATGAAAATGGTACTATAACTCAATTATTTAGAAGATTGTTACTATTTTAAATTAAACTGTACATTTGTAAATGAATAAAGTTTGGTTGATATAATTAATTCACAAATTTTTTTGTTTAATTTTTCTCTGTAGATATATGTATGTACTCACTCAAAACTTAGTAAAATTTAACCAAAAATCTGTAAAAATTATACCAAAGACGTGTTTATAACGAATATCTACAAAAAATATTACAATCAAAAAGCATAGATACAAACGTATGCTTCGTATTCAAAATTAGCAAAAGTTAAAATGGATTTTATTTACTTTATTATTTTTGAAATTTAGTTTTTAACGAGATGGAATGTGAATCCTTCCCTTGATTATAGTAATGAATTTATATGTTTCTACACACATTTGACAAAATTAAAATAACTCATTTTAATTATGTTTTGATTCAATTATTTTAGACATCAACATAATCACATTGTTTTACGTCAAAATTACTGTAAAGGAATTTATAGGAAATTAAACAGATGACTGTTTATCGATCATGTTTTAAAAAAATATATATATTTAACATTCTATACACTGAGATTAAGAATAAAATCCTGTAAGAAATAAATGTTCAAATCTAAAAAAACACGTTTTTTTAATTAAAATGGCCGATACTGTTTTGTGTGTAATGATGACTGTAATGAGGCATTTCTTTGATATTTAATATCGTGTTCTGTTGTTTCCCTTGACGTTAAGGGCTTTTATATCAGTTATTATTTCTACATACCAATCGATATTTGCGTTACGACCGATGGAAGTAGAGCTTCGGGAAGAAATTTTATTTCAGTTTTGCAATAATAATGAAAGCTATAATCGTTAACTTATACTTATGCTTCAGAAATCAAATTTTTATATTATCAGTAATTTTTTTATTGTTTTTACAAGGGATATACACGAATGAATCCGCAATAAAAACCAAATATGGCGGCCGATTTTTATGCAAAAATAAAAGAGGTTGTTTACATTTTGATTGCTATGTGTATTCCTTTTATATCTCTATTGTTCTAACACTCGAGGGAAATACCCGGTTTATTGAAACACGATGAAGATCTGTTAGAACGATTGAACAAATTTTAATTAAACGAAACATTTTATGCCACTCTACAATTGGCATTGCCCACCAGGGTTCTTGTAGAAATTTGTTTTATAATCACTACTTAGGTATCTGTAGATCGGAACTTATATTTATTTTTAGACAAGATTTGTTTAGTGGATTTCTTTGCTGATAAATGGCTGTTACTAATAAAGCATTAAGCGATTTAAATTGATTTGTACGCAGAAGTACATTTCACGGATATAATTATATTTATCGGCAACTTGTATCAAAATATCAATTTTCTTTATTTTACTAATCCTTCTAAATACCTACTGTAAACGTTATTTTAATAACTTTAAAATTAAAATCATTGGTTTTGTCTAACACAACGAATAGGTATATATATATATATATTTTTTTTTTATGGCATAGGCGGGCAAACGAGCAGACGTATCGCCTGATGGTATGCGATTACCGCCGCCCATGGACACCTGCAACACCAGAAGCGTCACAAGTGCGTTGCCGGCCTTTTGGGGATGGGGGGGGAGATAGGGGTAGGGGATTGGGGTATGGGCCTCCGGTATCCTCACTCACTCGGTGAAACACAGCGCAAGCACTATTTCACACTGGTTTTCTGTGAGGCCGTGGTATCACTCCGGTCGAGCCGGCCCATTCATGCCGAAGCGTGGCTCTCCCACGGTGTTTATTTAAAAGTTTAAACTAATCAGGTGCTTATAACTCCAAGATTTTTAAATAACTAAAACGTTAACTCTAACTGTGGGTCAGACCGGTCAGTAACCAAAAATAATAGTGAGAATAAATTAGTACCATTGGCGGCCTTATCGCACCATAGATAAAGTTGTTTAACATATTTAATTCATTAATTTTAAAAGCTGATTTCAACAATTTTATGCCTACCAACTATGTAATTTTTAATGGATAAAGCTTCTGTAAATTCAATATGTACTAGATAAGTATTCTGACAGTTTGATTCTTCGAACGAAGTGGGTAATGTGAAGCGGCTTAGGCCCGAGGGAGCTGGTGCGCTGGCGCACTAATGGCCAGCTGTCAGCGCGTGGGCGATCGGCTAAACATCACGTTGTAAATACTCGGTAAATATTTGTCTTCAATATAATTACTGTAATTGTTCCCATGCGTACGTTAACCTGTTCATTAAATTAATTGAAAACAATTTAAAGTGTTAAACAATCTTTAAAATGTTTGAGTGATTCTTTAAGTAAACTCTTCATTTAGGGTAAATACTATTTCAAGTTATTTTTGAATGTAAATTTTCATGTTTTATTTTTACCTGATTTGGCTTCAAATAAATTTTAACATGCTATTAGTACTCAAAGTATACAGTTATGTCGGTTTTTTACCATAATCAAAACCAATTTATAAACAAAGAACAAAATGGTAATGGTGACCGCTTACCACTTGGCAAACTATGAGCTAATTGGTTACTATAGCTGTATGAAATTATTACTGCATTATTTATATCGTTAATCCAATTAATGAAATGTACTTTACGCAGTTGTATCAAATTGAATAATTATAGAAAATCATTGCCTCTAAAGTCAATGTAATATGAGTAAAATAGGCAATTTGGACGGTTCTAAACACGCTATTACCTGCCAAGTCTATAAATACGGTGTATTAATTGTAATTCGAGTTCGAGAGCCTTTCCAATACCTTACGGTACTGTAATTCTGTACTGCAATAAACTGTGGCTTATTTTACTTCGACATTCATTTGATGTGTAGGTAGCATTTACTTTAGTGCTACTAGGAGGCTATTTCCCTTGTATTGTTATCAAATTAACTTCTCCTTCATTGAATAGGTATTAGAAATATTATTCGACGACGACGATAAATTTTAAAGATAATTTGTTATGTAGGTAAATAAATACATAATATCAACATTTTTTTTTAAAAGGGTTTCGAGGGCGATAAACGATTCATTTTTAGAAAATTTACCAAAAAAATACCGAGCCAGGTACTCCTGTTTATAATCTATATACTATAATAATATCATAAAGATAAAGAGTTTGTTTGTTTGTTTGAACGCGCTAATCTCAAGAATCGCTGGTCCTATTTGCAAAATACTTTCAGTGATGTATAGTACATTTATCGAGAAAGACTATAGGCTATATATCATCACGCTAAGACCAATAGGAGCGGAGCACCAATGACGAATGTTAAATTTTTTTACGCTACGGGCAATAGGAGACGTAAACGACGTTGCGTGGGACAGCTAGTAAAACCATTATGTTGTATCTAAATTGTTCATGTATATTTTCAAAATAATGCATCACAATTAATTCTTAAAATTCAAGCATAATATAGGTTTACATATAAAGTTGATTGAATTAAATACGATATTTTAGGGCCAATTTAACTACTTCCTGATAAAGTGTCAAATAGTTATCTGTCATACTGCACTATTTGACAGATAAAGGTTGCTACTATCTAAATACGGTTATTTGATATCTCTGTATCTATACGAGACTTGTGAAACCGAAATAAGGGACTCTATTAGTAGGTGATGAAACTAGCACTAAATATGAATCACGTGTAACGTTATAGGGCTTTTAAGAAGCCATTGAGGTGATGGTGGCTAGGCCACGAGGTTGAGTTGAAGATAAATTAGACGCTTTAGAACGAAGATTTACACACTATTTATTTAAATAAAGCAAACATAGTTTAATTACGAGGATAAAATAGACACAGATATTTATCTCAGGGTGTGGACCCAGAGTGGTTGAAATTAACTCAAGGCAGGAATTGTAAAGACTTTACTGGTTCTTAAAATAAACTATAAAATTTATAAGCACACGATTGGGTGGTACTGTAAGTTAAAATGTTACAAACACAATATATGAAGAAGTTGAACTATTATTCGACCAATAGTCGTTGCACAGTGATTATCAGAGGTTGTTCCCAACAAACCTATTACTCTCCTAGATACCGATATCTGGAGTACTTATGAATAAATACTTAGTGATAGCGAACGCAACCCGTTTACACAGTGTTAACAAGTTCGATATCGTATACAGCTTCTTCTTATAGTTTTAAAACTTTATTTAATACTAGCTGACCCACGCAACGTCATTTGCGTCTCCTATTGCCCGTAGCGTGATAATTTTCCCCCGTTTTTGAAACATTCTTCATTCGTGCTCCGCTCCTATTGGTATTAGCGTGATGATATATAGCCTATAGCCTTCCTCGATAAATGGGCTATCTAACACTGAAAGAATCATTCAAATTGGAACAGTATCTCCTGAGATTAGCGAGTTCAAACAAACAAACTCTTCAGCTTTATAATATTAGTATAGATGTATTTATTATACTCTTCTAAGATCTAATACTCATAATCAACAACACATTTATTTAGATAAAGATTAATATTAGGTATTATGTTGATAAAAACTCTTTGGCAAATAACTCATTATTAGGTACCAACTCTTAGCGTCTTATACTCGTGATAACTTCTAAACGAAATGTCCGATTGCGATGAAACAAAAAGTATTTTACTTCTACATAAATACCCTTGATAACATAATGCTTAATTTGGATAAGGATATTACGATACACATTTAACGTAATTTCTTTCTTCCTGTGAAAACGAAAGCCGTTATTGGGACTAAACCATGATAGTTAGATTTATGCTCTCACAGACTTTTTTGTAGATCTTAATGGGACCTACAAACCCGTAATACATTATTTTGTTCTATTGTCTATAGTTTTTGGAGCGCATGCAAAAATAGGTTTTCGATTTCACACCTTGGGTTACGAAATAACAATTTTCGTACGGATCCCTATTTTTTTAAAAATAAAATAAAGCCTATATCCTTCCTCGATAAAGGGACTATCCAACACTGAAATAATTTTTCAAATCGAATCAGTAGTTCCTGAGATTAGCGCACAAACTAACAAACAAACAAACTCTGCAGCTTTATAATATTATTAGTATTAGTATAGATTGAAAAGCAGTGCACTAGTGTAGTATTTCTAGCAAAAACTCTTTGCTTGTCTTCTTAAATATTAATGGGACATTATTATTATCATTAACTTTAAGTAATTAAATATTTAATGTCCTTTTACACATGTGTAGACCTAGGTCC
Organism: Diaphora mendica; assembly: GCA_949125395.1. Lineage (NCBI taxonomy): Eukaryota > Metazoa > Arthropoda > Insecta > Lepidoptera > Erebidae > Diaphora > Diaphora mendica. The sequence continues at coordinate 14,623,268 of OX421324.1, read as the reverse complement.
AATGCACGTGAACATTTAAAGATAAAGGACAAGTGAGTATACACACTCCTTATCTAAACCCATAACTATTATTCATCATCATAATTTCAGCCGAAAGACGTCCACTGCTGGACATAAGCCTCCCCCAAGGCTCCCCACAACAATCAGGCCTGTGCTACTTGCATCCAGCGGTTTCCTGCGACCCTCACCAGGTCGTCTGACCACCTTTGTAACTATTATTATTTTCTAACTATTATGACAATACTGATAGCATACTACTATTTGCTATCATTATTACTACTACTAGTACGCGATCATCTGTAATAATACGTATAGTTTATTTTTCAATATTACCTCAATGTCCTAGTTATATTGGACAGGCAACACATAACAGAATACTCCATCCCGTTGGTAGCTATCAATCAATAAATTGCGGAAGCAGGGAAATATCTGGAAATAACTGTTTATAACCATTTAGAAATTACATACTTGTGCTACATCAAATACAAGGGAAGCCCGATGAACGTTAATTAGAGAATGAAGTAACTGATCACACATTAATTAAGTTCCTATAATACATACATTTACGAGAAATCTTTCTGCTTCTATAGCGTTTGTTTATCCTGGATTTCAATTATCAAGCTTTGTGTTGTGAAAGTGCCTATGAAGTATAGCGATAAATTTATCTGTAAGGAATTGAGCAAATTACATAAGTCCTAAATAATATCTTACAATTTATTGACCATGATTAGTAAGTGCCTTTGCATAAGTTGAAATTTATCTTATAGTTTATGTTCATTACTCACAGACTGCCTCAGTGGCGCAGTGGTAGCGTATGCGACTGCTGTACTTGAAGTCTCGGGTTCGATTCTCGGGTCGGACCAAATGTTTGTACTGCAAATACTTGTTTCATAGTTTAGGTGTTTTCTATGGACGATACGTATGTGTATTCACAAAAAAAAACTATATATTTAGTAATATCAGTTGTCTAGTACCCATAATACAAGCTCTGCTAACTTGGGACTAGAGGCGTTGAGTTAAATGTCTGAAAATATTTATTTATAAGTATTCCATTAGTCAATCTAGCTTTTATAGTACAAGCTCTGCAAACAAATAAATGGTAGTGAGAAGAATATTAAAAGTTAATTTAATTTTTTTTTTTTTTTATGTATAGCCCGCCAAAATGACTCTACTCTGCCTGATGGAAAGCATAAGCAGAATCCAGGAGTGGTGGTCACCATACTCATTGCGAATGCAGACAATGCAGCATGGCGACCCACACCATGGCGGCCTAGTGATGCTTCTGCATCTTTTAGTCTAGTATATAAGTATGGAACTTGTTGACTAGACTATTTGGGCCTCCGGTCTCGCACTCACCAACGAAACACGACAGCACTGCTGCTGTCATTTTACGTTGATTTTCTGTGCGAGGGTAGTACCGCCACGGTCGAGCCGGCCCGTTCGTGCTGAAATCGGCGTGGCTCTACTACCTACTATGCTTTATTTAATGCAACGTCACACTCTCTGAGACCATGTTAAACAAAATCGTGTCAGGTTTAAGTTTCGAATGGAAACAAAACAAATTGTTAGTCTATCGCGAATCGCTGGCGATCACGATAGGAACTTGTTTGCAAAAGTTACAAGTTGAGCAGAATAATAAGCAGATATTCCTCTATTAGTGGAAAGTTTACTTATTACAGAGTCACGATAATAGAATAACCTAATGATAATGAAATTCAATGATTGGTTACTTTAGATCTTTAGATCGTTTTATGAAGATTAATATTTGTGTGAATTGAGATATCAATATAATGTGTTGAGTAAATAGTCTCGTTAATTGAATTTGTTATTGATACCATTCTCAAAGAGGTAGATTATATATTTCAGTTGTTAATGAAAATTATATTGAGACATAAGAAATAGGTTCCTGAATACGGTTAAAATTATAATATTGATTAGCAGGCATACTAAGAGACATATTATGTATGTATGTAAGACTTCACGGTTGGCCTAGTGGTTTCAGCGGTCGCCACGCCTCTTGCTACTGCGCTAAGTATCGTGGGTTCAAATACCACGCGGTACAAAACTTTGTGTGATCCACAAATTGTTGTCCCGAGTCTGGGTGTTCTTTGTGTCCGTTTCTTGTATGTTTGTAAAGTCCCCGCGACACAGGATGTTTATTCCTAATGCGGGAGTTCTATTTTTAAGAAAAAATAAAAATAAAATGTATATAAACATATGCATATCTTCCTTGTTTCATTTAATTTGCTCTCAATTAAAAGTCAATCTGAGAATCAAAAAGCTTATAAAGCTTATAAAATATTATTATGCAAAGCAAATATTATGTCATTAATCTTAGGAATGGCATGAAAATACCATAAACGCGTCAATTGTTTACTTTTTAGTCACCTATCTCAAAACACAAACTTTCGTGAAAAGTACAAACTACGTATAAGCTAGTCAACAAATTAACATTTAACTTCAATATTCGATCGGAACTTTTCTTGCAATTACCTATGAATAGCTGGTCTGAATTCCGAACTTGATTAAGTACAACAGGTGGCGTTAGCGAGTTAATTATTATAAACAAACCGGTTATAATAATTAGTATGGGGGGCGTATGGGAGGGGCTCCAGTGTCCGTTAAGGCGTGGTCGCTTTTCGGCGACTCAAGCTCATGTATAATTTAACACGCGACTATGTCGTAAGTGGGTATTTTTAGTAATATTTGATGTATAAATTAAGAAATTCTTAACAAATAAAGCGATAAACATGTCTGTTTTGGGTTTGATGTTCATAGCGTTTTGTTAATCCACTTTATTAGTTTTTTGTGCATATTGATACATTTAGTTTTAGATTTTTTTATCTCTAAATGAGATGAGTAATCAGATAAGATTTCCATGCTTAGGTGTATAATAGTATCGTATAAGAGCAAGAACTAAATAAAAAAAAACGACTCAAATCGGCTACTTTCAAATCTTCTTTTACTGTGTTGGCAACTGGTTGTTCATTAAATTACGTCAAAGAAAAAAAAACAACTTCTTGCTATATTTTTGTTAACTATTAATATGTAGAGACTGTATTTTACTGTATGAGTTCCCAGCACTGTATTCAAAGAGAAGAAGAAAGAAGGTACAAAAAGAGAACGTATTATGTTGGATTATATTAGAACCTTCTTGTATTTTGTGCTTTATATTCGAACTGAGCTAAAGCCAAGTGTCCACCGAACACAAGTTGGTAACTTTCGTATTGTGTTGGTGACAAAAGTTTATGTAATTTCCTTGTGTTGGCAACAAAAATTGTCAACAAATGTTGGGAACCGTGTCTCTGTTTTTGGCGGTAAACATCAAAAGAAAACCTACGCTTGTTGCAAATAGTGGCTCTGTGGAGACGCTTAGTTGGAATGTTTTTCAAATTGTTGGTGACTCGGTGTAGACATAATGGAAACAAAATTTGGCGATTTTCTGAAGAGTTGCAAACAGTTGGAAACATTGAGATTGTAAACAATTTCGGTGGATACGCAAGATTATCTCAATCATTATTAAAAAGATGATGTTATAATTTATAAACCTTAAGAAGACATTTGATGACTACCTCGATCTTGTACAATACTACACTACAACTAGTATTTTTCATTCAATTTCTAACCTGCAGTTCTTTTAAACCAAGGATGGAGCAATACTTACCGTGGGAGAGCCACGCTTCGGCATGAATGGGCTGGCTCGACCGGAGTGATACCACAGACTCACAGAAAACCGGTGTAAAATAGTGCTTGCGCTGTGTTTCACCGAGTGAGTGAGGATACCGGAGGCCCATACCCCTTCCCCTGCCCCTCCTCCCCCCATCCCCAAAGGCCGGCAACGCACTTGTGACGCTTCTGGTGTTGCAGGTGTCCATGGGCGGCGGTAATCGCTTACCATCAGGCAATACGTTAGCTCGTTTGCCCGCCTATTCCATAAAAAAAAACTAACATGGACCACCCCACAAGTAGTTGTAAAACCTGACACATAGCATTATATTCTAATTATAATGCTCGGCACGCGGATTTGTGATTCTGTATAATTTTATTAGTAGAAAGATGTAATGGGAATCATCAACATTCCACATATTTTTAAAAGATTTAGTGAGAGTTAAGATCTTTAAGAGTCAAGACAAATAATGGACTAGGGCCGGTTTTCATGGAGAGTATTAAGTCCATGCACAGTAGCTATTAAATAGATAAAAATATAACAGTCAAATTTGAGATTATTTCTTCATAACCTCTGGAATTAGGTATTTATCAGATAAAACCCAAAATAGCAGGAGATTAACAGGATGTTATTGCGCATCAGTTGCCAACTAGTTAAAGATTGATTTATGTATACATACCTACAAACATTCCTGCATACATTCAAGCCTATGTAACCAAACGGCCAGGCAGAATCTTATTAATATTCACAGTTTATCAACAATGCTTCTTTTGCAGATAACTGGGAACTTTAGAGATTAGATAATGTTGAAAAAGAATATTGCTTAGTTATAGATAAATTAGGGCAAGTAATCAAAAGCTCATAGCTCGTAGCTCATCATACTTAAGCGAAGAGGTATACCAAACAAGATCATCGAGCTAATAAAATGTCTTTACGTGGGTTCCTCTTGCCGAGTGGTACACAACGGCCGACTGTCGGATCCGATCCCAGTGACAGCTGGAGTGAAACAGGGATGCTTGCTGTCTCCGTTGCTGTTCCTGATAGTGTTGGATGACGTGATGAGGCGGGTGACGGAGAAGGAAGAACGGGGTTTGCCTTGGGCCAACGAAAGGGTCTTAGAAGACATAGACTTCGCAGACGACTTGTGCCTACTGGCTACTTCACGGGACAAGCTCCAATCTAAGACCGACGACCTTGCCCAGTCTGCAGCTAGGGAAGGCTTGCGCATAAACTGCACAAAAACGAAAGAAATGCGATTAAACACCTCAGATGTAGCACCCATTTATGTGAATAACGAAGCAGTCGAGCAAGTGCAAAAGTTCACATACTTGGGAAGCGCTGTAGATTCCTTGGGAGGTGCGGAGGCTGACGTTGAAGCACGAATAAATAAGGCTCGATTCGCCTATGCGCAGCTGAAACCGGTTTGGTCGTCATCAACAATAACACGCCACACAAAGATCAGAATCTTCAACTCGAACGTAAAGTCGGTTCTCCTGTACGCATGCGAGACATGGTTAGTCAAGAAAGAGGTCACCACCAGACTACAGGTATTCATCAACAAATGCCTAAGGCGTATACTGGGTATATGGTGGCCACGAACCATCACTAATACAAGACTGTGGGAGTTAACCGACCAGAAACCAATAGGAGAGGAGATTCTGATTAGGAAGTGGCGTTGGATTGGTCATGCATTGCGGAGACCTGACAACCATATCTCCAAGCAGAGCTTGAAGTGGCAGGCGGACGGCAAAAGAAAACTCGGCCGCCCTCGAAATACCTGGAGGCGATCAGTCGATAGAGAGGCTGCAACTATCGGCTACAGCTGGACCGATCTCGAGGTTGCTGCACAAGACCGGGAGAAATGGAGGTCCCTTCTGAGAGCCCTATGTCCCTGATGAGGGATAAGAGGACAAAAGAAGAAGAAGAAGAATCAAAAGCTCATGTAGGTTAAAAACACGCATCGGTAATTGCCTTTTGCCAGAAAATCTAAGTCCTCTTAAGAGACTATTGATACAAAGGACAATATAAAGACATTTTTTTTCAAGTCAATTCATAACAATTTTTTTTATAGAAACACAACCCCCGCACTAAGAATAAATTCTGTGTCGCGGTTGACTTTGCAAACATACATGAAACGGACACAAAGAACACCTAGACTCAGAACAACAATTTGTGGATCACACAAAGTGTTGTCCTACGTGGGATTTGAACCCACGACACTTCGCGAAGTAGGAAACGGCGTGGTGACAGTTAAACCACTAGGCCAGACGTGCAGCATTAATTTATTGGTTATGAGAGATACATAATAATGTTATTATAATATATTAATTCTTGAATTTTTACAAAATTTAATGTTTTCTTCACTACGTCGTGTACAAGTATAAATAGTTTATATAAACCACATTACTTTGAAGTAAAAAATAAAATAATAAACCTTTATCACGTAGCCATCAGCGCACAATTTACTAAACTCTACTTTGCTTGCCATGCGCGTGAGCTGTTCGTGCGTACGGAGCGTGACTCAACGGATGCACGTTGGACGAATGTTGGAGCCAAGGTACTAGTAAATTAAATAAAAAAAATGTTGAAGTAACTTTTCAGGGTACAAAGTTTCATAGTCCTCCTTTTGCAAAATAAGTTATCAACGGAATTTCTAGAAAAGTAAGTAATCAGACTTCATAAAATTATTATAAGTCTTTCAAGAAATATTTGTATTGCCACCTTACTACGAGGATACACATTAGTCTATTGTTTATGTTACACTTAAGTGTCTAAATTCACTTACATTATATTAAGTAGAGATTCTGAACATCAAGTTTTAATAGTTACAATAAAAAAATAAGATAGATCCGGTTGCAAATTGATGATTAGTTCATGAAATTATCTTACAAAGATTTTATCATCAAACACGTTACTATCAATTTATGTTATAGTTAAAGATCATTAACCTTGTACACAAATATTTCTATTCGAACTAAATTACATATAACCAACATTGGATCCAAGTTCATGTAGGCTGCTACAGCTTTAATAGTCTAATTCACTTGCAGGCCAACGACGGAGTTTTTGTGACAAACTAACGTTCGTGGTGAACTTGTGAGTTTTATTGCTTACGTGACAAGCATTTGATAGGCAACAAATACATGCACTCTGTATATCCATGAGTAAGGAAATAAAGTTATTGCGGGTTTTCGTATACATATTATTTCTAAATACATTATAGTACTCAACTTGAGTTTTATATTTTAACAGATTGTAAATTACCTTTGGGGGTGATAAATTAAATATGATGGACAATCATTGATATAAACTTCTAGTGAATTCTACTAGACAATTATCGCTAAATGTTTATGCGCAAACTATATAGATAGAAGATCCTGATCGACGGTAGGCTTAAATTTTATTGACGTACTGTGCCCAAGATTATAATACAACGCATATCAAGACTATATTTACCACATATCCAAGCTAATGTTATAAACTTCAAAATAACTCTGTCTGTCTTTTACATTTTCACGGCTGAACCGCTGCACCGATTTCAATGAAACTTGGCGTGGAGACACATTGACTCTTGAGAAAGGACACAGGGTACTCTCTACTGCGACAACCGACATTATAGCATATAAAAGACAAATAAAAGACGACATAACAGCCAGAATAGTAATAAAACACATACTTCAAAAACCGAAAATAAAGTAATTGTTTTCCTTAAGATAAGGCTCCAACCTGGTATCACATTGTAAATCAATCTTGAATGCTAAATAAATATGTGAAACCTGCTCTGTGATTTGCCAAGCAAGAAAAACAGGTTACTTTGTTCAAGCGAAGTTGTTCCATCTATTCTAGTGCCTGTCATATAAGATGATTAAGGCATTATATTATATGTGGTGTTAATAAGTCTCTATGACTTACATATATGATGCAGGAAGTTAGCAATACATCCCACGTATGACTGACATGTGGGACATAGGATATTATAGTGTTGTCTACTACATCTAGGATTCTAGGACTACATCTCTTATGCTGCTTTGAAATATATATTTTGGTTGTTTCGTAAACTAGACAAGGTGTTAATTTTTTGAAAACGCTGTTGTCAATTTTTCTCTATCAATAAGTTCATAATTGCCATTACATATAATTAAGATCGTTTCTGTTTGATGCGTATAAAAAGAATGATAAGTAATTTAATTACGACTATTTGTCATATCTCAAAGTTTTCACTTTGTAACAGAAAATTTGTAAATCATATCGATGTTCATAATCCCTAAGAACATTAAAATTCCTAATCCTTTTAGTTGAAGTAAAAGTTTTAATCATTTCTTCCTCCACGATGAATACCTAATCTTATTCTTTAATAACTGAAAAATAGAAGACTCGACAATCATGTAAGTAATAATCAATTAATGATTAATAGTTAAAATGAAGACCGATGTCCAATGATGGTCAAAATTAAGATGGATGAGGTCAGTAGCAAATATTAAATTGCAAAGTCATTGAACATAGGGGTCCAAATAAAGTCATCAATTACTGTCTATTAAACGCGAAATCACCCTTTCTTATAAGTACATTACCGCAAGTTAGCTTCTCTTGTAATGTAAATTACTAATTTCATACTCATCATCCAGCGAAAAATTCATAATTATTGCCATTTGACTTTCGTTTAACGGCATTGACATTTTAACCCACAAATAATTCCAGCGAATAGTCGAAAGTATGACCGAAGGTGAATATAAACTTTTATTGCTTGCCACATGTAACATGAGACTGGAACATAAACCAACTATACATTTCACCTCATTAAAAACATTGAAACCAACGTGCTCATTTCTCAATAGAAACATGAAATCAATTGCTATTAGCTTTAAATCCGACGGTTAGTAGATAAAACATAAGTAAATTTCACCATGCATTGAAATAACCTACACGTTTTTTAGACTTCACGTTTAGATGGTATCAATAATTGGCATATCTGTGAACGGCACACGGTAGATCATTTAATTTTCTTAATAATTTTCTATCGCGAAGCGCCCGAGGCAAACCGCGCCGGTCTAGCCTGTTCGTTTTGTACTTTTTAGTAATACAGTATAATCAATCTCGCTCTACGGATGTTTAGGCCTAGATGCAGTATATGCGATAACAGGAGAACATTTCCTTTCTTTTTATGTTAGAATACTATTAGATATAATTTATTTCGATATAATTATAAATACTCTAGTCAAGTAATGTTTAAATACAACGTTTATTTGGAGCAGTAGAATTTTTAAACAATTGTAATATAAATTTGTCAGTAACGTGTTCAAAAGGGTCAACATCGTGACGGTTATGAATAATACGTTAAGGAATAATCACACGTCGTGTTTATTTATTTATCAAAACCGTTACGAGGCTTAATATGAAGGTATGGTTTAGTTCAGTTTAGCATTTTAGGAAATACTTAGTCTAAGACACTTTTTGACACATTAAATATTAAGAGCTATCGTGTGCCCGTATTTATTAAATTTTAATCATACAAATAAAAAAAACAAATGTTTTAAATGCAAAAAAGTATCACTATTGCTTTTATTTATACAACTTTTTATCAACTGTACCCTGCCAGGCTTTTTCTTTGATTTGTTTCGGTTGCATGGATACAAAAAAAATAGATAAAACACAATCAGTAAATAACTTTTTGAGTTTTTTAAGCATACACAAACCAACTTAACATATTATTTTGTTATGTATACGAACTCACTATATCTACACTAGTTGTTCCTACATAACCATTTGCATCTACCCTTACAATGTACTGCAGTAATCTGAATCAGTTGCGTCGACCAGTGATTTATAGGACGCGCTCGACAACACAGCATACCGCGTCTCAACCTAGCAATAAAGGTAATTTTGTTACAAACTGCCATGTACAATATCGTTCTATTAGCTCCAAAATGCTATTATAATTCTATGAGTAAATGAATGGATGGCTTATCTTTTAATGTGAGGCTTCTGTAATACAAAGTAGTTTAAATGCTTCCGCTTGGTTTTACATTAAATAAATGGAGATTAGAATTGGATGTTTAAATGCCTCTTATAAACACTATGAAAGTGCGAAGAAGTGGCTTTAAGCGTGGAGATTTAAAATATAAAAATATGTTTATCTTATTAATTATTAAATTAAAAAGTAAATTAATAATCTTATTATTAATATACGTAATTATGACCTTTTGTTTCACTTTTCCTTCTGCAGTAAAAAATATACTATATGGTTGATTCCAAATGATTGACTGTGATGTTAGTAACATCAGACACAGTCTAATCTTTGAACATGTCTTTAATAACAACTTATCGTGTTTAACAGTAGTTTTGCATGACAAGAGTAAAGCTTGGACTTCTTGGCACACTTTTGACGATGATGGAACTGAAGGATGCTTAAGAAAGTTCATGTGGAAATCGTTCGACTTTATAATTAGTTTCTCTTTTACATCTTTGTCTAATAATTTCGATTTGTAATTAATAGTTTTACAACCGTGACAATCTCTGGATACAAGTATTTGTTAAATGTAAATACCATATCATTTATGATATATTATAAAGTAAAAAATGTTAGAAACAGTCATGAAAAAAAATTAAAAAAAAACAATATCTAATGAGACGACAGAAGACAGAATGATATGTCAGTTGCTTCGTAGACAGTTAATTGACAAAATAATAAAAAAAAGAATACCCTACTTGTTAAAACATGTAAATGTACCCATGTTTAGGACCCTCGAGTTGATACAAGCGTGATGAAATATAACATAGTGATTGTGAAACCTCTTTCCATTCATTCTCTTTGTAAGGTCTATGGCAGTTTAATAGGCGGTATCGGTAACCCGTATTAATGTCAGCTGTTACAATGAAATATTGGCATTTAATTGATCCAACTGCAATAAACTATTCCTTTGACAAATCACGAATAGTTTAACCTTTTGTAGATTGTATTTATTAAAGCAATAAAATTTGTAATCATTGTGAAGTAAAATTTGTCTTTTAGCTATTGTTATATTTATTACTTATTCTGAAAATGATAGCTTTTAATAAGTAGAGACCATACAGACTTACGGTTCTTAAAATATAGCTTTATCTCTTTGACTGATGAGATGTCTACGATACCGAAGAAGTAATTGAAGCAATTTTATTTTGTATCACCTTTAACTTTTTTCTTTTATTTCACTTTTATCACTAATGAAATGCAATATATTTAAAATATAAAAAATCACACATAAAATGTATCTTGTAACTTCTAAAATGATACTTGTTACAATGATCACAGAGATCTAGCTATATTTTAAGGACTATAGTATCTTTTGTTTGTTTGGGTTCCGTACCTCAAAAGGAAAAACGGAACCCTTATAGGATCACTTTGTTCTCCGTCTGTCTGTCTGTCAAGACCCTTTTTCTCAAGAACCCATAGAGGTATCAAGCTGAAATTAAAATCAAATACTCAGGTCTACTGTGCCTTGGAGCTGTGAAAAAATTAAACTTCTAAGCCCAAGTAATCAAAAGATACAGCCGTTTATGCTGCAAATTTTCGACACTCACAAGGGAATCAAAACCTACAGGGTACTTAGAATTTTGAAATTTGCTACGAAGCAACGTCTTATAGCACAGATTACGGAAAAATTGCGAAAAGCATTAATTTTTAGTTACATCATATAATATACCTACAGGTTTGTACGGAACCCTCGATGCGCGAGTCTGACTCGCACTTGGCCGCACTTTTTTATGATGTGGGATGCTAAAGAGTAGACGGATATCTTGATAGTAAGTGACTATATCGTCACCTATGGACAAGCATCTTGCTGACTTTGAGTGCCCCCTCCCTCTAGAAAAGCAGGGACAGAACTTTGGGCTACTGTAATCTTGTTAATACTGTGAAAAGCCACGTGAGGATTCCTTAACACTGCGCCGGTTTACTTAATTGCTCTAAAAGTATATATGTATTTCTCTTGTAGGTACCTATAGTACACACGTTGTTTAGTTTTAGACTATATGACGCGAAAATGGTAGATATTATATTGTAAATTATTTTTATTGTTTAGTATAGTAGTAGTAGTATAGTATTATGATTCGCATTGAATACTTCATATTGTTCTCTATATCAATGCTTCACCTACGTTCTTCTGTATAAATATATACGAGATATTTTATCTTTTTAAACTTATTTAGAATAGTAGTAATACCTATTCAAATTTAATAATACTGGAACAGGTTTTGAATCAAATTGAATATAAAATTAAGACAATAAAATAATAACAATATAATATTTTATAATTAAGAATACCAAAAGCTTCAATACAGAAAATTTCAATTATCTGCCGAATTCGTTAGACAGTTAAAGGCTTTATATTGATTCAAATATTTATTAATTTTCTTATACTACCTATTTGACTACATAATTTAAAAACAAATGGCTCCAAGTCCGCATACTTACACATATATTTAAAATAAAAGACACTAAATAAGTCGTAATTAATAAAAATATCCAAAACCGTGTTTACTAGCAAAGCTGAATTTTATGTATTTCATTATCATAATCCAAATGTTATCATTCGAGGCAACTACACACATCAAAAGTGTCTAGGGATCAAGCATTTTTATGCGGATTTCTTGAGATTGAGATGTGGCTTTGGCCCTGGCCTGCTCAGTCGCCAGACTTGAACCCGATTGAGCATGCATGGGATATGCTACAGGAAAGAGCTCTGCCGAATATGGAGGGTATCCAGTCGCAAGAAGACCTTTTTTTGTTGTTGCAACGAACATGGGCGGCCATTTCACAGCGTGATTTGGATGAACTCATTTTGAGTATGCCAAACCGATTCTTGTGTTGTTAGTGTTTGCGGTAGAAACACGGATTATTAACTGTTTAAGTTACCTAATAAAATTTTAAAGAAAACTGTTATTTCAGTCTTTTTTTCGAACTTTAATGTTAGTGGTTCAAATGTCAAAAATCCCTTTATTAGGAAAATGGCAAATTTCTTTATTAATGCAAAGGTGATTTGGTTTATCGTTACTGTGACAAACGAAAACACTTTATTTGATGAATCCTTAAAGAAAATTTTAATTAATATCAATCAGGAGAAAAGTTATTTCAAAAATATATGTTGATCCCTAGACACATATGTTGATCCCTAGACACTTTTGATGGGTGTAGTTTGGATGGTTATTTTTCAGAAATGGATTTAGAAAGACATAAACTTTATTTAAACAATTATAGCATCATTACCTAGTTAAGTTATTTGAATGGTTGTAAAGACGTAATAAAATTTCATATAATGCTTGGGAAGCTCATACTTTCTTTGGGTAAAGTTTTATTAGATTTTGTTCAAATAAATTGTCAGGTCTTCTAAATAAACGATTGAGACAAATTGGCGAGTCATAAAACTATTTTTTCATTAGAAATAACTAGTGGACGTTTTCGATAACCTGTCTCTAGTTTTTTTTTTATTTATTGAATAAGGGGTAAACGAGCCGACGTATCACCTGATGGTAAGGGAATACCGCCGCCCATGGACACCCGCAACACCAGAGGCGTCACAAGTGCGTTGCCGGCCTTTTAAGAAGGAGTACGCTCTTTTTTTTAAGGTTTGAAGGACGTATTGGTCCGGGAATACCGCAGGCGACAGTTCATTCCACAGTTTTGTTGTGCGAGGCAGAAAGTTCTTAGAGAACCGCACAGTTGTCGACTGCCAGCCATCTAAGTGATGGGGATGAAACTTCTATCGCGTAGGACGATGGCGGAAAGAGGCGGCAGGAATCAGCCCAAACAATTCCTCGAAGCACTCCCCATAGTAAATGCGGTAGAAGATGCAAAGCGAAGCCACATCTCTACGCAGCGCCAAAGAGACCAGCCGAATTGAAGATTCCTGGCAGACGGCGATTCGAGTCGCTCTCCGTTGAATGCGGTCCAGAGGGAGGAGCTGGTACTGGGGTGCCCCCGCCCAAAGATGAGGACAGTATTCCATATGTGGCCAAACCTGCGCCTTATAAAGCAGAAAGCGGTGGGCCGGGGTGAAATACTGTCTCGATCTGTTGAGCACGCCAAGCTTCTTCGAGTACAATTTGGCCTTATCCTCCAAATGGCCACGGAACTGGACTTCGCTCGATATCTCGACACCAAGTATTTCAATGTTGGCTGAGATAGATAGGGGAGTGTCTTCAAACCGAGCGCATACGACGCACGGCAGACGATTCCGTGCAAACACTTAAAAGACTGTCGTAACGGTAGGCATAAGTAACATCAAACTGTCAACAACCTTTGGTGTTCCATTTGTAGAATTAATAATTTGATGGATTATCTATATACACACATCAAAAGTGTCTAGGGATCAAGCATTTTTATGCGGATTTCTTGAGATTGAGATGTGGCTTTGGCCCTGGCCTGCTCAGTCGCCAGACTTGAACCCGATTGAGCATGCATGGGATATGCTGCAGGAAAGAGCTCTGCCGAATATGGAGGGTATCCAGTCGCAAGAAGACCTTTTTTTGTTGTTGCAACGAACATGGGCGGCCATTCCACAGCGTGATTTGGATGAACTCATTTTGAGTATGCCAAACCGATTCTTGTGTTGTTAATGTTCGCGGTAGAAACGCGGATTATTAATTGTTTAAGTTACCTAATAAAATTTTAAAGAAAACTGTTATTTCAGTCTTTTTTTCGAACTTTAATGTTAGTGGTTCAAATGTCAAAAATCCCTTTATTAGGAAAATGGCAAATTTCTTTATTAATGCAAAGGTGACTTGGTTTATCGTTACTGTGACAAACGAAAACACTTTATTTGATGAATTCTTAAAGAAAATTTTAATTAATATCAATCAGGAGAAAAGTTATTGCAAAAATATATGCTGATCCCTAGACACATATGTTGATCCCTAGACACTTTTGATGTGTGTATATAAAAGCGAAATACCACTCACTTATTAATCACGAAATCTCAGAAACTATAACACCTACAAATTTGAAATTTAGCAGGTAGATTCCTTAAAGGGTGTAGAGAAGTAGTGTAAGAACGGATTTTACGAAACTCCACCCCTAAATAGGGGTTGGAAGTTTGTATGACAGTCCTATGTTTTTAAAGTAAGAGACTTGAAATTTAAAATGTATGCTCTATAGATGGTGTGCTGGTGTACTAATAATCTATCTTTAGAAATCAACCCCTTTTGGGGTTAAAACGGGGGATGGTAGTTTAGACGCAAACGAGGTTGCGTAGGTCAGCTAGTTTAAAATATTAGTAAACAAGAATTGTTAGTAGTAGTTTTAATTACTAATTTTACCAAATTGAAATAGGAACTGGTGCTTTCCCCAGCTTTCAAATAAAAAAAGAATCGTCAAAATCGGTTCACCCAGTCGAAAGTTATCAGGTAACAAACATTAAAAAAAACCGTCGAATTGATAACCTCCTCCTTTTTTGAAGTCGGTTAAATATGTAAGTAATATTTAACAACACTTTTATACTAATATTTTTACGGATTTTTATATAAAGCCTTACCAGAAAGTTTAAATATATTAAAAAAAACATTGTGCCTTCCTTAGTAGGTATTATTTATTTTTATATAGACTAGTGACTAGTGTTTGCCTAATGGTCGAAAATATAATTCGTTATTTCTTTATTTTTTCTAGCTTTCTGCACTCCTTCTCCATTTATACTTTAACTGTGCCAAATTTTAGACAACTTCGTATCCATAATTTTCGTAAAAAGGGGTACAATGTTTTTGTTATATATGTATTATACGTATACTACATCGATATTACGAAGCTGATTTCTGTCAAACCAATCAAAATACTAAAAAACATTCTATATCGGTAGATATCAGCAACAATGCCCATCAATATTGAACTAAAATAACTTTCTTTATATTTAAAAATCTACTCCGTAATATTCAATTTTTCAATAAATGTCCTCATAGCACAGACCTTAAAGTTCAAAATAGCATTACAAGCTTTTACTATTAGTCTCGCACACATATTTGTACCTACATGTACATGAGTTGAATGTTTTATTCAATGTATTGAATCACTTCAGTCTAATCTTAATTGGTATGGCAATTCTCGACATAATTGACATTAAACGATTTATAGATGCCGACGTCATTATGCCATAGTATAATGAACATTTCGAATCTACAGGCTGAGTTTTAGATTTATTACGACTCAGTTTATTTTAAACTATTCCGAGAAGAGAATATTTCTCCAAAGAAATACAGACCTACTTTTTATTTAATTAACACTTACTATCGGACTGGGTGATCTTATGTGAAGTCTGTGTTGCGAGATTATATGTACCTATGTACATAATATATATATTACTAGCTGATCCCGCAAACGTTGTTTTGCCAAAAAAAATGTGATATAAAAAATAGATGTTGGTCGATCAAATGATCACTTCACCTACCTTATCTGGGGGCACGGTCGTGCCCCCGCCAAGACGAGCCAAGCGAAGCGCAAGGGCACTACCTACCTTTTCTCGAAGTGTTTCGTCGTTTTTTTGAGCCCTCATAACTTTGGTTTCCGATATACCAGATCGTTCAAATTCTCACGTTATGATGTTACCAATAGACTAATGAAACATACAAAGTTTCAATTGCATAGCTCTAATACTTTAGATTTTATTGATACCTAAAAAACACCAATTTCGTCACTGACACACTGATGATCATCAAAACTGTTAGGGTACTTCCTGAAGTGCTAGAAAGCCGAAATTTGGTATGTTAACTAAGTTAAGTATACAAACAACAAAAAAAATCATAAATCTATAACTTTTGCCCCTCAACTCCAAATTTGGGGGGTAGAAGTTTGTATGAGACTTTCACAATTTTTTATGCTAGAGCTTTTATTTTTGGTACACGAACTTTTTCGAGAGAAGAAAGAAGATGTACAAGAAATACACCCCAGAAAAAGAAAAAGAAACTGCCTTAAGTAACTTACAAAAAGAAATGAAATCCCACCAAAAACATTTTCATGTAAAATGTTGCCAAGACGACTGCATGTGGCTTACCCTGTGAAAAAGATATCAGATCTCATGTAGAGCCAAGGTTCTGAATCTACACGCCCTAACTCTACCAACCCTAACTTCATAAACTCTACATCTCAGTGAAAATGTATGGCTTGGCTGTTGCGTTACTTCAGAAACTAAATATTCGTATAACACATTACTTCAGAAACTAGATATTTGCAAACACAAAAGGCAATCGTTTCCCCTTCGTGACGGTATTGTAGCGAAACGGCGAAGCCATACATTTTCACTACGATGTAGAGTTTATGAAGTTAGGGTGGGTAGAGTTAGGGCGTGTAGATTCAGAACCTTGGCTCTACATGAGATCTGATACCTTTTTCACAGGCTAAGCCACATGCAGTCATCTTGGCAACATTTTACATGAAAATGTTTTTGGTGGGTTTATTTATTTTTATTTATCATAATTTCAATGTGTTTTTTTATTTTATTATTCTTTTATTAATGAGGCCTTAATTTTTTATAAGTTGTAACAGTTATCAAAGAGGATTTACTAAATATCTTTCATTTGAAAAGTGAAGAAGAATGTGTTACAAATGAGCATCACAAATGAAGCTTAGGGCTTAGGTTATGAAGAAGTGGATAAGATTTTATCAACCACAACAAATAAAAAGTATCAATATTATGTATCAAAAAGTATTAATGAGAGTCTCTGTAGGTCATAAATTATTTACAATGAACATTTTTAGTTATTATGAGTTATTTTAAGAAAGATAACTACTACTTGAGTAGGAATTAAATTGTAATGTTTTTTTAAATGTTTTTTTCTAACTTTTCCGTCTCCGTCTTCGTTTGATCCTAAGCATGCGCTATCTTAAGTCATTTACCAGTAAAAATACTATTCAGTCATTTTACATCATTAGAAATTTAATTAATCGTTTTGTATTTATGTTGCTAATGTAGTCTGAATATTTTGTTTTGAAATCTATATTTTAATGCGTAAAGCAAAAACAGTGAGCAGAGGAGTTTGAAATTTGGCACAGTTAAAGTTTATATGGAGAAGTGCAGAAAGCTAAAAATTTTAGAAAATAAAAATGAATTACCGTCAAATATCGACCACCGACCACTGGACGACAGCTAGTTAATAAAAAAAAAGTTCTTTTTCAGGTGCTGTGATTGCTTGGGACTATAAAGTTACTCTTCAATACCACTATAGGATGGAGAGTTTCAACTACGAAGAAAAATAAAAAATAAAGTGAATTTACTCAAAGGCTATTAATTTAATAAACCCAAATGCCGAATATAGAAGGTACGAAGTGGGGCACGAAATAAAATAAATTGACAACGACACAAGAAAAATGAAATAATATTTCACACTAAATCTTACTTGTCTTATAATTCAATAAAAGGGTGAAAAGAAATAACTAAGAATACTTTCATCATTTTTTAAAATCTTATTCTAGTTTATGATATACCTACAAACATGCATACTGTTTGTAGGTAAAATGTAAAATGCGTCAAAAGGATTTTTAAAAACTTAAAAATATAACAGTAATATTTTTACTTTTAAATTATTACAAGGTTCCGTTTATGATTTCTATGCAACGGGTAGTGGGAACGACAGGATATTTTTTCCAAATACCAAAGTGTCAGATTAACGTTGTTACTTTGAAATCAATAACGTGTGTATAATTTATACAGATTTTTAAACGACTTTCAAAAAGAAGGAGGTTCTATGTTCTACTGTATGTATTTTTTTAACGTATCTAGTTGAAGATTTCTTTATTTTATACGTTACTAGCTTTTACACGCAGCTTCGCTCACGCAGACTTTCATCCCCTGATTTACCCCCTTAGGGGTGGAATTTCGAAAATTCCTTTCTTAGTGCTCACTTACATTATATAAAGAACCTACATGCAAAATTTCAGGATTCTAGCTTCAGCGGTTTGGGCTGTGCGTTGATCTCTGGGTATGTCAGTCAGTCAGTCACCTTGCTCTTTTATATATTAGGTCTTTACCTATGAAATTGCCGTTTTGTATGCAATAAGCGAAAGTACTTATTTTTTCAATCTTATTTTTTTATTTCTGTTATTCCCATGCAATCGACGCATCTTTGCCAACGCATTGGCAGTTTATTGATGCCCTTCTTGTAAAAATCAGCTGGCGCTGTTCCACAGAGCTTTTCTGTGAGGCCGTGGGATACCACGGTACCACGATAACTCCGGTCGAGACGGCCCATTCATGCCGATGCGTGGCTCTCCCACGGTATGCGTAAATATATATTCAAAATAACTTTTGCCCACGGCTCCACCTAGGTCCTATGAGCCTCAAGAAACAAAGTATATCCATCCTAAATATCATTTTTTTTTTAAAAGACGACTCCCGCATTAGGAATATACATCCTGTGTCGCGGGGGACTTTTACAAACATACATGAAACGGACACAAAGAACACCCAGACTCAGAACAACAATTTGTATGGATTACACAAAGTGCTGGCCCATGTGGGATTTGAACCCACAACACTTGGCACAGTAGGAAGCGGCGTCGCGACCGCTTAAACCACTAGGCCAACCGTGCATTGAAATCGGTGCAGCGGTTCAGCCGTGAAAGCGTAACAAACAGACAGCAAATTCATTATATTTGTATAGATTTTAAATATAAAACTTATGACATCCTAACTTTGGACACGTGTAATGAAGTCATAATCGAAGCGAACTCGCTTGACGTAATAAAAAAAACTCAACTATTTCGTAGCCATAAACAGAAAATTGTAGCACTTCAATTAACCTTTATGGTGGATAGTAATTACTCCCATGCACCAATTCCATTGGATTAACAAAATTTGAATTGCTTATTAGGCTGATTGACATGTGCTTTTAATCCCTTACAGTATAAGTTTAATCGAATTAAATATGAGGGCCTGCCGGTAGTAATATGAATTTTAATCGCGTCATAATCAGTAGTATGATCTAATCTCGATTGGAAACGCTTTAACGCTTATAATTTTTATACTACAAACTAATTTATTTTCATAAATTTTGTTTTGTTATTTACTGATGGAATTATTTATTAAAAAATTACTTCGCCCGCTATTTTTACGACTACTTTTTCTACTCAAATTTTAATCTTCAAGTATATTTATTTCACACCGGGTGTTTAAACTTTCCCTGGACTTCATAAATCGGTTTAGCCATTCTTGAGTTTTATTAGGACTGACGAATAACAGTTAATTTTTATATAGGGTATATATGGGATAAGTCTCATAAGGTATATATGGTAAGGTATTTCTCCGTAGTGAGAATCATAATTTCGATCTGAAAAATAAGAAATGAATAATTTCACCTAAAATTGAAAATGTACCTGTGAAAGCTGAATCTATATTTTTATTACTAACGTTGAACCAAAGTTATGCCATATGCTGCCCTTACTACAGTCCTGACACACCTCATTTGTTCGTGTACATTCATCAATCGCTGCATGTCCCAATATTAGTTAATTTTTTTGTTGTTTATCAACAATAGTACATAAGTCAGCGATTGTGATTATCTATTGGGAAATAAGTTTATTAGCCACTACTGGTTGCCCGCGGCTCCGCCCGCTAATATGTCGGTTATCGCGGTAAATAGTAGCCTATGTGTTATTCTGATGTATAAGCTATATAACCGTAAAGTTTCATCAAAATCCGTTCAGTAGTTTTTGCGTGAAATAGTTACAAACATCCATACATCCATCCATCCATCCATCCATCCATCCATTCATCCATCCACCCATCCATCCATCCATCCGTTCATCCATACTTACAAACTTTCGCGTTTATAATATTAGTATAGATATAGATTCATAAAATAATACGACCTTCCACTTACAGCTGACCTAGATCAACAACGATATGCTGTTATTAATTCAAATGCGATTGGTCAATTATTCAGTTGGTACACAAATACTTTAGAATTGGTTTCTGGAATTTAAACTATTGTTTTTGTACGTAAAATTTACATTTTATATATCTGAACCGACGAGTTGACTACTAAATATTTACGTGGCCAAGTCGATATGAAGACGTAAATAATGTAAAGATTTACAGTTTGTATGATGTGAACCATAGGTATTTGTTAAATTTAAAAGTTATATTATGGTCAGTTGTTATCACGGCTTAATACCAACTCTGTGTCATTGAGGGTTTACGGATTTACAAATTGTCAGAGGTATCCGGATTACAACGTCACGTTGAGCTTTTCGTTAACTTTGTAAAAGGTTTTTTTTTTGGAATGTCTTCTGTCAACAAGAGACATTCCATAGATAATAACCATAGATAAAATGAACAATACATTACCCTTTCAAATATTTGTTAGTTTCTAATCCGATCCAAGGTATTACTTCTAGATACTCATGGTTAATGGCGGATAATTTGACACTAGTAAATGATAAGATAATTATTGCTAAGTAAATTATTGCTGAATCAGTGCAATGGTAAATTGAATATCCGATCATAATGACCTTCGTTTGAGCATAAAGGCACTTTGTAAGTTGACACTCTGTAACTGACAAGTGCTGCTGAAATAGATTTTTTCCTTAAGTAGGAATCCTATAATTATAGTTAGTCTGATCTAAGAAGTAGATTTTGACAGGTGAGACTGGCGTTCCGTAACGACAGAATGCAACCATGCACTAATGGAAGTGACCATAAAACTATGCTAATTTAAGTCAAAGAAATTTTGTAAATGTAATAATTTATACTACTGGGTAGAATAAATGTAATGGGGCATATTTCAGTTTAAATTTCCACGAATAAAATTAAATAGTCGCGTGATTCTTCATTTCTGCATTGTGTCCTAAAACAGTTACATTCTGTGATTTTTTTTTTTTAAATTTAGTGATGTGAAATTTTAATCGTTGCGGAGGTTAAAAATGATCGTTTTGATTTAAAAATCGGATGTAATCGACTTGCTAACCAGTATTTATTTTTGTTAAAATTAAGTAGCTGATACTTATTCATTCATTTTTTTTCTTTCATTTTATGCTTTTCGTATATTATTATTTTTTTCGGAAATCTAACACACAACGCCATCTAGTCCCAAGCTAAGCAGAGCTTGTGTTATGGGTAGGTACTAGACATCTGATACAAATACATATATTTTTTTTTTGTAAAAACATACATAATATTATACATAGCAAACACCCAAACTCCGAACCAAATATTTGTAGATCATACAAACACTTAATCCGACCCAGGAATCGAACCCGAGACCTCATTATCAGCAGTCGTATACGTCAACCGCGAGACCAACGAGGCATCTATAATGAAACTGAATAGTGAACAAACGTTAATACTTATTACATCATTATTTTTTATATTATAAAGGACAATTTAAATAATATTAATATGTTATCCAAAAGTATCGGATCATTCTTTCGTATCTGTTTCAGCATTATTAGCCATTGAATTATTTCTGAAATTAAATACCAATTTTTTCGTCACTTTATTGGAGTTAGTTTGAGGTCTAATGTGTGTGAAAAAATGAATGTCACGTATAGAACAAGACGTTTAGGATAAGTATTAGTATCGACACTAAACACAATTTATAACATCCAATGATCGAGAAGTAAGTTCATTTCTTTTTATCTTTTGCAGCGCCAAGGTATATCGAGACATATACCAAATCAATTTCTATTCCAGAATCCGTTACGTAGCCATAATAGTATCTAATTTTAGCTCAATTTGAGAAATACACCCGCGATTCTTAAGTATATTTGTGGAATACAACATGCATATATTGTTTATGTAACATAATTCTTAAAAATAAGAGAAAATGGCTTAAAGACACCCAAGCACTAAACGTCAACTGTCAAAATCACCTTCTTAAATCGGACAAACTGTAAACATATTTTGATGTTTTTCTATTTGGTATAAACTATAAATATTATTCAAAATGATCTAATACTAGCTGACCTACGCTACCTCGTTTGCGTCCATACTACCATCACCCGTTTTATCCCCAAAAGGTGGTTGATTTCTAAAGATACATTATTAGTACACCTCAACACCATCTATAGAGACTACATTTGAAATTTCAAGTCTCTTACTTCAAAAACATAGGCCTTTCATACAAACTTCCAACCCCCGTTTTACCCCCTTAGGGGTGGAGTTTCGTAAAATCCGTTCTTAGCGGATGTCTACACCCTATAAGGAACCTACCTGCCAAATTTCAAGTTTGTAGTTGTAGGTGTGTAGTTTCTGAGATTTCGTGATTAATAAGTGAGTGATATTTCGCTTTCATAATAGGTCTTTACCTATGAAATTGCCGTTTTATATGCAATAAGTGAAAGTACTTATTTTTTCAAACTTTTTTATTTCTGTTATTCGAAGTAATCACCCATGCAATCGACGCATCTTTGCCAACGCATTGGCAGTTTATTGATGCCCTTCTTGTAAAAATCAGCTGGACGGGAGCCAACAAACTCTTCAAAGGCATTTTGTACTGCCCCTCGGGAATTGAATTTTTACCCACTAAAAAGTTGTCAAAATTTTGGAAAAAGTAAGAGTCGGTAGGTGCAAGGTCTGGTGAGTATGACGGATGAGGGAGAGCTTCCAACCCTACCTCTTGCAGCTGCTTCACGACAACGCGCGTCCCCATACTGCGCAACAGATAGTCTCCAAGCTGCAAGAGCTGGGGTTGGAAGCTCTCCCTCATCCGCCATACTCACCAGACCTTGCACCTACCGACTATTAGTTTTTCCAAAATTTTGACAACTTTTTAGTGGGTAAAAAATTCAATTCCCGAGAGGCAGTACAAAATGCCTTCGAAGAGTTTGTTGCCTCCCGTCCAGCTGATTTTTACAAGAAGGGCATCAATAAACTGCCAATGCGTTGGCAAAGATGCGTCGATTGCATGGGTGATTACTACGAATAACAGAAATAAAAAAGTTTGAAAAAATAAGTACTTTCACTTATTGCATACAAAACGGCAATTTCATAGGTAAAGACCTATTATATATATAGATAATAGAGATATTAAGTTAGATAAAACAAAACTATATACCAACTCAAATTTCATATTTTTACATACATGGTCACAGGTTTATTTCAGAATAGCTGGCCCTTCGTTGGGCGGTAAACATTTTTTTTATCCGACTTACTTTGCAAATCCGGCTACTATGAAAATGTTTTCCACTTTTCGGGTTATTATATATCCTATGTCACTCACCAACAACATAGCATTTTCTTGGTAAAAGAATTTTCAAAATCGGTTCAGTAGGTCCAGAGATTACCCCCTACAACGTCACAAACCCACAAACTCACACACTTTACCTCTTTAAATAGTATAGTATATAGAAGTATAGATGAACAAAAAGAAATATTATCATTATAAAAATTACAATAGCAGCAATTATCTCATTCTTAAGTTATTTAACTATATAGCAATACAATAGAAAAAATTAAAACATGCGAAAAACCTTTTTTCGAACCAGTATGCGCGAAGCGTGAATAGTTATTTTATATGGAATTCAACCCGATGCTCGCAACCGACAAACTGTTGTTACGTATTAGTTTGCATAGTTTTACTGAGCCAATAGATTTCTTTTTTACGATTTACGGTACTTTGGGATATTGCATGGATACATATACATGTTAATTACTATAACTTATACCAAAGCTGTGCTTTTTGAATAGGTCAAATAAACTTCTTTTAGTATTAAATAACCTTATACAGTAAACTACAGTTATCACAATGGTATAATTTTCTTTTTTTATGACCTTCAAAGAAGTTTCACTGTTTCCGTTGCAGAGAGAGCAAGACATTTACATTCTAGCCTAGAAAACCTATATGATTATGTTCTTCAACTTCGATAGAAAAATAATATTGATTTGCATAATATTATTTTTCTTTTTATTGAACACGCAATTTTCTCCTACTAATTTAAATTATCTTGAATGATTAAACGAATTTCATCAAGGTTGGCATACCTACGTTCAGTAGCGGGTGTCCTATGAGCATGAGGGTGAGGGTTTGACCTTGTTTTGAATAAATGAGGAGTTGATTATTGAACGTCAAGAAACTTTATTTAATAACCTGGATAGTTTAACAAATAAAAATAAGGTATAGCATAAATTAAGAACGAGATACGAATACGAACAGTCATACACGAAGTCCTTTACCGGCTTGGTATGATTCGCTTACAATGAAACATAAATAAAACAGAAAGGGAGTATCACTAAATAAGTTCCATATAACAATGTAGTTTTGTTGACATAAGAAAGAGCACGTTTTTCATTGGATTCGTTGGAAAATAAAGGCTGGAAGGTTGCTTGGAGGCACGTGACAAGGCGACAAAAGATCTCCTGACAGGTATTCGGCGAGTTCAAAATTGGATAGTAATCGATGCGTGAAACTCTACTTACGCTAGGCGACACAGCGCCCCACAATCGAGAAAGCATTAACACTTGACCATAAAATTTGTCTACTTCATTTTCAATTATCCGGTCAATATGATCGGCCAACGCAAACAATAGCTAATTGTTTGCTTGCTCATGTATTGACTGACAAACTGGTAAGTAACAATGCATTACGATCACCACCTTTGCAAAATTACAACTTTAGTTGTATTACTCTGGTCCTAGTAAAACTAAGGGAAAGAGAATTTTATTTGAATCTTAAAGTGAATAAATAATATTAGCAAATCTACACATCATTAATTTTTATTATAGCTACAAAATGTTAGGTTAGACATAATATATTTATTAAGACATCATAAGTCCATTAAGAATATATGACGCTAATGACAGCCTATTACCACTTAGGGCCGACGACGATAATGAAATAAAGTTGATACATATACCAAAACCATTTAAAGAGATTCTACAATATTATCAAGTATTTAGGAATATTAACACTGAGGAATAGCAATTTTATAACTTATAAATTATTCTCAAAATTTACAACTCGTTTCTGTAAAGTTGTTAATTAAAAATCTTTCGTCATCATTTTTCTCGTTTGTCTTGGTGTTTGCAAACCAATTCGGTTCTCAAAACTTTTTTTGGTTTTGTCATCGAAATGAAAACTTTAAATTAAAATGATAATTTATTCAGATAAATTAGCGTTTTATATTCAGCCTGTCTGTGTGTCTCGTGTAAGGGTAATAAGAAGTTGGCCGGCATCCGCCTTCGGACTCGCCTTTATGCTCAAACGAAGGTCATTATGATCGGATATTCAATTTAACATTGCACTGATTCAGCAATAATTTACTTTTAAATTGAATGGTGGCATTTGAATGAATCTTTTAGCTTAATACCTGGTGCTTGTTTTTTTAGACTTCAATTAATTACTTTACATCATAGTTTAGTAGATGTGTATACAGAAATTGACCCAAAAAATGTTAAAAGATATTTTGCGAAAAAAATGTTTTGTTCAAGTATGACTATGCCCAGTTTTCATTTCGTTATCATAGAGTTGTTCTAAGATCTTTATGAATACTATTAAAAACGTTTGGAAATATATACTTATAGGAATCAAAGGTTTATTTAAATTCAATCTAGTGTTTTAAGTGATTAGATTATTTGTTTTATCACGCGTGGGTGTATCAAATCGACGTATCAAATTAAATCTGTAAAGATTATGCAAACTGTTCTTTGTTTATTACCATTTTCTTTTAAGCTTTTTGTAGGTGGCTATTTAACAAGGTTTGGGAAGAAAATTACGTCAACATAACAGTTTTCTGTCTAACGTATCACCTCTAAACATAAATCGAATGATTTTATGACATTAGCTGCCTATAAAGATCTCCAGTTTTGCCGTTTGACTAATTTTAATTGCTTTCCGGTTTTTACACCCTGCGCTTGAACGGAGCACTGTATTTTACGTACATTTTATCGTTATAAAACTCAGCCGGTAATAATTTACAATAAACCGAGGCTTCGATGTGGGTCGTAAATAAACAAAGATTTAATGCAAACCCACTTTAAAGTCTCTTTGATTTCGCTTTATTTGATGCGACGGGTGTGACTAAGTGTTTATATGTATTTTACTTTATAGGACAGCGAATTGTTTAGTACCTGAAAGTTTCCTTTACAATAATTATCTACATAATATGTACATTATTTTATCCAAACATAAGTCTCTTGATAGAGTTACGTACAACAAACTAATATTTTTGGTTGCTGCTGCAGTAATTTGTTATTAGTGCAACAACATGAGTGTATTGTTTTCAGTGTCGAGTCATAAATAGCGGATGATATCCATACAAAATAATCGGCTACTCTAAACTCTTAATACAGGAATTTGATGCGACCAACTATGTGAGCTATACATTTTTTCCTAAGTAGCCAAAAATATTAGCTCTTTATCGGTACAACTTTTCCTATCAAATGTAATGAAAAACATTTTTGTATAAGAGACATGATAAATAGAATATGAACCAAAGTTTAATTTTTAACTAATCATCTGTATTAATATTATAAACGCAAAAGTTTGTTAGTATGGATGGTTGGATGGACGGATGTTTGTTACTCTTTCACGCAAAAACTACTGAACGGATTTGGATGAAACTTTACAGTAATATAGCTTATGCATCAGAATAACACATGTGCTACTATTTGCCGCGATAACCCACATACGCGGGCGGAGCCGCAGGCAACAACTAGTAATAAATAACTTTAAAATTACAATCACCTACTAATCAGTCTTTGTTGCTTTATTTATTACTAGCATTTACACGCAGCTTCGCTCACGCAGACTTTCATCCCCTGATTTACCCCTTTTGGGGTGGAATTTCAAAAATTCCTTTCTTAGTGCTCACTTACGTTATATAAAGAACCTACATGCAAAATTTCAGGATTCTAGCTTCAGCGGTTTGGGCTGTGCGTTGATCTCTGGGTATGTCAGTCAGTCAGTCACCTTACTCTTTTATATATATAGATAACTGCGTACAATGTATACATATGTCATTCTTTTCTAGAGAATATTTTAGACAAATAAATGTTCTTCTTAGAATTTATAATGTATTTTCATCGACACCCTTTAACAGTCCATTGCTTTAAATAGGCATCTCCCTAGAAAGGAGGTTTTACCCTACTGTACCACGCTGGCCAGACGGGTTGGTATAGCGTTTGTTTGAAGTTAGCCTTCTCTTTGAAGGAATGTTGTCCTGCGTGGCTTGTCCCTTAGTCGCCTGTCACGACACCCATGGGATGAATAGGGGTGATGACACTCCTTAATCTTAATCAGTTACTACTCGGATATATTGCGCGTTAGTATAACAATGCTGCGACTGTTTAAATTTTACTACATCTTAATTTTCTTTTACAAGGCAAAATCCATATAAGTAAATTTTGTTTAATCAAAACCCAAAAAAAAAAACTGCCTTAAATCATATATTTATGTTTAACTGATTCGTTAGTATTATTGGTTGTCAGGAGAGAGATTCAGTTTCAGTCAGAACAAGTCGTGATGTAGGTTGAATCGTCGTTATGAATTTACCCAGGGGTATAAGGCTTAATATCTCTCATATGACTAGCTATATTTTAATTCTGTCATTAACATTTTCATATCATTATTGTAAACACACCCTATGAAGCTTACACTGACATCTAATTTGAAATTGTCATCAATCAGATAGTCATTCGATATAATTTATTAAGTGCTATATGCGTGTTTATATTTTACTTGTCACGACTGATATCTCATCCAGTTTGTATTGTGGGCGTGGTTTTATCCGCATTGTATCGAATGCTATCGTTTTGATATGACAAATTCAAAGAGGCGATTCATATTTAATGCATTAGACGTGTTGGCCTTGCATTTGTACCGGCTTGTATGGAAATATTCTTAAAGTTTTTATTTTAACTAGGAGACGTACTGGATGTTGCAACTTTAAAACAGAATAGTTCAGAACTACACCTACCTACTTGCTTTTAAATGAATACATTCGATTAAATATTTTGGTTGGTTATTTGAGCGTCTGAGCGATCCAGATGCCAATACAAATTCGTCATCCAAGTGTGAGAACTGTTGATGAAAAGTTTTAGTTTAATAATACACTTCCCAGTTTATTGTAGTTCTTTAAAAGTAATTGGCGTAGGCGAGCTAGTACTCTAGTTCCGCATTAGATTTTTTTTTTTTTTTTTTTTATGTGTGGCCCGCCATAATGACTCTACTCTGCCTGATGGAAAGCATAAGCAGAATCCAAGAGTGGTGGTCACCATACTCACTGCGAATGCAGACAATGCAGTATGGCGACCCCCACCATGGCGGCCTAGTGATGCTGCTGCATCTTTTAGTCTAGTCAACAAGTATGGAACTTGTTGACTAGACTATTTGGGCAAAATTCATTTAATTGGCTTTAGTAAACTACTTTTATTGACTATCCTGCGGTAATACGAGTACGAGTAGTGTTCCTTTTCATTTTCATTCGTTTAGTGATAGTTGTAAACTATATATATTTAAAAATACCTAAATCACCAATCAAGACCATTAAGCAAATTAAACTGTCGCTTCTATCAAATTCTGTGAATACCGTAATCTAAGAATAGCCCCCAACTAAAACGCTAAGGAGTCACGTACTGGCTTAACAGCGACCGGATCTTTGTTTTGATCCGAGACTTTTATAAATCGTTGTTTTACTGTGATATATTGTTTCTAAAAAGTAGATATCAAGTTTTCTTTATCACAGTAGGTATAGACAGATGGCTTGTAAGATAAAATGCAGATAAATGTGATTCGCCATCGCCATGACAGCAAACTTAAGAATAAAATATATGCGGTTGGACAACAATAGCTTCGACTATCTTTCATTGTCATTCGATTCAAGTTAGGATCAGTAAATTCAATTATATTAGGATACTTTGAAAAATAATAAAACTTTATGAGTCGATTATTTCTGAGTAAAAAAAAGGTAAGAATTTATTTTCCTTGTTTTTACATAACCAGTTTTTATTCAATTCCAAGACAGTTTAATTTTTTTCTGGGACTTCCCGAGTGTCATAACTCGGTGTGATCGTTGGTCATCGCTGTTGATCCTGGTGTACAGGAATTACAGTGGTGGGCGTGTGGGAGTAGTCCTATTAAAACAAAAAAAACAGTTTTAATATACATTAAATAATGTAACTCACGTGTATAAATTGCAGGAGTTCCACTTGTTTTGAACCAAACTTTATTAGGAATATCCTATATTAAATTAAATTATTATATTTATTTAACTCACGTGTGTTTTGTTTTGTTGCGGCGGTATCAAACGTCACACTCATGAATAAATATTTATGTTTGAATACAAAGAGAGTCTAGAATTTTGCTTTTGGTAAATACAAAACAAGTAAGAAATAATTAGCATGCCATGCAACCAAACCTATACTCGACACGTGTTTCGCTCCTCCACGGGGCATCCTCAGGAGATATTGACTCGTCGAGCGTTTGAGCTCAAACGCATATAGGTTTGGTTGCATGGCATGCTAATTATTTCTCACTTGTTTTGTATGTGTGCATATGCATGATACATATATGTGCATGTGAGTATTTTGGTAAATAGTTAATATTAATTTTGATTTTACCTAAGGACACAGTCAATTTTTGAACTGATTTTGATTATTAAATAAGGAAGCATATACTTCCCGTTAATTTCCATTTTACTTTAAAAAAAAAGATATCATCCCGAAAAGTAAAAAATGAGGGAATAAAGAGTACAATTCATGACATTTTCAATATAATGGAAACACACTGAAATCACTGATAAGAAGTAATGATACGTCTTAGAAGTAAATTGTTTTAGTTCGGTGACCGTAATACAGGTTCTACCTAGTTTGAAATCAAAGGGCCACGTGAGGGTTGTGTCTAGTTATTATATACTAGTGGTTGCCCGTGGCTCCGCCCTCGAATATGTCGGTTATCGCGGCAAATAGTAGCCTGT
Organism: Diaphora mendica; assembly: GCA_949125395.1. Taxonomy (NCBI): domain Eukaryota; kingdom Metazoa; phylum Arthropoda; class Insecta; order Lepidoptera; family Erebidae; genus Diaphora; species Diaphora mendica. The sequence continues at coordinate 14,592,738 of OX421324.1, read as the reverse complement.
GTGATTCTGATGTATAAGCTATATTACTGTAAAGTTTCATCCAAATCCGTTCAGTAGTTTTTTTCCACTTGCTTTAATCTTTTGCATGATATTATGCCTTTCAAACTCCGCTATAAAATTGATTACACTTTGTTACAAAAGATACCAGGAGTTTAGAAGAATTTGGAATGGTCTCTATTTAGACTTTCAAAGTTGAACTTAACTCTTTGACGGGTCGAGTTACCAATGACTCGAATGAACTGCCTGCGTCTTTTTATGAAACAATTATACCTAATCAAGGATCTTTTAGAAATCGGATGAATAGATGTCTTACAAGCTTACATATATTGTATTCGTCTTTATTAAAGTAAAGACATCCATTACTCTATGACCTACGGCTACTTAAATCATAGTATTGTATGTCTATAAATTGATCTAAGAAGAATAATAGCAACATTAAATGGAACACACCACACATATTATCATACTTTTTACAAATGTTAAGAGTATCAGAGAGTTAATCTTTTGTGATTGTCAGTTAAATATAATTTTCTTAACTCAACAAAGAACAATAACTTTATGCCTGTGGCATATACTACGATACTTTTCAAGTCTTAACTGGTTTCTGATGATATTCAGGAAATTTTTAGGTAACATTAATTTTTGACGTTAATTTGACTGCACGGTTGTGTTCGTTTCATGTAAATTTGTAAAGTCCCCCGCGACATAGAATGTTTATTTCTAATGCGGGACTTGTATTTTTATTAAAAAAAAATAGAAAGAAGAAGGAAAATCTGTTGTCAATAAAATAAAGTTTGTACGACGACGTTCAATTGTATTAAGTTTTGAACTTATAACAGACAAATGCTCTTGAGTGATTGATTGATTCATTGATAGTGTTAAATAATGACATCAATCAAGGCATTTAAAACATTCTTAGTTATTAATAATTATTATTTATCAAAAATAATTCACATTTCAAATATAATTCTGGCAATCTAAAAACACACATGTATAGATTTATAAACAATTGGTATGCTTAGTTGCCTCTTACTTGTTTTGAAGACGTATTTATGTAGGCTTAGTCAGTAGTAGCACGCTGTGTTCATCACTTATCATTGATCTTTCATACATAAGATCAGATAGACAACTCAATCTTACTTCACCCAATATGACGTCACGTCGAACGATTTACAAACGTCAATATCGACGCACAGAAGCGGAAAATTGTACTTTTTATACACCCACATAATTTTTGTTCAAGCTACATTTTGATAATATCGGTATCTAAATTGTTTTATTTTATGAATTTCCGTAGATGCAGTTGCATGTCTACAAACCCGTATAAAACCGCGTGGGAAGTTTAAAATATAACAATTTCCTGCGAAATTAGTAAACGTCGATTTAAATCAACACTGGTTTCCAGAGTTTGAAAATAAACAATGATTTTATGTAAATTAGTTATGTGTTATCGGTGTATTCTCATACTTGACTTAATGAAAACAATCCACAATTTATTTAAGAGAACAATTTAACTGTTCTATGTATGGATATCTTATATAATAATCTCAAAATCAAGGAGGAAATTTACGTAATAACCACAATTTCTTGTTAAACGGTAGAAATGACGTGAAACGTGTCTAATTATGACGGCAATTGTTTATTCTGGAGCTCATTCCACACAATAGAACCTTCACAGCGTGTAGGTAAAAGTTACTCCAATCAAAACGGAATGTTACCACATTAAGATTATAATTTCGCTTTATTCGAGAGCAATAAGTGGCAATAAGGTCCCACTCACGTATTGCTGAGACGGTGAAAGGCACGTATTTTTCGCATTATCGGCAAAATTATTGTAAAAGAAACATACGTGTGGCCAACAGTAATTCTTAGGGAAACTGTGTAGTGTTGGCAACAAAACAATCGTGCGGAAATAGCACGTTCGACTTTGAATCAGAAAATGAACCGCAACTTGCTGTACTACTACTGTGTGCAAAACGATTACCGCTAACCGCGACTAATATTTTACTTAGTTGCATAGTTAAATTTCTATTAATAAATAAAAGCTAGTAAATTGTATGCGTCAATTCAAACAAAGTCAACTAATAGCGACGGAAATAAAGAAGTTTCGCTGAAGGTAGCTGGTAGCTATTTGTTAACATCTACTTAGTAGTAGTCTACCCGACAGCACAGACTGTTTTAGTGGTATTTTTCTACTTTATATTATCTTTATGACATACACTTTATATCGGATCGATCATGTGTGAGCCTTATTTTAGTACATATATTATGAGCCGGCTCGACCGAAGTCTTTTTTTTTTAACGTGTGGAATCCCCCATGGGCCGTCATCCCACCGGGGTTTGCGGCGAGGTGATATGTCGCAATCGGACCGACTAAAACCACACGGTGTGCCACTCTGCGCCTGAGAAGTGAGGGATCCGGGAAATGCTGTTATTAACACATCCGGACCCGACCGAAGTCTTACCATAACCTCACTGACAACTCGTGCAAAGCAATTGTTTCGTTGCTTTTTTATCGTGAATAATGTTACAGAATGACCCCTCCCCTTTCGAATATGGGAGGAGGAAACTTGTGTATATTGGGTTGCAAGTAACACTCTGTGACGGTAGTCACTCACCGTCATGTTGCTTGTATAATGTATATCCAATATCATAAAAAGATGAAGGTAATATGGATCTTGTAAAAGTATCATCTTTAATGGCTCTGGTAACGCTAACATTATTATTTACCAATATGTGTATTCAAAATCTCAAAAAAAATTAGCTCATAAAATATTTAGTTTTCAAAAATTTTCTATGTTGCTCAGACATAATAATAATATTTACTCGACTGTTTTTTCATATGTTAAACAATACGTCAAACTGATATAAAACAAAATATCATCGTAACATGAAAGGTGATGTACAATCTCATCTCGTTGAAACAATGGTTATATTTTACGTAGTCTAACATTGAAGGGACATGAATGAATTATTGTTTATTTTTTACTGGTCTTCGGTGTTGTCGGCATGTCAAAGCTTCGGAACCCCCTTAAGAACAATGGCTGTAAAAACTGTTACGTCTCAGCGTTATGTGGCTGTTCCTGAATTACAAGTAAGCGTCCTTTTTCTTAACAAACTTTCTTGACCTATTGAGCCTAAAAGCCATCGTTCTTATTGACGCGCTTTAAAATTTCGTATGAAGAAACTCTCTGTTGTTCTGTCAATCATAAATACATTCATACAAACCGTACTCTTTTTACGACATAAACTAATTCCAAACTTCTAAAATAACATCACAAATTCGAGATTTTAAGAGCACATCTTGAAATTTTTCACCTCTCTCGTATACCAAGTTAATATTTATGATGGCGACACGAAACAAAACATGACCGCATTAGTATTCGATCGTGCTTTAAATTTTAGATTCGTAAACCGCTTTATCAAAAGCAATATCATCTATGTATTAAACATTAGGCACCTAAGTTTTAAAAGTGGTCGGAGTAGTCGAGTTAAGGACGTTTCACATCGAAGTTTGTAAGAACCTCGGAATTTTTGAGTCTAATAAGTGTCGTCGCAAACCCTGCATACTAAGAAGACATCCCGTGCATGGTAATAAGAACTTGGAGGGAATATAAAACGTCAGTATCTCCGTACCTATCATTTTAGAGGGTGCCGGTGTCAGAGTGTTTAAGATAACCCAGGACGTGACACCTATATCAAAGCGTTCAAATATACCTAACGTGTCAAAATTTTTAACTAAGCTTAGTCGACGTAAAAGTCAACTGTCAAACTCCAGTAAAAATATTAGTGAGAAAAATGACGTGAATAATACTATAATTAGCTAGAAAACTGTTTTTCAGTCTACATTCTTAGTACTATTTTTCGAAGGCCTTATAGGCCTTGTAATATATTATTTTAGAACTTCTGCGAAACGATATCACTATTATTGTGAATGCTTTAACATAAGTGTGAAACTAATAGAAATCTTTTATTTGTGGCAATAGGCGACATTGATTAATCATTTGAATTATTGATATTATTTAGTTTCTTAATAATAATTGCGTTCTGACCATGTTCCGACCTAACCACTAGTAAAAACGTAAAAGCAAGATCCTAAGCTATTTATGACAACACAACATTTGTAATTTCAATCCACATCATTACTGAAACGAACTGGATCATGTTCTAAGAAATGAGCAACTTGTAGCTGTGACAAAAAACACCATCCTGCGATAATGTGGTCCTATCGTTGGCGCTGATTACACGTTCTTTCTCAACAACAGAAGGCGATGCTATTAAATTGTCATTAAAGTCACCTCAGTGTCATCTGCGACGTCCATTTTCGTGGGACCACCTTTTTGTTGCAGTTTTTAGTTTTACACCGCTTCCAAATCGCTTCTGGCGTCTGCGTCGCATTTTTATTTGAATTTAATCGTTATGTTTGAGACATAAGGGTGCTTTATTCAGTCTTGAAGGTAAATAAATGTTTGTGGAAGTTTGTTAATGACACTGGGTGTAATTTGATGTAAATTGACCGCCCGATCCGACAGCAGCAACCACGCAACATGTCAACTATGAAATTGTAACCCCACTAATGTTTAATTTAAGTATGATTGATGTTTGGGCTATTTTATTATTTGTAATAGTCCAATATTGAAGTCATAAAATTATTAAACTATTTAAATTGAAATTATTATAGAAAAAAGTATGATATTATAGTCCTCCGCGTTCCTCGTAATAAGTTTCAGATACTTTTATAGGAAAATTCTCCGCAGTTAGACAGGCCTTTCTTGTCTTTTTTCTAAATTCAAAGTATGATTTGAAAGTTTTCTTCGAACAATCAGGGAATATATTATCTTTCCAAAATCAGATCATAAAAGTTGATGATGGAGTTATTCGCAAAGTTGGAAGAACGGTAAAATTTTATTGATGAGTGTCATGGTAATTCCAAAGGCTGATATTACGAGGTAGAGAAATTGCCTCGCCAACCTCCTCCATTGCGTAATGGTCGATGTGACCGCGATATCTTAATAAGTGGTTCTTGATCAAGTACCTTCAAAGAAGCCTCGGGGTTTGCATAATTGTTAAACGTCTCAGCATCATTTAAGATACGAGGAGATGGTTACCATTTAAACTATTGTCGGCTCTTTGAGTATATCACGATAACGATTCTTGGAATAAAATTGTTATGTTAAAGCTTACTGGTGCCTGTCGTTATATCTAAAATACTAACATTACTAAATTGTAATGTTGAGTTACATAAGAATGCTCTCTCTCTCTCTCACGTTACTTTGATTTTGAAGATTAACTAATTAAAAAAAAGTCTTTTTGTTGGAAAGTTTCGCCCAAAACGCGATTGTATTCCAAAGTTACAGACAAAGTCATTTGTAATTCAGAATATCAAGTAAGGGTCTGCTGTTTTAAACTGTAGAAGTTCGTAACATTTTTATGATGATGTATATTCAGACTGTTAAACAAAATTTATTTGTCACAACGCTGAATTTATTTTACATACGTCTACATCTGCCTTTACTATTTAGTGATATATAAGTATGGCGAGTAAATATTACTCGCTAGTAATAGTGTTACACAATGGAACATTCTCTGAATACATAGTACAGTTACAAGTATGCCGCTATTGCGAATTTCCTTTAAATTTTAAACCAATAAAATTTAATACGGTTTTACTAACGAACGATCACAAATCTCACGGTGGTGCCTGCTCGTAAACCATAAATAAAGTTTGTGCTCGTGCATGACCGACTTTTTGCTCATTACCTCACGATACTGAATAATATAAGATTCTATATCGCGGATAGACACACAAAAAGTAAGTAGATTGCTTGTAATACGTACGTTATTATAATATCACGAACAAAGAAGATAGGTAGCATAAACGGTAACTGTCAGATCTAAAAAGATCCATATTGTCTACGTCTACGCAATACATACTGCTTAAAAATACAACACCATTCGCTACTACAATCACATTTAGTTCTTTCTGTTATAATGTAATAGAAATATTGGACAATGACTTGTAAAAATAATCGATTACTTCATTTAGGCGTATGCAAAGTTTTAGTCGAGTTGCCAGGTGCAACACTATTTTATGCGTAATATAAATTGTCGGGTATGTTCATTTGCGATGGATTCTTACTACGATTTACCTACTGCCAGCCACTAGCGAGCCGTCGTCATTAAGATATTTGTAGTGTTGGTTGTTTAAGTGTATATGTGACGCGAAATATTCGATAAGTTAATTACGTATTTTAAATTATTGCCTTATTCCGTTCCAGGGCTATAAATAAACGTGCTTAGTCGCTGTGAGTTTGAAAGTATATTTTATCTCAAATACCTGCATGATATTAAGTGAATTCGTGATTCCATAATTGTATTTGCTTTGCTGCTTAGTATTTGTTTTATGTGTATGATCATTTTATTTTACCGTGAAATTGTGCAGTGTCTGTATACGTGTAGCGAATGCCTAAACGGGTATTTGTTACGCGTTTCGGCTTGTGTGAGGTACCCTACAGAGGCCGCCTACCTTCTCCGCTTCAGGGTCCACCTTACGGGTACGAGTTCTCCGTCCACGGCACGAGTTGAAGTTTTCTCCATCTTCCACGGTACTTGTAGCTTCCTACAACGTACGGAGCTTTTCCGGTACAAGGCCTAGCAGACTACGTATTGCATCTGCGGCCAGAGCGTCGGGTTACGCCACTGTGCCGCGTCACCTACGAAGGGCCAGATCCCTTAGCCTCAGGAAGCCGAGCCGCAGGGAGCGCCGGTGGCCACCACAGGCACGTTTTCTACCCGTACGCGGAACCAATTTTTGTGAACTCTGAGACGAAATATTCCACGACTCTGATATTATTAAGCTACCGGAGCTCATTTTATTGTTAAATAAATACTGTAACATTATTTCTATATTTTATTTATATTACATGTAAATGTAAAAAGTTACACGGTCCCTTTTCTCGATTATGATTTTTTTCGGATCTCTCGCTCATAATTCCTAAGATTTAAAAAAATATTTTGTAATACGTGGATGCAGTTCTGTGCAATTTTATTACCGATGAGTGCAAAAAACTAACGGGTAGTTGATACTGGTCTTATTAAGTATTATTATAAACTTGAGTTTTTCGTCCATTATTGAAAACTGTGAGGCCACTGGGAACAGGTTTTTAAGAATACCAGTAACAGACGTAACAGTAGCTTTACAGAGTTAATGATTGTATTATTTAATATTTCATTTATGGAAACGGTACCAGCTGCAGATTCAACGAATTCATTATTTTGTCACTAAAATAAACCTTTAATAACCTTCTGAGTGCAAACATGTTAACTACTTTTAATGGATACCCCCGTCTCAAAAAAATCTTCAATGATTAAACAATAGCTAACATTCCAAGGGTTCAACAGATTACTTTAAATTATTGATAAGAACACTCTCAATCAAGTCTCATAAAAAAAACATAAAAAACAAAATGAATCGATCCACTTAGGACCTCTAATGGTCACAAAGATAAGCATGTTTAAATTTATAACATCTCTTCTGTTTGTCTCCGTTATCATAATACAATCAATGTAAAAAACAATAGTTTACTTTACATTGTTTCTATGACTTGGACGATATAGAACCACATATTATATGTGCATATGTACAATGTTCGTTATGATATCATTGGGATCTATTGAATGAACATGCGAAACGATTTATAACACATACATTTATAGATCATACAAGCTCGGGTCAGTTCAGGATGTAACTGATCATAATCAGTAGTCTAGTTCTTCGTGAGACTAATAATTATATATTATTCTCACGGACGGTCGAGGATAAATGAAAATAATTCATTACTTCCTAAATAAACTATTTGGTACTATTACTAAAACATTAAGGATTTTATTTCTTTAATGATCTCTAGTTAATGCAACTTGTAAAATAGTTGTCTATGTCTGTGTCCTGCATTCTTAAAAACTTAATTCTAACGAAAATCTTTTAAATTCAACTGTAAAATGGATCATCAATGTCAATATTCCGTGAGTGGCAGAAAGAATGTGTTTGAACACCTGAATAACCTTGAAGAATTATTATATTACACTAGCTGTTGCATGCGGCTCCGCCCGCGTATATATCGGTTATTGCGACAAATAGTGGCGTATATGTTATTCTGATGTATAAGCTATATTACTGTAAAGTTTCATCAAAATCCGTTCAGTATTTTTTGCGAGAAAGAGTAACAAACATCCATCCATACAAACTTTCGCGTTTATAATATTAGTATATATATAGATATTAGATTTTTTCTGAAATAAAGTGTAGAACTCCTATTTTAAATATAATAAGTAATTTAACAACGCAACATGTAATTTTAATCATCCATAATGGTCCATTTAACATTAAAGAAATTAAAAGTTCTGCTTATAGAAATTATATAATGATTTATTTCCATAGCTGTATAAGACAAATATGTGTTTATTTTATTTTATGATTGCTTGAAATTTACGGAATATCCTTTATGTATCAAGCAATCATAATCTTAAATGAAGATCTTAGTCCAGTATATCAAAAGCAAGTTTTTTTATTATTTCCCAGGAATCATTAAACTAATATAATTATGGTAATTTAATGGGGTTTTTATAGCACTTAATGATATATTTTATATGAATAATAAAAGAGCGGACGGAAGTAAAACAATGCGATGACTAATAAAAATATCGCACATCATCTGCTTAACATCATTATTATAGTAACAGTAAAAAATACTTCGGGGAAAAAGTTGATGCAACTCAGATTGCGTGTAACATATGATTTATGAACACGACCTGATAAAAAATAATCTTATTTATCTTGCTTTTTTAGTTTACCAAGTGGTTGTTACCCTATTAATGGATCCTTTATCACCTTTGAATGAAGAAGCGATGACAGTTTCTCGGTAAAAGTTTTTTTTGCGACGAAAGGTGTCCAATATTGCGACAAATGTAACTTTATATATTTTTTGTTTTTGTTTTAATAACTTGAAAAACAAAACAACTATTACCCTTCTGTGATACTCATTCCCATAAATTACCGTACAGTTCCCGTCAATACTGGCAATTGTACGACGCCTGGAGACTTCCCGAACCATTGTGGGTTATTACCGGTAGGCTAACCGTTTATAAAGATAATCAAAGCCTTTATTATTTCTTAGAACCATGAATTTGAACCCAGGAACTATGTTTTTGAGGTTTTAGTACTGAACTGTTATTGGTGCAGTAAATGCTATAAGGAAGAAGAACAGCAACTTTTTGTAGTAAACTTACTGCAACTTAAACTGCACGTTTGGCCTAGTGGTTTAACGGTCACCACGCCGTTTCCTACTTCGCCAAGTGTCGTGGGTTCAAATCCCACGTAGGACAACACTTTGTGTGATCCACAAATTGTTGTTCTGAGTCTGGGTGTTCTTTGTGTCCGTTTCATGTATGTTTGTAAAGTCTCCCGCGACACAGGATTTATTCCTAGTGCGGGAGTTGTCTTTTTAAAAAAAGAAAAAAAGTAGTTATATTTTTGTAATATTGGTGGTTAATAAAATAATACATATTTAGTGCTTTTATTCCTAGATGATTTTGTTTATTCTTATCTTTAAGTTCAGATCTAATACGTATTTCTTTTAAATATAAAAGGTGAACAACCTGACAACCATTCAGTGCTTTCGTCAGGGCAACACTACTACGACTACCGCTACTCGATACGTAGATATTTAAAAAGTTTTTAGTGCATAATCAATTTTATGAAGATTTGAGATAATCTGAGTCTTTAAACGTTGATGTATATGTAATATTTAGTTACTGCCGTTGATTTACAATAAGCTTTTGAGTGAAGCAATATGTAATTTTTATTTTGGTTACCTTGCAGACTACGTTATTTTACTTTTAAATTAAAGGAACACCAACGACGCAGTGGATATTGCGACGCGACGAGAGTTGATTTGTTAATCTATAACAGAATGCCACACGTGCTTACTATTACGCGTTTTTGTATACCAAATTAGGTAAGGACCAATCATTAAGTCATGTCACAACTTTAAATCGTGAGTAATATATCAATATTGAAGTAGTTAAAACAGAGGCTCTTACGATGAAATGTTTAATACATAACAAGACTGAGAAGCTTAACCATAGATAAATAAATATGACTATCCACCAAAAACATTTTCATGTAAAATATTGCCAAGACGACTGCATATGGCTTATCCTGTAAAAAGATATCAGATCTCATGTAGAGCCAAGCTTCTGAATCTACACGCCCTTTCTACCAACCCTTAACTTCATAAACTCTACATCTCAATAAAAATGCAGGACTCCGCCATTTCGCTATAGTCACGAAGGCGAAACGAACGCCTTTTGTTATTGCAAATATCTAGTTTCTGAAATAATGTGTTATGCGAATATTTAGTTTCTGAACTAACGAAACAGCCGAGCCATATATTTTTACTGAGATGTAGAATTTGTGAAGTTAGGGTTGGTAGAGTTAGGGCGTGTAGAGTTAGGGCGTGTAGATTCAGAAGCTTGGCTCTACATGAGATATGATATCTTTTTACAGTGTAAGCCATATGCGGTCGTTTTGGCAACATTTTACATGAAATTGTTTTTGGTGGGATTTCATTTCTTTTTGTTAGTTGCTTAAGGCAAGTTTTTTTTTTCTTTTTTTGGGGTGTATTTGTCCGTATACCAAAATAAAACTCTAGCATAAAAATTTGTGAAAGTCTCATACAAACTTCTACCCCCCCAATTTTTTTTTTTTAATTTTCACCGTGGGAGAGCCACGCTTCGGCCTGAATGGGCCGGCTCGACCGGAGTGATACCACGGCCTCACAGAAAACCGGTGTGAAATAGTGCTTGCGTTGTGTTTCACCGAGTGAGTGAGGATACCGGAGGCCCATACCCCCATTCCCAACCCCTCCCCCTATCTCCCCCCCCATCCCCCAAAGGCCGGTAACGCACTTGTGATGCCTCTGGTGTTGCCGGTGTCCATGGGCGGCGGTAATCGCTTACCATCAGGCGATACGTCTGCTCGTTTGCCGGTCTATTCCATAAAAAAAAAAAAAAATTTGGGGCTTGGAGAGCAAAAGTAATAGGTTTATGAATTTTTTGTTGTTTGTATATTAAACTTAGTTTACATACCAAATTTCAGCTTTCTAGCACTCCAGGAAGTACCCTAACAGTTTTGATGATCATGAGTGTGAAAGTGACGAAATCGGTGTATTTTAGATATCAATAAAATCTAAAGTTTTATAGCTATGCAATTGAAACTTTGTATGTTTAATTAGTCTATTATTGACATCATATCCTGAGAGTTTGTTTGATCTGGTATACCGGAAACCAAAGTTATGAGGGTTCAAGAAAACGACGAAACACTTCGAGAAAAGGTAGGTAGTGCCCTTGCGCTTCGCTGGTTCGTCGATGACGTGTTAAAATGATCGTCTTGGAACTTGTTCTAATTTTAAAATACTGTGTGACATATAATACCAGTGGTCGGCCAGTGGTCAAAATTCGACCATAGCCAACTATTTTTTTAGCATTGACTTTATAGTTTCTTTTTGTAAAAAGGGGCATAAAGTATTTGCTTCACTTATTAATTTATATTTTTTTTTATAGAACGAGGGAGAAACAGGGTCATCTCATGGTAAGGCACTACTGCCACTCACGGACATCGTCAACTCTGACTTACCCCCCTAAAGCTAGGAGGGACGGGGAGTAAACCCTTCAGTAACTAACCTAACACACGCTGGCAAATTAAATGGTCAAAAGAAAATAAGAAGGTTCATATGTGCCACATAGCCATTATTTTAGGTGACTGAATCGGAGTGTATTTTGTTAATTCTAGAATATTTTAATAGGTACTATCTGATGAAATGGGAAAGCAAAGTGGTCATTGACACTTTACAAATATTTAACGAAAGTTACTTCTAATATATTTCAAATTTGCCCCTATCTGCGATTGTACGTACATCCATCTAGAGTAACTCCTAAACGAATATAAAAGGGTGACACTGATACACCCTGCTGTTTCTTTATGTTTAATGTTATTAGGCCGAAATGGGTTTCCTTTGAATCAGATCAGGACAGGCCCTTTTCATTGTAAACCAAATGATAATGGTAATGGTTGGACACCATGTTGTGCTTTATTGTAATACATAGATGCTAGAAAATCTAGAAATGTTTTGAGATAAATATCAATGTTTGGTAGACAAATTGAAACGCAAAGACAGTCCGTTGGGTAAAATTTACAACAAATAAAACAACCAATCTCCTTCCAGAAGCACATAAGGCTCCTGGGTCGTTCCTGAACTTCTAGGATACTACTTTATATCAATACAAATCTATTATTTAATTTATTTTGTTGCTATGAAAGTATTTCTTATTAAAAATGTTTTCTAATACTAATAGTATGTAGCGAATCATATTACTGATTTATAAATTGTGTGTTGTATATTTTTATCACAATTGTATCATAGCTTTTAAGCTTTGCAAAACATCAAAGAAACGAGGATAACTCGATAACTGGGTAGTGATATAAATAATGAAGCCAGTTTTATAACTGACGGTGTGTACTTATCTAGGTACTTAGTTGTATTAAAAATGGCTGTAATGGACGTTTTAATGTTATTCTTAATACGAGTTTACCTTTTTTATTAAACTGGTGCATATTAAATATGAATTCCTTATGAAATGCAATGTGTGTATATAAAAGATGTGATGAATGTAATGATAAAGACTGCCGTTTGCGAACAGAGATAGTCGTGTACATGTATTTAATAAATTTACACATAATGCGCACTCTGACAGCAACACAAAAACAGATACTTGCACATTGTATACATTAATGATAAATTAATGCTGATTGACATAATAATATGTTGAAAAAATATATAGATTAATCTTTTAAGAACCGGTCAAATAGTTTGTCCTTATTTGTGCGAGCTAGGGAGCATGTCCTTGGTAGTAACTGGTTACCTATATAAATTGGATTAAAATGGGTGGCCGTTTTAATTGTTCAATTGTCTCAGAGTATAACTTTTTGTTGGCTTAAAAGTACGTAACATAAAGTTTATCTACTATTAATATTTATAGCAAGTACTTATTCAGGGTTTTTCAAGCCATTGTTGAGTTATTTATAATATTGTTGCTATATATAACTGGAGAGGCCTATGTCCAGCAGTGGACTGCGATAGGCTGATGATGATATATAATATTGTGCTTGTTATTACAAGCAAAATATAAAATATTGTTAAATTACGAATCCTAGATAACAATTTATATAAGAGATCATTGTACTTTATTTAGAAAAAAATGATAAATTAATTAATTTATTTTTTAATATGTCATGTTTATCAACATTTGGAACAGGTACTGAGTTTTTACTTATGGTAAAAAGTTGATATATGCTAACATTATCCATTGGTGGTACTGTGGTTTCCTTAAACTCTATAACTGAGTCGCGGTATACTTAATACTTTGTTGCTTGCAACTATTTCTCCTGATGGAAAACGTGATCATTAAACTAAACTGTCTTGTACCTCTTACCACTGCTGCTGTAGTGCTATAACTTCAATATATACTCAAAATACATACCATGACGGAAAAGTCAAATTAGTTCACTTGCACTTGTCCAGTTTTTTTTTATAATGTGTAAAATATAAAAGAATGAGATAATTATTTCTTTATAGAAATAAATAATATTAACTGTGTGAACTAAACGCTCAAATGTCACAAAAGTCTCATACTAACTAAATCCTAAATTGACCCACATATTCAAATCGTGTCACATCTAGTAAACTTATATCGGGATTTTCAACAAAATGTGAGTCCATACAGTTTAACATTCGAGATAGGGACGGTCGTTATGTTGATAATTTAGTATGAAAATGACTAAATAAACACGGATATGACTGATAATACTTTCCAATGTAATTTGTGTTAGCAAAGGGCACATTTTAGTTGATTCTAGTTATTCAAACTGAATCTGGGACATATTATGACGTTAGTGTTTTTAGTGGATGTAATAAAGAAGTGTTTTACGTACACTATAGTGTTCCCTATTCCAATGCGTTCATATACAGAGTCTGCTGAATGGCAGCACGCTAAGGAGTTTTCATAATTTTAAATTGTTGAATTGGTGATCGATTCATTGCAGTTTCATACTGTACTAAGGGTACACGACTACCGACGTGAAAACCCTACGGCAACAATAATCAGTTTAATAATAATACTTGAAACACGATTCAAGTAATTTACTCAGGTTTGATGTCAAACAACACCATTCAGCAATACCAGATAGGAATCTATCTGCCGTCACGCTACCCTATCTAAAAAACCGTATACAGACACATAATATGAGTCAGTAATCAAATTGAATTAGGTATGATTGTCTTACACCAACCCGTTATTACTATTTCTCTTTAAGTACCGTTACTTACGCCACAAAGTAATAGTATTCCACACCATACTTACTAACTGGTAACCATATTCAATATTCTATTTACAATACAGTGAGGGGTCAAGTAAGGCAAGTATTATGTATTAGTAATACATAGTAATAACAATGTTATTGGTTGAATTGTGAAGCGGACAGGCATGTCGTCCGCAGTTCAGTTGTGGTTAACCGATGCGGGCAGACGGAATTCTGGAAACTGACGTCTGACATTTCACAATCTCACGAAATAAGGCTAGATGCCTGCAGTGTTATTTAGTAATATTAGCAATTCCATTTTCGTAATTAGTATGGTTTTACTTTTCAAACCGTATTATTTATATAATATGCAATAGGTGCAATGAATAAAATCAAAACGTCTTAGATTATCGAATCCAGGGTGTCTTGATTTTATGTATTGCAAATTGCAAAATTGTAAACTAAAATAATGTTTGGGCAAATATGCTATTTAGTATGAATATTTTCAGCTACAAGATTCTACAATGCTGAATATAATTTTATTATGCTGTTGCCAAATGTTTTCATTTCCCTAAGGAATTAATGACTTACCATTATTAGGTAAATATATATACATATTAAACATAAAAAAAGTAAACATATTAAAATCATCTGCTAACAAATGTAAGCATTTGCAGAGTGAAACTACTGTACTGATATTACTCTTTGATACAGTGTTATTCCATGATGGCACTCACAGTATTGCTGTAGAATGTAAGTCCGTTTTCGGTTAATAAATATACCGAGTTAATAAATACCGTATTTGTAGAAGCATTTCGTTCACTTATTGAAATTTTGCTTTACACTTCTTGAATCGTAAATAGACACGAAAATTCTTATTGAATATTTCTAACCGTTCTATATTTAAAACGAAAAAAAAAACAAATTAGATCACGTTGAATAAATTTAACTAAAAGTTTCTTGACCTTTGTAATTGAACAAAATAAGATGACATCAATTTTATTATGTCACGACTTTGCACCTATTTTAAAGTTGAAGTCACCTCAGGTCTGTGACCTTCAATTACATTTTGAACTAAGCTTTCTGGGGCATCGATCAAATAAAATAAAGAGGCAAGATGCACGAATAACATTAGGTTTTATCGAATGCATTAACTTTATTGATAAAATGTAAGTATTAAAATTAAAATTTTAGTTACATATGTCAATCTTCTGATAGCAAATTGAGTAAATCATGATGTTTTTTTTAATGATCAAGCTACTAAAACGACTCTACTCTGTCTGATGGAAAGCATAAGTAGAATCCAAAAGTGGTGGTCACTATCCTCAATGTGAACGTGGACAGAGCATGATAGTGACCCACACTATGGCGGCCTAGTGAGATGCTTTTTCACGCCCCACATAAAGCACCCGAGATTATAATGGGATGGGAACACGTGTGGTGGTAGTGAGACCCATGTTTTAATCGCTTGGTACAAAAAGGAAGAACCGAAACGTTGCGTTCGAGAGCGTATGTCTTCCACTCTAAAAGGGTACCTGCGAAGGCCAGCACGTGTTGTCCTGTATAGGAAGGGAGAAGGGAAACCAGTTGGAAGAGCTCTTCAGAACACTTCCCATGATACAGGCGATAGAGAGCTGCCATAGAGGCGATATCTCTTCGCAGCTGCAGAGGTTCAAGGAACTCGGTGGCTTCGGTACTACCGATGATGCGGACTGTTCGCCGCTGCAACTGATCGAGAGCGTCAAACAGATGCTGTACTGCACCATTACATAGATGAGACTGGTACTCCACGCACGAGCGAACCTGGGTCTTGTATAGAAGACACATGCTCGGGCGAGAAGAACCGTCTCACCCTGTTAAGTACACCTAACTTCCGCGTGGCCGCTTTAATGACGTTCTCGATGTACTCACGCATTTTCATGACCTCCCATCTATATAAAGAAATGTCCCTTCGTTCGAAAACTTAAACGTACACTTTTGGAGACTTTAATGAGTCTTACATTCGGTTCTGATCCAAGAGAAATAGTAATTTGATGAGTTTGATCATTTGTTCTGTGTCTGCGTGTGCATGATTCATAATATTTTTGTGTTTAGAAAAACATATTGTCATCTGTTTATTATCAGTCTGCTAAATAGACGACATTTTTAGGCATATCGAGTAATTATTAACAATTGATTTTCATCCACTAAAAATGATTTCTGACCTAGGTTAATATTTAGATCCAGGTTCTTCAATTAAAATGTATTTTTTTTTTTTAAAAGACATCTCCCGCATTATGAATAAACATCCTGTGTCGCGGGGGACTTTACAGACATACATGAAACGGACACAATTTACACCCAAACTCAGAACAACACAACACTAGGCCAACCGTGCAGTCAAATTCGCATTTGTATCCTACTTATAAATGCGAAAGTTTGTAAGGATGTGTGCGTGTTTGTTACCATTTCACGCAAAACCTACTAAACGGATTTGGTAAAACTTTACAGTAACATAGCTTATACATCAGAATAACACAGCTAGTATAATATAACGTTGTTATATTATTAAAACATGTATTGTGTTAACATCGATATTTTTAATAAGACTTTAATATTTACTGTATTTTGAACTATTTTGTATTGATTCATTAATTTGTGTATATGTCCCTTTCATTATAACAACAATTTCATTAAGCGACAATTACAAATACCGACTGTATCATGGTATTTAGAAACATGTACCTAAAGCGTAAGTGCTCAAAAGATAGATTATGTCCATATAATTTGATTTGTAAACTTCTATTACCATTATAAATAAAATTAGTTTTAATTCAAACAACATTTCAAAATACACCTGTGTCTAGACGGCAAGGCGATTGTGACCCGCTTACAAAATCTAAGCTCAATCTGTGGTACATAACTCAGTAACTCTTACGTCACAATAAATTGTTATCAGATTTAATGTATTAAAGATTATAAAATGTGATAACATCAAGAATTACACAAAGAAACTGGTAACTATAACGAGTTCTATTACGAGTTATGTAATTGATTTATCTAATATTTGCGAAAACACATAATTATGTGAAACACCCACATACCTCTCCCCATCCCCCAAAGGCCGGCAACGCACTTGTGACGCCTCTGGTGTTGCGGGTGTCCATGGGCGGCGGTAATCGCTTACCATCAGGTGATACATCTGCTCGTTTGCTCCCTATTCCATAAAAGTAATTTGACAATCATAAGGATGTTAGCAATTTCGAACGCAATAAATTCTGTAAATAAGTACGAGTATTTTATCGATAGTTTCATTATACTGGATAAAAATAGTAGAAATGGTAATTTTTAAGAAGTATCATAGTAATGTGTTATGAAATCTGTTTATCACAAACAACAATAGAATTTAGAGGGAGATCATATGAATTTTTTTGGGACAATTTTGATATTGTTATTTTTAAATTGGCTAGTTTCTAATTACCTTTTTAGGGTTCCCTACCCAAAGGGTAAAACGGTATCCTTTTACTAAGACTTCTATGTTTGCCTGTCACCAGACTGTATCTCATGAACCGTGAAAGTTAGGCAGTTGAAGTTTTCAGAGATCGATACCTCCTACGTATACTGAGTCAACTAACATTATAGTAATTTTATAGGAGAGCGATTTGAAGACAAATCGCTTATATTTTTATGAAATTAATCTTAATTAGAGTAAATTAAATGTATTTATTAATAAATATGGGAAGCTTTTCCTTTGGTATGAAATGTTTTTGCTGATTTTTGTTTTAAATTATATTTTATGTACATGGCTGGGTATACGCCGGCGGGACTCAATAGTAAAATGGTTTAACTACCACTTATATTCATGTACGTTGTACACCAAAATACATGGTTTACACCAATTTCATACCAAAGGAAAAGCTTCCCATGTTTATTGAAAGATACATTTACTTTACTCTAATTAAGATTAATTTCACAAAAATATAAGCGATTTGTCTTCAAATCGCTCTCCTATAAAATTACTATAATGTTAGTTGACTCAGTATACTTAGGAGGTATTTCGCATGCACGACTCACCGCCGTGCATCGTATACTGAGCCGCAATACACTTGTGCCGATGCGTCCCCCCAGACACCCCGCGTTTACAGGTACGATGTCAGTTGAATGAGTATACAATATACGATTCTATCTGATGTTGAAATTGATTTACTATACGCGAAATTATCTCAGTAATATTGTTCTTTTTAATATTTTTTTAACACTATCATAAAGATCATAGATTATTGTATACATTTATATAAAAATCATAAAATACCTAAATTTGCTAGTTGACTCAGTATACTTAGGAGGTATCGAGATGATGTATTTCTGTTGCCGCTATAACAACAGATACTAAAAAACATAATAAAATAAATTCGTTTCGAGTTCGACTCGAACTTGGCCGGTTTTTTTTTTGTACAGTCTGCACTAGTGATTCTGCAAAACAAAATCGTTATGTTTACAAAATATTCGGCAGGTATGGTACGAGTAATTTCTCTCAGTCGAGTATTAAACTGTTTATTGCTGATCTAGAAGTGAAGTTTAAATTTCGATTAATACTCTTTACTGCACACTGCACAAAAGTAAATAGACTTGAACATATACCATTCAAACCTACAACTTTAAAAATACACAATTCTATTTAGATGACACCTACGCTGTTGGAAGTAAAAAAGTTTCTCAATAATAATAATTATCTTTTGTTGCTTCCTTTTAAAATAAATTTCGCTTACAAATAAAATGCTCAAGTCACAATTTACTAAATGTTCTTCACAATAAAAATATTGAATTATCTAAATTAGGAACGATTTGTTACCACAACCATTACAACCAATCACTACGCCCACTGAAGCAGTTATATTGCCCACTTCGAGCCAAGCTTTCAAATTACATTGGCGTGGTATAATAAATATATCAGTAATATCTTAATCCAACCTTTCTAAGACCGACATTCAAGGTAAAATGTGTATTTAAAAGTCAAAGATATTGACAAAGATTTTCTCGAATGCAGTCATGTCAATAAAAAATACTGGACTAAATTCTGGGCCTGTAGAAGGTTATAAAATAGTACTTAAAAGGCAAGTAGGATTAATATTCCAAAAACATTTTGTCATGTTGACGTTTTAAGAACATAACTATAAATATTCTCGCAGTATCTAAAACATTAGAACTTAATATCCGTTGAAAGGTTAAGTTACATTGATTCCAGGTGAGTTGATTTTGTATGCGTAAAATGAAATTTATACCCTCATATTGTGTCATGATAAAGTTGAAACATTTCTCGAAACGATCTTGTTACAGTTATTGAACAAACTACTTGATAACAGTTAGGTAGGATGATAATGTAAATACACACATCAAAAGTGTCTAGGGATCAACATATGTGTCTAGGGATCAACATATGTGTCTAGGGATCAACATATATTTTTGCAATAACTTTTTATATTATAATTGATATTAATTAAAAATTTCTTTAAGGATTTATCAAATAAAGTGTTTTCGTTTGTCACAGTAACGATAAACCAAGTCACCTTTGCATTAATAAAGAAATTTGCCATTTTCCTAATAAAGGGATTTTTGAAATTTGAACCACTAACATTAAAGTTCGAAAAAAAGACTGAAATAACAGTTTTCTTTAAAATTTTATTAGGTAACTTAAACAATTAATAATCCGTGTTTCTACCGCGAACACTAACAACACAAGAATCGGTTTGGCATACTCAAAATGAGTTCATCCAAATCACGCTGTGGAATGGCCGCCCATGTTCGTTGCAACAACAAAAAAAGGTCTTCTTGCGACTGGATACCCTCCATATTCGGCAGAGCTCTTCTCTGTAGCATATCCCATGCATGCTCAATCGGGTTCAAGTCTGGCGACTGAGCAGGCCAGGGCCAAAGCCACATCTCAATCTCAAGAAATCCGCATAAAAATGCTTGATCCCTAGACACTTTTGATGTGTGTACATTTCGTGAGCTTATTTATTGGTTTTGTAATGGAGATATTGATACTAGAGCTGTAGAGCTTTGGTTTTGTTTATTTGTATAAAATGAAACTAACTCTGAGCATATTATGCTATATATTATATACTACTAGCTGATCCGGCAAACGTTGTTTTGCCATAAAAAAAATTGGGGTATAAAAAATAGATGTTGGTCGATTCTCAGACCTACCCGGTATGCACACCAAATTTCATAAAAATCGGTCCAGCCATTTCAGAGGAGTATGGTAACTAACATTGTGACATAAGAATTTTATATATAAGATGAAGGACAGTTTTCATATGAGTTTAGTCAAATTTTACAGGAAAATGAATATAAATCACAGTTAACATATTAAGTAACAAGTAGTCAGCTTGTTTCAACACGCCACGTAATGTTGAAGGCTTCTATAATATATACCAACATTTTTATGATCCTGTAATCTTGACTATAGATATTTTGCACATAATTTTTGCCTATTTGGGAAGCTCTCCACGATATATGAATCATTTCAAATAAACACGCCTTTTTATCACGAAAAAAAAAATGTTTCCTAGGACGTCCCTTAAATTCAAATTTAGAAAGATCACATAATTGTTCAAAACTTTGATCTAAATTAATGCAGATTGAAATGATTTTATTCTAAACCAATGTGAATTGGTCCTATACTAGCGTAAGCGAATACATCCGTTCGGACCAACATCAGTTGCGGCAAGTCCGACGCAAACGTTCGTGGCGTCACGTGCAGACTACCCTCTGTAGTTGGCAGATGGTAGAATTGTACTTAATATAATAACGTCTGTTTTGTTGCTCCAATTTGATCGCTATTTTGATATTCTATTGAAAAGTATTATTTTCGAATCAACACGGCAGTTTTGAGTACAGGTGAAAATATTTCAAATAAATGAACAACCAACAAACCAACAAAAGACACGTTATATTCTGGCGCTGTCTGAAATTTAAGTCGTGTCATACATTTGATATTAATGGAAATTGAAAACGATGTAAGGCACTTAAAGTTTTCTTAAGTTTTTGAGAATTTTAGGTCGAAAATAAATTTTACCTGTTTATATTATATACATAATACTATCTGATCCGGCAAACGTTGTTCTGCCATAAAAAAAATTGGGGTATAAAAAATAGATGTTGGTCGATTCTCAGACCTACCCGATATGCCCACCGAATTTCATAAAAATCGGTCCAGCCGTTTCAGAGGAGTATGGTAACTAACATTGTGTCACGAGAATTTTATAAAGATATATATATTAACTATAATCATATGACTGGTTCTTTTCACCTAAGCATTAGGTCTCAAAACTTGTTTTAAACAGGCTTTAGTTTAAATCTAATTCAAAAGTCTTTATTTTTAAATAGAGTTAAAAAAATTTTTTTCTTCTTTCTTTTAAATTTTTACCGACATTGAATCAAACAATCTTTTCGGAGTTAAATTGTCTCGGTGGTGCAGTAGTGTCTTGTGACTTCTATGCATGAGGTCTCGGGTTCGATTCCCGGGTCGCACTAAATATTTTATGATCTGAAAATATTTGTTTCGAAGTTTGCTACATGTATAATATGTATTTATTTACAAAAAAAAGTATATATATTTATATCAGTTGTCGAGTAGAAATAATACAGGCTTTGCTTAGTTTGGGACAAATAGCGTTGTTTGTTAGATGTCAGAAATATTCATGATTATTTATTTCTTGTAACCGGAAATCACACACTTTTTAATTGATAAAAATAAAAACTAAAAACCTTTACCCACCCACAGTAAGTTTTACGTATCAGCAATAAAAATGGAAAACAATTTTAATTTCTTTCGTTTAAAGAGACTTTTGACATATCACTTTAGTTTGTAAGAACCGGCGGCGGAACAGTCTAATAAAAGCCATTTTAATTATTCATGTAAATAAGATAAGATTAATGGAACGCTGTAATTTCATAGATATAAAACCAGTGTTGGTCTATGCGTTCAGCCTTTGCATGTTAGGTTGACATTATTGGCTCCCGAATGATTACACTAATGGATACCACGTTTTAACGATCTTTTAGTTCTTCAATTGACGATAAAAGAGATACGACTTAAATTATGACCATTGAGATGTTACCTTTAATCGTCTCCTTTATTGGTCCCATGCGAATTATTCCAGCAAGTTTTTGTGTTCTAAATTTAAGGATCAAAGAATCGCACGTCTATCTTTAAATTATTTTAAAAAGATTTCTTTTGTTTTATGTAAGCTGTACTTAAGATGATTAAACACTAAGAGGGTTATTTGGGTTACTTTTTAGGATCGCTTTCGGGATATTTTCAGAATAATATGAAATTGAATATACCCTGTCATTTAAATCATTTTTTAATCTATTAAAAATAAGAACAATAACAATGATTGGTTATACAATAATAAAATAATAGTCCGTCCATTAAATATACCACACCCGTTATAATTTATTGTTTAATGAACCTGCGAGCGAGCGTATAGTATAAATTTTATAGAATATAAATATTGAAGGTTTGAACAATTATGAACAATACCACGATTTGAGCCGAGAGCTCCTTTAAAGACACAATCGTAAAACTTTGTGATTTATATAAATTGCAGTTTTAATAATCTCAAAGCAAAGGCTTGAACAGTATCCCATTTTTCATCATCAGCCAACTTTATGTTGCCGTTCTAGCTTCAGTTAAATAAATAACCGCAAAATTCAATTTTACAGACCGTTATAAAATAAGCTGGAGGCAACAAAGTCAAATCGTTTTGCGCGGTTAACCACAACGCTTTCTGTCAGGTAAACCATGGATTTCAAAGTCTACGTTTAGAGCTTTTGGTCTGTTATAGACACCCTTCAATATTTCAAATAGCGCATCGATGTTTTTAACTATTTGCATACCTGTTGAAATTCAGTCCGAAACTCAAAGCGTCACGTCAAAAACAATTTTGTTTCATGTTATTTCTTGTATGTTTAAAATCGTCAGCGTTTCGTTAACGCTACTCGATGAATTTCTGTTTGGTTTCAAGTTTATATTCTTTCAATAAATCAATCTTTACAAATAAATAAAATTGAAGTGTCTGTTTGTAATATAAACATAACCGCTTTTTACTAAATGCCTATGTATGTATATACACGGTACATATACCAAAACATTTACAATTTTTGTCTGTCTGTTTGTCTGTCGGTCTGTCTGTCTGTATTTTTGTTCCGGCTAATCACCGGAACGGCAGGACTGATTTTGATGGGACTTTCACTGATAGGTAGCTGATGATATAAAGAGTAACTTGGGTTACTTTTGTAGACTAGCTTCGCCCCGCGGCGTTACCCGCGGTACGACAATAACCACGGATAACACCGCTGGGTTCAGCACTAGCTTATAATAATAACAAGTAAATATTATAATTATACTAATAATTATAATATTTACTTGTTATTATTATAATCATTTAACTTTTTTATTCTATTACAAGTAGACCATTGTACTCACTGCTCGATTTTTTGTTTTGTATTTTATTTTCACACCATCAAGTTTGTAAGTCTCAGGTGTTGCCCTCTGACAAAACTTACTTTAAATCATTGCCCGCTATGTGTTTCTAAGCTTGTCTTGAAACGTCCCCCGGCTATCCCTAATACCCGACGAAACCAATTTGAATTCAATTTAGATTTTTTTTCGAGCAAGCTTTTGTTGCCTCCGAGTTGTGTTTACCTTATTCGATTTCTGTAATTTCATTCATAACAAACTGGATTTGGGGTTCGAAAAGCCCATCGGGGTTGGTAAGGGCGTTTGAAATAATATTCTCTTTGATAAGAACCGGTTTGCTACGAGGCAAGCGGTGGGGTCCGTGCTATCGGGCTATAGATTTGAATAGGATTTGTCAACGTGAAGTGACAAAAACTAATTATGTCCCACAATGAGCTGGTTAGGGCAAGGGATGTGAACAGATCGATGTGATATTGATTTCAACAATTGATTGAGTTCGTATTGATGACGTGTGAATAAAGCCACAGTTAAAATAGCCTGCTGTTACTTAACAGAGCCCTTTATCAGGGTGCGATGTCGCATTCGTGATGTAAATCAACTATTCTATGGAGAGTTTCATTAATGGGTTTAAATGGGTTATTTTATGAATCAAATTACATGTAGCTTATTTTTAGCTTTCGAAATGTTTAACATTAATTAAGTTCAACTCGAGTAGTTTCTAGTTCAAGAAGTCAATACCTTGAGAAATGTAGGTAAAATAAATAGATGTTTGAATATTATTAGTGATGAATAGTCGAACTGAGAGAATATGTTACATGGCAATAATGGTATAGAAATTAGAATTTTGAGTAAAAACTTTACAATAAATAAAGCAAACCTATAATGTTTTATATGGATTTTATATGGAAGATTACCCATAAGGTATAAAACATGCGTGGAACTATATACTAGTATAATATAATCAAATATCACGATCAAACGTAATCGAAGAATTTGAATGTCTTCATTTATAAAGCAGAGTAATATTATTATAGTATAATAAATATACTTTAAATGTATCTAAACATTTTAAGTAAATGTGATTGAATTATAATAGATAACGTGTCTAGATTTACACCATTAGATATTTAACGCAGCGGGGACGGATTTCATAAATGAAAATCACCATAAAACTGGAAAGTAAGTTGCTCTCGGATTTTGATAGAATGTTAGAATGTAATCGACGGCACTCAAGTGTCAACATTTGCATTTTATAAGGTTTTCAAATATTTATAAACATAAATCTTGTATGTAAGCCGTTATATTTTTATCAATTTGTTCGTAAGGCGTCCTGCTGGGCGAGAAAGACAAGACAAACAATAACAAGACTCCCTGCGGATACTTATTGTCTTGCTCAAGTACTGATTATATCTCATCTTGGTGCTAATAGACTATTGACAGGCGGCCCTTTACCATTAATTGGGTGTAATGAAGTGTTTATTTTAACTATGGTTGGATGTAGTTGACACTTTTGATAATTACACTAAGCTTAATTACTCTAAAAATCACATCTTTAAAATGAAAGATAAATTAAAGTCTACATCATGTGTGTCTAGTCATGAATCAAAACTTTTTAATTCAGTGTTGTAAGTACATAATTTGAAAATAGTGACATTGGTTCAAACCAACTTGGGCTAAATATCTATTATAATATCTATTTTAATTCTGGAACAACAGAATTAGCACCAATGATTAATGTAAAATCTGGTCTTGGTTGCCGCGACACAAGCCTCGAGCTTAGTGCGGAAACCGTCGATAAGTTCAAATTGTAATTTTTTTATGTACAAATAAATAAATAAATATACACACATCAAAAGTGTCTAGGGATCAAGCATTTTTATGCGGATTTCTTGAGATTGAGATGTGGCTTTGGCCCTGGCCTGCTCAGTCGCCAGACTTGAACCCGATTGAGCATGCATGGGATATGCTACAGAGAAGAGCTCTGCCGAATATGGAGGGTATCCAGTCACAAGAAGACCTTTTTTTGTTGTTGCAACGAACATGGGCGGCCATTCCACAGCGTGATTTGGATGAACTCATTTTGAGTATGCCAAACCGATGTTCTTGTGTTAGTGTTCGCGGTAGAAACACGGATTATTAATTGTTTAAGTTACCTAATAAAATTTTAAAGAAAACTGTTATTTCAGTCTTTTTTTCGAACTTTAATGTTAGTGGTTAAAATGTCAAAAATCCTTTTATTAGGAAAATGGCAAATTTCTTTATTAATGCAAAGGTGACTTGGTTTATCGTTACTATGACAAACGAAAACACTTTATTTGATGAATCCTTAAAGAAAATTTTAATTAATATCAATTATAATATAAAAAGTTATTGCAAAAATATATGTTGATCCCTAGACACATATGTTGATCCCTAGACACTTTTGATGTGTGTATTTGCAACCCTGGTTGCATTTGAAACCATATTGTGAGAACACGATAATTTTGGAAAAATTAAGATTAATCTAAAAGACAGAAAACACAACATCTAAAATCATAAATCTAATACAACGCCAAGCTATGAAGTACCTATATACTTTTGTCTAGAGTGCTGTGCCTCGCTGAGATATGGTAAGCCACAATCTGTACGTTACAAAGTAATTTCTTCTAGTACATATAATGTCATCACAAAGTAGTTTGTTTTACTTTTAAAAAACTTACTTGTTTGAATTATTTGAACCAGAGATATCCCATTCCCATACCATCCCAGAAATATATTACCATTCAAACAGATGACCTAAAATTATGGCAATTTACTTAAATGGATACATGAAAAAGAACAACGCTATACAATACAATATAATAACACAGAATATAATATTATACAGGAGCGTATATATAATCAGCTCTCGGCATCTCTCTGAAAATGTATTTTGCAAATTGGTTTTTTAATTATGTCTCTTTTATACATCTAATTTAGGGTTAATCCGGTCTTTTGTGCTGTGTAGCCTCGAGCACCATATTGCCCTTCTATTGTACTCTTTATTATAGCAACCCCATGATAATTTCCATTTCCCGTCTCACGTAAAACGAAGGGTTGTATAAGATGTTCATTCCGTATCGGAATCTTAATTTAGGTACTAAATAACATGTTTAATACTCGGAATATTGCGGAGGGATTCTCGGCTCAGGCCTGTCTGATTCGCTCGGTCGACTGTTCGTTATTGACTGTAAACTACTTACTGCTATTGCACTGTGAACTTTACACTCAATATATTTTTATTAGTTACAGCTTTGGTACCTTCCACGTCTGCTATCAAATCACATTCACTTGCTAAGAATACAAAATGAAACTGTAACAAAAATGTCTATCAGTCTTGCTTGCTTTGTTTGGCCTACAATTAATTTTATTTGTCTGAAACCGCCATTAAACTCTAAAATTGATATTTATTAATAATATTCTAAAAGGCGAAGTTTTCTTCTTGTAGCCATTCATTTATTTTAATAGACGAATTTAAATAAAAAGTCAGCTTTAGAAATTTGGGTTTATTATTTCCATTGAAGCACATGACTAAGTTACTTTCTTCTATACAATATCAGACGGTGTAAACTCCTCAAGACTACGTATTATTTGGTCTACAAGGCACTTCATAAGAAAAGTTGCAACGTTTTGATGTGAGTTAAATCACCAATAACAAAAAAAAAGATAATTTCCCACTATACATAAAGATTTTAGTGTGTAAGTGTGTATAGGCTCCCACACGTAACTGCGATGCGATGCGGCGTCCCACGATGCTGTTTAGATTGGAAGTTCTTGCAGCGCATTCGTGCGAGCTCACAGATATTTGCGATGCGTTGCGAATTCGCAGTTATGTGTGGGAAGGGCTCCCACACATAACTGCGAATTCAGAACTGAGGTAAAAGGTGCAAGTTTAACAGTAGTGTATCAAATACTAACACAAGTTTTATAGAATTAAAACCTTTATTAAACTTTAGTTCTAGGACCCTTCTTTCAATTTACGCAATACAATTCATTAAAATGAAATGTTAACTCCGTAGTTTCAACCCGTAGATTACCAAACCGGTCCGTAATATACCTGAGTAATATAAATAAATGATTACGCTTCACAGCTATTAAAAGCAAACATTATAAATCAAATGGGAATAATTGTGCTTTGTTTCGCCCGGGGTCAGTGTAATCAGCCGTTCGCTCTTTATTTTGTACCCGAAGCTCAAACTTATTCTACATTCATTTTTATACGTGTGTAGTATGTATGTGAGTATTTAACATACTTGCCCGTAATAAATAATCCTGTGTAGACATTTAGTTGTTTTATTTAACCAAATACTGGTATATTAATCATTATTAAACATAACTTTAAGAATTGATTGCTTTTTCTTAGATGTTTCAATAATAACTACTATGTTAGTCCAATAGCCACTGGGTTCTAATTATGGTTTATTTATGACTCTAAAAATTTAATTGCAATTTTTATTTGCTAGGGAACTGCAGAAGCGATTTATTTTATGCTCAATGTAATTGTAAGAAAAGAGTTGTATCACATACGTTATTTTACTCTTGTAATAATTAAATTGAAACAAAACTATCGTAACATACTAGCTACTGTTTACTGGAGGGAATATATTTATGTGTTTTTCTGTCTGAAAGCGTGTGTTAAAAATTTCATGATGATTGGTGGTGTAATTAAGTTGTAAAAACGTGCACGTCAATGGATAAACTCACAATCGTTATAAAAAAATTATATACGAGGAAGACTCATGTCGGTCCGCAGCATTAACTTTAAAATAAGTGCTCACACTAAGCTTACTCCACCAATTTGAGTGGGAAAATGGTTTTTCTAGCAAGTGTTAGACCAAACAAACAGCATGTCCTATTTAGAACATGAGATTTAAAAAAAAACTCAAGCAGAATGGTGAGGAAGAAATTTCATTTGAATAAAACTTGAGAAAACGGAAAGTTAGGTTATTTCCAATGCTTGATAAAAGTTGTAAATAAAAGACATAAACTATATTATCGATATCTCTTATTTATAGCTTTTATTTTAATATTTATAGTAGTGCCTTAACTATATTATGACGAACAAGTCACTAATTATATTTTACATAGAGGCTTTTACACGCAGCTTCGCTCACGCAGACTTTCATCCCCTGATTTACCCCCATAGGGGTGGAGTTTCAAAAAATCCTTTCTTAGTGCTCACTTACGTTATATAGAACCTACATGCAAAATTTCAGAATTCTAGCTTCAGCGGTTTGGGCTGTGCGTTGATCTCTGGGTATGTCAGTCAGTCAGTCACCTTACTCTTTTATATATATAGACTAGCTTTTACACGCGGCTTCGGTCACGCAGACTTTCATCCTCTAATTTACCCCTTAGGGGTGGAATTTCAAAAATTCCTTTCTTAGTGCTCACTTACGTTATACAGAACCTACATGCAAAATTTCAGAATTCTAGCTTCAGCGGTTTGGGCTGTGCGTTGATCTCTGGGTATGTTATTCAGTCAGTCAGTCAGTCACCTTACTCTTTTATCTATATAGATTATAAAAACATATTGATTTTCCTAAGAAACAGCGCGTAATTAGTTCATATTCTATGCGCAGATATTATCTTATCTTATCTGACATGCATTATTATTTTTTGAACATTGAAACTTTTTTTATGTGTTTCGTTAAATGGTGCTCTTGTCACGAATTTAGGACTACCTAACTTAGTACCTATTAAAAAAAAATCTTTTAGCGAAGATTTTTTTTTTTTATTCTTGTTATTTTAATATAGATATGTAGAACTTTCACTAAATTACTTTACAACAGACCTTTTTTTTGGAAAACTATGAAGTCTGTGTGTTGTTCAAAAAAAAGATCACTTTTCATATGTCATAAAAGCAACATGGCACAAAAAGCCATCAAATGAAAGAGGTAGTCCGTAAAATGCGTTCGTTTGTAGTACTTTAATAGATTGCTTTAGTATTTAAAATACACACATCAAAAGTGTCTAGGGATCAAGCATTTTTATGCGGATTTCTTGAGATTGAGATGTGGCTTTGGCCCTGGCCTGCTCAGTCGCCAGACTTGAACCCGATTGAGCATGCATGGGATATGCTACAGAGAAGAGCTCTGCCGAATATGGAGGGTATCCAGTTGCAAGAAGACCTTTTTTTGTTGTTGCAACGAACATGGGCGGCCATTCCACAGCGTGATTTGGATGAACTCATTTTGAGTATGCCAAACCGATGTTCTTGTGTTAGTGTTCGCGGTAGAAACACGGATTATTAATTGTTTAAGTTACCTAATAAAATTTTAAAGAAAACTGTTATTTCAGTCTTTTTTTCGAACTTTAATGTTAGTGGTTCAAATGTCAAAAATCCTTTTATTAGGAAAATGGCAAATTACTTTATTAATGCAAAGGTGACTTGGTTTATCATTACTGTGACAAACGAAAACACTTTATTTGATGAATCCTTAAAGAAAATTTTAATTAATATCAATCAGGAGAAAAGTTATTGCAAAAATATATGTTGATCCCTAGACACATATGTTGATCCCTAGACACTTTTGATGTGTGTATGTGGAAACCTTTTTTGTTAGTAAGTAATACCTTTTTTTTATATGTTGGAAGTTTTATATAAATATCTAAAGAAATACAGTGGAAATCATTAATACAATTATCTATCTATATATCATGGGCTGAAAAGTCCCGGGCCTAACAAATAAAACACAGTTTTTTTGGTTCAAAATTCTTTATTCATCAACGTAATCACCATCAAGAGCAACGCAATCATTCCAGCGCCGCTCTATCATTTCAATACCACTTTTGTAGAACGATTTATCTTTTACCTCAAAATAGGCCTCAGTTTCAGCGATAACCTCTTCATTCGTGCGAAATTTCTTACCGGCGAGCATTTTTTTCAGGTCTGCGAACAGCCAGTAGTCGCTGGGAGCCAAATCCAGGCGAATTAATACGGTGGATGTGGGAGCAATTCGAAGTTCAATTCAAGTAGTTTTGCCATTGTTTTTATTGAGTTGTGACACGGTGCCTTGTCTTGATGAAACAAATTTGTTTTCTTTGCCATATGCGGTCGTTTCTTTGCAATTTCGGCCTTCAAACGCTCTAATAACGCTATATAATATTCACTGTTGTGGTATTTCCTTTCTCAAGATAGTCGATGAACATTACACCACGCACATCCCAAAATACCGAGGCCATAACTTTTCTAGCCGATTGTTGTGCTCTCGGGCGCTTTGGACGAGGTTCACCAGTTGCTGTCCACTCAGATGACAATCGTTTTGATTCTGGAGTGAAGTGATGGATCCATGTTTCATCCATTATCACATATCGACGCAAAAATACCGGTTTGTTACGTTTAAACATGGCCAAACACTGCTCAGAATCATCAACACGTTCTCGTCTTTCGTCAACAGTGAGCAAACGCGCACCCACTTTGAACAGAGCTTTCTCATAGTCAAATGCTCATGCAATATAAAGCCAACACGTTTTTTTGATATCTTTACGATGTCAGCTAACTCACGCAACTTCACTTTTCGATCATTCAAAACGATTTTGTGGATTTTTTTTATGTTTTCTTGTGTTACCGCCTCATTTGGACGTCCACTGCGTTCTGCATCATCGGTGTCTCTACGACCACGTTTGAAGTCAGCAAACGTTTTATTGTTGTTTCTGATGGAGCGTAGTCCCCATAACACTTTTCAAGCCATTGCTTCGCTTGAACGGTATTTTTTACCATCAAGAAGCAGTGTAAAATTAAAACACGAAATTGTTTTTGATTCATTATTTTGAAAATTACAAAAGTAGCGTCATTTTTAGCACAATAACTCATAAACTATGAATAGAATATCATGAAATTCTAACAGCTGTCTTTTGAAGGTTAGTATTAACTAAAAAAAAGGTGACTGCAATAAAACTAGCGCTATCTATGTGTTAGGCCCGGGACTTTTCAGCCCATGCAATATATATAAAAGAAAGTCGTGTTAGTTACACTATTTATAACTCAAGAACGGCTGAACCGATGAAAATTGTGGGCAGGTAGCTTAGAACCAGGAGACGGACATAGGATACTTTTTACAAAGCTTTTTTTTTTTACTTTACACCACGGCGTTAATCGCAGTTGTTTTTGTACGGCGGGTAACACCGCGGGGCTCAGCTAGTTATATATATAATTCTGGAGTGACGTTGTCGTACACGATGAACTCCTAAACAATTTTCAAATTCTTAAAAAATGTGTAGTTTGCTGGCGTGCCAAAACATCATGCTTGGACCAATAGCAGCTGAACACTATTGAAAGGAGAAGCAGACTAAGTAGCGTAAGTCAGTAAGTCAGCTCGTGTACTATAAACCCAAACCTACGCCTGGGTCGCACAGAAATATGATAATATCATCAGTGACTTGACGGACTTGCGGCAGTCTTGGGCAGCCCGCATCGAGTCTATTTTTCTCAAGTCGTCGCTGCTGTCCATCCATCGACAGTCCATCGTACCGTAAGTTAACCTACACATCGTTTTATTTATATCTACAAATATATTTTCACAACAAGATATGATAATCGATAATAAGATACTCCTTATCCTTGTATTATACATTATGTGCCAACTTCCTAATACTTACCTTAGTAAAGGTGTTATAGTTCCACGGGTATAGTTAATTAATTCCCAAGTAATCCGGCTCGCTGATCGACGTTATCGGATACAATATCTATTCCAGTATCTAGATTCGATATTGAGATAGTTAACGTAATGTAACAGGTATTATAACAGGGCGTGTAACTTGTTATGTCGATGTGACAGTCAGATTACTATTTTGATGTTTGACGGTTTGTACACTTGGAAATTAATATGACTTTAACGTTTTCTTTTTTTTAGCATTCCGTTTGTTTTTATAAGATATAGATTAAAAAATCGATAACAAAATTTGATTTATAAAATAAATCGTCATTATCATCATCAGCTAACCGCAGTCCACTGCTGGCCTTAGGTATCTCTTATTGCTCGCCTAAGTTCGATCCTCGACTTATTAAATACCTCCCTTTGACATAAACTAGATTCAGACAATCCTTCCTTACTTTTGTTACAAGCTTTTTATTAAATTGCAATGTATGTATGCTTGTATGTTCAGGTGGAATCTTGCAACTCAATTTTGAAGCAGATATCTTCAACCGATTTTGCTAATATTTTGCAAGCATATACAGCGTGACAATACAATATTATAATGGCATGGATCTGATCTGATGCTGGAGCTGGAAGGTGGCCATAGAAACTCTGTAAAGAAACGTCGCAACATCATCGAGTTTGGACTCGTTTGATTCGTCTCGAGGTATTCCAGTAAAAGCTTGTTTTTAAAAAGCTTTTTAATTTAATTTATTTATTTTATGATTCCTTTTACTTGTTAGTATATTGCAAGGTTATTTTCATTAAGTTTATGTAAATATATTTATACTTCATCTATTTCCCAAATTCTACTACAATTGTATTATAACAAAACAAAAACTGTTTTTATTTTTTTATAGTAGGTAATACTTAAGCTTGTTAATAAAGAAACAGATAATAAAAATATGTTATATTAATTAGTGAAGTTATAACGCCATTACGACATTAACGACTTAAGTATTTACTTATTGCTATATCTTACGATGAGCCTGATATTGACACGGAAGGTCACTTCACTATTTGATAGAGAGCCTTGGATAATCGCTCTATGAAAATATCTTACAAGCGTAGGAGATTGCCATAGTACGATAATACAGCGATTTTTATAAACCGCCATTGGCGCCATTTTTATTTCTTTGATTTAATACTACTTTAAAAGTACAAAAAAGATTAATATTTTCATTATTAGTGTAAATTAGCACTTTCTGATTTCACTTTAGTTTAGATTTTTACACATTTAAAGGTAGTAGAGCCACGATGAAATTTACAAAGGACACTTTTACCACGATTACCGACTGGACTGGATAATACACCTATGGATTAATTATACAGAGATTATAAGCACATATACTTATTATGAGTTTTAAATTAATCAACGCCAAATTTAAAGTTATCACCATGAAATTGCCACTTTTAGATTCACAGTAGCAGTACGTTAAGCCGGGGCTATCTAAATGTCACCTTATTTAACTTTAACACCAGGTTAATTGACCATAAATTAAGTGCTGCCTTAAAGGTTCGCCAACTCCTTGTTCTTCCTCCCTTACATTCAGCTACCTTTAATTTAACACAACACTTGCTCCAATTACGTACCTGTATGTTTTTGTTTTACTGTGTACCTTTTTTGGTTTTAGAATCACACTACTGTTTTGTTAGCTTTGTTCGTAATTTGTTTTGTTTTATTTAGAGGCTAATTTGATACGCTGTGTAAATTATATTGATTGTTTGTTTCAAATACCTTCAACGTTTGGTGTTCCATAAATAATACAAATTAATGCATCGCGTTATTCGTGTAAGATTGAAAACATTAATCACACCGGCAACGACAAAAAAGACATTGCATACTGCATTGCCATTATGAAGGATTTCTCGGAATCGTTTTATTATTGAAATGATGTTAACTTTACTGTTGCACTAAAATAAAGGTTTGTTAGCAGTTTTATAATGAGATTTAAAAACTTAATATTTATTTGGAATTACTAAAAAGAATACAAGTGAAGGTGGAGAACAAGTTTCTTTTTAACTTGTATTTATTTTACCTTAGCTTAACATAAGAAATGAAACTGTAAGTGAATAAATAACACATATTATTAAGACAATTACCTAAAAATGATTACATACCCTTAGCATTTAATACTGGTTAGTGTAACCTATCCAAAACATTAGGCAACTTAAAGAAAAACGTTCTACTAAAAATAAATAATAAATAATAAATATTTTGGACATCTAACACACAACGCCATCTAGTCCCAAGATAAGCAGAGCTTGTGTTATGGGTACTAGACAACTGATACAAATACATATATACTTTTTTTTTTGTAAATACATACATATTATACATAGAAAACACCCAAACTCCGAAACAAATATTTGTAGATCATACAAACATTTGGTCCGACCCGGGAATCGAACCCGAGACCTCATGATCAGCAGTCGCACACGCCAACCGCGAGACCAACGAGGCAGTCAAATCTTAAATTTGTATTTTTAAGCGACTTCAAAAAATGAGGACGTTCTCAATTTCGTCGTTTTTAAACCGATTTTCATGATTATTTTTTTAATGGAAAGGAGATATCCCAACGGCGCGGCGCGGCGGTACCATGATAAGGACACTAAGATCTGATTATGGCATCCAAGAGAAATCTAAGGGAACCGTCGAAATTCGTACGGGCGACTAGTGCATTTGTTAATTTTTTAAATTACAATATTTTAATGAATGAAAATATTTGTTTAATTACAGCTTTCTAGGCACATATATTTGACTTTAGAAACTCAAAAGTATGGAACTATTCACCTTCTAAATAAGGGAGCCAGTTCAGTGTTGAACTTTAAAATATTTTGTATCAAATACAGTATTATGTATTTGGCATTAAAGCTGTTTCATTGGGTACATTAACTTTGATTAAGTTTGTGCACGTGAAGCCCACACTGGTTTAATTTGTTAATGAGCCTAATTAACGATAAGCTACATACTACTACTACATTATATACTATTAACTATTAGCCTATCTTATTTACCCCGGAACATTGAAAACACAATAATGCTTGAAACAAATAGACACAACAATTATTGTTAAAAATATCTCATACAGTAAAAACTATTTGTTTACACTATTTTGTTTCTTTTATATAACTGATTTATGTTCATTTGGGATCCTATTCATGGCCTGATTGGGATGAAATCTGAAATCAGTATACTATAAATTGAGACATTCCGCGCAAAACATCTGACAATACTATGACAATATATTTACCGTTGATTCAAGTAATATGTATGTAGAAATGGTTATGATTCGCAATCAGAACAACTAATTCTATACTAATATTACTCCATAGATAAAACAAAGTAAACAATTTAATGCAACGCCATATGCTAAGAATTATCCCTTTACACTAATACCGTTCGCCTGTTATCTACCAAAGCCACCTGTCTCTACCCATTGACTTTGTTTGTGTCACGACTCAGTCTAATTAGCTTCTGTAACGACCAGAGACACTCCATTAATTATAACACAAAAAGCGGTTTGATCTGTACAAACGATGTTGGAAAAAAGTTACAAAACTTTGAACCTTACAACTCGAAATTGGAAACTTTGGCCAACATCTGCCGCCGACTCACAACGCGCTTGTTCTCATAACTTTTTGGCAGAGCGTCCTAGTTTTTGTGTTGCATCTCCATTCTTTCACAAGTTTTAGAATATTTTCTACACAGCATTAGAGAAAATATAAAACAGAAAACTTTTTAACACAATAACTTTTGTCACAGTATTAGTATTATTGTAATTTATTGGTGATACGACTTGATACATTTTATACACTTTTTTATTGTCCTCAGCCCACACATTTAAAAATAATGAGTGGTGGATTCACCTCTTTTATTAACAATGTAATAAAACAAGTTTTATTGCTACCTGGAACTGAGACAATAAACTTAAAAAGGTATCACACGTAATTAAAACTGAGACACGAATAAAAAACACTTTATTAGGTAGCAGTCTGCGAAAATGGTGGATCACGATGAGTCAGGGATAACGTCCGGAGAGTTTGAGTACGCAACAAAATTAAGTTAATCGTTTTCTTCTTCATCGAACAGAAAGTCATCGCGCTTATTAATTACTTTACAAACTCAGCTTATTATATATGTTTAGAGATTTGTTTATCTCTCGATATCTGTCAGCAGCCTATTGCCGTATGGTTTAGAGAACAAAGTTTATCTTGTTATAGGGTATGGGCCTCCGGTATCCTCACTCACTCGGTGAAACACAGCGCAAGCACTATTTCACACCGGTTTTCTGTGAGGGCGTGGTATCACTCCGGTCGAGCCGGCCCATTCATGCCGAAGCGTGGATCTCCCAAGGTTATCTAGTCCCAAGCTAAGCAACTGATATAAATACATATGTCTTTTTTTTTGTAAATACATACATAATTATTATACATAGAAAACACCCAAACTCCGAAACAAATATTTGCAGATCATATAAACATTTGGTCCAACCCGGGAATTCAACCCGAGACCTCAAGCACAGCAGTCGCATACGCTATCACTGTATACATATTATAAACATATTACACTCAGACACAGAATAAATGATGGAGTTCATCACTCAATTATTTGTCCTAGGTAGAAATCGAACCTATGACCTCCGGGTCACATTAGCCCATTAGGTATGCTATCGATATTAATGACTGCAGAATCATGATTCGAAATTCAACACCACATAATATGGAATACTAGCTGACCCACGCAACCTCGTTTGTGTCCACACTACCATCCCCCATTTTAACCCTAAAAGGGGTTTGATTTCTAAAGATACATTATTAGTACACCTCCACACTATCTATAGAGCATACATTTTAAATTTTAAGTCTCTTACCTCACAAACATAGGACTTTCATACAAAGTTCCAACCCTCGTTTTACCCTCCTAGGGGTGGAGTTTCGTAAAATCCGTTCTTAGCGGATGTCTACACCCTATAAGAAACCTACGTGCCAAATTTCAAGTTTTAGGTGTTATAGTTTCTGAGATTTCGTGATTAATAAGTGAGTGGTATTTCGCTTTTATATATATAGATAGATAACTATTGTTATTTACATATTAATCTTCGAGTTCAACAGCAACAACTGTGATGCTAATTGCTGTTTATAGCTGATGATATTATTGATTCAGGCTTCTTGTCTTCAACATAATAATAGTGAACCCTTCAGATATCCAATAAGCTGTAATACCTGCTAATACTAACAATGCATATCAATGTTAGTGCAGTAGTGTGAATCAATACACAGTAAATGGAATAATTTACAATTTAATACGAAATCTTACCATAATATAATGAACTACATATTTGACCATATCTTCTTTATCTATCTTTCTTTTAATGTTAAATGGTTAGAAATAACATAAGCCGTATATTTGAGAAGTGGCTAATACGAGTTATGTTTTCTAGTGTTAAAAAAAGAGTGAATGTTTTTATTTATATTCTGATTAAATTAAAGTAAACTATTGAGTAAATGAATTATTATAAATATTCTATTACCATATAATGCTAATACTTTCAAAATATTTTCACTAGAGATCGGAAAATTACTGCTACCTAATAAATATGTGCCTTCAATTTCAACTCTTCTTAAACGATTGAGGTCTGTTTTTTGGAATTCTGCATAAACTCTTTTTTTTTCAGGGTTTTATAGTATTCAAATACAAAACCTAATTCATATAAGCAGTTACATAATACACTAAATAGCAATCTTAAAAATACCAAGCAACAATTTATTATAACATTTATACAATTTATTGTTACACGCATTACGTCTAAAAATAAAACTGTATATACAAAAATTGTGACAGTTTTGATTTACGTCCAAAACAAAATCTCTCTTGAATTATGTTCTTTTAAGCGCGACAGCCGCTAACAATGCAGCCTTCTCTTTGTCACACGGTGTAGGCGTCTAGATTGTTTAGTCATGTATTCTTATAATATATGGAGCACACTTATCGAAGTCATAAAAACAAGTTTGATATTACCATACTCCCATAAATTTATTATAATATATTTTATCAAAAACCATGCACATCATATCATATACATTTAGAGATACAGAGAAAAACAATGTATGGTGCAACTCCTGTCAGTTTGCTTTACAATCGCCAAAAATGGCAATATTTACGTTCTCTTACGATCATTTTTCTGTGTACAGTCACCAAAGAAAAAACTTCAAGAATATTTTACTTGGTAAAAACATGAAATATAATTCATGGCGGCTCCACATCAGTGATTCTGGACACGATATCAACATTCCACCATCTGCACTTGTAATAATTTTAAACGCAGACACAATCCTGTCTACGATCAACGACATATTGCGCTTGACGTTTCAAATTCAAAACAATAATAAGTTTAAGTTTTTTTTCTCAACTGATAAATTATTCATATATCATAATCCGAGTGATGGGAGTGATCACGGAGCCTCGTTCCGTCGACTCATCCGACAGGTCTAATTTAATGCGTGCATTTATTATTGGTAATGGAATTAACTGAGCCCGATTATCATATGATTTGATGGACGCACTATCTCCCGATCGCGGCTTTGTGCCGACGACTGCACTCAAAAAAACCGACCGGGGCCCCACAGACGAAGTGGTCATTACACCTAATTACTGTTATCTTTCTGGTAGCAATTGGTCTGCCGTGTTCAATCAGTGACCGCCATTCGATAAAAGGCGGCTTTATAACGCAAATTCATTGTCATTTCATGTCCCCAAAAAGGATCACTACTTTTTTCGAAGCTAACTATAATATGTGGTGAATTTAGTTTTTTTTTTATAATGACAGACCGGTGTACATCAGGGAATAGACGTTGCCTTCATTATTTGCGATGATATGGATATTCTTAGTTTTCTATTATAATTCAATTATGTGTTCCAAGATTTCAAAGTAATTTTTTTCTTTATTCGGAAGTGTAATAATCCATTTATTCATAGCTGGCTGGTTTAAGCTTGTAAAACCAACAAAGTGTTCGTTTAAAACATACAAATGTTTGAGCATTCAAGTCGCATAAAGTAATCCGTTCCAGCAAATCCATTGTTCATATTAGTGAGTGAAGTGTATTTAGTCACGTAGCTATTATCTAAAATGTTTACATAATGAATGCGGAAAGCAGAAAATGCGATTAATGTTTCTTTTGATTGTATCTGTTTTGATAATCCTTTCTTTGAGATTTTTTGCTTCATGCATGAAGTAAAGTTTTGAGTGAGCTCCCTTGAAACACCGTTACTAGATGTAAAAACGGATATCAATTATAGATATGTTTACGCTTTACAGAATCATTGTTCGGTATACTTGAATTGATTTTAGAGAAACAGATGTATTAAATTAGTTTTGAACACGACGTAGTCTCTATTATATTTACAGTTAAGTAAGTTTATGTAAGTATGAAACTGCCACACAAATCACACAATTATATTTAGTCTCAGCCTTGTGATGTAGCAATTTAAACCTAAAAAGTAGATCATTGGACAAACAGAGACTTAAACTTATACCTTAGAGATTAAGTAAAATATACTGACTCCTATTTATCTTCTTTGAATGTAAGCATATAAATCGCTAAAGTGACACAATACCACTTCTTTTTCCTCTGGTTGTCTATAACCAAAGTTTTTTAACAGCTTTGGTGGAGCTTGACCTTGTTAATTAGATGAAAAGACTGTCATAAAGCTTTATAGTTTCCCCTATCTCGGGTTACATGAACATAAAAAACGAAAACAAGAACAGGTACCATGAAATAAGCCATCTTCAGGTCAACATAAATAAACTAAACAATGTTCAATTTAATGCTGCAGCTTAAGCCAAACACCTGTTTTAGACGTGACCGCTGCCTGCGAGTGTACCAATGAAGCAACTTAAAAGGAAATTATAAAAATAGATTATAATAAAGGCACTTATCCTCTATTATCCTGAGACTGGTTTAGAAGTCACGTACTGAAAATGCGAGAGTGAAGTTAGGTACATTCAAGCTCAGTGAACAGATGATACATAAAAAACATCTTAGTTGTTGGCACGCTTTGGAACTTTATTAGGCGGATATGACATGCGGTGTTGTAAAATTTCATTATGTAATATATGGCGCGCAAAGTTTTCTTGAAGCGTAATTTTTGTTATGTTTATTTTGTATGGAATTTGTTTGTTACGCATGTTTACTAAACTTTCTTTCTTGAAAAATATTTTGTTGAAAATTGGAGCACAGTAAAATCTTTGTTAAAGTAAACATACCTCACTTTTGTATTTATGAAGTTAGTGAACTTGTATCTGCTTAGCACCGGGGAGTTAAGCAGTTACAAGTTAAGACTTATCCTCCTTAACGCCTTGTGCATCCCACTCGGCTCAACAAAGATTGTTCAAAAGCGAAAATACTAAATAATACTACTAAATATTATGATGTATCGAAATATTTTTAGATATTTTTATAATTGGTCAATGCTAGTAAAACTTTTGATATTATTCGTGTATACACATAAATTTAATTCATCTTATAGTATTGCCCATGTAAGAGATTTGTAGGCTACCGAAAACAGCAGTAACTGAGAAATGTTTTCAAGCAGATCCGAAAAGCCACATACCAATCAGGGGTTCCTTAAAACATTTACATACTCTAATATGTATATTATATAGCTACTAAGTATGCTACCGACTTAAGTGATTAAAATTGATATAAAATGAATTTTCATTTGAAAAAATTATAAAACAACTTTGACAAACATTGTAGGTATGTCAAAATGTTTAGGTATGGCAGATTTCGTATTTCATGCTTTATTCTCAATTCTTGACATCATCAGATTTTTTTTTTCAGGTTTCATAAATATTACATAAGCCATTTCGATAGGATTATGATCAGGTGTAATAGTAAACTAAAGATAAGATGATGAAGACAAAATTGTACCGGAGTGTACGCGGCCATTTTGCAAGCATTTTTAGCTACTAGTTCTAAATTTTGCCACCAGAAATTGCAACCTTTTTTTATTTGATATTCGAATGGTTGGATAAAATATAAAAGCTAGACTCTAAACATTTGGTAGTTGGACGCAAGTGTGAAGTGATTAATCGATGTCGGTAAAACATGGAGGGTGTTATTTCGGTAAAAATGTCAGGAACGTGCTTCTACTGACCCCCCGTGTAATAAATATGCGCGGCGACGATGTTACCATTCGTTCCTGCTTTCCCCTATTTGAATGGAGCAGTATCTTAATTTCGTTTTGTGTAGTAACGTTATTTTTTTTAATAATATTTAAATGCAGTTATGATATTTTATAATGTATTTTGTGCACAATTCAGTGACGTTATATGACTATTTTTTTTTTTCATTTTAACGTATTACTTGTAGTGTTTTGTATTGTTTAAAGACACAAATTTCAAGAACTTTAGTAGTAGTTATTCTTATCCAGGCTCTTATACATGAAATTCAAATAAACTATTACTTACAAATAGGGCTCAATTTGGGACTCATAGAGAAAAAACAGGAACACATTTGATGAAACTGAGTTACGTAACATTTTTACTTAGCGGATGAACAGGTGATCACCGTACATTGTAAAATAAGTGATATAATGGCGTATGATTACGTAGATTAATGCCTACCTACTTTTACTCCTACTGTTATAATTTTAACAGAGGCATAATACGAGTATAATGACATATGTGTTCCCTAGTACAAGTCCGTGGTGGTAATTGATGATTTCAACACACCATGTGATTACAGATAATAAATATCGTTCTGTCTGTGTCAGCTGTGCGTTTTGATATGACCAGCATAGCAAACACCTAGACATAATTCATTTGAATTACATACTAAAAACTAATTATAAAAAAATCAGAATAAATGGTCAATGTACATTTACAATTATCGACTTATCGTAGTGAATTTTTTCTTCTATAAATTACCACTTAAATAGGTACATAGTTTTTTTTAATCGTAACTGAAGTCATAAACCAATAGGTATAAGTTTGTTGGTTACATATTCACGTCTTAGCGGAAATGTTTTAAGTTAGCGCTTAACAAAAGTCTACCTGACAGTTTGTATATACTTAACTAGCTTCTGTAAGATATTAATAACGACAAACATAATAATTCTTATTTTTACGGGAATCAACGCGACCACTTATTTCAAGGTAAAAGTAATAATTATTATATCATGGAACGCGAAAGTTTAAAAGTTAGTAACGACATCTTAGAGAAAGGTAATGAAAGAACGTTTTTATAAATTATACTTAAATGCACAAGAATAAGTCGTATTTGATACCTTTTATGAGGTGTGCAAATATTAATATTGTTGCTCACGTTTTATACACACTACAGAATGGAACTTAATATTCACAAGAGGGACTTAAAACTACTTTACACATCCTTATCGCGAATATCAACGTTAGAGCCACTCCGCTTTTAAATCACCACACACAATATCATCTTTCATGGCAGACGCTATTATTTCTTCCAAAAAAGGGGTTTTTCGCATGAGAATATTTATAATTTTAGTCTGTAGCTACTATTGTGCAGGGTTGAAGGAAACAGGAAGCCATTACGGCGCCATGTGCTCGGTGTCATACGAGTTTTGGTGATACCTCACGTCATTTAAATGTCTTTTGTATCACAAATATATTTTTAATATTCTGAGTTGCTTTGATACATATATCTTTTATATTTCCTCTTAGAGTCAAATAATTTATTCCAAAAATGTTTATTATTAGAGTGAAATATAGTTTCTGTGCCACTTGCTCTTTGCTTACATAATTTAAGAGCAACTTGACAGCAGTAGTAATAGTAAATATTATGTTACACAAATGTGTTATAAAAACCAGTAATTGCTAATGCCTTAACAAGTCACTGGTGGTGTAACATACCAAGTGGAAAAAAATAAAACTATGAAGTTTCGTTCGAGTGCCATTTTTTAATAGAAAGTTGTCTAATTGTTTCATTTTTGCTTTGATTTGAATCTCACAGAAAACCGGTGTGAAATAGCTCTTGCGCTGTGAATCACCGACTGAGTGAGGATACCGGAGGCCCATACCACAACCCCTCCCCTATCCCCCTCCTCATCCCCCAAAGGCCGGCAACGCACTTGTGACGCCTCTGATGTTGCGAGTGTCCATGGGCGGCGGTAATCGCTTACCATCAATCGTCAATAATAAAAAAAAAATATATATATTATCCTGCCGGATACAATAAATATTTCTGAATGTTAATAAAGACCAGATATTTTAGGCTTAAATAATGGATTTGCAGAATTGAGAGAAAACAAAATGCATCAAGAATAGAGTTAGATAATTCATTCTTGACTACGATTCATCTTGGAATTTTTATTGCGTCTTTTATCATTTTTACAGCACATGTGCTTTGGGACTTTCGGCTAATGAATTTGTACCAGACTTTTTAAAATATAATCTGTCATCGGCTCAGATGTTTTGTGTAAATCGTGATCTTAACGATGTCGGCACATAATAAAGTTTATTTTTTTAATGGCTTTATGGTGCTGGATTTGTAACAGTTTTAACACTTCAACATACTTAAGGCTCATTTCGATACGAATGTAGGATAATGTCGTAAAATAGGTTTTATTACAATAAGTGGGATAATTAGTGTTAGTAAAATCATTCATAAATTTTATTCTTACGCATTTTGAGTTGTAATAAATGGGTAT
This sequence comes from Diaphora mendica, assembly GCA_949125395.1. Lineage (NCBI taxonomy): Eukaryota > Metazoa > Arthropoda > Insecta > Lepidoptera > Erebidae > Diaphora > Diaphora mendica. Next base: position 14,548,516 of record OX421324.1, on the reverse strand, counting down.
TTTAATAGTTTAAGCGTAATATAGTTAATATACATACATAATGGGAGAAATAACGTTGCCATTTAAAGTGATTGCCACTGCAAGCCTTCTGTGAACGCTACGAAGTAAGTGACGATACGGGGGTATTTTTTAATCTTGTATGCAAATATTGTGTTTATATTATTTAAATATAATAGTTATATAATTTTATAAATAAAAAAAGGCGTGTGGCACTCGGGGACTGCCGTGGTAAAGCTATTGCATAGCATTTTTTAACAACTTTATGCAATTATAATTATTTATTTATGCAGTATGTTTAATATTGTGAATGAAAAATACTAAACTATTAAATTAGTACCAACATCGTTACTAGATGGCGTTGATCACTTTTTTAAGTAGCGATATGGTTTCGTTACACAGCATACTATAAAAGGTTTAAACTATTTCTAATAAAAGGATTATCTGTGAGGCCACTTATTCTAAGTCATAGCTCTCCCACGTTCAAAAATATTTATTTCGATTCATAAATTCTCTAACGAATTATAACAATGTTGTGTAATTACCTCGTCACTTCACTATCTGACAATGACATCGAACAATTAATTGTGTCATAACTGCGGTGCATAAATACTTTTAACCCTTCAGAAGTTTTCATGCATGACGTATTTTTTATTTAATACAACACGAGTGAGTGAATTCTAAACAGTACACCTTGCTAAAAAAGTAATTAGAGCGCTTGTATCGTTCAGGTCTCACGTAAATACAATAGCGATATTTAAGCGTACATCCGGATTCAAAATGTTGGAATATAATGAGTCATTACAACCCTTCGCTTTGCCTGTCAAATAGTTGAAGAAATAGTACATGACACTGGTCAAAGTAGTGTTGAAAAAAACAAGCTGTGGAAGAGTTTTCTTAAATTACTTTTATCATCATTTGTTTAATCAGAAATAAAATACTTACATGTTTATTTCTGAAATTCTACCTTATTTATTATATTATTATACAATTACTCGAAGAAGCAATAATTAGGTTAGAACAAACAACAAAAATTTTATTGTCTGTCTGTTTGCTCCACCTAACCTCTGGAATGGCTGGGCCGATTTTTACTAGACTTTAACTAACAGATAGCTTATGATATAAGGAGTAACTTACGCTACTTTTTTATACTAGCTTTACCCAGCGGCGCTACCCGCGGTCGTTGTTAGTCACACTAATATATAAAGGCGAAAGTTTGTGTGTATGATTGTTACTTCTTCACGCAGAAACTACTGAACGGATTTGGATGAAACTTAACAGTAATATAGCTTATACAACAGAATAGCACATAGGCTACAATTTGCAGCGATAACCGACATATACGCGGGCGGAGCCGCGGGCAACAGCTAGTAACTTTTGACTGCACGTTTGGCCTAGTGGTTTAACGGTCACCACGCCGTTTCCTACTTCGCCAAGTGGGTTCAAATCCCACGTAGGACAACAACTTTGTGTGATCCACAAATTGTTGTTCTGAGTCTGGGTGTTCTTTGTGTCCGTTTCATGTATGTTTGTAAAGTCCCCCGCGACACAGGAACTATTCCTAGTGCGGGAGTTGTCTTTAAAAAAAAAATGAAAAAAAAAAGAGTAAGAATGTACACATTGATCCAGTTCAATACGGTAATTTGACTCATCTGAATTCCAAAGTGTCTCCATATCATAACAAATATCCGATGAAAATTAACTCTTACCGTAATTCGAACCCAGCAGGTGTACAAAAATCGACGATTCACGATGGCCGGGACGTAAAAGCAACAAGTATGCAAGGGTCTCAACATTGGAGCTGTCCGTCCTGCCCGACTTCCGTGACCAATCGTGACGGATAGGGCTAATTTATCAAAGCGTACTTCAATTTTATAATAACCCGCAGGTTGCGTGTGTGACTGAATATTCTATTACTATGCCTGAACGATTAATCTTCAGCCAGTATGTTATTAGTGTCTAAGTTCAATTAATGATTGTTTACTATGTGATCGAGTATTTTTTTAAACTCAAAGCTTTGTGTAATTAGCTTGCGATGAAACAATTTTATGAATACAGTTTTTACTATAGCACTTACGCACGTTAAACTAACTGCACGGTTGGCCTAGTGGTTTACTTTCACTTTGTATGATCCACAAATTGTTGTACTGAGTCTGAGTGTTCTTTGTGTCTGTTTAATGTATGTTTGTAAAGTCCTCCACGACACAGGATATATTTCTACTGCGGGAGTTGTATTTATGTGAAAAAAGAAAAAAAGCTTTAGACTTTTTAGCATTCTTTAAATAATGGACTGTGATTAGCTCTCGATGAAATTTTTCTGTTATAATTAAGTATTTATGTTAACAAAATATGAATAATATTATGAATACAAACTATAAATGGAAATGTGGACACTAAATATACAAAAAAAACTGATTTTATGTTCAAAGATTTTTAAATTGAGTAACATACTTTTTATATGACGTTGACTTATATTCAATTTACCTCTTTATAAGAACGCAGATAAAAAACAAGCAGAATGTTGCAACTATATTTAACTCAATATTATTTAAATGTGAGTAATTATTTGCTTCATCAATCTTTGGTAGCTGTTACATTTATTTAAGTTAAAGCCTACCTTGCTAGATAAGACTTCAGCAACGGCTCAATCTGTTAACGTCTCATGAATTATTCTAGCTTTAATACACAAGAAATGGAAAATATTGTGCATTATTAATAGACTTACCTGTTACACCAAGTTCTTTATAGCAACTTCATTTATTCAGTTTACTACTGACTTTAAAATATGATGACAATGTTATCAAAATCATTCATTCAATAATTTCATAATACTGCGTACTCATAATATGATTGGATAATACAAAATGATCTACATATTAGTTTTTTCTTGAGCCGGCCTGATGCACATAATTACCAGGTACTACTGGTTTAGAAAGTCTTTGTTGTATTTGAAGGCACAGCTGAACACTGAAGGAACATAAGAACAAAATATTTTCTACCAAAATACGAGAACACGTACGGTTGGGCTCCAAACTGATAGTAGTAAAATTTCATACGATGTTTTTTGCAACTAAATTCATCAATGTTAGCTTAAGGTAAGACATAGAATGAAAAATTCCATATGTTTACCTATTCTGACATAAAAATGAAAGATGGCCTTTCTTATCTTATTCTAATCCTTATTCGACTCATTGGTATTGTCCTTTAATACGAGCATGAGAAGAAAAACGGACAAAAATTCAAATCTGTAGCCAGATTAAGTAAATCTGTCAACTCTTGTATTAACTTGTATAACTTAGCATAAGATTTAATTTAATAAGTAATTTAACTTACAACATTCTATGAGACTCAAACATTCTCAAAAAGTATTCTCATCATAAGAAATTGAACTTTCTTATTTTAATGCACTCCTATGTAATTATAGTGATATCATAATCCGACATAATGGTAGCAACGAATACCATTCAGCCCATCAGTAGCTCAACGTTTTTTTACAGACCATTATATGCATGTACTGCACCACTGCAGAGTAAAAATTACCTCTAAACAATCTTCTGGCACTGTTTCAGAAACATGCATAGCAATCAAAGAATTTGTAGACTGTGGATCACAATTGCCGTAAGTTATTTCTAAGGTAGCCGTACTGCGATAGCCGGTAATGGAATTAACTGAGACCGATTATCATATAATTTGATAGACGTGCTATCCACGCTGGACCTGCAATTGAAGAAAAAACCCTGCGGCTGAGTTTGGACTAGCTATTAGGTCTAATAACTGTAATCTCGTACTCTGCGATTCTCATTTTCTTCAATTGTTTTACGTAGATAAATAGACGAACAAAAATTTTAAAATTAAATAATTTAAATGATACTGTAGTTATTTTAATATTGGGTATTTGGAACGTATCACAGATCCAAGGTATGTGAAAATATATTAGCACTCCAGCTAAGCTGAATGCATTAACAAATAATCAGAAATAAATTTACTACAACAGTCCATTGGGTACAGTTCAAATCGGCTACCTATTAATTGCTAGTCCGACGCCTTCAACATCATGCTACGCCTGATTAGCATTCTTAATCAGCATTAGCACATACTGAATTATACATTTTTTAAATGAAATAAGCAATAATCTTTAAAAGTTCAGTAATATTTTACCGTGGGAGAGCCACGCTTCGGCATGAATGGGCCGGCTCGACCGGAGTGATATCACGGCCTCACAGAAAACCAGTGTGAAATAGCGCTTGTGCTGTGTTTCACCGACTGAGTGAGAATACCGGAGGACCATACCCCAACCCCTCCCCATCCCCAAAGGCTGGCAACTCACTTGTGACGCCTCTGGTGTAGCGGGTGTCCATGGACGGCGGTAATCGCTTACCATCAGGCCATACGTCTGCTCGTTTGCCGCCTATACCATAAAAAAATGTGTATTAAAAAAAAAGCCGACTTCAAAAAGAGAGGACGTTATCAGATAAGTTGTAATTTATTTTTCGTTTTCTTTTATGATTAATTGGAGAGGCCTCTGTGTCCAGCAGTGAACTGCGAAAGGCATATGACGATATTTGTGCTATCAAAACCTTTAATTTAAGAATGGATTGAAATGTTTATTATTTTTGTTCGATCCAATGAACAATTGCGTCGACATAATACATTTTCAAACTTTACTGTACTTTATGTCACAGTTTGACCAAATATATTACTCATACTACAATCACCCATATTACAATCTACTGGGTATTTATCATCAGAATCCACTCATTTAACATCCATAAATACAAAAAGAAGCAAACAGAACGGCGCGCACGCCGCTTCTAAACTTGTCTACCTAAATATTCAAAATGAGTTTCATATTTTTTATGAGTAAAAAAATCGTTTAGTATTTAATGTTTTTTGTAATAATTTATAGCACGCTAACGAATCTGTCGATAAATAACGATACTAAGCCATGTCGTACAGCATCTCTGTAATTATTGTTTTCTAAACAGTTAATATTTGGATAACTTATATTTTGAAGAGATTATAGAAGAGGGCTCTACTTAATTCATCCAGTAATAAAAGAAAAAATAGAGAAGCAATACTTAAAACTTTAGAGAGTGGCCAATTCTGTCATTTTTTTAGGATTTTAAAGGAATTACAATTCTGCAGGCGAAGTCTATTAAAATAAATGCTCATTCATGCTAAGAACGCATAACTAACTGCTTACCCTTGCAGGCTACTCACTGGGTGTCTGCATATCAAAAGGTGTTAAATAAACGAAGACACCGTTCCCTCAAAAATTCCGACAATCATTCACTTTAATTTACAGAGTGATTCGTTACACTACACGTTATATAATTACGTATGTGTTTCTTGAAAGATATTTAGTAATAATTTAAAAGTTACTTTTCTTTAAGATTACATTTTATTAAGCTCAAGAATAAAGTCTTAATTTCGTAACAAGAAATCTGCACCAAAAAAGCACTAAAAAGTTTTTAAGACTGTTTGTTCGTTAGCCTTTCATTAACTCTTTCTTGGTGATTAAAACTACTCTGTATTTACTTATGCATAATTTGAACATAAATACCACTTATTACGTAACATTTAGCTCGTTAGATATTCTTGCGGTAACATACTTATCATACGCTACATAATGTAAAATATCATATTTATGTATGTATGTTACACGAATTTTATAGACTAAAATTTACAAAGGTAGGTAAAGCAGACTTAGGTTAAGATATTTTTTAAACTCAATATAAATATCAATACTGTACTACTTTTAAGAGTTTTAATTAAAAACGAACAAAATAAGCATAAGTTTGATGAAAACAATCATTAATTTTCTGCTTAAAGTAAAGGTGTTGTATATTTTCTATGGCTTTTTATGTTTCAATAATAATATTGATTGCAAACGAACTCAGATAAATTAAAAATATTTTATTATTAGTATTGCTCTAAAAACAGATATTCCATAATATAATATAATCCCTGAGCCTTGATACGACACCCACGGGATGTATCCATACTAAGTTAAGACTATACGGCAAACAATGGTAAACAATAAAAGTTATATGAACAATAACTTTGTTCCTAAGTTATCGCTTTAACTGCACTCGAAACTTAAGCCGAGAAATTGTAATATACTAAAGACTAAGACAAATATTTGAGTTGAAAACATTTCTTGGTTATTTCTTTATTTCTTATAACCTGACTAAATGTTATTTTGATGTTATAGAATTATGTTTATGGGTTACTAAAAACCAAAGTTATTATAAGTATGTATTTCCTATGCTATAATGGTAGTTTTATCGTATTACGACTTATAAAGTTTATTCCCATAAAACAAATGTATTTTAACTATCACACTCTCTCGTAAGCTAAATATGTTACTTTAGTTTTTTTTTAATTGGGAGCAATAAATTTTTGACACTCATTCATTCATAATGTTCACTTCATTCCTTTTTATTTGATTTTAAAATAGTTATTCTCTCCTTACCTTTAGTGAATGATTTTAAAACTTAAATTTCTGTTATAAAGGTTAGCTCCTTTTATATAACTAATTTGCAATGTGCAATAATCTCTGCAAGAATACTGCAATTTTCTCAATATTGGATAAAATTTTAATTCTACACTAACTTAAAACAATGGGTGTTCTTTGTGTCAGTTTCATAATATATGTTTGTAAAGTACACTGCGACAAAGGATATAATAATAATAATAAAATAATAAATTGTTTATTGATAATCCATCTTTGATACAATAAGAAAATACGTTAATGGCTGCAATAGTTAAAACTGTGACGCAGCCATTAGCGCTCACATCCGTGGTTATAGTCAATAGAAAATCAAGTAACTCAACTCTAAAAAATCATAAAACAAAGAAAATCAAGCATGCAGTGGTTTCAGTGTCAAATAATAAGCGCACGTGTGAGAGAGTGAGTAAATTTAAGTTAGATTGAGTGAGTGTGTGTGTATGAGTGTGGGTGTGTGTGTATGTGTGTGTTGTGTGTGTGTGTGTGTGTGTGTATGTGTGTGTGTGTGTGTGTGTGTGTGTGTGTGGTCAGTATTGTGTTTGTTGCAGATTGTAGATGGTACTGTGTGTAATAATAGATATATAGTTAAACAGGAGGTCTTACCAAACATTCTATAATCAGGATGTATATTCCAAAAGCGGGAGTTGTCTTAAAAAAAATCGCTTTAATCCAATTTTAATTTAGGTTATTAAGTATAGTCAAAATAGGAGAAAGTTTTATTTAAAAAAAAATTACATTCGCCGGCTCTAAACTGGATCCAAAAGTAGTATTGTACCGACAATTTCGCGAAGTGGTTTACATAATTATAATGATACAACAACGTCACACATAACATGACACGAATGTAAATGTTGACAGCCATTGTTATAACATGCCAGCCAACCAGCCTACAGTTTTGCCGCAATGAATATGCGACAAAATCCTTAGTGCCCTATATAACACAACACACTGCATCTAAACCTATATATTATACAGTTTGTTGCCGACTAAATGTCAATTGGAAACACTGAATTAGCATATTTAAATTACAGTTTACATTTGCGGGGTTGCAATCTATAAAAGACAAGACCGTAATTGTGAATTAGAGCGATGAACTAATTGCAAAATTTTAAACTGTTTAATTTTTTGTACCTCACAGAATTTTCCAGCGAAATAAGATTTTCCTGTAGCTTATTTGATGTTCCACTTTTTTCTCATAAATGTGATACAGTATACTTACATTAACGTTGATTGAAGAATTTTTATAGAATAGTTTAGGTTATACATAGAGGGATACATTGCAGAATTAAATTAATATTTTAATAAAATATATTATTGTGATTAAAATATATGAGCCAATCATTAATGAAAAATTTTGCAAAAACAGGGAAACGTATTCCTTTTTACTTGAGGTGCAGACAGGTAATTAATATACACGATTTCATTAAAAATAATATTAATCTACTACTGACAATTAATCCTTTTCGTATTCCAGGAGTCTAAAACTAAGACAGTAAACAAAATATATTCACAAATGTGGATCGTCCATTCGTCTATCCCGCGGGAAAAAACCCGGACTGTAAATATATTCCTACTCTGAACTTAACCTCCCTGGACACAAATCGGTTCCACATACTTGCAACTTTATTTGCTTTAAAAATACATGTCCAATTTATTTTTAAATTCGTATAATACTTCTGGCTATTTCTATTTAGTTTTGCTCTTGACTTTATTTAAAAAAAGATGTGAAAAACGTATTGCTTGTGATATTTTGCAGACTATGACCGCTGGGTGACTACCAAAATGCAAATTTCTATATCTAGTAAGATAAGATTTGACAAATAAAAATCTGAAGAAATAAAATTGTGACGTTTACAGTAAAAAGACAAGACACTTTAACCCTCCAACGGTACCGTGGTTACCTTTTGTTGTGACACCAATAAATTGGATTTAAATTTTGCGTGTCACAATCGCACGCGCGTTGACAGCGTAACATTGCCGTGACAGGGTATCGCCCAGTATACAGGGGTTTAAACATCGTGAAGTTACTGCTTGTTCATCGCGTGTGTCGCGTGCAAGTTACCCGTTTTTTAAATGCCTAAGTACTCTGTCTTATTTTGCGATTATCAATATGCCATTGCACTTACTACTAGTTATTCCTGCGAATGTTAAAGTAAGGAACAAAAAATAGTTTTACCTTTACGTCTTATGTAAAGTTTTATTATAAATAAATTCTAACTGTACTCTACCGTGTGTACTGTTTTTTTACTTGGAATATGGGTCAGTAAAAGACAATGATAAGGATTATCCATGGTGATGTAGACCTACCATGCTCATACAACAGTGACTTAGCTGAGACTGATATTAAAGTGACAATGACGGTGTTATTAGTTTTTATGAGCAATATCCAACAATAAGTTTTTGTTATTTTGATTTTCCGAAACACTACTTTATTGACCAAAGTGAAATCAAATTAAAACTGACGAAATAATCATTTTAAATTTGTTTAAATATTTAAATAAGTCATGTAAAATAAACCAAGCGTAATAAAACATAATACATTACTTGTATCTTACATTGTTTACGGTACACTAAAGATGTAGACCGATGTTTAATGGGTACTGCAACATTTTACCCACATTGTCATTTGAAATTCCACAATGAATGTAAAATATACCACTCTTGACCTAACTATTGCGTTGTTTGTGAGTCATGTGTTCTAGACCGTGACGTCGTATGAAACGTGCGTGTTAAGCGTGACAGCCCACCACTAGCTTGATTGACGATGCGAATACACAAGGAATGAAGTGTTGTTTTGTTAAATTACTAATATAGGCACGACTTTGTGAGTGCATTTCCTGTTTGCGAAATAACAAAATTTAAAACATTGAATATGTACTTTTAATGTGCTTTTATATCTATTTAATAGACTATATCTATTTAATATACTGCCTCAGTGGCGCAGTGGTAGCGTATGCGACTGCTTTGCTTGAGGTCTCTTATTCTATTCCCGGGTCGGATCAATTGTTTGTATGGCCTACAAATATTTGTTTCGGAGTTTGGGTGTTTTCTATGTATAATATGTAGGTATTTACAAAAAAAGAGTATATTATGTATTTATATCAGTTGTCTAGTACCCATAACACAAGCTCTGCTTAGCTTGGGACTAAGTAGCGTTGTGTGTTAGATGTCCAAAATAAAATATATAATATTTATTTAATAGACTAACTCAGATAACTTCATTAAAATAAGTGTGCAACATTTTGGATGTCCACACAGAAACAAAGTAGCTATTCCCTTGAAAATAATCAGAAAAGATGCCGTTTTTGCTTTTAATAATAAACACCTGTCTAGGGAACATTTCGATAAAACAGGTCGAGTACGTATTATATTAATCAATTATATAAATCTGATATCTAGACCATATGGGAGTCGAGGTCATAACCAGGTAGGGTTCACTCTCGTCAGCTGTCTTACATTACGTAAATTAATCAAAGTTTATTATGTGTACTACATTGTGATGGCACTAATATGTAGTTATCTATTTATTTTCATTAAATGATATTCTTGTCATAAAACTCTACACAAAAAGAACTCTTTGTAGTATTTTGAGGTTTTTCACATAACTAAAATACTAAAAAAAAAGCTAAAGTGCTACAACTACAGAATGCTGTAGTTGTGGCATTTGCCTACTACAATATAATGATATTGTGGTAGGCACGCAATATAATGATATTGTGGTAGGCACGCGACCTTTTTTTTACTATATTTTGACATTACTGTATTTTGACATTACTATATTTTGACATTTTCAATTATTTTATTGTTTAACTTGGGTTAAAAAATATTATAATTTATTTTTTAAATACCTTTATTTATATTGACACGAGACAAAAATGTACATTCGTCCATATTTAGTCATAAGATATCTATGTGTAAGCTGACGTCTGAAAATGCTGCAGTGGAGTTTGTTGCGCCGTTTGTTCTCCACTAGCGCCTAGGAAGCGGTGGTAAACTTAGTATTAAGTAGTTTTTGACGTCAAAAAGATGTAAGTACGTTACACTATTTTGAAAAATAAAGATATTGAAATTGAAATAACAACATAACATAGCCAATTCACGTTACTAAATCTGAATTAAAAGTGTTGATACTTTCATAGCCACTCCATCAAACAATCTTCAAACTGTTCTTCTACTTCGAGATTTGAAACTTCCTATCTAATCGGGAATTAAATCTTAAAGAGGACAGTATTTTTGAAGTAATGAGGATGACTCTATATAAACTTTTACAACACAATTCAAGATCATCGTACACGAACAGGTTTATGTGACTAATTTCCTGTTTTAACCCAAACTATCCTTGTTAACGCTAACCCTGCTTATATGACTTAACAAACACACATTAGCATAGTAAATTAACCCATTCGTTTCGTGTATAAAAATGAAGTAAGGGCCGTCGCACTCTTGAATAAATTAAGTAAGTATAGTAGTGATAATTAATCATTGTGGTGGCTACCTTACAAGAGTTGAATAAGTCATAAAACACGTACTGTCTTCATATATTTTATTATTTGGAAAGTAGGTGGGACGAACAGCCGATGTTATGGTGTTGTTAATTTATTTGTATTGTTAGATCATATATGATATTTCTCACGATCATGTAGGGATTTAGATATATTTAAATTAATTTAAGAATTGTATCTGATTTGAGTTTTAAATTGACAACAATATATCACGCACGGGACATTCTTAATTGGTTGACAACTTCTGTGTGCTGTTGAAATCAAGATCTTAAATAGATAGTTTCTTTACATGTTTTAACTGTAGACGTACATAATGTTATCGATTATATGTTAATTTAACTTTGGAACTGTTAAGTATTAAATTTAGTAAAATATTTTTAAATAATGCTATAAGATTATCTTTCCAACTGAACGTTTTAAGCCATCCCACTGAAACCAAGCGTTTTTGTGCCAGTTCTGTAGACTGCAAACTAAAGTACAGCAAACCTGTGAATGAAGTAACGCTTAATTGAAAAATAATAATGTAGATATCTACATAAACTGTGTGCATCTACCACCTTTCTTGACAAATGTTTTTTTTTCCTATCTTTATTTAATTCAAGAACAGAAAAACGCTCTACTTTCTTGCCTACTTGTGTAGGCATGAATTTACTGTTGTAAACTTTGAAATTGAATAATCAATTTCAAACATTCGGCCAGTACTCACTAAAGCACTCGCAATAAGGCTTCTTCAAATGTGTGCCTAACTGCAACAAATGACAGTTTTCACTGGTCCGCTCACGTACAGTTGAGCAGAATTCAGGGCTCACCGTACCTGCATGACTAAATGGCATACGTGATCGATGCCTTTTCCCTCTAAACGCAATGCATGTAGGTTTTGTTAATGGCCGTCTTATTTGTATATAACACTTCCATTATGGTATCATTATAATAGGTCTTTACCTATGAAAATGCCGTTTTGTATGCAATAAGTGAAAGTACTTATTTTTTCAAACTTTTTTATTTCTGTTATTCGAAGTAATCACCCATGCAATCGACGCATCTTTGCCAACGCATTGGCAGGTTATTGATGCCCTTCTTGTAAAAAACAGCTGGACGGGAGGCAACAAACTCTTCAAAGGCATTTTGTACTGCCTCTCGGGAATTGAATTTTTTACCCACTAAAAAGTTGTCTAAATTTTGGAAAAAGTAATAGTCGGTAGTTGCAAGGTCTACCTACCTTCTTAGGCGCAGAGTGGCATGCCGTGTGGTTTTAGTCGGTCCGATTCCGATACGCCGCATACCCCTACGTGAATTATTGTCAACTACAATGTAAACCAGGGCATATAAAAATCGTATTATAGTTAGTTCATAGCATTAAAATGGACGTCATTATTTTAAAATGATCAGTATATAATCACTAGTATGGTAACTGTCTCAACGATTCATGTAAAAGAGGAAATTATTAAATCCAATACGTAAAAAATAAAATAGATAAAACCGGTCTAATAGCATACAAAAGACAATCATTTAAATGGTCATCGGAAGTTTGACCAGGTGACTCGTATGTATACTTGCCTAATATGTAAAAAAAAAAACTACCACCATTAACATTCTATAAGGTCATTATAAAAATAGTGTTATTTAGTGAAATTAAAGTACAATTTGAACCTACTATAACTACACTTTAATTGAAAGTCGATGAAATAAATAACTTGGTATATCAAAAAACACCACATATAATCTTATACAGGATGATGATCGTTTGGCTTTATATATTTTTATCTGGACTGCGATCAATTTAGAAAGCAATAAAATAAGACCTTCAAGGGACGATTACAGTTTAAGAAACGCTATAAAATCTCAGAAAAAATGGGCACAGTAACGTAAAAACGCTCACACTATATTAAGTTACGTTATAAAGTACGATACAACTTGAACTAAACACAAGTACTCGCGTATGTAAGTAGTTAAGTACAAATAAAGAAACAGAATGGATAAAACACCCGCGCTGGTAACGAGCCAGGCTTCGTGTAGGAGCGTTGCGAATGTACCCACACTACATACTCATTTGTTATTTTATTTGCTTTCTACTCAGTAAACTCTATTACCCAGTCGATAGTTTTGATTCCAAGAAGTCGATGTTTACATTGAATGTTAAACTTATGTCACTGTTGTCACAATATTTTACTTTCAAACGTTGCGTCCGTTGTGAGAAAGTTTATGATCGTTGAATGCCATGCTTGTTTAAGTTTGTCGATAGCGGCAGTATATTCGATCTATCGATATAACCTTGCGGCATCTCTCCCGTCTCTCCGACTCGAATATCTAACAAGGATATTGTTCTCATTTTTGAAGTTTTGATGTTGGCTGTTGAATCTCGATAGCTTAAGGCGACGATATGCGCAACACTACCACGGCATTGACTTCTTGGGTCGAAACAACTAATGGACTACGTTATTACTGGCCACCTCAACGAAAAAGTGCATTAGCGTACCGTAAGTGGGATAAAAGTATTTGAATATAGAACTTAAGTAAAGTGCGGTGTGAGTGCTTATGCCACTTAACATACACCGATTTGCCTCATTTACCGTAATCGCTACAGTTTTATTTCATTTCGGTTTCGGTAGCCAACGTCTCATGTTAAATAAACAATTTATGTTTATTGCATTTGATTTCCAATTTGATCGGACTAACTGGATTCTAATTTTGACTTGCACTTCTCTCTGTTAAACTTCAAAGACTAACTAAGATTAACTATTAAGATTTCAAAATATTGATTAAAAAAACTTTTAAAAAACGTTTTACGTCAACATAATTAAGGGTAACATGTTATCTGCATATAAGATTCATATAGAACTTAATCGAGTATACTCAAGATGATTTTATCTCAAAATACAATAGCATTCAGGTCAAATATAAGGATTTTTCTCAACTGGACTTAGTTTGTGAAGTTTTTGAATCCTGCTGTTTGACTCTCGTCACGGTTAGTTAGGTGCGCTCAGAGAGTAGCTTTGGGAGTATGAAAAGAGAGTGCCTTTTCTTTGAATATTGTATTTGACATCTAAGAGTTTGGCTTATCAACTTCCTTCTGTGCGTGTGCAAGGGCTGCTTTAGTCAATCTTTTGTTTACCCAATTATCTTCGCAAAGTTTGTTTTGGTTTCCTTTTGTTGATAAAAAAACATATATTTCTAATTTCATTGTAACGATTCACTTAACTTTAATGTAAATGTATAAGTCTGAAGATATATTAATCTTAATGTTTCTTAAGAATATTTAAAATTGTACATAAAATGAAACGCAATAAATTGAGACATTAAAAAGCAAAGATTGTAGGTCTCAAAGCTTTCGAGTTAAATAGCACGTAGTTGGTATTTATGGATCGTATCCATAGATTTACAATTTCTCACTTAGTTTCAATGCGTCTTCCAGACACGCTGTTGGGCAGACAAAGGCGGACAGACATAATGAATTTTCGTTTGTGAATTGGCAGATAAATAATTCATTGTGAACAAGTCGCCGGTTCCTAGTAATGTAAGAAAGCATATTTTAGCTCATATCGTAAAGTGCAGCGAATGACAACAGTCGTAAAATTTTATGTCCTGTACGATGCCGTCCTGTGTCAATTACAATTACAAATTATTATAAATTTTCAACTGAACTCCTCATGTCACATGTAATATGCGAAAAGTGATGCTTACATTGTTAGACTTCAGTTTAAGTGTATAATATATTATACAGTAAAGATATTTTATTAATACTTTCGTCGTGTATAAGATAAGGTTATTTCAGAAGAAGAGTTGATAGGTATACTACAACAATGACTTTTCAAATCTCACACAAATCTCAGATTAGAAAATAAGTACGTATACTTAGTTTGTCTTTGAAAATATGCATTTAGATGTATGTTTTAGAAAAAGTATTGTAAATATTGTTGTTAATATTATTTTTCATAGCTGAAATAAAAAAAAAGTATATACAGAGTGTGTGAAAAGAACGTGACTGGCATATTTATAAATAAATATTAGGCTGAATAGAACAATCCTTTGCCTAAAATGCATTGTAAAAAACATAAGTTTTCCCTCCAGTTTTCCTTGTTAAAAATATTATTTTTAGGCAGGTATAAAAATAGACGTAAGTAGTCTTACGTCTATTTTTATACCTGCCTATTTTTATTCCTTATCTTCTAATAGTAGTAGTCTGATACTAGTAACTTCTTACCGAATTTCATCAAAGTTCGGTAATAAGTTACTGGCATAAAGGATATTTTTTATTTCCAAAAAATGTAGTGTTCCCGTTGGATGATCAAGATCTAGTAAACGGTGGATAACACCGTGGAGTGCAACGAGTTAATATATCTTTTTAATATACTTTTGTTTTTCTTATATTACCATAACCTATTAATTACCATAACCTAGTATTCTGTGCCACATTTTTTAAAGACACGAATTTCTCAATTAAAATATCTTTTTGTGTTGGAATCTGTTTAACCCAACGGTATTCAACGCTCGGACCTAAAATAAGTAATGCATAAATGTGATTTCATCAACAACCCATAATGTCCCACTGCTGGGTTCGGGTCTCCTCTCAGGAGAGGGTTAAGGCCATACGTCCCCACGCTGGCCGAGTGCGGGTTGACGACTGGCAAAACAACGTTGTGGCTACATAATCTTGCTGTTGGTTGTGTTCAAGCCTCCCAAAGGTCGCAAACTAAACTTAATCGTCATCTACTATAATTTATTTATTTTTGGTTTTTTCTTAAAAGGTAACTCCCGCATTAGGAATATAAATCCTGTGTGCCTTTACAAACATACATAAAATGGACAGAAAGAACACCCAGACTTAGAAGAACAACTTATGGATCACACAAAGTGTTGTCCCCTGTGGGATTTCAACCCACAACACTTGGCGCAGTAAAGAGTGGCGTGGAGACCGCTTAATCCACTAGACCAACCGTACGGTCAAATTTTGGTATGAATTTGCGCATTTATGTGTTTATGAAAGTATGTATTTGGTTATCTATGTATAATGATAGATATAAGTGTGTGATAGATTTATATAATTACTAGCTGACCCGGCGAACTTCGTACCACCACATTTTTTTGTAAATATTTTCTACATTTCTGAAACACTTGTTTTATTAATTATGCTCAACTCAGTTTCCTACTGGTAGTTTACAGTCGCAAAAAAAAAATCTGATTATCTTTTTTCCCATACAAACCTTCTCGCGTCATCTACCGGATATCTGTGCAACTTAGATTCAAAACCGCCATCTATTATGATTTAATAGGACTAACCGATAAATCCACACTAAAGTCGTATGATAAACATTTAATTTGCAATAACAAATATTGAGATCAATAATTGAAATAAAAACCACCCTATCTCCCAACTTGGACCAAATTACAGATGCTTACAAAATTTGATAAAAATTGGTTTAGTATTTTCGGAGTTTATCGCGAACATACATCGTGACACGATTTTTTTATATTATATAGATATTTATTTCACATATTGTTTAATTTGTTTATTCTACACATATTGACCGAACTGCACCTACTTCCTGCTTTCCCTGCATCACCGTTAAGACTGCTTTATACATCTTGCACCAAATATGTGCAAGATGTATAAAGAAAAAAAATTATAGCTAGAAACAGCTTTCATATTATTTATGTTTTTATTGTTTCCTATTAAATTGTAGATTAGTAAAATAATTTATTTTTCAATTGATTGATACAAATTTGGCTGGTAAATATTTATTTCTGCTGCCCTGCTGACTGCCTCGTTGGTCTCGCGGTTGGCGTGTGCGACTGCTGATCATGAGGTCTCGGGTTCGATTCCCGGGTCGGACCAAATGTTTGTATGATCTACAAATATTTGTTTCGGAGTTTGGGTGTTTTCTATGTATAATATGTATGTATTTACAAAAAAAAAAGTATATATGTATTTGTATCAGTTGTCTAGTACCCATAACACAAGCTCTGCTTAGCTTGGGACTAGACGGCGTTGTGTGTTAGATGTCCGAAATATTTATTATTATTATTATTTATTTATTTATTTATTCAGTGTATTTAATAAATTGTGTTTCCTAATTTACGATATATTCCCGATAGTCAAATTATAGACCATAATTCAAACACATTGAAATTTACTAAGAACTTTATAAATCTGTAATTACATACCACAGAAATTTATATATAAAATCAGTATTACGAAGCTTCGGTGTTAAGATAATTCATACCAACTGTCTGACATTAAATTCCAAACGTCTGTAATCGACTTCCTTAGTAATATATCAAGTTAGAAGCAAAACACAAGAGAGCCACATCTCCATTAAACACAGAAAGCAATCTAGGAACGCACAACATAAGGCCTCGGGCAACTCCTGGCAACTATGACCCACTATTAAGGACTGTCTCAAAAGCGTTTCGCTCACATGCACTTTCCAAGACTACAATTTGTGTAATTTGTGACAGTACATACCTATGATTTATTTACATAAACAATAGTCCGTGGTGTACCAAGCCTATCATTATTGATTTTGTTGCACCTAAATGCTAGTGCATTGATTATCGTACATAGTAATTATCGGAAGTTCAGTAGCAAACTATAATACTCGTAATGAGGTATAAAGTCTGCAATTATTCAGTAAGCTTACTATATTAAGATCTATTTGCGAACTTAAAATCCATACTATTAGTATAAATTCGAAAGTAACTACATCTGTCTGTCTTCTATGCTTTCACGGCCAAATGTCTTCATCGATTTCAATTAAAATTTGACATTTAGATACTTTGATTCTTGAGGAAGGTCGAGGGCTACTCTTTATTGTACTAAAAGACATATAAGCGGGCGGATGAGACAATAACAAATAACTTAATAATTTTTGTGCAAAAGTATTACACGTACACTCGTTCGATTTTTTAATTTTCCATTGGGGTCGTGTTATGAGCTGGTGGCGTTAAAACCATTTACTTCTTGATATTAAGTGTATTTTTTTTACAATTTACAATAATTTATTGGCACAAAAAAATTATGGAGTGATGTCACTTCGTTACCAGTCTGTGAATCACCTCTCATTCAAACATTGTATTATTTAAAATATATGTATATTATCTATACCAATTTTATAAAGAGGTTAGAATATATTATAGTTAGTATAGAATATAACAATGGCAATGGCCTTTTTTTGTATGGCCTGCCAATATGACTCTCCTCTGCCTGATGGAAAGCATAGAATCCAAGAGTGGTGGTCACCATACTCATTGCGAATGCAGACAATGCAGCATGGTGACCAACACCATGGTGGCCTAGTGATGCTTTTGCATCTTTGGGCCTCCGGTCTCGCACTTACCAACGAAACAAGACAGCACAAACGCTGTCATTTTACGTTGATTTTCTGTGCGAGGGTAGTACCGCCCCGGTCGAGCCGGCCCAACTGTGCTGAAATCGGCGTGGCTCTACTACCTTTGGTACCTACTACTTACCTATTATATTTCTTAAGATTAATCATTATTTCCTAAAAAAAAAACAGTTACGTACAATCTGTCAATATTGTATATAAAAGATCTGTATATATAATCATCTTATAGAATATACACAGCATAAAGTTTTTTTTTATTAATTAAAAAAGACAACTCCCGCACTATTTTACGATTGACTAATTCAAAATTGCAAAGCACAGTAGGAAATTAGAAAAACCAATGAATAGAAAAACCTACTAACTGGAAACTCATTTCATACATAACTTTAAACGACTTCTCAATAATTTTCTTTGTAAAGTAAATCGTAAAAAATAAATTTAATTTATGCCTTTACTAAAAAGCCTTAAGATACGATTCAGTACTTCAAAAAGTGAGTTTTCGCAATCAATTTACACAAAGCTGTGCATCATTAATGAAATAGAGTGATTGAATAGCTTGCCGATATAGACATATTCAATAGATTCACTAAAAGACACATTTATTAACTAGATATGAAAAGATTATCTGAATCTGAACCGTGTAATGACGGATTGAGAATGCAGAGTCTTACCATCTCTATTGATCCCTTGGATGTCGTAAGAGTCGATCAAAGGAAGCAAACTACCCAGGACTGCAAAGCAAAAAAACTGGTTGCAAACCCCATACCAATCCGTCTCACCAGCGTGGCATTAAAGAAGTTCGAGTATTTAAATTCATTTTGTTTGTAAAACAGTAATTTAAATGTTATATTAGACATGGATTTAAATACCATGACCACCTTTTATCAGATCAAATACTCATCAAATGAGAAGCAATAAAATCTCACGCTGTCTCCATTTGAAGTAATGACAGTAGTTACCTTAGAAAACTCATATACTAGCTTATTTTAGTGCTGTAAATCAGAACACCCTTATATAGAACCAACATTTTTACTTGCCGTTCTATTTGATGTATAAATAACATGTAATACCTATTACCTTAACCATCGATTACTGTCTACGAAGTACATTTCAACCGTTAGATTAGATCTAAAGTCAGCTGCTTGTATTTCAAATGCCTTCACAAGTGACCGCTGCGCTCATTTCCTTGTTAATTAAGTATTACGGTATATAAATATCAGTACATTTAATCGACTTCAGTCGTCGTGATGAATGTTTTATACTCCAAGCTTCCGCATCACGCAGATAAAATAATAGTTTAATGTGACTATATATTTTATTCTTGTCACCATATCCCGTAGGTGTGAAAAGAATTCAATCAAAATGTTGGGTCACATGATTAAATTATAGTCCATTTAACTGTAAGGTAACATGTTCTAAAGACATCAGAAAATATTAAAAAAACTATTTCCTGGTAGCGTTTTGTGTAAGTTCGAGTTTTAACACTTCTTTATTGGTTGGGCTTGCACAATCGGTTACTGGTATGTACTCTTATAATTTTTTTTAAAATTTTTTATACCTATACTTTACCTTATACGTCACGATATCTACATAAGTAACATCATAGAGGGAAAAGTAAAAGGAAAGAGAGGAAGAGAAAGACCGAGACACTGTTATATAGACCAGATTAAGGAATAACTATAAATTTAAAATTAAAAAACCCCCTATGCAGAATCAGGTCGAAGTTATCAATTACATAATTGTCATTTAACGATTATACTGGCACGTTTTGCAGACATTCGGTTATTCTTCCCCACTTTAACCCCTATAACTTTTAAACTACTCAACTTATTTTCATGAAACATGTCTACGAACACTCGCACGTAACTCACCGTTCATAAAAAAAAAACTAAATTGAAATCGCTTCATCCGTTTGCGAACTACGGTGCCACAGACAGACACGTCAAACTTATAACACCCCTCTTTTTAAGTCGGGGGTTAAAAAGTGGCTGTTGCGACGTATAAGGGTCAAGGAAACGGCTCTTGATAGGGAGAGCTGGATAAAGCTGCACCGACAGCGTGGCTCTTAAGTAAATGATGATCATGATGATACTTCACCAACGATTCACCTATATATCTTTGAGATTAAGATGTAGCTAAAATATTATCCTTCTTTGTCACTTCAAGTTTCTTTTAAAATATTCCTTCCTTTATGTCTATCTGATTAATTAAAAAAGTAGTTTATCGGATTAGAAAAACTAAAATTATAAGTAATTTCGATCGAGCTGTATTACAATATGCCAGCAGCTCCATGGAAGATTTAACAACTTAATTGTTTCCATTCGCTCATTGATTTCTGCCCTCCTAGCCAAGTTGAAGCGTTCTTCTTTCTGCAGTCGTTAACGCCTAAATTCTCGTGTGTCATTGGTTAATCTACGACAAAGTAATCTGAGACAAAGTATTAGCCAATGACACACGAGAATTTAGGCGTTAACGATTGCGGAAAGAAGAACGCTTTCAACTTGGCTAGGGGGGCTGAGCAGAGTGAGTAGCGACCACTGTGTTATAATATCGCGAAAATGGGTCTTAGGCGCAGTCTTAGGTGATACTTTAGCATCTTCTACCGTTACCGTTGATATAACGACGCAAGGTTCAGTGTCTGAAGATCTCATGGAGGAAGTGCTTTAACAGGCTTTATGACTTCAAGGTATAGCCTATTAACCACTACCAGTTAGACTCTTAGTTATCATTACTATCATAAATAATATTACGTTTTTAACTTACATTAAAACCTGAGTGAAAAGCGTAAACATAATTGCATCATTTTAAGAACAAGAATAACTATTTAACTGAATCATTGTAACACACCCCTTTACTTATATTTTGAAGCATAATGTTAAGCATTTCTGCAACACGATGAATATAAAAATATTTTCGCCCATTTCTGTTACCGCTAATTAAATTTAAAAACATTTAATTATGCGTGCCTCACACTATTCAATATTTTTTAGTGTTAAACAATTTCAAATCAATTCCGTCGAAAACTGTATTGGTGTGTGTTGTCAAATCTATTGCGTCAGAAGATAATTTTATAAGCTTCGTATCGATCACTAATCTGGGTGCCGTCTTACCGAAAGCGGCAAGCGATTACAGGAACTTAAGCGATAAACACTTTAGCTACGAAAGTATTTAATACTGCTGTTGCTTGAAATAGTATTGCAACTACTCATTCCTGAACACACAGTCAATGAATTATATATATTTATTTTATGTTTTCTCTAAGAGCCATCAGAAACCAATTACCCTTAAATCTTTCCAATAAGTAATATTCATTTATTTACTTGAAAGCCATCGATATGTAATTAACTTTTTTAATAGTGTAATATTTCTGACCTTAAAACTAGTGTATATACTACTATATAATGATAATATTATATAATATATGTACTTATGTACATTAAAAAGAAATGTTTTGGTTTTATAAAATTTTATTGATATAAGTCTAATCGATGGAGTTTAGATAATATGAGGTATCACTATATAATCTGTCCATGTAGTGTCGGATTAAAAATAAGGAGTGTCACTACATCCCATGGGTGTCGTAAGAGTCGACTAAGTGAGAAAATCAACATCACTGCAAAAACAGGAACAACTTGAAATAAGCATTGTTTAAGTCTAGGTAAGTATTGTTTGTTTTTACCGTGGGAGAGCCCCGCTTTGGCATGAATGGGTCGGCTCAACCGGAGTGATACCACGGCCTCACAGAAAACCGGTGTAAAATAGTGCTCGCGCTGTGTTTCACCGAGTGAGTGAGGATACCGGAAGCCCATACCCCAACTCCTCTTCCCTATCTTCCCCCCAAGCAAATGCCGGCAACGCAATTGTGACGCCTCTGGTGTTGCAGGTGTCCATGGGTGTCGCTTATCATCAGGCGATACGTCTGCTCGTTTGCCCGCCAATTCCAAAAAAAAAAATTGTAAGCCAAAACCTCCTTGCCCTTAATGAAAGGCCTTTTTCCAACATAATGACCGTAAGGCTGTTGAGGTGATGACTAAATTGTCTCAAAAAAAATACACTAACTTACCACTTTGTCGCTTGCGAACATGCAGTGGAACAAATACCTTTCTAAAAAAATCTGGTAAGTTAATGCTCTGTTTTATATTAATTGTTGTTCCAGCTACATAATTTCAAATAAATTTCAACAAACGTGGTTTTTGGTAGGACGATTGTAATCTCAGGAGAGGCCTTTGTTTTACGGCTTAAAAAACTGTTTGTCTGTAATTACTATTTGATTTTAACAGTATTTGAATTTAACTGTTATATGGATAAAAACAAATTACGCCTTTTTTACGTGAAACTTGCATATACTCTATCGATAAGAGGTTCATTAGGTATCACATTCTATTTTTATCCACTTAGATTAGAGCTAGCTCTGATGATATATTGTTTCGGATTACACCTGATTGGATCACTAAAAGAATTATAGAAACTAATATTAGCTGAATGATTTGTGTATGTCATTTACTCTCGAAAAAATAATTGACTATCAGCTTGCCTCATCAGAAACAAACAAAGGCAGGACAATCCAAAAGGGCATTTTCTCTTCGGCTACCTCCAGTCAGACACAAAGCTTCTAAACCTATTTCTACTTAAAAAACTTTATACTCTCCTCGGGTTACTAAAATACAATTTCATCCAGGTAAAACTTTTGTTCCTACAAAGATAAATATAGTTGGTTTTTGAACAAAGCTTTGTGGCAACTAAAACTATGTGGTCGACTCATAAATAAGGATTTGAACGCACTGTTGACTTTTGATCAACGGTTCTAGACAGTAGAGCCAATGTTAAAGCGATAGCTTGATAAAGATAGCTCGATCACCGTTTTCAATTGTTTGTGTAGGTACAATACTTTTACTTCAAATGTTTATAAATATATATTACTTTATCATGTATGTTTATGACTGTCTTTTAGGTATTGTTACACTACCCTCGACGTTTACGGGTATTATTTTCATCAAAAATCCGATAAGTTTCAAGGCTGAACTTTATATTTACTTCCCAAAGTCGTTCCCTTATTTAGATTTTTTTCCTAAATCTATTTTTAGCATAATGCTGTTCAGTAAAGGTCCGAAGTATAATATTTCTGTAGCCATAGGTACCCCTAAGTTATCAAAACAAAGATACGTCGACATACATACATACACATAAAATGTATTTATTACTGCAAGCGCGCCCTGCACGCACGTCTATTTCGTGAGTAAATTTATTGTATGCCGATTTTGCATTATGGTGTACCGTGTGCAATAACGAACCGCAGTTAAGTTCAGTTCTGCAAATAATTTTAAAGTGAAACCTGTGGGGAATATCATTTTTAACTATTATTTATAACTTCTATTGAAGTTACTTTTTAGTTATTATGTTGTTAGCAAATCAAAATAATATGTAAGACTAATACTACACCTACTATTGCTATACTAAATTTTGGTTTGAAAGATATTAAACTTTTTCTTATGGCATTTTTATTTTGTTCTCACTTTTGCCAACAGCTCCGTCTGCATATATGTAGGCTTTAATTTAACGCTCAAAAGTAGGTTATGATACTCGCAGATTATCTAGCTTTCTATTGGTGAAAAAACTTTTAAATTCGTTTGAGTAATTTAGACGTAAAAAAGTAACAAATGAAAAATCGAAGTTACATTTGCATTTATAATATTAGCCTCAGATTACAAAAGAAAGCATATTAACAATCTTTTACCCGCGGCCTACCCGCGTGTATTTCGGATATCGAGGAAAAAAGTAGAAGTAGGATAGAACTAGAATTAAACTTACTTTAAACTTAAAACATAGCTTTTGATGCATGATGCATTTATTTTCAGAGCAATAAAAACAAATAAAATATCACATCCGTAACATTTTGAATGACGCTTTTATGGCTTCGTCATTACTTCCACAAGTCACAGCAATGAGTCTTCTATGTAGATGTGATAACCAGATCTGACAAATACAATTAGTTGCTTGTGTGATCAAGAGATAGTTGTTCGACTCAAAGTGTAATTTAGAAGCATTTCTCGGGCCATGTGGTTGAGTTTTTTAAAGCTTCCCACCTCTAGACTTAATAGTCCCTCTTCTATTCCGTTGTCGATCATTATTTTATAGCTAAAATATGTGGCATATTTATCATTAAATAATCACAAATTTTAACAAATAAAAAATGACTTCAAGAACTTCAAGCATCAGTTTTAAAATAAAAAAAGAATCGGTTCAGCCAGTAAGTTATGAGATAAGAAACAGAAAAAAAAAGGTGAATTTATAACCACCCTACTTTTTTGACCACTTTGTCACGCACACCCTACTTGGCTAAAAATCGTTGTCTAAGTACAGACAGTACTGCAGGTACAGACTAGGAAGACAGTAGACTAAAAAACGGGGTCTTAGTAGACGTGCTTGGTCAAATAAAAACGTAATCGCACTAGAGCACCCCTTCTCTTTTTAACCGGCTTGGCACCGATTTCAAACCTATGAATAGGTGGCACATACAAATAATAGTGTTTCATCAATATTAAAGGTTTGCATATGAGGTGTATTTAATTATTTTCTTTTCAAAAGACAACTCCCGCACTAAGAATAAATCCTGTGTCGCGGGGGACTTTACAAACATACATGAAACGGACACAAATAACACCCAGACTCAGAACAACAATTTGTGGATCACACAAAGTGTTTTCCTAAGTGGGATTTGAACCCACGACACTTGGCGACCGTTAAACCACTAGGCCAAACGTGCAGTCAACTTTAATTAAATCTTTCTTATGTTATTTTATACCTTTTAGTTTTTGAAGTCGGTTTTTTTTTGCCTGAGTACAGACGAACGAACCTGACTAGATGAAGTGTAAGCAAAAGTGGTTGTTATGGTGGGATAAGGTATGCTAAATAATAGGCAGTAGTAGACTACTCAATGTCAAAGATCTATAGTTCAAGTATTAATTAGTGATATAAGTTGATTTTGTTGCCTTTTGATTTTCTCACAAGATAAATACTATCGCTTAACAAAATAAAAATTTCCAATTAGTTGGGTTTTAATTAGAAGCTACTTCGTAATAAAGAGACCGTTGAAATAGTTTGTTGATAATGTGTAGAATAAACTTATTCTCAGCTTTAATTAAGACTAGATAACTAAATAGTGAACAAGTCAGTGACTCTTTAAGCATTGAAAGACTATCGAGGTTTTTTCAGTCAACTAGCTTGGATACGACCGATACGACCTTCAATAAACCAATACAATTTTATTTTAAACTAGTGGTTGCCCGCGGCTCCGCCCACGTATATGTCGGTTATCGCGGCAAATTTTAGCCTATGTGTTATTTTGATGTATAAGCTATATTACTGTAAAGTTTCATCCAAATCCGTTCAGTAGTTTTTGCGTGAAAGAGTAACAAACATCCATCCATCCCTCGTTCCATCCATCCATACTTACAAACTTTCGCGTTTATAATATTAGTATAGATACTGACGATGGTACTAATTCTGTTGTTCGTAACTCTCTAAACTAACCAAAAATAACTAAAATTTAATATAGTTTTCTTAAATTACGTTACGTATTTTTAAACGTAGAAGTAAATTAATCTACCTCTTGATCACACAAACATATTTAGTTTGACACAACCAAAATTAGTTATGCTATTCAATTTACACCATAACTTTTATTTGCTATTATTCTGTTAAACTTAATAATATACCAATATAATAATACAATAAAAAAATAAAAATAAAAAAATAAATATTTCGTACATCTACACACAACGCCATCTAGTCCCAAGCTAATCAGAGCTTGTGTTATGGGTACTAGACAACTGACATAAATACATATATACTTTTATTTTGTAAATACATACATATTATATATAGAAAACACCCAAACTCCGAAACAAATATTTGTAGATCACACAAACATTTGGTCGCACCCAGGATTTGAACCCGAGACCTCAAGCACAGCAGTCACATTCACTACCACTGCGCCACCGAGGCAGTCGACAATATTTTACAATAATAATAATAATTTTACAAAGTCAAAACAAGATCTAAACAGAAATCGAATTTATTACAATAAAATGCAAGCCTGCACTCGAAAACAAAGAGGGTAGTGCATCGTAAACCTCAGTGATACACGGAGGCATCTGCCAATAAAATAAAACCTATGTGTAGGGAACATTCTGAAAGTCTCTATTTCCCATCGGACCATTTCAACTATTGGTATTTTTTTACCCTGTTGTTACCTATACGCAGCCTGTTTGTAGTTAGCTTGAAATCTTTAACAGTCTCTAGTAGTAATAGTTATCCTCAACTTTTAAACTATTAAAGGTCTACTAATCTAATACCAAAGCTATATTGTATTTACTAGTTTTTGCTCGCTGCTCCGCCCACGTGTATGTCAGTTATCGCGGTAAATAGTAGCCTATGTGATATTCTGATATATAAGCTATATTACTGTAAAGTTTCATCTAAATCCGTTCAGTAGTTTTTGCGTGAAAGATTAACAAACATCCATCCATCCATCCATCCATACTTACAAACTTTCGCATTTATTAATATTAGTAGGGTAAGCAACGTTGACTTACTTGAGCCGTTATAATTGAATATGTAAGTACTTAATAAGTTCTGCACAAGATAATGCCGAGTTGAAGTCACCGTAAAAGTACAAGAAATTTTCTCTTAACTGATTACCACAGTCTGCAGTAAATGCACTAACTACCCATTGTTCTAAGAAGTTCTCTGCCTGCAATAACATCACAGTCAAAAGTATTTAATAACAAAACAATGTTCATAAATCATGAAACTCATAAAATCTATTTACTATCATGGACTGTCACATCATTTTTAAAAGCTTATTAAAATTCTTTCACAAATTTTTACGAGCAGAAAATTCCAAAGTTATTTTCTTTTCTATTAAAGCTAAATTAATTTCAGAAAGGCAGTTCTTTATAATTATGTTCCATGTAGAAGTTATTGGTTATAATAATGTTTCATTATAAATAGCTTGACTTTACTAGATAATAATTTATGTTGAGGATTTCTTACTCATCTGCCAGATATTCCTTACAATACGTCTGGTCGGGTGTAGGCGACAAGGCCTCCAGATAAAATAAAATGACAGTATTATTGTAACTATGTTATTTTATTGTACAAGAATATAGTTTTATATAAAGGTTTGAGTGGATATTTTACGCAGTAGATGTCAATAATTTCATTAGACTAAGTAAAAAAATTTAGAATGAAGGTCTTAAAATGAAGAGCAATGTTTCTATTCTATAAAGTTCTTTTTTATTTGCTACATCTAAATTCCAGTAGCTTAGCGAATACTGTATAGAGATGAGTCTATTCCTAGGATTTTATCAAATATTTTTATATGATATTTTTATGAGCTGATTATTTAATATCTAGTCATTTTTTTACAATCCCTGCGTCTCGTTTCATTCGTTGAGGTGCTTTTTTCAATTCTTAAATATCAACATAACCTAGATAAAGATGAACCAAAAAAGGCAGAGCAGTAGCGTAACCATAAACATTTAATTAACTTTATATGTATATAACAGTGATGTAACTACTACTTTTCTTAACAATATTTCTATCTCATATTGAATGCTGACTAATGACTAATGTTCATTTAAATCGACATGACGTCACATAGCGATTTAGATGAACATTAAAAAGACTGCCAAAAATAATTTCAAAAAATTTAAGCTACTGATTCTATATAACTTTTACAAAAAATAGAGAACTAAGGAGCTGAGCCCTCGCATGAAGGTAAAACAAGACCACTCCTTGCAGATGAGTAGATGTTTTAGAATAAGACTAAATTTCAAAGGCCGACTTCTTATAGTTGATAACGTAGCAACGACATAATGACTTGAGAAACATCAGTAGGTGTAACCTATCTGATAATGCAAATACTAAACAATACTATGCAAATTCAAGACCTCTTTGTTAGATACTACATCCAATATGATTTTATTTATACTTAGTTATAAAAGTTCGCTATCAATATAACCATCTTTCCCGTCTGTATTGGACTTTGTTATATCATCCAAAGAACGTGCTTATGAAACTAAAGTTAGCTGCGGATAACACAAAATAAAAGGAAGTTTTCAACTTTTCAACCGATAAAATGCTGTATTGTTATTTAATAGCTTTCTTAATAAGAGATTTTGTGATTTGAGTGTCGTATTGCGTCTGTCATCAACCTTCTACTTTCAAATCTGACAATTAATGATATGGTTCATGGATTAGGTTATATTTGTCACTGTGTATTTTGAGTTTGGCTATCTGAGATACACATACACAAAGAACAATGAAGTCTATGCCTGTGTTTATGCTACGACGTCATTAGACACATTTTTTAATTGATCTAATATTAGGGTAAAAAACAGCAATCTTTCTTATATGTAAATTCAAACAATATTTCTTTATATTCTTTTGAAGGGAAAGCGCATATTTTTAACATTGTATAATTTGGTATGGGTACATTATAAAAATTGAAAGTTTTATTAGCATTTTCACAATTTGACTGTGAAGATCACCCAATAATGTAATAATTATATTTTTAGGTACTCAGACTAGTTGCCTGGAAATTATCTACTGAAATTATTAGTTTAACCTATTACGTGTAAATACATGTAAATATCTAAATAGGTGCTTTAAAATTATGCCTTTCACATAAATATTTTGTTAAACCAAAAACTTTTATTGTTCCGTTATCTGCTTCATATCTTCCAAAGAATAAATTTAACGACAGATAATCACATTTTACCTCAAATATGATTTAATTTATTCAACCATGTTTGTTATAAATTTTATTTTTTGTTTGTCATTCGAAAACATTAAATATTTGACAAACACAACAACAATAAATATCAAAACACATAATTAAAATCTTTAAATGTCAGATAACAATCGTAATTTATTCATGTCCAGCATAAATTTCAAACACTGTGTTTGTTTTTATAATAAAAAGGAATAAATAAAAATATTGCTTCTATGAATACATTATTGGTCATCAAATTTACTAACCATAAATATATATTCGGGAACACACGAACCATAAATTATCAAATCATAAATCTTCATAAATTCGTCTCCGGGTGCGCACACATGCAAACAGTGTCCCGCATATCAATACGAAACTGTAAACTTAACAACTATTTGCAATTCAATTCATGCAAAATTTATCGTTCAACGTCGAAACGTAGTTTCATGCGAAGCTCCACAAAATGTAAATACATAGGTATGTAATGCTTAGGAAGACAACTGCAGAAGCTCACTTAGTCTGCATTTAGCGAACCTTAGGCCACCGAGCCTTTGAGGTTACGTTCTTAATTAGCCATCGCTCGCAGCTGACCGCTTGGAAGTGAGATCTAGGTGCTCGTATGCAAATACAATCACTGCTTAATCAAGCAAAAACAAGTCTTAAAGTGCCTAAATAAGAGTTAAACTGGGTGTGATGGTCAATTTGTGTATTCTATGTGGTTAGACGATGGGTGACATTCACGTAGAGCATTTAGTTTGAAGGGAATGGCAATCCATTGATTGGATGTTGCGAGGTTCTTGTTTATAAACTGGTTCACATACGTATTTAACTCATACGTAATTTTGTTCATGACTTGAAATTTATTTTTCGACGAAGCTAAATTGTGCAGTGAAACAAACTGATATATAATACAACATGTTAAAGTAGTTCTGGTACCCTTTAAAGTTGAACAAGGTAACTAGTATAGTATAATTCTGAATCGCCATAATCAGTATTCATAAAAGGATTTCGTATTAATCAAAACAAATATTAACATTACATTATTTTTGGTATAATATCAAGTTTGTTAGTCATTATTTTTTAAATAGTCTGACAAAGGATACAAATATATAATGATATATTGTAATAATTTAACTTTTAATTAAATTGAAATAGAGTTATCAATTGACGTATACAAAATAGATTACAAATTAATAATCCTATGCATATGAAATCATTTCATAAGATATACGATGTACCAGGACTGCAGAAACGAAGGATGGTTAGACCGGTAATATCACAATTTATTTCTAAGCATAATTACTGAACAATGTGAATTGGATTTATGTTCGAACGAAATCTCTATGAAATACGATGTGTCTGTCACATGCTAACAATGAAATGTTTATCATCTTTTTACTTGTGATTTAGTGCACATATATTTTGCACGTAAAGTAACTGAATCCTTTTTAGTTTTCTTAAAGGAATGTGGAATAGTTACAATATGTAGTGCGCTATACATTACAAATGTATCTAACAGTACTAGTCTCTAACACAGATTAAATACATTAATAGTTTATGACTATTTTTAAGTATCAATATAGTAATCATTTGTAATCTGTAATTGAAAAACATGTTATTAATTTATCTGAATCGTTATTTCAATCGATTGTTTGTAAGGTTCG
Source organism: Diaphora mendica (assembly GCA_949125395.1). NCBI lineage: Eukaryota > Metazoa > Arthropoda > Insecta > Lepidoptera > Erebidae > Diaphora > Diaphora mendica. The sequence continues at coordinate 14,517,719 of OX421324.1, read as the reverse complement.
TTCATTTCTATAACATTTATCAATGGGTTAAATAAAAGGGTTTTATTTATTTTATCGCCAACGTTTTCTGTATTTTCATCAACAATATCGCTACTAAATTATCGCACAAAAAATCTATATCTATACTAATCTATACTAATATTATAAACGTGAAAGTTTGTAAGTATGGATGGATGGATGGATAGATGGATGGATGGATGGATAGATGTTTGTTACTCTTTCACGCAAAAACTACTGAACGTATTTGGATGAAACTTTACAGTAATATAGCTTATACATCAGAATAACACATAGGCTACTATTTACCGCGATAACCGACATATACGTGGGCGGAGCCGCGGGCAACCACTAGTACTAAATATTTTAATAAGTACTGACTGCTGAAGAGTCTAAAATAATATTAACTAGCTGACGAGTACTTACCATATTAACCAACTATTAACAAACCATACTTATAAACTTTCGCGTTTATAATATTAGTATAGAAGTATAGATAGCAACCCGCCCCGGCTTCGCACGGATTCTTTACGGAAAATATGATATAGCCTATCTTACTCTGAGAAGATGTGCGGCTTAATGTTTTTCGATGTCTTCAACTAATATCGTTATATTTTAGGTAACATGCACAAAAATTTTACAATTTATATACGAAAACCTTCCTCAAGAATCACTCTATCTACTGATAAAAACCACATCAAAATCCGTACAGTTGCTTTTGAGTTGAGACAAACAGACGCTGCAGAGGACTTTGTTTTATTATAATATATAATGATATTAATTTTATATCTTTTATTAATTTTCAGATTTCGTATTAAAACAAACTACAGGTTTGAGTAAACTCTTTTTGGGGTCACCAACGGATACATCGGGGTTTCCACATGGGAGGGGGCCATCTACAAACTGTAGGTGGCCCGAGGTACGTCGAGGTTCCAGAATTTTCCTTTCTAGAGTGTACCTGGTTCCCCGGCACCTAGTACACGAGACGGCGTGCGATTCTAGTCGTTTCGAGTCCGACATGCCATAAGGAGGTGGTATCCGAGGGGATTGCCGAAAGAAAAAAAAAAGGTTCGAGTAAACTCTGAAGAAATAGTTCATTCAGATTACAATTTCAACTTACTATTACCATTAAACCTTCCACTATTACATAATTTGTGTTGCGAGAGGTAGATCATAAAGAAATAAATCCAATCAGTCTTAATTTTTAATTATTTATCTTTGAATGCCGACAAATTATTTTCTTATCATTTCATAAAATCAACACAAACATTTAACATCTTGATACTTTAACAAAACTTTAGCTGGAACAATCAACATTCTTGTCTGTTTGCGAGAAACCTCTTAAGATAGATATCTTTTGAAACCTTAATACGATAATACTAAGAAGAAACATATACGATGCCTCTTACAAAGTTGCACCATAATATATCTACTTTCATTTCTATGTTTTTTTTTGTGGAATAGGGGGCAAACGAGCAGACGTATCACCTGATGGTAAGTGATTACCGCCGCCCATGGACATCCGCAACACCAGAGGCGTCACTGAGTGCGTTGCCGGCCTTTGGCGGATGGAGTATGGCCTCCAGTATCCTCACTTACTCGGTGAAAAACAGCGCAAGCGCTATTTCACACCGGTTTTCTGTGAGGCCCGGTCGAGCCAGCTCATTCATACCGAAGCGTGGCTCTCCCACGTGTGTTTGTGTGTTTAATTTCATTCCTGAAAACTGTAAATAAAAATATTATTTATGAGGAATGTCGCTTACGTCACCATTGGGAATGTTGAATTATTCCGTACAAAACTTACTCGTATTTTGTTTGTATAGCTTTTGTTTTATTTTTCAAAAATATGATAAAAATATCTATCAAATCAGATCGACAACCACTTTTATAGGTTAAACCATCAGCCTGTACTAAGAGCTACCTTGACGCCAATGTTCTACAGAGTCCCATTTAGATTAGCATGTTAATCTTCCGCCGCTTTTTTGTTTGGGTGAGCCGACACATTCCCTTAAACAAATTAAAACACATCAAATCATTCAAATATAATCTTCTATCGCTTTATCTAGTCTAGTGAGTAGAGGATGACACACCCACGCCACGGTGTCGAATTTTATAACGAAAATTATCATTCCGATAAAACACAATATCGAGCATCACATTTCATGTTTAAATTAACACTACGTAAAAAAGTTATGAGCGATAAAATGCTTAATATTCAAAATCTGCGTGGCCTCTACGAGCCTCTCTTCTCCTTATACACTTTAAACATTGTCATTTTATGAAAACTACGAGATTTTTTTAAAATCAATCCGATCCTAGTGACATTTTATTGATATTAATAAAAATAAATATAACGCATTATTAGAGTAACGTTATTATGTTAAATATCTTTCGACGGTTATTTCAACCGAAAAAACAATATTATAGGAACCTATAAATTAATGTGATCATCAGTTGTTTTTCCAAATTGTAGAACCGCAAGATTAAAGCTACCGCATGTACCATTATTATCTCCCATCGGATACGTATAAGCTTAAATATTATGAAATAGCAAAACAAACGCTTTAATTTAAATTTCTTGCCATTATTTGACAGTCGACTTCATTAAGATGCTAATGTATTTTTTTACTGTCCATACATTATTAAATTTTTTATTAGCTCCAATATGACAAGCTCGATTATTGATTTTTTGTTCAAGCACACTGTCTCAAAGTTTAATGACTACAGAAAATATGTCGCAATTTTTGAATAAAAACTTAGTTGCGTAGCATCAATCACTTTTTTCCGATGCAAGATGATGGAAACGAATTACTGCCTAAGTGTGTTCGCTGTTGCGTGGTAAAAAATGCGTGAAAAATTACCTCGATTATACCTAATGATAGAACCATGTTATATATTTCGGTAGTTATAGCAGACATTAGAGTATTCGTATCGCTCGGGGCTTTGTAAACACTTCTCACATCACTACCGGTTATTGTTCTTTATTACCTACATCATTACACAATAATCGTTCTACGAATACACACTACAAATATATCTTTTACAAGTTATATTTCATTATAGTCTGAATACAAGATAGATTGCTTGCTATAAAAAGTTTTAATAAAATATCATGATCATCACTGCATACGAGAGCATGGAACATGCGTAATTAACATTCAGTAAACTGAATTGGAAGCAGGAGCAATACCAATAAACAAGAAGATAAAAGGGCAGCCTATAAACCCGCTCGAATAAATATTGGTTTGTACTAATTATCATAAAAGTACATCCTTGTTTTAGTCGTGAGCCCATTACCGAATAGCTGTCATTAAGAGCTTGCTTCGATAAGCGGAGACTGAGTAAACGCCACCCACCGCGCATGCGCCCATGCGTCGTACAAGCTTGTAAACTGGATTATATTACTGTTAAATATCCTAGGAACGCTAAGGTAATCTTATCTGATTTGCAATGGGCCTTTATTGATCGTAAGTGGCTAAGGTTAATATTTTATGTCAATTTATTAATTATACCTTACCATAATCACTGCAAAATTCTATTACAGAGTTCCTATGGCCACCTTCTAACTCCAGCATTAGATCAGCTCGATGTCATTATAACATTGTATTGTCACGCTGTATACATAAGAAGCCAAAATTTCTGTTCATTGCTTTTAATTTTATGGTGGTAAAAAGTAATCAAATTAATATTTTCAAACAAGAAATTTTCTTTTAATTAACCACGACTTTACGTGCAGTTATACACTTATTCAGAACAAGTTCTGTAATATTAAGTATATTTATAGCCTGCTATAAGATGTCATATTCCGAAGATATAATATATATAAATTAAATTAAAAAGCTTTTTTTAAAAAACAAGCTTTTACTGGAATGCCTCGAGACGAATCAAACGAGTCCAAACTCGATGATGTTGAGACGTTTCTTTACTGAGTTCCTATGGCCACCTTTCAGCTCCAGCTTCAGATCAGCTCCATGTCATTGTATCGTTGTATTGTCACGCTGTATACATATTTTATGCTTGCAAAATTTTAGCGATCGGTTGAAGATATTGAGTTGCAAGATTCCACCCGAACATACAAGCATACACATATACATTGCAAGTTAATAAAAAGCTTGAAAAAAAACGCAGGTTTGAACATTCGCTTGTGTTCAATTCTAATAAGAGGAGTTAACGGTTTAAAAGTCTCACTAAAGAGCGCAGCGTACTGGCTTTAACAAAGTTCGAGATAAGAAAAAGTGATGTGCAAAAGTTAAAACATAAATTTTTGTGTGGAACGTCTGGTCTCGTCTGGTACCGATCCTCAAGATTATACCCTTCGTCAGTTCGACACAAGTTTTTCGGTTTAACTTTGAATTATGCAAGAACCTTTACTGGATAGAGATGTTGGAACATAAAATGGTTTTATCAAAACTTGCATGTGTTGTTATCGAATAAAGTTACTTTTGATGTTTATAGGTTCGAGTAACAACCTGTTACGATGCTATAAATCTGGATACAAAACTCTTCGATGTTGGGCCAATAAACAGTACTTCTGCTATCAGTAACCTCAGTAAGGTAATTTTACTCGCCTTACAAAGAACAAAACCAATTGGTTCCGTATTATAGAAAGGTCTTTTCTAATATTTATTTTTAAGTATTAACAATTTCAAGCACAGTCACCTTCACGGCTGTCTTTACGCATTACAAAAACGTTGTCGAGCAAACCAACTCCTTTGTTGGTTTTTAAGACGCGATGGTGCCGAGACGAATTTATTTGTAAATATTAATTTTGTTACCAAACAGTTTTTCTATTAATACAAGAATAAATAATAATATACAATTAAAGTTTAGTTTTTATCAGCTTAATAATGTCGTCACGATAAAAATCAATTGCAGAAGTGGGCTCAGGAGCTGGTAGTAATAACAGAGTTACTAGGCCGCAGGCGGCGTCCGGTACCGCAGTTACGTCAATGGACTATTCTAAAACTATTTGAGTACTACACAAAATTTCCATTCCAATATAATGGGTGTAGTATAAAGTTGCGAAAGTTCAGACAAATTCATACACAAAATTTTATATTCATTACTTTAGGAAAATCATCTAAATAACAGCATTTGTAGAGTTGTACTCTCTTGCTTTAGGTGTGAAAACAATGGTTTTCCTAAATTTTGATGCCTTTTATTTAAATATTATCATAATAATACATACATGAGAGTAGTCATTAATTATAACTTCTAACTAGGTCTAATTCAACTTGTACATTTTAACATGATAAATGAGTATAACGTGTCGACCTACACAAAATGAGATTTAACACTAAACCTGTGATATATGATATCAAAATAACCTTGAAATCTATCTTTATTACAACTGCTTCCGTAAAGATCTGTCCATAAAAAATAGTATGGTAACTGTAGTACCTATTTTCGATGACTCCAAATTATCTATACTAATATTATAATAATATTATAAATCCGAAAGTTTGTAAGTACGGATGGATGGATGGATGGATGTTTGTTACTCTTTCACGCAAAAACTACTAAACGGATTTGGATGAAACTTTACAGTAATATAGCTTATACATCAGAATAACACATAGGCTACTTTTTGCAGCGATAACCGACATATACGCGGGCGGAGCCGCGGGAAACAACTAGTAATGAATAAAATTAAAACTAATTTCTCCGATCGCTGATAATCGCCATAAAGTTTTAAAAGAAAAAAGAAGTCTTGCAGAATAACGCGTCTGTCCTGAGATTAAATCGGTTCGACTTTAACCATCGATCGGCCAACAATTAAGATGGTGTAGGTAAAAATTTTAGCTGCGACGCCTTTTTAAAAAACCATTCACCCAAACGCTTTCGGTGTTTTCAAATTACTGGGTATACTTTTTTGGGAACAATTTTATTTATGGGTTTAATCAATTTTTTTGGGGTTACGACACCGTAAACAATTTGTGTTACGAGGATTGCTTTGTGAACTTCTTTCAGTAAGTTCTATTGTATTTATGTTTATTGTGTATTACTAAGTTACGGGATTTATTTATAGTTTACAAAAAATAATCTTCCGTCTTAATTTTTTTGAAGTGAAAACTTCTTTAGAATCGTTGAGCACTTTTTGGTGGGGAAAATTTTAATGGGTTCGTGTCACTGACACGCTTATGTTTAATGTTGAAAGTTTTCACTTCTATCGGCAGTCCCTATGACTGTCATTTTTTTTATCTATATTTATAAAAGAGGAAGGTGACTGACTGACTAACTGACTGACATACCCAGAGATCAACGCACAGCCCAAACCGCTAAAGCTAGAATCCTGAAATTTCGCATGTAGGTTCTTTATATAACGTAATCTATATATATAAAAGAGGAAGGTGACTGACTGACTGACTATCTGACTGATATACCCAGAGATCAACGCACAGCCCAAACCGCTGAAGCTAGAATCCTGAAAGAAGATAGAAGGTTCTTTATATAAAGTAAGTGCACTAAGCACTAAGAAAGGAATTTTGGAAATTCCACCCCTAAGGGGGTAAATCAGGGGATGAAAGTCTGCGTGAGCGAAGCCGCGTGTAAAAGCTAGTGTATTATAATTGCATGCCACTGCTGATAAAAAGGTCTCGGGTTCGATTTCCGAGTCGGACAAATAAGTGTTTTTGGGTTTTTTTCTACCGGCAATTCTTGATGATATCTCAGAATATGGAAGTTGGTAGTGGTTTAACGCCCGTGCCTTTGAGAGCACTTTAAGCAGTTGGGCTCAGTTGGTATAAAAATTTATGTCAATGGTAATAAATTGGAAAGCCCTTAAATATACTGCCAATTACATAGTTTAATATTCAAATTTAAGTTGCGAGATGTGGAGGTCCGATGCTAGTTGCTACGCGAAAAAAATGACATTCGGATAAAACGAGATGAACTAGTAAACAACGAGGAAGATAATACTGAGACATCTTTTTGAAGGAGAGGCCTATGTCCAGCAGTGGACTATTAAATACTGTTAACGTAATGTAAGAGCTTCAAGAAAAACAGCATTCTCAAACGATTGCAGTAATTATGGCCAGTTTAATGGGAAAATTAAATTCAATTAATGTATGTAAACTATAATTTTATATTTACGAGTAAATGCTACCCAGTGTTTCATATTTACCGGTTTTAAATGCTTATTTACATTTTTAATACTTTCTTGCCAATTATTTTAATATCGCTTATGAACTTGCTTAACGATCGTATGGGTAAGTGGAACGGTTACTTGTTTTAGTAAATAATTCTGTTGGATAAAAAAACTTACAGCATCGCTACCTTATGCTGTCATAACGTCGAATAAGTATGATTTATAAATTATTCGTGATATCGTTATAAAACACACACGATTTTGTACTGAATAATGTTGATATTTGTAGGGATTCAGAAGTTATTTTTATTGAAATATTAAATTTAAAATGTCTGAAATGAAGGGTTTTCTGTTGATAAGTACCACCAAAACCCCCAATGTATAAGTCAACTCAAGAGTTACAGGTATGCGATTAAACGATAATTTAAAAAGTACAAATCTTGTTTTCAAGATATGGAGATCGTATCAACCCGAAAATTTTCCACAGACAATTAAAATTTGTTCCAAAAATTAGTATGTGCACAAAAAAAGTAAAATTTCACTTTAAAATTTTTTTAAAAATAAAATCTGATTTTACTGAAATAGATCCATATACATTTTATTCCATATTTGTTTTTAAGGAATATATTAGGCAAAGGAGCAGATTTATCACCTGATGGTAAGCGATTACCGTCACCTATAGACACTCGCAACACCAGAGGCGTCACAAGTGCGTTGCCGGCCTTTGTGGGAATGGAGAGGGGGATGGGGAGGTGGATGGGGAGGGGTTGGGGTATGGGCCTCCGTTATCCTCACTCACTCGGTGAAACACAGCGCAAGCGCTATTTCACACCAGTTTTCTGTGAGGCCGGGATATCACTCCGGTCGAACCACCCCTTAGAAGTCCAGAACCCGATAATAACTTGCCTACACCCAAACAATAGATACATACTATAAATACGTTTGATGTATAAATATCAAGCTAACTTACATCATCTGTAGAATAACGCATATGATAGCTATGTACAACATGTCGTCATATAAGAGGGGCGTGAGTGAATAATTTTCTCTGATTTATGTATATCGTCTCCACAGAACCGAGTCCTGCCTCATTACAGGTTGACGTTGAATGATGAACAGAGCTCGAAGAAAAACGTCGTGTTTAACCATCCGACGTTTATGATTTAATTCCTATGGACAAAAAACTGCGACGAATTTGAGATCAATGAACTTGATTGGCTGGTTCAGAAATTCGATAACGCGGTAAGCACTAATATGTATAATATGCGTCATATGTAAACATACTAATTTCGCCAAGGTTTATTGGATAGGGCGCTTTTGGCAATGGGACCGCGATTCCAAATTCCTGTTTTGATAAAATTATTGTTATTGAGTAGGATATTGAGAAAATTTATACAAACACTTTTTTTCTTGAGTGAGGAATATTTAAAAGTTGCGCAATTATTATTAGCTACTTTTACAAAACAATAAAATGTTTCTTTTAGTTCAAAAATGGTAGCTTTCTATGAAAAAAAAATTGTAATTTAAAATTTCTAAACTCTAGATAATAGTAATTATATTTAGTAATGAGTTTTAAACTATTGCATAGCTTTTATCGCGGGCTTTGAGCGCGGCAACCGAATCAATAAATTCCGTAACGAAAATAAAACCGAACACCCGAAGCTCGCACGGATCGAGATGAGCTGCTCCGAAATCGGACGAATACGTAAGCAGCTGTTTGTGAGAAAGTATATAGGTGTATAGGTATCTATCATATCTTTATAATGCCACACTCACCGCATGTGCGCCCCGCTAGTATACATGTTCAAAGAAAAAAAAACTGCCTATATAAAAAATAAATAAATAATTGACTGTACGTTTGGCTGGCTAGTGGTTTAACGGTCACCACGCCATTACCTACTTTGCCAAGTGTCGTGGGTTCAAATCCCACGTGGGACAACACTTTGTGTGATCCACAAATTGTTGTTCTGATTCTGGTTGTTCTTTGTATCCGTTTCATGTATGTTTTTAAAGTCCCCCGCAACACAGGATTTATTTCTAGTATGGGAGATGTCTTTTTAAAAAAAAATATAATTGCATAAGTTTATAAAAAATGCTATGCAATAGCTTTACCGCGGCAGTCCCCGAGTGCCACATGACTTTTTTTTTGTTTGGCTGTTATTTTTGTTGTTTGATATTTTTTTTATTAGTGGTCCCTAGGTATGTACTACAAAAATAAAATTATCAAAAAGGGAATACGAGACCGAGGTCCAGGTCCCGAAAGCCTCCAACACCGATCACTTCTATAGATTTCTGTAGTATATTTTTATAGGTAAATATAGGCCACATAATATGTTGAGTACCTACTGTTCGGTATTTTGACTTCATTACCGTTGATCAGGGTAATATTTTTACTTAATCTCAGTACGCCGCAGGCAATTTGCCAGGATCCGTACAACTAATTCATTAACTAGGTACTACATTTTTCATTGATGTCATTATTATTATGTACTACGTTTGTAGTGTATAAAGAGGTCATTATTTAGGGATGATTTTTTAATTAAAAACTTATAACTAATATGAAATTTTAACTTAAAAACTTATAAGTTCCACAATTAAACTGAAAACACTGAAACAATATGTACTCGTAGATATTGGCTGGTCTGTTTTGGTTGTTAGGTATCCCAAATTATAACTTGAAGTTCGGTATCATTCAAAATGAATGTTTAGTTTTTTAGTCTATTAAAATATACGATGATTAAGATTTATGATAAAAAAATATTTTATATAAAATATTAAGATAAATTTTATTCTTTTTTTAAAACGTATTTCTAAAATTGATTCTTGTATTACAAAACTTAAATCTTATTGTTTCAAGTTATTTAAATAATATTTTAAACAAAGATTGGCATATTATTTTGTAGCATTAAATTTTATGAATCCTAAAAAATATTGTTAAATTTCTATTTGTTTCAAATTCTTTAAAATATCTTAAACAACTGTAATAAGTTTTATTTAAATCCAAAATTTTGTTTGTCTTTAAAAAAATAATTTTATTTAATCAAATCCATATAAAGTCGAACCTTCTGCCTAGGGTATACACTGACTCGATTATTTAACCGAGGGTAGTCGGTAGTAGTGCGCTCAGGCAGTGAGATCTGTAACGACGAGAAATCAACAGCAATTTTTGAGTTTTGTTAAGGACGTAACATTGACGAAAAACTCTTTAGTGGTAGAAATTGTGTACTTAATGTTCGTGTTGTAGTGACAATATACAGAATCAGACTAACTGTAAGACTTTTCTTTGTGTTTACAAACTCCTTCGCTCAGCTGCACAATATAAGGTACAGTCAGGTACAATTTTATTGAATTCCTATTTCAACTAAAATTTTTGTCTGAACATTTTTAATTAATGCATATAGTTTGACAAATGAAACAGAGAGCATGCATATAGATGTGAAAAAAACTTCAAAATACAGGATAAGGTGATCACATTAACCATTGAGCTGTTTATCTCTAAAGACAATGAATAACATACTCTTAAAGGAGAATTTCCCGTATTATGTATTTCCTTTCTCTCACGAATGTAAATTCAGCATTTAGAATGAGTACGATAGTGTTTTGTTTCAATTTAATGCCGTGTTTGCGTTAACAGTTCCAAATGATGTCTATTCCAAAACTAATTTAGCTAACAAATATGTTTGATTTGATTTCGCTTTGTTGATTTTCTATTATACCCTAGTTTGGTTTTAATTAATTTATTTTTAGAGTAACATGAATATTCAAAACAACCCAAAGTTAATATAAATTAAAATATTAAAATTCATTTAAATATAAAAACATTGCTTTATAGGGTGTTGCCTTCATATGATTTCAATTAAATGTTTGAATAGTAGTAGTTTGAAGTAAATAGTAAAATCAAAGATGTCTAGCTTGATTGTTTATATTTTTTCGGGCTTGCCGGGAATAAATTGATTAAAAACTGTGAACAAAGCGTTATTAATTTTATTTTCTTGTTAGGTTTAGATTAAACTTTGCTGTTTTGCATTTTTTGACACTGTCTAATATTGTAGGTTTATAGTTGCTTGTCAGAAAACTAGATTCAAAGCGTTGTTGACTGTTAGATGAAAGATCGGATATGCACTTGTGACTCCATCCAGTCGGTTAGCAACCAAAGAGTAAAGTAATATACGGGTAAAGAGAGCCCTCTTGCAGGTAAAAAATGCAAACCCATTTGACAAGCTGTCATTCTAGGCGCCATCTGAACATTGGCTCGGGAACTAATTGTGTACATAACCTTAGCTTTAGCCAATTATACATACTTATATCATGTTCAGTTAGATCTTTTACAAAACGTAACCTAAACTATTTTGTTCCGTCCTATTTTTATGTAACTTGTTAGAAGTCTGCTAAAAATAGAACGAAACAAATAAGTCCTGATTACATTTTATAAAACATCAATTCACAATATAAGGGTATGAGATAAAAAAACAATCCATTAATAATCACTTTTTATTCCTATATTACTACTAGGCATTTTACAACAATTATCACTAAAAATAACTACGAATTAAAGTGTCTCTATCACACAGTTCTTCAATAGTCTATATCGCACAACAAAATCCAAGTATTTCAAAGTAAACACTCAATAGGAGCTCAGGGCTCAACTCGAGGCACTAGCTTGAAGTAATTTCAACGAAATATTACTATATGAAACGGAAACTACAAATATGCCTGTACGCAATATACAATATAGCCGCCATAATAATAAAAATAAGTAACGCCTGACAACTGTCACTTTATCGATTTATTACCTGGATCTTGAAGTATGGCACTAACTTTTTACTATAATTTAGTCTAATTTTTTTAAAAGTACTTAAATAAATGAACTTTTTATTTTTATATTGTATTAAATGTTTTGTATTTTATTAATATTCAAATTATTTTCGTTATCACTGTAAAACGCCATCTTTTGACATTCCAAATTAACTGGTAACTATTTTAGTACGGGGCCATTCGCTAGATGGCAAGTCATCAATTTTACAAATGTCAAAGTCTTAGCACTGTCCCCGCCCTGTTAGCAACGCTAGACACATACGATCGGGTTCTATCTGCCGGTTTCTTTATATACCATAGCAAAGGTCAGACTATAATCGCTTTGAACTTGTCCCACCGTGAAAGAAAGATGCCATTTTTAAACAGCGACATAATTTTCACAATAAATATGTATTATATTTATTACTAGCTGAACACCGCAGTAATACCCGCGTATAATGTCATTCCGCGGGTAACACCACGGAGAAAAGCTAGTCTAATAAAAAGTAGCTTCAGTTACTCCTTAGATCATCAGCTATCTGCCAGTGAAAGTCCCGTCCAGCCGTATGTTATTTTGGTATATATACCGTGTATAGGTACATACATATGAATTGATTAAAAGCGGTTATTTTAATATTACAAACAGACATTCCAATTTTAGTTATTTGTATAGAAAATCGTCGTCTAAACCAAAAGTCGTCCACTGCTATACATAGTAATCCCCCAAGTTTCTCTATAACAGTCTGTTATGTGCTGCCCGCGTGTCACTAGGTGATCCGACGACCTACTGTAGTTCGTGGGAACTCGTTAGGCTATATTTCTAAGTATAATTAAGTGTATCATAAAGAGTAGTATTACTTAGGTGTAACATAATAATATATACTCACTAACATTTAACTCATGATCCAATCTCTTTGTGACATCGTCCTTTGTCTATTAGAAGCTACGAAATCTACAATTACTTAACACCACATCTATATGCCACATCTATATAAACTATAACTATCAATCTACACTAACATTATAAACGCGAAAGTTTGTAAGTATGGATGGATGGATGTTTGTTACTCTTTCACGCAAAAACTACTGGATGAAACTTTACAGTAATATAGCTTATACATCAGAATAACACATAGGCTACTATTTGCCGCGATAACCGACATATACGCGGGCGGAGCCGCGGGCAACAACTAGTGATACATATGTAAATTTTACAGTGTTTACTATGTTGTAAACCACTTTATTTAGTACAATATAATGAGGTTTATTCATTTCTTCCTATGTGTAAATAGTGCTTAAGAAGAATAAAGAAGCCGTCATAAATCCAAAACAATAATTGTCATTTACCGAAACGAAAATGTCATAAAGATAAAGGCTTGTTAATCACTGAGATCGACTATTTTTTGTAAGAAGAAAACAATAAAAGTGAGTCGTTTGCACTGTCTGCCATTTTCAGGAAACGGATGTTAGTTGGCGCGTCCGGTATTGTGGAGGCAATGTGCCAAGAGCTCCCATGACGAAAGTGTGGGTAAAAGTAAATGTAATTAATATAACATGTTATTTGGAAAGCGTTCTTGAAGATCCATTGTTGAAAATATCGTGTTTTCGACATAATATAAATATTATGTTGTATTAAGTCATAAGGGGATTGGTACTTATTCCCTACATATACGTAGGAGTAATTAATATTAAGTTAAGTTGATTAAGACAATGAATGAAAATTGATCATTCATCACTAAAATGTAAGAAATAGTCGTCTGCTTACATTGGTATTGCCGTTAAACTAACATTTGCTTTATGAAACGTATGTTCGAATTTGTTTCTTTTTTCAATTAATGTAAATTTTGTTTTTAAAAAGCATAATAGACTTACATATTTATCGTACGGAACGGTTTACAAATAAATTTTTAAATCAACGTTATTTTGGACATTAGACTACAATATCTTAATTTATCTTTATATATTCATCGACATCATATCTGTTTTATTTTGTGACTTAGATTCAGAATTGCACCATAAACAATTATGTAAAACACACATTAATTCAAAGTTGTCGTTGAGAACTAAAAACCATTTGTCTTTGGTACCCATTCTCCTGTACGCAGTACAAGTCTTGCCACGTTCCCGGCATTTGAAACAACTTTTGAATTTGGAACAAAAACTGATAAAAACGTGTGATAGATAACATTCTTGTGTTACAATCCATCGCGATACTCATATCTGGGGGATGTTTTCACAAAACAGGTCACGTATTAAATGAGAATATTCGGCCAAACCGTCTTACTTTCGACTTATTTATCATTCTCCTCAGTGCTACACCCCATGAATTTTATACAAGATTGAACGATTTACTGAACAAAATTGATGGTACATCTATTGTGTGATGTCAGCGTCTTATTGAACACTGTCGCTGAATTACGGAAACGTTTTAGTGGGAGTGTCACTTCCCTCCTTCATATCTAGTTGTCGGGAACAATTTGCTGAAAGTGTACAAACAAGAGATAATGAACACGTATAAATGACAAATATATTTATCTGTAGTTGGGTCTTGTGGTGGCATTGTGAAATAAGATATCATGTGATGATTATTGTTTTTCAAAGTTTTTATTAAGTTGGAATGCCATATAGCCGCTTGATAGTAAGCTATGCAAATTAGCATTCATCAGAGCCCTTGCCCCAGTAAAAATCTTTTTAGACCCTTTCAAATGAACTATTCTCATGAGAATTAAGTATCAACTTTAGTCTCATGAGAATAGTTTCTATAGGAGCCGTTCTGTAATTTAAAAGAAGCCGGAAGGAAGTAGTATTAATTCGGATTGTATAAATTAAAGCTCATATTAAGACATTTTTGACGTATTTCATTACAGTATTTTTCATCTCATTTAGATATAATACCATAATATGATATAAGATATTATTATGCTTAGTAACGTCAGAAAATATTACTATTAAACTTCAAAAATAGATAAAAACATCTGTTTCTTTTTAATAAAATCATTGTCTAAGAAAGAGACATATTGATATTATATTTATCTTCAAAGACCACTATTTGAATTAATTGACTACGGTCACAATTATAATAATTATTTATTAACTAACTTTTTGGAAAGTTACAAACATTTAAATTAGTGTAATAAATAGCTAAATATGACGTATTTTGACTACTCATATCGTACCAACTTCGTTAAACTTAATTGGGTTTAGGTTTGTATCAAAAGTTTAACAAACTTTCCATGGGACAGCCACGCACGCTTCGGCATGCATGGGCCGGCTTGACCGGAGTGATACCACGGTCCCACATAAAACCGGTATGAAACAGCGCCTGCGATGTGTTTCACTGAGTGAGTGAGGATTCCGGAGGGCCATACCCCTGCCCATCACCCAAAGGCTGGCAACGCACTTATGACGCCTCTGGTGTTGCGGGTGTCGATGGGCGGCGGTAATCGCTTACTTCAGGCGATACGTCTGCTCGCTTAACCCTATTCATTAAAAACATACTCATATATATGATACAAATATTTATGAGATTTTGCAAAACAAGATGGATAAAAAACAAAATCCACACAATTGCTTCTTATAAACCATCGCATATAAACAACTGGGACATATCCAGTGCCTCGTGGAGAACAACATGAAATATAGCGACCTATCAAGAGAAATGAATTGAGTAGGCACATTGTAACAAAAAAATGTTCTTTTTTGCTACTGATAAAGCCGAGGGCTATTAGTACCTATCCAGGTTAATCCTCGTAGCCTCTCAAGTCCTATTTTATGTGAACACGGGACAACGGACGCCTCTCAACTGCCATGGACTGATAAAATGCTCGTCGAAAAGGACGCGATCAATCCCTACCCATTGTGTACGATACAAAGTCTTTTCATACTTATGTGGGTAACATATTCTTTGTGAAAGATTTTCCTCCTATATTTAGATTCATAATACAATATTTACTTACGGCACCTTTTATATAAAAGGGATACAGAAACAAGGATAATATGGTACCTCAATAGGTTTTTGGGTAGTGGGTATTAAGAAGTGGGAGTACTTTCTTGTAAATTGATGTTTTTCTACAGTTTTGTAACATTCTATTGCTCCCATAACACATATATATTATTAATAATACACGTAAAGATTCCAAATTACATAGGTGAAAAACAAAGACGAATACGATCTATCTCATACGTGATGAATACGATCATCTATTCTGTATTTGTGTGTATTTTTTCTATACTATGCATGTACTTAGAAATATATAAGTATATTTATCAGCAGACTAATTACATAATACAGACTTTATCTAGTTTGTGATCAGATGGTCATGTGTGTGTGAAGATATCTATACTGAGGATCATCAAATCCTGCAACCTTTCCATTCTCCCTTCCAATGCTACGCACTATTTCCAACACTCTGCTCCTTCTCTGCTGGACCTTATCCTTATTTCTTCCTCTGAGCTCGCAGTTAGACACGGTCAGTGCTCTGCTGACGAGTTTTCTTATCACGACTTACGGTACCTTTCTTATCGACTCCGTCCTCCTAAACACAAATCTAAGATCATCCTGCAGCGGAATTTTAAGGCTATGGATGCTAATGCCTTAACAAGGGATGCCTACAATATCGACTGGACATCTCTCTTGAGTGATGGTAACATAGATGACAAAGTTAATATTTTTAACACCAAAATGTTGTCTCTTTATGAAAAACATGCACCCCTTCAGGAAATTAAGGTCAAACGTCTTCCGTCACCATGGCTAACTGCAGATATCAAAGCACTAATCAAGAAAAAAGTGATTGATAAATCAAGATTTAAGAGGAGCCCAACTGAACACAACCATGATCGATATGTGTCCATCCGGAATCATTGCAGCAAGGTGTGCAGGAATGCACAGCGCCGATACATTCACAGCTCCGTCGAAAACGGAGATCCAGCTAAGATCTGGAAATTTTTAAGGTCATTGGGAGTAGGCAAATCTATTCATGACTTTTCTCCTAAAAATATAGACTTAAGTCTACTCAATCAGCATTTCTCCGCCTCAACAAGTTTCGATACAATGACAAAAGATGCTACTCTCAAACATCTTACTTCTGCCTCGATTCCTGACTGCTCTCCCTTTTTCTTTAGTCAATTCTCTGATTGTGATGTTATGAAGAGCATAGTATCTATTACTTCAAATGCAGTGGGCTCTGATTGTCTAAGTCGCAGTATGATCCTTCCAATCCTTGATGAAGTTCTTCCTGTCATCTGCCATATCCTCAATTATTCGATCTCCTATAGCGTTTTTCCTAATTCCTGGAAGGATGCAGAAATTATACCCATCCCTAAAAAGAAGAACCCCGAATCCTTTTCCGATTACCACCCCATTTCTATCCTCCCCTACCTCTCCAAAGTCCTTGAACGTTTGATCCATACTCAATTTTCCAATTTCCTTTCCAAAAACCTGCTCCTTAACCCTCTCCAATCTGGATTTCGACCTGGCCACAGCACCACCACTACTCTAATTCAGATTACCGAGGACATCAGAGATGCTATGGAGAACGGCGAACTTACGGTCCTAACACTCCTCGATTTCAGTAACGCGTTCAACACCGTTGACTTTGACATACTGCTATGTATATTACGCTCTCTTAACATATCTCCAACCGTGATTGACTGGTTTCCCAACTACCTGTTTGGTCGCCGGCAGCGTATTAGTATTGATAAAACTGTCTCTTCTTGGTGTAGTACTGAAGCTGGCGTCCCTCAGGGCGGCGTGCTATCTCCTTTACTTTTCTCCGTTTTTATTAACACCATCACTAATGATCTCACTTCTTCCTACCACCTATATGAAGATGATCTCCAGATTTATTTTAAAGCACCACCGGCTAACCTGGCTGATGCTATTGATACAATAAACGCTGACTTGAATAAAATTTGTAAGTGGAGCATTTCCTACGGTCTCAAGATTAACCCAACCAAGACTCAAGTCATAGCTGTAGGAAGTTCTAGATTGATTTCCAAAATCGATTGGACCATACTGCCTCAAGTCTCTTGCGGTAACACACCTATTCCCTTTAGTGATAAGGTAAAAAACTTGGGTATTTATATTGACAACACCTTATCCTGGGGTCCTCAGCTGCAGGAGCTGAGTCGCAAAATGTTTGCCGCTGCAGGGTCTTTGCGTAGGCTACGCAACTTGTTACCTACCTCTACCAAGATTGCTCTCACGCAATCCCTTCTTTTCCCCATCCTTAATTATGCTGATGCCAGTTATTTAGATCTCACTGAAGACTAACTAAATAAGCTTGAAAGACTCCAAAATCTCTGTATAAGATTCATATTCGGATTGCGTAAATATGACACATCTCCGATTATCGTAAAAAGCCTAAGAGGTTACCTATCCGCCTTCGCCGGAACGCACATATTCTTTCTCTTCTATATAACATTCTATTTAGTCCTTTTCCCCACTTTACCTTAAATCACGTTTCACTTATTTACCCGATACACATTCCAAGTTACTGAGATCGTCTGAGAACTTAAAACTAAAAATACCGTTACATTCCACCAAATTTTCCGACCACTCTTTTTCTGTTCAGGCTGCTCTGTTTCTTTTTTCAATTAATGTAAATTTTGTTTTTAAAAAGCATAATAGACTTACATATTTATCGTACGGAACGGTTTACAAATAAATTTTTAAATCAACGTTATTTTGGACATTAGACTACAATATCTTAATTTATCTTTATATATTCATCGACATCATATCTGTTTTATTTTGTGACTTAGATTCAGAATTGCACCATAAACAATTATGTAAAACACACATTAATTCAAAGTTGTCGTTGAGAACTAAAAACCATTTGTCTTTGGTACCCATTCTCCTGTACGCAGTACAAGTCTTGCCACGTTCCCGGCATTTGAAACAACTTTTGAATTTGGAACAAAAACTGATAAAAACGTGTGATAGATAACATTCTTGTGTTACAATCCATCGCGATACTCATATCTGGGGGATGTTTTCACAAAACAGGTCACGTATTAAATGAGAATATTCGGCCGAACCGTCGACTTATTTATCATTCTCCTCAGTGCTACACCCCATGAATTTTATACAAGATTGAACGATTTACTGAACAAAATTGATGGTACATCTATTGTGTGATGTCAGCGTCTTATTGAACACTGTCGCTGAATTACGGAAACGTTTTAGTGGGAGTGTCACTTCCCTCCTTCATATCTAGTTGTCGGGAACAATTTGCTGAAAGTGTACAAACAAGAGATAATGAACACGTATAAATGACAAATATATTTATCTGTAGTTGGGTCTTGTGGTGGCATTGTGAAATAAGATATCATGTGATGATTATTGTTTTTCAAAGTTTTTATTAAGTTGGAATGCCATATAGCCGCTTGATAGTAAGCTATGCAAATTAGCATTCATCAGAGCCCTTGCCCCAGTAAAAATCTTTTTAGACCCTTTCAAATGAACTATTCTCATGAGAATTAAGTATCAACTTTAGTCTCATGAGAATAGTTTCTATAGGAGCCGTTCTGTAATTTAAAAGAAGCCGGAAGGAAGTAGTATTAATTCGGATTGTATAAATTAAAGCTCATATTAAGACATTTTTGACGTATTTCATTACAGTATTTTTCATCTCATTTAGATATAATACCATAATATGATATAAGATATTATTATGCTTAGTAACGTCAGAAAATATTACTATTAAACTTTAAAAATAGATAAAAACATCTGTTTCTTTTTAATAAAATCATTGTCTAAGAAAGAGACATATTGATATTATATTTATCTTCAAAGACCACTATTTGAATTAATTGACTACGGTCACAATTATAATAATTATTTATTAACTAACTTTTTGGAAAGTTACAAACATTTAAATTAGTGTAATAAATAGCTATGTGGTTAATGGTAGTAAGGTATTGTGTATAGTCCTACATACACCATCTACACTTCGTCCATCTGCGTATAGGTGAGTTTATAGTTTATAATAACATACACAGATTTAACTAACACTTATTTAATTCACAGAAGGGATTACACAAGGCGCGAAACAAAAGGCAAGAAGGTAAGTACAGTTTCAAGAAGCAGAACAGAAAATACGATCACTAAAGTAACAATAAGCACTTAGATATTAAGCGTAAGCACAGAGCAAATGTTTGTAGCCAAGCAACGTGGATTCGCTATGAGAGCGTGCGGCTGACTGGCGCGGCGAGGTGGCGCGTAGTAACAGCATCGCGTCGACCGGTGAGTGCGCGCAGCTAACGGCTGTTGTAATGAAATATTATTCTTGTTGTGATGTAGAATAATATTTCATAATGTAGCTAGGTGCTACATCACT
This sequence comes from Diaphora mendica, assembly GCA_949125395.1. Lineage (NCBI taxonomy): Eukaryota > Metazoa > Arthropoda > Insecta > Lepidoptera > Erebidae > Diaphora > Diaphora mendica. Next base: position 14,497,502 of record OX421324.1, on the reverse strand, counting down.
CCCCCTCCGAGACCGGATCACGGGCGATAGTAATCTGGAAATCTTACTACTCTTCCACTCCTAGTCTTTTTTACAGGTGGAGCAGCGTCGACTAGTGGACTAGTTTCGGACGGAGGACTACTGTCAACCAGGTAAGCAGGTTTTAATCTATCTATGGTGACAGTAATACCTTTTCCTTTAACTTCTATTTTAAAAGTCTTTGCTTTTCTTTCCAGGACTTTATGGGGGCCGGAGTAAGGTGATTCCATGGACATCTTGGCTGGACCCGTGCGAAGAAACACGTATTCAGAGGAGAAGATGTCGGCAGGTAGGTAGAATGTTTTGTTTCCATGCCAGGAGACTGAAGTTGGAGACAGTTTGGAAATGTGGTTGCGGAGACGACAAGTGAAGCTGGTGATATCAGGTTCAGTGTTGCAACTCGGCGAAAAAAATTGACCAGGTAGTCTCAAGGGTTCTCCATACACCAGTTCTGCAGCAGATGTCTTCAGGTCTTCCTTCCACGCACTTCTAATGCCTAGGAGCACAAGAGGAAGAACTTCTGACCACTGGGTGTTGTTGTGGCATTTGATGGACGCCTTTAGTTGTCGGTGCAGTCGTTCAACCATTCCATTACAGGCTGGATGATAGGCTGTAGTGGGGCGATGCGTGGCACCGACGAGGCTGCAGATGTTTTTGAACAGCTGGGACTCAAACTGTCGGCCCCGGTCTGTAGTTATGGTGTGTGGGCAGCCGAAACGCGCGACCCAGCCGGATATGAAGGCTCTGGCGCAAGTCTCGGCAGTGATATCAATCAACGGGAACGCCTCAGGCCATCGGGTAAACCTGTCGATAACGGTTAAGCAGTATCTGTAATCAAAAGAACAGGGTAATGGCCCTACTATATCCATATGGATATGGGAAAATCGGTCTGAGGTCAAAGGAAATGATGATAAAGGAGAGATAGTGTGACGGGTAATTTTATTTTTTTGGCAATCAGTGCATGTCTGTGACCATTTTCTGCAGTCACGTCTAACTCCAGGCCATACGTATCGTTCTGATACGAGTCTTGCTGTAGCTGATGGTCCTGGGTGGCTCAGATTGTGTAGGCTTTCATATATCTGACGTCGAAAAGCAGGTGTTATATAAGGCCTTGGGTAAGGTGTAGACACGTCGCAGTATAGTGTGGCGTCAGATGTTGAAATTTTCTCTAGTTTCATAGATGTACCCTTTTTAAGCAAGTTATGTAATTCTGAGTCCGATTCCTGTTCCTTTTCTAATGCTCTGTAGTCAATGTAATTAGCAATGCTCTCGACGCGTGAAAATGCGTCGGCTACAACGTTGTCTTTTCCAGACACATGTCGTATGTCAGTGCAAAATTGAGCAATATAATTAAGGTAACGGTGTTGGCGCGGAGAGCAACTATCACGGTTGGTGTTGAAGGCGAATGTGATTGGTTTATGGTCGGTGAACACTATAAAGGTTCTAGCCTCAACCATGTACCTGAAATATTTTATTCCTTCATAAATTGCCAAGAGTTCTTTATCATAAGGACTATACTTAGTCTGCGCAGATGTCAGTTTGCGCGAGAAAAATCCTAGAGGCTCCCACGAATTACAGACTTTCTGTTGCAAGACACCACCTATGGCGATATCAGAGGCATCGGTAAATAGGGCTAGATCTGCATTTGGATCTGGGTGTGAGATGAGAGTCGCGTTTGCCAAACTAGTTTTGCAATCTTCAAAAGATTTTAGCAGTTCTGGAGTGAGATTCACGGGTTTAGATCCTTTAACATTCGGGCCTGCGAGCACTGCGTTGAGGGGTCCTTGAATTTCAGCAGCTTTCGGGATGAATTTCCTATAGAAATTTAATATGCCAAGAAATCTACGAAGCTGTTTGGCTGTCTTAGGAACTGGATAAGCTTGAATAGCTTGAACTTTTTCAGGCAAAGGGCGTATTCCAGCAGATGAAACATTGTAACCAAGGAATGTTACCTCTTCTACCCCTAGAACACACTTAGAAGTGTTTATAAGTAAACCATACTTTCTTAAGCGTTCAAATAAAATTTCCAGGTGTTCCAGGTGTTCAGTTTCGGTCTTGGAGAAGGTTAAAATATCGTCCAAGAATCCGTACGTAAAATCTAGGCCTTGAAGCACTTCATCTAAGAATCTTTGGAAAGTTTGTGCTGCGTTCCTGAGACCAAATGTCATGTAGGGAAACTCAAAGAGACCGAACGGCGTGGTTATAGCCGTCTTCGGTATATCCTCGTCCGCTACTGGTATTTGATGAAAAGCTTTCACAAGATCAACTTTACTGAAAATCCTGGCTCCTGAAAGCTGATAAGCAAAGTCATGAATGTGTCTCACCGGGTATCGATCTGGTATTGTTCTAGAATTGAGTCCTCTGTAGTCTCCACATGGTCTCCAGCTGTCGTCCTTCTTAGGAACCATATGCAGGGGTGAAGACCATGGGCTTTCAGACCGTCGAGCAGTTCCAACCTTCAACATGTCTTCAAATTCGGTTTTGGCAATCTTAAGACGATCAGGTGCCAAACGACGAGGGCGTGAAGACACGGGCGGTCCGGGCGTAGTTCGTATATGGTGTTTTGTGTTGTGCCTTATAGTTCTGCAGGATCCAGCAGGTCTTGTAATTTCTGGAAACTGATTAAGTAATTTATGGTATGGTGAGTCACCTGTGAACACCTTAAGTGAAACTAACTCATGAGCTAGGCTGTGAGATGATGGTGCGTCCACTGATAGACTGGTAACAGAATCCAGCAGGCGGTGGTTACGGCAGTCGACTAATAAGTTATAGAAACTTAAGAAGTCTACCCCGATAATTGGCTTAGACACATCCGCTACGATAAATCTCCAGGTGAAACTCCTGCGAAGACCTAAATTGAGGTTCAGTTCGATTGTTCCATATGTTGAGATTATAGAACCATTAGCGGCTACAAGCTGATATTTCGACTTGCTAGGTCTGTCTTTAAATAACTTGCGAGGGTAAGCGCAAACATCAGAACCTGTATCTATAAGAAATTGAACTTTTGTGTACTTATCAGTGATAAACAGGCGGCCTTTACAGGTTGAGCAGTCTTCCGCGGCCATTATTGACTGCTCCTGGAGTTTTCCTGTTTATAATCACAAGGCTTAATACATCTATTGGCTTTTGGACCGAATTTAGAATGGTACCAACATGTTGGGTACTTACGGTAACTTGATTGTGAACGACTTGAACTCCGGTTCCTGTTATTCCGTTTATAAGGTCGTGATCGGCTGTCAGATCGAGACAAACGCTCAACAGACTTGGTTAATTCACTAATTTGTCGAGCCATATCTTCCATGGTAATCGACGATGACTTTGAACTCATTGAAACAATCTGTTGAGGAGCAGCGATATCATGCACCCGATCAGCCAAATCTGCTAATGATTGTAAGTCGAGGGTAGGTTGTGAGGCTACGACCGTCTCAATATTATTAGGCAGCCTACTAGACCAGACTGTTTTTAAAAAATCTTCTGGAACGTCCTCACCAGCTAAATGACGTAAGTGTCGTAAAAACTGCGAGGGCTTGCGGTCGCCTAACTCCTCATGAAGTAGTAACTGTTTAACCTTATTCTCTTTACTCCTGGACAACCTTTTAATTAATTCACTCTTGAGCTTATCGTACTTATCCGTGGTAGGTGGCGAAGTAATTATATCCTCCACTTCAGAAGCAATTTGATGGTCAAGTTGTGAAACTATGTAATAAAATTTTGTGACGTCAGAGGTGATGTTCGACAATATAAAATTACCTTCTACCTGTGCGAACCACAAAGCAGGTTTACTGGACCAGAACGGAGGCATGCGAACACCAACCCGAGATATTTCAGTCGACATCGGTGTCACTGGCTCCTGGACTACATACTCACTCTTCGAACCGGTTGGCATTTTGATGAATCCGTGCACTTATGTAAATTCCAAAACGTGTTATAGGCGGGTCACCACTGTGGTTAATGGTAGTAAGGTATTGTGTATAGTCCTACATACACCATCTACACTTCGTCCATCTGCGTATAGGTGAGTTTATAGTTTATAATAACATACACAGATTTAACTAACACTTATTTAATTCACAGAAGGGATTACACAAGGCGCGAAACAAAAGGCAAGAAGGTAAGTACAGTTTCAAGAAGCAGAACAGAAAATACGATCACTAAAGTAACAATAAGCACTTAGATATTAAGCGTAAGCACAGAGCAAATGTTTGTAGCCAAGCAACGTGGATTCGCTATGAGAGCGTGCGGCTGACTGGCGCGGCGAGGTGGCGCGTAGTAACAGCATCGCGTCGACCGGTGAGTGCGCGCAGCTAACGGCTGTTGTAATGAAATATTATTCTTGTTGTGATGTAGAATAATATTTCATAATGTAGCTAGGTGCTACAGCTAAATATGACGTATTTTGACTACTCATATCGTACCAACTTCGTTAAACTTAATTGGGTTTAGGTTTGTATCAAAAGTTTAACAAACTTTCCATGGGACAGCCACGCACGCTTCGGCATGCATGGGCCGGCTTGACCGGAGTGATACCACGGTCCCACATAAAACCGGTATGAAACAGCGCCTGCGATGTGTTTCACTGAGTGAGTGAGGATTCCGGAGGGCCATACCCCTGCCCATCACCCAAAGGCTGGCAACGCACTTATGACGCCTCTGGTGTTGCGGGTGTCGATGGGCGGCGGTAATCGCTTACTTCAGGCGATACGTCTGCTCGCTTAACCCTATTCATTAAAAACATACTCATATATATGATACAAATATTTATGAGATTTTGCAAAACAAGATGGATAAAAAACAAAATCCACACAATTGCTTCTTATAAACCATCGCATATAAACAACTGGGACATATCCAGTGCCTCGTGGAGAACAACATGAAATATAGCGACCTATCAAGAGAAATGAATTGAGTAGGCACATTGTAACAAAAAAATGTTCTTTTTTGCTACTGATAAAGCCGAGGGCTATTAGTACCTATCCAGGTTAATCCTCGTAGCCTCTCAAGTCCTATTTTATGTGAACACGGGACAACGGACGCCTCTCAACTGCCATGGACTGATAAAATGCTCGTCGAAAAGGACGCGATCAATCCCTACCCATTGTGTACGATACAAAGTCTTTTCATACTTATGTGGGTAACATATTCTTTGTGAAAGATTTTCCTCCTATATTTAGATTCATAATACAATATTTACTTACGGCACCTTTTATATAAAAGGGATACAGAAACAAGGATAATATGGTACCTCAATAGGTTTTTGGGTAGTGGGTATTAAGAAGTGGGAGTACTTTCTTGTAAATTGATGTTTTTCTACAGTTTTGTAACATTCTATTGCTCCCATAACACATATATATTATTAATAATACACGTAAAGATTCCAAATTACATAGGTGAAAAACAAAGACGAATACGATCTATCTCATACGTGATGAATACGATCATCTATTCTGTATTTGTGTGTATTTTTTCTATACTATGCATGTACTTAGAAATATATAAGTATATTTATCAGCAGACTAATTACATAATACAGACTTTATCTAGTTTGTGATCAGATGGTCATGTGTGTGTGAAGATATCTATACTGAGGATCATCAAATCCTGCAACCTTTCCATTCTCCCTTCCAATGCTACGCACTATTTCCAACACTCTGCTCCTTCTCTGCTGGACCTTATCCTTATTTCTTCCTCTGAGCTCGCAGTTAGACACGGTCAGTGCTCTGCTGACGAGTTTTCTTATCACGACTTACGGTACCTTTCTTATCGACTCCGTCCTCCTAAACACAAATCTAAGATCATCCTGCAGCGGAATTTTAAGGCTATGGATGCTAATGCCTTAACAAGGGATGCCTACAATATCGACTGGACATCTCTCTTGAGTGATGGTAACATAGATGACAAAGTTAATATTTTTAACACCAAAATGTTGTCTCTTTATGAAAAACATGCACCCCTTCAGGAAATTAAGGTCAAACGTCTTCCGTCACCATGGCTAACTGCAGATATCAAAGCACTAATCAAGAAAAAAGTGATTGATAAATCAAGATTTAAGAGGAGCCCAACTGAACACAACCATGATCGATATGTGTCCATCCGGAATCATTGCAGCAAGGTGTGCAGGAATGCACAGCGCCGATACATTCACAGCTCCGTCGAAAACGGAGATCCAGCTAAGATCTGGAAATTTTTAAGGTCATTGGGAGTAGGCAAATCTATTCATGACTTTTCTCCTAAAAATATAGACTTAAGTCTACTCAATCAGCATTTCTCCGCCTCAACAAGTTTCGATACAATGACAAAAGATGCTACTCTCAAACATCTTACTTCTGCCTCGATTCCTGACTGCTCTCCCTTTTTCTTTAGTCAATTCTCTGATTGTGATGTTATGAAGAGCATAGTATCTATTACTTCAAATGCAGTGGGCTCTGATTGTCTAAGTCGCAGTATGATCCTTCCTTATGATGTATTTGATGTATAAATATCAAGCTAACTTACATCATCTGTAGAATAACGCATATGATAGCTATGTACAACATGTCGTCATATAAGAGGGGCGTGAGTGAATAATTTTCTCTGATTTATGTATATCGTCTCCACAGAACCGAGTCCTGCCTCATTACAGGTTGACGTTGAATGATGAACAGAGCTCGAAGAAAAACGTCGTGTTTAACCATCCGACGTTTATGATTTAATTCCTATGGACAAAAAACTGCGACGAATTTGAGATCAATGAACTTGATTGGCTGGTTCAGAAATTCGATAACGCGGTAAGCACTAATATGTATAATATGCGTCATATGTAAACATACTAATTTCGCCAAGGTTTATTGGATAGGGCGCTTTTGGCAATGGGACCGCGATTCCAAATTCCTGTTTTGATAAAATTATTGTTATTGAGTAGGATATTGAGAAAATTTATACAAACACTTTTTTTCTTGAGTGAGGAATATTTAAAAGTTGCGCAATTATTATTAGCTACTTTTACAAAACAATAAAATGTTTCTTTTAGTTCAAAAATGGTAGCTTTCTATGAAAAAAAAATTGTAATTTAAAATTTCTAAACTCTAGATAATAGTAATTATATTTAGTAATGAGTTTTAAACTATTGCATAGCTTTTATCGCGGGCTTTGAGCGCGGCAACCGAATCAATAAATTCCGTAACGAAAATAAAACCGAACACCCGAAGCTCGCACGGATCGAGATGAGCTGCTCCGAAATCGGACGAATACGTAAGCAGCTGTTTGTGAGAAAGTATATAGGTGTATAGGTATCTATCATATCTTTATAATGCCACACTCACCGCATGTGCGCCCCGCTAGTATACATGTTCAAAGAAAAAAAAACTGCCTATATAAAAAATAAATAAATAATTGACTGTACGTTTGGCTGGCTAGTGGTTTAACGGTCACCACGCCATTACCTACTTTGCCAAGTGTCGTGGGTTCAAATCCCACGTGGGACAACACTTTGTGTGATCCACAAATTGTTGTTCTGATTCTGGTTGTTCTTTGTATCCGTTTCATGTATGTTTTTAAAGTCCCCCGCAACACAGGATTTATTTCTAGTATGGGAGATGTCTTTTTAAAAAAAAATATAATTGCATAAGTTTATAAAAAATGCTATGCAATAGCTTTACCGCGGCAGTCCCCGAGTGCCACATGACTTTTTTTTTGTTTGGCTGTTATTTTTGTTGTTTGATATTTTTTTTATTAGTGGTCCCTAGGTATGTACTACAAAAATAAAATTATCAAAAAGGGAATACGAGACCGAGGTCCAGGTCCCGAAAGCCTCCAACACCGATCACTTCTATAGATTTCTGTAGTATATTTTTATAGGTAAATATAGGCCACATAATATGTTGAGTACCTACTGTTCGGTATTTTGACTTCATTACCGTTGATCAGGGTAATATTTTTACTTAATCTCAGTACGCCGCAGGCAATTTGCCAGGATCCGTACAACTAATTCATTAACTAGGTACTACATTTTTCATTGATGTCATTATTATTATGTACTACGTTTGTAGTGTATAAAGAGGTCATTATTTAGGGATGATTTTTTAATTAAAAACTTATAACTAATATGAAATTTTAACTTAAAAACTTATAAGTTCCACAATTAAACTGAAAACACTGAAACAATATGTACTCGTAGATATTGGCTGGTCTGTTTTGGTTGTTAGGTATCCCAAATTATAACTTGAAGTTCGGTATCATTCAAAATGAATGTTTAGTTTTTTAGTCTATTAAAATATACGATGATTAAGATTTATGATAAAAAAATATTTTATATAAAATATTAAGATAAATTTTATTCTTTTTTTAAAACGTATTTCTAAAATTGATTCTTGTATTACAAAACTTAAATCTTATTGTTTCAAGTTATTTAAATAATATTTTAAACAAAGATTGGCATATTATTTTGTAGCATTAAATTTTATGAATCCTAAAAAATATTGTTAAATTTCTATTTGTTTCAAATTCTTTAAAATATCTTAAACAACTGTAATAAGTTTTATTTAAATCCAAAATTTTGTTTGTCTTTAAAAAAATAATTTTATTTAATCAAATCCATATAAAGTCGAACCTTCTGCCTAGGGTATACACTGACTCGATTATTTAACCGAGGGTAGTCGGTAGTAGTGCGCTCAGGCAGTGAGATCTGTAACGACGAGAAATCAACAGCAATTTTTGAGTTTTGTTAAGGACGTAACATTGACGAAAAACTCTTTAGTGGTAGAAATTGTGTACTTAATGTTCGTGTTGTAGTGACAATATACAGAATCAGACTAACTGTAAGACTTTTCTTTGTGTTTACAAACTCCTTCGCTCAGCTGCACAATATAAGGTACAGTCAGGTACAATTTTATTGAATTCCTATTTCAACTAAAATTTTTGTCTGAACATTTTTAATTAATGCATATAGTTTGACAAATGAAACAGAGAGCATGCATATAGATGTGAAAAAAACTTCAAAATACAGGATAAGGTGATCACATTAACCATTGAGCTGTTTATCTCTAAAGACAATGAATAACATACTCTTAAAGGAGAATTTCCCGTATTATGTATTTCCTTTCTCTCACGAATGTAAATTCAGCATTTAGAATGAGTACGATAGTGTTTTGTTTCAATTTAATGCCGTGTTTGCGTTAACAGTTCCAAATGATGTCTATTCCAAAACTAATTTAGCTAACAAATATGTTTGATTTGATTTCGCTTTGTTGATTTTCTATTATACCCTAGTTTGGTTTTAATTAATTTATTTTTAGAGTAACATGAATATTCAAAACAACCCAAAGTTAATATAAATTAAAATATTAAAATTCATTTAAATATAAAAACATTGCTTTATAGGGTGTTGCCTTCATATGATTTCAATTAAATGTTTGAATAGTAGTAGTTTGAAGTAAATAGTAAAATCAAAGATGTCTAGCTTGATTGTTTATATTTTTTCGGGCTTGCCGGGAATAAATTGATTAAAAACTGTGAACAAAGCGTTATTAATTTTATTTTCTTGTTAGGTTTAGATTAAACTTTGCTGTTTTGCATTTTTTGACACTGTCTAATATTGTAGGTTTATAGTTGCTTGTCAGAAAACTAGATTCAAAGCGTTGTTGACTGTTAGATGAAAGATCGGATATGCACTTGTGACTCCATCCAGTCGGTTAGCAACCAAAGAGTAAAGTAATATACGGGTAAAGAGAGCCCTCTTGCAGGTAAAAAATGCAAACCCATTTGACAAGCTGTCATTCTAGGCGCCATCTGAACATTGGCTCGGGAACTAATTGTGTACATAACCTTAGCTTTAGCCAATTATACATACTTATATCATGTTCAGTTAGATCTTTTACAAAACGTAACCTAAACTATTTTGTTCCGTCCTATTTTTATGTAACTTGTTAGAAGTCTGCTAAAAATAGAACGAAACAAATAAGTCCTGATTACATTTTATAAAACATCAATTCACAATATAAGGGTATGAGATAAAAAAACAATCCATTAATAATCACTTTTTATTCCTATATTACTACTAGGCATTTTACAACAATTATCACTAAAAATAACTACGAATTAAAGTGTCTCTATCACACAGTTCTTCAATAGTCTATATCGCACAACAAAATCCAAGTATTTCAAAGTAAACACTCAATAGGAGCTCAGGGCTCAACTCGAGGCACTAGCTTGAAGTAATTTCAACGAAATATTACTATATGAAACGGAAACTACAAATATGCCTGTACGCAATATACAATATAGCCGCCATAATAATAAAAATAAGTAACGCCTGACAACTGTCACTTTATCGATTTATTACCTGGATCTTGAAGTATGGCACTAACTTTTTACTATAATTTAGTCTAATTTTTTTAAAAGTACTTAAATAAATGAACTTTTTATTTTTATATTGTATTAAATGTTTTGTATTTTATTAATATTCAAATTATTTTCGTTATCACTGTAAAACGCCATCTTTTGACATTCCAAATTAACTGGTAACTATTTTAGTACGGGGCCATTCGCTAGATGGCAAGTCATCAATTTTACAAATGTCAAAGTCTTAGCACTGTCCCCGCCCTGTTAGCAACGCTAGACACATACGATCGGGTTCTATCTGCCGGTTTCTTTATATACCATAGCAAAGGTCAGACTATAATCGCTTTGAACTTGTCCCACCGTGAAAGAAAGATGCCATTTTTAAACAGCGACATAATTTTCACAATAAATATGTATTATATTTATTACTAGCTGAACACCGCAGTAATACCCGCGTATAATGTCATTCCGCGGGTAACACCACGGAGAAAAGCTAGTCTAATAAAAAGTAGCTTCAGTTACTCCTTAGATCATCAGCTATCTGCCAGTGAAAGTCCCGTCCAGCCGTATGTTATTTTGGTATATATACCGTGTATAGGTACATACATATGAATTGATTAAAAGCGGTTATTTTAATATTACAAACAGACATTCCAATTTTAGTTATTTGTATAGAAAATCGTCGTCTAAACCAAAAGTCGTCCACTGCTATACATAGTAATCCCCCAAGTTTCTCTATAACAGTCTGTTATGTGCTGCCCGCGTGTCACTAGGTGATCCGACGACCTACTGTAGTTCGTGGGAACTCGTTAGGCTATATTTCTAAGTATAATTAAGTGTATCATAAAGAGTAGTATTACTTAGGTGTAACATAATAATATATACTCACTAACATTTAACTCATGATCCAATCTCTTTGTGACATCGTCCTTTGTCTATTAGAAGCTACGAAATCTACAATTACTTAACACCACATCTATATGCCACATCTATATAAACTATAACTATCAATCTACACTAACATTATAAACGCGAAAGTTTGTAAGTATGGATGGATGGATGTTTGTTACTCTTTCACGCAAAAACTACTGGATGAAACTTTACAGTAATATAGCTTATACATCAGAATAACACATAGGCTACTATTTGCCGCGATAACCGACATATACGCGGGCGGAGCCGCGGGCAACAACTAGTGATACATATGTAAATTTTACAGTGTTTACTATGTTGTAAACCACTTTATTTAGTACAATATAATGAGGTTTATTCATTTCTTCCTATGTGTAAATAGTGCTTAAGAAGAATAAAGAAGCCGTCATAAATCCAAAACAATAATTGTCATTTACCGAAACGAAAATGTCATAAAGATAAAGGCTTGTTAATCACTGAGATCGACTATTTTTTGTAAGAAGAAAACAATAAAAGTGAGTCGTTTGCACTGTCTGCCATTTTCAGGAAACGGATGTTAGTTGGCGCGTCCGGTATTGTGGAGGCAATGTGCCAAGAGCTCCCATGACGAAAGTGTGGGTAAAAGTAAATGTAATTAATATAACATGTTATTTGGAAAGCGTTCTTGAAGATCCATTGTTGAAAATATCGTGTTTTCGACATAATATAAATATTATGTTGTATTAAGTCATAAGGGGATTGGTACTTATTCCCTACATATACGTAGGAGTAATTAATATTAAGTTAAGTTGATTAAGACAATGAATGAAAATTGATCATTCATCACTAAAATGTAAGAAATAGTCGTCTGCTTACATTGGTATTGCCGTTAAACTAACATTTGCTTTATGAAACGTATGTTCGAATTTGTTTCTTTTTTCAATTAATGTAAATTTTGTTTTTAAAAAGCATAATAGACTTACATATTTATCGTACGGAACGGTTTACAAATAAATTTTTAAATCAACGTTATTTTGGACATTAGACTACAATATCTTAATTTATCTTTATATATTCATCGACATCATATCTGTTTTATTTTGTGACTTAGATTCAGAATTGCACCATAAACAATTATGTAAAACACACATTAATTCAAAGTTGTCGTTGAGAACTAAAAACCATTTGTCTTTGGTACCCATTCTCCTGTACGCAGTACAAGTCTTGCCACGTTCCCGGCATTTGAAACAACTTTTGAATTTGGAACAAAAACTGATAAAAACGTGTGATAGATAACATTCTTGTGTTACAATCCATCGCGATACTCATATCTGGGGGATGTTTTCACAAAACAGGTCACGTATTAAATGAGAATATTCGGCCAAACCGTCTTACTTTCGACTTATTTATCATTCTCCTCAGTGCTACACCCCATGAATTTTATACAAGATTGAACGATTTACTGAACAAAATTGATGGTACATCTATTGTGTGATGTCAGCGTCTTATTGAACACTGTCGCTGAATTACGGAAACGTTTTAGTGGGAGTGTCACTTCCCTCCTTCATATCTAGTTGTCGGGAACAATTTGCTGAAAGTGTACAAACAAGAGATAATGAACACGTATAAATGACAAATATATTTATCTGTAGTTGGGTCTTGTGGTGGCATTGTGAAATAAGATATCATGTGATGATTATTGTTTTTCAAAGTTTTTATTAAGTTGGAATGCCATATAGCCGCTTGATAGTAAGCTATGCAAATTAGCATTCATCAGAGCCCTTGCCCCAGTAAAAATCTTTTTAGACCCTTTCAAATGAACTATTCTCATGAGAATTAAGTATCAACTTTAGTCTCATGAGAATAGTTTCTATAGGAGCCGTTCTGTAATTTAAAAGAAGCCGGAAGGAAGTAGTATTAATTCGGATTGTATAAATTAAAGCTCATATTAAGACATTTTTGACGTATTTCATTACAGTATTTTTCATCTCATTTAGATATAATACCATAATATGATATAAGATATTATTATGCTTAGTAACGTCAGAAAATATTACTATTAAACTTCAAAAATAGATAAAAACATCTGTTTCTTTTTAATAAAATCATTGTCTAAGAAAGAGACATATTGATATTATATTTATCTTCAAAGACCACTATTTGAATTAATTGACTACGGTCACAATTATAATAATTATTTATTAACTAACTTTTTGGAAAGTTACAAACATTTAAATTAGTGTAATAAATAGCTAAATATGACGTATTTTGACTACTCATATCGTACCAACTTCGTTAAACTTAATTGGGTTTAGGTTTGTATCAAAAGTTTAACAAACTTTCCATGGGACAGCCACGCACGCTTCGGCATGCATGGGCCGGCTTGACCGGAGTGATACCACGGTCCCACATAAAACCGGTATGAAACAGCGCCTGCGATGTGTTTCACTGAGTGAGTGAGGATTCCGGAGGGCCATACCCCTGCCCATCACCCAAAGGCTGGCAACGCACTTATGACGCCTCTGGTGTTGCGGGTGTCGATGGGCGGCGGTAATCGCTTACTTCAGGCGATACGTCTGCTCGCTTAACCCTATTCATTAAAAACATACTCATATATATGATACAAATATTTATGAGATTTTGCAAAACAAGATGGATAAAAAACAAAATCCACACAATTGCTTCTTATAAACCATCGCATATAAACAACTGGGACATATCCAGTGCCTCGTGGAGAACAACATGAAATATAGCGACCTATCAAGAGAAATGAATTGAGTAGGCACATTGTAACAAAAAAATGTTCTTTTTTGCTACTGATAAAGCCGAGGGCTATTAGTACCTATCCAGGTTAATCCTCGTAGCCTCTCAAGTCCTATTTTATGTGAACACGGGACAACGGACGCCTCTCAACTGCCATGGACTGATAAAATGCTCGTCGAAAAGGACGCGATCAATCCCTACCCATTGTGTACGATACAAAGTCTTTTCATACTTATGTGGGTAACATATTCTTTGTGAAAGATTTTCCTCCTATATTTAGATTCATAATACAATATTTACTTACGGCACCTTTTATATAAAAGGGATACAGAAACAAGGATAATATGGTACCTCAATAGGTTTTTGGGTAGTGGGTATTAAGAAGTGGGAGTACTTTCTTGTAAATTGATGTTTTTCTACAGTTTTGTAACATTCTATTGCTCCCATAACACATATATATTATTAATAATACACGTAAAGATTCCAAATTACATAGGTGAAAAACAAAGACGAATACGATCTATCTCATACGTGATGAATACGATCATCTATTCTGTATTTGTGTGTATTTTTTCTATACTATGCATGTACTTAGAAATATATAAGTATATTTATCAGCAGACTAATTACATAATACAGACTTTATCTAGTTTGTGATCAGATGGTCATGTGTGTGTGAAGATATCTATACTGAGGATCATCAAATCCTGCAACCTTTCCATTCTCCCTTCCAATGCTACGCACTATTTCCAACACTCTGCTCCTTCTCTGCTGGACCTTATCCTTATTTCTTCCTCTGAGCTCGCAGTTAGACACGGTCAGTGCTCTGCTGACGAGTTTTCTTATCACGACTTACGGTACCTTTCTTATCGACTCCGTCCTCCTAAACACAAATCTAAGATCATCCTGCAGCGGAATTTTAAGGCTATGGATGCTAATGCCTTAACAAGGGATGCCTACAATATCGACTGGACATCTCTCTTGAGTGATGGTAACATAGATGACAAAGTTAATATTTTTAACACCAAAATGTTGTCTCTTTATGAAAAACATGCACCCCTTCAGGAAATTAAGGTCAAACGTCTTCCGTCACCATGGCTAACTGCAGATATCAAAGCACTAATCAAGAAAAAAGTGATTGATAAATCAAGATTTAAGAGGAGCCCAACTGAACACAACCATGATCGATATGTGTCCATCCGGAATCATTGCAGCAAGGTGTGCAGGAATGCACAGCGCCGATACATTCACAGCTCCGTCGAAAACGGAGATCCAGCTAAGATCTGGAAATTTTTAAGGTCATTGGGAGTAGGCAAATCTATTCATGACTTTTCTCCTAAAAATATAGACTTAAGTCTACTCAATCAGCATTTCTCCGCCTCAACAAGTTTCGATACAATGACAAAAGATGCTACTCTCAAACATCTTACTTCTGCCTCGATTCCTGACTGCTCTCCCTTTTTCTTTAGTCAATTCTCTGATTGTGATGTTATGAAGAGCATAGTATCTATTACTTCAAATGCAGTGGGCTCTGATTGTCTAAGTCGCAGTATGATCCTTCCAATCCTTGATGAAGTTCTTCCTGTCATCTGCCATATCCTCAATTATTCGATCTCCTATAGCGTTTTTCCTAATTCCTGGAAGGATGCAGAAATTATACCCATCCCTAAAAAGAAGAACCCCGAATCCTTTTCCGATTACCACCCCATTTCTATCCTCCCCTACCTCTCCAAAGTCCTTGAACGTTTGATCCATACTCAATTTTCCAATTTCCTTTCCAAAAACCTGCTCCTTAACCCTCTCCAATCTGGATTTCGACCTGGCCACAGCACCACCACTACTCTAATTCAGATTACCGAGGACATCAGAGATGCTATGGAGAACGGCGAACTTACGGTCCTAACACTCCTCGATTTCAGTAACGCGTTCAACACCGTTGACTTTGACATACTGCTATGTATATTACGCTCTCTTAACATATCTCCAACCGTGATTGACTGGTTTCCCAACTACCTGTTTGGTCGCCGGCAGCGTATTAGTATTGATAAAACTGTCTCTTCTTGGTGTAGTACTGAAGCTGGCGTCCCTCAGGGCGGCGTGCTATCTCCTTTACTTTTCTCCGTTTTTATTAACACCATCACTAATGATCTCACTTCTTCCTACCACCTATATGAAGATGATCTCCAGATTTATTTTAAAGCACCACCGGCTAACCTGGCTGATGCTATTGATACAATAAACGCTGACTTGAATAAAATTTGTAAGTGGAGCATTTCCTACGGTCTCAAGATTAACCCAACCAAGACTCAAGTCATAGCTGTAGGAAGTTCTAGATTGATTTCCAAAATCGATTGGACCATACTGCCTCAAGTCTCTTGCGGTAACACACCTATTCCCTTTAGTGATAAGGTAAAAAACTTGGGTATTTATATTGACAACACCTTATCCTGGGGTCCTCAGCTGCAGGAGCTGAGTCGCAAAATGTTTGCCGCTGCAGGGTCTTTGCGTAGGCTACGCAACTTGTTACCTACCTCTACCAAGATTGCTCTCACGCAATCCCTTCTTTTCCCCATCCTTAATTATGCTGATGCCAGTTATTTAGATCTCACTGAAGACTAACTAAATAAGCTTGAAAGACTCCAAAATCTCTGTATAAGATTCATATTCGGATTGCGTAAATATGACACATCTCCGATTATCGTAAAAAGCCTAAGAGGTTACCTATCCGCCTTCGCCGGAACGCACATATTCTTTCTCTTCTATATAACATTCTATTTAGTCCTTTTCCCCACTTTACCTTAAATCACGTTTCACTTATTTACCCGATACACATTCCAAGTTACTGAGATCGTCTGAGAACTTAAAACTAAAAATACCGTTACATTCCACCAAATTTTCCGACCACTCTTTTTCTGTTCAGGCTGCTCTGTTTCTTTTTTCAATTAATGTAAATTTTGTTTTTAAAAAGCATAATAGACTTACATATTTATCGTACGGAACGGTTTACAAATAAATTTTTAAATCAACGTTATTTTGGACATTAGACTACAATATCTTAATTTATCTTTATATATTCATCGACATCATATCTGTTTTATTTTGTGACTTAGATTCAGAATTGCACCATAAACAATTATGTAAAACACACATTAATTCAAAGTTGTCGTTGAGAACTAAAAACCATTTGTCTTTGGTACCCATTCTCCTGTACGCAGTACAAGTCTTGCCACGTTCCCGGCATTTGAAACAACTTTTGAATTTGGAACAAAAACTGATAAAAACGTGTGATAGATAACATTCTTGTGTTACAATCCATCGCGATACTCATATCTGGGGGATGTTTTCACAAAACAGGTCACGTATTAAATGAGAATATTCGGCCGAACCGTCGACTTATTTATCATTCTCCTCAGTGCTACACCCCATGAATTTTATACAAGATTGAACGATTTACTGAACAAAATTGATGGTACATCTATTGTGTGATGTCAGCGTCTTATTGAACACTGTCGCTGAATTACGGAAACGTTTTAGTGGGAGTGTCACTTCCCTCCTTCATATCTAGTTGTCGGGAACAATTTGCTGAAAGTGTACAAACAAGAGATAATGAACACGTATAAATGACAAATATATTTATCTGTAGTTGGGTCTTGTGGTGGCATTGTGAAATAAGATATCATGTGATGATTATTGTTTTTCAAAGTTTTTATTAAGTTGGAATGCCATATAGCCGCTTGATAGTAAGCTATGCAAATTAGCATTCATCAGAGCCCTTGCCCCAGTAAAAATCTTTTTAGACCCTTTCAAATGAACTATTCTCATGAGAATTAAGTATCAACTTTAGTCTCATGAGAATAGTTTCTATAGGAGCCGTTCTGTAATTTAAAAGAAGCCGGAAGGAAGTAGTATTAATTCGGATTGTATAAATTAAAGCTCATATTAAGACATTTTTGACGTATTTCATTACAGTATTTTTCATCTCATTTAGATATAATACCATAATATGATATAAGATATTATTATGCTTAGTAACGTCAGAAAATATTACTATTAAACTTTAAAAATAGATAAAAACATCTGTTTCTTTTTAATAAAATCATTGTCTAAGAAAGAGACATATTGATATTATATTTATCTTCAAAGACCACTATTTGAATTAATTGACTACGGTCACAATTATAATAATTATTTATTAACTAACTTTTTGGAAAGTTACAAACATTTAAATTAGTGTAATAAATAGCTATGTGGTTAATGGTAGTAAGGTATTGTGTATAGTCCTACATACACCATCTACACTTCGTCCATCTGCGTATAGGTGAGTTTATAGTTTATAATAACATACACAGATTTAACTAACACTTATTTAATTCACAGAAGGGATTACACAAGGCGCGAAACAAAAGGCAAGAAGGTAAGTACAGTTTCAAGAAGCAGAACAGAAAATACGATCACTAAAGTAACAATAAGCACTTAGATATTAAGCGTAAGCACAGAGCAAATGTTTGTAGCCAAGCAACGTGGATTCGCTATGAGAGCGTGCGGCTGACTGGCGCGGCGAGGTGGCGCGTAGTAACAGCATCGCGTCGACCGGTGAGTGCGCGCAGCTAACGGCTGTTGTAATGAAATATTATTCTTGTTGTGATGTAGAATAATATTTCATAATGTAGCTAGGTGCTACATCACTCCCCCTCCGAGACCGGATCACGGGCGATAGTAATCTGGAAATCTTACTACTCTTCCACTCCTAGTCTTTTTTACAGGTGGAGCAGCGTCGACTAGTGGACTAGTTTCGGACGGAGGACTACTGTCAACCAGGTAAGCAGGTTTTAATCTATCTATGGTGACAGTAATACCTTTTCCTTTAACTTCTATTTTAAAAGTCTTTGCTTTTCTTTCCAGGACTTTATGGGGGCCGGAGTAAGGTGATTCCATGGACATCTTGGCTGGACCCGTGCGAAGAAACACGTATTCAGAGGAGAAGATGTCGGCAGGTAGGTAGAATGTTTTGTTTCCATGCCAGGAGACTGAAGTTGGAGACAGTTTGGAAATGTGGTTGCGGAGACGACAAGTGAAGCTGGTGATATCAGGTTCAGTGTTGCAACTCGGCGAAAAAAATTGACCAGGTAGTCTCAAGGGTTCTCCATACACCAGTTCTGCAGCAGATGTCTTCAGGTCTTCCTTCCACGCACTTCTAATGCCTAGGAGCACAAGAGGAAGAACTTCTGACCACTGGGTGTTGTTGTGGCATTTGATGGACGCCTTTAGTTGTCGGTGCAGTCGTTCAACCATTCCATTACAGGCTGGATGATAGGCTGTAGTGGGGCGATGCGTGGCACCGACGAGGCTGCAGATGTTTTTGAACAGCTGGGACTCAAACTGTCGGCCCCGGTCTGTAGTTATGGTGTGTGGGCAGCCGAAACGCGCGACCCAGCCGGATATGAAGGCTCTGGCGCAAGTCTCGGCAGTGATATCAATCAACGGGAACGCCTCAGGCCATCGGGTAAACCTGTCGATAACGGTTAAGCAGTATCTGTAATCAAAAGAACAGGGTAATGGCCCTACTATATCCATATGGATATGGGAAAATCGGTCTGAGGTCAAAGGAAATGATGATAAAGGAGAGATAGTGTGACGGGTAATTTTATTTTTTTGGCAATCAGTGCATGTCTGTGACCATTTTCTGCAGTCACGTCTAACTCCAGGCCATACGTATCGTTCTGATACGAGTCTTGCTGTAGCTGATGGTCCTGGGTGGCTCAGATTGTGTAGGCTTTCATATATCTGACGTCGAAAAGCAGGTGTTATATAAGGCCTTGGGTAAGGTGTAGACACGTCGCAGTATAGTGTGGCGTCAGATGTTGAAATTTTCTCTAGTTTCATAGATGTACCCTTTTTAAGCAAGTTATGTAATTCTGAGTCCGATTCCTGTTCCTTTTCTAATGCTCTGTAGTCAATGTAATTAGCAATGCTCTCGACGCGTGAAAATGCGTCGGCTACAACGTTGTCTTTTCCAGACACATGTCGTATGTCAGTGCAAAATTGAGCAATATAATTAAGGTAACGGTGTTGGCGCGGAGAGCAACTATCACGGTTGGTGTTGAAGGCGAATGTGATTGGTTTATGGTCGGTGAACACTATAAAGGTTCTAGCCTCAACCATGTACCTGAAATATTTTATTCCTTCATAAATTGCCAAGAGTTCTTTATCATAAGGACTATACTTAGTCTGCGCAGATGTCAGTTTGCGCGAGAAAAATCCTAGAGGCTCCCACGAATTACAGACTTTCTGTTGCAAGACACCACCTATGGCGATATCAGAGGCATCGGTAAATAGGGCTAGATCTGCATTTGGATCTGGGTGTGAGATGAGAGTCGCGTTTGCCAAACTAGTTTTGCAATCTTCAAAAGATTTTAGCAGTTCTGGAGTGAGATTCACGGGTTTAGATCCTTTAACATTCGGGCCTGCGAGCACTGCGTTGAGGGGTCCTTGAATTTCAGCAGCTTTCGGGATGAATTTCCTATAGAAATTTAATATGCCAAGAAATCTACGAAGCTGTTTGGCTGTCTTAGGAACTGGATAAGCTTGAATAGCTTGAACTTTTTCAGGCAAAGGGCGTATTCCAGCAGATGAAACATTGTAACCAAGGAATGTTACCTCTTCTACCCCTAGAACACACTTAGAAGTGTTTATAAGTAAACCATACTTTCTTAAGCGTTCAAATAAAATTTCCAGGTGTTCCAGGTGTTCAGTTTCGGTCTTGGAGAAGGTTAAAATATCGTCCAAGAATCCGTACGTAAAATCTAGGCCTTGAAGCACTTCATCTAAGAATCTTTGGAAAGTTTGTGCTGCGTTCCTGAGACCAAATGTCATGTAGGGAAACTCAAAGAGACCGAACGGCGTGGTTATAGCCGTCTTCGGTATATCCTCGTCCGCTACTGGTATTTGATGAAAAGCTTTCACAAGATCAACTTTACTGAAAATCCTGGCTCCTGAAAGCTGATAAGCAAAGTCATGAATGTGTCTCACCGGGTATCGATCTGGTATTGTTCTAGAATTGAGTCCTCTGTAGTCTCCACATGGTCTCCAGCTGTCGTCCTTCTTAGGAACCATATGCAGGGGTGAAGACCATGGGCTTTCAGACCGTCGAGCAGTTCCAACCTTCAACATGTCTTCAAATTCGGTTTTGGCAATCTTAAGACGATCAGGTGCCAAACGACGAGGGCGTGAAGACACGGGCGGTCCGGGCGTAGTTCGTATATGGTGTTTTGTGTTGTGCCTTATAGTTCTGCAGGATCCAGCAGGTCTTGTAATTTCTGGAAACTGATTAAGTAATTTATGGTATGGTGAGTCACCTGTGAACACCTTAAGTGAAACTAACTCATGAGCTAGGCTGTGAGATGATGGTGCGTCCACTGATAGACTGGTAACAGAATCCAGCAGGCGGTGGTTACGGCAGTCGACTAATAAGTTATAGAAACTTAAGAAGTCTACCCCGATAATTGGCTTAGACACATCCGCTACGATAAATCTCCAGGTGAAACTCCTGCGAAGACCTAAATTGAGGTTCAGTTCGATTGTTCCATATGTTGAGATTATAGAACCATTAGCGGCTACAAGCTGATATTTCGACTTGCTAGGTCTGTCTTTAAATAACTTGCGAGGGTAAGCGCAAACATCAGAACCTGTATCTATAAGAAATTGAACTTTTGTGTACTTATCAGTGATAAACAGGCGGCCTTTACAGGTTGAGCAGTCTTCCGCGGCCATTATTGACTGCTCCTGGAGTTTTCCTGTTTATAATCACAAGGCTTAATACATCTATTGGCTTTTGGACCGAATTTAGAATGGTACCAACATGTTGGGTACTTACGGTAACTTGATTGTGAACGACTTGAACTCCGGTTCCTGTTATTCCGTTTATAAGGTCGTGATCGGCTGTCAGATCGAGACAAACGCTCAACAGACTTGGTTAATTCACTAATTTGTCGAGCCATATCTTCCATGGTAATCGACGATGACTTTGAACTCATTGAAACAATCTGTTGAGGAGCAGCGATATCATGCACCCGATCAGCCAAATCTGCTAATGATTGTAAGTCGAGGGTAGGTTGTGAGGCTACGACCGTCTCAATATTATTAGGCAGCCTACTAGACCAGACTGTTTTTAAAAAATCTTCTGGAACGTCCTCACCAGCTAAATGACGTAAGTGTCGTAAAAACTGCGAGGGCTTGCGGTCGCCTAACTCCTCATGAAGTAGTAACTGTTTAACCTTATTCTCTTTACTCCTGGACAACCTTTTAATTAATTCACTCTTGAGCTTATCGTACTTATCCGTGGTAGGTGGCGAAGTAATTATATCCTCCACTTCAGAAGCAATTTGATGGTCAAGTTGTGAAACTATGTAATAAAATTTTGTGACGTCAGAGGTGATGTTCGACAATATAAAATTACCTTCTACCTGTGCGAACCACAAAGCAGGTTTACTGGACCAGAACGGAGGCATGCGAACACCAACCCGAGATATTTCAGTCGACATCGGTGTCACTGGCTCCTGGACTACATACTCACTCTTCGAACCGGTTGGCATTTTGATGAATCCGTGCACTTATGTAAATTCCAAAACGTGTTATAGGCGGGTCACCACTGTGGTTAATGGTAGTAAGGTATTGTGTATAGTCCTACATACACCATCTACACTTCGTCCATCTGCGTATAGGTGAGTTTATAGTTTATAATAACATACACAGATTTAACTAACACTTATTTAATTCACAGAAGGGATTACACAAGGCGCGAAACAAAAGGCAAGAAGGTAAGTACAGTTTCAAGAAGCAGAACAGAAAATACGATCACTAAAGTAACAATAAGCACTTAGATATTAAGCGTAAGCACAGAGCAAATGTTTGTAGCCAAGCAACGTGGATTCGCTATGAGAGCGTGCGGCTGACTGGCGCGGCGAGGTGGCGCGTAGTAACAGCATCGCGTCGACCGGTGAGTGCGCGCAGCTAACGGCTGTTGTAATGAAATATTATTCTTGTTGTGATGTAGAATAATATTTCATAATGTAGCTAGGTGCTACAGCTAAATATGACGTATTTTGACTACTCATATCGTACCAACTTCGTTAAACTTAATTGGGTTTAGGTTTGTATCAAAAGTTTAACAAACTTTCCATGGGACAGCCACGCACGCTTCGGCATGCATGGGCCGGCTTGACCGGAGTGATACCACGGTCCCACATAAAACCGGTATGAAACAGCGCCTGCGATGTGTTTCACTGAGTGAGTGAGGATTCCGGAGGGCCATACCCCTGCCCATCACCCAAAGGCTGGCAACGCACTTATGACGCCTCTGGTGTTGCGGGTGTCGATGGGCGGCGGTAATCGCTTACTTCAGGCGATACGTCTGCTCGCTTAACCCTATTCATTAAAAACATACTCATATATATGATACAAATATTTATGAGATTTTGCAAAACAAGATGGATAAAAAACAAAATCCACACAATTGCTTCTTATAAACCATCGCATATAAACAACTGGGACATATCCAGTGCCTCGTGGAGAACAACATGAAATATAGCGACCTATCAAGAGAAATGAATTGAGTAGGCACATTGTAACAAAAAAATGTTCTTTTTTGCTACTGATAAAGCCGAGGGCTATTAGTACCTATCCAGGTTAATCCTCGTAGCCTCTCAAGTCCTATTTTATGTGAACACGGGACAACGGACGCCTCTCAACTGCCATGGACTGATAAAATGCTCGTCGAAAAGGACGCGATCAATCCCTACCCATTGTGTACGATACAAAGTCTTTTCATACTTATGTGGGTAACATATTCTTTGTGAAAGATTTTCCTCCTATATTTAGATTCATAATACAATATTTACTTACGGCACCTTTTATATAAAAGGGATACAGAAACAAGGATAATATGGTACCTCAATAGGTTTTTGGGTAGTGGGTATTAAGAAGTGGGAGTACTTTCTTGTAAATTGATGTTTTTCTACAGTTTTGTAACATTCTATTGCTCCCATAACACATATATATTATTAATAATACACGTAAAGATTCCAAATTACATAGGTGAAAAACAAAGACGAATACGATCTATCTCATACGTGATGAATACGATCATCTATTCTGTATTTGTGTGTATTTTTTCTATACTATGCATGTACTTAGAAATATATAAGTATATTTATCAGCAGACTAATTACATAATACAGACTTTATCTAGTTTGTGATCAGATGGTCATGTGTGTGTGAAGATATCTATACTGAGGATCATCAAATCCTGCAACCTTTCCATTCTCCCTTCCAATGCTACGCACTATTTCCAACACTCTGCTCCTTCTCTGCTGGACCTTATCCTTATTTCTTCCTCTGAGCTCGCAGTTAGACACGGTCAGTGCTCTGCTG
This sequence comes from Diaphora mendica, assembly GCA_949125395.1. NCBI lineage: Eukaryota > Metazoa > Arthropoda > Insecta > Lepidoptera > Erebidae > Diaphora > Diaphora mendica. The sequence continues at coordinate 14,473,088 of OX421324.1, read as the reverse complement.
ACGAGTTTTCTTATCACGACTTACGGTACCTTTCTTATCGACTCCGTCCTCCTAAACACAAATCTAAGATCATCCTGCAGCGGAATTTTAAGGCTATGGATGCTAATGCCTTAACAAGGGATGCCTACAATATCGACTGGACATCTCTCTTGAGTGATGGTAACATAGATGACAAAGTTAATATTTTTAACACCAAAATGTTGTCTCTTTATGAAAAACATGCACCCCTTCAGGAAATTAAGGTCAAACGTCTTCCGTCACCATGGCTAACTGCAGATATCAAAGCACTAATCAAGAAAAAAGTGATTGATAAATCAAGATTTAAGAGGAGCCCAACTGAACACAACCATGATCGATATGTGTCCATCCGGAATCATTGCAGCAAGGTGTGCAGGAATGCACAGCGCCGATACATTCACAGCTCCGTCGAAAACGGAGATCCAGCTAAGATCTGGAAATTTTTAAGGTCATTGGGAGTAGGCAAATCTATTCATGACTTTTCTCCTAAAAATATAGACTTAAGTCTACTCAATCAGCATTTCTCCGCCTCAACAAGTTTCGATACAATGACAAAAGATGCTACTCTCAAACATCTTACTTCTGCCTCGATTCCTGACTGCTCTCCCTTTTTCTTTAGTCAATTCTCTGATTGTGATGTTATGAAGAGCATAGTATCTATTACTTCAAATGCAGTGGGCTCTGATTGTCTAAGTCGCAGTATGATCCTTCCAATCCTTGATGAAGTTCTTCCTGTCATCTGCCATATCCTCAATTATTCGATCTCCTATAGCGTTTTTCCTAATTCCTGGAAGGATGCAGAAATTATACCCATCCCTAAAAAGAAGAACCCCGAATCCTTTTCCGATTACCGCCCCATTTCTATCCTCCCCTACCTCTCCAAAGTCCTTGAACGTTTGATCCATACTCAATTTTCCAATTTCCTTTCCAAAAACCTGCTCCTTAACCCTCTCCAATCTGGATTTCGACCTGGCCACAGCACCACCACTACTCTAATTCAGATTACCGAGGACATCAGAGATGCTATGGAGAACGGCGAACTTACGGTCCTAACACTCCTCGATTTCAGTAACGCGTTCAACACCGTTGACTTTGACATACTGCTATGTATATTACGCTCTCTTAACATATCTCCAACCGTGATTGACTGGTTTCCCAACTACCTGTTTGGTCGCCGGCAGCGTATTAGTATTGATAAAACTGTCTCTTCTTGGTGTAGTACTGAAGCTGGCGTCCCTCAGGGCGGCGTGCTATCTCCTTTACTTTTCTCCGTTTTTATTAACACCATCACTAATGATCTCACTTCTTCCTACCACCTATATGAAGATGATCTCCAGATTTATTTTAAAGCACCACCGGCTAACCTGGCTGATGCTATTGATACAATAAACGCTGACTTGAATAAAATTTGTAAGTGGAGCATTTCCTACGGTCTCAAGATTAACCCAACCAAGACTCAAGTCATAGCTGTAGGAAGTTCTAGATTGATTTCCAAAATCGATTGGACCATACTGCCTCAAGTCTCTTGCGGTAACACACCTATTCCCTTTAGTGATAAGGTAAAAAACTTGGGTATTTATATTGACAACACCTTATCCTGGGGTCCTCAGCTGCAGGAGCTGAGTCGCAAAATGTTTGCCGCTGCAGGGTCTTTGCGTAGGCTACGCAACTTGTTACCTACCTCTACCAAGATTGCTCTCACGCAATCCCTTCTTTTCCCCATCCTTAATTATGCTGATGCCAGTTATTTAGATCTCACTGAAGACCAACTAAATAAGCTTGAAAGACTCCAAAATCTCTGTATAAGATTCATATTCGGATTGCGTAAATATGACACATCTCCGATTATCGTAAAAAGCCTAAGAGGTTACCTATCCGCCTTCGCCGGAACGCACATATTCTTTCTCTTCTATATAACATTCTATTTAGTCCTTTTCCCCACTTTACCTTAAATCACGTTTCACTTATTTACCCGATACACATTCCAAGTTACTGAGATCGTCTGAGAACTTAAAACTAAAAATACCGTTACATTCCACCAAATTTTCCGACCACTCTTTTTCTGTTCAGGCTGTTCTGTTTCTTTTTTCAATTAATGTAAATTTTGTTTTTAAAAAGCATAATAGACTTACATATTTATCGTACGGAACGGTTTACAAATAAATTTTTAAATCAACGTTATTTTGGACATTAGACTACAATATCTTAATTTATCTTTATATATTCATCGACATCATATCTGTTTTATTTTGTGACTTAGATTCAGAATTGCACCATAAACAATTATGTAAAACACACATTAATTCAAAGTTGTCGTTGAGAACTAAAAACCATTTGTCTTTGGTACCCATTCTCCTGTACGCAGTACAAGTCTTGCCACGTTCCCGGCATTTGAAACAACTTTTGAATTTGGAACAAAAACTGATAAAAACGTGTGATAGATAACATTCTTGTGTTACAATCCATCGCGATACTCATATCTGGGGGATGTTTTCACAAAACAGGTCACGTATTAAATGAGAATATTCGGCCGAACCGTCGACTTATTTATCATTCTCCTCAGTGCTACACCCCATGAATTTTATACAAGATTGAACGATTTACTGAACAAAATTGATGGTACATCTATTGTGTGATGTCAGCGTCTTATTGAACACTGTCGCTGAATTACGGAAACGTTTTAGTGGGAGTGTCACTTCCCTCCTTCATATCTAGTTGTCGGGAACAATTTGCTGAAAGTGTACAAACAAGAGATAATGAACACGTATAAATGACAAATATATTTATCTGTAGTTGGGTCTTGTGGTGGCATTGTGAAATAAGATATCATGTGATGATTATTGTTTTTCAAAGTTTTTATTAAGTTGGAATGCCATATAGCCGCTTGATAGTAAGCTATGCAAATTAGCATTCATCAGAGCCCTTGCCCCAGTAAAAATCTTTTTAGACCCTTTCAAATGAACTATTCTCATGAGAATTAAGTATCAACTTTAGTCTCATGAGAATAGTTTCTATAGGAGCCGTTCTGTAATTTAAAAGAAGCCGGAAGGAAGTAGTATTAATTCGGATTGTATAAATTAAAGCTGATATTAAGACATTTTTGACGTATTTCATTACAGTATTTTTCATCTCATTTAGATATAATACCATAATATGATATAAGATATTATTATGCTTAGTAACGTCAGAAAATATTACTATTAAACTTCAAAAATAGATAAAAACATCTGTTTCTTTTTAATAAAATCATTGTCTAAGAAAGAGACATATTGATATTATATTTATCTTCAAAGACCACTATTTGAATTAATTGACTACGGTCACAATTATAATAATTATTTATTAACTAACTTTTTGGAAAGTTACAAACATTTAAATTAGTGTAATAAATAGCTAAATATGACGTATTTTGACTACTCATATCGTACCAACTTCGTTAAACTTAATTGGGTTTAGGTTTGTATCAAAAGTTTAACAAACTTTCCATGGGACAGCCACGCACGCTTCGGCATGCATGGGCCGGCTTGACCGGAGTGATACCACGGTCCCACATAAAACCGGTATGAAACAGCGCCTGCGATGTGTTTCACTGAGTGAGTGAGGATTCCGGAGGGCCATACCCCTGCCCATCACCCAAAGGCTGGCAACGCACTTATGACGCCTCTGGTGTTGCGGGTGTCGATGGGCGGCGGTAATCGCTTACTTCAGGCGATACGTCTGCTCGCTTAACCCTATTCATTAAAAACATACTCATATATATGATACAAATATTTATGAGATTTTGCAAAACAAGATGGATAAAAAACAAAATCCACACAATTGCTTCTTATAAACCATCGCATATAAACAACTGGGACATATCCAGTGCCTCGTGGAGAACAACATGAAATATAGCGACCTATCAAGAGAAATGAATTGAGTAGGCACATTGTAACAAAAAAATGTTCTTTTTTGCTACTGATAAAGCCGAGGGCTATTAGTACCTATCCAGGTTAATCCTCGTAGCCTCTCAAGTCCTATTTTATGTGAACACGGGACAACGGACGCCTCTCAACTGCCATGGACTGATAAAATGCTCGTCGAAAAGGACGCGATCAATCCCTACCCATTGTGTACGATACAAAGTCTTTTCATACTTATGTGGGTAACATATTCTTTGTGAAAGATTTTCCTCCTATATTTAGATTCATAATACAATATTTACTTACGGCACCTTTTATATAAAAGGGATACAGAAACAAGGATAATATGGTACCTCAATAGGTTTTTGGGTAGTGGGTATTAAGAAGTGGGAGTACTTTCTTGTAAATTGATGTTTTTCTACAGTTTTGTAACATTCTATTGCTCCCATAACACATATATATTATTAATAATACACGTAAAGATTCCAAATTACATAGGTGAAAAACAAAGACGAATACGATCTATCTCATACGTGATGAATACGATCATCTATTCTGTATTTGTGTGTATTTTTTCTATACTATGCATGTACTTAGAAATATATAAGTATATTTATCAGCAGACTAATTACATAATACAGACTTTATCTAGTTTGTGATCAGATGGTCATGTGTGTGTGAAGATATCTATACTGAGGATCATCAAATCCTGCAACCTTTCCATTCTCCCTTCCAATGCTACGCACTATTTCCAACACTCTGCTCCTTCTCTGCTGGACCTTATCCTTATTTCTTCCTCTGAGCTCGCAGTTAGACACGGTCAGTGCTCTGCTGACGAGTTTTCTTATCACGACTTACGGTACCTTTCTTATCGACTCCGTCCTCCTAAACACAAATCTAAGATCATCCTGCAGCGGAATTTTAAGGCTATGGATGCTAATGCCTTAACAAGGGATGCCTACAATATCGACTGGACATCTCTCTTGAGTGATGGTAACATAGATGACAAAGTTAATATTTTTAACACCAAAATGTTGTCTCTTTATGAAAAACATGCACCCCTTCAGGAAATTAAGGTCAAACGTCTTCCGTCACCATGGCTAACTGCAGATATCAAAGCACTAATCAAGAAAAAAGTGATTGATAAATCAAGATTTAAGAGGAGCCCAACTGAACACAACCATGATCGATATGTGTCCATCCGGAATCATTGCAGCAAGGTGTGCAGGAATGCACAGCGCCGATACATTCACAGCTCTGTCGAAAACGGAGATCCAGCTAAGATCTGGAAATTTTTAAGGTCATTGGGAGTAGGCAAATCTATTCATGACTTTTCTCCTAAAAATATAGACTTAAGTCTACTCAATCAGCATTTCTCCGCCTCAACAAGTTTCGATACAATGACAAAAGATGCTACTCTCAAACATCTTACTTCTGCCTCGATTCCTGACTGCTCTCCCTTTTTCTTTAGTCAATTCTCTGATTGTGATGTTATGAAGAGCATAGTATCTATTACTTCAAATGCAGTGGGCTCTGATTGTCTAAGTCGCAGTATGATCCTTCCAATCCTTGATGAAGTTCTTCCTGTCATCTGCCATATCCTCAATTATTCGATCTCCTATAGCGTTTTTCCTAATTCCTGGAAGGATGCAGAAATTATACCCATCCCTAAAAAGAAGAACCCCGAATCCTTTTCCGATTACCGCCCCATTTCTATCCTCCCCTACCTCTCCAAAGTCCTTGAACGTTTGATCCATACTCAATTTTCCAATTTCCTTTCCAAAAACCTGCTCCTTAACCCTCTCCAATCTGGATTTCGACCTGGCCACAGCACCACCACTACTCTAATTCAGATTACCGAGGACATCAGAGATGCTATGGAGAACGGCGAACTTACGGTCCTAACACTCCTCGATTTCAGTAACGCGTTCAACACCGTTGACTTTGACATACTGCTATGTATATTACGCTCTCTTAACATATCTCCAACCGTGATTGACTGGTTTCCCAACTACCTGTTTGGTCGCCGGCAGCGTATTAGTATTGATAAAACTGTCTCTTCTTGGTGTAGTACTGAAGCTGGCGTCCCTCAGGGCGGCGTGCTATCTCCTTTACTTTTCTCCGTTTTTATTAACACCATCACTAATGATCTCACTTCTTCCTACCACCTATATGAAGATGATCTCCAGATTTATTTTAAAGCACCACCGGCTAACCTGGCTGATGCTATTGATACAATAAACGCTGACTTGAATAAAATTTGTAAGTGGAGCATTTCCTACGGTCTCAAGATTAACCCAACCAAGACTCAAGTCATAGCTGTAGGAAGTTCTAGATTGATTTCCAAAATCGATTGGACCATACTGCCTCAAGTCTCTTGCGGTAACACACCTATTCCCTTTAGTGATAAGGTAAAAAACTTGGGTATTTATATTGACAACACCTTATCCTGGGGTCCTCAGCTGCAGGAGCTGAGTCGCAAAATGTTTGCCGCTGCAGGGTCTTTGCGTAGGCTACGCAACTTGTTACCTACCTCTACCAAGATTGCTCTCACGCAATCCCTTCTTTTCCCCATCCTTAATTATGCTGATGCCAGTTATTTAGATCTCACTGAAGACCAACTAAATAAGCTTGAAAGACTCCAAAATCTCTGTATAAGATTCATATTCGGATTGCGTAAATATGACACATCTCCGATTATCGTAAAAAGCCTAAGAGGTTACCTATCCGCCTTCGCCGGAACGCACATATTCTTTCTCTTCTATATAACATTCTATTTAGTCCTTTTCCCCACTTTACCTTAAATCACGTTTCACTTATTTACCCGATACACATTCCAAGTTACTGAGATCGTCTGAGAACTTAAAACTAAAAATACCGTTACATTCCACCAAATTTTCCGACCACTCTTTTTCTGTTCAGGCTGCTCGACTGTGGAACGCCCTACCAGTCGCAATAAGACGTGCACCAACGATAACCTTACCGACTTTGTTATACCACTTTGTTATAGCATTTCGATTCAATAATATTGAATCGAAATGCTATAACAAAGTGATAAATAAGAGAAACGCTTTCCGTGCGAAGTAATGGTTTGTAAAAGGTCACTATAGTTTTCAACACGATCGTATGTAAGTATAAGCTTTCACTTGGCGAAAATAGTTATTATTATTTATAGATATTGAATTTAATGTAGAGGAGAGAATATTATTATAGTCTGTTGTATTATGGTGTTGCTATGCCCATCTAACACTAGAAGATTTTGGGTATTACATACATATGAGTATATAATAGTTTCGCAGTTTAGCTCGTCTTCGCTAGACAATGTTGAAGTAAGTTTTGACTAATGACTGCATGTGAAAGTTGTAACTTGATTAATCTAATAATGTATCTATGGTGACTCCACTAATGAATACCTCTCCTACCACTCTCAAGGTAGTAGAGCCACGCTGATTTCAGCACGAACGGGCCGGCTCGACCGGGGCGGTACCAGTGTTGGGCATTAATCAATTATTTTTTATTTAAGTAATTAATTGATTAAAAAGTAAATGTGATTAAATCAATCGCATTCGGATTAATCGCAGTTAAACAATTAAGCGTTTTACAATTAAATTATTTTAATTAATGCACATCAATTGTAAATTACAATTAAAATAATTGCAATTAACTTTTTAAATGTTTTATGAAACAATTAAAACTAACAATTAACTTTTTGTGGAATTTTGTTGAGATTATGATGTTTTATCTCTTCTCTGAATAGTATTCACTAAGTTTATTTCTAAACACCTACATATTCACTTACTACAAAAGTAAATTTAAGTAAACATAATAAAGTGTACGAGTACGACGACGAAAATAAAACAATTTATAACTTCTTTAGTTAAAAATTTTATGTCAGACTTGGCCAAAGAAAATATATTTACTACCTTAATTAAAGTAAATATATTTGACTTGGCAAATCCGCACAAGCACGTGCACAATATTAAAACTGATACTAAGTTAAAAAATACTTGTTAATTGATCAATTCTTAGTATTTTTTTCGTAAAATAACTAATAATTGATCATTTGTTAATTGTAAAAAACCACCATTAACAATTAATATTTAGTTTTATTTTTTACAATTAATCAATTGTTAATCATTAAATGTTTATACAATTAAAATTTGCCCAACACTGGGCGGTACTAACCTCGCACATAAGATCAACCAAAAATGGCAGCATTCGTGCTGTCATGTTTCATTGGTGAGTGCGAGACCGGAGGCCCAATGATGCAGAAGCATCACTAGGCCACCATGGTGTGGGCCACCATGCTGCATTATTGCATTGTCTGCATTCGCAATGAGTATGGTGACCACTACTCTTGGCTGCTGCTTATGCTTTCCATCAGGCAGAGTAGTCATAAAAACCTAAAATATTCAGGTTCAAAACAAAAGAAAGCTTTTCGAAAAGAATGTAATTCATATCTAAAAGAGGATCTGCTGTGAACGTCTCCTACAGTTAAATATTTTTGAGTATTTACTTATTTTCAGTATCTATAGTTTTAATAAAATATGTATGATTTTTTTATTAAATATAGTGTCCATATTTTATAAAAAATTAATCTGCAAGAGATAATTTGAAGTATTTCGTATGTCATGGGTCATATCTTCTGTTTAATTGTGTGTACTTCATTTCACAGCTAGTATTTAGGGAATCACCATGGCATTGAGTTGTATTAAAAGTATATTACACCTCATATTAATAAGATAACAAACCTATACATTTAGTAACAAACCGTGTTTGAGTTGCCATCCAAAAGTCAAAGTTATTTACTTTGACACTAAAGAGCACTCGTACTTCCACCTCTCACGGTTGCAACAATCAATAGACATTTATAAATATATTGGTTCTGTGATTTATGAGCCACATTTGCAGAGTAGAAAGGTTATTTTGTGGCTTCATTAAAATTATAAACACTTAACATTAAGAATAACAGAAAAATAAACATTAGTAATAATGTACTTCTATGGTATAGGTTGACAGCTTCAAACCGAGTACTTGCGGTCAAATGTTATACTGGAAAACAACTTTACCGAACAAAAATGTATAACCATTATACTGACATTTAAGTATAAACAATTTTTTTGTGTACCTACCTATTGTACACAAAAAATAGTATTGCTGTTTTAATACCTTATAGTTTTTATTTTAACTACGAGCATTGTTTTTGAAGTGAACGTATATTAGAAAAAGATGAGCATCGTTCCTCACCTGTCAAGTGGATTCGCATAAATATAAAAGTGAATAATGTTCGCCGTGAACCTGTCAGTGCTCTGAGCAAAACAATTAATTACAATTTTAATTGAACCCGTCGAGAGCTCGCTTATGCAAAATGATTATTGCAGTTTCCTGCGTCCGTGTTCAAGAGCAATTTAAAAGAAATTCGATGACAATCAAACTATAGTATAGAACACGCGATTATTTTGTATTAACTCACTAGTACTGTCTGAAGTATTACGAAACGATTACGATAGCGTGTAAATCAGTTGGTACGTGGTCGGGACATCATATTTTTTATAGTATTATTAGTTTGCCTGAGACTTAGTCTATCATATTTGCATTTATTGTTTCAATATGATGTGCATTTAATCCTGTCATGCAGTATTTCAATGCCTATAAGGGCTATAAGATTATATTAGTAAAGAGATAATACAGAGGCATAAGGTGAAAAAAATTCATTTATCTATTTTACGTGACTAATAAACTAAAGATTAATTAACATAGCGTGTTTCTATTAACTCTTGAGAAAGTGTCTCCAACTGTACATACAGGTTTTTATGTCCAAATTTAGTTTGCCGTTATGTAGTAACTAAAATGTATTAGATACAAACGAGTATAATTTGCTGTCAATAAAAGCCTAACATTGAACAACGCGACGTACGTACCAAACCTTATAAAGAATGATAGAAACACTTCAATATATTTACCCGTTTTCTTTGTATGTTAAGGCGCGTCCCCACCGAAATTTGACAACACAAAAAAAGGTTGACAGCATAAAAGTTGCCAACTTTTCTTCGGTGGAGACTCGGCTTTACAGAAACTTTTAACATCAACACGTGTTGACAACACAAAAGTTGGCAACTTTTGTTCTGTGAAGACTGCTTTATAGATGTAAGAGCAATATGAAACTATATTTTCAAGGTGTAACAATCCCCAGATTTTCATATTGACGTGTGTTTAATTTTCTATCATTCATCGCTTTGTATTTTATTATTCTCACTTGCATTACGCAGGACAACATCACTGCAAAATGAAGAAAAAATTGAAACAAACCCTTTACCAACCTGTCTGGCCTACGTGATTATAGTAGGTCACACCTCTAGGTTAGAGCCTAAAGGCGCTTCTCTACTGAAATTTGACAACACAAAAAAAGGTCAACAACACAAAAAAAGGTCAACAACACAAAAGTTGCCTACTTTTGTTCGATGGAGACTCGGCTTTAATGAAACTTTTATCACCAACACGTGTTGACACACCTAAGTTGACAACTTTTGTTCTGTGGAGACTCGGCATTATATATTATGTCTAGCAATGGACTATTAAAAACTGTTGATGTTATGACTCTTACTCACTCATATCTGTATTATTTTGAATCTGTATTTGAGTTTTTCAAACATCACTAATAAAACTCTGACTGCCTCAGTGGCGCAGTGGTAGCGTATGCGACTGCTGCATTTGATGTGTCGGGTGCGATTCCCGGGTTGGACTAAGTATTTGTATGATCTGCAAATATTTGTTTCGGAGTTTGGTGTTTTCTATGTATAATATGTATGAATTTACAAAAAAAGTATATACGTATTTAGATAATTTGTCTAGTACCACAGAATAGAGTAATACTCATAATACAAGCTTTGCTTAATTTGGGACTAGATGTTGTGTGTTAGATGTCCGAAATATTTAAAAAATATTTGTTCATTTTAACTGTACGGTTTTTTTGCATTTATAGGGTCAAAAGAACCTTAGGATAGAAAAGCGGCTTTGGTTAAGTTTAAATGTTATAGACACCGGGAATCACCGTGAACTGAATTGTGTTAAATAATCAATTAGATACATTCTAATGGAGTTGTATACGAAGACTATTACCAAATTACCGTATTTAAAATAGGTAGTTTGATTATTTGATAAGCCAATAAGTCAGATGCTCCTTTCGTACCCTTTAAAGATCACAGATGCAGCGATAACCATATATTGTAAAAAGGACTATTTATAAGTTTGTCACTTGTACAAGTGGCAGTCATTCGTAAAATGTTTCTTCACAGATCATTATTCAAGTCTTATCTTTATTATCCTCTCAGTAAAAGAACTTTTAATTGGTGCCACATGTTTCAAATGAATGTAAATGTTGATGTCTACGTCCGCGCACATTTGGGGACCGAATGACTTTGTCAACAACACATAGAAATTAATTACTCTGAGTTTATTTTATGAATTTGTTAAATTTTTGAAGTAGTTCAATTAGTTTTATATACTTTAAGTTGTAAAATAGGTAGCAAAATATTTCACTGACCATTTTTTGCTACCATTATGTTATTACTCGTAGCGTATTTTTGTTTAAATTCTGGAGACCAAAATTAATTTTAATTCAGAATACACGCACTAAAAAGAATTTAATTTACAAGAGATATATTTCAGAATAAATATGATCTTAAAATGATTGATCGACAAGACTTGACATCGGCATACTCAGACCGATAAAAGTCGGTATATTGATTAATCGATCTAGAATTTCATTTGAGGACTTGACGGCCTAAATAACCACTATAAATAAATCAGGACGATCTATCCATCAATAACCCATAACGTCCCACTGCTGGGCTCGGGTCTCCTCTCAGGAGAGGGTTAAGGCCACAGTCCCCACGCTGCCCGAGTGCGGGTTGGGGACTGGCATGACAACGTTGTGGTTACGCACGTAATCTTGCCGTTGGATGTTTTTAAGCCGCCCAAAGGCCTCCAACTAAGCTTCACGACTGTTATTATACGATAGCAACCTCCCGGTTGTTATCGTATAATCCCTCCCGACTGCTTAACGTGACCTCCGAATCACGGAGACGCTCATGGTATCATGCTATCAGCGGTCACCAATCCAGGTACTGACCGCGCCGTCGTTGCTTACCCTCGGTGATTGTTTCTAATCACCGAGTGCAACTGGGCTATGAGCGCCTTGATGAGGACCATCTATACAACAAATAAATAAAATAGCAGTGTCTGTTTGTAATATTAAAATAACTGCTTTTTACTAAATGCATATGTATACACGGGACATAATAATATATCAAAATATTTTTTTTTACAATTTTTGTCTGTCTGTCTATCTTTCTGTCTGTCTTTCTGTCTGTCTGTTTGTTCCGGGTAATCTCTGGAACGAATGAACCTATTTTGACGGGACTTTTACCGGGTCTTATAGCTGATGATATAAGGATTAAATAAGGCTACATTTTTAGGACTTGCTTTACCCTGCGGCGTTACCAGCGGCGTTACCTGCGGTTGTTGTTGTACCGCGGGTAACACCGCGGGGCTCAGCTACTTTTTAATAAACTTCATAAATGTACTTGTATGTTAAGAAGGGGTAACTGTGTATAGGGGTAATTTTTAAGGAAGTAATAAAGTTATTCTTGTACTTCACACTTTAAACAGAGAAATAAAGGAGTGTGCAGTTAATTTTTTATCACCGATACGTAGCATAAGTAACGGAAGTTCGGTGAGTAGAGGAAATTGAAATCCACCACAGATGCTCGAGTCATTCACAGTCCATAAAAAACATAGTGAAAGAGTAATAAAAAAACACTCGACATATATAGAAATAGGACTGTTTGTAAATATTGCACTCGCCGTAATGCGCTCAGAGAATATTTTTAGTTAGTTAAAAGAACTCGTGAGTTAGGGGCTTTATTTTCTCTAGATTCGTTCACCAATGTATACATCTTACCAAAAGAGTAGCCTGGATGACATTTTTTGTCCTAGCCATAATCCTGAACAAGAAACCTCTGTACAGGGGCAGTGAAAAAGTCTTATGGTTATTATGATGGTAAATTTGCTCGCCTTCAAGCAGACGGATTCAACATAAATGGTGACTAGGATTAATGGTAAAAATATTGTTCATACCTATTACTGTTCGGTACCCATACGAGTACATCCCTATTAGTACAAAGGTAAGTCTTTTAGAAATATTATGATTGGGAAAAAGCTTAACTAATAGTTTTATTTTTATTGATTCTAATCAATACTTAAGAAGTTATATTACATATTTTATACTAAGGGGAGCAGCAAATTTTATTACCTGTAATAAAGTTCCGATGTCAATACCCTTTTATCTCATAAATAATAAGAGCATGGTATAATAAGAGTATTATACCTATAAAGTAATCAGAGATATCACAAGAATATATTTCATATGTCATCCATAATAATCATAACCAATCTCCAGACTATTTCACTTCAATTTGTATGTTCTAAATATATTTGTGCCTCAAATAGGGTTTACGAGATATTTGCATTATAAAGCAATGTGACATATCGTCTGTCCGACTTGTAATTTAGCGGTGTAATGGTGCGTTCATTGCATTATGAAGTACGGTGCTCGACGAAATGGGATCACCGCAGCGATTTAGGAGACAGCTTTATTAGCCGACCATTTTGTTTTTAGTGTAGGTTTAAAATGTGCGCAGTTTTATTATGTCCTTGCTCGTATTTTTAGTACTAAGTAATGGTGTTTGGTAATGTGTCTAGAATAAAAAACCAAAAGCGTATTTTTATAAAAGGTTCCTAAAATAGTCAATAATATGTCGTGTATATCATTTGTTAATAACATTGAAAATAAACGTAGTTACTCAGTTATTTTAGAAAACATGTATGTACTAATTGAATTAAATTTTATTAACCGATAATTTTTTCAAACATCACTTTGTAGAGTTCAAATCCGGTAGTAGTTGCAACTCTTCCCAAGAATTTTGGTCATGTGTTTAGTTTACTAATTGGCAATTTGTGTTAAAAGTAGTAATAAAAACGTAATATAATTTGTATAAATTTAATATGGTTTTTTCACGATCGTTCGTTTGATACCCATGTTGCTAAGGTAAGAAAAGAAAAAATATACCTACCTCCCCCCGCCCTTTTTTTTGTTCATTTACGGGCGCCATTTTGGAAATTTATATATCCTATGTCACTACCATGATCCTGATTAATTTAACGACATCTCATATGTACCAGCGTGTCATTACTTAGTAAAACATTATCCTCTTTCTAAAACAGTTGAGTAAAAATAAAGCTAACTACGTATTTCCCATTACTCTAAAATTAGAAAATTATCTTTTCGGCAATGGGTAAGACACTTAATTCGATAGTAACATTGACTTTGAAAAGTTACTAGTAAATCTAAAGATGTAGATGTTGACTACTTTGATTTAGTATTTATAATAGCATTAACCAAGCGTTACATGCAGAATCGTGGTAACTCATAATAAGTCTGGAGGTGAAGTGAAATAAACTTAAAACAGTTTACACAAAGATTTTACTACATCTTTGGCAGCCTAGTCTGGACTTTCCAACGCCATAAAACTGGCAGATTTTAATAACACGTAACGATAATTTTATGTTAACTAAACATAGTGTACTATTAAATTTTAATCTATGGCTAATTATATCATAAATTGAGAATAAGACTGTTCTCTCTGATGCAGATACGGTGAATTTAAGTTATTTTCAAGAATTTCCATAAGATTCTCTCACAAATTTATAGCCTATCTATTCACTCTTAGCCTTCCTAATTTTTTTTTTATGGAATAGGGGTCAAACGAGCAGACGTATCGCCTGATGGTAAGCGATTACCGCTGCCCATCCGCAACACCGGAGGCGTCACAAGTGCGTTGGGATGTAGAATGTAGAGGGGTATGGGCCTCCGGTATCTTCACCCACTCGGTGAAACACAGCGCAAGCGCTGTTTCACACCGGTTTTCTGTGGGGCCGTAGTATCACTCCGCTCGAGCCGGCCCATTACACGCCACTTGGTTCAATACTCGCTCCTCGCGTCCATCTCCTGCAGCTAGCTTGCGTAGTTCATTACTCCACCTAGTCTGTAAACATGTAACACTACATTGGAACTTGTCAAAATAAATACATATATTTCAAAATTAATTATCTGTTAAATGATAAAGTTTTTATATTTGTGTGAATGAATTATTGGAAATAATAGAGAAAAAAAACATACCAATGACATTGAGAACCTCCTCCTTATGAAAGTCGGCTAATAATAAATAATACAACGTATTAACTGTTTATACTACATATTTTATTTACCATTTTTTTTTCACTATTTTATTAACTGCTTATCGTTCAATGTCGTAAAACTTAATTAAATGGTAGTTATTCCGAAGTCATAAGTGTAGAGACCAAAATAGCCCCTCAAAATACATATTCAAGGTTACGATGTGAGAATTGGTACAAATGTTTGGAACACTATTATAAATATGAAAAGTAACGATCGATATACATCTTAAAAAAAGGTTATTCAGAGGTACAATTTCTGAGATACCGTTATTCACAGCGTTGATAATATTTTACCATTCATGATAAGATAAGGGTAAATAGAAACTAGCAGGCTCAGGTGGAGGCTGCAGACGCTATGGAGCAGACGCTGCGGAGCGGAGCGGAGGGAACACCGGGGTTTTCACACAGTAGGGGGCTATCTACGAACCATAGGTGGCCCTAGGTACCTCGGAGTTCCAGGACTTTCCTTGCTAGGGTATACCTGGTCCCCCGGCTTCCAGTACCCGAGACGGCGGCGGCGTGCGGTTTTAGTCGGTTCGAGTCCGACATGCCACCAGGAGGTGGTATCCGAGGGGATTTACGCACGAAAAAAAAAGGATCAATGGAAACTAGAAAATTATTATACTTTTCCGTGGCTTCGCGCAAATCCATATCGATTTGGAAATATTTTTAAAAGATAAAAGTAGCCTGTGTGCTATTCCAGACATAATATTATCACTCAGTGTCAGTTTTT
This sequence comes from Diaphora mendica, assembly GCA_949125395.1. Lineage (NCBI taxonomy): Eukaryota > Metazoa > Arthropoda > Insecta > Lepidoptera > Erebidae > Diaphora > Diaphora mendica. Next base: position 14,457,137 of record OX421324.1, on the reverse strand, counting down.
GATGTCATTCAAATTCATTCAGCCATTAATATTACTTACCAGTAGGTACTACAGTTGTTATAACTTTTGCTTTAATTACTAAAATCACTGGTTGTCAAAACTGTAAAAAAAAACTATTCTTGGTTCTCAAAATATTTCGCTTAAACGAGCAATTTAACACAGTATTTTAATATAAATGGATCAAACAAATCATCAGGCTGTAAAGAAGAAAATAATTATCTCCACTTAATCACAATGGTTCTAATTTTATAAATAACGCTTGCAATACTTACTCAAAAGGTGAACCTTTGCCAGTGTTGTTATGGGCCCAGAATACGTTTACGAAAGCGACATATTTGTTATCGTGTGGATTCATTAATCACTCCGGGTTGCCTTGTGGCTCCTACACGATCCTATATTTCACTGTTTTCCTCCCTGTCTGACCTAGACAATATTTGTGCCCGAAATGTTTGTAATCTACTGAGTGATTTCGGATAATTTCATTTTATTTATTTCTTCATTTATCTTGTTATATGAAATATGAAGTCGTTGAAATATTCGGTGTTATAACAAACTTGGTTGTTCTAATATTCAATACATGTGCTCACAATATTTTGCTCTAATTTCAAGTTTTGACCTAGTTCCGAACAAGCTGTTGTTTTATCCGGATAGGAGCCGCTTCCATTTATCAAATAATTTAAATTTTAAGAATAATTAGAACTAACTTTATAAATTAAGACTAATTTGACATCGAGGAAAGAGGTCACACAAAAAAAAACAAAAAATTTCAACTCATTTAAACAAAAACATACTTAATCTCATATAGCACATTATAGTTTGTTATGTACACATTTTGTTTATCTGGCTCACACGGCTAATAAGAGTCAGTCACTTATCATAAGAATACCAGATGTAACAATATTTTTTTTACCATATGCAATTATCACTCAGCCCTCGACAGTGAATATGATTATAAATCCCCATAGAATGTTATCCCAAGGGTGTCATTTGCTTTACGACTGTAAGTACTATAACTTCCGAAGGATACTTTTATAACATTTGCAGTAAGTTAAATATTGGCATCTTAAATATGACTTGCTTTTGCCCGCGGTACGTTTGTATGTCGATTTTCACTGTAAGTATTAGCCTATGTGTAAAGTGTGTTGACTGCACGTATGGCCTTGTGATTCCACGCCGCTTCCTACTTCGCCAAGTGTTGTGGGTTCAAATCCTACATGGGATAACACTTTGTGTGATCCACAAATTGTTGTTCTAGATCTGGGTGTTCTTTGTGTCCGTTTCATGTATGTTTGTAAAGTCCTCCACGATACAGGATTTATTCCTAGTGCGGGAATTGTCTAAAGGTATCTCCATGCCAAAGTTTTATTGAAATTGGTGCAGCGGTTTAGCCGTGAAATCGTAACAGACTGAAAAACAGAGTTAGGTACTTTCGAAATTTTACTATTAAGTATAGACATGCAAAGAAGCAACGAATGTTCGTTGCATGAATTGGAACAAATAATACCTTCAAAACGATCATATAGCTTTACTAAGCATTTCATTTTTACATCGTCATCTATTTAGGGGAAGTGAACTAAATTCAATGGCATAAATTTGTCAGCTTTCATCAATAAATCCGTACATTGATTTATTGACAGGCGCGTCCTATTCTTAGCAGATTCGATATAATTTGTTAGCCAAATAATCCGGGGCTTTCGTCCCTCCTGCCATAAATAAAAGCGTTTCCAATAAAAGAACGGAGACAATTATTGCACGGTGTACGAAGCTAAATTTCACCCACATTATAGCAAATAATGGGTAAACAGTAGGCGAATGGCGTCACCCTCTGTCGCTTTGCATCGATATGTTACGCCCTGATCCCCTCGCATCTAAATGCACAACGGGAGAAGAAAAAAAATCGTGCCGCGTTAGGGTAACGTAGTAAATGTGAATATTTATGTCGTGGGCACGTGCTGATAGGACATAATGGTAACATGAATTCCGCATATTGGTAATTACAGCCAAAAGATTTTTATTTACATTTATTATTATTTTGTGCGGTTGATCAAACTTCTATAACATTTTAATGTGCTTGATAATAATGCTTGCTTTTAAAAATGATTTATTGTTTAATCAAGTTAAAATTCATTAAATATAGTTTTGCTAACAGCTGCGTCTAGACAATCGCAGTTCTGTAAACTTCAGAACCAATTAAGTATAAACTATCTGTGTACCAAATTTTAATTAAATCTGTTACGTTATTTAACGCAATCCTTATGATTAGGTATGTGGCGACTCCCACATATAGTGCAACAGAAACATACTATAGCGCCATCTACCGCAGATACACCGAACTATAGCGAAACGAACTACGGAGTAACTACTACTCCTGTATCTCGGTATAGAAGTTCTTGACCCGATTACCATTATACAACATCCCAACATCGACTGTTAGGCCGTGGCCCGTCAAACAGATCACCTCGCCTGGTCAGAGGATCATCTCTTTGTGACGGAGCGACCTAACAACTGTTCCTCCACATGTAAGTAACAAACATAAATTACTAGGTATTGTAATTTTTTTTTCTATTGCCAAAAATCATATTTACAAAGCGTAGGGTTACAAATGAATTAATAATATAATTAAATGTAGATATATGCTAACATTTTAAACGATATATATTTAAGACTTTGTAATGAGTATAAGTTTCATTTTACGATTGGGTAAATTTAAGTTTAAGTATTATTATTATGACCTATTTTCCTCTCTTTATTATGACACCATGCTGTAATCATACTGTTGATGAATCTTAAAACATTGTACATAATTAGTTGCAACAAAATGTAAAGAATATCAAACAAAGAGGGATTTTACATTAAAAAAAGATTCGTTTAAGCCCCGGAATTAAACCAAATGTCTCCAGATAAACGAGTGGAAGCTTCACAAAAGAAGCTAATCGCATTTTTTTATGGCATAGCATAGGGTGGGTCGGGGACACGTTAGCCTCGAGGGATACAGTGTACGGTACGTCTCTAAGTCTATTAAGACGACTTGCTTCATCCTCGGGGGACGTCGGATCGCTCGAGGGCAACACGATAGAAAAACATTGTTATACTGGGAAAAGACACCTGTTCAGTTTAAATAGAAAAATCCTAGTCAATCTCCGAGTACCACCCTTAATGTTACTGACGATTAAATATAGATATTACTGTATCAAAAAAACAATAAGCTACGTTAAACATTGGACTACAGTTTTTCAATTGCAATCAGTCGAGATTATTTAAACTTGAGTTAAACACCACACAAAGAAGCCGAATGAAACTCTTACTCATCATGATTTATTGTGCAATATCTATAAAATGAAATTGCGGGTTGTAAACTACGCTACAGTTTTATAGGTGGACTTGGTGAACAGATGTAGGGACATTCAGTGCCTCGAGGGACACAGGGGACGGTGTAACAATGTTACCGAAGTTCAAGCAAGGCCGGAGGGCATCTCCGGGCCAAATTGTGACCGTAGGGTCACGCTCGTCTATTTGCCAAGCCAAATTACCGTGGTTAGACGCAAATATTACGTGCGTTATTTAATACGACTGAACAAAGTAAATGTATCTACAATATTATTTTTAAAAACAAAGAATCATTGAAAGTATGCCAAAATATAACTTGTAAAAAATGGAAACAGAATATTTCTCACAAGTCATACATATTGTATTAAATTTGATTGTTTAGTGTGATTGCCAAGTCAATCTCTTTATTGGACTTGGTATTACTTGGATTTCACATTTTTTTACGGTAGAAGAACTGAGTGACGATACTTGTTGTTTTTACAAGTTATGTGTTTGATGAAATCTCATATCTTTGTGTAGATAGTCCTACTTTTTTCCTTTTCAGTACCTTCTACTTCTTGAATAGAAACAACGAATTTTCTATAAGCCCACTCTCTGTCTTATGAAATCACTCGTCAATCGGCAGTTAAAGTTAATCCATAAGTAAAATTTTTATCACTCATTCATATATAAATACTGTAAATGTACCTGACAGAAAATAACTACATCAAGCTTAGTGTAATTAGAATTCTATCTTTAATGGCAATTTCGGGCAATTCAAATCTTCTTAATACTTTGTGGAATTTAAGTACAACTTCATATGTAATGTCCCATTCTAGCTTTTTCATTCCGTTGACCATTTTACAAATTTACTATTCTTCACCTATTATTGCAATTTTATATTATACATATACAGGTGCAACTGATTCACTGACTGCTAATATAACTTTGAAATTCTATATATTTATATGGGATTACAAAGTTATTTATGTACATGATGGTTCTAGAACTGGACCGAATTTGCAAAATAGTTTAGTTCTTCCTTGATTTATACATAAAATATTACTTGTATTCTAAATTTGAAGCTTTTACGAGTATGTTTTGATTATCGGTCAAAAAGTCAGAGACAAAATTATGAAACTTTGACTAGTCATAATTCTTAAAGTACTGGTTCAAATTTGATGAAATTTAAAATATTCTGTGTCAATACAATGTCTGCTTGGTCACTGAAAATTCAAGCTTCTAGTTTTATCAACAATGAAGTTACAGGGGGTCTAAAATGGCTTGAACTGTTTCGAGAAAAGGATCGTACGGCCGAGCCGTTTTTTTTTTGCTTGCTTGACTTGGCGGGGGGCACTACCGTGCTCCCAGAATATATATTGACGCATAGTAAGCTTTATTTAATCGAGATTATTGCTCTTGAGAAGGACTGGGGTTAGACCTGAAGTGACTTGAAAAGTATTAAAATGCAAATCAATCGCCTGAAAATAATACACTTACAAACATACAATACACGCCTACATTAATCCACGTATGAAAAGAAGTACACATATTGCTATTTAAATTATAATATATATTTAAGAATACCTCGAAAGACTTGATTTCTATTTTTTCAATCATTCTCCTTAATAAAGTTCATGTATAGATGTTCCGTTCGATACATTCGACATGGCAAGAACAATAGTCTTTTGTATCATGGGCATGGTCCACTGGTTGCGCATTGTACTTTTTCCAACCCCTGATCATGTTCTATTTTCTATTTATAAAGTAAAAGGCTGATATTTTCAGATTAAGATTCGTTTGGTTTCTTTTTTTGTTTCTGAACTGTTCCTTAATGTTAAGAGAATATTAGAAATAACACACTTTCTGAATCGTTTAATACATTGATTTCAAGATTTTATAAGTTTTTACGAAATAAAGGCCCGATACACAGCTTACAGATAAGTTCCCGATTCATTATCTGACAAATAGTTAAACACAATTTATGTGGAAGATACTTCAAATTACCTGTCAGATAAACTATCCGAAACTACAGGCTATAGGCCGGCAGCGCACTTGTGACGCCTCTGGTGTTGCGGGTGTGCCTGGGCGGCGGTAATCGCTTACCATTGTCCTAGTTTGTCCCCTATTTAATAAAAAAAAAAGTCTCTTAGAACCTGTTTTCCTGGTTACTGATATACCCGGTAAAAACAGGGCGTAAGGAATGTATGATTGAACTCATACTATTAAATACATATTTAAAATAATATTATAAAAATCATTATTAAAACTAATGTCTGTGACATTGACAGAAGCGGTATTGTATGTAATACATATGTTATCAATCAATTCTAATCCCTAACTGTTGAAGAGTTTAACCTTCTATCATCAGCTCACCTAAATAACTGGAAAGTATACGACTAAAGGTCTATAGGTACGTATGAAACTGAAAGAATTATGCTCCAACTCCTAACCGTTGAGGAGTTGTACCTTCCACCTTCCGTCATCAGCTTACCTAAATAACTTGAAAGAATACTAAAAAAGGTAACATACATACATATTATGATAGTTAAAGATTTATCCTCCAACTCCTAACCGTTAAGGAGTTGTACCTTACATCATCAGCTCATCATCATGAAATGATGACTACCAGATGCAAATACCGGAGTCACTTCAGAAAATATACGAAAAACATAGTATGTGCCTATAAAAGATGAGGGTTTCCCTCGATTTCCCTGGTATCCCATCATCAGATCCTGATTTGGTGATAATGGAACCACCTCGGGAGCTTGATCAAAATCGTTCCACAATTGACGGAGTAATCGGTGAACATACGTAAAAAAAATAAAAAAATAAAAGATACATACAGTGGAACATAGAACCTCCTCCTTTTTGGAAGTCGGTTAAAAAGTAGCCTATGCTCTATGCCAGAGCTAAAGTCTACCTTCTAATGTGCACTGTTTGGCCGCACATCTGAGTTATCAAACTACAAACACCTAACGAAACTTTTTTTTTCCTATCTTCAAAATGGCATGAACATAATTTTACACTTTCGGTAACCATTTTTACTAGAAACAGTCCAGTAACTACACCAAAATTGTAACCACCATCTGATAAATCAGATAGTAGTATTAGTAACTACTAGCTGAGTACCACGGTTTTACTCACGGTTCTTTTTGTACCTTTACAACCGCTGGTAACGCTGCGAGGCTGCCTAAGTTACTCCTTATTAGATCAGATATCCGCCAGGGAAAGTCCCGTCCCGTTCCAATCGTTCTAGAGATTAGCCGGAACAAACAGACAGACGGACAGACAGACAAAAATGAAAGTATGTTATTTTGGTTTACGTATCGTGTACGTGTAAATATATTTGTATCTAATGTCTTTAGTAAAAAGCGGTTATTTTAATATTACAAGCAGACACTCCAATTTTATTTATTTGTATAGATGTATAGCTTCGCCAATGAGCAATAGAATAAACGATCTGCAAACAAATTAGACAAAACAAAGTTTAAAAGCAAAATAGACTTTCATCACCCTCCGTTAGAATTTTACGCTCTTTTTGACGGGTTTGTTCATAAATTACAATGTAATAAAAAATCCTTCAAAAAAAATTTTCGCAAGGCTAACTATGACAACATCCGTAATTATTTAACAAAAATTGAGTGGTTTTTAGAGTTTGAAACATGTGCGACAGTGGATTTAATGGTTGATAGGTTTTATGAGATAATTAATTCTGCGATTAAGAGGTTTGTACCTATATCACCTATTGCCTCAAATACAACCCCAGTGTGGTATACCAAAGAATTGAAACAATTACTAAAAGAAAAAAATAAATATAGGAAATAGAAATAAAGGTGCTGGCTCAGATGGGATACCTTCCGTCTTTGCTGTTAACTGTGCTCGTCAACTGTCACTACCGCTCTCGATTATTTTCAATATGTCACTTACCTTGGGCATCTTTCCTTCACTTTGGAGGTTAGGCCTTATTGTACCAGTCCATAAGGCTGGCGATATTAGTTACGTAAAAAATTACAGGCCGATCGCTATATTGTCTGTCTTTGCCAAGTTGCTAGAATCTTTAATATGTCCATACGTATCATGGCATATTAAGAGTGTTCTCGCAGACTCTCAACATGGTTTTGTCTCTGCTCGCTCGACTTGCACCAACCTTGTGGATTTCTTTGATGACATATCCCGTTCATTAGACGACCGCGCGTCAGTCGATGTTATTTATACAGACCTCTCGAAAGCTTTCGATAAGGTCCCTCACAATATCTTATTGCATAAATTATCGCAGGTTGGTTTTGCTGGCGCCTTTCACAAGTGGTGCTCGTCATACTTACGAGACCGAACATCCAAGGTAGTTGTCAGCGGTTTTGAATCCGAGCTATTTCCTAATTTATCTGGCGTCCCCCAGGGTTCCCACTTAGGACCTGTATTTTTTAATATCTTCATGAACGACGTCACTTCTTGCCTCAAAAACAGCAAACCATATCTTTACGCGGATGATCTCAAGTTAATGAGACCAATCAGGGCTCTTCAAGACATAACATTATTGCAGCTAGATTTAAACGGATTGGTTTGCTGGTGCAGGGATAACAAAATGTCACTGAATGTCGACAAATGCTGTTATATTCGCTTCACTCGTAACCGTAATACTGAATTGCCTGGCGTTTATGCAATATCTGGCCAACGTATTCAGGAAGTCGAATCCGTTAGGGACCTCCGTGTTATTCTTGATAAACAACTTGATTTTAGGAAACATTATGATCATATTGTCTCTAAATCACTTAAAACTCTCGGTTTTATAATGAGAAACACTAAGAATTTTAAAAATAAAAGTACCGTCATAAGATTGTACGACAGTCTTGTTAGGTCTATTCTAGATTACTGCTGTGTAGTCTGGCATCCGCATTACGAAGTTCATTCCAATAGAATTGAACGCGTGCAAAAGAGATTTATGTAACACTTGGCATATAAATTCAATCTGTCAAAGAAACTGTCCAGTTACACAAACCGACTAATTCACTTCAACATAACGTCATTAAAAAAGCGCCGAAAAATTTTAAATTTGTCATTTTTGCATAAATTGGTTAATGGTAATATAAACTGCCCCCATTTGCTACAAAAACTTAATATAACGATCTCTCATAAGCTGCCGCGACTTACTAGATACTCCTTGTTTACACCTAAAAGGTCAAAAACTAACTTGGGCCATTTCTCTCCTCTAAATAGACTCCAAGCAGAGTATAATTCTGTCAGTAAAAATAAGGTCATTGATATATTTCATTCAAGTTTACAATCTTTTAAAAGAAAACTTTCGTTGTTTAGCTAAGACAAGCGAATTTAGAATTTCTTATGTGTTGCGTACTTTATGTAATTTTGTTTGTTGTATAAACTTGTTGTTTTCGTGTTTTAACTACTTTATTCTTTATAAGTTAAGGACTGCCTTTT